>CM064914.1:12928074-15328074 GCA_032727855.1 Quercus ilex subsp. ballota | reverse complement strand
TTCCAGATAATATCCCCATCCGTCTTCCCTATAGTTCAGAGAAGTGTTACTATGACGGTGTACAAGGCCTTGGGGTGTACGAGCAGATGTTGAAGGCAGGCCTCAGATTTCCATTGAGTTCGCTTCATCGCGAATTAGTCAAGTATCTGAGTCTATCCGTCAATCAAATATCTCCCAATGCCTGGAGGGTCTTCATAGCAATGGAGGTTCTGTACGGGACAATGTCAGACGCATCAAGGAGGTTGACGGTGAGGGAGTTTCTTCACTGCTACCGTCCGGACGAGATTGATAAGTCTAGGGGAATATACAGTTTTGTACCTAGGAGTAGGTTATTAAAAGTAATATATGAGACTCCAGACTCCAACAGAGACTGGAAGAGTCGATATTTTTTCTTAGAGGGTGACAAGTGGATGTGTCGTCCTGGGGAGACGGATCACATGCCCGTCGACACTACTTGGGGCATATTGTCTCAAGCTGGTACGTCTTCATCTTTAAATGTAAAGATTTAAATATCCGTTCACCTTAGTATGCTTTGACCGTCTTTTTTTTTTTTTTTTTTTTTTTTTTTTTCCAGTACAACGGCGTCCACAAGTTGATATTGAGGAGTACAGCTTTTTGGAGAGGATTTTCAAGAAAACCACGTTGGAGGAAAGGACCTGGGTGAAGTTGGTTAACCTCAACACGCTCTATTGGTACTGTGACGGTCCAAAACCATCTGAGAAAGCAATTAAGTACGAAAACCGGACCTGTCAACGTAAGTCCGTCGTTGTAAAGAGTGATTGGCAACTAATTATTATTCTTAAAAAAACTAACTCCGTCCTTTTGTTTTTGCAGAAATGGACGACGCAAAAAGAAGATCAATTATCAGGGCAAATGCTGCCAAAAAAAGGGGGACGGGTGATGCTGACTCGAAGGAGACGGGTACCCAGAACCCTTTGGCAAAGAGAAAGCAACCCTTGAAGGGAGACCGTCCATCTAAAAAACCAAAGATTCCACTGGAGCCCGTCGTGGGGCTTATGGCTGAAGGTGTTAAAGTCGTCACCCAAGCCAAGTATGAGGCTGGTAAGGGCCTCATGAAGGGTTCGTCGCCGAGTGAGAAGAAGCCACCTTCCCTTCTTAGGGACGACCCTAAGTACGCCCTGGAGCAACTCTCATTAATCATGACCTCCGAGGACTACGAAGACCTGGGCAATCACTCGACGGAGGCGATGGGTGAGACGGGTCTCTTTAGCATAGCTCAGGTAACGGTCCTTCTTTTTTATTTGTCCGTCTATACTTGTTTGCATATGCATGAGGCTAATTTTTCCCGTTCTTTAGGCCATGGTAATGATGAAGGGTCTGTTTGGACGGTGTTTGAACCACGAGACGACCCTAGGCCACCTAAGGGAGAAGGCTAAGGTGACGGAGCACGAGCTAGCCCAGCTTCAAGCCTGGAAGGTTATTCAAGACAAGAAGCTCAAGATGGCCGAGGAGGCGTGGGACCAATACCTCGAGGCGACGGAGAAAATGAAGAAGACTATTGAGAAGAAGGATGAAGAACTCCGTCAGGCCAAGGAGGTTGCTGTGCTCGAGTACCGCGACTCTGACGCCCTCCTGACGGAGTTAGAAGTCTCATATGCTGACGGGTTCGATGAGGCCCTCCGTCAGGTTAAAGCTCTTTACCCTCAGCTCGACTTGACATCCATCAGTATAGACACCGCGGGTCAAACGTCCATCCAACCTGCACAATCTGAGGATACGGAGGAAATTTTTGGCGAGAAAGCTGCCCCTGACGCCCCTCTTGACCAGGCAGTTGTGGATAGTAACCCAAAAGAAGCTTCGGCCCGTCGTATTGAGGAGGACCAAGCACTCGTCGTAGAATAATTTTTGTTTTAGTGTTTTAAACTTATTGTAATACATTCGTAGAACAATACATGGCTCCGTCATGTCTTCAACTTCTGTAAACACTTATTTTTGGGTATGTTTTTTGTTACACATTTGCTTCCTTTAATTTTGAAGTGGCTTGACATACTCCGTCATGTCTTCAACTTTTTGCAATATTTATATTTGGATATGATTCACGAATGACTCCATTCACGTGGACGAGTATTGATGAGTGTTGACTCCGTATTTGATTTGTTAATTTATAACCGTCGTGCAATATGTATGTCACGGACCCAATGTCAGTCAATGCTTGGATAGTAATAACCGTCCACTTTGTGGAAATTTGCTTAACCTCAATTTCTTTATGGATCTTCTAGGATCCGTCATTGTTATATAATTTCTTATTAACCGTCTGAATTTATTTCGCGGATCCATTACTTATTTCATTGTCCAATTTATTGACTGATTCATTATCCGTCCTCTGCTGCACTTTGAATTACCATCTTTTGGGCTGATCCGTCCCTTTGTGAACTAAGTTTTGTCCGTCCTCAATGGGACTTCGGATTGTAATTAGTTTTGGGATGATCCGTCCCCTTTGTGGGCTTAGTTTTATCCGTCCACTTTGGGACTCTGGATCTTCATCCCTTTGGGATGATCCGTCCACTTTGTGGACTTAGTCTTATCCGTCCTCTAAGGACTTTGGATTTTAATCCCTTTGGGATGATCCGTCCACGTTGTGGACTTAATTTTATCCGTCCTCTATGGGACTTTGGATTTTCACCCCCTTGGGATGATCCGTCCACTTTGTGGACTTAGTCTTATTCGTCCTCTAAGGACTTTGGATTTTCATCCCCTTGGGATGATCCGTCCACTTTGTGGACTTAGTCTTATCCGTCCTCTAAGGACTTTGGATTTTAATCCCTTTGGGATGATCTGTCCACTTTGTGGACTTAATTTTATCCGTCCTCTATGGGACTTTGGATTTTCATCCCCTTGGGATGACCCGTCCAGCTTGTGGAATTCACGTCTTCATCCCTTTGGGATAATCCGTCCAACTTGTGGATTTTGTTTTATTTATGTAGAAAAAAGAACCCAGTTGAGTCTGAATACTTCTCTTTATTGAAAGAAAATAATGCTGAGGAAAATGTACCTGCCCCCATGGGCTTAAAAAGGTACTTGTAGAGAAAATTGTTCGAAGTAGAGAGCTAAACTTAAATAGTCAAAAAGTTGTCTAAGGTAAGAACTTTATAAAAAACATAGTAAATCATAATAATGAACTGGAAACTGGGGGAAAGTCGATGATCTTCACGGCGCCCCTACTGGTAGTACCTTCGAAGGTGTTCTGTGTTCCATGGATGTTGAAGCTTCTGTCCGTCCATGGTTTCGAGGTGGTAGGTCCTTTTCCTTTGCCAAGACGAGATCTTGTATGGTCCTTCCCAGTTGGGGCCGAGCTTCCCTTGGGCCGGATCTCTAGCGGCTCCCATTACCTTCCGTAGCACAAGATCTCCGATCTGGAAGTCCCTGTGTTTGACATTAGAGTTGTAGTATTTCGCCATGAGGTTCTGGTACCTAGCCAACCTCTGCTCCGCTGTAGCTCGGACCTCGTCTATCAGATCCATTTGGAGCCGCAAGGCCTCCTCGTTGTGATCCTTGTCGTAGTTCTCTACTTGATAGCTCGTGAGCCCGACCTCTGCTGGAATGACGGCATCACTTCCGTACGTCAGTCTGAACGGTGTTTCTCCTGTTGGGGTTCTCACCCTAGTACGGTATGCCCACAAGACGCTCGGCAGTTCGTCAGGCCAGATGCCCTTTGCCCCCTCGAGCCGGGTCTTGATGATCTTCAGCAAGGACCGATTCGTGACTTCTACTTGTCCATTGGCTTGAGGGTGTGCGGGCGACGAATAGTGATTTTTGATCCCCAGTTCTGAACAGAAACTCCTGAATGCTACGTTATCGAATTGCTTTCCGTTGTCGGAGACGAGCACTCTGGGTATCCCGTATCGGCAAATTATATTTCTCCAAACGAAACTCCGGATGTTCCTCTCCGTGATAGTGGCCAGGGCCTCTGCTTCTACCCATTTGGTGAAGTAGTCGATTCCAACTACCAAAAATTTTAGCTGTTTCGCTGCTATCGAGAAGGGGCCCATGATATCTAGTCCCCATTGGGCGAACGGCCAAGGGGCCGTCATAGGCGTCAGCTCCTCGGTCGGTTGCCTGATCAGGTTGCTGAACCTCTGACATTTGTCGCATGTTTTGACGTATGCTTGTGCGTCTTTTTACATTGTTGGCCAATAGTATCCTGCTCTGATTAGTTTGTTCATTAAGGATCGTGCCCCTGAATGGTTTCCACAGATGCCCTCATGCACTTCCCTCATTACGTAATCGGCCTCCTCTTGACCCAGGCACCTCAGGTACGGGCGTGAGAACCCTCTTTTGTATAAGATATTGTTGATTAGTACAAATCGCGAGGCATGGACTTTCAACTTCCTGGCATCGTTTCTTCCCTCGGGTAGTGCACCCATCTTCAGGTATGCTATCAGCAGCGTAGTCCAACAATCTTCAGAATTCAACTCCTGCACTTTTATTCCGTCATCAATGAGTGAGAAGAGTTGTACAAGTGACAATACCTGTTCGGGAACGATCATGGGCTCTGCCGAGGCTGCCTTCGCAAGACGGTCAGCGCATTCGTTCTCTTCCCTTGGGATTTGAACGAATCTTACTATGAGATTACCGATCCGGTTCTTTACTTCGTCCAGGTACTTTCTCATCCTCTCACTTTTGCATTCGTAGATGCCATTGATTTGACTTGTTATCACCTGGGAATCGCAATGTACGATCATGGATTCCGCACTTGCTGCCTTCGCGAGCTCTAGTCCTGCTATCAAAGCTTCGTACTCGGCCTCATTGTTGGTTGTGAGGAAGTCCAGCCGAACCATGCATTGGATTTTATCTCCGTCAGGGGTATTGATTACTATACCGGCACCTCCTGCGTGCCTGTTGGAGGATCCGTCCGTGTGGATGCTCCATTGATTCTTTGTGTCTGTCCCCACGCCTTCCGACCTAGAAAATTCTGCAATGAAGTCGGCGACGGCTTGTCCCTTAACTACATTTCGTGGACGATACTGTATATCAAATTCGCTCAGTTCCATTGCCTAGAAAGCCATGCGTCCTGCCGTCTCCGGGCTGCTCATGGCTCTCCATAGGGGTTGGTCCGTTAGGACCACTATCGTGTGCGCCTGGAAGTATGGTTTGAGCTTTCTTGCCGTAGTTACTAGCGCGAAGGCTAACTTCTCCAGTTGAGGATACCTTTCTTCCGCTCCCCGGAACGCCCTACTTATAAAGTAGACGGGTTTCTGTGATCCATCCTCCTCCCTAACTAGGGCCGCGCTGACTGTCGCTTGTGAGACTGCCAAATAGAGGTAGAGTACCTCCCCAGGGTTAGATGGGCTGAGCAACGGTGGGGATGACAGGTACTTTTTCAAGTCCTCAAACGCTTTCTGGCATTCGTCCGTCCATACGAACGACTTTCTTAACGTTCGGAAGAATGGAAGACACTTGTCCGTCGCCTTTGAGACGAACCTATTCAGGGCTGCAATTTTTCCGTTCAGTCTCTGTACATCCTTGATCGTTTTCGGCGGTTCCAACTCCATAATGGCCCGAACCTTCTCTGGGTTAACCTCTATACCTCTATGGGAGACCATGAACCCCAAGAACTTTCCTACCGTTACTCCGAATGCGCACTTGTTCGGATTTAACTTCATGTTATACGACCGGAGTGTGTCAAAAGTCTCTTGTAGGTCTTTCAGGTGGTCATGTTCCCGGATGCTTTTTACGAGCATGTCGTCAACATACACTTGCACGTTCCTCCCAATCTGGTGCGCGAACATTTTGTTCATTAGCCTCTGGTATGTTGCTCCCGCATTCTTTAGCCCAAATGGCATCACTTTGTAGCAAAAAAGTCCCTGACTTGTGACGAAGGAGGTCTTCTCCTGATCCACCTCGTCCATCTTGATCTGATTGTAGCCGGAGAAAGCATTCATGAAGCTCAAGAGTTGGTGCCTCGCCGTCGAATCTACAAGTGTATTGATTCGAGGCAATGGGAAGCTGTCCTTCGGGCAGGCCTTGTTGAGGTCTGTGAAGTTGACACACATTCGCCATTTCCCAGTAGCTTTCTTGACCATCACTACGTTTGATAACCAGTCGGGGTAATATACCTCCCGAATGAAATCCGCTTCAAGAAGCTTCCTAACCTCCTCGGCTATTGCTTTGTCTCGCTCTTCAGCGAATACTCGTTTTTTCTGTCTTACGGGCGAAAATGCGGGGTTCACATTTAACTTGTGAACTATAACCGAGCGATCAATACCCGGCATGTCCTCGTGGCTCCAAGCGAAAACATCCTAATTGTTCCTTAGGAACGCTGTTAGGGCCTGTCGTGTGGGTTGACTGGCCAATGTCCCCATTCTAGTGATCTGTCCAGGTTTTGTCTCGTCCAGAGTTATTTCTTCTAGTTCTTCTACTGGTTCTGCTGCGACCCGCTGCTCTTCTATGCACATGGTGTACTGGTGGTCATCCATTTCCAACATGGCTATGTAGCACTCGCGGGCGGCCACCTGATTCCCTCGCAACTCGCCGACCCCATACTCCATGGGGAATTTAATCATCAGGTGGTACGTCGAGGTAGCAGCCTTCCAGCTGTTGAGAGTTGGTCGTCCGAGGATAGCGTTGTATGCTGATGAGCAGTTCACTACGAGGAATGTTACATCCCGAGTGATCTGCTGAGGATAATCGCCTACTGTCACTGCCAGTGTGACCGCACCCAATGGGAATACTCTCGTTCCTCCAAATCCCACTAGCGGGGCATTCGTTGGTATTAGTCGTTCCCTATCAATCATCATTTGCTGGAACGCAGGGTAGTATAGGATGTCCGCCGAGCTGCCATTGTCAACCAGCACTCGGTGTAAGTTATATTCTCCCACTCGTAGGGTGACAACTAATGCATCGTCATGCGGATGGTGAAGTTGTCGTGCATCTTCCTCTGAGAACCCGACGATTGGGCTGTCTCTCCGTGCTATCTTTGGTACCAAGCCCGTCAGCTGAACATTCTGAACCATTCGGAGGTAAGTTTTTCGGGCTTTTTTGGACGACCCAGTTCTCGATGTACCCCCCACGATCATCCTTATGTCTCCGATTGGTGGTCTGGGACGCTCATTATCCCTCCGGGGCTGATGCTCTTGCGGGGGCTGGTCCGTCCTCTCCTTTCTTACAAACTTTTGTAACTTCCCTTGTCTAATAAAGGCTTCTATCTGCTGCTTCAAGTCATAGCACTCTGCTGTGTCGTGGCCGTGATCGCGGTGGAAACGGCAGTATTTGTCTCTTGACCTTTTGCTGGGATCTGATTTCAGTTTCCAGGGGAAGGTTAGAGCCCCCTCGTCCTTGATTTGCATCAGGACTTGATCTATCGGAGCCGTCAACGGTGTGAAGCTCGTGAACCTCCCTCCGGGTGGCTTAAAATGTCGCTCAATTCTTCGGTCGTCTACTCTTGGCCTCTTCGACCCTTGATCCCTCTGTCTTTCCTCCTGTCGTTCCCTCTTCCTCGGCTTATCCTCTCGAGCCTGCAACGCGTCTTCTGCGTTCATGTATTTGGTTGCCCTGTAGAGTACTTCCGCCATGGTTTTAGGGTCGTTTTTGTACAAAGAGAACAGAAATTTGCCTTTCCGAAGCCCGTTCGTGAAGGCAGCAACCAGTATTTTGTTTTTCTGCTTCGTCTATTGAGAGCGCTTCCTTATTAAAGCGCGTTATATAGGCCCTCAGCGTCTCGTCCTCCTGTTGCTTAATACTCATCAGGCAAGCCGTGGACTTCTTGTATCTGTGTCCTCCGATGAAATGTGTGGTAAACTGAGCACTCAGCTCCTTGAAGGTGCTGATGGAATTTGGCGTTAGCCGGCTAAACCATATCCTCGCGGGGCCTTTAAGCGTCGTGGGGAAGGCCCTGCACATGATCTCATCGGCTATCCCTTGCAGGTGCATTAGGGTCTTGAACGTCTCCAGATGGTCCAGGGGATCCTTTACTCCATCGTAGCTATCTATGTGAGGCATGCAGAATTTATGCGGCAGGAAGAAGGCGTTCACGGCCGCAGTGAAGGGCGAGTCAGTACGGTTGACTAAATCGTCCAGATCGCTGGAAACCCGCCCTTTAAGCGCGTTCATCATTACTTCCATCTGTTCCCTCATCGCCTGCATCTCTGCGGCAATCTGTGGTGGTGTCGCGTTCGTGAGGGATGGCATGCTCAAGTTCTGCCTCTCCGGCCTGCTTGGGGCATGGCTGCCTTCAGGTTTCTCCTGGTTTCTCTTTGCAGCGCTGGTCCCTTCTTCCTCTTCTTGCTGGTCGTTCTGTTCTGCATCCTTCTGACGCAGCTGTTCTTCTAAGTCATTATTTTGTTTGGTGAGACGTTCCACCGCGGCAGCGAGAGTCCGAACTTGTCTTTCGAGGGCAGTAGTGGGTTGTTCGTCTCCTTGAACGTCGTTGGTGGTTGCCATCGAGCGAGTGAGTACCATGCAACCCTTAAGTCCGAAAAAACGATAGTATGGTTTTTTGGATCTCTACTAACGTTTCCCACAGACGGCACCAACTGATGAGGTCGAGAGTTTCACAAGTGAGCCACACGATACCTATGCGCTCGAACGTGAACCTGCACAATCACACAGAGGAAAAACCTAACAGAGAGCACCGGTGTGGTGTCGGCCAAACACCCTCCGAAGGTTAAGTCAGAAAATATTCTCACAGCTCTAGAGTGCTAGAGAGGGTAAATTATGCGTACCTTGATTTGTGAGGGTATTGGCGCTTTTATAGTAGTCGAAACTTGACTTCTCCTACTTGGAGTTGAAGTCTTTCCTTATAGAGATTCTCTTGAGGAACCCCAAAACGTGATGGACAAGTCTCCTTCCTTATAGAGAAGATTCTCCATTAATGTACGCGGCAAACAGAGTCCTTATGAACGTGGAAGGCGGAATCCTTTCCTTATAGGACTCTATGAAGTGTGCCGCAATTATGACATGGAAAGGTCCTTCTGCCTCCCTCATGGGCCTCGGCCGCGCTGACACCTCCTACTTGATTCTTAACAACATACTTGGCAATAACGGGCCCGTCCTTTACTAGACTGCAGCAGATAACCGTCAGGCCCATACCAGGCCCAAATTCAGCCTCTTCAGCCATGAACCAATTTTAGTTGGTCACTTTCATAGGGGAAAAAAAAAAAAAATTTAGTTAGTCACAATATGAAATATTATCTAATTTGAGGAAAATTATTAAATACTTTAAGAGTACCATAAATGCGTATTCTCTCTTCTCTCACATGAATTATGGGTCCTGTCATAAATTTAACTAGTGAGACTCATAGTTATGTGAAAAAGAGAATATGCATTTATGGTACTCCGAGAATACTCAATAATTACCATTCAAAAGCTTGAAGTCTAGATCTAGATGAATCATAGGCTGAAATCTAGTGCACTCACTAAATTAAAGGTTCGTTTTATTTTAGGCTTGGGGCCTACATTTATAAGAGTAAAAAGCGTTATAAAAGTTAACAGAAGTTAGTTTCAGTAGTCAATTTGGTAAATATGATAACCTCGTAAAGTTATAAGGAAGAATTAAAACATCATAGGATGTTTCTGCAATTGACCCAAATCCCAAGAGATATTTTTGCATTTACGCTTTAAATTAATGGCAAACACCATTTTTGGTGTATAAAATTTGTCTCATTTTTTCAATTTGATTCCTAAAGTTTTAAGTAGGAATCAAATCCTTTAAGTTTGTAAAGTAATACTATTTTTTCAGCACGTTAATTAAGACACTTTTTTTTTTTAAGAAAAAAAAAATATATCCATGTGGCCTAAACTTTATATGCTAGCCATCCTTCTAGTTTTAAAGAAACATGTATGTAACCACCATGATAGCTTACAATGCCACGTGGCATTGACGTGAATTAAAAAATAATAATAATAAGATTTTTCTACTTTTTAAAAAAATGTTCTATTTATGTTCGGTTGCTAAGGAAATATTGAAATTAGTAAATTACAATGACGAAAAAAGGGAGGCAAATGTAGCAATCATTTAAATATATTTTTAGATTATAAAAAAATTAATATATATATTTTAAAAACTCTAAGGATCAAATTGGAAAATGTATAAAATTTTATAGATTAAATTGGATTATTTTACAAATTTTAAGAATTTTTTTGCTAGTTTTGAAAATTTAGGTATCCAATTGGAAAATGAGGTAAAATTGATGTCTACCCTAGAATTAAAGTGAAAGCATAACAAAAGGTTATTTTTTATTTTTATAATTTGATAGCTGGTAGAGGGCTATTTGAATTCTAAATATCTTTGTTAAAAATATAAAAAAGTGCCTGTTAAAACTACACAGCTCTTGACATAACAAAATACTAAATTGATCCACCTTATTTTGTGTCAGTATCCCACATTTAATTTTTATTTCAGTTTAATTTGTACAAAATATTCTTCCATTTAAAACAACCTCAATTTCATTTGAAATCAATTTAATAAAAATGATTTAATTTTTAAGTCCTTTACATTTTCGTTCCCTCGTTTCACTCTTTATCTCTCTTTGAAATAGTCATTCTAATGGAACAACTTGTGTTTAATCACTTTAAAAGGGTATGATAAAGAAATCTAGAAGCAAATTATTGCCAACACTCGTAGCACTCTCCAATAAAAATCTCAAGTGTTTAATCCAATAAACACTCGTAGTGACAAGTTTACATATTTGTGAACATTATTGTTTTATTTATTACTCTGCTATGACATGCATTTGTGAATATAATAGGATGCTATTATCGAATTATACAATTATTGATCGACTTAAATGATTTATCTTTTGTGAAAAATCTAATTTAGTTTGCCACGTTGTGTGTGTGTGTGTATATATATATATATATATATATATTGATGGACGACCACAATTCCCTCAAGCAACCTTGTCTAGAAGAAGAACCAACTGACGAAGGAATCATTCCACTCCGTCATTACTCAAACCCCTTGGACGAACGAAAGACCGCCAGCCCATTAACTATGGCAATATGTTATAGAACCGCAATAAGTCTCTTTACCGTTGGGGAGATGACGATCCTCTCATTAAACACCTCAATGAAGTGTTACAGATACCACATTCAAGCCTCCATTAAAGGGGACCCCCAATGGCTAGGAGAAGGAAGCAGGTATATATGCAAGTATCTCAGGACCAAAAAAAGGTACGGAATCCTAGTACAGAAAACTTTGATACTTTGATACATAACTTCTCCTCTCTCTCAGTTGTTTGACTTAACCATTGGAGGCTTTGTGGCAAGCACCACATCGGTGTTCCCCCATTTTATTTGTTCTTGGAGGGCTCCAGATGATCTTGGTCAACAATCCTACTAGACGATCATCTTGGCATCATCAGTTTGGTGCCGTCTATGGGGAACGACTTTTTCGCACCTAGGTTCGAAAGCACAGTTCCATACAACTTATAAGTCCAGATGGAATCCAACCAAGATCCTGCAGCATTAGCTCTGCAAATCCAGACGCTCGTAGCCACTATGGAGGAGCTTACCAGACAAAACCAAGAGATGAGGTTGCGACTGCAACAAGAAGACAATCGATCAGAGACCAACCGAGACGATGACGGAGACATCCAGAAGAAATGATCAGGTACTCCAGAAGGGGCAAACTCGGACCTTCTCAAGGAAATGAGAAAAGAGATGGACAAGTTGAGGAACGCGATCAAGGAGAAGTCAGACCAGAGTCTGTATACAATGGTCAGGAAGACAGATTCTCCCTTCACCATGGCGGGCATTCTATAGCCCGATACCCCACAAGTTTCGTCTACCGCAGCTTGAACCATTTGACGAGCTGAAGGTCCCCTTGGATCATCTTGGCATCATCATATATATATATATATATATATATATATATGTATATATAATAGTTTGTTTCAAATCAAATCTTATTATGTAATCATTGATAATTATGTTACCTACTAGCATGACAAACTAATTTCTTCTTTTTTTCTCCCGTGGGTCAAATTTGAAATTCTTTTGCGACAACTTTTTCTTGTTATAAAAAAATAACCATTTAAAATACTTGTTCATACTCTCATAGAAAAAAAACGTACTTACTTATAAATAATAATAATATAAATAACTAATCATATAACAAGTTACTTAACTCTTGGCCCTAGACTCCTCTCTTTGTCTATTGCCATTTCAGGATTATGAAACCAAATAATTTAATATAATATGGACAATTTGAATCATTCTACCTTGATTTATATACAAAAATGAGAGACATGATCGTATTTTATATGTATGTATGTACATACATATATATATATATATATATAAAATTCAATCGTGTCTCTTATGATTTTTATATATGTGCACGCTCATGATTTCACTCTTCCCACCTACTTAAAAAAATTTCACTTTATGTTTTCAAAAGGCCAAGTCATCAAACACTTTAGGAACCCTAGCCTATTCCATTTTTACATCAATATTTTTAACAAATCTTTTAGATAAAGTCTTTAATCCTTTTTGGTCTAAAATAATTTCTCTTTACTGTTCTAACAGATTAAAAATCTATTAAAATAAAGTCCATTACAAGAGGCTAATGAGGGAGGTGGTACTTTGTATCATGATGGGTGTTGTATATTCCCTAATACAAAATAAAAATTGCTAATGAGAGGATTCACAATTTCCATGTTGATGACTTTCGATGAGACATGTAAACGTAGATCTTACGACTAACTCTTCTATAATTTAATACATTTGAATGATTTTACATTTATACTAGTTATAAGCCTGTGCGTTGCACGGTTTTATGAAAAAGCTTATAAAATAAATGTATAAATAATTATACATTTTAATAGATTCAATAAAGATAAAAGCACTACAAGAAAACGGAGCTATTGCGGCGGGTGCAAAAACTGCCGCTATATGTCACCTATTGCGGCGCGTTTTTGGCCCGCTGCTATACATGAGATCTATTGCGGCGTTTATATGCCCGCCGCAATAGTTCTAGTATTTTGCGGCGTACTACAGCGGTGGGCCAATGACCCGCCGCAATAAACCTATTTTAGTGGCACTAAGCTTAGATATAGCGGCGGGTTAGTGACCCGCCGCAATAGACCTTTAAATTTTCCACTATTTTTTTCGCCTTCCCACTTAAAGATCAAATGATAAATTACATCCGATTGGCATGAAAATTGGCATGCATATTAAGAACATATAGAAAATGTGATCCAACCATTGGATTTTCAAAATATGAATTCCACAATAAGTTATTGGTTGATGTAACATTTTTTTAGAGTTACATCAAGTGTAAATTGAACCCAATCATATATTTCTTAATTCAATGTGAATTTTGACAAATTTATTGTTAGATTACATTATCTTCATATATTTTTCATGCTTGAAAAATTTCACGGTAATCAAAAATTAATAGTCATATCATCAATCAATTGTTTAAATTCAAGTTTACGTAGTTTAAAATAACACATAAAAGATGAGTTTAAAGATCAAATTGTAAATTACATCGAATTGGCATAAAAATTTCCATCAATGTTAAGAACATATAGAAAAGGTAATCCAACGGTTGGATTTTAAAAATATGAATTCGATAATAAATTATTGGGTGGTGTAACTTTTTTAGAGTTACACCATATGTAATATGAACCTAGCCCTATATTTCTTAATTCAATGTGAATTTTGATAAATCTACCATTAGATTACATTATCTTCATATATTTTTCATGCTTACAAAATTTCATGGTGATCAAAGATTAATAGCCATGTCATCAATCAATCGTTTAAATTCAAGTTTTTGTAATCTAAAATAACGCATAAAAGATGAGTTTAAAGATCAAATTGTAAATTATATCAGATTGGCATGAAAATTTGCATGCATGTTAATAACATATAGAAAATGTAATCCAACGATTGGATTTTCAACATATGAATTCAACAATAAATTATTGGTTGGTGTAACATTTTTTAGAGTTACATCAAGTGTAAATTGATCCCAACCCTATATTTCTTCATTCAATGTGAATTTTGACAAATCTACCGTTAGATTACATTATCTTCATATATTTTTCATGCTTGCAAAATTTCATGGTGATCAAAAATTAATAGCCATGTCATCAATCAATTGTTTAAATTCAAGTTTTTGTAGTTTAAAATAACGCATAAAGATGAGGTTAAAGTTCAAATGGTAAATTACATCTGATTGGCATGAAAATTGGCATGCATGTTAAGAACATATATAAAATGTGATCTAACTGTTGGAGTTTGAAAATATGAATTCAACAATAAGTTATTGGTTGTTGTAACATTTTTTAGAGTTACATCACGTGTAAATTGAACCCTGCCCTATATTTCTTAATTCGATGTGAATTTTGACAAATCTACCGTTAGATTACATTATGGCTGCGTCTGTTTTGGGTGAAAACCACTTCCGGAAATGCTTTTCTGTAATTTCGGGTGTTTGGTTGCGCATGGAAAATCAATTTTCCGGAAATCCTTTTCAGTTGACCGTGAGTCAAGGGTGAAAAGAATTTCCGTTTTTATTTTCACTTCAAATAATATTTTTCGAAAAATAGAGAGAAAGAGAGCATGAAGAGAGAGAGAGAGAGAGAGAGAGAGAGAGAGAGAACGAGAGGAAGAAGAGGAGCCCAAATCACTCTGGAGACGTCACCGGCAAACCCCGAGCACCGCGCCGATCTCGCCTTCGATCGCCTTCGCTCGATCTCGCCTTTGCCGCGCGATCTTGCCATGAACCAAGAACCCATCGCATTCGCACCGGCGAACCCAGAACCCGTCGCGAGTGTCACCGGCGAGTGGCACCGCGCTGATCGAACCCAGTCGCACCACGCTGATCGAACCCAGAACCCGATCGAACCCGGATTTGATTTTTTTTGTTTTTGGTTTTGTTTCTGCTTTTGATTGCCAGAGTTTGCTGTGATTTTGAAATTTTTTGTAATAAAATTTGTTTGGATGCTAAGAAAATAGCTGAGAAAATGTGAAAAATGTGTAGGAAAATAGCATTTTCAGAATAGAACCAAACACATGAAAGTATTTTCTACAACAATTTTCATTATGCAACCAAACACTTGAAAATATTTTCCTTTCCCGAAAATAGCATTTCCGGAAAATAGGCTATTTTCCGGAAAATATTTTACGGGAACCAAACACAGCCTATATTCATATATTTTTCATGTTTACAAAATTTCAAGGTGATCAAAGATTAATAGCCATGTCATCAATTAATTGTTTAAATTCAAGTTTTTGTAGTTTAAAATAAAGCATAAAGATGAGTTTAAAGATCAAATAGAAAATTACATC
This sequence comes from Quercus ilex subsp. ballota, assembly GCA_032727855.1. NCBI lineage: Eukaryota > Viridiplantae > Streptophyta > Magnoliopsida > Fagales > Fagaceae > Quercus > Quercus ilex. The sequence goes on along the minus strand of CM064914.1, from coordinate 15,312,816 downwards.
CGATTGGCATGAAAATTGGCATGCATGTTAAGAACATATATAAAATGTGATCTAACGGTTGGATTTTCAAAATATGAATTCAACAATAAGTTATTAGTTAGTGTAACATTTTTTAGAGTTACATCATGTGTAAATTGAACCCAACCCTATATTTCTTAATTCGATGTGAATTTTCACAAATCTACCGTTAGATTACATTATCTTCATATATTTTTCATGTTTACAAAATTTCAAGGTGATCAAAGATTAATAGCTATGTCATCGATCAATTGTTTAAATTCAAGTTTTTGTAGTTTAAAATAACGCATAAAGATGAGTTTAAAGATCAAATAGTAAATTACATCCGATTGGCATGAAAATTGGCATGCATGTTAAGAACAAATAGAAAATGTGATCCAACGGTTGGATTTTAATATATGAATTCAACAATAAGTTATTGGTTGGTGTAACATTTTTTAGAGTTACATCAAGTGTAACTTAAACCCAACCCTATATTTCTTAATTCGATGTGAATTTTGACAAATCTACCGTTAGATTATATAATCTTCATATATTTTTCATACTTACAAAATTTCAAAGTAATAAAAAATTAATAGTCATGTCATCAATCAATTGTTTAAATTCAAGTTTTTGTGATTTAAAAAAACATATAAAAGATGAGTTTAAGATCAAATTGCAAATTAAACCCGATTGGCATGAAAATTGGCATGCACGTTAAGAACATATAGAAAATGTGATCCAACGGTTGGATTTTCAAAATATGAATTCAATAATAAGTTATTGGTTGGTGTAACATTTTTTAGAGTTATATCAAATGTAACTTGAACCAAACCCTATATTTCTTAATTCGATGTGAATTTTGACAAATTTACCGTTAGATTACATTATCTTCATATATTTTTCATACTTACAAAATTTCAAGGTAATCAAAAATTAATAGTCATGTCATCAATCAATTGTTTAAATTCAAGTTTTTGTAATTTAAAATAACGCATAAAAGATGAGTGTAAAGATCAAATGATAAATTACACCCAATTGGCATGAAAATTGGCATGCATGTTAAGAACAAATAGAAAATGTGATCCAACGGTTGGATTTTCAAAATATGAGTTCAACAATAAGTTATTGGTTGGTGTAACATTTTTTAGAGTTACATCAAGTGTAACTTAAACCCAACCCTATATTTCTTAATTCGATGTGAATTTTGACAAATCTACCGTTAGATTACATTATCCTCATATATTTTTCATGTATACAAAATTTCAACGTGATCAAAGATTAATAGTCATGTCATCAATCAATTGTTTAAATTCAAGTTTTTGTAATTTAAAATAACGTATAAAAGATGAGTTTAAAGATAAAATGGTAAATTACACCCGATTGGCTTGAAAATTGGCATGTATGTTAAGAACATATAGAAAATGTGATCCAACGGTTGGATTTCTAAAATATGAATTCAGCAATAAGTTATTGGTTGGTGTAACATTTTTTTAGAGTTACATCAAGTGTAATTTGAACCTAACCCTATATTTCTTAATTTGATGTGAATTTTGACATATCTCCTGTTAGATTTTTAGAGTTACATCAAGTGTCTTCATATATTTTTCATGCTTACAAGAATGAACCTTTCATTATACCCTTCAAATCCAACGGTTAGATTTCAAATCTAAGAATGGCACGTGATGGACATGTGTTGTGTACTTATATGGCTATATATATTCTCTCAATCTGACCATCCAATTAATCATATTATTTTTTTTAAAGTGAACATAGTTTTTTTTTTTTATGGGAAAAGTAAGCGTAGTTAGTCACATATTAAAATTCTTATATAAATTTAATATATAATAGCTATGATCATTTTTTTTTTTAATTTTTAATAAGATAGAACGTGTGATAATTTTTGTTGTGTGTTATTTTTTTGTTTTTGAGAAAGTTGTGTGGTGATTTTTATTGAGTATATGTGATTGTTTTTTGTTTTTAAATTTTATTTCATATCTCATTAATATTAGATTTTTAATATTTTGCACTCATTAACTCACTTAAATATATAGATGTGTTTGATTCATGTACAATTACAAAATGCATGAGAAAATGGTAATTGCCTGTCAAAAATGGTAATTTATTTAATATAATAATTTATATATTTATTATTATATTTTATATATATTAAAAAAATATATAATTTATATAAATTATTATAATACATATTTTAATATATATTTATTATAATAATTTATATATATATATATATATATTTATTTATTTATTTATGTAATTTTATTGCATCACTAGCTTAGTGGTGTGCAGCGCGTGTTTTGCCCAAATGGTCCCTAGTTCGAGACTTGATTTTGCTTATAATTTATTTAAAATTTTAAAACTCTTATTTCAGTTTTTAAAACCCTAGCATAGCATCATATAAATATACCTTATCTTTTCTCCCAGCCGTTCCCTTCCCCAAATTCTTTTCTCTTCCTCACACGCACAAGATTTATTTATTTTTTTATTCCCCAAGTTCACCGTCCTCGATCCCAAGCAGAGAGAATAATAATATCATTATTTCTTCTTCTTCTTCTTCCTCTGAGCCATGGTAAGTACAAAACCGCTTGATTCTTGCACGCTTTCATTTCGAAACCGATTTCTTTGTTTGCGATTTTCTCTAAGATCCATTTCTGTTTGTTTGTTTGTTTATTTGTTTTTTTTTTTTTTTTTTTTTTTGGGTAGGCTCCGAAAGCGATTGCGAGTCCCATCCCAGACGCGTGGTACCCAACCCTATCGGTCTTCATGCTCGCGATCAGACTCATCGTCACCGCCTCTTTCTTCATGTAAGCTCGATTCCGATACCAATCCTATATGATTCTGTTAGGCTAAAAATAAAATATTTCTCACATGTGTGATCATGTGAATCAGTTACTTGAGGGGCTGGATTTTTGTCAACCATGGCCCAAATAAACAAACTTGCCAGGCCCATTATAACAGAGAATATCATGGGAGGTGGTCACATATAACTAAAAGTCTTTGTAAAGTGTTCACATGTGTGAGCATGTGAGTCATATTTCTACTAAATGGTGACTTGAGGCTAGATCCTGATAAATGTAAATCATGGCCCAAATCTTGATCAACGTAAACCATGGCCCAAATAAGGAAAACTCGCAAGACCTGTTACAACAAGAGAATATCACCGTCAGTTATCCACTAAGTCAGAGTGCAATGGAAGTTACCAAAAAATAAGGAGGAGTGCAATATCTGTTTTGTCTACTATAAATAAAGATTAAAGGCATTATTAGAAAAAAAAAAAAAATCTGATAAACTTGATTCACATACCCAGTCAATGGAAGGATAACTTCATGTTTGTAAGTGCGTTTGCCTCACATGAATTATCTAAGTTTAGTTTTTGTAATTTAACTTAAGAGTTTGTGTGATTTGAATCTTTCTTATTTGTATGAACTTGAATTAAGATATCTACATATTGTGATTACATTGCTTGTTCCCTTATTTTTCTTAGTTGAATATTTTGTACTTTTGAAGTCCTATTAGTTTAGGCAGTGGCAGAGCCCATCAATTTGGTGTGAAGTCTTGTCTTGCAAGTAGTTCTTTCTAAGTTAGTTTGTATTCTCACAAACAAATTGGTGACCATAGTGGGAGTACATGCCAGTCCTTACAAGAAAAATGAGGAATAATAGCAATGAGAATAATTCTGGTTCTTCTAATTCTGCAGAACGAAGTCCAGTTTCACGGCCTATTATAGAGCATGGTGAATCTGGACGTAATGGATTACATTCAGATTTAAATCCAAATTTTTTAGAGGTAATCCTAAGACAATTTAATCAAATGAAAGATGATGTAGTTGCATGTTTTGACTGCATGAATGATGAGATGAAACTACTTAAAGAAAACCAACAAATGGTTCATCAAGTCATTGCTGCAAATGGCAAATATAGACACTTAAATCAGCCAAACGTGGGAGCAAATAATGACTTTGTTGGTGGAATGGGTTCAGGAGTGAATAGTAATCCTTTATTTGAGAATTTCCAAAATATGGAAGTTCCTTTAGGATTAGTAAGAGGCTGTTTGGTTCACTAGTTTTCATGACTCAATTCTCTGCTTTCATAACTCAATTCTCAAAAATGGTGGGACCTATAGCAAAATACTCGTTTGTCTGCACAATTTTTTTGTTTTCATAACTCAGTTTTCAATACTCAATTCTCTACTTTTTGAGTTATGAGTTGTGAAAACTGAAAACAACTTTTGGCTGTTTTTAGTTTTCAGTTTTCAATTTTCAGTTTTCAATGGCAAAGTTGTAATTAACATTACATATCCGGTCCCACCATCTGAGGCATTCACGTGGGGCGTGCTTTTTGATATTGTCCTCAACGGCTCTCTCTTCAGCCCTTTCATCTCACACTTCTCTCTTCAAAAAACAACTTTGGTCTCTCATCTCAAATTTCTCTCCTCTCCATTCCAGTACCACCACAAAGAAGCTCTCACTGTCCTCACCTCCTCACACACCATTTCACGGATCCGAGCTCAGCCAACCCGCGCCGCCGTGTCACGGTAACGCAGTGCTTCACGCGCCAACCACCGAGGTCTTTCTCAGCTTTTTCTACTGAAATCCAAAGGTATTCTTTAGAACAATAGCTGTTTATATATCTGATTTGTTGGTAATAGCAAGGGATTTCGCATCTGTTACATCGAATCAAGGATTGGTGATGAGAAGTTTGCTTCTCTGTTTTTTTTCCTTTTTTTTTTCTTTGTTTGATGTTTGGGTTTTCGCATCTGATTTAACTGTATCAACCTATGGAATCCTGGGTTTTCAACCCGTGGTGATGTTTGGTTCTCTGCTTTTTGTTCTTTGTTTGATGTTTGGGCATCTGATTTGATCTATTGAAACCTGTGGTTATGGGTTTTCAACCCGTGGTGAACCTATCTTGTGCTTCTCTGTTTTTGTTTTTTCTTTTTTTTCTTTGTTTGATGTTTAGGTAAGCATCTGATTTGGAAAAATTGAAACCCGTGGTTATGGGGGGTTTTTTTTTTTTTTTTGAATAATTTATGGAACTAAGAAATGTGTGATAAATGGTGCGATTTTTCTGGAATTTGTTATCAAAGTTCCCTGCATTAAGTTTCTGGTAGTAGAGAGTAGAGATACAGAACTTAAGGCCTGGACTAGTTTATCTGTGTTTAGAAATATTGTAAATTGAGGCTTGGACCAGTTTATAAGTCGCATTTCTGTTGCTTATTCATTGTAAATTAATTTTTGTGCAGATACTTCTTTGATATGTTGATTATGTTAATGATTTATATGTAAGTTTATTCGCTCTGTATTTTTTTTTGTTAAAAAAAGACTAATAAAATTGTAGAAACTGATTATAATTGGATTGGTATGTTATCTTTATAATGATTTTCTAATACAGGGCTTGCAGATGTAAATCAGTTGTATCAATTAACAATGGTGCATATTGTGCCTTATAACCTTTCAAAATTAGTTGCTTGCTGTCTATTATTTCCTGCTGAATTTGATATTTGTTTTATGTTTTATCATTGTATGTTGCTGGGTTCATGCCATATTGGGGTTTAATTTCAGAACTGTACAAATAAGGTGCTTGAAAATCCCTGTAGAAGCAAATATAAATCCTAGGCCTATTGATCCAATTATCAACTGTTTGCAGTTTTAAGTTTCTGTATATAAAGTAAATCAGTTTTGAGGTAAGTTGCATGTGCAATCATTGAGTTTTCCCTCTACAACCTCAGCCACATGTTTGATTCGTTTTTTTGGTTGAGACACAATTATTTGCTAAGGAAGATATATTTGCCACTTTCTGAACTGCCATTTAAAAAATGACTTACGTTACAAGCCCAAAATTTCAGTTAAAGTCATATTAAGTTATTCATGTAGGGTGTGTATGAGATGTGTAACCATAGAAATGGGGAACCATAGAAACTACATAGATAACTACTAAAATGGTGAACCTGTGCTTCTCTGTTTTTGTTTTTTCTTTTTTTTCTTTGTTTGATGTTTGGGTAAGCATCTGATTTGATCTACTGGATTCCCAAGGTTATGGGTTTTTTATTTATTTATTTATTTATTTTTATTATTTTGTTTAATAATTTATGGAACTAAGGTCTTCACAGTGTAAAATGTGTGATAAATGCTTTGACTTTTCTGGAATAATTGAAACCTGCCTCTACTCCACTTAGTTCAATACTAATATATCTCAATTGAGTAAAATATTTTGTAGTGTTTAGCTGGTATGAAAAGCTCTTTCCTTTTTTTGCATATAAAGTTTACAATTTGTCATATTGTCTGGCACAATGCCTTTCCCGCTTTCATCAGTTTGGCATATTTTAAGTATCGTTTTATTTTTTTGCTGGCACACTCTTTTTTGTTAATTCAGATTTTGTTTGTGTGCTCTCAAGCCTCTTCAAGTTGCATCTATGTATCGTTTTAATGGAAGTTTTATATATCATATTTCCACCATTGTGAGTCTTAAGGTATTCCAAGTAGCATTATAAATACATTATCATAGTGAGAATCATTGTATTTTTGTTTCTCGTAGTTTAGTTAGTATCTACTCTTTGTTGCCTCAAGTCACAGGTTGTCCAGTTTCTTATAAGATCTTGAATGGTGATTAGCAATAATAGCAATATAAGTGTCAGTGGCTAATTGACATTCCAATGACTCTTCAATATTGTTTTCACTATTTCACCTTAACTGGATAATTGGATACTGTGATTGACTCCACCTACATTTTGGGTTGTAGTTAAGTGGTTGAGCATGGTTTCATCATTATGTAGGCATTTCTATGGTTCCCCACTTCATTCGTAGTTATCTATGTAGTTATCTATGCAAGAAATCCAATAATGATTTCTTGCATCTTTCTTTGACAATCAAATCCTAACCTATCTATCAAAAATTAAAAAAAATGAAACCTATGTCCTAATTAGAGAGAAAGGAATCATTTTTAGCACATTCTTGCAATCAGCATAATTTCACATAAGACAATTGTGTGCATTTAATTTGCATACTAAAACCTATGTCCTAGATTCAAATCCTAACCTTTATCTATAAAAAATAAAAATAAAAACCTATGTCCTAATTTAGAAAAAAAAAAAAAATAGAAAGGAAACATTTTTATTACATTCTTGTAATCAGCATAATTTGACATAAGACAATTTGCCACATTTAATTCATACAAATTGTTTCAAATTTATGATGCACTGTTCCTTGTCTCTTACTAACACACTAAACTTGTCCCATTATATTCTTACAAAATATACTGTACATACACGCTACCATATGCAATAGGATTATTTTCATAATATTGCAGCTTAAAGCTTCTGATCCCACAAAACCTTTTGATCCTATATACATATTAATATGGTTCCTATGCTCAATATTTGTTCCTCTAAATATACTGGGATATCTTTATTGTACTTGTGATATGGTTGTGTATGAGATGTGTGTGTTGTTCTTTAAGATGGCTGCGGAGTTGACAACATGGGATGCCAATTGTGAGGATGTGTTGTGTGACTCTGTACTTGGACACTATGTTTGTGGGAATTTGCGTCATTGTCATGCCAATGCGCAAGTGTGGGAGGAGATCACAGACAATCTTAATGCCCGCATGGGGAAGGCCTTTACCGTGAGGCGAGTAATTAGGAGGTGGAAGCGTATTGAACAAAATTATCGCAGAGCAATGGTGGGCCATAACAGATCTCTTCGGCCCAACGTTTCCCCCGTGGCCTCTCCAGATCGATTGTCCGATCACCCGTCACAGTAAGAGGCGGATGCGTAGTCGAGGCAATTTAGTGCATGTCCCTTTTGATATACTGCTGACATCTTTTGTTGCCATTATGTTCAGTAGCTTACTTTCTTATGGATTACCATGTACTTAACCATGCACTAACCTAGTTGTATTTGTGACCACTTATTCAGTTTACTAACTAATTGCTTCGATCTTCCATCTTTTGTATATCTGGTCACATTGTATATGTGGTAAACCTCGATGAAGGATTTATATATTGCCACTATTTATTATATATTACCATTGTTTCTTACATTTAGTGCATGCTTTTTCGTATCCTTGTTGATTTAATTATGGAAGATTTTCCATTTTTTGGACCCCTTAAATGAATCCTATAGTCCTATTGTTCAATTGTTAAAATTATCAGCTGTCATAAGCTTACCACGTGACATGTTTCAAATAGATGGCACATGAATCACAAGATCAAGAGGAGAAATTGTGGTCTTCCCATGTAGAACATATTTTTATTGAGATAACGTTAGAGGAACAACTTAAGGGTAACATGGCAAAAGGTGTGTTCAAGGGTTCCATGTGGACAACAATCACAACTGAACTTAACCAAAGGATCGGGAAAGATTTTATCCCTAACCAAGTTCAACAGAAGCACAATAGGGTCCGTACCAAACAAAACAAGTGGAGCCAGTTGCTAAGACACACAGGATTGGGGTGGGATGAGCAGACCCAAACAGTGACTTGCTCTGAGGAGGTGTGGCAAAATGTGGTTGCGGTATGTTTACTCTTGTTTATTAATTTTGACTTATTGCAATTATTTAGTTATGCAATTTGCCTCTTGTGAACTGCTGCGTTTAGTGTGCTAATGTTTCCAAGTTCAATCCAGAGCAATCGTGGTGCAAATAGCTTAAGGAATAAGGGATGCGCAGAGTACCCATCACTGCAGCAGTTGTTTGCCCCTAGTACCGCTACTGAGAACCTGCAGATCTCCTCAAACACTCCTCCCTTGAATAGTGATGAGGAGCGTGCCCTAGAGGAAGAGCTTGCCAATGCCAATGACAATGCAAGTGCACCCACCCATCTGGATGATGATTGTTACACCCCTAACTTTGACACTTTCCCGCACACTGTGGAGGATGCTGAGGTTGAGGAGGTAACCCAACGGGCGGAAAAACGTCCTGTGCAAGATGCAAGTGGCAAGGGTAAGAAGGTGTCAAGGAAGTCGGATAGGGTAAGTGAAATGACTGTGGCCCTAAAGGAGTACACCGCAATGTCGAGGGATAAGTTTAGTGGTAAACTCGGCAAGGGTAGCGGTTCATCCGAGCAATTCGCTCAATCTGCCGTAGGCGGTGATCCTTGCTCACTTCCCAAGGCAATAGAGGTGCTGAATTCGTATGCGGATCTTAGTAACAAGGCCTATATCAAGATGTCAAAGGTTTTGCAGCAAAAGGATGATAGGGTAGTGTTTATGTGTATGCCGGAGCATAGGAGGAAGTCTTGGATTGAGGCCATTCTAAACCCGGAGGAGGATTGAGGGAGAGTAGTATTGCATTAAGTCTAAGCTATTTGGTTTTTATGTAATATGGATTTGGGTTGTTCTATTTACTTGTTTATGTGTATGTATGGATAATACGACGGTTTATGTTATTTAACAAACTTGGGACCGCAAGCATGGTTTGTGTTATATTATGTTTATGTTATTTAGGAACTTGAGATGCCAAACTTGTTTGTGTTATATTATGTGACGGATTTGGATTTGAACTTGGAATCTTTGTATGGTTTGTGTTATATTATGTGAAGGATTTGGATTTGAAGTTGGGATGTTTGTATGATTTGTGTTATATTATGTGACGGATTTGGATTTGAACTTGGAATCTTTGTATGATTTGTGTTATATTATGTGAAGGATTTGGATTTGAAGTTGGGATGTTTGTATGGTTTGTATTACATTATGTGACGGATTTGGATTTGAACTTGGAATCTTTGTATGGTTTGTGTTATATTTGTGTTCTATTATGTGAAGGATTTGGATTTGAAGTTGGGATGTATGTATGGTTTGTGTTATATTATGTGACGAACTTGGATAAGGTTTTTTTTATTTTTATACGTTTATTATGGTGATTGTTGAATTAGGTCTTTATATTCTACATTTATATTATGCGATGTACTTGTTTTAATAACATATTTACTTTTATATCTCTCTTTACATAACCTGCCTGAATAGTGTGTTTGTGCTAATGTGTAGGTCACTTATGTCGTCTGGAAATGACTGGTGGCAGGCGGTCCAAGAGTATGACTTTGATGATGCATACTTCAACAACGTTGGTTCCAGCAATGACTCTGACGAAAATGATGATGACTGGCCCGATTCAGAGTTTGAACATGAAGAAGAAGCAGAGTTTAATTTAGTGAATCCTATAGTCGGGGAGATGTATGCGTACATGCAACGGCATTATGATAAACAACCAATGCGAACAAGCGTGTTGACCGGCAAGGCGTATATGGACGAGGTCATTGAAGGTAATCAAGCTAAGTGTTACGAGATGTTCCGCATGACACCTGAATTACTGTTGCATTTAGTGGACGAGTTGGCTGAACATGGTTACTTGAAGGATGGACATGGTGACGTGAATGCCACTCAGGCCGTGGCCATGTTATTGTACATACTTGGACACAACACCCGCTTTAGATGTGTTGCAGACCGGTTTCAACACTCAACAGAAACCGTGTGCCGGCATTTTCGTAAGGCGTTGCGGGCTATCCACCACTACGCGAAGCATTTAATTAAACCTGATCAGAATGTCACAAGCCTCCCCGAACATCTTCAAGTGAACAAGTACTGGCCATGGTTTGAGGTACAAATCATTCCTTTACTTGACATACTTCGTACAATACTAAAATAATATGATTTTTTAGATGTCCTTGCTAAGATTAATGAAAATGTCCAATGTGTAGCGATGTATAGGAGCAATTGATGGAACGCACGTGAGTGCCCGACCTCCTGCAAATGCAACTCAAGCACATAGGGACTGTAAGAGCCTTATAACAACCAATGTGCTGTGTGTGTGTGACATGGACATGCAGTTCACATTTGTCCATGGTGGGTGGGAGGGCAGTGCAAATGACTCAAGGGTTTTCGAGGAAGCGATTAGTGACAGGAAGCATGGATTCCCATGGCCACCAACAGGTACTATACATTACTATGAGTTTAACTAAAGTTATTTTATCCTCCACGTCTAAGTAGTGTATTTATTGTACAACTTAATTACGTGCTGCCTGGCTGTGTGTGTGTGTAGGGTCGTACTACTTGGTGGATTCGGGTCTACCAATTGGCACTAGTTTTCTCCCCCCTCACAAGTCAACTAGGTACCATGCGCAAGAATTCCAGTCAAGCGGTAGACGGATAACATCAAAAAAAGAGTTGTACAACTACAGGCACTCGTCCTTGCGAATGGTTATTGAGCGGTCTTTTGGAGTGCTGAAGGCCCGTTTCCCCATTCTGAATTTAATGCCAAACTTCAAGCCAATTAGGCAGCGTTACGTGGTTATTGTGTGTTGTGCTCTACACAATTTCATACGCATGAACAATCGGAGTGATGAATTGTTTCGAACAATAGGAGAGAGTGTTGGCGAAGGTAGTGCGACCAATAACGAGGGTAGTGGCAAGGCTGAAGCATCAACAAGCTCAGCGACCCAAAGGCATGTACTAGAAATGTCAAGTGCATCGAAGAGAGCGATGGGGCAATTTAGGGACAATATCACTGACAGAATGTGGGATGATTATGTTGCCCATGGCAATGTCAGATGATTATATGTTGAAAATGGCAATTGACCATTTACTTTGCAGCGTAATCATTTTGGCACTATAGTAAGTGACAGAGACCTTATTAATTACATAGGTAGATGTATAACTTAGTTCAACTTGTAATGATACTGCACTATTTTGGAATGACATGACAACGTGTAGATATGCTCTCGGCATAATTATGTAACGTAAATCGATTGTATCAATTATTAAAAGATATATGTAACGTAAAGGTTTCAAGTTTCAACTGTTTATGTATCGACTCTCACCAATGGCAATGAATACAAAATTGAACACTTTTGTTAAACGGCCACAACGGTCCCTCCATTCTAAAATAATTTATTAAAAATAAAATGCGAATATGCGATGTACGCACTAGACTTTTCAATTTAGATTATTTAAGTATCATTAAATTGGGCCAAAAGTCAAAATGTGCGGTTCAAAAAACATATACAAAATTAAAAATTGTCAAAACGTGGAAAGGTGAAAATAATTCTATGGGGAGATAAAAAAAAATTGGTCATGCGCTAAAAAAAAAAGTTTAAAAACTTCCAAGTAAAAAAATGATGGAGACATATAGCTAAAAAAAAAAGTTTAAAAACTTCCAAGTAAAAAAATGATGGACACATATAATTAAAAAATAACGAAACAAATTTTATTCAAAATAAAAATTTATAAAGACATCTTTTTTGTTTTTATTTATTTATTGATAAAGACACCTGATTGTCTTATACACTGAAGGGGCCAAAGAATTTTTTTTTTTTTTGGATAGAATACGTGCAAAAAAAATAAACTAATGGAAAAGTATTCATTATTGAATAGAAAAGAATGCATAAAACAACTGATAATAGATTGACCTGTTTTGTTCAAGAAACGTTCATTGCTATACACAACACCTCCCTGTACAGCAAACAGCTGACAAACACAATTCTCATGCTGCAAAATATTTAAGAACTCAAAACAGGGCATGCGAAGTGTAATGTACATTATACACGAGACCGTCAATGGTTCATGGCAGACGCAGTTGCGTATGGAAATGACCCCCAAAATCATTAGAGAACACAAAATAAACCCCGAGTACAGTACAAGACAAAAATAAAGCTACCCTATACTTATAGACCTTGTCTTCAACAATCCGGAGTTTGAGATTACTTTTTTCACCCTTGCGCTTTTCTTTCCTTAGGAGCTCCCATGCTTCTGCTTCCCTTGCATAAGCCTCATCTCTTTCATTTCTTATAGCTACGGCGTCGGCCTTATATCTCACAAACCTTTCGTGGACAAGTGGTGCTGTTGCACGGCCACGTGGGCATGTGTTCTTGTCCAACCATCTGAAGAACTTACATGCCTGATCGGAGTCCTACATACAACATTGAAGGCATATATAAGATGGTCAGCAAAGATAGTAAAAAAATGACAAGTCGACTATGTAATGACAATAAAATTGAAGATAGAAACTAACCGGCGCCCACTGCTGACATCCATAGAACCTCCTACCGAAATTACGGATAGACAAAGAGGTCCTTTCCACACACCGATCCATATTGCACATATGGCTGGTAGAAGTGGAATCATAAGTAATGGCAGAAGACATGGTTATGGCTTTTCTTTTTCCAATATATCTACACACATATAATTATATATATAATGTCAGTACATATTTCTACATAATCAATGCACTGTCAATGGAAATTCATCTTTTTGTTCTTAGCTTCATAGCCTTCATTATTGTTCTACCACCTGGCAGTAGGCAAATTGATTGATTGAACCCCAACTCCTCCAATACCACGTGTGTCTTAGTGGCCAAGGGCTCAGAATCATTACATTTATTGTATCACATTCCATTCTTAAAAAATGTCCACACACTTATTTAAATGTTGTATGTTTAACAAACAATGCTAACTAGAGAGACAAGAATCCAATCTAGACACAGTAGCAGGCTGCTAAATCAAAACAACAAAACACAAACATTCCCAACAGATAAGATTCTTCCTAGAAATTACAAAGAAACGGCTAGCTTACAGAAGACAAGTGTTTTACAAATCACTTTGGGACAAATAAAGGATATGCCCCATTTATTGTGGGCTACATGAATGCTAAAGGTAATCTGTCAATGAGTGCTAGGCTGAAGCATAATCTAAGCTTAACTTTAATTTAAGTTCCCTCAACCATTGGCTGGTCACAATTGTAAGATACCATAAGTGCTGACAATTCGCATTCAAAGTCAGTAGGTTGAACCATAGCTAGCTCAACAAGTTAACTCTTTTTGTAATCAAATCCCCATCTACATCAAACAACCCATTGATGTCTTCGTCTAAAAAACCAAGTCTAGAAGTAAATGTCATAATGTGCTCTCATCAAACAGAAACATAATAAATGCCCAACAACACAATATATAATAATACTTTACTTTCTATAAATCAATAACAATAAATAACTCAGTTCAATAGCTTACACTATATAATAATACTTGTTCTTTGCATGAATGCAGTAATTATCTTTTATATAATGCATTTTACTTTAAAATTTTGAAAGATACAATAGCCAATATGTGCTAATTAATGTTCGTTTCATTTAGAAAGATTAGGTTTTTTGGGGGGGTCCATTTCGGCTGAAAATTGTCATTGGAAGACTGTATTTTCCCATTTTATTATTTTGTTTCTTGGCAACCACACAAATCTAGAGCATAAGTGTAGGAGGAGTTGGAATTGAGGACAAAGAGACAAAGTTTGCAGCCGTTTCTGTTAAACTGGTAATTTAAGAAGATTAAGTACCTGTAGGAAAAAATATCAACTATGCAACCCCCACCAAAACCAATAAGATAACAATTAATAAACTACGGATCTGCCTTGCAATTGCATCTTTCACTGTTGTTCAACAAAACAAAAGACAAATAAGAATTCTACAAAACTATACACAAACGTAGTCTACTCTAAGCTATTAGATGAATTATCTACACATAGTATCACAATTTCTCTTGTCCAGTTGCAAGTTCTAACTTTCCATACTTACCAAGTTTCTCAGCAACCTGGGGAAAGAAATGTTCACCCAGTGGTAATTCAAGTAGCATGGTATCATAAGCTTCAATACAATCTAAAGCATCACTACAATAACCATGAAAAATAGAACAAGCTCAACTATTACAAATCCATGAAATCAAATGCACTCAATTTGCATAAACTAAGCAATAATCAATAGAAACTGCCATAAACATCACAATAAAGCCTGCACAGCAACCTCACCAAAGCATAGTAATAAGCATGACACAAATTTGTTCTAATCCAGAGGAACAAAAACCACAAACTAATTATTTCATTCTATTTTTTTGGATAATTCAACATTTGCTTTACTAAATCAAAAATCACAAGTCGGAGAATAAAAACGATTTCTAGTCGTCGGCATTGTCAAAAGGATTTACCAAATAACATTATAACAGACACATATAACTTATTCACATAATCACAATAAGAAAACACGGTTAATTTAGAGATTACAGTAACGATACATTGAAATTCAGGTCACAAGTGCATTCGTAAACACAATTCATGTATTCAGTGATATTGAAGCAGCAAAGTAACAAAAAAAAAGTGTTGATTTATTTACATGCCTGAGTTGAAATCTGCCTAGGGATTCTTCTCAGAGCTCGGCGAGATGAAATTTGAAGAACCGACCTGCAAAACCTAGAACATTTTTCTCAAAATCCAAATGCAAAACACAGAAATCAGAGAAATAAACAAGGTGAGAGATTACAGAAATGTCGAGGTAGCACCGTCTTGGGTCGGAGGAGACTGGCCGTGACAAAATCGGGAAATGGGTACCGTTTCTTATGCTCGTCGGCGTCGCTGGGTCACGACGGAGGAGATGGCGCCACCGTACACATCGGAGAGATGGGTGTTCTTCACTGGTGACAGTCCTGACGAGGCGAGGGAGGTTGAGAAATTTTTCTGGGTCTCGGTTTTTCTGCTTTGGGAGAGTGACAGGGCTGAAGGGGGAAGGGGAAATGGGAAATGAGAAAAGAGTAGCTGATGGGGATGAGTACCAAGGCGCGGGTAACAAAATAGAACCATCTGACCAAGTGACAGAGCTGGGGCCCATGAATAGTGATGAAAATTGTTGAGTTATGGTATTTCAGTGTTATGCCAAATGGGTATTAGTTTTAGAGTGATGGGTGATGAGTAATGAAAAATGAGTGATGAGTGATGAGTGATGAGTGATGAAAATTGAGTGATAAAAATTGAGTGATGAAAATATTGTAGCCAAACAGCCTCTAAACATCCCTTTTACTGAGAATTCCCCAAGAATGGAAAATATCATTCATTTGATTAACCCACCAAGAACAGAAAATGTTCTTCATATTGAAAATTCTCACAGAAATGAGAATAATGATCATGCGACTATGAATGTTCCAATAAGAACAGAAAATGTTCTTCGAGGAAATAACCATCGCATGAGAAACAATCATCACAATGGAGTTCCTCAAAGGAATAATAATAACCCAGGAGTAGAAATCCCTTTAGATAACATTGATTTCCCTAGGAATGGTGGAAACCCAGAATTATTTATGGATAATGGGTTTGACAATGGTCGAGAGAATGAACTTGGGCATGAAATGGCTCAATTTCAGCAATATCCAAGAAGGGATAATGCTAATAGAAACAGAGAAAATCCTAGATTTGCACAGCAAAGGCAGAGGGTTGAAAACAATAGAATGGCCTTGGAAAGAAATAATCATCAAAATGATCGATTTGAAATCGAACAACACAATTTAGAATGAAATCAAGTAGAGGCACATAATTATAATGGTCATAATGATGAAGTCCACAATAGAATGGACCAAATCTTAGAAATCTTGGAACACACACATGGTCCAGCATTTCGAAGACATAGGCCAATTTATAGGAAGCCATATCCAGAATGGATTGATAGAGAACCATATCCAAGAGGGTTTAGAATCCCAGAATTTTCCACATTTTCTGGAGAGGATGACAAAATTGTACTGGAACATATGTCCAGATTCACAATACAGTGCGGAGAGGTCTCAAACAATGAAAATTGTAAGATGAAGTTATTCCCAAGCTCTTTGACTGGACAAGCATTTGCTTGGTATTCATCTTTACCTCCTAATCCTCTAAATTCATGGGCTGAATTAGAGGACAAATTCCAAACACATTTCTCTCGCACAGATTTGAGAGTGTCAATTGCTGATTTGGCAAGATTAAGACAAAGGCCAAATGAAATTGTAGAGCAGTTCATTATGCGGTTTAAAAGAGCCCGCATGCGTTGTCAAATTGTTCTCCCAGAGAGAGAATATGTGAAGTTCACTGTAGATGGTTTAGATTTTGAATTTAGAAAAAAATTTGAAGGGGTGACATTCTTTGATCTGTATGAATTGTCTGATAGGGCTTTTAGGTGTGAGAGTCTCATTAAAGAAGAAAGAAACAGAAATAATTCTACATATGGGACTTATTTTCATGACCCTAACTATGAAGTAGACATTGCAGAATTTATAGGTCATAATCCCCAAGTATGTGATGTACTAGATAAGAAAAACATTAAGGCTAAGTCAGCATACAAACTTTCAGCAACTATAAGAGATTATTCATTTGACATAGAGAAGTCTGATGAAATCTTTGATTGGTTGTTAGAAGCCAAGTTAATAAAGTTGGTAGGCAGACACAAAATACCAGCCAAGGTAGAAATACGTGGTAGGGATTATTGTAAATGGTATAATGCATTTACACATCAAACAAAAGATTGTGTAACCTATAGGAATGTTATTCAAGATAAAATTGATAGAGGAATCTTGAAATTTCCTGAAAATTCTAAAGAGCAAATGAAAACAGATATTGATCCCTTTCCACCTTTGCATGATTTAAATATGATTTCAGCTGATTTTGAATCTTTGATTAGTTGCTTCAAAAATGATGAGAACTCAAAATGTAATGTATATCAATGTGTTAATGTGCAGGGTAAACAATCATTGCACCTCACCCAAGGGATGAAGAGACTGAAAATCAATGAAGGATCTTCTATGCGAGTAAATAAATATGGCTCGCATGGTAAAGAAAACTTTTTTCAGGGCAAGAATGTCCAAACAAATAAGGGAAAGGCTAAAATGGTAGAACAACCAAGGCCTACAACTTATAAAGAAGCATTACAAAAGCATAATTCTTTTTCAGATGATCAGGTTTTTGATTCTGATGAAGATGATTGCTTATGTGAGCGGTGTAGTCGCATAATGGCGCAAGTTTTTGGAAAAGTGGCTGTTGGAATAAAATCTCCTCAAAGTGATACTGGTTTTGGGCCAATTGTTGAACCTAAAAAAGCTAAATCAGTGTTTTCAAGAGTAGAGAAGCCAAAATAGCTTCGCACCTTCAAACCTCCAATAGGGGAGCCAAATAAATGGTCCTCCATGGAATCTGTCACTACAAAAGCGTCATTTTAAATATGGATATAATCCATATTTCCCACAAATGACAAGAACACAGAGGAGACGCTGGCTTAGACAGCAAATGTATAAGTCTCAAGAGCCAAGACAAACTCTTGAAAATTCTAATGATGCACTACTTAACAAGGCGAAAGGAATTAAATTTGAAATATAGCAAAAAGGAGGCATATTAACTCCTAAATATGTGAAGACGTCACTGGGTTCTATTCGGTTGATAGGAAATGAAACAAGTATGCAAAAAGCCAAAAGTGACAATAATATGCAGCAAAGAATGTTTGAATCAAAGCAACTCACACAAAGTGAAATGGTTCAGGATTTACCTAAAAAAGAGAGCCAAGAACTAGTGCGACAAGATCACAAGAAATTAGAGAGATGTACAAGTGATTTGGGGTCTAATCGAATGGAGAATAAGACAGTCACTGTGTACATTGCAAAAAAGCCAAAAAATGAAATAAAAGAAAAAGAGAGGCAAGAGGAGAAATTGGCTGAAATAGAAACTGAAGAAAAAAGAAAAAGTATAACCAATTCGATCATTCCATTTGAGGAGATAAAAGAAAACAAGTTTTTGGAGGAACTTGGAGATGCTGATATGATGGAAGGCCTTGAAGATATTGAAGGCTGGGATGATTTGGAAGCATTCAATGAGTTTGGGGAAGAACTCGAATTGGAACAAAAAAAGGAAAATTCCAATAATATGGAATGTAATGTGATCACATTGCCAATAGAGTTTATGGCAAAACAGAACATTATTGAAGATGAAGAGCATAGTTCTAAAGGCTCAAATGCTCAGGGGGCATGTCATATCCTATTAACAGATGAAGAGATGGAGAATTTAGAACTTGCAGCAAAGGCGGAGCTGGAATTTTCACCAGGTAAAATTATCTTTGAGAAACCATCTAAAATAATGTCACAGCATTTAAAGCCTTCATTCATTAAAGTTCACATGGATGGAATACCTATTAATAGAGTTTTAGTAGATAATGGTGCTGCAGTAAATATTTTGCCTTGGGGAATGTTGAAAAAAATCAATAAAATAGAGGCAAATTTAATTCAGTCAGATGTTTTAGTCAGTGGTTTTGCTGGCGAATCTACTAAAACTAGAGGTATTATACCAGTAGAATTGAAAGTAGGGAATAAGATTACAAATGTTGCCTTTTTGTTGTTCATACTAAGGCAGCTTATAATGCTTTGCTAGGAAGGGAATGGATATATTCAAATTGGGTGATACCTTCCTCCCTACATCAATCTCTAATGTTTTGGAATGATGATAATTCTGTTGAGATGGTGAAGGCTGATAATAGGCCATTCGAAGCATGTAATAATACAATTGATGCTCAATTATATAACAAAAATGTTGGAATTTTGAAACTGATAGGATTTGATTACAATGGCAAGCCAACAAAAGTGGAAATGGCTGAAGAACAACCATGTTCTGCTGGAGAAGATTTTACTAACCAAGAAATTGGCAAGGAATGGTTTGACAACTACATTGTAGGGCCACAAATGCTAAATATAGTTGAGAAACATGTTAGCAATGAGTAGTTCACTTACTCCAAGGAAATTAAGGGCCATTAAATTGGCTGAAGACAGAGTGGTAAATTACACTCTTGAAAATAAAATAGAACAAAGTATGTTCTTGGCAGAATGTGTACTGGAAGAAGAAAGAGATATGGGAAAGCGAGTTAAAATTGGTTTAAATTCTCTAAGTAAAGCTCCTATCCAAATGGATGACTTGAAAGCAGAAATTCAAGACCCTTTGATAGAAGTGAATCTTGGAACTGAAGAAGAAAAGAAAGTGACATATGTTAGTAGTCACCTTACACAAGAACAATTCCATGAAGTGCTGGCTGTGGTGAAGAGGTTTAAGGATTGCTTTGCATAGGATTACACTGAATTACCAGGTTTGGACAGAACACTAGTAGAGCATAGACTTCCAATCAAGAAAGAGCACATTCCACACCAACAACCTCCTCGTAGGATGGCAAATGAGGTTATTTTAATAGTGAAAGAAGAAATTAGAAGACTATTGCAAGCAGGATTCATAAGGCCAACCAGGTATGTAGAATGGCTTTCTAATATAGTTCCAGTTCTTAAGAAAAATGGCAAACTACGTGTATGCATAGATTTTAGGAACTTAGGCTGCGTTTGGTTCGTGTAAAACGTTTTCCGGAAAATACGTATTTTCCGGAAATGCTATTTTCCGGAAAAGGAAAATGTATTCAGGTTGTTTGGCTGTCTCGGAAACATTTTACGGAAAATCAATTCCGGTGTTTGGTTCGGTCAAACATTTTACGGAAAATGCTTTCTGTTTTACGGAAAATCAATTCTCATGTTTGGTTCGATCAAACATTTTACGAAAAATGAAATTCGTTTTTTACTGAAAATCAATTCCCATGTTTGGTTTGTGGATCATTTTACCGAAAATATGAAATGCCTTACAAATTTCTGCTCCTGTATTATCTAGACAAACCTGTAACAATACAAAACTAATCATCCACTTCAACATCAACATTAATCACCCAAATTTAAGCACCTGCATTGCCTAGACAAACCTATAACAATACAAAACTAATCATCCACTTCAACATCAACATTAATCATCCAAATTCAAGCACCTGCATTGCCTAGACATATCTGTTACAGTACAAAAATAATCATCCACTTCAACATCAAAAATAATCATTTAAATATACCCATAATATTAATATAAAAACAGTCACATTAATCATTCACCATTGTCATTACACCTCCATAGTGTACAAAAATGATACCTACTCGTGGTATCTGAACAGTTCAAATACATAATTTGGGCAATTGTGTTGTCCCAATAATACAAAATACTACATATATAATACAATGGTAGGTCAATACTAGTTCTACAACAAAAGTGAATTCCTAAAGCTACCGTCATAGTCTACATGAAACAGACTAGTCAAAGTTGTGAGAAAAAAAAAACTATCCAACCACATCTTTCGCAGCCTAGCATTCTTGGCTAGAAATCCCCTTGCTACCTTCTCATTTTCACACAGATGGTCAAATGCATTTGCGAGCATTTCTTCGCTATACCCATCCGCCATCATAGCCATGACCTCATTGTAAAGAGCTGTGTAATCCATCGGGCCCCGGTTGATTTCTTTAAGAGCCACAGCTATTTCCTTTAGGTGATCAGACATATCAGTCAGCACACTATTATCAGCATTAGAAGGTGTACGCCCTCTTTTGCGGGACTTGGAAATTCCCGACCCAGTGGTGGATGACTCGACTGCATTCTTCCCTTTTTCGACCACATCTTCCTCCACATTGTTTGCAACAAACTCAGCACTGTCCCCATTATCTAGCTCATTTTCAATATCCACATAGGACTTCGAAAAGCCACCCGTGGCTGTGTCCTTCCCCACAACGATAGCTAACTCATCATACATCTCAATTTTTTTATTTAGAAACTCCGCATGCTTTCGATGCGCCTATAAGGGAGAAAGGGATGTATAATAACAATGCAATAATTACTTCACTCATAAATTCAATATTCAATGCAATATACATGCCAGTAAATGTTTTAGGTCAATGATAAACAAAAAAATCTGTTATTATATGAAAAATAAAGTTGGTGTCCATCCTTGTCAAATTAAACATAAAATCATGGTGTGGAATAGATGCTGCATTTAAACATCTAGCTATGGTAGTGTGACATTACTCTAGGACTAAAACTTAATAAATCATTACTTTACACCATTATATAACTTACTAAAACTTCATCTAACCTCTAACATTTATTCATAGATGCCTTCTTTGAAACGCTGAATATCTTTTCAAATAAATTCTTTGCCTTCAATTTCCAAACTAAAATTTCAATTTATGAACAAAAACATATATTATCATTTATATTAAGAAAATATAATTGGAAGCCATACCATGACTTCTTCTTGGTAGGTCTTTGTGTCGCATGTTATCATTTTGAGATTATCATCCCAACCGAAGCCACTCTTCTTTCGAAGTTTCTCAATAGTGGACCACATGGTCCTTAAAGTCCGCATCCGATTGTCTACGTAGGAGGGGTGGCACTCAACCCTAAATTGGGCACTTATCTCCTTCGCTACAAGAGCGAAGGAGGCTGCCTTGAAGGTGCTAGAGGGCTTGTTGCCCTTTGCAGCCTCCTGTGCAAGTATCCTCAGCATCATTTCATGCATAGGCGGCAACCACTTAAATTGCTTGCTGCTGCTCATTTTTTCTTTGCCCTTTGACATTACTACATATGAAAATTGTATAGTCAGAGTAGCATTTAGTAATGGAGCTCGGAATATGAACAACAAATCAAACACACATACAACCACGCTTATAAAATGTGCACAACAGAATGAAACATGCTAACAGTAGAAATGACAACGTAATACCATCAAATAATAATGTAATGCTGAAAATACTTTTTCATTACGCCACCAGAAGTCTATAGTAAATACATTGTCTTTACAAAAAAAAAAAGAGCACATTACAGTCATAAAAATGTAAATAAAGTACTACTCTCCACTCCTCATATAATTAGACCACATAGCTTGGCATATCTCATCTCTCTTAGCATTCCATGATCTACTGTCTTCAACGAACTCCTGACGTGATTGTGTTTCTTGTTGGGGGTCACTAGACTCTACTTCGTTCATTGCATCTTCCATAATATGGTCATTTGGTTCAACCCCCATAATGTGATTATGAACCACACAACATGCTAACACTACTTTCACTTGGGTTGCAAAAGGCTAAAATGGTTCTGCATCTAACACTTGAAAACGTTTCTTCAACACTCCAAACCCTCGCTCAATGGTAGTTCTCAATGAAGAGTGTCGGAGGTTGAACAATTCTTTCTCATTCTCAGGAGGACGATCACTAAACTCTTTCAAGTGATATCGCACATTCCAATAAGGTGACAATATTCCATTTTTATTACCATACCCAGCATCACCAAGATAATGTTTACCTACATATATTCAAAAAATAAAACCCAATCACTACTATGCTTAGGAAAACGCACAATATTTATTAAACTAATAAACCAAAAAGGTGAAGTAATCGTATAATACCGTTGGGAATTGAAAATCCCCCTGGCCTAGCAAATGCATCAGTTAACACACGTGAATCATGTGCACTGCCTTCCCATCCAGCCAATATATAAGTGAACTTTAAGTCAAAACTAATGGCAGCTAACACATTTTGCGTGGTTCTATCTTTGCGACCACGAAATCTTCCTTGTATTTCAGGTGGCACAGATGCATGAACATGTGTACCATCTATTGCTCCAACGCAATCCTAATTTTCGACACACATAATGGTTTAAAATTACACAAATCTACACAATTTACAAAAATACACAAGTCGCAATATTTACCTTAAAATATGGGTAGAACCTTCTGCTATTCATTATCTCTGGGGGTGTATCTTCACTACGCAGTCTTATTAGAGCTCTATATAATTTCAGGACCCCCCTAAGGACAACCTTGAAATATCTATGAACAATCTCAGTTGATCTATAGATCCGACTACCCATTACACGGAACCTCACATTATGACCAATAATGTGTAAGAAAATGAACACTTGTTCCGTAACAGGCATGTGAATAGTGGGGCGTACGTGCTCCCCCTCAGTGAGGATGTGACATAAGTGGTGAAAAGCTATAGGCTTCATCCTAAGTTGATTCACACAATTTATCTCACTTCCATGCAGAATACTATTTAAGTATTCCTCTCTCTCGGCTACATGATTAACATAAGGCGCCCTAGGCAGTCGTCTATGTCTACGTTGCAATTTCCTTAACAATGCAACCCCCACAAGGAGGATAGATGTAACTGAGGCAAGAATTGCGGCTTTGGTTTTTTTCTTCATCTAACAAAATCACAAACACTGTGGTCTAAGAGGTATGTAAATAAAAACAGCCATAAACAAAAAACATCCAAACCACATTTATAACGAGTACCAAATCACATTGCATTCTATTTACAATGAATATTTACACCATCACAATACCATCACATTGATAACTGCACATTCATATCATCACAATACCATCATGTCTCAATTTAGTCGTCACAATGCAATTTAAACACACACATATTCTACTGCAAGAAAATAATAACACCAAATGCTGAAAATTTTCATACAATTTGTCATGTCTCAAGCTTGAAAGTATACATAATCCAATAGGCAACATAATAACATATGCTACATCAAAATATACATATCAAGCTCCAAAACTGTATACACAAAACCCGACTAGCCAAATTTTACACAAACCCAACTAGTCAAATTCTAAAAAAAAAAAAAGAACTTGGAAATACAGTTTGTTACCTACAGTAATTCCACAATGTCACAGTTACACACCCAATAATGGTCCGAATATAATTTATGACTTCCACCTAAAAATGAAAATAAAAATTCCCCCGCAAAAGGAGCTGATGATCAATGTATAATTTCTTAACACAACTAACAACTTTTACTTTCCTTCATACTTCATAAACATTCAATTGGGTGTGTAGTAAGAGGTTGGGTCACCATAATAGAGTACCACAACACATTAATGGTCTGAATTTATGTGTTTCAACTACAAATTGTTTACATAAAAGTGTAAAAGATAAATAAATATATAAATATTTATTTATAAATAAATATATAAATATTTATGTAAATAAATATATAAAAAAAAAAAAATATATATATATATATATAATGTGATCGGACTCACTCTATCAAAAAAAAAAAAAAAAGCGATCAGACTCACCGTTGAGTGGTGGTGGTGGAACGGCGTTGAAATCGGTGAGGTGAGCTCTGGGTTTCTCAGATCGGGATGTGGATCGGACTCGCCGTTGAGTGGTGGTGGTGGAACGGCGTTGAAATCGGCTCGGTGACGTCTGGGTTTCTCGGATTGGGATGTGGATCGAACTGCGCGGTTATGAGTGGTGGAGGATGACTTCTCTCGGCGTGGTCTCGGCGTGGAGCTCCGGTGTCTTCTTCCTCGGATGGTCTCGGCGTGGAGGATGTCTTCTTCAAGTTTCTTGGCTCTCTCAATTTCGTTGGCGTTTTCTCTCTTTTGTGCGTTCTCAATCAATTTCTCTGGCTCTCTTTTGTGTGTTTTCTTGTTTTTTTTTCGTTCTCAATCAATTTCTCTCTGGCTCTCTTTTGTGCGTTTTCTCTTTTGTGCGTTTTTGTGCAAGACCCGGAAATGGTTTGAAGGGAAAATAAGAGCGTAAAACCATTTCCGGGTCAAAGGAGTAAATATGGTCAAAGCTAAAGCATATTTTCTGGAAATTAGAATTTCCCTTGCCTTCCAAACACAGGGGTCAGGTGGTAAATGATTTCTTGAAATCATTTACCACCAAAACAAACGGACCCTTAAATACAGCAACACCCAAAGATGAATATCCTATGCCAATTGCAGATGTATTGGTAGATGGAGTGGCAGGACACAAACTATTGTCTTTTATGGATGGACATTCAGGTTATAACCAAATCTTCATTGCAGAAGAGGATGTCCACAAAACTGCCTTCAGATGTCCAGGTTCTATTGGAACATTTGAATGGGTAGTAATGCCATTTGGCTTAAAAAACGCTGGTGCGACTTATCAGCGAGCCATGAATTTAATTTTCCATGATATGATTGGAAAGTTTATGGAAGTTTATATAGATGATGTGGTGGTTAAATCTCAAGACTTTAATACCCATCTTAAAAATTTAGAGATAGCCTTTTTGAGGATGAGAAAACATCAATTAAAAATGAATCCTCTTAAATGTGCTTTTGGGGTGCAAGCAGGAAATTTTCTAGGTTTTCTAGTGCATAATAGAGGAATTGAGATAAACCAAAACAAGGCCAAGGCAATCATGCAGGCTAAACCTCCTTCTAATAAAAAAGAATTACAAAGGTTCTTGGGCCAAGTTAATTTTTTAAGAAGGTTTATTTCTAATGTTGCAAGTAAAACCAAAGTGTTTTCCCCTTTATTAAGGTTGAAAGACCATGAAGATTTTACTTGGAATGAAGAGCATCAGTTGGCCTTTGATGCAATTAAAAGATATTTGTCCACACCACCAGTGTTGATTCCTCCAAGGAGTGGGAAACCTTTAAAGTTATATATATTTGCAACCCAAGATTCTATTGGAAGTTTGCTGGCTCAGGACATTGATAAGGGCCTTGAACAGGCTGTTTTTTATTTAAGTAGATTATTAAATAAAGCAAAATTAAATTATTCAATGATAGAAAAACTATGTTTGGTTTTGTATTTTACTGCTACTAAGCTAAGACATTATATGCTTTCTCATGTAACTTATATTATCACACAGACTGATGTAGTGAAATATATGCTATCTAGACCTATTTTGCGTGGTAGAATGGGTAAATGGAGTTTAGCTTTAGTGGAATTTCATTTAGTTTATGTACCACAGAAAGCAATAAAAGTTCAAGCCTTAGCTGATTTTTTGGCAGATCATCCATGCGATGAAGGTACGGATATAAATGAAACCATGTTTGTAGCTTTAGCCCCTTGGAAATTAAATTTTGATGGTTCACGTACCACATATGGGGCAGGTGTTGGTGTGATTTTAGAATCTCCAGTGGGGATTAAAACCCAAATGGCCTTTAAGTTAGAAGGAAATTATTCTAACAATCAAATTGAGTATGAGGCTTTGATCATTGGGTTAGAGATATTATTGGAAATGGGAATAAAAAGTGTAGAAGTTTATGGTGATTCGCAATTGGTAATTAGGCAACTCACTAGTGATTATAAATGTTGCAGCTCATCCATTGCACCATACTTTGTGGGTGCAAGACAGCTGCTAGAACAGTTTAGCAATGCTAAGTTAAACCATGTCCCTAGAAGTAAGAATGAGGACGCCAATCGTATGGCACAAAGTGCTTCTGGACATAAAGAGACCAATCAAGTTGCACAAAGTCCCCCATTTTTAAGTAAAAGGATACTCCCATCAGTTATTGATAGGGAATTAGGGACCCAGATTTTTCATCTTGATACTCAAGTTAATGATTGGAGAAACCCAATAATTGATTACTTAAAAAGCCCAAGTGGTTGTACAAATAATGCTTTAAAACTTAAAGCTAGAAAATTTGTTTTAATGGGAGATCAAGATGAAACTTTATTCAAAAGAGGAGTTGATGGCATCCTATTGAAATGCATTAGTGGTGATGAATCAAAGCAAATCTTAGCAGAGGTCCATGAAGGCATATGTGGTTCACATCAATCAGGCATAAAAATGAAATGGTTGATACACAGATATGGTTACTATTGGCCAAGTGCATTGAAAGATTGCATTAAATATGCATAAGGTTGTGTAGAATGCCAAAAACAAGGTCCAATTCCTAGGATCCCTGCTTCAGATTTTCATGCGATAATAAAACCATGGCCCTTTAGAGGATGGGCAATGGATTTAATTGGGAAAATCAGACCGATCTCAAGAAAGAAAAACTGCTTCATAATCGTTGCAACAGACTACTTTACAAAGTGGGCTGAAGCAAAACCTTATAAGGAAGTGAGTGAGTTTGATGTTATTCAATTTATAAAAGAAATGATAGTCCATAGGTTTGGACTTCCTCAATCTATAACAGTGGACAATGGAACCATCTTTATGGAACCAGGGTAAAGGCCTTCACACAAGAATATGGTATTCGAATTTTGAATTCCACACCATATTATGCACAGGCAAATGGTCAGGCAGAGGCCACTAATAAGATTATCAAGAATAATTTGAGGAAAATAGTGGCTAGAAATCCTACAAGTTAGGACGATTTGTTGTCGGAAGTATTGTGGGCATATAGAACTTCAAAAAGAACGAGCATAAACACTACCCCATATTCTTTAGTTTTTGGCCATGATGCAGTTTTGCCTATGGAGATTACCGTGAGATCAATGAGGATTACAAGGCAAAATGAATTGACTCATTCGGATTATCAAGATGCGATGTTTGCAGAACTTGATGAAATAGATGAAGCTCGTACGATAGCTTTAAATTCTATTGTTGTACGAAAACAAAAAGTATCTGAGATGTACAACAAGAGGGTTAAGGCAAAGTCATTTGCCATTGGGGATTTAGTTTGGAAAGTTATTTTGCCTATAGGAGTTAAAAATCCATATTTGGGTAAATGGTCTCCTAATTGGGATGGACCTTTCTTAATCAGCGAGGTCTTTGATGGAAACGCTTATAAGTTAATGGATATTAGTGGTAATGAGCATGCGAGATCCATTAACGGAAAATTTCTAAAATTATATAAGCCAAGTATGAATGAATTGGCTTACACACATAAAAGATTTTGAAGATGTGAATGTTCGCATGTTTCCAAAAGCCAAATGAATGGTTAAAATGGGCATTAGTAATTAAAATAATAGCTCACAATACAATGAATGTATATATAGAAGAAAATTCAAACTAAGGAAGGTTTGTGTATGATATGGTGGAAGTGCAAATATAATTTCAGAATTAAAATTAGTCTAATACATTGGTGGTCGGACCTGTGTACCTGGTTCGAAGTTGTTCCCAAAGTAAATGCTCTGGAGCATGGCAATGATCTTGGTGTGCATGTTTTGAAAGATTTAGCTGCTGCCTCTCAAGAGTTAATACCAGCTGAACAAGAACAAGGCTTAGCTGAACAAGAACAAGGCTCTTTCTAAATTTGCAGAGTTTGAGCTTTTCAGTGGCTACCTAAACTACTCGAATGAAACCCAGAGCTCCATGTTCAGGATGGAGCGGAGTTTCCTACCTTCATTTCTCAACTACCCAATTGTTCTTCTTAGGATCAACGATGAACTTGAAGATGTCTTCATTTTGTGCGCACCAGCTCCTGGCATCATGCGGAATCATAGTCACGACGCTATTCAAGCTTCGATCAACCTTCACCGGCATCCACTTGAGTTTTGAAGGACTTTTTAGATCAGGGGTTTGCAAGTTAATCTTGATAAAACAGATTGAGTGGAGAACTAGAAATTGAAATTTGCAGAGAGACAAAAAAAAAAAAGAAAAAAAAAGAAAAAAAAGAAGAAGGGGGTTCGGATGAGTGTAAGTGGTGGAGGCGTTCTAAGATGAAGGAATGGGGTTAGATAGGAAGGATAACCTAGTTCTGCAAATTGATCTGACTTAAAAGCCCCTACTTTATTTTCCTTTCACCCTTTTGTTTTAACTTATGCGCAATTGGCCTAAACTTAGGCCCATCACGCACAGGGGGCATGTGTTAGGCTAAAAATAAAATATTTCTCACATGTGTGATCATGTGAATCAGTTACTTGAGGGGCTGGATTTTTGTCAACCATGGCCCAAATATACAACCTTGCCAGGCCCATTATAACAGAGAATATCATGGGAGGTGGTCACGTATAACTAAAAGTCTTTGTAAAGTGTTCACATGTGAGTCATATTTCTACTAAATGGTGACTTGAGGCTGGATCCTAATAAATGTAAATCATGGCCCAAATCTTGATCAACATAAACCATGGCCCAAATAAGGAAAACTCACAAGACCTGTTACAACAAGAGAATATCACAGTCAGTTATCCACTAAGTCAGAGTGCAATGGAAGTTACCAAAGAATAAGGAGGAGTGCAGTAACTGTTTTGTCTACTATAAATAAAGATTAAAGGTATTATCAGGAAAAAAAAAAATCTGATAAACTTGATTCACATACCCAGTCAATGGAATGATAATTTCATGTTTGTAAGTGCGTTTGCCTCACATGAATTATCTAAGTTTAGTTTTTGTAATTTAACTTAAGAGTTTGTGTGATTTGAATCTTTCTTATTTGTATGAACTTGAATTAAGATATCTACATATTGTGATTACATTGCTTGTTCCCTTATTTTTCTTAGTTGAATATTTTGTACTTTTGAAGTCCTATTAGTTTAGGCAGTGGCAGAGTCCATCAATTTGGTGTGAAGTCTTGTCTTGCAAGTAGTTCTTTCTAAGTTAGTTTGCATTCTCACAAACAGATTCGAAGAATTAGAAGCGTCTTTTTTTGGTTCAATGTGTTAAATTTTGATTGGATTTTACTTTTTGTTAATTGTTTTTTTTTTTGGGGAAAATTAGCCTGTGAACATGTCCAATTTTTGTATGCAAAAGCTCTATCTAATTGTTTTCTCAAGCATTTTTGTGAAATGTTATAATTTGAATTTCGAGGTGTTTGGACTTTTTTATAGATCTATTGGAAGCATTTTTTATTCAATGTGTTTTATTGAGGTAGATTATGTTGACTGTTGCCGTGATCTAAGTGCGTAGGTCTTAGGAGGACATGGTTATATGTGAAAATTGGCGATTTGGATTTTAATTTTGTTAATTCTTTTTGGCAAAATAGCTTGTGAACATGTTGAATTTGTGTGTGCAAGCTATATGGAATATATATATATTTTTTTTTGAAGCATTGATGGCCAAATGTTATTGTTATAATCTGAAATTCTAGGTGCTCTCACTTTTTTTTTATGACAAAGATACGCAGGAATACGAAGACTCCTCGTTGTCCTCGACAAGATCACAAGTCTCTCTAATCTCTCTCTGTCCGTTCTAAATTCTCTCTTTTGGTTTTGAAAATATTTTCCTTTGATTTCTTTCCAACTCGGCTGTTTGTTTCTTATTCTAACATTATTGGATTTGAAAATGAAATCAACCTACCACATTCATTTTTGTTTGATCTCTTAGGTTTGTTCTAATTAATTTTAATTTTTACTTTACTGAACAATTTCAATGGATCTGATAAAGAGTGGTGTCTTTGATTGGGATGAAACTCATCTACTTTCATTTTTATTTATTTATTTATGGGTTTTTCTTAAAGGGAAATTTTGTTGAAACAATTTGACTCATATTGGAGATTTTAGTCTTTAATACTGTAATTGTCTTTTTAGTCCTTTTGATTAGAATTGTGGAAAATGAAGTTTGTTGTGTTGAGCTGAAGATATGAAATCATGTCAAGAATGTTATTGTATTTAGGTTTTCTTAGCATTTAAATGAGTTTATGCATTTGGGTTTGACAGTATTCATTTATGTTGACAATCATATATTCTTTTATACTTGCATGTCCAGATGTTGAAATGTGAAAAAACCCATTAATTCTTTTATAATTATAATTTTTGGTTTTGATAACAATTTGGTATTACATGAGATGCTTTCGCTATATAACCTAAAGTACTTATGGTTCTTTTTATTATTGATATTTATTACATTGTTCAATTTCTATTAGATTATTGAAAGTTTTTATTTAAGACATATTATTTTTTATTAACCCTTTGTATTGGGCTTAGTATTAGTTTTCTATAAAGCTGATGCCCAGGAATAACCTGAGTATTAATGCTCTAACATTTCAGGTTCAGGCACCTATTGTGTGTGGTATATGTTCCCTTGGGTATGATCACGTGGAGATTCTTGGTTAGTGTTCTAATTCCATAACCTTGGTAATTCATGTAAATAATTGATGCATAGCTATTGTAAATGTAAGTGAGTGAGCTGATATATTTATATAGTTTTCTAAGGTAGAGCTATCATTTTGTATTGACTTTTAATGCGCAATACGTGCACTAATAGTTGAAATTTAGGAAACAATTTGACCGTTTGCTGCATTTCTGGTTTATGTTCATGTAGCAATTTGTGAAATATGTAGATTTATATAAATTTGCTGATTCTCTATATGCTCCTTTAGTGTTAAATTCACTGTGGTCCAGCCAGTGAGGGTTGCTTTGACATGGTGTAAAAACCATGACAAATATCCTTAAACATGACACATGCTCTTTTATATAAGATTTTATTAATTTTTCTTCCAATGACTTTAATGGCCAGAACCTTGTGTCTGCATTTGTCTGTGCTATCATGTTTTGTGAGAATAGGATACTTGGAAGCATGTCAAACTAATGCCTTTAAAGGCTGTTTACCTTGAACAATGGCATAGTAAATGATTAAAAAAATTTTGCCCCTGAGTTTTATGGATTAAGCCTTATTGGTGATTATGTCAAAATTTAACAAATAAATGCTTGTTATATGTGTTGTGATTGTACAAAAATTATTTGTAAATTTATATAGATAAAATTTTTAGATCATAGTCAACTACTACGGTGCTTCAAGAGTGATTCAGTCTAATATGAATAAGTGATTCCTTCTCTTTGTTGGATTCTTTTTTTAATGTATATTTCAACTCAGTTTCTTCATCTTCTTTTGTTATAAATTTTATAATTATCATATTGGGTGATGTTAGTTTTATAGTATTATAGTTTGCCCTGATGTTAGCTTTCAAATATATATATGATTATAATTAGTTTGACTTTAATTATCCTCTTATTTTTTACATTTTCTAGGTGGATTGCTGAATTCATTTATTGCATTTGGTACAATTATTGATGCATAATGACCTATTATAAATATTTCTTAAATGCTATATGCGTTAAAGTGGTATTTGGGGTTTGATTCTAAAGACTTAACTATCTTCTTATTGATTTGTTGCCAAGAGCATTGTAGATCAATTGGCACTTACTGGTATTTCTAATGGAGATATTCATATATATATATATATATATATATACAATTATATATATATATATAATCTTCATTTTGATTTGTCAGTTTGGATCTTGCTTGTTTCAGTGATTGTTTGACTAATTATTGGCTCTGGTATCATTTTTCCTTTTTTCAGACACTTTCCATTTTTCTTGATCATCTGGTTACAGCTTGGGGTGCTATTTTGATTTCAGTGACATTGATTCTTCTGTTCGGTGAGGTGAGGTATTTATCTGACTTTATTTCTGTATTTATAAGAAAGCTAATTCAGGATAGATGGCTTATGTTGTTCTGTCTGATTTGGTATATATTGCTTGCACATATGGATAATTTTTTTTCTGAGATGGCCTTTTTTAGGCTTGACCAATTAAGAAAAGTGGCCATTTTATTGGGAGGGATCTATTGAATGGTTGATCCCAGCCCCACATACCACATATGCAGGATAGCTGAAAATTTTCATCCATATGATTTTCCTTCAAAAGAACTACTTAAAAGACATGAATTTATGTTTTGGCTGGTTATTTTAATTTACCCCATTCACATGTATGTTTCATGCTGGTAGTGAAGTGTGTCTGAGTTCAGTATTTTCTTTTTATTTGTGGAAGTAGATAATACTGCAATCTGTTTGTTCTCGATATGGTTTGGCAATCGGGGCAGCAGTTGCTCTAGTTGTCTGTGTTCTCTGTCTTTATCTGCTTTCTTGTTGCATATCCAATCAGCAAGGTAAGATATGCAGTCAAAAACTAATAGTGAAATCAAGTTCACTCGATATGGTAAAATTATTTGTAGTGAGTGAACTTGATTTCACTATTAGTACTTTGCTATTGAATTGAACTAGGTGTTGGAATTGAATTGCAGTCAGAAACTATAATTAGTTTGAGCTATAACTACTAAAGTAATGTGCTTTCCAGCGGAAGTTACTCTGAGTTGATGTATAGGCAGAAGGAAATATTTATTTTTCTTACATATGATGCGACTGACCCTAACTAATCTATTGCGAATCTGTAATTGACCCCAAAAAAGTAAGGCTTAGTTGTTGTTGTTGTTGTTGTTGTTGTTGTTGGAATGAAAATATCAGGAGGGTGGCTTGCTTTATGTTGAAGCTGATTGTCGATCTTTTGAAATAGGGAGCTGTTGGGGTCATTCCAACAGACACTTTGTATGTTGCACTTCCTGTGTTTGAATGCACTTTTTTTTGAAATAGAGAGCTAATTGCATACACTTTTTTTTCCTTGTGTTTGAATCTCATTGGTTTGCGAGTAGTGAAAAAAAAAAGTAGATCAATTTGGAAGTTACAACAATCTGTATATAATTGCTAGAAAGAATAAGATAAAAATTATGATCATAGAATAACTTAGAAATAATGTGCAAAACTCTCAAAATTTTTGTGAGTTCCACTTATTAAAATAAGAAATAAAAACATTTTGAATAGATAATGTGAAATGCAATTTGCATATTATTGCAAACAAATCATTATAGATAACCAATTAATCATACATGTAGGACCATATGTATCAAATTTATTTATTTATTTTTTGCTGTATTATGTTGCATTTTGTTCATTGTTGTGCTCCTAGGTTCATTTCATCACCTAACCTGAGTTGTTTACAACTTATTTTTGGTTGGAGCTGAGCTTAGTTAGGAAAACAAATTTGGAAATTTTATTTAGGAATAAGTTTTAGGAACTTGTAACTTGGAAAAAGTTTGGGATATTTACCTGTCCTTTAAAATCCTTCTACCATTCCCAATTGGGATATTATGCAAATAAGCCAAGACTCTAGAGAGCTTGCGGCTTCTAGGAGCAATGATTGTATTAGATTTTTCTGGGTGAGAAAGTGTTTTAACACCTTGAGTTTCCAAGTTATTATTTTTAGTATTTGGTTTGCCTAGGGTAGCATGTATCATAATATATTTCTATGTTAATATAATTTTAGTTTGGAGACATTTGTGGTGTTGTGGTAATGTCTTAGTGGAGCTAAAATTATTAAATGTTATTTGTAACAGAAATGTGGTTTTAGGACCCAGAAGGAAAAAAAGAAAAAAATTAACCTATAGCGGCGGGTAAAAACCACTGCTGAAGGACTAAAATTACGAAATAATTGAAGACCTATAGTGGCGTTTATTGCCCGCCGCTAAAGCTTCAAACATATAGCGGCGGGCAAAGCCGCTTCGCCCTCCGCTAAAAGGTATATAGGGTATGTTGTACATGAAGCCTTATAGCGGCGCTTATTAACCGCCGCTAAAAGGCCACTTGACCCGAATGGCAACCTCATATGGCGGTAGTTTTTAGCCTGCCGCAATCGACCAAAAGTGCCACTAAATGGCAGATCTATTGCGGCACTTTTTGCGACCGTTGCAATTGACCTATAGTGGCACTGCAGCACTGGCGGGATGGCAGGCCGCAATAGCACCCGCCGCTATAGGTCAAATGTACCTTTAGTGGCGCTTTTTTGGGCTTTAGCGGCGCTTCAGGCCCGCCGCAATAGCCCATTTTTCTTGTAGTGAAGAAAAAATTATCAAGTGTAAATAATTATCTCACTAAAATAAGGGGTAAGATTTCTTCCTAAAACTAAATTAAATTGATAATTCCAAATTGAATTTTAAACTGATAATTATTTAAAAAAAACCGTACTAAACAATTGATAAATCTAAAATTAATATAATCTTGATAATATTCTAAATTAAAATTAAAGTTGATAATTCAAGAATACATGTGTAGAACATCTTGATAATTTGATGTAACATAAAAATCAAATAAGAAAATTGTTAAAATTAATCTATTAATTCTAACCATATTTAATCATTAATTCTAAGACCCTAACCCTAAGCATATAAATTAGATCAAAGCTAAGAAAATTAGTTTAAACAAAAGGCAACCAATACACAAAACCTAATCAATTTAATAAAAACAAAAATACAAAAACAAAGAATGAGCCTTTAGAAACTTGACAATGTTTTTGAATGTTTTGAATTCGTTAATTAAAATCACATGAAGACAAAAAACCAATAATAACACTAAAGAATATAAACAAAATGAAAATAATAATAATAAAAGAAGAAAGAATGCATACTTGCATTGTCATGGGATTTAGGCATTCACATATTGAAATAAGCTTCACTCCAAAAAGGATATATAGGGTTATATATATTGGTAGAGTTCCATTTGAAATATAATTCATTTAAATCTTATTGAAATTAAAGATATCTAATCAATGTGTTTGTTTTTATCCCATAAAATTTGGAATTAAAAAAGGTCATATGAATAGAATGAAAAAAAAAAAAAAAAAAAAAAAGAGTTGATTCAACATAACGTAGCATATAAAAAATTAAAATGAAAAAAAAATAAAAATAAAAAGAAGAGAGAAAGAGATCGTGGTTGATAGCTATAAGGAATTTTGAGATATATATATATATATATATATATATATATATATATATATAAATGTCATCAACGTAGAAATTATCAAATTAATGGAGATATATACTATTTTTTGGAATAGATAGAGATTATCAAATTATTGGAGATATATATTGTTTCTTGGGATATATTTATATTAATCACATTTTGAAGAATTTGAATTGTGCTTATCCCTTAATAATCAAGTTTTGTAGCTTGATATTCTGATAAAATAATATTAATTTAATAATATTAAAATTTTGAAAATTTAGGTGATAAATATTATCTAAATTAAATTTTTGTATGTTAAATATTATCCTCTCATTTAAGAAATATATCCTAACAAATAAAAAAATAATGTTAATTAGATGATAAATATTATCTAAATTAAATTTATGTATGTTAAATATTATCCCTTAATTTAAGAAATATATCCTAACAAATAAAATAATAATGTTAATCTAATTTTATTTAATGAATAGAATGAATTAGAGTCCAAATAGTATACTATTCATTTTTAGTTCTTTAAAAATCTAAAACTTTAATAAAATTTTTATAATTTGGTGAAGCCACGTGGCGCAACCACGGCTTCTAAACTCAACTTTTATTATATATAATATAATATGATATGATATGTGTGGGACCAGGTTTGAGGGAGTAGACCCAAGCCCAGTTTCCCCGCAATGAATTTATAGAGAATGGGCTCAAGAATTAGGCCCTAGTGAGGAATGCAACGGCCATGCATGGTTGTGTGTGAGCGCTGGTAGCTTAAACGTGGGTTAGGGTATACAATGAGGTTCCTTAGACAGAATTCACAGAGCCTGAGGTTCTTCTTATTTCTTTCTTCGAAAAATTACAAGGCTTCAGAGGATATAAACTGCTACAGTATTTCCCTTCCCTCGTTTTCTCCGTCCCCTTTCAAGAGGGACTTCTTTCATTATATATCTCTTTCTCAGTTGATCCTAGCCCTATATTTGTTGGGGAGTGAGGCCACTACTTGAGTGCCTGTCCCATCAGCCACCTTCCCATTCTCTCTGTGGGATGCGGCAACCAAGGTGACACTGTTGAGGCGTCCCCTCCTCATTAATGCGGCCAGGACGTTAGTTGAGGGCATTTAATGTGGAGGTGACAGTTCGTCCCGAACTTGCTCCTCCACCATGCTTCTATTGCTGATATGCGGTACCTGCTCCCTGCCCTTCGAATGATCAGGAGGGCTCCCTTGGTGACGTATGGCCGGTTTATATTATGGCGTCGGATTTCCGAGGATGGAGACATCCTCGGCGTGCCTTATTGGGCCCCTGGGCTTACTGCTTCCATCCTCGGACCAAGAAGGTCTCCTCGGCTTGGGCCTTGGGCCTGGTTCGAAGTGGGCCGGGGTTGCCTGACTATTTCTTGGCCCCACAATAGCCCCTCAAAATCTTGTTGTCCGCATCCTCGGGCGGAAAGGAGGATTTTGATATCCTTGGACCTGCTCCGTGTCCAATCGAGTCTTGTCCTTTGTCAGCGCTGAAGCCTTTTCGTCTGCCCAAGGTGCGTTACTGGCGCTTCGGTGTGCGCAACGTGTCCTGCATTAAATTCGGGTGGCTTTGTGCTCCCCATGTTCAACGGGCAGATGGCAATCAAACGGTCGTGATGCGCCTAACATTTATGGGCGGGAAAACTCGCGCGGCTCTTCCATCCAGGGTATAAATACTCATTCGAACCGTTTTCACCTTTTTCCATTCACAATCAAGAGTTCTTGCGTCTTCATTCAAAGTTCAGCCAAATTTCCACCATCTCCAGCATAAAAAGTCTGTCCGAGGAGCTTTTCCTCATTTCTGTAAGTCGCTCTATCTCTCTCCGAGCTTTTCATCTCTCTGCTCTTCCTTCTCTTTTATCTGCTCTTTCTTTAACTCTCTTAGGCGTCATTTGGGATGGGTAGACTTAAGAAGTATGTCTTCATTGAGGAGGCGATGGAGAAATTCATCGTCGATTATAAGATACCAGCCAACGTGGGCTTGAGGTATTGTGAGGAGGGGGAGTGGGAATTCCGGAGGCAGGAAGGCGAGGTGGTGATTCCCATCATCGCCTTCCTTGAAGGAGGGATGAGGATCCCTATGGGGCCGGTGACGAGGGGTTACCTGTCATATTTCTGGTTAACCCCCACCCAGTGCGCCTCCAACATGTTCAGAATCCTGGGTAGCGTGGATGCTCTGAACGAGAAGATGGGGCTAAGGTTGACCCATCATGACGTGAACTACTGCTACAATCTTCAACACCTGAAGAACAAGTCCTATTATATGAGGACGAGGGACGACAGGGTCCGGCTTATCCAGTGCCTCCCTGAGTCCAACAAGGGGATGAATGAGGACTTTCTCATCGTGTCCGGAGCGTGGCACGATGGCATCCATTGCCCGACGACAGAGGGGACACCAGGTGGGGTAGTAGGAGTAGAAGGGGGTTCAAAGACTCTAACTGGTTTCATGCGTCATTTCTTTTCGTATTATTTTGGTTGCTAATCATGAATGCGTTTTCCTTTTGCAGATCCGCACGCCTTCGCGCCCCGCTACAATTTGATCAACAGGGAAGACTTACAGAAAGTGCTCAGGTCGGCGGATTTTGAAAACGAAGCAGATCACCAAGTCAGAGCCGTTCACAAGATCTTGGGGTACACGCCGCTCCAAAAGTCATTTGCGGCCCCAAAGCACGTGATCAAAGCAAAGGATCCTCGGCTGCAGAAAATAGCAGTGACCGAGGACAGGTTCGAGTTTCCCAAGGGTCTCTCTACTTCAGAAGGCGTCACGGTAGCAGTCCCCTCTTCCTCCCGTACATTCTCAGAGGCCGCGGAAGAGAACATAGAGAGGGAAGGGAAAGTTGCAGATCTCGGTCCTGGAGGGGACGATTTTGACGTTTTTGAGCAGATTCATCAGTCCGAGGACCCTTCTGGAGACTTGGGGGATCCTCGTCTGACCGAAGCAGACCTCTCAGCGTCAGAGACACCTTCTCTGCTTGCGATGGGCTATAAGAAGAAGAACCAGCCCAGTCTACTCGAGCTGATCGAAGAGCAACCGGGGAAGTCCAAGCTGAAACTCCCACCCCCTTCTCCAAAGAATCGTCCTCCCCAGACTAGGTCGGCCTCGACTCAATCTAAGCTTCCTCCTCCTCCGCCTCGGGCGGATCCGCCTTCCAGGCACAAGCCTGCCGATCCTAAGCAGAAGAAGGACAAAGGCAAGAGGCCCATCAAGGATAGATCAGGACCCACTCGAGAGGGGGACGACTCTCGGCGGCCCTCAAAGCAACTGAGGATAGGCTCCAGATCTCAGGATAAGCAGGTGGATGCCCCGCCCGAGGTCCAGGCATGGCTGCCTGCCCCAATGCTTCGTGGGGCACCTCTGAGGGATGACTCCTCTCTCAGGGATTTTAGAGAGGGCGAAGGCGCATACGTGGCTGACGCGGTGGAAAGATGTCTGCTACTTCCCGCGGACATGGAGCAGTTGGGGACCATGAAGAGCAGGGAGGTCTTCCTCAGCCTCAAGCGTTACTTGGGGATGGTAAGGCTCACAATACTTGTGTCTTTTCTCGTTTTAGCTTTTTTCTGCCTTACTTTCTCCCCCCCTTTTTTTTTAGCTTGGCTTATGATTGTGTACCCGTTTTGTTCGGCAGGCCGTCCAGGCCACCTTCAGGCTGGAGGAGGCAGCTCACGACCACGGAAAGGCCATGGAAGAAGAGCGCGAGAAGCGCTTGGAGGCCACTCGGACTCTCAAGAACTCCGAGGAGGACCTTGCCAAGGTCAGGCTGGAGTTGAAGGCTGTAACCCAAGCTCGGGACAGCGCAGTGGCGGGCCTTGAGGGTGCACAGAGGCAGGCCAAGACCCAGACGAAGCGTCTGAGTGAGGCAGAGGAGCAGCTGAAGATTGCAAAGGAGCTGATTGCAGATCTGACGAAGAAGGAGGTTGCTGCCGAGGAGGCCAGAAAAGTGGCTGAGTTTGCTAGGGACGAAGCTGTGAGGGCCAAGCTCGAGGCAGAGC
Source organism: Quercus ilex subsp. ballota (assembly GCA_032727855.1). Taxonomy (NCBI): domain Eukaryota; kingdom Viridiplantae; phylum Streptophyta; class Magnoliopsida; order Fagales; family Fagaceae; genus Quercus; species Quercus ilex. The sequence goes on along the minus strand of CM064914.1, from coordinate 15,272,906 downwards.
AGGGTAGGGAGGAGGCCTGGACCATCAAAGAAGAAGCTGAGGAGGCTGCCTATGCTGCCGGGGCAACTGAGACAGCAGCTGCCTACAAATCCCAAGTCCCAGGGGTATGTAGGCGCTACTATTCTGAAACTTGGATGGAAGCCCTTAGGCAAGCTGGTGTGGAGGCCTCTTCTGTCCTGTGGAAGGATGAGAGCGTGTTCTACCCTTCTGCCATCCGCGAGGTTGCCCCGGACGGCCCCGATGGCCCTGAGGCCGAGGAGGCTGCTGTGGAAACTGCTGCTACTCCAAGCGGGGGGGCCTCGGATGATGGGGCCACTGGTGAGCCAATCCAAGGGAGTAACCCTCCCCTGGTGGTTGAAGTGAGCGATGGCTCTAACGAGGATGCACCTCAGCAGGTTGCAGGGACATCCCCTAATGTCCAGGTTTCTTCTGCTGAGGGAGTTGCTATTTCTGCCGTACCTCTGCAGGCCATCCCACTCAGCTAGAGCTCAGAGGACCCTGGGGCTGCCTTGGTCCAGCCACCCACAGGAGCCAACAATTGAGTAGAAGGAGTAGGCTCATTGGCGCCTCTGCCTGCTTCACTTTACTTTTTGCGCACTTTTTTTTTTTTTTTTTTTTTTGTAATGTAATTCGTATCGTGTAATTCTTTTTGGACTGAATGAAATGCGAGCTTTGTTTCTTTTTCTACTCGTCGTGGTTGTTTGCTTACTTGCACGCTATCCGCTTTTTCTTTACTTGTACGATTCTAACTTCAATTGCATCTCGGCCAATCGCGGCATCAATTATTATAACGTAGATCCTCTTGAGGTAGTTGGCTTCCCCATAGGCTTGAGTCCGATGACCATGCAGAGCCCTGGTTCTGCCCAACACTTAGGCTTTTGAAGTAGTTAGTTTCCCCATAGGTCTGAGTCCGAGGACCATGCAGTGCCTTGGTTCTGTCTAACACTTAGTATTTTGAAGTAGTTAGTTTCCCCGTAGGCCTGAGTCCGAGGACCATGCAGTGCCTTGGTTCTGTCTAACACTTAGTATTTTGAAGTAGTTAGTTTCCCCATAGGCCTGAGTCCAAGGACCATGCAATGCCTTGGTTTTGTCTAACACTTAGTATTTTGAAGTAGTTAGTTTCCCTATAGGCCTGAGTCCGAAGACCATGCAGTGCCTTGGTTCTGTCTAACACTTGGTCTTTTGAAGTAGTTAGTTTCCCTATAGGCCTGAGTCCGAGGACCATGCAGTGCCTTGGTTCTGTCTAACACTTAATCTTTTGAAGTCGTTAGTTTCCCCATAGGCCTGAGTCCGAGGACCATGCAGTGCCCTGGTTCTGTCTAACACTTAGTCTTTTGAAGTCGTTAGTTTCCCCATAGGCCTGAGTCCGAGGACCATGCAGTGCCTTGGTTCTGTCTAACACTTAGTATTTTGAAGTAGTTAGTTTCCCCATAGGCCTGAGTCCGAGGACCATGCAGTGCCTTGGTTCTGTCTAACACTTAGTCTTTTGAAGTCGTTAGTTTCCCCATAGGCCTGAGTCCGAAGACCATGCAGTGCCTTGGTTCTGTCTAACACATAGTATTTTGAAGTAGTTAGTTTTCCCATAGGTCTGAGTCCGAGGACCATGCAGTGCCTTGGTTCTGTCTAACACTTAGTCTTTTGAAGTCGTTAGTTTCCCCATAGGCCTGAGTCCGAGGACCATGCAGTGCCTTGGTTCTGTCTAACACTTAGTATTTTGAAGTAGTTAGTTTCCCCATAGGCCTGAGTCCGAGGACCATGCAGTGCCTTGGTTCTGTCTAACACTTAGTATTTTGAAGTAATTAGTTTCCCCATAGGCCTGAGTCTGAGGACCATGCAGTGCCTTGGTTCTGTCTAACACTTAGTCTTTTGAAGTCGTTAGTTTCCCCATAGGCCTGAGTCCGAGGACCATGCAGTGCCTTGGTTCTGTCTAACACTTGGTCTTTTGAAGTCGTTAGTTTCCCCATAGGCCTGAGTCCGAGGACCATGCAGTGCCTTGGTTCTGTCTAACACTTGGTCTTTTGAAGTAGTTAGTTTCCCTATAGACCTGAGTCTGGACCATGCAGTGCCTTGGTTCTGTCTAACACTTAGGTTGGCCGTCCGGACGCGTGATCCCAAGTTGAAACAGGTTAAGAATCGGAATTCAAAAAGAAACTACTTCATTAATAATAATACCTTTTCAGGTTATTTACATTCTAGGGGCGGGGTACAGGTTTTTCGTCTAGATCTTCTAAATAGTATACACCTATTCCTGCTACTGAGGTAATCCGGTAGGGGCCTTCCCAGTTGGGTCCCAGCTTTCCCCAGGACGGGTTCTTGGCAGCCTCGACGACTTTTCTCAGCACCAGGTCCCCCGGTGCCAGCAGCCTGAGTTTCACGTTGGTGTCATACCCTTGTTTGAGCTTTTGCTGGTAATAGGCTAGCTGGATCATTGCTCGTTCCCTTCGTTCGTCCACCAAGTCCAGGCTTCTTCCCAGCAGTTCATCATTGCTGCCGGGAGTGAAAGAGCTCGTTTGCAGCGCCCAAAAATTCGTTTCCAGGGGGATCACCGCCTCGGCGCCATAAGTCATGGCAAAAGGTGTCTCCCCTGTTGACCGCCAAGGGGTAGTCCGGTACGTCCATAGGACGTGGGGCAGCTCCTCAACCCATCTTCCCTTGGCGTCGTCCAGCCTCTTCTTAAGCCCATTGACGATAACCTTGTTGACGGCTTCTGCCTGTCCATTTACCTGAGGGTAGGCGGGCGTCGAATATCTGTTAGTGATCCCAAGTTCACAGCAGTACCTCCTGAAGGCCTTGCTGTCGAATTGGAGCCCATTATCCGAGATGAGGGTGTGAGGGACCCCAAATCGCGTAACTATGTTTCTCCAAAGGAATTTCTTGGCGTCCGCGTCCCTAATGTTGGTCAGGGGCTCGGCCTCGACCCATTTTGTGAAGTAGTCCGTGGCCACCAGCAGATACCTCTTATTCCCTGGCGCTTTCGAGAAGGGACCTACAATGTCCAAGCCCCATTGGGCGAACGGCCAGGGACTGGACAAGGGGTTGAGGACCCCTCCTGGCTGGTGAATGTTCGGGGCGAATCTCTAGCATTGGTCACACCTCTTGACATATTCCAGGGCCTCCTGTTGCATTCCCGGCCACCAATATCCTTGCGTGACGGCTTGGTGTGACAGGGATCTCCCTCCTGTATGACTCCCACAGATTCCTTCGTGCAGCTCCTCAAGCAGTGACTCTACTACCTCGGTGTGGACGCACAGTAGGTATGGCCCAGAGTAGGAGCGTCTGTATAGTCGGAGATCCTTGGATAGCCAGAACCGAGGAGCTTTCCCCCGTACTTTCTCAGCTTCTGTCTTATCTTCGGGCAGGATATCGTCTTTGAGGAATTTCACCATGGGATCCATCCAGCTGGGACCCACTTCAATCTGATTGACGGTGACCGGCCCCCTTGCCATTTCGTTCGCTCTTTCTAGGTGCTCCACAAGTATGATCCGGGGTAGGTCCTCCGCCGAGGACGTTGCGAGTGTGGCTAGTGAGTCGGCATGGCTGTTCCCACTCCGGGGAATATGAGACAGGCTAAAGAGGTCGAACTCCGACCGCGAGCGCTGGACCTGGCTCAGGTATTCTTGCATTCTCGGATCTCTAGCTTCCATTTCTCCGTTTACCTGTCCTGCCACCAATCTCGAGTCTGAGAACGCCTTTATCGATCTTCCTCCCATCTTCCGTACCATGACCATCCCTTGAAGCAACGCCTCATACTCGGCCTCGTTGTTTGTGGCTGAGAATCCAAGCCTCAGGGACTTCTCGATGACGTGATCCTCGGGGGATACTAATACTAGCCCCACTCCGGACCCTCTCTTGTTCGCCGCGCCATCAACATATACTTTCCAGCATGGTGACCCTGGGATGGAGACAGCTCCAACTGATTACTTATCCGAGCTCCCCTCCCCGGGGGCTGCTTCCACAGTGGGTTCGGCGAATTCGGCCGTCAAGTCCGCCAGGACCTGTCCTTTTATGGAAGTCCAGGGCATATACTTGATATCAAAGGCCCCAAGGATTGTGTTCCACTTTGCGATTCTCCCGGTGTAATCGGCGGTCCGAAGTACAGACTTCAGAGGCAGTTTAGTTAGGATGACCACCGTGTGAGCTTGGAAGTAGTGAGGTAGCTTTCTCATGGCGTGGACCACAGCCAGTATGGCCTTCTCCAGGGGCAGGTACTTGACCTCCGCTTCATGTAGCGATTTGCTGACATAATAAACTGGCTTCTGAACGCCACTGTCATCCCGTATCAGTACTAGGCTCACCGCGTGGGGCGCCACAGCGAGGTATGCGTACAAGACCTCATCGGCGTTAGGATTGGACATGATAGGCGGCCGAGATAGGTACTCCTTGAGTTGTTGGAAAGCTACAACACAGTCTTCGGACCACTCAAATCCTTTCCACTTGTTGATCAGGAGGTAGAAGGGCCTGCACCTGTCAGCCGATCGGGAAATGAATCTGTTCAAAGCCGCGATCATCCCAGTAAGCTTCTGGACCTCCTTGGGGTTCTGCGGAGGCTTCAGATCATGAATAGCCCTGATTTAGTCAGGGTCAACTTCGATTCCCCTATGGGTGATCATGTACCCAAGGAACTTGCCTGAGCCCACCCCAAACGAGCACTTTGAGGCATTTAGGCGCAGCTGGTGCTTCCTCAAGACGTTAAACGTGCGGCCGAGGTCCCCTAGATGTTCGGATACCACCTTACTCTTCACCACCATATCGTCGACATAGACCCCAATGCTCTTGCCCAGCATCGGCTCGAACATCCTCGTCATCATCCTTTGATAGGTGGATCCCGCGTTCTTCAGACGGAAAGGCATTACTTTGTAATGGTAATTCCCGATGGGTGTCACAAAGGCGGTCTTCTCCTGGTCTTCCAGGGCCAGTGGTATCTGATGATAACCTTGAAAGGCGTCTAGGAAGCTCATTCGAGGATGGCCTGTGGTCGCATCTACCAGCTGGTCGATCCGAGGCATGGGGAACGGGTCTTTTGGGCATGCCCTATTTAGGTCGGTGAAATCCACACAGACCCTCCATTTTCTGCTCTTCTTCCTGACCACCACAGTATTGGCTAGCCATTCGGGATAGAAAACCTCTTTGATAGCCCCAGCGCGCTTGAGCTTATTCACCTCTTCCCTTATGGCGTCAGCGTGCTCCATCGATGGGCGTCGGGGCGGCTGCTTATTGGGCACTATGGATGGACTAACGTTGAGATGGTGACAGATGAAGGACGGGTCAATCCCTGGTGCGTCGCAGGGGTCCTATGCAAATACATCGATATTGCTTCGAAGGAACCCGACCAACTCCTCTTGTTCGGCGGGAGGGAGCCGAGCCCCGACCCGGAAGAACTTCTCGGGATCGTCACCGATTACCACTTTCTCCAAGTCTTCACACTTGGCCCCTTCGGCAGCTACGTTAGGGTGTGCTACCATGGTCTTTGATTGCTATAAATCCTCTTCGGTAGTGGCCGAGGGCTGTACGTCAAGTCGGCATGATATGGCAGCCACCATGCATTGCCTCGCTGTGGGCTGGCAACCACGGATTTCTAGGACCTGGTCCCTCGATGGGAATTTCACCTTCTAATGCAAGGAGAAGGCTACGCCCCCTAAAGTGTGGAGTCAGGGTCTTCCTACGATGGCCGTGTAGGGGGAGTATGTGTCTACCACTATGAAGTTCACCTCTACCACTTCTGGGCCGGTCTGTATGGGCAGCCTGATCATGCCCCTCGGGGTGACGAGCTTCCCGTCGAAACTCATTAAGGGAGAGGCATATGGCGTCAAGTCTTCCAGTCTTAACCCTAGCCCCTTGTAGAGGTCCGGGTACATGACCTCTGCTGCGCTGCCACCGTCTACCATCACTCTCTTCACGTCGTAGCCCCCAATTCTAAGGGTGACCACCAGAGCATCGTCGTGGGGCTAGGTGGTCCCGATTTTGTCCTCCTCTGAGAAGCTCAAAGGAGGGCAGGAACTCCTTCTAGTCCTTTTCAGCCCTGCCTGGGACTCCTCGGCTTGCGGTTGTGCCACAAATAGCACCCCGAATGGCGCGTACCCGTTCTCCCCGGTGCCGCCAAGATTACGTTGATTGTGCCAGCGGGTTGCCCCATGGCGGTGTCCCTCCGGGGTTCCTGATACATTTGGCCCTGACGATTGTCGGGGTTGAGCAGCAAGTGCTTCAGCTTTCCTTCCCGGACTAGCTGGTCTAGGTAGTTCCGGAGGTTCCTGCAGTCCTCCGTGGTATGCCCGTGGTCCTGGTGGTATTGGCAGTAACGGTTCCGATTGCGCCTCTCAGGTTCCCCAGCCATCTTATTCGGCCACCTGAAATACGGCTCGTCCTTTATTCTCTTCAGCACCCTATGCACGGGTTCTCGGAATACGGCGTTGACGGTTTGAGCATTGGTCACTCCAGATTCTCCTCCGAAATCCCTCCTCGGGCGGGCGTTGACCTTATCCTTCCCCTTGCCTTGCAGCATATCTTCCTCCACCCGCTTGTATTTGTCAATCCGATCCATCAGTTGCCGCACGCTGGTGGCGGGCTTTCCGGTCAAGGACTTCCTTAGGCCGTGCCCCATTGGTAGCCCATTCTGGAATGTACTGATGGCGACGGCGTCATACTTGCCGTCCAACTCATTGTAGATCTCCCAGTACTTGTCCGAGTAGGCCTTGAGGGTCTCTCCGTCACGCATAGATAGGGACAGGAGTGCACTCATGGGCCGAGGAGGCCTGCTGTTCGTGACAAAGCGGGAACCAAAGGCCTGGGTCAGCTGTCTGTACGAGTCTATGGAATTCGTCCTCAGACCGTTGAACCACCTCATCGCCACAGGTCCCAAGCTGGATGGGAAGACCTTGCACATCAGCGCCTCGTTTTTGGAGTGGACAGCCATCCTATGGTTGAACTGGCTCAAATGCTCCACGGGATCCATTTTGCCATTGTAAGCAATGAAGGTTGGCTGCTGGAACCGCCGAGGAAGCTCTGCTTCCTCTATACGACGCGTGAAGGGCGACCTGGAGAGCTGATCCAGCGCTTTGCTTATGGCGTCACTTCCTACGCCCCTGAAGGTTCGGTCGGCGCGCCTACGCCTCTGGTAGCGTTCCTCCTCGTGGGAGAAAGTCTTGCTGGGGGGCGTTCTTGACCTTTGCCTGTATTCGTCGTCACTCTCGTCGTCAGAGGGCAAGTCGGGGCTGGGTTCAGACTGTATCCGTTGCGCACGGCGCAGCTTCTTCTTCAGATCATCTATCTCGCGCTGCATGGCCACCTTATCATCCTTTCCCTGGGGAGCGCGGCTATGGGCTCTTCCGATTGTGTGGCCTGGCCATCGTCGCGCTTCTGGGCTTGGTTTTCGCTCGCTGTTGAAGTATGCACGCTTCCTTCTCGAAATCGCCCATTGTCATTCTGATCACCCCCGGGGTTGCCATAGTCGCCCTGATGCCGTGGCTTCGCCGGTTCAGGTCGATTGGGAGTTCTTTGGTGAGGGCCCGATCCTACCATGCTTGGCTGTTGTCCTTACTAACGCACAAGTTATTCCCACAGACGGCGCCAATTGTAGGGACCAGGTTTGAGGGAGTAGACCCAAGCCCAGTTTCCCCGCAATGAATTTATAGAGAATAGGCTCAAGAACTAGGCCCTAGTAAGGAATGCAACGGCCATGCATGGTTGTGTGTGAGCGCTGGTAGCTTAAACGTGGGTTAGGGTATACAATGAGGTTCCTTAGACAGAATTCACAGAGCCTGAGGTTCTTCTTATTTCTTTCTTCGAAAAATTACAAGGCTTCAGAGGATATAAACTGCTACAGTATTTCCCTTCCCTCGTTTTCTCCGTCCCCTTTCAAGAGGGACTTCTTTCATTATATATCTCTTTCTCAGTTGATCCTAGCCCTACATTTGTTGGGGAGTGAGGCCACTACTTGAGTGCCTGTCCCATCAGCCACCTTCCCATTCTCTCTGTGGGATGCGGCAACTAAGGTGACACTGTTGAGGCGTCCCCTCCTCATTAATGCGGCCAGGACGTTAGTTGAGGGCGTTTAATGTGGAGGTGACAGTTCGTCCCGAACTTGCTCCTCCACCATGCTTCTATTGCTGATATGCGGTATCTGCTCCCTGCCCTTCGAATGATCAGGAGGGCTCCCTTGGTGACGTATGGCCGGTTTATATTATGGCGTCGGATTTCCGAGGATGGAGACATCCTCGGCGTGCCTTATTGGGCCCCTGGGCTTACTGCTTCCATCCTCGGACCAAGAAGGTCTCCTCGGCTTGGGCCTTGGGCCTGGTTCGAAGTGGGCTGGGGTTGCCTGACTATTTCTTGGCCCCACAATATGATATACTCTTCTTTATACTTTTTAGATGTATACATAAGAGGCCAAGAGTTTTTACCATATTTTGATTATGTCCCAAGTTTTTAATTTTATTAATTAAAGTTCCAAATTTACAAATGATTTTAATTTGAAATCTTTTCATATCACCTTTATTCATTTCCGTTATTCTAAACATTAACAAAGTAGACAGAAGTGGAAAATCATTTATTAAACTTTGTATTAAGGCTTGTTCCTAAATCAAATTGGCAATAATTAAACAGAGAGGGTAGAGAGAGAAATATCTGTCTAGAGAGAAAAAGTTTTGCTTAGAGTAAAAAAATGATTGTTCGAAACTAGTTATCTAAGTGAACTACAAAGTTTTATCAACTATTTTCTTTTCCTCTCTACTTTATTACTGTCTAGAATTAAAAAATAAAAATAAAAATTGAATAACTCATATGGACAGTGGATTCAAATTAAAATAATTTCATAAGTTTCAGATTTTAATTGACAAAATTAAAAAATTGAGAACAAGTCTAAATAAGGTATAAATCTTAAACTTTTTAGTAATTTTTCTTTGTTTTTATTTGTGGATGTTACTGTCAAGTCAAAATTATTTATTTATTTATTTGGGCAATGGTAATTCTATTCCACATGATATTTGATAGTTTTTGACCATATGTTCTACTAAAAGCCAAGTCATTCACGTAAAAAAGAAAAGATAAAAAAAATTGATTCTCAAAAAAAAAAAAAAAGAAAAAAAAATAGACACGCCAAGTCATCAAATCCATACTATATAATAATAGGAGGCCTTTTACACACTTTCCAATACTTAGACTAATGGCAAAAAAACAAAAGGGTTTGTTAAAATTATAAAGCACTATAAAGTCTCTTATTGTTAAGTAAAAAATTTTGAGTTTAATTTCTGTTTATATTAAAAATTAATTAGTATTTTAATATAATAATAAATAGCATTCATATTCGACAAATTTTCACTTCATGTTTAACAAAAAGGCAAGTCATCAAATGCATACTAAATAATAAAGGCTTTAGTGCACTTGTCTAAAGCCCTTGACATGATTCTACAATGGATTTTGCAATTATGGACAATTTGATTTGTTTTGCTAAGTTTTTTTTCACATATCTATGTTGCTATCAAATCATATTTTCATATATGTATAAGGGCAAGTGTGTATCTACTTGACAATTTAGTAAAAAAATATGATATACTTGAAAGAATGTTTTCATGCATTATAATATATACACACTGAGAAAGAGAGAGCAAACTAAGTGTCATGAGCAGAGGTGTGCAGCCAACGTACCAATCCGTCAAAATTAACTTGATTCAACCCAACCTATTAGGTTGATTCTATTTTTAGGGGTTGGTGTGTTGGATTGGATTGTCAACATTTTTTTTTTTTAATATTTACAATGGGTTGGGTTAGGTGCATGTCAGTAGATTCACAAATCCGTCTAACCCAACCCAACCCCCCCATTTTTAATATATATTAAAAACATATCATATATTTTTATTATTTACTCTTTTGTTTATCAACTGACTTGGTATAAAACTATATGATATCCTACTAACTTCGAATCACTAATAAAATAGTTTGTGTTGGTTTGGTAACGAAAAATTTGAAAGTTATGTGACTCTAACAATGCTTATTGGAGCCCCTTTTTTGCTACTTGCTGTGTATTTTCTTCTTAAAGCAGGAGAAAAAGAAAGTATTTTTGAAAAAGGTGAGGGTAATTTAGAGAAAATAGTGAAAAATCTTAATGGTTATACAACCTTCTTTAGGCCTGTACGCGATTCAGTGCGGTCGGTTTTGGAGGGGTTTTTTGCACCACACCTATAGGGTGCGGCTTCCTCCAATAACTAATCACACCTCTCCTATAGAAGGAAAAAATTGATCTACATAAGGTGCGGTGCATCCCATCTGTTTAGTGCGGTTAGTTCAGTTATGTCGATTGAGGTTTTAAATATTTGTTTTCTTAATTTGGGCTATTGGGCAGTAAAAACCAATGTATTATTGAGCCCATTGTTCTTGGTTTTTCAAACATGACCTTTTTGTAAGCCATTTGCACTTTGTTTTCTAAAAAGATATTGGGCAATAAGAAACAATTTTTACTCTGTAATTTGGGCTTTTTTTTATACATGTTGGGCTTAAAACTCTTCACAAATCAACAACTCAATACTGACTATCATTTATAAAATCTCAAGGGGTGTTTGGTTATAGTTTTCAAACAACCATTTTTAGTTTTTAAACAACATTTCACACATTTTAACGCATTTTTTCACCCACACATATTTTCACAAATATTTTTAACAATAATTTTTAGTTTTTAAACACATATACCAAACGGGCTCAACCTTTCATATAATTACATTATAAAATGATTTCTCTCAGCCTGTCATATAATCAGGTTACAAAATGATTTATCAACTTAGTAAAGAAAGTAATAAAATCTCAACCTATTTATTAAAAAAAAAAAACTCAACCTATCACATTAACAAAGTATGAATCTCAATCTAATAAACACAATACCACTACCACACATCAAACACAAAGTGGGGATAAATCTCAACTTGTCACACTACAAATCAAATACACAAACACATTGATAAAAAGACCCTTTGATACAGTACGCAAAGTAACACATATAAATCATAATGCAAAACATTTAATGAGTGAATTCCAACAACATTCACATTAGTATTTCTCGTATAGTCTTACTATTATTCATTCTATATAATATAGCAATAGCACATCGATAAGGGGGAGTAGTGTAGCACTACACAGTAGTTAGTAGTGCTTGAGAAAAATAATACAAAAAATGACGTAGGACCAGATAATACAATTGTCAATTGGCACACTATACATTACAAAATTTTCACACAAAAATATGAGATAGTCTAGTCTACTAAGACTAATAAGTCTAGTAATTTGCAAGTGTGTGTGTGTGTTCATTGTGATTGTGTGATTGTGTTGTCACTTGGGTACATCTAGTTCTAGTAAACCAAAATAAGAGAGAGAACAACATATGTCAGCAAGTAGCAGAATCTAGTCAACAAATTGCAACCCAAGTGCCCAACCACTCCCAATCTAGTCCCACTACAACAAACCTGACATGTTTCGATGCAATTATTTTGAGGGTTTCCTGAAAATCGTGGAAACAACATTTGTCCCTCGAAATAAACTATTCCACCCGTTATAAAAACCTAGCAGCCCAATTATAGCTCTCCCACGTGAGATTGAGCTCCAAATATTACATTTTTTAACGCAACTTCAACACAACCCCCAAAATAATTGTCCCCAAATATTTCACCCTCGAAATAAAAGCCAAAGCTCAAAATCAAAGCATAAAAATGAGTTTTCGTTTAGTGAGAAAACTCATTTTTGTTGATTTTTAGCCCCCCCCCCCCCCCTCTCTCTCTCTAAGAAAACTCAAAGAGCTGAGGCGCGGTGGTTGACAATCAGCTTCGACGATGATCTCACCGGCGATCTCATCTCCAATGACTAGCAGAGGCGTAGTTGTTGGCGATCTCAGCTCCGCCACTTCTTCATCGGATTACAGGCCTCTCTGATCTATTTAACTCTCTGTTTGTTTCTCGAGAAAATTTTTCGAACGAAATTACATTTCCTATTACTAATTGTTAGTTGATTAATTTATTGATTTACTGGTTTAATTGAGAAAATTTTGTGTGAATTCAATAGATTTGTTAATTGCATTTGAGAAAATTTTGTGTGAATTCTACATTTGTTAATTACACTATGGAGCCAGTGAGTTTGGGGGAACTCACTTTGCTCAAGGTAACTTTTCTCTTTTTCTCTGTTTGTTTACTAAGAAAATGAATGAAAATTTCATGCTTATGTGGAAGCTTGGTGGTTAATGTCTATATGCCTTTGATTTCAGAAAGAGCAATAGTTTTACCCTAGAAATTCAAGGAAAATTAAAGAGGAACAAATATAATATGAGAATTAAAACTCTGAATAGTTTGTTATTGAAGAATCGATCTCTAATCAGCATGTTTTATTTAGATATATCAATTATGTTGTGCCTTTTTTGTTCTTTTTGAAATTGTGGGTATCTTGAATTTGATAGCGTGGAAAGGTGTGTAGATATATTTGCTGGGAAATTAAAAAAAATTTGGTATCATTCTCTCTTTTTCAGAAACTTGAGGGCACCCATAATGGCTAAAATGTTCAATCGTATCAGCTGATAACTTCTTGCTTTGGAGATGATGATGAACAATAAAATGTATCAAAACTTTTAACTTTTGGACAGATTTGGTCTTTGTACAAAGTGTGGTTGTTGATATATTTTCTCTTAAACAATAATTGATATATTGACAGTTTGTATGCGGCCCATAATCTATTAATTTGTAGGTTTGAGTTTAGAGATCAAAGAAAGTGTAATTGTAGCAATATACCACTTTTGCTATACATTAATATCATAGTATATCATCTCAACAATTGTGAATTTTTGTGTGTGTATATATATAATATATATATATATATATATATATATATATATTGTGCCTGATTGTGGTTTTTTTTAAAATAAAATAAAATCTTATTTTGAGGGTCAAGAGACTCCTTAAATAACCTTATTTATCAAGGGTTGTAAATATAAATTTTTTAAACCTTAGTAAAAGGTTATTTAAGGGTCTCTTGACCCTCAAAATAAGATTAGAGCATTTGTTTTAAGAGTCACGAAGGCTTTTAAAATTTCTTTTTCGACGGTATATGTTTCGAAGGTTATCAAGGGTCAATTGGACTATTAAAATAATTTTTTCCGAGATTTTTTAATACTTTTTTTAAGGGTTTTGACCCTTGAAAAAAGTCAAATTTGTTGTAGTGTCCTCTCCATGATCAAGTCGGCTTGTTATATCCACACAAAAATTCTTTACAGTAAGCTAGCCAACAGCTCTAACTTCAAGTAATCGTGCACAGAAAAACTTCATCCTTACAAAGTTAATACCCAAAATATAAAAATTAGTAGAAAATGGAAAATGACAGTCAACAACGCATAGAACAATAGCCAACAAACATAAAACAAAATTAATAAATTTTAAGTTAGATAGCTTAAGATGAGTCCAACCAACACCACCACCACCACCACCACCACCCCCCCCCCCCCCCCCCGGCGACATTCCACACTAATCTAGAACAATAAAATATGTACCCATAGTGGGTTTTGATGCAAGCTCTAAAAAATTCATATAAATAATAACTCACAAATAAATAACAAAAACATAAAATGGTAGACCAAAAAAAAAAAAAACATAAACACATTACTTGATTAAGCCTTATAGCTTTCCACTTCATTCATTGCCTCCCATAAGTTAATTGGTTCATCCTTGGACCTCAACCAATTTTGAGTACATATCAAAACTTCAACAGTTTAAGGAGACAATGAACTCCGAAAATGATCTTATACTCGACCCCCGTGCTAAAAGCAGATTCTTAAGCAATTGTAGATACCGAAATTGCCAAGACATCATAAGCAACCTGAGAAAGGACTCTATACCTAGAATAGATCACCCTCTACCAATCCAAAATATCAAATTCTTCCTTCTTAGGATCTTCACAAGCTTCTAACAAATATCGGACCAACTCGGACTTACATTTCACACTATCCTTATCAGCCAAGAACTACTTGTATATGGTATTATACCTCTTATTCGTTCTTTTGCACTACCAAAGCCACTTAGCATGGAAGACATGGAAGTATGATCATTGCCACTATTCTCACTAGTCCCACTAGCACTTGCACCACATGAGGACCAAATTGCTCTATTATAATGCTTGTATAATCTATTCAAAGCATCATGGACTCTCAATCCCAGCTCATCAACCTTCTCTTTGTCATACCATTGCTTAAACCAAAATTTTAAATATTTCAATTTATATTTACGATCAACCACAATAGCCACAAATAACATCAAATATATCCTATCAACACTTTCCCAATATTTATCATACTTCAATTTCATTCTTTGTGTTATGCCCTTCAACGAAGGATCACCCCTACCATTACACAGTAGATTAAGTTGGTCTTAAAAACTAACAAACTCAAGAAAATACACATTGGTAGTCACAAACAAAGAACCCGAAAATCTTAAGGTTGCCTCATAGAACATACTAGAAACTTAGTAAAGAGTATCCCATTTTTCCAATCTAAAAACCGAGGAAGACCACTTGATGGATCCTCAAAATGTCGAAGGAAATGTCCATCATCATCCTCCATCCTTACAAATGCAACCATAAATTTCTGTGCATTTTCTAATATCAAGTAAGTTGAATTCCGCCTAGTAGATACATCAAGACACAACAAATTTTTGCTTTGAATTTTTTCTTTTTCAACACACGCCTTGAACTTCTCATATATGTTAGGAGAGGAATTCACATGTCTCACTACATTATGGACCTTAACAATTGACTCATTAAGGTCTTTTATCCCATCTTGCACAATCAATTTCAAAATATGTGCACAACATCGTATATGAAAGAACTTACAACCTACAAGGCTACCCACCCTATCCTTTGTTTTCCTCCTAAGGTAGTCTATAGGCACATCATTTGAGCTTGCATTATCAACAATAACTGTAAATATATGATCTATCCCCCACTAAAGCAAACAAGATTCAACCATCCTACCTATGATCTCGCCCTTATGATCGGGTACTAGGCAGAAATTCATAATTATTTTATGATAAACCCAATCAACATCAATATAATGTGTAGTCAAACAAAGGTAGTTGAAGTTTTGAATTTAAGTCCAAGTATTAGTTGTCAAATACACTCTTTGACCACCCATTAGAACCTTTCTCAAATTGTCCTTCTCCCTCATGTAAAGTTTAAGACAATCCCTTGCAACAATAACACGGGAGGGAACTTCAAACCTAGGCTCTACCTTTGCCATAAATTCAATGAACCCGTCATGCTCAACAAACCTAAAAGGCAATTAATCAACTATAATCATCTTAGCCAAAGTCATACTAAGTCTTTTCACACTAAACTTTCTCACTAGTAGCTCATTAACACCATCTTCGTTCCCCTTTTTCTTTTAATTTGGTAACTTAAAGTGGTTTGGCCTTTATGTGGTTGAGAGAGTTCAACATATGTGGCTGAGAACAAAAGAGATGAAAAAATATATTACACAGTAGTAATAACCTAAACAGCTTTGTTTCACTTGAAGAGGAGATTGAGTTGAGTGTAATAAAAGAAGTCTAAAATGACGTCGTTAATTTGTTCATTAAATGATTTGAAAAAATTATAAAATGACACAGTATATATATATATATATAGTTGGTTGGTTTCTCTTCGGTGTGCAAATCTTGTAACCGATTACCGGACCGACTGACTTTGGTAACGAAAAACGCATGCCGACCATCATGCCAGGAGGCTTCGATGGAGCCTTTAGTTGGTTGAATTGGTGTGGCTCTGGGCGATTTGGTCGACAACAGTGTGGTTTTGAATAGGCCTAGCCATCTTGGTATTGCGTTTTGGTATTGTTGCTTATAGGGTTCAATGCGAGGAAAATTATTAGGTATTCCTGAAGTACCATAAATGCGTACCCCCCTCTCTCACATAAATGGTAAGTCCCACCATGAATTTAATTAGTAGGACCCACCATTCATGTGAGAAGAAGGAGTATGCATTTATGGTACTCCGGGAGTACACAATAATTTTTCCCAATGCGAAAACAAGATTTTCCACATTCACGGGCCCAAAATGTACGATTTGAAAATTCTACCAAATGCTAAAAATTGTCGATTTGAAAACATATCGTGGTATTTGGGTTCAAAAAGCTAAACCAAATGGGTGCTAAGAGTATGAAGATATCAATATAGTCATTAAAGAGTTCTTCAAACCTTATTTCTCAGTTAGATTTGTGGCATTTGCGAATTTTCAATTTGAGATCCATCTGTACATTGAGATTTTGGATATCTTGTACCCGGCATATATGCCAGGTACCTCACAAAGAGGTGGGTGCCACAGTGTGTGGGTCCCGCCTCCTTGTGAGGTACCCGGCATATATGCCGGGTACAACATATAACTTCTCGTACATTGAAGGATGTGTTGAGCTGCTTCACCTGGGTCTTCACATGGGAGTTACGATTGTTCAAGATTAGGACTCGAGAGAGTATTGAGAAAAAAGAAAAGCACAATGGGTTTTCTAAAGTGAAAGAAGGGAGAGCACAACGATGTTATGGTGGGAGTTCTCCTCTTAGAATAAAATAATAATAAATGTATTGTAGTTGTTAAATATTTACTAACTTAAAAAAAAAAAAAAATTCCTACCAAACACGTAGTTGTGTTTTTTTGGTTTTGAAAATATGTTTTTTTAGAGAGTTTTGAAAATATGTTATTAAAAATATGGTACTAAACACTTTTCTTTTTTTCTTTTTTTTTTTCCATTATGATTTTTTTGAATACATAAGATCACAGTTTTTACATCATTTGAATACTGAGGGTCATCAAATAGCCCACGGCCCACAGCCCGACCTAGAAACCCGTCGGCCCATCGGGCTAATGGGCGGCCTGGCCCGTTGTTATTGAGGCCCATGGGTAGCCCACTAGCCCAATGGGTCAAAATAGTTTTTATGCCCATGGGTATCCGGTGGGCTAGCCCAGTAGCCCAACCCGTTGCCCAGCCCGTTGGCCTAACCCATTGGCCCAACCTCATAACTCATAATTCATAACAAAAATATATAGGAAGTGTATGACGGATTGATCTTGAGGTATTGTAGAGGAATTTCTTAAGAGAACTTCCTCAACCACTAAGATACCTAAAGTAATTGCACTAAATTTAGTTTACTAAATATATATTTTTCTAATAGTCTATCAAATTTGAATTGGCCATTTGACATTTTTTTTTATTAAAGATAAAAATAAAAAACTATTTAAAGCCTTAATAAATAAAAAATTAAATAGGTTTCCATCAACAAAACAAAAAATTAAATAGATTTGACTGTAAAAAAATTTGTAATTAAGTATTAAATTCTTTAATTCTTTCATTTAAAAAGATAGATTGAATAATCCCTTATAAAAATTTGATTCTTTCCTTATAAAAATAATAAAATAATAGGCTAACACAAGCCCATGGGTAACCCATTAGGCCCAACCCAATAGCCCAGCTTGCTAAAGACAAAATGGGCATTGCCCATGGGTAGGGTCATGGGCTAAGGTTTTCTCTTTTGGCCCAGCCCGACCCGGCCCGTTAACTAGTTAATAGCCCATTATGCCCAGCCCATTGTGCCCATGGGCCAAGTAAAAATGGGTCGGGCCGGCCCGACCCGGCCCATTGACGACCCTTAATTGCTTGTGGCTGACCTTGATTGCACTTGTTTGTATTTGTTTAGGTTTTGTTTGTTGTCAAAGCCCAATGAAACATGCAATCCAAAAGAAAAGAAAAAAAATTAAGAAACACCAACAAACAAAGAGAGAGACTTAAAATGCCCAGTTTAATGTATGGTTAAAATTGAGAAGGATCTAAGGTCTAAAGATTGATGCAATTTAAAACATTAAGTACGCCATTTAGAAATAAAAAGTCCATTTCCAATCAAATCAAAACTCAATTTACAATAATCAATCTTCAAAGACTCAAGTCTAGCAAACTACAAACCTTAAGTTTCAAAGATTCACTTCTAGTGGACCAATAAAGAGAAGCTATTGATTAGGCCAACCTCAAAGGTGTTCCCAATTCTATCATCAGCATCAGGGAGTGGAAATGCCAAATGCAAGGATTATTTAGCATTAGGAGCCACAAATCAATCAGCAATGGGAAGGCCATATGGCATATGCCAAAATTTTTTTGAGATTTAGCTACAATACCATCTCAAATATAAGATGGTACTGTAGCTGAATGTTATAAAAAAAAATAATTTTTTAATACTCTCATTTCTCTCTCCTCTCTTATTTTAACCGAAAATTTCTCACTCCTCTCTCATTGTTTCTCTTTCTTCTCTCTCTTTCTTTCTGCTTTCTCTTCTTCCTGCTCTCTCTTCTTCAACGGAATGGAGGCAATGGCGTGGAGGCTTGATCAGAAAAGCTACGGTGGAGGCGTGGAGGTCGTGGGTTTCCAGCGTTTGGGTGGCGTTTGGGTGCTGTTTGGGTTGGCGTTTGGGTGCTGTTTGGCGTTTGGGTCGAAGATGGTGATGATGATGACGGGTTTGGGATGAATAGAGACGGCGACCCTCTCTCTCTCGCCATCGCTGCCGGTGAGAACAGATGAGTTTGGGTTTGGTGAGAACAGATAGGTTTGATTTTGGATTTTGGATTTTGATTTTGATTTTGATTTGGCTAGAATTGGCTGTGCCGTGTTGGCGTTGATGGGGCTGTGTGTTCTTTTTTTTTTTTTTTTTGGTTCAGCTACTGGGGTTTGTGGTTGTGGTTGCTGGGCCGACGGTGGAGGTGGTGGAAGTAGTTGTGGATGGTGGGCCGACGGTGGGGTGGGTGTCTGTGGCTCCGTTGGAGTGGGTTTTGGGTCAGTGGGTGGCGGCGTGGGTTTGCTGCCTGGGATTTTTTTTTTGGTGTTGACGGTATTATGGGTTGCTGCGTTGTGGTGGTGGATTGGTGGGTGGCGGAGATCGGTGGAGCTGTGGTGGCTGTGGTGTTGTGATTGGCGTGGGTGTTAATGGGTTTTTGTTTTTTTTGTTTTTTTTTTTTTGTTCTTTTTTTTGTTTTTTTTTGTTTCACCGATCTGGGTTGATATGGATGATGGAGGAGTTGTGTGGAGGAGTTGGGTTGATATGGATGATGGATTGGAGGAAGAGGCTGGAAGAAGGTGAAAAGTAAAGTAATGGAGGATTGAAGGGACGGGTGTGGGGTAGAAAATTGAGAAAAAATAAAAAAAGAAAAAATATATTTTATTTCGTAGATATATTATTTTAATGAGTAGAAGAGGAAAATAGAGTTTTGGGATGTTGAAGATATTGTAAATGGTATGGTATAATTGAAAAAGTAGATTTTTGAGATGGTAAAATAAGATGAGATATAGAATTGGGATGTGGATGCTCAAGAATATGCAAATAACTAGTTCAAGTTTCCAATCCAATATGAAGCTCAAGATTGAAGGATATCTTAACCCTAGAACTTGGTATTCCTTCAAGTCCATCACCTAAAGGGTACAAGTGACATGAGCATTGTGATAATCATCAAGAGTGCATCAAATTGCAACATGCCATTCAAGACCTTATTGATTAGAAAGTCATTTTTTCACCTCCATCGGCCTACCAACTCGATTTTGCTTTTAATTGAAGTCTCAATACCATAAATGATTATTGCATTAGTCCTTAAAGGCTTAAACAACAATAAGACCTCTGCATTTAATTGTTAAAATTTGTTAACTGGTTTATTTTAATCGGTCTAAAAAATGCACATTTCTATTTGACTTCTTGACTTTGAATCTTTAATTAAATTTACGTTAGGAATGGTTGCATGAATTTTATGTTTTGATTAATCAATGCATTTTGTTATTGTACGTATAAAAAAATAAAAATAAAAAATTTCAAAAAGTCAAAAGAAAAAGAGGGGAAAGTTGATCATTAATATTTGAGGGATAATAAATAAAACTTTGAAGACAACACTACTTTATTAACGACATAAGTTGACAGTTTCTTAAAAAATAAAAATAAAAAATTGACTTTAAAAGACCTATATAGAGTCCAAATCTTCTGTCTTATCTTTCCTGCTCCACCAATAAATATTTGCCATATGTACACCTATTTAAGTCAAATTTAATTTTCAGATTTTTATTATTTAGTTTCCTAAAATAAATCAAAAAACCCAAACCCTCCCCATAGCCACCATTACTATTCCTCCTCCACCACCACCACCAACAACAACCTTCGTTGGTGCCACCAAGAGGAGATCCGACATTGTCAACGGCCAGCCACCCCCGCCGGCTAGCCACCCACCACCACCGATTGTCAGTTACCAAAAATGAATTTAAAAAAGAAAAAGAAAAAACCAACACATCCCCCATCAATCACCACCGGTCCACCACTCTTATTCAGTGCCTCTAGGAAGAGATGGCGACGCCATCAAAGCCGCCATGTCTGGGTACCAACCATGGATTTGAAGAAGAATGGTGGTCATGGATACCCACCAACAAGATGTCATAAAACTAATATTAGACATGGATTTTGAAGACAAGGAGCGGTGGTGGATAGCCGTTGATGTCACCGGCGATCTTCTCTAGGTAGCGCCGGCGAAGTTGGTGGTGGTGGTGGCTGGTGGGGATTATTTGAGTTTTTGTTTTTTACTTTTTTTGGTTTTTGATTTATATTAGGAAACATAAACAATGAAAGGCTGAAAATTAGATTTGACTTAAATATGTGTACATATGGCAAATATTTATTGGTGGAGCAGGAAAGATGAGACAGAAGATTTGGACTCGACCTATGTATGTAAAAACTAAAAACTCCAAAATTTAAAATTAGTTAATGGTGTAATTACGGATGTTAAAACCATGAAATTTAAAATATGTGTTTTAAAGAACCAAAGTTACATCTAGTCCCATTTTGAACTAATTTTTTCAAAAGGGTTATTTTTTTTTAACAATTTAAAAAAAAAATAAAAAACAACAACCATGACTAGTTATATTTTATTCCATCTTAGTTTAGTTTTGTGGTTTGTAAAAAGGCCCCCTTAAAATCCAGTGTTTCTCACTTGAGAAAACATCCCTAATAGACCTGACAAATGGGTCAAGTCGATCAGGTTTGACTCAATTGAGTTTGGATTAAATGGATTGTCCTAAATGGGTTACAATACCTATGACTCTTACTTGGTCTTACGAGGAAACAGTCAACCTAGTTTAACCCTTTTTTTGTGTTCACATGCCAAAAAAACAATAATATATATAAAAAAGAAAGTTGATAATATTGTCTTTGTCTTCCTTAAATATGAACAAGAGAATAAATAAACAAAAATACCAAAAAGTAAAAGTTAAATAAAAAATGAATTCTTAAATTTACACATTCCAAGGTCCACTAAATTAAAGCATTCAAACCTCGACCTTGTGATGAAAGAATCAATGAGTGTCTATGAGAAGAAAAAATCATAGAAAAGAAAGGAAATAAAGAAAAGAGCAATAAGGGAAAGTATAAATCACATTTACATATACTTATAAAGCTAAAAAAGAAAAGTTAAAAACATGAAAATAATTTCCCTTGAAAACAAAGAAAAAACAAGTCAACCCTTTGTTCGGGTTATCTGATTCAATCCAATTTTATTGGGTCTAATTCCTAATCTTTTGGGCTATGTTTTCATTGTCCCCTTTTTCTTCGTCTTTCTTTTAGACTAAAAGGCCCACACATGAAGTTTCAAATTGGGCTGACTTTGGACCCCAATTATGGAACCAAAAATGTTACTCCCAAAACCCATTGGGAGTGTACCCATCACAACCCAGCCTTGACATCAAGCCCCAATGAAGATGTGTTTGGGCTTGACCAAATTTAGAGACTAGTAAATCCCACCCCAGAAAAAAAAAGAAAAAAAGAACAGAAATCCATTATAGTCCCAATAAGGAGAGGATAATTTTGGTGGTAAGACTTTTTTGTGTGCTTTCACATCGAGAAGAAGATTTTTTTTTTTTTTTTTCTTTGAGGACATAATAAAATCTAACCCTTTGCTTTCCCAGGCCTCTTCCTCTCTATCTCACACAATTCTCTTCCATATGGTATTTGTGAGATAACACAAAGGAAAAGGGGTTCCTTCCTTCACTTCCTCTCTTTCTTTCTAAATGCTATCAACGGAAAAACCCTTTCCTTTTTCTTCTTGACAAAGAAGAATAGGAAGAAGATTCTCCTTTGAGAGTTGGTTTTTTTTATTGTTTTAGGGGGGAGAGAGAGAGAGAGGGAGCTCGTGGCTATGGACGCCTCTGCTACCATTGTTGGTGGTATTGTTGTTGGGCTCAAAGATAAGGAGTCCATGGTGGACCCCTTCTTGGTTGAGGCTCTCCAGAACCCTCGTCATCGTCTCACAAGTAAGTACCTTTTTTTTTCTTCCCCCTCAAATCTCATGTTGCAAACCTCAAATTTTGATTTTATTTGATTTTTTTGCATATGGGTCTGATTGCTTTTTGCTCTATGGTATGTGGGTCTATTGTGGTGCTGTTTTTTGGCTTTAGGGTTTATGGGTTTTGGTTGCTTTGATTGGATTGGATTGGGTTTAGCTTTTAGCTATGTTGGGATTCTGATTTTGTCAGATCTGGGTTTGTTTTATGGTTTACCTTTTCTTTGGTATCTGGGAAATTGAGGAAAAAACTTAAATATTTGTTGATATATGCTGAATTGGTTTAGAAGCCCCAATTTTTGTTATGTAATATTTGACCTGAAGTCAACACGTATATGATGCTAATTCTGACTTCTTCCAAACATATGTTTATGTATCTCTATTGTGTTATTTTTATTATTATCATTGTGGTCAATAAGGGCTGCTATAGTTCTGAAATGAATTATGCAGCTTTGTTAACCCATTAGAGAGTTTTAAGAAAAAATTAAATCAATTGCAAATTGATGGAGCTTATCTTTTAAAGTTCACCTCTGCCGTTACATAGTATCATGTGAACAATTATGTATTCTAGCGTGGTCGCATCTATTAGGAACCAGTTTAGTAATTCCTTGTTTGTCCTTGAGTTATGCTTCAAGTTAATGGGCCTTTTGGCTTATTTTTCCCATTACCTAACCACGAATACCAGGCTTTTAGAAGATCTAAATTTTTACCAACTAAATAGAAAATTATATACATATCAAAGTTAATTAGCAAAAACCTGTGTTACAAAGGGCGATTGCAAGTATCCAGGGTTTCCTCTCAAGGGTAGGTCCAAAGGGCCCTACCTTGGCGAGGTTGCACGTCATCAAAATAAATTTTGTTCTAGGGTACTAGAATATGATTTTATTTGTATTGGTGGTGTATGGAAGGAACCAACCCATATCCTTTTTTTTTTTTTTTAATTATTATATTTGTTATGTTGGGGTGTTTTTTGAGCTTTATCTTGCTGTGCTAATCTTGTCTTACAAACAGAATTGTGTTTTGACAAGGTTGGGAGTGAACATATCCATTTGCCAAGAGCCTTGTAGCTTAACTGGTACCTTCTGGTGTTTCCAATAGAGACATTTAGGGTTCAATCCCCCCACCCCTAACTATTGAATTATCAAAAAAGGAGCAAATTTATCCATTGTAGTTTAAAGGTTGGGTTTGACTAGAAATATCTATAGCACAACTATGCTTGTCAAATATTTGTTCACTTTCCTCAATTGATTAGAAGAGGCAGCTTTTGGGTTTACAAGGTGAAA
The DNA here is from genome assembly GCA_032727855.1 of Quercus ilex subsp. ballota. Lineage (NCBI taxonomy): Eukaryota > Viridiplantae > Streptophyta > Magnoliopsida > Fagales > Fagaceae > Quercus > Quercus ilex. Next base: position 15,249,279 of record CM064914.1, on the reverse strand, counting down.
GATTTTTTATAATTCTGTTGATTGGGATTTTATAAGTGAGCATGAGTGGTTGGAGGAATGTTCTTGTGAATGGGAAGGTGATTTATATATGTGTCCTATGTGCTTGTGAGTGATTTAAGGAAGATCATTTTACGACACTTCCCTGGTTGAGAATTTTCTTTAACCTTAGGTTTTCAAAGAGGGATTTTTTTTCTTTAACTACAATATGGTTGTGCCATCAATTCCTCCCCTCCAAAAAGAACTAAACTCCCTCAAGTTAGGAGCTGGACAAGAATTCTGTTGAAGGACACAGTTTCCCAAATAAGGAACTCTGCTTCAAGTAAAAGTTGTTCGTATTCCTTGATTGCATTTTGACTTCTTTTTGGACTGTCCTTTTCGAGCATAGCAACTGATTTTTCCGGACATTGAAAAGACGTATGGCCAAAATTGTGATGAGTATGACACTTTACTCTAGAATTAGAACTACTACTTCCTTGGGAACAAGTATGAGAATAAAAATTCTTGAACATATGAATTACCTTGACATGTCAACAAACTTCTCCCAATTGGCATCTGCAATTGTTTTCTCACTTTTGACTTCTAAACTTGCTCGCTGCTCTCATTAAGGCTTTCTTTCATACTCTTCTTTCCTTTGGAATGCAACTTGAATTGCATCATGGTATAAAGTCTACTTGGAGTCAAACCCAAAGAAATTAGAGAGAATAGAAACAGAGAAGCCTCAACACTCAAAACACTCAGTACTCAAAACCCTTGGTATTTTTATTGTTCAACTATTCTTTGTTTGAGTACAATAACACAGATTTAAAGACCTTAAATCTTAACTTTTCCTAGTATAAGTAGGAATCCTACTCGAATAGTAAACCAAGTACTAATTGAATTGAACCAAAGGCCATGTGTGAAGTCTCATAAATTTAATAAGACTTATCAAGAAAATAAAACCCAAGGTCCATATGAAATTATTAAAATACCCTTGACTCTAGAATAACCGAAATAAAACATAAAGTAACTTACTAAAAACCTTATGAGCTTCCATGAACACTTATTCCAAGTCTTCTAGTGAGGATATTGTTTCTCTAACCATGCTACAGTGGTCAGCAGAACCACTCCATCCAAGAGTGGGACGACTGGGGCTCATCCTCTACTTCCATCATTTTTACGATTTTTACTCTCTTAGCATGCACAGCATATGGCAATTTGGCATTGAAGGCTTCCCTTCTATTCCTCCCCTCTTCAACCAAACAACACGAGGGATAGGCACTCTTCTCCCTCTCCTTTCCCCTCTTCATCTCTCATACGTTTCATTTGTTCTACTGAACTTAGGCTTAGTCACAAGGAATTGTCAGACACTTCATTGCTGACCTTATTACTACTGCCATCTGTACTGCTTGATTTTAGTCATGTTTTAATTCCCTTTAATGCTGCAGCATGCCTGGTGACTGGATGTGTGGTGAGTATTTGGTATCATCTATGATTTAGCACTAGATTAAATTTAGCCTAGGCTACACAAATAAGTCCCAGGTATAGGTCTGATTAGGCTAACCATTTCATTCACAGAGTAATGAAGCTTTTTTCTCTCGATTGAGTGCCACCCACATATTATCATGATTTGTGAGGTTCTTGTATGTTTTGGGCTGAGTAGCTATATTGTCTGTTTGGATAATTTTCTTTTTTTGTCATATTCATAAATAAGGTTGTCAACCCAGGCAGACTGTATGATTTTTTGGAGTGTTCTGTGGGCTTCGTTTCTCTTCCTCTAATCTAAATTTTCAGATTTAATTGTGTCTTTAAGTTGGCCTTATCTTCCAATGCATTTTGTCTGAGATTTTTACTGCTCTCTTCAAGAGTCTTATTACCAAAAAAAAGAAAAAAAAATTTAGGTTTCCTTCAAGAGACTTTTCCTCAGAGCAACTCATTTAGTTGCTTCTGTTATTTATTTATTTTTTCCCACATTAACTTCATTTATTTTCTTCTTCTTTTCTTTTTTATAGTTAATTATTTTAGAACTAGATCAGCTGTTAATATAATGTCTGTATTTGTTTCAGTTTTGCGAATGGAACTTGATATCCAGAGGTTTTTGCACAATCCTGATCAGCAGCAACTTGAATTCCAACATTTTCCTACTTCCTACCTTCGGCTTGCTGCACATCGTGTTGCTCAACACTATGGCCTCCAAACTTTGGTTCAGGATACTGGTTTAGATGGTCAGGGTAATAGAATTTTGGTGAGAAAAATAGGAGAAAGCAGATACCCTGCTGTCCGTTTATCTGAAATTCCTGCAAATCAGCCAGAAAATGATAAACCTGAGAAGGTTAAAATTGCCATCAGGCCTAGGCCTAACAGAAATTCTTTAAATGATGCTAATGATGGTGGGATCAGAAGAAGTTCTATGAGAAGTGTGGAAGAGAGGAAGGAGGAGTATGACAAGGCACGAGCTCGCATCTTTAGTAGCCTTAGCAGTCCTGATTCAGATGATACATTGTCTCAGGTCTCAACTGAGGGGAAAAATGTTTGTTTGAGCAGGGATGAGAATGAAGGTTTCAGGAACTTTATGATTGATCCAGAAAAGAATACTACCATCAAGGATGCTGGTTCTTCGTCTCGAGTTGCCATATTCAGAGATAGGGAAAAGGATCGTACCGACCCAGATTATGATCGTAGTTATGAAAGGTGGGATTCACACCCCCCCAACAGTCACACACACACACCCAAAAGACCAAAAAAGAAAAAGAAAAAAAAAGAAAAAAAGAGCTATCCTGATTGTGGTTGTTTAGGTAGCAGGGATTCTACTGTTTTAGTATTTTTGCTGTTTTGTACTTATGATAAAACACTTGCTGCAAACCATTTCCAGTACTGGGCTTCGGTGTCTTTTTTGAAATTTACTCCGCCTCTCCTTTTTCAAGAATTATTCCCTTTCTGTCTTGTCATATTATATTATATTATATTATATAATATATATATATATATATATATATATTTTTTTTTCCCCTTTCCGCAATTCCTTTGAGGGTAGTGGTATGGTTTTGGGGGTCATTGAATGGGGTTAATTTGCTCACTAGATATGAAACATTGACAATGTTTTCTTATGGCACATGTCTACTCCTCGCTTTTGTGATACTTAATTCAGTGCTTTGTTTTAGAATTTGTTGTCCTACTCTTCTTTATTATGAATTAAACTCTGTTTATTGATAAAATTGAATTACTGTACTATTCAGGTATGTTAGGAACCTTCCAGCCAATCAAAACTATAACCTGGTCCCTTTCAATATGCAAAAGGTACAACCTCCATTTGTGCAGTACGATACTGGTTTTTCTCAGTTGGGTCAGATGCCAAGGACACTCAGCTATGGGCCTCCTGCAAGCCCAGCTATGAGCCCTTTTTGTGCCATGGGATTGGATCAGACGTCTGGAGATGCTGCTGCTTACATGCAGTGGTCAAGTACTGCGATGATGTATGCACATTCATATGAGCCGTTTAGACATGCTGTTTTCCAGGTAGTTCACATTTCCTTAATATTTTTATTCTGTCCAAGGTAAAAGACCAGTCTTGGCTAATGCTTTTAGGAATGAATGTAAAGAGGATGTTTTAGTCGTAGTATCCAACTGTATTAAGATTCAGTTTTTTCTGGTGGGTAAGACTCAGACAGGTGTTTGGTGGTATGCTGCATGACCTGTTGTTGATTTTTTGATACCTGGTTTGCAAATATAAGCCACAAGGCTACATAAAAGGGATCTTCTGCATTTGTCTTTGAAATGGTAGGGTCCATTTAAATGTGAAGATTTAGTATTTAACAAATCTAACATGATGCTGCGTTATTAAAATTTCGTTATCGTTGGAATTTTAAATTACGTGGCATCATGTGTACTTAGATACCTCAAAACTAAATCGACCCATGAATGGATCATCTCCATCTCAAAGAAAATGGAGAGGGTCCCTATTCCAGGGCTACAACCTACTGATTATTATAATATAATGTTGTTTTATGAAATTTCTTGCATTTTTCATTTAACCAAATCAAGGCTTTGTTGTTGGGATCATCTATTTATAACTCTAAACATGTCACTAATTTAGTATAGAATGCTGATGTGACTGGGAGTTGCAGGAATTTCTAGGAAGGAATTTTGTTGGGTCACTTTAAATCATGGGAAATTATGAGCAAGTAATTTAAAAGTATACTTTTCCTGATGCATAGATATTTTTTTGGAAACCTTGATCTACAATGTATGCATGCTATTATAAGCAATTGTGTGCTCATTGTTTAATGGCTTTTACATCTGACTTGACTTTTTCTGTCTTAATTTTGCAGGCTCCATTCTGTCAGCAGCCACTTTCTTTTGATTATTCTCAAAATCATTAAGAGCCATTTAGATGGGGATTGTACAACTGATTTACATGCAGATCTTATTATTATACCTTTAGAGTGCTTTGAGATTAGGTTTATTGTTTTTTGAGACTTTGTTACAGATCTTTGATGCAGTTCTAGCTGTTTGTTTTGTTACTCATTTTGGATCTTAATATTAGTAATGGAGTGTGATGATTTTACTCTTAATCAAACCATTGTTCTATTGTAGTGGAATCATACATTTTTTCTTCCTTTTTTTAGTGCTCCTGTGAATCTTCTGCTGTCTTTCTTACATGTCAGAGGCATGCATTACTTAGGAAGTGGGGCATCTTGTAATCAGCTTATGTTCAATGTCCAGCAGCCCATTTTTTTAGGAAGTGCCAAATATTTTAATTAGCATATGCTTAAGTTATGCCCAATAGTTTAATTCACATTTTGGACTCGTTGACTCTTAAAATAAAGGCTACCATCTCACATGGGGCGTCAGTATAAAAAAAAAAATTGGGATAACTGGAATTCATTATTGCCAGCTCTGATTCCATCATGCGTTTATTACTAGACATTAATAACTTAGTAATGAAATATAAGTTATTCAAAAGCATATTATATCTATTGTATACATAGATAATAGAGGCTTTGTTTATCTGAACACTGAGCTGGCAAAGCATTTTAAGAGTGTGTCATCTCTGAGTTAACCATACAAACAAAGCATACTAACTAGCGTTTGGTTGTGGTCACTGTTGCACATCACATCACTTTGGTACCGATGTGATAGTAAAAAATTAGTCTGAATTGCGCTTTCTTTCTAGTGGTTGATTCATGTGACTAACCATGAAAATCATGTTGACAAAATTAGCAGTTTTGTACCAATGTTGAAAGTCCAAAAGTAGTCAGAAGAAAGAAAGCTTTTCTTCTAATGGTTGATTCGTGTAGCTGTACTGACCATGAAAATCATATCTGATACTGACCAAGTTAGCTGTTATGGAACTTATTATGTTATTTGATTCCTAATAATGAATATTGGTAAATTATTGGCATACCATGATTGAAATACGTACGATGCTTATCAAGTGCCACAATGCTGGGCCTACTTGTTAGGAATAATGTGATGTACCAAAAGGGATGTTGGAGACAAGAGACTAGGTTTCTTATTGTCCCAAACAGGTTGCAAATGCTAGAAAAAGAAAGATGCAAATCAAGCCTAAATTTGCAGAGTCACAAGACAAGCAATTTGCTTTTTTTTTTTTTTTTCTTAGTTTGGAACTTGGGAGGGAGCTGATTTTCTAAGCAAAGCAAATTCTTATAGTCTAGGTCACTCTAGGTAACAGTGACTTTTTTTGCTTTCATGTTAAATTCAGTTAATATTCTATTAAAAGACAACTAATAGTTGAGATCCAGGGTGTCCTCCACCTTTTTGCAACTTAATAAGGTGCTAGGAATCTGACATATCATGTCAGCTCGAGGCATATTGGTTAGGGGGAAAAAAAGGAGTAGGCTCACTAGCTCAGTTATAAATGTCACTACTTTGATGGGGTGCATGTGAGATCTGCCTTGAAAATTCCTCTCCCCTTATAGGTTTAAATACCAGAGAGAAAAAAGAACAAAAGAAACAAATCAAATGAAAAGAAAGAAAAAAAAAAAGAAGGCCAATTGAAGGATACTCAGCCCATTTGAATACATTAACCACTTATTTCCTAATTTCACGATATGTTTAGGTGTCAACTTATAATTAAATTACACATAATTTATTAATTTCATGACATGTTTAAGTGGCAATTTATTATTAAATTATTTATCACTCAATATTATTATTAAATTATTTATCACTCAGCTCACCATTCGTACTTGATGACAAAATGAAATATTGTGCATCATTTACAATGACATGTAAGTATATTGTGAAATTAGGCATGAATTTGAGTTTGTCAACCATTACATTTGGCACCTTTTCTCTCTATCTTCTCATTTCCTTTACAATTACTTTAGAATTGCAAAAAATTTCACAAAAAATTTTATAAATGCCAAAGTAACAAGCTATTAATAGAAAATAAAAGTGACATTATTAGTTGTAAGCCAAAAGATTCTATCTTATAAAAACCTGTCAACTTAACTATTTCAAAAAAATGTTAAAATTATTGTGTCCTTCAGTAATACAATTTTAAATTATTTTTTAATTTTAACGCTTGGGTCACAGCGTCAACGTGCTGGTACTATTCAATAATATTATCTAAGATAAGCGCATATCCATTTATAAAATAGTTTTATCTGCTTCTTTATACGTGCCATGTACTGAGAAGTTATCTAGTACCATGCTTTTTTGTTTTTACTAAGATAGACTTAACGCTGAATTAAAATATAAAAATTCTCACAGCAGCCAAGGTTGAACTAAAAAGTGTAAATGGAAAAGAAGCAAACAGTGGTTTGGATATACTTTAAACTAGCAGTGTTTAAATTCTAAAACACTGCTAGTTTCATTCAAAATGTTTGCAAACTAGTAGGAGGGCATGGTTGTCACATATGCTGTCAGAGAAAACAACACAAATCAACCAAAGCTGATGATCTTAAAAATAACACTAAATATGTACCAAAGAAAATGATCTTCTGCTTAAAGATTGTTGAGAAAAATATTAAATGATGCGAAACATTTGATTTAGAGGACAGACAGTCTTAAATTATTATGCCAGTGAGGTTGAAGCATATTAGCAAAACCATAAAAACAAGCCAATGAGCCTTATCATAAAAAACCTTGTTCTCATTCATGAATCCTCCAGTATAAAGCAAAGTGTGCTTGACAAGTGCAAATAGTAAAAAAAAATGAAAAAGAAAGAGAAGACTGAAATGTCACTACAATCACTGCAACTGTAAACCTTTACAATACTCAAAGTTGTCCTATAACTAGACCATAATGCAATTTCAAGCCAAGTATCTACTGTAGTATTCCCTTGCTGAAGCAATGAAAAACTCTATGAGTGCTGTTATATTGAAATGCAGAACAAAACAATACCTAGCAAATCAAAAAATTGCAAAAAACTTGGGAGTCCATCACACTCCAGACAGACATAAATGTCCGGGGAAAACTCGAAGAAACCCTTTCTCAAGTATTTTATTCATATCTCTACATAAATTTTATATATATATATATATATATATATATGACAAACAACTCCTTACTGATGCATAGGTTGCCTTACACTTTCATGCTAGGCTTAACTATCTAATATATGGGATGAGCCAGGTGAGGATTATCAAAGAAAATTCATAAAACTTGAAAGGAAGCCTAGAAACTTCAGACTTCCACAGGGCATGGTAAATTTTGCTCCAAGAACAGGTCAAGCTGGTTTAAAGAGTAAAAAATAATCAACATGGAAATATTATGAAAAGAGATCATCAGGTAATGTTTTTAAAAAATATATTGGGAGTTGAGACGTCATAGGACAAGATATATTTTGTCCAAAGACAATGCCAAGCTAGTCAAAGAATCAAGGGAAACACTTTTGTCTTTGAACTTTCAGCCTAGCTAGTGCTTGACAGTCCATGGGTACAAAGAGATAGCATAAGGAAGTAGCTTATGCTGCCACTTCAAGATCAGTCCTAGGCAGTTAACACTGCACAACTCCATCAGAATAGATAATTCAAAAGCTGAGGAAAGACGTGAGGATTCCATCAAATAGCTTTATTGTCTAGCTTGAATTTAGGCATTGACTCTTGTATTCCCCTGTAAATTATTATATCCCCTTCTATGCTTACGCACACACACTTAAACCTATTGGTGGCTACTTCGAACTTAAAAAAAAAATAAATAAATCTCTATTGGCTACTTGGACGCTTAGAATGTGTCTTTCCCCAAACTTGTTCTTCACAATGAAAGCACATCTTGTCTGACCAAAATATCAATTTACAAAAGTATACTATCAAATATCAAGCACATTATATATAGTTCCAAAATTGGTCACGATGGTTCTCTTGTGAAAGAATCTGTCATTTAGTATATGATCAACAGATTCAAGCAAGAGACTAAGCAGTAAGGCATGCACGGAATTGTGGCAAAATTGGTTGTGGAAATTGTACTAGAGAAGCCAAAAACAGATTCTATTGAATCAGAAGGGGTGTTTCTCTATGATCAGAAAGTAATGTAGGTAAGGTAAACGACAAATTACGATACTGCCACCTGACTATGGGGGCAACACTGATCCTAACTGGGAAGCTGAAAAAACTTAGGCCATAACTAAAATTTTGCAATCATAACGAACATTGTGATGGAGAAAGTTCCAAAATTGAATTATGATGGAGATGCATACTGCATGACCAGGAGTAAGAAGTTTCTAAGAATTATAATCTAGAATGATAACCTACGTCGAAATTCCAGAAGTTCACAATCCTTCTACGAGTAGATAGTTTTTTATGTTTCATTTAAGGGTCATGTTAATGAGTTCCCTTAGGGCAATTGTTAATAAACCATTTTAAGAAAGTTTTTATATCACTTTTATGGAAAATTGAAAAATCTGTCAAAACATCAATTTTTTTTTTCTTTTCCTATAAAAACTTTCCTAAATTGGTTCACTAACAAATGCCCTTAGGGCATTCGTTAACTTTTCCCTTCATTTAATCTACAATCTTTTTAAAGAAAGTAAGTATTCTTTGACATCTTATGACAACCACCCAATCCCCTTACAGATTGAAGATTTGAAAAAGTAATTTATTCCAATTGAGTGTTTTTTTAGTAAGGTGTTCAGTTTATTCATATTCATCACTCTCAAGTGTTGAAGACAATATCTATTTAAACAAGTTTAATAAATAAGGGTAACATAATGGCTTATGTGATCCCCAATCTTGAGGATGCTCCTCACTCTCAACTTATTTCTCTCCACATTAAATTTTCAATATATCTCTTGTCTATAATTTGGTACAGTTCAATCATTATCTAGACAGAAAGAAATTAAAAATTGATACGAAATTTTACAATCTACCTGTTGCCTTAGAATGTCTCACGTTTTAAGCAAAAGCATGTATAAAGAAGATTGAACATAGCATAGAAAAAACAGATCTTGTTTCATATACACATGCATGCTTAAATGATGAAGAATTTCTAACCGCCTTATTCTATGCTGCATGAGAGAAAATATAAGCAATTTGATGCAAGATACACATTTTAATAACAGATAAGGGTCGCTAAGAAATTTCAGAAAATCAAGCAATTTTAAGTGCTCAGAGCTTCAGAATAAATCCAACATTGTAATAAAAATCAGAAATTTCTTTAAGAGGTACCCTTGCATCAGGGGTTTTAAGTCTTCTATAGAGTCACACAATGTACAACAAGTACAACTCACCTCTACATGAAATTAGACTAATAAACATGAGATAAATCTTACAGATAAGAGATTCCTGGATTTTGCCAAGAAACTCGGTACTGGATGTGCCAACCACGGTTACCAGCCCCATTTTTGGATTTCTAGAGAAACATAATAGCACTTGCCTGCATTATTTATCCTCACCTACAAGCTCAATGTTTAGTCAATTTGATGCTTCAGCCATGCCCGCCTTCAACGCCAATAAGAACCCTCCATGAGTGAGAATACTCTGAGATAGCAGAAAACCAGCCGATTCCCAGACTACAATGGGATAAATCAACCTCAAAGATATCCAGATTGACTCATTATCATGACACCAAAATAGTTGTCGTCGTCATAGACGAGATTACAAAACACAATTCCCGCCCAAAGTGACATCACGATCAACATCCGTCACCAGAAGCTGACAGGGGACATATATAGACTGCTACAAACACTGGTAATTACACAAGTAGAAGCCCACAGAACAGAAGGATACCAAAACTGACACTACCCACCAATGCTAGCTAACCTCCTCATAAAGGATGGTGAAAGACACCCCAATGGGAACAGATTTTTAATTAATTAACCGAGATTATTTGAACCCAGAAATGTTCAGATATCAATGGAAGCCCAACAGTACCAATTACTATCACCAAGATTACTAAGAACAGCTAATACAACAATAACAACTAAAAAGTCTAAGACCCAAAAAACCAAAAATCTAACAGGTACCACCACCAGACACCAATATAAAAAAGACCCAGATACAGAATTAAAAAAAGGAAAAAAAAAAAACTAGGTGGAAGTTTTGAAGTAAAGTGGGGCAAATAACAATTACCCAAAAACTCTCTCAATCATCCCCTGTTGGAAATAGAGTAAGAACCTTCCTCCCTCCTGCCCCATTAGCCAATTCCAAATCTTCCCCATACCCTCCTCCTCCTCCTGGTCCTTGATTGTGCAGTGGTGCCATCCTATGAACTGGCTGTGACTGCCTAGTACTCAGAAATGGATGCTCAAATTGCCCATTGGGGGGTGACCCAAAATGCCCCACCTGCCTATGAAACGGAGGCTGCAACTGCGGGTGGGCTACTGTAGCAACCATCTGCTGCGGGTGATGGTGGTGGTGATGCGGCAGAGCAGCCACCTGCACGAAAGGCAAGAAATGGTCCGAATTGGGGCGACCCGGATGCAAAAAATGTGGCGGAACAGGCGAGCTGGCAAACAAATGGTCAGTGGCAGGATCAGCAGACGCGGCGGCCAATCCTCCGGCACCATTAGCCGGGCCACTACCACCGCCACCAGCTGACACGCCCTGCATTCGCTTGAGATAAAGGCGGTACTTCTGCAAATGGCTAGCAACATTCTCTCTAGTGAGGCCATCAACACTCATGAGCTGCATTATAGTCTTGGGCACAGCATTCTTGATCCCCAAGTGCGCCACAGCATCCACAAACCTCTTGTGGAGCTGTGGCGTCCACACGAGCCGGGGCCGCTTGAGAGTCCTAGCCGGTTCCTCCCCTGCGGCCCCAGAACCCAACTCAGCCGAATCAGCTCCGAATTCAGCTGAGTTTGGCTGTGGAGGTGGAGTACTTGCTGAAGTGGTGGTGTTTCCCAAAGGATTCACTGCAACTGAGCCTGTTTGTTGATGGTGGTAGTGGGTGGGGCTGTTGTTGTTGTTGTTGTTGCTGATGGTGTTGTTGTTGTTGTTGTTGTTGTTGTTGTTGGGATTTGGGTTTATGATATCAAAAGCCATAGCAAGATCAGGAGTGATTAGGGTTTGAGAAAGAGGCATAAGTTCTTCAGGGGAAGGAAGCTCTTCTTCCCATCTTGAGAACCAATTTGAGTCCTCCTCCCTCATTATTTCTCAAATCTCCTTCACACCCAATTCACTATTTCTCTTTTTCTCTCAATTCCTTCACCCAATTCACCAAACAAACATAAAAAAAAAATCCAATCTTGTACAGAAAAAAAAATCAATAACAACAACAACAATAACAAAATAGAGAAAAAGAAAAAAGAAAAAAGAAGCTAATATGGGTATAGTAGTGGTGGAGCTTGTGGTTCAATACAAAAACTAACAAGATGGGTTTGTTTGAAAAAAGAAGAAGATATTGATTCTGAGAGAGAGAGAGAGAGAAGAGGGTTGTGTGTTGGGTGATGGAGGGTTGTGGAGGAAGAAGAGGAGGAGGAGGGTGGAGAGAGGTTCGAGGTGGATCTTGTTTTCTTCTTTTCAGCTTTTATTTAATGACTACTGTTGTTGCTGATGATGCTTTTCTTTTCTCTTATGATTTTTATGGGACTTTTTTTTTAATGTTTTTTTTTTTTTCCCGGGATTTCAGGGTCTTATGCTTTGAGAGTGAGTGTTGTGTTGCGTTGTGTTGTAAATGTGGTTTGTGTTACACACTTCACTTATTACATTACAACAAGATCTAATAGATTTTTTTTTGTTGTTTTTGTTTCTTGTTATTAATGTTCATCTCCTGCCACAGGCCTTTGGTAGCGCGTGAGATCACGCTATACTGTTCACTGAGTCAGATTGTGTCTGCCAGGGGTTTTTGTACTGTGCTATTAGGTAAATTGTAATAATGAGGCCACCAGGCATTTTTGCTGCTTCTGTTTGCTGGGTGTTGCAGTTGCAGGTTACCAGAGATCGTACCATTTGTAAATCCGTCCCCGTTCCCTGGATTGATATGTGTGCTATATAATATGAGAGAAACGTTGGTGTCACGTAAAATAGCATAATTTGTGTCACAAAATTTGTCCCACGTATGAGTTGTAAGTAGTAGTGTATTTTCACATAGATTTATCATCACATATTTGTTATTCACAACTTACCTCATGAGCGAGTTACAGCACAAATTGTGTCGCTTTATGTGTTATTAGTATTAGTTTGTAACTCCATGCATATGTATGAATATACTTAAAGATATACAATAAAAATACATAATATAATTCTTATATATATAATTTAAATACTATTGATAGTCACTTTTATATTTTGTTGACTCTTTAAAATATTTTGTAAGGATATTATTATGTGTAAAATGTAAATTGTCCATTTAAAAAAAAATTATTGTCAAACATTTTTTTTTATGATTCCTTTATTCTAAATTCTTTGATTTTTGTATTTAATAACTCACTTGAAAGAATATTTATGATGTGGTTTCACATTTAATTCTAAAATTAAGAAATAAAACTCTTTAAGAATAAATAATTTAGGACACATTATTTGTAAATCCGTCTCCACGCACCACCATTTTCATACTTAATTTCCCATATGGACATGTGTCCAATTTTGAATGATGTGTCCATTTTGTATCAATTCCAGTGGTGTATTTAAGTTTCATAATTTATTAATTTGTATGATTTTGAGTAAATAAAGTAAATTGGTGGGTCACATAAATTAGAAAATTATGACAACTCACAATCGTATAAGTCAACAAATTTTAAAATTGGATGTGAATCATATTCATTTTTGAATGGTTTATTTTCATAAACTTATTTGCATTGTATTTATATATATATATATATATATATATATAGAGAGAGAGAGAGCTTGTGGTACTTTTTATATTAAATGTGTTTAAAAAAAATTAAAAACTAGTTTTTTTTTTATAACAAAAAACTAGTTTATTTTAGAATAGCTTAAAAAGGTTGATCATTTTATTCCAATCGTACGCGTATAATTAATCATTTGCAACATTTTAGTGGGCGTGTGTCACGCTCGGTGGAGAGAGAGTATGGATAGAACTACATTATTGCAAAGTTGGCTTTGTTGTACGGGATTGGAGTTGGGATTAGAAATGGATTAGAGAGAGAGAGAGAGAGAGAGAGAGAAGCAAAGTTTGGTCACTTTGTGGGATTTTTTTTTTAGGTTGTTGATGGGGAATCAACTGAGTTGGTGTTTGGTTCTCAAGATAAGATTTTCATTTTTATTTTAAATTTTTTATAGGCTTTTACTAAAAAGAATACATAAATTGAGTACCCAAAATGTTTTTATGCTTTGATTCAAATGTTAAATCTACAAAAACAATTGGGGTTGACTCTAAATTAGGCATTCCAAACTTTCTAAGCAAATCAGATTTTGTAATATTTTGCACTTTCAAGAACAAACAAGTTGACAAATAAAAAATTCCAAATTGTGACAAGAGGCTAAGTACCTTCCAGAGGTTGAAACAAAACCACAGAGTTCTTCGCAGAAGAGAATTGTCTGCATTTGTTACAGGGTCCAAAAGTTATACCTACCCCCAATCAATTTTCCCATTAACATACTTGGGAATTGGGAAGTGACTGAACACATGAGAGAGAGAGAGAGAGAGAGGTGGTTGTGTTACTATAGTTAGCCATGAAATTGGCATAATTATTCCTTTCACAAAGAGCATGATTTTTTTTTTTTTTTGGTTGTGAACATGGTGAAGGAACCTATAAATCAATCAATGCTTGATAATAATTGAGGTATAATGTGATACTTGTCTTTTCTCTTTCAGCTTCGCCCTCCATTTGGGCACTCAATGTTCACGCTTGTCTTCTCTCTTACTTTTTTGGAATTTCCTTCATGATTAGGAATGTTACGCATAAAATAAAAAATAAATAAAATGAAATCATTGCCACTTTAATTTTAAATTTCAAAGAAATATTAATTGCTTAATGGAATGTTGGAGGTATTGAGGCACCTACGTTGAATATAGTGGAAAAAGCAAAACCCTTGCCTTGGTAGGCAATATTCACGTTGATGAGGCACCATCCAGTAGCTGAATTCGATGAGATATATGAAATATGGATTTTGCGTCATTCCAACGAAAACATAGTGTTTTTTATTTTTTTGGCAAAAAAAAAAAAAAAAAAAAAAATCCATTAACAGAAAGTTACACCACTCGATAGTTATCAATTTGATAATTTTACCATTGTATTACACTTTTTTTTTTTTTTTTGGGGTGTAGTTTATACATAATCAAATTTCTATTAACCATAATTCATTGTCCAATATATAAATTTTTTTTTACATAATTTCCAATTGCAATAAACCTAAAATTCAACTGTTCTATAGATTGATTAATTATTAAACATAAAGGATACAAAAAATAATATATAATTTAATATTATATATATATATATATATATATAACAGCTTTTATTGAAGTGCGGTTGTAACTTAAAGCCAACCTTATATTAAAACTTTAGTCATATTAATTATGTAGTTATGACTATTTTTGTTGATATATCTGGTCATTTTTCTTCTGTTAACATCATAACAATGAAGGAAAGTAATCCAACTGTTCTGAGATCTCTACTCAATATACATATAGAATAGCCGCAATTTTTTTTTACCCCCCGCTCTTTCCATTAAATTAATCTATACTTTCAAGTTTCCAGGCCCAATCATAAAAGTGGCTCGGAAAAAACAAGAAAAAAAGACCCAATTATAAAAAGGTATATCTCAAATAAATTGAAACGAAAGGATAAAAAGATATGAAGAGGAGTCGTGATCTATGAAATTAATAATAAAAAAATAAGTGAAAGGATAAAAAGATACCAAGAGGGGTCATCATCAATTCACTTGTCCAACCCATTTTACCAACTTGTAAAAAATCAAAATTCAACCACAAAAATTTCTACATGAGATCATTGAGATGCAGGCCAAAATTTAGAAATTTAGATCATGGAATACTCAAAAAAATCCTAGTCTGAGGAAGCTATAATGTGCTTTTTGGCCAACCTTCGCTAAACCAAACCCGCGTCAACCCTCCATTTTCAGTCATCATGGTTTCCACAGCAGGTCAAAAACCATAGTGATGAGCTCACAAGTTTCTCCTGTGTACTTATGTAGTAGAAATTGCAATACCCAGAAAAGTAGAAATGCTTGTACAAGAGTCATGACTAAAAGACAGTTCTTAGGATGGACAAAGAAGCTTGTCCCCACATCCCACGGGCTGTCCCCTTAGTCTTTAATCACAACTTTCAAGTGCAACCTATAACTCACTGTTGCAAAATATCATCTGCCAATGTCTGAGGCCCACCAGAAAGGATCATTTGCTTTATCTGCTATTGGAGCTCAGATCGGTAAACATGGAAGGCAAAAAAAAAAAAAAAAAAAACACTGCACTCAGAATTCCATGTTCACCATTTACAAGAGTCCAACCCCATCAAAATATGGTGGTTCTATTTGGCATTCTTTTTGAATCTCAAACACAAGGAACTCCAAGTCTTATCCACCTCAAAAACCATATTTAAATCAGACAAGGTGTAGTCTTCTGTTCTTGAAGGGTTTATGTAAATGACATGCTGTGATGAAATGGACATGAAGATGGTAGAAAGTTGCATCAAAATTGGGCTCCATACTTGCAGACTTTGAGAGTAAAAAGGACTGCTGGGAATTGATAAAGAAAGAATGCTACAGATTTTATGTAGTTCCCGCTTCATCAAAGTTAAAGAAAAAGAAAGAAAATGATCAATTAATTTATCATTCGAATAAGATGAAAATTTAAACATAGCCACAACAGAAGATTTATTATAAGTGAAGAAAATGTCTGCATTTAGAGAGAGAGAGAGAGAACCATAAAATGTAACAAAATACAGAAGAAAATTTTAACAAAAAGAAGGTAAATGATGCAAATCAGATATAAATCTTAATCAGAATCTTTTCATTTTTCTTTTGAAGAACAATCAATCAATTAATGTAATGTTACCCTAGAAATCCTAAAAGCAATTCCAGATGCATAAGCAAATTGCAGTTGTAAGTTACCAACAAAAGAATAATTGCAAACTTTTTTTTTTATTTTTTATTTTTATAAGTAACAATCTTTATTAAATCAGCAAAACTTCCAGGTATACAGGAGGAAATAATTGCAAACTGCAAACTACTAACAACTGCCCTTCAAAAAATTATTATAATACCTTATTATCTTTATTCTCAAACTAACAAGAACAAATAAGTATTAGTTTGGAATACAATGATGATTGATAAGTCTCAACCCCATGAAGCATCAATTTCTGTCATACACATGGTGAAGTCTGCTTGGCATTCACACTGTTAGAATAATAAATTATTAAATTCACATTTTACTGAGAACTAAATCTTTTGGGACAAGTGGTAGCTTATCATGGTATTAGATCAGGTGGCCCTAAGTTTGAATCTTGGTTCCACACTATCTTCCATTTAAAAAGTTAAAAATTTCATGTGTTGGATACTATTAAGGGAGTATGGACCCACGTGTGAGAAGGGTGTTAAAATAACGGTTAAATGATTAAACTCATCATTTTCTAATGGCTTAAGCTTTTAGAAAAAGTATTAGTTTATCAGACACATTACAAGACTTGGATTAAACATGCAACGGACATATTGCATGCAAATGCAGGAGTGAAGGAAGATATAATCAAGGTAATAAGACAATGATAAAGGAATATTTATCTTTTACGGACATAGGTATACGATTATTCTTCATCTAGAATATTATGATCATAACCTATAATAAACAATAGTCCTTAAAACTAATTTGATAAGGGTCACTATTTGTCTGTAACATGTCAAGAAAAATAGAAAACTAACAATAGTATTTCTATTTTCTACTAGCTAATTTAACTCTATAAATGCAGATCAAGGTGACCAGGGGGGGACAATGAAGCTTAGACCTATATTTACATGAATAAGCGTTAAGCTTAATGTTTCATAAGATAGGGTGTAGGGTACATGAGAGAGAGTGAGTGCATCTCAATCAAGAAGCAGTATTCAATTCCACTTACTGACCAAAATAACAATATTTAAACAGTAAAAAAAAATGAAATAGCATGAGATGAAATGTTTACCAGATGGGAAACCAGTTAGATTTACTAGGGTGCGCTGCTGAAATCCTAATTCATTCTGTTGCTAGAATGAACAAGCCTTTGGAATTTTCCTGATAACTCCTCATAAGACTGAATTTCCGATGGCTGTACTTGTTTAATGGCAGTCTTTAAATGTTCCATTGTTATTTCAGAAGCATTAAGGCACTCCTGCTTGAAAAACAAATGTCAATTAGTCAACAAGTTCAAAACACAAAGCCACCTAGTCATGAAATGAACTCAAAGAAACCTCAATAGCTGCAACAGCTGCCTCCCGGCAGATCAAAGATATATCAGCCCCAGTGAAGCCTTCCGTGAGACTGGCCAGCTCATTTATGCTGATGTCAGCACTGCAAGGAATTTTGCGCAAGTGGATGCGGAATATCTCTTCTCGGTCAGTCTTATTTGGAGGTCCTACATATAGCAGCCGATCAAAGCGTCCTGTCCAAAATTTCATCAATTGTTAGGAATATTACCAACTTTCTGAGAAGGGGAATAGTAAGATACTGGTAACTACTCAACACCTGGTGTGTGTGTGTGAGAGAGAGAGAGAGAGAGAGAACCTGGTCTTAAGAGGGCAGGATCAATCTTGTCCGGTCGATTTGTAGCAGCAATAACAGTAACATCAACTCTTTGATGCAAACCTGAATTCAGCAAAATATTTATCTTTGAGACAGAGAGAGCATGGTTTAATCTCAAAAAAGATTCAAAATAAATCTCCCAAATTTTAGGTACTTTCATATAAGCTAAAATGAAATACTGTGTAAAGCAAATGCCATATGGAAAGAAAGCTTCTATTGGCGTAATTAATACTAAAAAAATTATCACTAACCATCAAGTTCAACTAGAAGTTGACTCATAACCCTATCAGAAACTGAAATCCCATCGCTTTCCTTCCCACGGATAACGGCAAGACCATCAATTTCATCAAAAAATATAATTGATGGGGCATTGGCCCTTGCCTTTGCAAATAGTGATCTTACAGCCTTCTCGGATTCACCAACCCATTTGCTGAAAAGTTCTGGACCCTTCACAGCAAGGAAATTCAAGCCTGCTTCAGAAGCTACTGCACGTGCCATGAGGGTTTTGCTGCAACCTGGAGGACCAAACATCAAGACCCCTGTTGGGGGACGAGTCCCAATACGCTTGAATGCATCCTGGTGTTTTTGAGGCCATTCCACTGCTTCCATTAATTGATTTTTAACCTCACTTTGGCCACCAACATCTTCCCAATTAACCTTTGGAACCTCAAGTATTACCTGGGAAGAAAAAAATAACAAGATCAGAGTTGATAAATTAGATATTTAGATCAATTAAAATATTCTTGTCTGTAAAAGTTTTGAAAAAACTTTCTGCCACAATTACAATTTATAACGTTTCAATTTATTATATGTGAGGCAGTGAAGTATGCAATAAGGGGTAAATAAGAACATTTGTGGGAATTGGACTCCTCCAACTGTAGCAATCACTTAGCTATCATGATTAATATGTGACTGAGATCTATTATCTTAACTCAAACTGATCATATTTTTACTTTTCCAACATACCTCCCGCATGGCACTGGGCCTCACTTTCATCCTAGCCCGTTCAAAATCTTCAAAAGTTACTCTTAACCTACATTCTTCATCAATGCCATCCATTATATTATCCGAAATTTTTGGAATGGTACCCTTCAAGCAAAAGGATGGTTGAATATCTGAGGATACACCTGAATTTGAAACAGAGGAATCTGCCGAATCTGCATAATCCCTTGAAATATTTCTTGTATCTTCTAAGCAATCAGATCTTTCAAGTATACCACCGGACCAACCTTCACATAAGGTACTGGAGTGCAAATCATGACATGAATGTTTAAACTTGACATAACGCCTAAGACAAACCAAGGCCGCCTCATTGCAAAGGGCAGCTAGGTCAGCACCCACAAAACCATGTGTGACTGTAGCAAGGTGTTGAACTTGGATGTCTAATAGAGAGTGTTGCATTTCACCGAGAAGAGTAACCAGTATATCCAACCGCTGCTTGGGAGACGGCACACCTACATATGAGTTTTAGTGGGAAACGAAGTTAATATCACATCCAGTGAAATGCTACAACTATATCTCATCAAGTATTTAAATACATCAAGTGGACAACTACTCCAAGTTCATCCACGGCATTTGCAAACATTTAGTGCTCTTATAACAAATGTGCATTCCTAACACACAACTTTCCAAAATATATTCCCTCAAAAAAATTTTTTCCAAAATATATTTATTATCTAGTAATTATTTAGTTCAGCTCTGGCACAAGAATTTATTCATCTTATTTTCGCTTTAAACTTTGGGTCAAATAACGCTCACTCACACATGCACAGAGGCAGTACAACTACATTTGTTTCATTTTTAAAGTTGTGACCAACAGCATACTCGTACATCTTAGAATGTCCATTGGACCACTTCATGTAGAAAGTTAAGCCTATACCTAAAAAAAAAAAAAAGTAGAAAGTTAAGCCTATTAATGTACTCATGATTCAATGTCATGGATAATTCAACATTGATTCCACATTTCTATTCTTGAAGTTTGAAGGAAAATACTCGTAAAATATATTTAGTGTGACTTCTCCAGATTTACCTAGAAGCATTACCAAGAAGATTAACTTCATTCCAGATATGGAATACACATAAGTTTTAAGCACCTCCCTTTTGCAAATTTCAAAAAAATATTGTTAGTTTTGTCTGATCCTATAATATGAAACTATCTTGGAGGCATATTTAAGAATAGTGGGACAACTTATTTTTCATTGACTTGTTTTGCTTATAAAATTAAGCTTGGTAAAATACAATTGTAACTAGAAAAAGTGAGGCTTTAAAAAGTTATACAAAAACTGGTAGTAAAAATAAGCTTATCCAAATACATATGGACTTACAGAGTCATTAAGACATATCAATAAAAGGAATTCAATTTATTAAGAAGAAATGTGACATTAATGATTGCAGTCATGACACATGACAATGTACACAGAAGCATTACCACACTGGGAATCAGGTTGCTTTCAAACTTTCAGATTTCATGAGGCCATCCTTAGTACACTAAAAAACGTTTCCTACTTACAAATAGATTATGGATGGTGTTACTCAATAGTCATGAGGAGGCAGCTAGAATAAAAGACACAACAGATATATGGCATAAACAGCTCAACAGTATCCTTTTTATCTTTTTGGTCATAAGTTTGACAATGCTGGACAGTGTGAATCATGCGAAATCTTAACCAGAACAAATTCAGTAAGATTCCTAAGATAACATAACATATTCACAAATAAATTTCATTATACCTATTTCAATTTCTCTGTCAAGTCTGCCAGGTCGTCTCAGAGCAGGCTCAATACTATCAGGCCTATTGGTTGCAGCAATAACAATCAGTCCATCAGTTCTGTTAATCCCATCCATCAAATTTAACAATGTAGCAACCATTCTTTGAGACAGCTCTTCACCTCCTTCTTTCCGAGCTGGGGCAATGGCATCCAACTCATCGATAAATACCTGTAATAAGAAACCACTAGTTACCCATCTAAAACGCAGAGTTGACTAAGCAAGAATACATCACACTCAAAGGTTTATATACAGTTTTTTTTCCCCTTTCTTTCTTTAATTTCTAGAAATGTGTATTTAGAATGTAAACACAATATATTGGTATTCAGCACTACCATGAAATGTCTAAAATCATTTTATTTTCATCAATTTCCACAATACGCTGAAGATTTTAATTTGTATAATGGTTCAGCCACGAATATCTCTACCTTAATACTGTTTACACAGTTTGGTCATTTCCAATATATAAGTGAGTCAATTGTTACAGTTCCTATGATGTGTCAACAGCCTTAATTCAGATTTTTTCAATTAATTAAAATATTCCCAAGGGAAATCTCTATGGTCAAGACTTTGTTTTTTTGAATTACTAATTTGGTCCTCCAACTATTGGAAAAAGTTCAATTGGGTCCCTCAACTATTAATTGTGTCAATTTCACCTTGGTCTCCTCTTTGTTAAGATTAATAGTTAAGGGAGGGATCCAAGGCAGTCTCAAGCAAACAGCAAGCATACATGACCCTTAGAAGATTACATTCTGAAGTTTAACAATCAAGAAAATCCAAAAGAGATAAAGAAGGAAGACTACCCAGGACAGTCATCTCTTCATTTATTTATTTTTTTGATAAATAAGTAATGTAATATTATTGAATATCAAATATAATTTATGTTCACAATGATGAACACAAAGTGTCAAATAAGTACAGAAGCCTTAGAAGGAAAACCTATGAGCAACTTGAAACTCTAAATAGAACACTGAGAGAAACCCCAAACCCAGGACCAATCAAAAAGGGTACAAACAAACAAAGTTTTCAATTGATCCAATGAGCTCTCCATGTCTTCAAAAGTGCATCTATTCTGCTTTTTCCAAATAAGCCGCATCAAATATGCTGGCACCATGTTCAAAGAAAGCTCAGCTCCATCAAACTCCCAACCATTTCATACTCTCCACATAATCTAAATAATGAAAAGCAGGACATCACTCCAAATCATACTATTATTATGATGGCCAGAGGACCCTCTCCAACAACAAAGCATATCAATTGACATTTTAGGCATCACTCAAATAACCCAAAGAACAGGAAATTTAACGAACATAACTAAAGCAACCTTTTGAAGCACCTTAACACACCAAACAGACTTCCAAGGAAGTTTGCAGCAAACCTTTACAAATGGCTGAACATCAAAACTGCCACTGTGGTTAAGTCTCCAAACATCTCATCCCCTCTGCCAGAAGGAATATTGTATTGAGCAGCTAAAAAAACAAATCTACCAGCTCTAATTTCCAATCTTAAAAAGCATGAATAAAAGATTCTACCGACACTTCATTGTGCACTACAATTAAGAACAAATCAGGAAAATATCCTTTAATAAAGCCTCTACAGTCCACACCACACATCATGCCAAAAGCAAACTCTTCACCATTCCCTACCCAACCTTACAAATCCTAAAAACCACTCCCAGCTATTTCTAGTACTCATAATTTTCTATAAGTTGCATCCATGGAACCTTATCACCATCTTAGTAGTTCACTGATTAAATGATTTCTCATATTTCATTCCTATAGCCTGTCTCCAAAGTTGCTTCCTCTCCTCTGTCTACTTCCATGACCATTTCCCTAACAAAGCTCAAAGGAAGAGCTCAACTTCTCCCAAAACTCCACACTTGATACAGCTATAAAGCACATTCCAATCCACAAAATAAAATTTAAACTCCTCACCAATCCCACTCCACAGTATTCTTTCTATATCTTTCCCACTGTCAAAATGTTTCTGTTTCCTTTTTCTTTTAAGTGCAATTTTTTTTTGAGAATTCCTAGAGCAATAATGTAGTCTAGGCAAGTTATAGAAGGATGAGTCAGAACTTACAGTCAACATTTCCATTATTGCCTTGAAGAAACACAAAACTGCTCTTAGGCTATAGTTCTATGATCCATCAAATTAGAGTTCACTGCAGATAAAACGCCTGTGGTTAAAATGTATGCTACTACAACATAAATAACACAAAACTGTACTCCATGTGAAATTGACATGTTCTAAACTTAATTGTTTTAGTGATTCAAATCCCTAACTTCAACACTGTGTCCATCAGTACTTCAACCACAGAACAGCAATAATCCCTTAAAATAAGTTGCAAAATTGAAAGAGAAATTAGACATTTTGGAGTAAAGAAATCTAACCACTGCAGGTGCTGCTTGGCATGCCAACTCAAAAACTTCGTGCAAAGCTTTCTCACTTTCTCCATAAAACTGACTCACAATTTCAGGTCCATTCACACAGAAAAGTTCAACTCCAGCATCTCGGGCACATAGTTGGGCCAAAGTAGTCTTTCCAGTGCCAGGAGGACCATGCAGAAGCACTCCCTTTGTAGTTCGTAAACCAAAACTAAAATAGTTACGTCAATTATCAACATCTAATGTTGAATATGTGGACCATAAAAACAGCTACATTATGTATTTAATTGAAGGAAGACAATAACTTCAAATCTTACATTGAGTTGTTTATAGCTAGAGGTAGACAATCAGAAATAATTATAGAAATGTGTAGAGGCCGTCTATTCAATCCTGTGCAGTGTATTGATTGACATATCTACTGGAAAAAAGCAATTACTTATACAACTAATCACAAGATTGCCCAAAGTTCAACTAAATTTGCTACATTGATATTTCTAACATGGATCCAGGTTAAGATCTGAAAAGAGGTTAAAAACAAAGTTTGATACAAGCACATCTTATGCCCTTTGATACTTAGATGATTAACACAACATACCAAAAAAGACAAGATTACAACATGACAAACTTGAACATCATCACCACATGATTATCATGGGCAAGGGAATGATCAAGATAGTGGAGCTGGACTTCTATCTGCAATTTAAAAATAATGCTTCACGGGGCAGAAAAGCTTGTTATTAGTTATTACATTGCTGGGGAGATTCACTTTAATTCAAAGTGACCCAAGAGCCAATCTCAGACATGGAATTAGCATGACTTCTGAGAATTAAATGGACAAAAAACACTGAAAAGTCCAACAGGCAGAAACGTCAAGATCTACTTTTATACTTTTACTTCCATGTCTCATATAGCACCAACAATTATCTAGAATCTTATCAAACAAGTCACATCAAAGAATCATACAGAAATTAGGTTTTGAAAATTTGAATCATGGACAACTGCATTTTCCAAAGTTCTCTCTCTCTCTCTCTAGCATAAGGAAAGAAAAGGAGGGACTTTACTACAGGAAGTGTACTTTTGGTCCCTTTAAGAACTACAAGTTAACATATAGAGAATCTGAAAAAATCTAATAACAAATGAGAAGAAGGTATTCTGCCCTCTGTTGATATCCCCTTGAAAAAGGCACTCAAAAACAACCATTCAGCCTATTAAAAGGAAGCTAAGACCATCAAACATTCTTTTGATCTTCTTGCACCAAAACATCCACATATGGCATAATGGCACTACATTCCAAACCTTTCTACTACTTTGCCTGCCTTGCACACCCAGTTCCAGATATGGAATTGTCAATCACTCTCTTAAGCATATAACCTATTTGACACCAAAGAACAAAAATACTAGAAACCTCGTATATCTTGCAACTGGACAAATAAAAAATAAAAAGAATTTTGACAAATGCAACTGTCCAAGTAATCTCTCTCTTGCATTTTCCAAAGTCTTAATTGAATGCAATGAAAATAGCCATGAATAAAACAAGTAATACACATTTTTTACCATAATCAATTATTATGATTTAAACAATCTCAGAACAGTGAACCCCAGCCTTTCAAACTCTTATCTGATTTAGAATGGTTCCAATTTCTCTTGCAATGGTGAATTTTAATTGATTTTAACATTTTAAAATATGCAACTGAGATGAGAAAGTTATTGAAGTTTTAATTTTTTATTTTTATATATGTAAGAAAAAGTTATGAAAGTTTGAGAGGGAGGATTGAAAGAAAAGAGAATGAAGAAAAAGAGGCCCTCTAAGGCACCCTTATAATCCAATTAATGAAAGAGTAATGCATCCTCCCACATGGTAAGACACACACCCAAAAAAAAAAAAAAAAAACAAAAAAAAAAAAAACCCAAATAGAAGGCACTGGTGCACTCAAAAAAATATCGATAAAGACCTCAGAAATTTTCCTTCTCACGTATTACATTTCTATGGAGTATCAAACAGCACAGCCACCTTCTCAATATTAAATTTAGCTGACACTTAAGATTAAAAAGGACCTAAATACCCTTGATTGATTCATCAAGCTTCAAAAATTTATGGTTGGGAAAATCCATGGTAATAAAGTTCAAAGAAAGGCTTTTAAACAAGCATGTGATGACCTTGGATGATAACCATACTTACAATGAACATTAAAGAAACCTTTTTTTTTTTTTAATAATTCAATTATAACAATTGGGGTCGAGGGAGAGAGGATTTGAACTCTCCATTGGCAACACTAGGAGGTACCAGTTGAACTACAAGATTCTTGGCAATATTAAAGAAACTTTCTAACTACTTTTACATATTAAATTATCTTTTTTTTTTAAAGTAACAAAAGTTTATTGATCAAAAAAAGGAAATACCCAGTTACACCGATGGTGTATTTGAGTAGCAGTAAATCAAACACTTAAATTACAAAGTTCTAACATATCTAGGGTGTGTTTGGATACCGCTTATTTTGCTGAAACTGAAAAATTATTGCTGAAAATACTGTAGATAAAAGGTAAAAGTTAGTTAAAATAGTACAGTGAGGCCCATGAATAATGCCAAAAAGTGCAGTGGAGCTCATGAATAATAGCAAAAATAAGCTGAATAGTGAAATAATTTTAATTTTTAATCCTAACCCAAACGCACACCTAAAAATAAACAAGGAAAAGAGTTAAAAGCAGTACTCCAATCAAGAAGAGAGTGAAAAGTTAAAAGCAATACTTTAATCAAGAAGCAGTACTCCAATCAAATTCCACACCATTGTCCATAACTCAAAAACTACAGGACAATGAAGAAGTAAATGATCCACCAACTCCCCACTCCTTTTGTAAATATAGCACCAATCCACAACAGTAACACCTCTATTCCATAAGTTGTCAATAGCCAAAATCTTTCTTAAGGTTGCAGTCCAAGAAAAGAAAGCTACCCTCGGAGGAACATTTGAACGCTACACAGGCTTCCACAGAAAAAGAATGCCACAGAAAAAGAATGCCAGGAGTTGAGGAAAGGGAGTACATATTAAATTATCTACCTATAAAATATATTGATAATAAACAAATAATATTTGCTTAACAAGCCTTATTGCAACTTCTGGATGATGCCATGACCCACTTTTGCCTCCTTTTTATTTTTGGATAAGTGACCCACTTTTGCCATTCAGCTCTCCCTAAGTCCATTTGTTGATGAAATATAGGCCATCATGGTGTTTTCTGTTTGAAACCACAATTTTGCATTTAACTAATTATCCGTAGACCAGTGTTTCACATTTAAGTTAGGTGTTGTTCCAACTGTTTGTTACTTTTCATTTTGAGTTTCAGAACTAAAATGTTAACAAGTATAATAATTAGGAGTGCTTCAGTATTGGAAATAAGCATAATAATGAGTCCTTATGTTTTGGCAACATTGAAGTAAGAAACAAAAAATCCTGTACAACAACTAGTATATGTCAACAGCAGAAGTAATGAGAATTCAGTTCTTTGCAACAAAGGAGAAGGCATCCAATGCGTAGAAGACAGACAAACATACACAGAAAAATTTCTGATATTTCACCCCATATGTTGTTCATTGAATATGTATGTCAAGAATCAAGATAAACTTGTAGATGCCTGTATACTTTGAGTAAATTCTTGATATTTCCCTTGCATTGGTTTCCAGATTTAACTGGGATTGGAAGACTGGCTAAGTTGAAGCATCTTTATTTGCAAGTATGCAGGAGAAGCATGCTACTAGACCTACATGCATGTATAGTTGTTTGACATGAGTGCTTACAACTTTACGAATTACTATAAAACCTTACTTAATTTGTACTGTGATTTTATTATAAAATGTACCGTCTACACAATTGAATATGTCCTGTCAATCCATCTATAGAAAACTGTTCTTTAAGTTAATCAATCAAAAAGCAAATTTTCAGCCAAAAAAAATTGCAAAGAAGATCCAAAGCTCCAGAAGTCTAGTAGTATGACATCAAAAGGAAAAAAGTAAACACTACAAATTTGAACAAGTAAACAAGAAAAGTATTTTATATGACATACCTCAATAAAGTGTCTTTCACTGATGAGGAAATTATTATATCTTTCAAAATTGCATATTCTTTTGAAAGACCACCCAATTTCAAAGAACTTTCTGCCACCCTAGCTTTAACATCCTTATATGCAAGTTCAACACCTGAAATAGAAGTTTCAGACACCGCAGTTGATGGTGAATACAAACAGACTTTTGTATCATGGTTTATCACAAAAGCATGGTCCGCTAGTTCAGGAGTGTCAGGGGGCAAATGACATTTCTCTTTTATGAGATCATGACTGCTACTCTTTGCTGACAAATCTTTAGCACCTATCACGCGAAATATGTAAACTTCTGAAAGTATTGGGATGGATACAAAATTTCCGCATAGTAGATTACGAGAATACAACCACGTAGTAGCACATGTCTGAAGAAGTTTCTTAGCACTTTCATCCCCCATTACATCCCTAATGTCGAATGAATCAATATATGAACTGTTTGGGTTTGGTAAATGTGATACTGGACCTCCACATATTGATGAGGTTGAGTGACTAGGACTAGAAGAGCTGAATTTTGACTGATACAATGGAGTCTTAGGAGATGAAACCATTCCAATTTCTAATGTATTACGATTCTTTTCAGCTGGGAAGTTCAAGGAAGACAACATATTACTTCTCACTGTTGATCTATTCTGCGAAAGAGCTTGCTCTAGATACAATTCCTTGCAGTTGTAAACAGAAAAACACTGAACTCCATTGCCATTTGGTTCATCAAGTCCATTTACAATACCATGCGGTGGAAGTTGACTTTGTATAGGATAAACAAACACAACACTGCCTGAAGTGGGACAGCCCATGGTGTAGGAAAGGTTTGAAGACAATCTCACTTCATTCTTGAAAACCTGGAAAAGATAAAAAAAAATGAAGGGGGGAAAAAGTCTAAGTAATAAGATAGACCCCAATCTATGACACACACACACACACACACACACACACATGATAGATTAGACCCCAAGCTCTATTTAATATAATGTATCCGAATCTCCAAGAACTAAATAGATGAAAAATTAGACACACCATCAACTTCAAAATTCAAAAATAAACCCAGACAAATAAACTCATAAATTGATGACATAGGAAGTATGACATAACATATTCTTTAAAAATTTTACTATTCGTGTCTCTTTATATTTTGGAAGATGCTTTGGACCATATTCCAATAGTCCATTCTATTTCCAGAAGGCAAGAACCATTATGGGCCATATCATACTTCTAATTTTTCAAATTATAACAGAATTAAGCCAAAGTTCCCTTCCAGAAACTTTCAGAGAAGCAGCCCTGAAAAACAGCAATCAGGCTTTTCAGGTGATACTCTCCTCATTTTAAACATTTCCACAAATACACAAATGACTTTAATCTTCTCAATGCCACAACAGTTAAACAAAATAACATTAATTTCTCCAAACTTTATCCTGTTACTCAGAATTTTTTTTTTTTTTTGGGATAAATAATAAAACTTCATTGAATAAAAATAATCAAATACAAAGAGCCAAAGCACACAGGATGTGTGCTGAGGAAAACATGAAAACACCCGATGTTGTTGTCCACCCAAGAAAAGTATGGAAAAAAGACAGCTTCAAGTCTTGAATTGAGCGTTCGGTTACTTCAAAAATCCAAGCATTCCTCTCCCACTAAATACCCACACTAGGAAATGAAGGATCATGTTACTCAGAATTTTTATTTATTTTTTGATGAGTAATAATGCTTCATTCAACCAAAAATGAAAAAAAAAAAAAATCCCTTAGTACACAGACAGTATGCTAAGGGGAAAACAATATATTTTGTTACTCAGAATATCACCTGCATTATATCCTTGACAAAGGTTTTTGTTACTAAAACCCATAATTCCTACCTCCCAAAGGCTTCACCCATCTTCTGATGAACCAAATCAAAACTATCATAAATTACTAGAGCAAAACAATTTGATAATCAGGTTAAGAAAATTCCGATTGCAGGAATGACATTGTAGATTCAATGACCCAGTTCAACCAATACAAGAATCAAAAACCTGATACACTTAACAAAGGCATGATAGAAGTGAAACAAATCAAGCAATCAATCTTACAAAGTTATTTAAGTGGAATACCAGCAATCTAGAGTATCTGAAACAAGAATGTTTAAGCACAATAATACTAAATGTTCCCTACATTATTCCTATCCATCAATGCATTTACTTCCCTTTTTTTTTCTTTAGTAATCAAAACAGGAAGTGAACTGAATTGCCTTTCAAACCTTGCTAGAAGGAAAAACTGTTGCAAGAGCAAAGTAGCTCCCCGCTTTGTTTGCCATTTTCTCTCCAGTATCAACCCCAAAATACGCCGCACATTCATCTGCTAATGAGCAAAGTGGGAAGCTAGATGAAAATTTCTTCCTTGAAGCAAGTGACACCTGACAACAATATTAAGATATAGCAATAAAACCAAAAAAGGTTACAATAATTATGCAATCATTAGTCACATATTCCATTTTACAGAATGGAGCATTACCGATACAATGGAACCAGGGGCAAGCGAAGATGCAACCATGGAAGGTTCTGAGAGCCAAATTTTACAGCCTCTGGACTCACGATCAACATCAATAACTTTGCCAATGAAAGTGGATTTTCCAATCAATGCAGGGTATTTGGTGGAAGCCTCATCGAAAGACCACACAAGATTCTCTTCGCTAACTTCAAAATTGGGAGAAGGTATCAATGATGGTGTCCGAGGAGATGCTGCAGACTGGTCACCATTCAGCAGCCTTGACTGTGCCTTTGAATTCTTCTTGGTTTTCGAAGGCATTTCTCCCACTACAAGCTCTTAACTTCCAAAACCAATAAACAACAATATTTCAGGTCCGAACACCGTAACACATACACAGCCTATTTTGCCATGAGCATTTTTATCAATTTTGCAACTCAGAATTAAACAATACAGTGTAACACCAGTTCCCAGATTTTAAAACACTAATAATAAAGGGATAAACCCAAAATCAATAAAAAGCAATTTCATAGTAACATTTTATCAAAAGGGTGGTGGAATATCTATTTCAATTTCACAAATACTCTCTAAACTTCCAAAACCAAAAAACAACAATATGTCAGGTCCTAACACGTACAGAATTGCTTTTCAATTTTGCAATTCATACTTAAACAATAAAGTATAAAACCCAGTTCCCAGATTTTAAAACACTATAACAATAAAGAGAGAAGCCCAAAAATCAAGAAAAATGGTTTCATAGTGACATTTTATCAAATGGATGGTGGACTATTTACTTCAATTTCACAAATACTCTCTAAAATTCCAAAACCAATAAACAACAATATATTTCAGGCCCTAACACATGCACACCCTATTGGGCTATGAGCATTGCTTTTCAATTTTGCAACTCATACTTCAACAATAAAGTGTAAAACCCAGTTCCCAGATTTCAAAACACTATAACAATAAAGAGAGAAACCCAAAATCAAGAAGAATGGTTTCATAGTGACATTTTATCAAAAGGGTGGCAGACTCTATCAACTTCAATTTCACAAACACTTCTGTTTCACATAGAAACTTCAACAACATGTAACAATATAGCCTTTTCTTTTCTTTCTTTCTGTCTTCAACGTTTTCAGAGACAACCAAAGCGACGGTTAAACATGAAACAAAATAAAAGGAAAGAGAGAATTGGTGGGGCTTTGTTACTCACTTCTCTCTCGCTGCTGGGTGCTCTACAGTCTATGCAAACGCAAGTGAGGGCTAGAGAAGTTTTCGTCAGTATCCAATGCTCCGTGACGGCGGCCGCCGTAGTCGCCGTCGAGAGAGAGCACGCGGTGAAGTGGGCGGCGTGCTGCTACGTCTTTGTCTGTCGATCGACTGTAGGATGATTTCTTTTTTCTTTTTTCTTTTTTTGTTTTTGTTTCGGCTTTTTTTCTCAGCTGTGCATGGGCCCTGTGTCCATGGTTCAGTTGGGTCCCGTCAGAGAGTTTTTTCAACCCAACCCCATAAAGTGGAATTCAGAAAATTTCAACTAATTGCAATATGGATCGAGACGGTGGGTTGCACACAAATTTATTATCTATACTACTTTTTAAGAGACTTTTTCTGTTTGAAATTCTCATTTTTTGGTTAAAAAATGTCTATACATTTTTATGTTTAAGTAAAAACAAAACAAAATGACAATTCGGTAAAAATATAACTCTAATTTCCACTAAAATATTGTCTACAAAATATAATTACTCTCTTATTGATTTTTAAATTATTTATCGACTTATAAATTAGATTTTTAAAATAAAAATTATATATATAAAATAAAAACATAATTTTTTTTTCTACAAAATAGGACTACTAAAAAAAAAAAAACCTTCATCGCACGCCTGTGATGAAGGCTAGTGTTATATAAAAAATTCAACTTTCATCGACGCACTTTTTAATAAATCATTACAAATCATGTTATATGCTTAAATTATATTCTAAATTTCTAAACTCATTAAAATACCAAAATCTATTGAATTAAAAATAAAAATAAAAATAATAAAATAAGTTGAATATATAATGGATCAAGGTAACGTTAGATGGATTGAAAAAAAAAAAACTATCTACTTAAATTCAACTAAACCAACACTCTAAATTAAATTTTAATCCAAGCTTGAGTAGGATTGGTTTCATTGAGTTAATGGATTGGGTATAAACTCCTACTTTTGTTGTGGTTCATGGTGTTCGATTAAATTGATTTCGGTAAAATTTGTTACACAAAGTTTAGGTCTTTTTTTTTCTTTTTTCTTTTTTTAAAGGAAATTAATACTAGGGAGAGAGATTTGAACCATAAATATCTCCATTGGAAACATGTTTTTTTTTTTTTTTTTTTAGAAACCCATTGGAAACATTTACAGCATTCACATTAGTTTGTCTAAAATTTTCCATCTATTTTAGCATAAAAACTTACATTTTCTATTTACACAATCACTTTTAAAAGACACTTACATCAGATTATCTATTATAATCTCTATTGTATTATTATTATTAATTAATAGACTCTTTCATTCTTATCTCTCTTCTCAACGCTCTATCTTTCTCTTGACTCCTCGTCTCTCCTCCCTCCTCCTTAACTCTTTGCCGCCTTTCCTACCTAACTCTCTGCCTCTCTCATATCCCAAACTCAGAAACTCACACACAAAGGCAAGGTGATATTGGCAGCAGTAACAACGGTGGCAGATTCGACATTTTTTCCATTGGATTTGGTATTTTATTTTATTTTGATTTTTAGTTTAGGTTGATTTTGAGTTTGTTTTAGGATAGGATTTCCAGTAGGTTTGAGTTAATTTTGAGTTGGGTTTGGTATGGGTTTGGGTTGATTTTGAGTTAATTTTGGTTTTTGGTGGGTGGTGCTGGGTTGCGTTGGGTTGTAGTGGTGGTGGTGGTTGGGTGTTGCTGGGTTAGTGGTTGGTCCTCTTCTTCTTCTTCTTCTTCTATCAAGAGTCATGAATGTTGGGGGGAAGAGAGAGAATTTGACAAGAGTTGCGGTAAGAGGAAAAAAAAAAAAGAATAAACTAAAGTAAAGTATGCACAGCTACGATAATCGTGTATATTTACACGGTTATTGTAGCAAATGTGTAAATATGCACATTTATACACCCATTGATGTAGGCAGTTTTGGGACAAAATTATGTAAATTTGGCTACTTTTTATTTTATTTTATTTTAGAAGCAATGGTGTGATTGCTCTTAAAGGTGTTAGTTGAGCTACACTTTTACCAAGTTTAAGGTTTAATTTCTTATTTTTGAAAGATCAATATTTAATTTGTTACCACTATTAAAGACTAAAGTATAGGATTTAAAGTGAAATTTTTCACAAAAGGGTTCAAATAAATCGTGAATCTTTCTTTTTTAAGTAAAATAAATCTTGACTTATATTCTCGCTTGCATCACTAAAATTAAAGTCTAAATTCAACACTAAAATCATGCTCTGCATTTATGATTTCAAGAAATATGATAAATTTATGGGTTAATTATAAAAATATTTCTTAAGATTTGGGGTATGACACTTCACAAGAAAATATGAGAAAAAAGACACTTCTATCTCTTGAAGTTTAGAGGAAATCGATGCATTATTCATTCCGCTAATAACAATAACATAATATTCCAAATATTGAAAAGATTTCATTGATCAAGCACTAACCATGGTTAATACATGATTTTTAAGTTATATATTACCGTTCCTTATCCTCAAACTTCCCAAAAAAAAAAACCCATTTCCACCCACATAAAAACACTTCTACCAGCAACTCCTTGCAAGTTTGCAAATCCACCTACCTCTAGTAATTCTCTCTTTCTCTCTACAATTCTTACAATACCATACATACACATTTCAAAAACTTTATGAAATTCAAATTATCTCGCCATTATTATTGCACATGATGATGGTAGATTGAGTAGATAAACTCATAATCCTAGTGTTGAGTATTGTGATGCAATATCTAGGTTGTTGATATCCAGCTACTTCTAATTTTGGTTTGCATATTGTGGTTATCCTGCAGTTTTAGAAGGATATTGTGTTACTAACTGGATCTCTGATCCAGATGAGGTGAAGCCCAATAGTGGATGTGTTCACACTAGTTGGAGGAGCTGTCTCTTGGAGGTCATCCAAGTAGACATGCATAACGAGATCTACAGTGAAAGTAGAGTTAGTGGCCTTAGTGAAGGCAGGATCTAAAGCTGAGTGGCTTAGGAATTTATGAATTTATATATCTTTACTTACTAACTCTATTGACTTTGTTTATATAAATGGAAAAGTCGACATATCTGATTAAGGCACAATATTGTGAGGCAACTTATTGATAATGATGTTATGTCATTTGACTTTGTGAAGTTAGAAAGGAACTTGGCAAATCTTTTGACCTAACCATTAACAAGAAGGTTGGTGAGTAAGACCATAGTTGTCAGTATGTATCATGTACAAAAAGTTTCGTATCGTAAGGGCATATCGCAAGTGCTTATGAATCGTCTGATATATAGGTGCTTATCATATAAATCGTATCGTATCAGTGAATTGTATATATTGTACGATACATAGGCCTGCGGGTTTAAAATGAGTTTTTTTTGTTTTGGTTAAAATTTATCGTTTTATTTGGTTTAAACAAGTTGTTATACTTTTTTAACACAAAATTATTGGGGAACTTAATCGAGTCTAATAAAATAGCAAGTCCATGAGTTTTTTTTTTCCTCTCTTCTCTTTCTCCTACAAAATTTAGATTATACTCATAACCCTCACTTTCATACGTGCAAATTTATTTTTTATGCTATTAATAATGTATTAAATGAAAATATATTTATTTTTTATTTTTTTTATTAGTATTATGAGTCTAAAAAGCTAGAATGCCAAGAAAAAATTATTAGAATATAAAACAAAAAAATAGTAAATGCTGATAATAATGAAGAAAATATTTATGAAAAAATAATTTCGCAAGATGCTGAACATGATAATAACATTGACTTAGATGGATTTTTTTTTGGAGAAAGACTTAGATGGAATTGATTAGATAAGATGATGAAAATATATTATTATTTTGGTTCATATATCATGTATTATCACTTCTAAGTTTAATCAATTTGAACTTGCATATTATAAACATAAGTTAATTTGATTTATTTAGTTAGTTTTGTTAAATTTTATTACATAAGTAATGATTAAATTGGTCATTAGTTGAATATATTTCGAATTTATAATGAATATATCTTTTATATATGTATATCTATAATTATTTTATTATTTTATTAGGTGGTTGTGTATCTTACGATACACAATTCGATATGATACACGATACAACAAAAAAAAAAAAAAATCGATTCATGATACGATTCACGATTTGACAATTATGAGTAAGACATCTAGGGGGATTAAACCAATACCCAAGTTGTGATATTGTGACTAATGCCCAACCTCTATAATGGGTGATTCCATGTAAGGGGTTAAATGGTAGAGGTCATTAGTGGACCATATGGGCATAGTCATTTATTATGTGTTTTCCGCTATCTCTCAAAGGAGATTAGTGATGAGTCCATCCCTATAGTATGAGACAGTGTTAAGTTGCATAATTAGGTAAGGATGAGCTTAGGCTCTTAATGGATCCATATTCCTACCTGCTGACCCCATACGTACGCACTCCTAATGGATGCTACCGACTAAGTTGGAAATTGTTGGAGGTTAAGCTTTAGGCTTTTAATAGATCTATATCCCTACTTGTTGGGATGGGGTGTCGCTGCATGTACTCCTGATGGATGCCACCGACTAAGTTGCAGATTGTTAGAGGTTGAGCTTTAGGCTCTTAATGGATCCATACTCCATACCTGTTGGGATGGAGTGTCCTACGTGCACTCCTTATGGATGCCACCTATGTGTGAGTAGAAAGTGCGCCGCTTCCTATGAGACATTTTGGGTAGGTTTCTAGAGCTCTCATGAATCCCAGTGGCACATGGCCTGGATAAGGTGCTAACTTGCTTAAGAACAACATTGGTAAAGAAAGTCATGTGAGTGGTAAGTTTGGTTTACTAATAGCTTAGTTAAAAGTGTTTTAACTCTACCATTGTCTTTTAGTTCCTACTTATTTATCCTATATATGGTTAAAACATTTTGGTACCATATTAATACATGATTTCTTTAGAAGATTGTCTTTCCTTTTTCATTTTTGTAATGTGTAGGGGATTATTGGTGTGGGTGTGTGTTCCATACACTTTTATTATTCTTTATTTTTTAGCCATTGGACTTTATGTTGGGCAATAAAGGATAAAATAGCCTTTAGGAAATATGAGAAAAATAGTCGTTGGGCAATAACACAACATTTCCTACAAGTCTTTTACTACTCTATATTTAAAAATACACTTTTATTCTCTTTCTCTCCCATATGTTTTTTTTTTCCCTACAATTTATACTTATCTTAAGGAAAGGCATTAGGAGGTAGTTCTTAAACCTTCATGAGTGGAAGTGCGTCCATTACAAACGTTGACACTATATTCTAATTCTGAGAGATTGTTAGCCAAGAAAACCAATCGCACTGAGTTTTACTCCGGGTGGCACAAATCGACTTTTAAGGATAATGCTCTTTGCGTGTAACTATAGCACTGTGAGATTGTTCTTAAATTTACATACAATTACTTTGTTATTTTTATTTTGCATTCTAGATAAAATACTTATGATTGAATTTGTTGTATTAAGCTTGTTTATTCACTGTTATATTTCCAGCACGGTGTAGTTGTTTAGGTTTTTTTTTTTTTTTTTTTTTTTGACTAAGCTACAATGCAACAAAAATTAAATTGACATAGTGATTTGTTGACTAACGGAGAAAACCTTCATAAGACAAAAATCTCATTGGGTAAATTTCATGTCACCACTCTTGAAGAATCCACTAATCAAGAACAAGCGATTGCAAGTATAAGAAATCTTATCATTACCCGGCTTATCCCAAAATACCAACCTACAGTTGAACCTTTACTTTAATTTCCAATTGGACTTGATCTTGTAGAAGTCATCTCCTTTGCATGAATCTCCAATACGTTACTGACTTCTTTGCATAAATATTCAATTTGTGTTTGACTCTATAGCAACCTTTTTAATTGTTGTAGTTGATTTGCAGCAGCTTAAAAAAAACACCAATAAGATCTTCAATTGTTGGTGCCAGAGACTTTATTTAGTACAAAACCCAAAGATGCATAAGAGTTGCAGCAAATCTCTTTTTCCAGTTTTCTAAATATACATGTTCAAAAGGTGGAGGGTAGGATTTTAATAAGAAAACCTTTTGAAGTATTAAGGTTAGGGTTTTCTTTCTCTACCACCTTGTTTAAATGGGAACTTAATGAGCCTTCTAAATGGACTCTCTTATTCCTGTTAGGTTTACGCAAACCCACAAACAATAGCCAATTAGAATCCAAATGTTGCTGGCTATATCAGAAACTCCGTTAGCTCGATAGATAGACAGGTATCGAGGTTCATCAAATCTCGATAGATCGAAGGTGTCAAATTAGGTATTGTGACCTACAGATTCAGCTATTCTTGAGTAGTTTCTTAAGTAATTTTCATGTCTTCAATGAAACCACTTATCATGATAATCTTGAAACCACTTAGAACTATCCAATTACAAGTATTGTACATTTTGTCATAGGATATGTCAAATAAAAAAATATGACCCTAAGAGCATCCACATTGGTAGAGCCATAATTTTAGCTATTTGGCTCCACCAAAATCTACTTTATTTATTTTACCTTCTCCCTTTACAAAACACCTAACATCAGTGGTTTTATTTTAGCCTTCAACACAATAAAATAATATAAACAACACAATAAATAATATAATATAATAAAATAATATATCCACTATGTAAGGTTGAATTTAATCAACCATCTTGTTGGCTTTATTCCGTGCCAAATTTGCTTGTAATTTAGCAATTAGTAACCCTGTATTTAGGTGGGAATCATGTAAGGGTAGTGAGTGAGAGAGTGTGAAGAAATGCTCAAGATTGTGCAAGGATGCAAAGACTCGCGGCTAGGACTCGCGGGTGACTCGTGATTGGCAAGCCGCCAACTGCAGCACACGAGTGAAGCGTGCAAAGAAGATGAACAGTCACGCCAGCTAGAGCACTACAGGACAAAAAGTCCAGCCTGACCATTCTGTTATCTCGCGACTTGAACTCACGACTTAGTCAAGTCGCGAGGTCAAGCCACCAACCAGCTCTGTTTTGAAAAACCTGACTCTTCGCATTCCATTCTCACCCTAGTATAAATATCCCTTATACCCACGAAATGTAGAGAGCTTCCAAAGAGAATTTTGAGAGAGAAACCCTAGAGAAAAATAAGATTGATTTATCCACAATCTTCACATAGAGACTCTTCAAATTCCTCTACTCTCATCCTCTCCATTGTTACATTCTTGAGAGGTTCTTACCAAAATCTTTTTTCTCACCATACCCATATCCGTGAGAAGGCTATTTGGTGCTTTAGGAAGCAGTTAGGAATGAACCAATGACTATTGGTTGATGCTATGGGCTATAGCGGAATCCAGTAAGCTAAAGAAGACAAAGGTTCGGTGTAACCTCGTTGAAGTAAGAAGCTTGGAGGGTTTAGATACACTGGGTAGATTAGGCTTAGAGGGTCTTCTGCTGTTCATGTATCCCAACTTCATTATTTAGTGGATTATTTACCGCTTGGAGGGCCGCGAAGAGGTTTTACGCCCAGCGCTTCGATTTCCTCTTCGATAACACATCGTTATGTTGTACTTGTGTTTGCATCTCTCTTCTCTTAATCTTTGCCTTTTAATTTCTGCTGTGGATGTGATTTTAATTGGTTTAAATTGTTTATCAATTCTGTTATTAGCTTATGTTCATGTTCCGCACATTTATTGTTTGATAATAAGCTTGAATTGATAATTTGTAGTTAGGGGTCTAAATGTTCATAGTGTTTTCAACGCTATTTGAACATTCACACTATAATAAACATCCACCACCACAACCACTAGTCAATCACCACTTCACACAGCCCACTACCACCACTAACACTACCCACAGCCAACATCATGACACAACCAAACCACAACCACCATCACAGTAGCCTCAAACTCAACCAAAAAACTAGTTACCAACTAAAAAAAAAAAAAAAAAGAGGTCACCCTCAAGATACCTAAGCCAAGAGCACACAATACACAAAATCAGAAATCTTAAAACCCAGATATGCAATCCAAAGAGACCCACATAGAAACCACAAACCATGACCCCAGTAACTTACCCATGAACCCAGCGGCGGAGTGGAGGTGAGGGAAGAGGAGCGCCAACCGTTTTGGCACTGAGATCCTCACCGAAACTACCCACGAACCATTTCAACACTGAACCCAACCGTTGTCGAGCTTAGTCTCACTGTTTCGGCACCGAGATCCTCACCGAAATCGACATCGACGATCCAACCACACCACAACCCACCGATGCCGACAAACCTAGCCCCACCGATGCCGATGAACCCAACCACCCACTGACGCGGATGAACCCAGCTAGCTAGCTACCCTCAAGATTGATCTACCCACCACCACGATCCCACCCACAAGAGGGAGATGAGGGAGGCGCTAGAGAGAAAAAAAAAAATGAGAAGGAAAAAAAAGAAGAAAGTAGAGAAGCCGGAGAGAGAGAGAAAGAAAGAAAGAAAGAAAATATTTTTTTAATGAGAGAAAAGAGAGAAAAGAATAAAATATTATTTTTTTTTGTTTTAGCTTATTGCTACAGTGCACAACCATCTATATAGCTATATAGCTATTTAGTGTTAAAAATAGTTATATAGCTATATAGCTATTTAGCACCACCAATGCTAATGCTCTAACTTCGATGTATATTGTTGTTCTTACATTTTAGTAATTATTATCACATGGTTGAACTTGTTTATTAGTGGGGTTTGAAATTTGAACTAATAAGTCTGCATATCTTCAGTCTTCTTTGGAGGCATGGTAGACAAGTACCTGTTACCGTAATTGAAAGCTTTCCTGCCTTCCCGAGAGAGATTAAAGTTTCCAACTTTGGAGGCATCGTTTGACAAGTCCCTGACATACCACAATTGAAAGTGTTCCAATTTTCCTTGAAATTGTTCACTATTCCGGGACCTATTCTCTGCTAATATGAGTGAGATTATGGTTTTCATCTTTGTATTTAACCAAGTATAAAGATATCAAAAACCAACCACATACATTGAGCATTAACAAGATGGATACATAAAATATACATTATTAAGCACATAGGCTTCCATATATTGATCAAGATATTTGTACAGTGCTTATAAGGTGATCAATTTATTTTTCCAAGTTAGAACGTAATACACAAAGGAATCAAACCTTTGGGCGCCAATTCTTAAAACGTTGAAAAACCAATGCCATCGAATAAAAAGAAAAAGGGCCATAAGTACATGGCAATGCAAACTCCATTAATTAAAACCATTTCTTTACTCAACAAAAGGAACAGCACAAAGAGAAGTAGCCATCTTCAAAGTGAGTCCATATTGCTCCGACATGTCAAGGTTCTCTGGGGTGATTCCCTCGGGAAGTTTCCAATTGAATGAATGTAACATTGAACTCAGCATTAGGCTAACCATTCTTTGAGCAAGTGGTAAGCCAGGGCAAATTCTTCTACCAGCACCAAATGGTATGTACTCAAAATCCCTTCCTTTGTAATTTAATTTGGATCCTACAAACCTTTCAGGCTCAAATGACAAAGGGTTAGTCCAATATTTGGGATTTCTACCAATAGACCATGCATTTACTACAACTTGGCTTCCTTTGTATATGGTGTAACCAGATACTTCAACATCGTTTCCAGCTATGTAAGGCAAGAGAAGTGGTGCAGCTGGGTGAAGCCGCAAAGTCTCTTTCACAATTGCATCGATATATGGAAGTCTATCAATGTCTGATTCTTTAATTTCACCTTGAGTGCCAATCACTTGCAAAACTTCATCTCTTGCCTTTTGCAATGTTTTTGGCTTACGTAGAAGCTCTGCCATTGCCCACTCTGTTGTCGATCCAGATGTATCACTTCCGGCGATAAACAAATCCTATAAACATTTTCATGATTGAGAAGTAGACTTGAAAATTGACCAATACAACATGCATTAAGATTAATGGTATGTTTGGTTGGGGTGAAATGATAGAGGGGGAGAGAAAATAGGAGAGAAAAAGATAGAGGAGGGTGTTTGGTTGGAGGGGTGGGAGAGTTTTTTTCCTGGCCCACAATTTAAGAGGAAAATGTTTTCTCAAACAAGAGAGAACAATGGGGAAATTACCCATCTGCCTTCTCCTTTATTTAATGTTGCCCCTTTTTTAACTTCTTATTCTTCTTCTTCTTTTTGGCCCGTGTTGAATGAGCTTGACTTTATTTTCATATTTTGCATTTTAAATATTTTTTTTTTTTGGGCATTGTTTTCATGTTTTGCTTCCTTCTTTATATATATATATATATGTTTTTTTTTTTTTTCAAACGAAAACTTTTTATTTATACTACTATTTAAGATGCTTCTCCAGTTTGGTATCCCCATTTTTTTGGTTCAAAAAAACTCATACACCCCTATGTTTAAGTAGAGACAAAACTAAAGGACAATCCGGTAAAAATACAACTATAACTCCCACTAAAATATTACCTAAAAAATAGGATCACTCTCTAGTTGATTTTCAAATTGCTTTATCTACTTATAAATAAATAAAAATTATATATATAAAATAAAAACACAGGGTTTTTTTTTTTTTTTTGCTACAAAAAAAGCCTCATCGCACTCGCAAAGCGCCTATGATGAGGTTAGTTATTATTATTATTAATTTTTCTTTTACTAGATGTTTTATTAGTTGTATTAGTTTGTAAGCTTGTAGTAATTAAAAATAATAATTTTTATAAACTATTAAAAAATAAATTTTTATGTACTATGGGCATCTATACTACTATTTAAGGGGCTTCCCCTATTTGGGATCCTCATTTTTTTGGGTTAAAAAAGCCTCTACAGCCCTATGTTTAAGTAAAGACAAAACTAAAGGACAATCCGGTAAAAATACAACTATAACTTCCACTAAAACATTGTCTAAAAAACAGAGTCACTCTTCTGTTGATTTTCATATTACTTTATCTACTTATAAATTAGATTCTCAAAATAAAAATTATATATATAAAATAAAAATACAGGTTTTTTTTTGCTACAAAAAAAGCCCCATCACATGTGCAAAGCGCCTATGATGAGGCTAGTTATTATTATTATTATTAATTTTTCTTTTGCTAGATGTTTTATTAGTTGTAAACTTTTGTAAGCTTGTAGTAATTAAAAATAATAATTTTTATAAATTATTAAAAAATAATTTTTATGTACTATGAGCATGAGAGTAAATTTTTACAATTTACATTTTCTATTCTCTTACTTTTCTACTCAACCAAACAAAAGAGTTTTTCATCTCTTTACTTTTACACTCAACCAAATACATGGAGGGAAAACTAAATCTTTTCTATCCATCAACTTTATCACCACCTCTCTATTTTTAATCCTTCCACTTTTCTATCCTTCCAGCCAAATGGGTCATAAATATTATTGACAAAATTTATAGGGCTTTTGTGCCCTATAAACACAAATTAAATCTTAATAAATACTTAATTATTAGTTATAATATAATTTTTTAAAATGTTAATGATTTATAAGTTTTTATGAACAAATTCATTATAATTGTGTTTTTTTTACTCTTTAACCACAACCCATTAACAAAAGGCATGAAGACATCTAGGGGAAATGATAGGGATGATATTTTATTTTCAATCAAATTTGGGTCGATTTGTTCCATGTTATACAAAAGGCCAAAATGCACTAATAAAGTGTCATAATTAACCTATTAACTCTCATGGCCGGTGGAAATGATAGAATACAAATCTTCTGTATTATTTTATATTTCACCAATCATAATTTGTTATGTATTTGTTTAACATTCTTTATAATATAGCCAAAGTTTTAAAAAATAAATAAATAAACATATGACAAGTTGTAATTGGTGGAATATAAAATGGAACACAAAAGGTGGTACAAAGGATTTGTGCATATATATATATATATATATATATAAACTTGAATTAAATTCTTACCATAATCAGGGGCTTCATGGTCTCAATACTAAAGCCAGACCCATCTACTTGCACCTGATCAAGAAGCACATCCAAGAAATCACCATGTCTTGTTGTCTTATCAGTCTCTCTGTGTTTGAGACGCTTAGCAATGATGTCATCAAATATCTCATGCATCCTCGTATAGGAACCTTTAACATGGCGTCTCACACCTTGCAAATCAAACCACCTCAAAATCGGAAAGTTATCCGAAACATTTGGCTTCCCAGCATCCATCATAATTTTCCAAACAAGTTCCTTAAATTCCTGAGCTGTTTCAAAATCTGGGTCCACTGTATCCAACGAGAAAATAGTGTTTGATATAAGATTCAACGTGGTAGCAAAAGCTAAGGACCCAATATCAACTGGGGTACCCTTATATTTGTTCATGTAAGCTATAAGTTGGTGAACTTTCTTGTGACGAAAGTGTTGTAAAAAGTCAAGGCGTTGAGAAGTGAACATTTGGGTGCTACATATGCGTCTACGGTTGCGCCATATTTGGTCACCTGGGATCCAAGCAAGAGTGCCTTCTGGGTGTGGTTGAGTGGTTACCGAGTCAGGTATAGGTCGGTTAGCAAAGCTTTGGTCATGGGTATGAAGGATTTCTTTGGCGGTTTCAGCAGAGGAAGCAACTATGGTGGTGACAGAGCCAAATTTGACAGTCATTAAGGGACCAAACTCTTTAGCCATTGTGGAGAGAGTTTCATGGGGTCTAGGGCCAAGTTGGTGAAGGTTACCAATAATGGGGAGGCCATTTGGGCCTGGTGGAAGGTTTTTGGTGTTGGATTTGCGAAGAAATTTGGGTCCGATGAAGAACAAGATGAGAGTAAGGCAGAATAGGAAGACGTGTATTGCTTCCATTTCTGTGCGTGTGCCAGTGTATGGGTGTGTTTGTTTTATGGAAGTTGCTAGACGATATTTATAAATCTGTGTCATGGTAGCAAGGACTTGATCCAATAAGATATTATGACCCGGGATGATATGCTAAATATATTATTGTTTGAATTAGAATTAGAAGTATTTAAATTTAGGCTTAGTGCTTAGTGATAGATTTTTATCACATCTAAAAAAAAAAAAAAAAAAGATAAATTTTTATCTAAATAAGGTAGTAGTAAATTAGTATTGTCATTTGCTTGTATTCAAATTGATCCTTATGTTTTAGGATAAAATTAGTTCCTATGTTTCAGGATTTGTAGATGAGGTTATCTTATGCTTGGCTTTTATGAGGTAATCTCAAATTGCCTCATTATCTTTTACATTCCATAATTTATCTATCATGACCCAAACCCGATACCTGAATTTGTAACTATGACCAGTGTGCTAAAATCAACAATGCACTCCGTCTGCCACGTTTGATTTTTCTATTACTGGGTTGACGGCAGGGACCAAAATAGAATCGATTTTCTAAAATCAGGGACTGACCTAGGAGCAAAATCAATTTAGGGACCAAATCGAGAATCAGCCCAAAATGTAGGGACTAAAAGTGTATTTACGCCTTTACATAATCCACCTGGTTAGGATGAATGCCAGACTGCAGATCATAAAAAAGTGAGCATATTATAACAAACCACAATTATCCTTTAATGCACATTATCATAAAATTTAACTTAATCAAAAGCATTTTGTTGAGGAAACTATTAGATCAATCCTACAAAAGAACTATTTTTAAGGGTTATACTAAGATGTCAAATCAAAAGAGTGAAACAACAATGAAGTTAGTCACCAAGACAATTAGCCCTGCACCCGACCATTATGACCATACATCCACCAAATTTTATGTGTTCTCATGTGAACCTGATCGCATGAGATTTGGATGGGTTAAAACAATCATTTAAATAATTTTTAGGCACATAACAATTTATTAGATTTGAATACATATCCACTAATAGTCTGCAACATCCTACATATGTGTTGCCACCACAAAAGAGTACCAAAATAAAAATAGAATTGATCTACAAGATAT
This sequence comes from Quercus ilex subsp. ballota, assembly GCA_032727855.1. NCBI lineage: Eukaryota > Viridiplantae > Streptophyta > Magnoliopsida > Fagales > Fagaceae > Quercus > Quercus ilex. Next base: position 15,204,401 of record CM064914.1, on the reverse strand, counting down.
ATTGATCTACATATATGTATCATTTGCACAATTAGCTAATGATAATATATGCATATACAAGAATACACGTGCATGCCAACAGTTAGTGTACATTACAAAAAAGGTTCAATGCAATCAATTAGATTGTTACCTGACTTAAGGCACGCTTCAGAGGCCAAAATGGCACCTCTTCCATTAGTACGTGGTTGAGTAATGTGATATGCATCACCTAAACTATATTATAATCTTCAAAACCCAATAATCCCACAGCCACAAATCTCTGCATAGATTTTTGCATCTCAGTTCTTTTGCATGCTCAAGTTCCTTCACAAAGAAAAAAGATAAATACCAAACCAAATGAAAAACAGTGAAAACTACTCGATAAGGATAGAAAGAAAGGGAAAAAAATCTAAATGTTCAAAAAAGAGATGTTTCAACTCACTTCCAACACCAAGACTCTATAGCCTTCTCCTATCTTGAGTTCAATGTAAAATTTAGACAGCAGAATGTAGGCAGATCAAAACAAAACAAAGCATAAATTTGAAAAGCAGGGAAGCAATGAGAATATGCTTACAGATAAAAGTCCATCATTAGTTCATTATTTAATTAGAGAAGTAGATAGACTCAAACAAATAAAGTCCATCATCAAAGAATGAAAATCTATCCTAAACTCAATCAAATCAAATTAGGATTATAGAGAGATGCAGCAAATACAACATGGACTCTACCCTCATACGTGCAACAATGAAAACAATAGAGTTAGTTTGTGTAATATGCAGCTAGCTTTGTACGGTTGTACCTAATGAACTTAGCCAATAGTTCTTTTGCAGTTCTCATGAATGTGTTCAAAGCAAGATTTTTTATGTCTTTGTACAATCATACAGGTTTGTTTAAACAAAATTTCATATACACTAAAGGCGTAAACAAATTTTTGATAATTTGATCACAGCACCGTTGCTACAGCCTACATCAACCAACAGTATTTGAGTTGGACAAAAATCTTTTACACATAAAAACCATGAATAAAGATTCATGACAAAACCAACAACTCAATTTCCAATTTGTTAAAGATATAAACCCCCCAAGAGATATCTTTACAGTTTACACAATCAAATCTGATTTTGCACAGCCAAACACAACTCTCTGTTGTAGAATCAATATCAGTTTCCTACGTGTTTTTCATGGATGTAATTTTGTAGTTAGATTTTCAAAACTTGCGTGTAGGGTTTTGTAGTCAGTTTCTCGTAACATGAGTGTAAGGTTTGGTTTTTTGTAGTCGGATTTAGTTTTTTGTGTTTTTTATTATTATTATTGGGTTTTAGAAATATAACATTAGAATTTTTAGAGAGATAAAATGATAATTTTATTTAAATATTGTGCTGATGTGGAAAATTGTGAGAGTTTCAGAGGCTTCAGTTATATATATATATATATATTTATATTTATTTATTTATAGACAAGAACCAACTAAACTTTTAATAAAAGCTTTCCTCTTTCTTTTCATTCTTATTCATTTATATCCTTGATGTAATTTTTGACTTGATATTCAGAGCATTTACTTTGTACTTCAAAGGATAACATTGTTAAGTTATGTTTTTTTTTTACATAACATTTATGTTGGCTGTATTCCATGAAAAAAATATTGTAATTTCATTAATTTATTTTCTTGTATTTTGTGAGATTTAGTTGTAATGGGTTTAGTCTTAAGTAGTGAAGCTTTGTTGAAGACATTGGAATTTGCGACTAGCTTGGGATTGCAAAACCCGCAAAAGGCTATGTAAGGAGCATATATGGAAGTTCAAGAGTCCGTTTATCTCGTGAGTAACTCGCAAGATGACCCGGCAAGATACTCTAACAGCTGGGATTTTAGATGTGACTCTCCTACCTTTCACCCACACTATATATACATTCATTACCCACAAAATTGTAAGGAGACTATCAGATAGAAAAACCTAGAGAGGGGTTTTCACAACACCCATCTTTTAGAGAGAGCTACTCATCCTCAACAGAGCATTCATTTGTAGTTTTTTCTCCTCCTCTCTCCCCTTGTTAAACCTTGAGAGGAGATTGTACCCAAACACAACCCACCCACATTCAAAGTGTAGAGAGTGTTTTGGAGCTAGAAAAGCATTGGGTCTTGTGGTGCAATCGGGCAGTATTGCAGGATCTAGGAAGCTAGTGAAGATAAGGCTTGATGAAGTCCGTTGATAGCTAGAGCTTAGAGGGCTTAAGTACTTTAGGTAGATTAGGCTTGGGGGGTCTTTTTTATCTCCTTTTACTCCAACTTATTCACTAGTAGATCATTTCAGTTTTGAGGGCCACAGAGAGGTTTTTACGTCGAGTTCTTTGGTTTTCCTCTTCGATAAAATATCGTGGTGTTATCTTGGGTTTGAGTCTCTTTTCCCTACTGCCCTTTACATTTTGCCTTGCACTTACATGTTCATCTATGCAGTTGTTGAGTACTTTAATTAATTAATTTGCTAATCACGTATATTCCACATCAAGTTGTGTTTAGATTACAATTAATCAAGCCGTAAGTAAAAATTAGGGGTCTTAACACTACAAAAAAGTGGACTTTTGCAATGTTTGGTTTGTAGTGTTTTTAAAAAATGCTTCAATAGGTAGTGATATTGCAACGTTTTCTTAAAACACTACAAAAAGAGATATATTGCAATGTTTATTGGAGTGACTGTTGCTAATTTATTTGGATTTTGAAATGCTTTTCAAAATGCTTCTACTAAAACACACAATAAAAAACTTTTTTTTTTTGGCGCCAGAATTCCAAAACCTAAAAAGGTTGGTACAAAAATTTTCAAACCCCCATATCCAAAAAAAAAAAACACTACCAAGTTCACATTAAAAAAAAAAAAATTTAATCCTCAAAACCAAAAAACACTCCCACATTAACATTTAGATAAATAAATAAACCAAATTTCCAATCCCCTAATCTCAACAAACACTTCCACCTTCAAATTATAAAAAATAAAAATAACAAAAAAAAATCCCAAAACACTCCCATGTTCCCACCATAACTTCCCAATCTTTTTTTTTTCCTCAAAAAACAAAAGCCTAATCCCTAATTTTATTCTCCCCAGTTTTTAATCCTAATCCCATCTTCCATTATCTTCTCGAAAAAAAAAAAAAATTCTTATCTCTCACCAAAAAATAAAATTTCATTTCACACCAAAGGTTTTCTCAAGCTCTAGCATACCCACAAACACCGCACCACTGCCGTTTAGCGCTCACTCGCTTGCTCGTTCTCTCTCTCTCTCTCTCTCTCTCTCTCTCTCTCCTATTTTCTAATTATATATTTTATTTTATATGAGAGAGACAAAAACAAGTGCTCTATGATCTGTCATCCTCTCTCCCTATTTTTTGTGGTTTTAATTTTGTTGAGTGAGGTAAAGTTTATTTATTTATGAATAATTAGGAAATTATGTGTGTGCTTTTGGAAGTGAGCTTTGTGGCTATCTAGGTTTATTGATTTTATTTTGTAGTTTCACTTCATGCTTTTAAATTGGGATTCAATTTTTTGATATTTTTTAAAAATTGTGCTATTTGAAGTAAATAGCAGGTTTGAAGTAAGGCTGTGTTTGGTTCATGTAAAATATTTTTCGAAAACGCTATTTTCGGGAAAGGAAAATATTTTCAAGTGTTTGGTTGCATTTCAAAAAATGCTTTGGAAAATATTTTCTAGTGTTTGGTTGTGTTATGAAAATTCTAGTTTTTCACATTTTCTCATCTATTTTCTTAGCTACTAAACAAATTTTATAATAGAACATTTCAATATATAAACTTAAAAAAACAAAAAACAAAAATCAAAACAACAACATTCGGTTAAACTCCACAATCCGGTCAAACTAAGAGAGGAAGGAGATCGATCTGGGCGACGAGAGGGCGACAAGATCGATCTGGGCGACGAGATCGAGACGACAAGATCATTGGTGCGATGAGATCGAGATGACGAGATCGGCGGCGCCGATGAGCATTGGGTCGAGAACGAGAATGAGATCGGTAACGTCGGCACCGATGAGATTGGTTTTGGGTGGATCAGTCTTGGGTGGTGACGATCTAGATGGCAACGCCGGTGTTGGGGTACGATCGGTAACTCTCTCTCTTCTCTCTCTCTCTCTCTCTCTCTCTCTCTCTCTCTCTCTCTTTGCGCGTCTAAGACCCGGAAATGTTTTGAAGTGAAAATAGAAATGCAAACCAATTTCCGGATCAAAGCCATAACACACACAATCAAAGGAAACCAATTTCTGGAAAATTTATTTTCCATGCGCAACCAAACACCCGCATTTAAGGAAAATCATTTCCGGAAGTGATTTGAAGCCAAAACAAACACAGCCTAAAAGTGATTGGTGAAACAACTTTGTATGGTAGGATTTCAGTTTACATACCAGGGGTAGGATTCTTTCATATGTTTCATGATTTATGTTGGAGTTGTTGTGATGAAGGAATTATAAATTTTGTAAATGACTTTATTAATTTTTATTATTGTAATTTGTGTTGTAGGTAAGAAACATAAGTAGCAGGGATGCATACACACACTCGTGCATGTATACGCATCTCCACGAACATGCGTACGTATGTTCAATCTAGAAACCCAGATTTGTCTGTTTTCTTTTTCTTTCCGTTTTGTTAGTTTTAATGCATGTTTTAGGTTATGTTTAGGTCAATTTACACATGATTTGGTCTAGCGTCAGTAGTATAACATGTTTCACACGCTTTGAGTGTTAGATTAAATATTAGAGTTTTGTGTGTAAGATGCATAACATGAATATGCATAATCACATGATCATGCATTGATGCAATAAGGTAAATGAGGTAAATCATGTATAATCACATGAACATGCATTTGAATTGGATGAAGAACATAGTTGATTGTGATGAACATGAGATGCTTGGTTGATGCTGTGTGTATATGATATGCTTGCTGCCTTGAATGTTTACTACCTTGATGATGATTGGAGTTATGAGCTTGTTTGGTGTGTGTACATGCTAGATGAATGGTAGATATGAATGGTAGATACTATGCCTAGATGTATGTTAGGATGTGATGGGATGCATGTGATGAGATGAATGATGAATATGAAATGTATGTTATGCCATGTTTAGATGAATGCTAGGTTTGGTGCTAGATGCATGTTAGGGTAGGCTTAACACGCGTGTGTGTGTATAGAATAACTTATTAAAGGACCCTTTGATGGAATTAGAATATGTAACACAATAAGTGGAGGTCGATCCATGGATTAGATGGGGTCGGGTTCCTAATACCTTCTTATCCCCATACTTAAATCCCAGACACGTGCTCTTATAAGATTAGTCTTTCACATAAGGGCATTATATTAATGTTTTCTAGACCAAATCTAGGTGGTGATTCCATTTTTCACCCTCCACTAGGTCCAGTCGGCCAAGACATATTCTCCCACTAGACCATCGTCGCTAGGGGGTGCTTGCACCCATAGACTGCTTCTGGTACTTGATGAAATTAATTTAGATGCAATTTAGGTGTGTTAAATGCACAGTATTTGGTTCTTGAAAAAATGAAGGAAAATTAAGTAATATCTAGATGTAATGAGGTATTGGACCATTGATTTTTGTCTACATTTTTTTTTTCAATTTTGTAATTGATTAGTTGCATTGAACTAGTGTTATTTACCACATCAAGTAGAGACCGGTTCCCTCCCTTTTGTAGGTGTAGTGTGTAATGGTTAGGCTAAACTGAAAACCGATCATATAAGATGTGTCCAAAAAATATCTCTTAGTACATCTGGAAAGGGAGAACCCTTCAACAAAGAAACGCTAAAATTCAAAATACTGTAGATGTAGGGAATTAAGCAGATACTTTTTTATTTTTTTGATTGGAAGTCTGCAATATCATTAAACTTGTGTAGAACCCAGAGAAATTACATCAAAGTGAACTTCAGATACAATAAAAGGGGGAGTGTCCTCCACCCAAATAATACAATCTTCAATTTCCTTAGCATATCTAGCCATTAAATGAGCTGCTTTGTTACAGTCCCTTCGTGCAAAACGTGCCTTCCAGGACCTGAAATTTGGCAGCCATGTCGTAGACCCCGAGATGAGTTGCTGGATTGATAAAGGGGCAGGTTTCTCTGTAGACAAAGCATGAATGACCACCTGCGAATCCCCTTCAATAATGACTTCTCTAAGTCCCAGCTCCCATGCAAAAATTACACCACACTCCGCTGCTTTGGCTTCGGCTTCTAATGCTCCTAAAGGGAAACAAATCCTTTTCGACAGAGCCTCCATGATCTCTCTTCTATAGTTCCGAACTATTATTCCCAATCCACAATGCCCTTCATCCTTAAACGTTGCTCCATCTATGTTTATCTTGTACCACCCGTGGGGTGGAGGCTTCCACCGCTCCTGCGTAGATTCATGCCTTGGGACCGTGATGGCTGTTGCTTGTCTGAACTCCTTCATGTACCTGTAAGCATTAATGACTATAACTGTTGCTGTTTTAGAGGAACCACCATGCTTTACATCGTTTCTATTGTTCCAAATGCCCCATGCCGCTGTAATAAGGACTTCTAAGTCGGCATTTTGGAGTTGCTCTTTAAACAGCCAGAATAAGTCACATAAATCTTTTGGCTCCCAAGTGGTATTAGGTGGCTTGACACCGAGGATTGTCCATACTTCCATGGCCAAGCCGCACCCCCAGAAAACGTGTCCCGGTGTCTCTGTTGCTTCGCACATGTCACATTTTGCGTCAACTTGCACATGGTGGTCTCTGAAGCGAGTCTTGGTGGGAAGAATATTTTTGCTTGCCCGCCATGAAAAGTTTCTTAGTTTGCATGGGCATTTAAGGTTCCAAATGGTCTTCCAAAGGCTTGTCATTACCGTACTATCCGAGCTTTGGCCAACATCTTCGCTTTCTTAGAGTTGTTGAGCAACTCGGTATGCACTAGGAACGGAGAACAAGCCATTTGTAGTGGCTGACCAAACCCGTCTGTCTTCAGTGGGGAATGAGCTAAGGGGGATGCTGAGAATAACCTCTACATCATGTGGAAGGAAAGTATTAAGCACAAAATCTTCTCTCCAGGTGTGCAAAGTCTGATCAATCGAGCTTGATACTTGGTTTCCTTCCTGGAGATTCTTCCTCGAGCTAATAGGCTTGAAGTGGGTAAGCGTAGTCAACCATTTGTCTTCCCATAATCTGATCTTGTTGTCGTTGCCAACGCTCCATCTGGTACCTTCTGCCACAACATTCTTGGTTGCCATAATGCTTCTCCATGCAAAGGAGGGGTGCTTCCTTAATTCGGCTTCAAGGAATGTGGAGTTCTCAAAATACTTGGCTTTGAAGACCTAGTTAAAGAGTGTGTTTTGGTTATGCATTAATCTCCAACCTTGTTTTGCAAGGAGAGCTAAGTTAAAGGCTTTTAAATCTTTGAATCCTATTCCTCCATCTGCCTTAGGCTTGCATAACTTATCCCATGCGATCCACGGGATTTTCCTCTCCTCTTTTTTTTGTCCCCACCAAAACCGGCTAATCATGGCCTCAAGCTCCTTACATAATGAGTCCGAAAGCTTAAAATAGCTTATGGAGTATGTCGGAGTGGCTTGGGCCACTGCCTTTATAAGTGTTTCTCTACCAGCACTAGACAGTAACTTCCCTTTCCAACCGGCAATTCTCTTTCCCACTTGGTCCTTAATTTTGTTAAAGGCTTTCTTTTTCCCTCTGCCAACTAATGAAGGTAGTCCTAGATATTGCTCGTGCTGTTTAATGACTTGTGCTCCAAATAATTCTTTGAAGGAGTCTTGGGTTTCTGTAGGCGTGTTTTTGCTGAAAAATAGAGATGTTTTGTCCCTGTTCATCTTCTGCCTCGACACCATTTCATAATCCCGAAGAATTTTCCAAATGTTGGAGCACTTAGTCATGTTGGCTTGGCAGAAAACAAGGCTATCGTCAGCAAATAGTAAGTGGGAGATCCGTGGGGCTCTCCGACATACCGAGACACCATTTATGCTTCCTATGTTTTCTGCTTGCTTTAACATGGCAAAGAGACCTTCCCCACATAATAAGAAAAGGTACGGTGATATGGGATCGCCTTGCTGGATACCATGTGTTGGCCAGATTAAGCCCTTAGGCTCTCCATTCAAAAGCACTGAGTATGAGACACTTTTTATGCACATCATCATCAGTGATATCCAGTAGTCATGGAAGCCCAATCTCGTCATGATCCTTTCTAAGCAAGATCACTCAACGCAGTCGAAAGCCTTACTCATGTCTAGTTTGATTGCCATGAGGCCCTTCTTTCCTTTCCTTTGTTGGTTAATGCAATGCATATTTTCAAATGCGACAAGAACATTGTCAGTGATTAACCTGTCTAGTAGAAAGGCACTCTAGGACATGCTGATGATGTGTGGCAGGATCTTCTTAAGCCGGTTAGCCAATACCTTAGAAGCAATCCTAGAAAGCACATTAGTGAGACTTATAGGGCGATAATCTGTGACTTTTTGAGGATTGTTTTGTTTTGGAATAAGGCATATATGGGTGGCATTGAAGTCAGGTGGCATAATTCCAGAATTTAAAATATTAAGAACACATTCGATGACATTGAGACTAACAATATTCCAAAACATTTGATAAAATATGGGTGGCATACCATCGGGGCCTAGAGACTTGAGTGGGTGCATTTGTTGAAGTGCAGTCTAGACTTCGTCGGGGTGGAATTCCTTGGTCAGACTAGCATTCATCTCTAGTGTCACTTCAGGTTCTATAGCTTGCACCACAGCATCAAAGCTAGAAGGCATGTCTGATTGGTAAATGCTTTGGTAGTACTCTAGGACAATTCTTTCAATATCCTCATCACTCTCCATCCAGTTCCCCTGTTCATCTTGTAATCCTACAATGGTATTTTTCTGTCTCCATTGGCTAGTTGTGGAATGGAAGAATTTGGTGTTGCGATCACCTTATTGCATCCATAAAGCTTTGGATCTTTGCCACCACATGTCATTCTCTCTATCTAGAAATTCATTAATTTCCTTACGGAGAAGCGCAATATCCTCTACAAAGTCATGCAGAGTGTTTAGAGATTTAAGGTGTTGGAGTTGTTCTTGTTTCTTCTGAAATTGCTTGTTAACATGACCAAACACATTCGTGTTCCACCAACAAAGCTGATTTTGACAGTTTTTGATTCGGTCCTGCGTTGTTAGATCTCCGAAAGGGTTGATGGCGTCCCAAGCAAGTTCAACGACCTCCCTACACCTTGGGTCTCTAAGCCACATGGACTCAAAGCAAAACCGAGGCTTCTTTCTACGTTAGGGCTGCTTAGTTTTCAGGTGTAGGACGAGGGCACAATGATCAGAGGTAGCCATGGACTTGTGGTATACCCTTGCACCTTGAAAAAGACTCCTCCACTCTGCGTTAGCCACCATTCTATCAAGACGTATGAAAGTTCTTTGTGAGCCAAACCTGCCATTACACCATGTGTAGTTTGAGCTGCTGAAACCCAAGTCTTAGAGATTACATGCATCAAGAGCATTCCGAAAGGCCATCATTTGATCCGCATTTCATTCGGCCCACCTACATTTTTCTTCAAGGTGAGTTATTTCATTGAAGTCTCCAAATACTAACCAGGGTAGGCTTAGTTGTGAGTTGAGGCATTCTAGTAGCTTCCAAGACATGTGCCTCTTTTGTGTATCCGGGTGGCCGTAGAATCCAGTAGCTCTCCATCGCATGTTTAACGTGGTATCCGTGATGACCATATCAATATGTGAGTTTGAGTATTTGTGTGTCCAAACATTAGTGCCTTCCTTCCAAAGTAGAGCAAGACCTCCACTTTTTCCGTCACTCGAAACAATGATTCCCTGCGTGTAATCAAGTTTAGTTTGAAGTCTAGCCACGGCAGGGACCTTGGCTTTTGTCTCCACGAGGAAGATCAAAAGAAGAGCTTCTGCCCTGACCAGTCTGGTGAGGGCTTGAACTGACCGAGGGATCCCAAGCCCTCGGCAGTTCCAAGATATGATATTTATTGAGCTGGGCGAGGTTGCATTGCAGCCTCCGCCAAACCGCCATCCATACTGAAATGTTTTTCTTCATTTTGTGTTACTACCTGCTTACCTTTCTTATGTTTTATTGCTGCTATGGAGTTTGGATCCAACTCTTGGAGTGGAGTTGGACCTGCTCTTTTTTTATCCTCAATGATGATTGGAGTTTTCTCTAGGCTTTTATTTTCACTAGGCCTTGTAATACGCTTCCAATATCTAGTTGTTGGCCTAGGAGGTTCATCAATCCAGCCCAAGTTGGTGTCATAAATCATGGCCGTGGGCCCATCATCTTGAGTCCAAGGGTTGTGTTGACTTTTTTCAATCTCTATGGCTTTTGGCAGCATCTCATTGTCTTTTACCACAACATCTTTTTTCTTTGCACTTGTCTCTGTCCGCCGCTGTGCTTCTTCCTTTACAAGACCCTCTGTGGCACCTAGGTCTTAGGAAAGAGGCTTCCCAAGGTTGACAATATCCTTTTGAAGGTTAGAAGAGATGACATAGCTCTCTGGCACGTCGGGTTCACTGCTCAATGCCTGCTTTTCTGCTTGTCTTGGTTCTACCTAATCGGTTAGAGGCTTTGGAGCTGTCACTGTCACTGTCACGTCAGTTTCGGCTTTCTCACCTACCACGCGAGTCACGTGTGTGCCATGGACTCCATCTCTCACGTGTGAGTATTCCTTCCTTCCCTGTGGGCCGTGGGTGTGCCTAAGCTCCGGTGAGGAATGATCGGCGGCATTGCTATGATGGTGTTCCGGGTTGTTGAGTGCTCGTTTGCCCGATTCACCTCTGAGCCACGCCCCATATTGGTACGCACCTTTGCTTCCACTTCCTTTTGGTGAGACACCTTCCTTGCATTCCTTTTCTCCATGGCCGAGCTTGCCACAGATGTAGCAAAAATTGGGTAATCTCTCATATTTGAAGAAAACCCATCGGTGGTCGTTATCTCCAAATTTGATCTTTTTTCCTTTGACAAGCCTTTTTGTTATGTTTATCTTGATTCTGACTCGCAGGCATTGTTCCCATTGAACTCCTTTTTCTGGTACATCAACATCCATGACTTCACCCAGGTTACATCCTATACGCCACCCTGTTTCTTTAGTTCTGCTTTTGAGGGGGAGGTTGAAAATTTGGACCCAGAAAGGAGACCAGATGAGCTTGATATCTTTCGGCATCACATCGCCGTTGAAGTCTTGGAGTAGAACCAGATTCTTTTCGTAGCTCCAAGGGGACATGTCAAGCACTTTTTACTTGTCTCTCTTGTCTCCAAACTCAACCAGGAATAGGTCCTCCTCTACGTCTGAGATTAGGACTCCTTTATTTGGTTTCCATATCATTCTCATCGTGTTCCTTAGTGCTTCGATGTTGATGCTTCATTGGGTGAGGATTTGCATGAGAAGGCAGTTTTTTCCCAGTTCTTGAGCAACATGTGTACTATCATTCCCAAGGGATATTCCTGCATCCTCTTCTTCAGTAATGGTTAGTTTTTTCTAAATCTCTTCTAACTCGTTGGCCATATTTGAAAGGGTACTGTAGGGCTCAAGAGCGGCAAAAGCAGGTTGTAGTCTTACAAGGTGGGGAAGATAATGAAGGAAGATGAAAAACAGAAAGTCTCACAGGGGAGACTACCAACTACTTGCAAGAAGCAAGACCTGACTTGCTTCCACGTTCAGAGAACGAGAAGCACACTACAAATTTATGGAATTAAGTAGATACTAGCACTTTATAAAACTGGAAAGAGTACAACACCATGTGGGGACTGAAGTGGTGAATTGAAATTCAAGTGGATTGTACTCTTGAAGTACTAAAAGCATTCACATCAAGATGGTTAAAAATTTTCACTTTTAACAACTCAAAACATAACTTTATCTATTTTAAAAACCTACTTTACAATTTATCAAATATCAAAAATTCTATTTTTCACATCTCGGATAAAAACTATTCAATTTTTTATTGATTTCTCTCCCCACCCACCCCCCCCCCCTTTTGGTCACTCTTTCTCCCCCCCCCCCCCCCCCCTCTCTTCGTCTGATCACCTTCATAGTCCACCATTCACCATCTCCACAACCAACCACCACCCACAAAACCCCAACAACAACCCACCCTATCCACCCGAACGGCCCACCCCAACCCCAAAAACCCCCTAACAACAACCCACCCCAGCCACCCAAATGACCCACCCCAACCACCCTAACGACCCCAGCCGCAAAACTCCGATCTTGGCAGGTAGCAACACTTCTCTATGACAAAACCCACCCATAACCAACCCTAATTTGATCTGATGTAGCCATCCTCACCAACAACAACGACCACCACAAAAACCCGATCTAATCACTAAGACAAAACTCAGTAAAAAACGACCACCACCACCACCAACATCACAAACCTAGAGAGGGAGAAGAGAGGTTTCAAGAGAAGAAAGGCATTGGAGAGAAAAAGAAAAAAGAAAAAAAAAAAAGATTTTTGACGTGAATGAGTTTTTGAAGGGATGAGAGTCAAAATGAGTTTTTAGCATTTTTTATATCTTTGATGTGAATGCTCTAAATAATCACTTAAGATTGTTGAGTCTGTTGACTGAGGTTGAGATTTCCTTTTTCTCCATACAAATTGCCTCTATATATCTCTCTCTGTTCAGATTCTCTCTTCCTTGTTTGCGTAAAATTTCCATGTGACGTTCTTTAAACTTTAAAGTTCTTCTTTAAATTCAACCATGTTTTTATATCATTTTGACTGAATTTATTTATCTTGAAAGGTAACATTGCATTAGTCAAGACAGTTATCTGATTTAATTTAATTGGGAAATTTAAAATATTATGGAAGATATTTTTTTTTGATAAACATATTATGGAAGATATTATGTCAATGGCAAATGACCTCTGTGATATTCATGTTTTGTCTGGTGTTCTAGCGAATTAAATACAACATCTCATAAAATGGAAAAATGGGTCCTAGCGTTGAATTTTGATGGTGGTTTTTGGAAGACAGCCTCTCACAGTCCCACTAGGGGTAAGAGCCTGCTGTGGAAAATGATGTATATTGTTGTTCTTAGTAGTTATCACCACATATCTACAATCTTCTTTGAGGGCATGGTTTGACAGTGCCCTGACGCTACCGCAATTGAAAGCTTTCCTGTCTTCCCAAGCAAGATTACATAGTTTTCAGCTCTATCTGGAGGCATATATAGTTTAACAAGTCGTTGAGCATTAACAAGATAAGTAGAGGGGAGATTATGGTTTTCATCTTTGAATTTAACCAAGTATAAAGGCAGGGACGGAACCAGGATTTGAACCTGAGGGAGACAAAGCTTAAAACAAATTTTTTTTTTTTATGAAAATAAAATTTAACACCTATTTCATATTCAACAAAATACTACATATAAAATAAGTATTTCTTAAACATTTGATATTATAAAAATATCGACAAAATATAACATACAAAATAAGTGTAGTGGCCTTACTCATGATCTATAAATTTAAAAAAAAAAGTTTCATTATTTTCATATTTTATGGTTCTATACACCAACTAAAAAAAAAAGGGACTTCTCAACCAAAAAAAAAATCTAAAACCAAAATAATCACAAACAAACAAGAAGAACTCACTATCACATTCTCACATCCTGCTGTCTTGGTCTCACTTTATTTTTTAATAGTTAAAACTAAAACAGAAAAAAAAAAAAAAGTTACAAGAAAGTCTGAAACAGGTCCACCATCCACACAATCACAAAAAGAAAAAGCCACAAACAATTATTTACACAATAGTCTATACTCAAGTCTCATTGTCTCAATACAAAGCCTCAAACACAAACTAAGTCTACGGTCCACACATGACATGACACAACACAGTGAACACACCAGTCCAATAAAAGCCAGTAAGCCACAACTCACAAATACAGTCGACACAATCACCACAGTTCATAAAAAAACGCAGAGGGTAGAGGGCTAACCGGCTAAGGCACTGGGCAGAGCAATATAGCAAAGAAAAAAAAAACAAAAATATGATCTTCAGAGAGGAGAGAAATTTCTTAGATTTACCGTGTGTGACTGTGATCAAGCATCTGAGGAGGAGGAGCAGCAGCAGCAACAGACCAACAGTCCGGATCTGATCTGAGGACTGAGGAAAAGAACAGCAGCAGCACTCAGCAGCAGTGATGAGGAGGCGTAGGTCCGTCCCTGTATAAAGGTATCAAAAACCTACCACATTCATTGAGCATTAACAAGATTCTGGACACAAAATATACATTATTGAGCACATAGGCTTTCATATACTGATAAAGATATTAGTACAGAGCTTATAAGGTGATCAAATTTTTTATCCTAGTCTGAACGTTGCACAAAGGAATCAAACCTTTGGGCACAAAACACTGAAAAAAAACCAACAACGTGGAAGCAAAAGAAAAAGGGCCATAAAGTACATGGTAATATGCAAACTCCATTAATTAAAATCCATTCCTTTACTCAACAAAAGGAACAGCACAAAGAGAATTAGCCTTCTTCAAAGTGATTCCAAATTGCTCAGACATGTCAAGGTTCTCTGGGGTGATTCCCTCGGGAAGTTTCCAATTGAATGAATGCAAAATTGAACCCAACATTAGGATAACCATTCTTTGAGCAAGTGGTAAGCCAGGGCAAATTCTTCTACCAGCACCAAATGGAATGTACTCAAAATCCCTTCCTTTGAAATCTAAGTTGGATCCTACAAACCTTTCAGGCTCAAATGACAAAGGGTCAATCCAATATTTGGGATTTCTACCAATAGACCATGCATTTACTAGAACCTGGTTTCCTTTGTATATGGTGTAACCAGATACTTCAACATCGTTTCCAGCTATGTAAGGCAAGAGAAGTGGTGCAGGTGGGTGAAGCCGCAATGTCTCTTTCACAACTGCTTGGATATATGGAAATCTATCAATGTCTGATTCTTTAATTTCACCGTGAGTACCAATCACTTGCAGAACTTCATCTCTTGCCTTCTGCAATGTTTTAGGCTTACGTAGAAGCTCTGCCATTGCCCATTCTGTAGTCAATCCAGATGTATCACTACCGGCGATAAACAAATCCTGTAAACATTTTCATGTGTGAGAAGTAGACTTGAAAATTGAGCACTACAACATGCATTTAGATTAAATAATTAATATGGACAAATTTTTACTCTACGTAACCATTTATAAGATTGTTTAAATGTACTCATGATTTATTAAATCATCTTAAAAAATCAAATAATTTTTAAATAGGTATTGAGACTACAATTATATTATGAAAATTTTAAAATTTTCTTGTAATGAAACTTTCTTTTAAACCAATTGTAAAAGGGAAAATTCTAGTGACACAATTTTTATACACAACTCGCTCACGTGGTGAGTTGTAGTTGGTGAAGGAGTGATCCAGAACCACTCTTGTAAAAGTTTGTCCTATTTATGACCAATGGATACATTGGTTTAATAATTGAAGTGGTTGATCAGTCTTGTTGTTGTACTATCATATTTATATGACAGTTGCGTATTCATACAAAAATGTCAGACATAATAATCACGATTAAAACAAAGGGCATTTTTGTTTTTTTTTTTTGAGAAACAAAACAAAGGGCATTTAAAGAAGAGAACATGAGGCAAGATCTGTTTCAAGTTTTTAAGATAAGGTCTATAGTTTTTGTTTTTTTTTTTAGGAAGATAAGGTCTATAGTTGACTTGTTCATTTAGCATCAATCTTAGTCATTCCATCACGTTAGTTACCGCCCATTTTTTCATCCAAGAATTGGTATCTTGAATGTCTTAATAATACCTATTTGTTGGCTAATGCTCACCAGAGCCCATAAATAAATATATAATATAAAATGTAAACATATATTAAGAATTAATAAATGTTAAATTATGAACTATAATATATTTTTAAAAATAAAAAATAATTAATAATTTACTACCTTATACAAACAAGTTGTGTATATTATTATTATTTCTATTTATATGCAGGTTGTTGGCTTTAACCGCAACCCACCCAACAAAAGGCATAAAAATGTGTAGGGGAGATGACAGGGATGATAATTTTTTTATTTTGAATCAAACTTTGTTCCTACTCAGCCAAAAAAAAAAAAAAAAATCAAACTTTGTGTCCCATGGTTACAAAAGGCCAATTAACTCCTACGGCCTGTGGAAAGGGGAAACAGGTACGTACAACAGCTGGCTAAAAAGCCAATAATTCACTTCTAGAAGTGGGCCCTACGGTTTTCAAAGGGTCCAACTGACGGACTGACACGACACCAACAACGAGTTCGTAATTAAGATTGGGTCCAATAGTATTATACGGTTGAGACATTAAATAATAAAAAAATAAAAAAATTGAAAAAGTTAAAAAATTAAAAAAAAACAAAAATAATAAAAATTAATGTGAAAGAAAGTGATGTAATTAGTAATTACACTCGAAGTAATACCTTGGTATTGCACCGAGTCCAAATTACCATAAACTAGCATGGTGTCACAATCACTGTCATCGAAACACCAAGTAATACTATGCAGAATACAGATGTTAAAATTTCCCCATGACTTTTGATTTGGGTCATGCTCCAATACCAAAAGTCTTGGAAAACACGTGGCTAAACACTTCTGTTCACAATTTGTTTGGTGGGTGTTAATAGTCATGACTCATAGGAGTGTTTTAAGGAGTTATTCTAATAAGATTATGTCATTTTTCACGGTGGTAGCTTATAATTGGTTAATTATTACTTTTATATAAATTTTTTTTTTCTACAATTCATAGTTAGCCAAATATGAGAATGGTGAAAAATGATGTGATCTTAGAATAACTATATTTTAAGTGATAAACTCATGTATAAATAATGTAATTCAATTATGAATTGAAAATATAAATAAGTTGTAACAAAGTGTATGTTCAAATGTGTGATTCTAAATTAACTCTTCTATTAATCGAGGTTAAAATTTGACATTTTAAGTTTTGTCTTTTTTTAATAATATATAGAAAAGTTTTTAATCTTTTGTCTAAAATAACTCTAATCTTCTGTCTAATTTTTGAAGATGTTATCACGTGTAGACCTTTACAAAATTAAATATTGTAATTAGTAATTCTTAACGTCAATTACAGTTCAGACGACGACTTCCTTACGCACATGATGACATACTTGTAGCCCTCAAACTCTTATCTCTTTTTCTTGGCCATTCAATGAACAAAAAAGGAATTCAAAAGAAAGAAGTCTTAGGTGCAGTTAGGTGGCTTTATTGTCTCAATAATGATGTTTTATGGTATTGATGGTCATTAGATTTTTTGGTAAGAAAGAACTCTCAAGAGAGTCAAATCAAGCATGTCAATAAACTTTACATTTCATTTTCATGATGATTTATTTTATTAATAGCTTTTATGGTGATTTTCATGCTAAGTAGATCGATACTCAAGATTATTTGCTTTTATATCATAAAGTGTAAGTTGTACTTTGCATGAAAAACATAGCACAATAATATGTTCGGTAGATTTGTACAATTTACATATTGATCTGTCACACGACTCACACCAGCTGGGCCAGCTCTCAAGCCCATGATAACGAGGGTCATGTACCTCTAAATGCCTCAAAAGGGAAAAAGACTACCCTCAAAAGGAATTAATATATACGCACCCCGATGCAATTTGCAAGATGGGGATCTAATCAATAGGGACCTCAGTCAGAAAGAGGTAAGGTTTCTATGCACTGTGTATTCAAACACCATACAAGGACCCAAGACACTATTTTGAGTTAAATCATTTTTAATATTCAGTCTCATTTACAAACCAAATCTTTAACTAAATTAAAAATTTTGTGGACAATCATTTTTGTGCATGTGACAGATTCCGAGTAATTAGTAATTACCATAAGAAAGTTAATAGGGTTATAATTTATAAAAATAAAAATAAAAAGGTAAAAATAGCAACTGATAATTATATATATATATATATATATATGATAAATCCAAGAAACTAGAATTAAATTGTTACCAGAATCAGGGGCTTGATGGTGTCAATACTAAAGTCAGACCCATCTTCTTGCATCTGATCAAGAAGCACATCCAAGAAATCACCATGTCTTGTTGTCTTATCAGTCTCTCTGTGTTTCAAACGCGTAGCAATGATGTCATCAAATATCTCGTGCATCCTCTTATAGGAAACCTGAACATGGCGTCTCACACCTTGTAAATCAAACCTCTTCAACATCGGAAAGTAATCCGAAACATTAGGCTTCCCAGCATCCATCATAATCCTCCAAACAAGTTCCTTGAATTCCTGAGCTGTTTCAAAATCTGGGTCCACTATATCCACCGAGAAAATAGTGTTTGATATAAGATTCAACGTGGTAGCAAAAGCTAAGGACCCAATATCAACTGGGGTACCCTTATATTTGTTTATGTGAGCTATGAGTTGGTGCACTTTCTTGTGACGAAAGTGTTGTAACAAGTCAAGGCGTTGAGAAGTGAACATTTGGGTGCTACATATGCGTCTACGGTTGCGCCACCTGTGGTCACCGGGGACCCAAGCAAGAGTGCCTTCTGGGTGTGGTTGAGTGGCTACTGAGTCAGGGACAGGTCGGTTAGAAAAGGTTTGGTCATGGGTGTGAAGGATTTCTTTGGTGGTTTCGGCAGAGGAAGCAACTATGGTGGTGACAGAGCCAAATTTGAGAGTCATTAAGGGACCAAACTCTTTAGCCATTGCGGAGAGAGTTTCATGGGGTCTAGGACCAAGTTGGTGAAGGTTACCAATGATAGGGAGGCCATTTGGGCCTGGTGGGAGGTTTTTGGTGTTGGATTTGCGAAGAAATTTGGGTCGGATGAAGAACAAGATGAAAGTAGCGCAGAATAGGAAGATGTGTATTGCTTCCATTTCTGTGTTTGTGTGTCAGTGTGGCTGTGTTTTTTCATGAAAGTTGCTAGACATTATATAGAGGGCAGCGTGTGATGATAGCAAGGACTCGGTCCAATAAGACAGGGAAAAGTGTTTATTTATTTATATTTTTAATTGAAATAATAAAGAAAATTATTTATTTATTTATATTTTTAATTGCAATAATAAGAAGAGGAGTATAGTTTTAAATATCAGACTGGACCGTTCAGTTGGACCAGTTCAACCGGCTATGGAGTGATTTGCTTAAAACGCCAAAACACAGAGATTCTGAACCGAAAAAAGAAAGAAGAAGATTAGAATTGAAGTAGCTGAGGAGAGGATTCAATGGAGGCACAAGCCTAGGCATACTGCGGCAAGAGGAGCAAATCTAACTGCTGTAATAGAAGTCTTTGGAGAAAGAGGGCACAGGATATTTGAGAGGATATTGTTGTGAAATGATGCAATCATGCGATTTTTAGGCCGAAGGAACAAGATTTTTTTTTTGGCAAAGTATGGATTTAAAAATTATTACTTCCTTATCTGTACTCGTGAAAGCCTACCCAAAATATAAAGAAAAACATAATAATACAATAATAGTTTGAAAGGCACAAGGCCATAGGGACATTGGATGATGCACCTCACGCATGGCACTATGGCAGCCAGGTTTTTTTTTTTTTTGAATATTGATTAGCATCTAATTTAACACTTTTTTATTTTGGAATAAATCTCTACCCAAAAGAAAAAAAAAAAAACCTTTCAATCCTTTTAAGTTGAGGGTAGTCCAAAAAAAAAAAAAAAAAAAAAAAGTTGAGGGCAGTCCAATTAAATTATTTATTCTTAATTATGTTGTAAATAAAAAAATAAATATTATAACTTTTTTTTGTAATGTTAATTTGATTGATTGTTCATACTTTTTTTTCCTACTCATTTTATATAAGGTATGAAATCTTATTTGAAATTGTTTATATTTTTTTAAATATATTTTGTAAATTATTAATTAAATTATTTATAAAATCATCGGTTTGATCATCGATCCAACTCCGGTTGAACCTAAAAACTAAAATCTACTTCATTTTTCAATTCCTTCATTGATTCGGTCTTTAAAATAAGAATCTATATTTAAAAAAGTTCAAAACAAACCTCGAACTTGTTTGTCTCTCTCTCTCTCTCTCTCAAATATTAAAATTTGCTGTCTCAAAATTGAAAACTAGCTCCTTAAGAGTAAATCTCAACCAAACAATTTAGTACCAATAATAAAAACTAAATAAATATATTAAAAACATTTTGAATTTGATACAAAAAGCAAACCCCAAAAAATAAACCATCTGGCCCATTATTCAACCCCTGGACCTTCAAATACTAACAAAATCCCAATCTTTAACAAATTCCAAATCACAGTAAAAACCATCCTGTTGTTGGGTGTGACTTCCGTTTGGCTACAGTCAAAATAGAAATCATTCATTCACTTGTATCTCTTTCTCTTTCTCTTTCTCTGTCACTTTTAGTCTTGTGTTCTTTTGTTTTTTCTTTTTATTGTACTTCGTGTGCTGTTATAATGGCTTACCGTTGTACATCAGAACCACCTGAATGAATGATGTACTCGAAACAGAAATCATTTGTATCTCTTTCTCTTTCTTTCTCACTTTTAGTCTTGTTTTCTTTTTTCTTTCTTTTTTGTATTGTACTTCATGCGCTGTTTTAATGGCTTACCGTTCGTTGTACATCAGAACTGGCTGAAAGAATTATGTTTCTATAGCTGTAATCAAAACGTTGGGTTGCTTTTAAGTTTTTGTTTTATCTTTAATAATATATATATATATATATATATATATGTATGTATGTATGTATGTATTTGTGAGGATAAAAGCTCAAACGCGTATGTTGGGCTTTAGACCCCATTTAAAGATATAAGTATTTCCGATGAGGGGTAAAGGATTAGGAAATGCTCCAGAATGGAGAATCACGTAAGGAAAGGATGAGGAAGTATAGTCCGAGGAGTATATCCTCCTCAGACTTGAAGAATATCGGTCAAGTAAATACCTGGGCAGCTTAGGTGAATTTCCAAGAAGTTCCAGCGATAAAGATGAGCTTCTTGTACGTATAAAGACGATAGAAATAGAGAAATATCTAGAGAAAAAGCTGCTACCACCGCGTTTAATGCACTACAGCAACTTTTCTTGCCGCATTTATGTGGAGAAGACCCCTAAACAGTGCAATCTCAGCTGCCACCACTCATGAAAAACTAAAGAAGATACCTGATGTGACATGTACTCAAGTGAATACTTAGATGAAGAACAAGTGTACGATGAAGATTATTTAAAAGAGAACTATATAAATAAAGGAGACCTTTCAAAAAGGGGGATCAGAAAAAAAAAAGAGGGAAAAGAAGAAGAAGAAAAATTTATTGTAGCTCCAAGAGTGACCTTAGCCATTCAATCTATAATTTGTCTCCTCAGACCTAAGTTTATTCAAGTTCCCAGTGATTTCGTACTTGTTCTTTTAATAAAACATTGATTAACTATTGTTAAATTCACAAACAGCCTAGTTCTTTTACCCACTCTCTACAAATTTATTGTATTGGGCTTATTGGGCTCACATCCCATCTCTTTTGGGCCTGGGCTACAAATCTTGACCCTACAATTGGCGCCGTCTGTGGGGAGAGCTTGAGCCGGAGTGAAATCATTAGTTAACGATGGCTGAACCAGGCCAACAACCAGCAGAGTCCAGAGCATCCCAGCACAGTGATCCTTTCCTCAACCTCGAACGAAGAGGTGATCGTGAAGGAAGTGTACATACAATACATGATGAAAGGAGCCAGTCACGAGGTGATAGTTGTGTCTCCCGTGTAGATGGCAACAAGGCCATGCAGCTGGAGATTGACCGGTTAAAAAGGGAGCTACGCCATGCAAAAAGGAAGAGAGCTTCCTCGGACAGCGACGTTTCTTCAGGGGATGAAAGAGACATTAGTTACAAACAGAAGTCTCGAACTCCACCCAATGAATCTTTCTCTTATGAAGAAGAGTTCCACAACAAGCAGTAGTTTAAGAGCCCTCCACTTAGGGGTGTAGAAAATGATGCTATGAGTAAAGCCCTGGACCAAATATCTAAGTTGCCTTTCACGCATAGAATTGAAGGGGCGAGACTTCCCCGGCGTTTTCATCAGCCAACATTCACCATTTACAATGGGCGAACAGATCCTGTTGAGCATGTGAGCCATTTTAACCAAAGAATGGCAGTTTATTCCAAAAACGAGGCCTTGATGTGTAAAGTCTTCCCGTCCAGCCTTGGACCCATTGCGATGAGATGGTTTGATGGCCTGAGGGCAGAATCCATAAATTCCTTTCATGAGTTCACCCAAGCATTTGGTTTCCGGTTTGTGACATGCAGAAGAGTTTCTAAGTCAGTAGCTTCCCTGTTATCCTTGAGCATGCAAAAAGGGGAGAATCTTAAAACATACTCCAACAGATATTGATAAATGTTTAATGAAATTGAAGGTGATTTCGACGAGGTGGCTATCAATACCTTTAAACTCGACCTTCCGTCCGAACATGGTTTAAGAAAATCCTTGACTGGCAAACCCGTTACCAACATGCGTCAGCTCATGGACCGTATTGACAAGTATAAAAGAGTTGAGGAAGATCAACAGTAAGGGAAGGGAAAGGACAAGGTTATCCCTCAAGAGAGAAGGGATTTCAAGTCGGATAGATACAACAACAGCAAACCGTGTAGGGATTTCACTAGGCAGTCAGGATCAGCAAATCCTTAAGCAGTCAATGCTGTATTTAAAGAGCCAATGCATCAGGTTCTGAAAAAGATCAAGAATGAACCTACTTCAAGTGGCCGAACAAGATGGTGGAAAACCTAGAAAGGCGTAATCATAACCTTTATTGTCAATATCATCAGGACCATGGACATACTACAGAAGATTGCAGGAGCCTCTGGGATCATTTGGACCAACTTGTCCGTGAGGGCAAATTGAAACAACTCTTGCACCACTCCAGTGGTCGAGGAAGTCAGGCAAGCTCAGATCCTCGAAGAGATGATTCTTTAAGACCCCCATTGGGAACTATCAATGTCATCCTCGCTGCACTCGAAAGAACAGGATCCTGGCAATTTCGGATAATGTCCATTACTCATTTACCCACAGGAGACAGTAATCAGGATTCGAAGAGGGCTAAAAGGGAGAGCCTGCTAGTGCTGGGCTTCTCGGATGAGGATAAGATCGGAACCATCCAACCACACGATAATGCCTTAGTAATCACCCTTAGAATTAGAGGGTATGATGTGAAAAGGGTGATGGTGGATCAAGGTAGTGGGGCTGAGGTAATGTATCCTGACCTCTACAAGGGGCTGAACTTGAAATCTGAAGACTTAATTCCCTATAGTTCTCCTCTAGTGGGCTTCGATGGGAAAGTAGTCATTTTGAGGGGACAGATACGGCTACCTGTGCAAGCTGGTACGGAGATAGTAGAGATAGATTTTATTGTTGTGGACGCATATTCACCCTATACAACGATCGTGGCTAGATCGTGGCTTCATGCACTAGGGGCTGTTCTTTCTTCTCTGCATCAGAAGATTAAATACCCATCCGAATGCAGGGTTTAGGAAATTTTGGGAGATCAGTCGGTGGCCAGAAGATGCCTGGTGGCGGCCATACAACATAAGTCCAAAGCTGAGACCTCGGATCATCCAGGAGAAAAGTTATAGCAATTAAAGCATTCAACGGCGCTTATCGATAAGACAGCCGAGAAGGCCAAATGTGAAGATTTGGTAAAAGTCACTATTGGGGACAACCCAGAGAAGTTTTTTCAAGTTGGTTCACAGTTGCCACCTCAAGAAAATGCAGAATTGGAAGAATTTCTTAGAGGGAACATAGATGTATTTGCTTGGAATGCTTATGAAGCCCTAGGGGTGGATCCAGAGTTTATTTGTCACCATCTCAATGTCAGCCCCCTGGTCATCCTTAAGAAACAACCTCCTCAGCGCCCATCTAAGGAGCATGCTGACGGAATACGGGAGGAAGTAGCAAAGTTTAAGCAAGCTGGAGCTATTAAGGAAGTATTTTATCCTAAATGGCTAGCTAATACTGTAGTGGTGAAGAAGAAGAATGGGAAGTGGAGAGTGTGCGTGGATTTCACAGACCTCAATAAGGCGTGTTCGAAAGACCCATTTCCCATGCTTAAAATTGATCAACTAGTGGATGCAACGGTAGGACATCCTCGAATGAGTTTCTTAGATGCCTTTCAGGGCTATCATCAAATACCCCTAACCCTGGATGATCAAGAAAAGACTACTTTTGTTACCCCTATTGGGAACTATCACTACAATGTAATGCCATTTGGCTTGAAGAACGCAAGATCTACATACCAAAGAATGATAACAAGGATGTTTGAGCCGCAGTTGGGAAAGAGTATCGAGATTTACATAGATGACATAGTGGTGAAAAGAAAATTTGTTTCAAGGCATGTAAAGGACCTTGAAAATATTTTTGAGGTTCTTAGAAAGTATAAATTGCGTCTAAACACGTCCAAGTGCTCATTTGGTGTGGGGTTAGGCAAATTCTTGGGCTACATAGTAACTCACAGGGAAATTGAGGTAAACCTTGACCAGATTAAGGCCATTAACAATTTGTAGCCACCTCGGAATCCTAAAGAAGTTCAGAAGTTGACTGGCTTGGCCGCTGCTTTGAACCGTTTTATCTCTCGATCAGCAGAAAGATACAGACCTTTCTTCTTGTTGATCAACAAGTGGAAGGAGTTTGAGTGGAATGGAGAATGCGCCATAACTTTTCAGCAACTTAAGGAGTATCTAGCTCGGCTCCCTATCATGTCTAGCCCTGAAATAGACGAAGTCCTATATGCTTATATTGTTGTGGCCCCCTATGCAGCTAGTTTGGTATTGGTAAGAGTTAATGGCGGTATACAAAGGCCCGTTTATTACGTGAATAAGTCATTGTATGAAGCTGAAGTTCGTTATTTGCCATTAGAAAAAGCCATCCTGGCAGTTGTGCTTGGTACACAAAAACTGCCTCATTATTTCCAAGCACATACAGTCGTTGTCCTCACCCAGCTCCCACTTAAATCTATACTCCGAAGTGCTGACTATACAGGAAGGATTGCTAAATGGGGCATAATCCTAGGGGCTTTTGACATCAATTACATGCCTCGTAATTCAGTTAAGGGCTAGGTTCTTGCAGATCTGGTGGCCGAGTTCACTGAGCCTCATTTAGAAGAGGTAACACCACCACAGGACATGGATGAAAAATCAGTTGGCATGATTTCTCAACAGGGTCCCTTATCTTGGGAAGTATACGTGGATGGCACAGCGAACCAAAAAAGTTCCGGAGTGGGATTAGTGCTGATATCCTCTTAAAAAATCATCATTGAAAAGTCATTGAGACTTGACTTCTCAGTTACCAACAATGAGGTCGAATATGAAGCTCTATTAATGGGAATGATCATGGTTCAAAAGATGGGCGGAAGGACAGTGGAGATATTTTCAGACTCAAGGTTAATCGTTGGCCAAGTGAAGGGAGAATTCGATGCTAAGGATGAAAGAATGCAGGAGTACTTAAGCCAAGTTAGACACCTTCAATCAGAGTTTGAATCTTTCACTTTGCTGCATATTTCCAGAAGTGGAAACACACATGCAGATTCCCTAGCCACTCTTGCAACTTCCTCGGTGCAAGATTTGCCTCGGGTTATCCTTGTGGAAGACTTGCATAAGCCCACTGAGATGAGAGGAGAGGCAGTCTCGATACATCAAATCAGAGTTGAACCCAGCTGGATGGACCCTATAATCAAATTCTTGAAGGAAGATGTTTTGCCTAAAGAGAAGTCAGAAGCTAAGAAAGTGCGGAGGAAAGCCACTAGGTTCTGGCTGTCTGAGAACCATAAGTTGTATAAACGTTCATTTTCAGGGCCATATTTGCTGTGTATACACCCTAACGAGACTGAATCAATCCTTGAGGAATTACACGAAGGAATTTGCGGAAGCCACACAGGAGGTAGGTCCTTGGCACATAGAGCTATTACCCAAGGCTATTGGTGGCCAAACATGCAAAGAAAAGTCCAGGAATACATGAAAAAATGTGATAAATGCCAATGATTTGCACCAAACATACACCAGCCTAGGGGAGTCCTTAATCCATTATCCAACTCATGGCCATTTGCTCAGTGGGGCCTAGACATTGTGGGTCCGTTCCCTAAGGCGGTAGGAAACAAGAGGTATCTGCTAGTCAGTATGGATTATTTCACCAAATGGGTTGAGGCCGAACCTCTTGCTAATATCAGAGATGTGGACGCAAAGAAGTTTGTTTGGATAAACATTGTCACACGGTTTGGAATTCCTCATACACTAATCTCGGATAATGGCCTCCAGTTTGACAGCAAAGTATTCAAAGTTATTGTTGTGAATTGGGAATCACAAACAGGTATTCTACCCCTACTTACCCCCAGGGAAATGGACAGGCGGAAGCTATGAACAAAGTCATAGTAAACGGACTAAAGAAAAGGCTGGATGATGCAAAAGGCAAATGGGTGGAAGAACTACCACATGTTCTCTAGACATACAGGACTACGCCTCACAGATCTATTAGGGAGACCCCATTCTCAATAACTTATGGAGCTGAAACTGTCATCCCTCTGGAGGTTGGTTTCCCAACGCTAAGAACTAATTCATACAGCCCGAGCAGCAACGACGAGCAGCTAGAGAAAAATTTGGACTTGATTGAAGAAAGGCGGGAGAATGCAATGGTCCAATTGACATACTACCAACAAAAACTCAGACAGGGTTATGACGCCAACATAAAAGTAAGGCCTTTGTCACCTAGTGATCTGGTGTTAAGGAAGGTTGTAGGCGCCGCAAAGAACCCAGCTTGGGGAAAGTTAGGACCCAATTGGGAAGGGTCATATCATATTACTTCAGGGGTTGGCATAGGAGCATATTTTTTGGAAGACTTAGATGGTCATATAATATCACGACCATGGAATGTAAACAACCTAAAAATGTATTATTATTAGACGAGAATTTTTCCTGAACAATTTATCTGTTTATTACATAAGAGTCTTGTATGTCTTGCCATTAAAATTCTTATAAATGTTTAAACTTAAATTCAGTCATGCCTGAGGTTCTCGGACTAGATAACTTAAATCCAGTCATGTCTGAAGTCCTCGGACTAGATGATATGGGTTAGTTAGCGCTCCATTAAAGTTCTTATAAGTGTTTAAACTTAAATCCAGTCATACCTGAAGTCCTCAGACCAGATAATATGGGTTAGTTAGCACTCCATTAAAGTTTTTATAAGTGTCTAAACTTAAATCCAATCATGCCTGAAGTCATCGGACCAGATGATATGGGTTAGTTATCACTCCCTTATAGTTCTTATTAGTGTTTAAACTTAAATGCAATTACACTTGAAGCCCTCGAAGATATTTAAATAGACTCTAACTTATGATAAGCCTCTTCGATTATGTATTTGGTTCAGAAACAGTGCTCATTAGTACTCTTTGTAAGTGTTGTACTAGAAAATATGTAAAGCCTTCATACCAATCATTGTTTCTTACATTCATTAATAATTCTTATACAATCTATTTCTTCCCAGTATTTGTATAAGTTATTTACATAACTGGCATGATATCGTTGTTAAGTCTACTCAGATTACAGTAGCTATTAGTTAGTATCATTTGCAATAACAATGAATATTCTAATATGTGCAACGAAGATATAGGAAATAAAAGAAGAACAATTTCATTGATCAAAAAAGAAAGTATTTTTCAATACCTTACAATGTTAAAAAAAAAAAAAAAACACACTAGTAATAATAATAACAACATGAGACTAGTACAGATGAAATAAAAATCCTAAGTGTCTAAGCCTTGTCGGACTGGGTGGCAACAACATCTTGGGTTTGATCCTTGGGTTTAGGAGTGGCCTTCTTATCCAAATCCTTACTCTTGTCTTGAGGATCCTCAGTCTGCTTGCCTTGACCACCAGTCTACTTAGACTCTATGAGAGCTTCAGGAGGGGCAAGAGGAACTTAGCTTACCAAAGGCTGTTCTGAGGCCCCTAGGAGCTGTTTGGGAGGAGAGGAGTCAGGACGTGGGAGTTGGCGAATTTCAGGATCGTTGTAGATCCTCCCAGGTCGCCTCAGGTCGGATTCTGCAGGGACCCCCGCAGCGTCAAGGGCTTTACCCTAGGATATATCACAATAATCTCTGCTAAGTGTAGAGAACTCCTCTGTGAGTCTGACTTGGGTCTCCTCCACCCCCAGCTTGTATGTCGCCTGCTTTTCGGCCTCAACTGCCTCCTTGGCCAATTGGGCAGTTTTCCTGGCTTTTTGAAGTTCAGCTTGAAGACCTTTCACCAGCTCTTTCTCTGTCGCCAGATTGATCTCTATCATGTGCAATTGTTTGCGTTGGTCTTCAGCCTGCTTCTCAGCAGTTTTAAGGCCGGCAGCAAGGCTATTCCTCTGATTGGTCACTACTTTTAGCTGTTCGAATAGCTTATCATAGTCCTCCTTGAGACTACCCATCTTCCTCTCCACCTCGGACCGAGAATAAACCTTTGCCTGAGCTTCATTGCAAGCGTTTTTATTCCACTCCTCGGCCACATAGATTTGTTGGGTAATCTATACAACAAAATGGAGAATTGTAGTATAAAGCAAAGAAAAGGAAAGAATAAATATGATCAGAATCTTAATTAAAGAAGTGGATTAATTCACTTACCATGGCTAAATCCCTCTTAAGGGATAGGAATAGTTCATGTTGGCTGAAATGCCTGTAAGCCTCCATGTCCTTTAGTAGGAGAAGTGGCTGCTCTAGGGCTTCAGCAATGAGGTCTGCCTTTCCCCCTTGATAATTTCTGACAGAGGTGTCCCAAGGGAAAGGAGTGCCATCCAATTCTAGCTTGGGACACCAGGTGTGTTGTCCTCATTGCACCTCAGCAACGAGAAGGTCATCTCGACTCTCAGTAGATGAAGCTCTTCTGCTCCTGGTGTCCCTAACCACTTTCTATTGCTTAGTTCCTTTTGGAGGCACCACCTCCCCTTCTTCAGTATCTGTCACGGGCCTTTTCTTTTTCAAATCAGGGTTTGGCTTTAGGCCGAGGTCAGAAGGGACCTGAGGAGGTAGTGGAGGAAGATTAATAACTGGTTGAGACGAGCCGGTCCCTTTGGCCTCAATTGCCGTTTTCCTGGCCTTCATTAAGTCCCTTAGGCTTGCCATGTCTTCTTCTTCCAAAGAATCATCTGGAAGGGCAGTTATGAGGATAGCAGCGTGGACACTGGACTGTCTGTCAGTCTCCTCCTCAGCATCCGAAACTGGAATCACCTGAGCTTCTCTTGGTGCCTCTTCCTCAAATTGGAATCAATCAATATGTTCCTCAAGTGAAGAGGTCAAGGAAGCAACTCTTTCGCTTTCTACGGCTACTTCCAAAGGAACTTGTTGGACTAGCTAAATGAGTTGCGGCACATCCTGTGGATTTGGATGTGGTACAGGGGCAAGATCAAAAGGAGCTAAAAAATTTGGCCGAGCAACGTCAATCCAGTTTATGCGATGGTCTCCTGCCTTATTGCGTTTCTGACCGGCTGAAATGTGTCCAAAAGCGGATTAAAATCAAGAATGAGATGTGCGGCCCTAAGTTCCCGTCTTCACTTACAAAAATCTTCGATCTTAATAGGTAATTGAGCGCGGCGACGTTCGTCAAGCTGAGCCGAGAAGATACATGCCTTTTATATGTTAACAAGACATATATAATCAAAAACTAAAGGTAAAATACCAGTAAAAAAAAACACACAACGCTAATAATGAAGATTCTAAATCTATTTCTAAGGAACCTAGGTCTGGGATATCCCACCTGGCTCTCCTGGTTGGGTTGGGCAATGAAGACCGTCATGCCACGCTCCTGAGACGATCACATAATCGTCTTTCATCCCCTTGTTAGATTTGGGAAGACAGGAGATGAGCCTAATGATGTCGAATCGGAATTTAAGATAGTATCCCGCCCCCTTCTGTTTATGACATTCATACATCTGGACTACATTGAGTCAGATGAGTCCCAAACCTAAATGTCGATTCAACGCATCAACTGATCCTAAGATCCTAAAGACATTAGGCGCACACTGATCGAGACAAGCCTATGATTACGAAGGTAATCTCTGGTAATAAGACCCATAGGAATGGTCATTCCCCCTTCTATGAAGGCTATTACAGGGATTATGACTTCTCCCACCTCTTGGTCCGTTAGTAGTCTTTCCGGGAGACAATACCGTAGGTTTACGTCCTGTTGTATTTGATACATCTCTTTAAATGTCTCTATCTGGGCAGGATTATCTACTAAATATCTAAATCTACCCATTTTGAATAAGCAGAAAGAAGGAAAATACTAAGAATGATAATTAGGAAATAAGAACTTGAAGGCCGAGGAGGTTGGCCGAAGAGAGAATAAGGGTTTGAAGAAATTGAAACTTACGCGAACTGAGTTAAGGAGTGATCTTCAGATCCTTAAAAGGATTCTTGTGGATTCATAAGAAAGTACTACTGATGATTTGAAGAAAAACTTTGTGAGATTAAGTGCTTGGGTTCGCTAGAGAGTGAGAAATTTTGAAGTAAAGGAGAAATGATCTCCTTTAAGGCTTTATACAGGGGCCAAAAAATGGGTGGAAGTTATTCCGCCTAAATCCTGAAGAAAAATGCCGTTCGTTGGATCAATTGGTCACCGTTGGATGCCAAAAACATAACACCGCCTGAAACAATTAATAACGCCTCATAAATACCGAAACGTCAGACGCAATGATGAAGTGCCTAAATCTATGCTCCCATACATGTAAATTTATGTACTTTTACGTCTTCAGCCTTTATTTCTGTTTCAATTCAAAATCCTATTTTTTCTCCTCGGACACGAAGGAAAAATTAAAATTTTGAGGGGCTATTGTGGGGGTAAAAGCCCAAACGCGTATGTTGGGCTTTAGGCCCCATTTAAAGATATAAGTATTTCCGAGGAGGGGTAAAGGATTGGGAAATGCCTCAGAATGGAGAATCACGTAAGGAAATGATGAGGGAGTATAGTCCGAGAAGTATATCCTTTTCGGACTTGAAGAATATCAGTCAAGTAAATACCTGGGCAGATTAGGTGAACTTCCAGGAAGTTCCAGCGATAAGGATGAGCTTCTTGCACATATAAAGATGATAGAAATAGAGAAATATCTAGAGAAAAAATTGCTACCACCACATTTAATGCACTGCAGCAACTTTTCTAGCCGCATTTATGTGGAGAAGACCCCTGAACAGTGCAATCTCAGCTGTCACCACTCATGGAGAACTAAAGAAGATACCTGATATGACATGTACTCAAGTGAATGCTTAAATGAAGAATAAGTGTACGATGAAGATGGTTTAAAAGAGAACTATATAAATAGAGGAGACCTTTCACGAAGGGGGATCGGAAAAAAAAAAGAGGGAAAAGAAGAAGAAGAAAAATTTACTGTAGCTCCAAGAGTGACCTTAGCCATTCAATCTATAATTTGTCTCCTCAGACCTAAGTTTATTCAAATTTCCAGTGATTTCGTACTTGTTCTTTTAATAAAACCCTGATTAACTGTTATTGAATTCACAAATAGCCTAGTTCTTTTATCCACTCTGTACAAATTTATTGTATTGGGTTTATTGGGCTCACATCCCATCTGTTTTGGGCATGTGCTACAAATCTTAACCGTACAATATTAATATATATATATATATATATATATATGATATATTTGTAATAATTTTTTAGCTTTATTTATTTTGAACAATATTCTGTTTAGTTATAAATCTATAATATATTATTATATATATGATGGTGTTAGTGAGTTAATTAATGTTATATATAATATATAGTACTTTAGACTTTGGTGCTCTCACTCTTTTTTTTTTATATATATATATATATAAAATAAATTTGTTATATATCTAGTTTACAATTTTTCTATATTTATGTATCAAAATGTGGCTAATTTATGTTGTTTTGGGGGGGGGGGTGGGGGGAGTCATCCATAATTCTTATATATATTATAAGAGAAAATGTTAAAAATTTAGAAATTATTGTTCAATCTTCTGTTCCGAAAAAAGCTCAAAGATGTTAAAGAAAGATAATTAAAAAATTTAGGTCATAATCAATTATTACGAATGATTTTAATACAATGAAAGAACACATGACACAATTTTATTGAGTGAAATGTTAATTTATAAAATAAAGTATTTGTTTCATGTCGTTTGTTTTTATTCAAGAGTTTTGTTATATTGTTTTATTTGGCCTCCTAAAAAAATTTATGATTCCGTCACTGCCTCTCTCACTAGATATTTTTTTATATAATAAAAGATGAATATTTTATGAAATTTTAGGGATTTTTTTATATATAAAAGAGGAATTGTTTATTAGTGTCTATTGATGCTAGTTTCAAAGGATGCTTATAAATATTTACCTTCTCTTTCTTCTTAATCAATACTGGTCATTGTTATTACTATATACTAGTATGTAATTCCATGTATATGCATAGATGCAATTAAAAAAATTATAATTATATGATTCAAATCATATATTTTTTTGAGAAGAGGTTCAAATTATACATGGTATTAGCTTACACATTTTTAAACCATACATTTCTAAAATATGTAATGGTTTCTCATAATATATATATATATATATATATGATTTAGAATTTAATTAGATTTAGACTTTTCAGTTTTTACACTTAATAATTCACTTGTCACATGGAGAAAAATTGGACTCCATTGAAATCCAATTTAGAATTTAATTGAATTTGCACTCTTCAATTTTTACACTCAATAATTCATTTGACACAAAAATTAAAAATTAGATAAGACACGTGGCGCAAAATTGAGAATTCAATTGAAATCTATTTGGATTTTCTCCAAGTTTTCACTTTTAATATATATAGGCTAAAGAAAAGAAAAACTAAAGCAAGTTCAATAAATAAATATATATATATATATATTTATATTTATATTTATATTGCCTTACTAAGTTTATTTAAAGAGGTGCTTCTTTGAAATCTTCTTTCACTTCATGCCACCTCCTGACTATAACCATTAAGGAAAAAAACTAAAGTTAATTAAATTATCAACCAAACTAAAGTTAATTTCATATAGAGAATTAAATATTATGGTTCAAGATTTAAATATAAATAATTATAAAAATATTATTATATTCAAATAGATGTTTCTTTATTTTAAACTAGCATGTAACTCATGCAAATGCATAGATGCATTTAGAATTAAATATAATTTTTATTATAAAAATATAAATAATTAGTGAAATTATTATTATATAAAAAAAAACATGTAACACATACATACGTATGGATATATTTAAAATTAAACACAATTTTTATCATAAAAATATAAATAATTAATTAAATTATTTTTAATAAAATGTAAACGTAATTAGTCACATATTACAATTCTTACCTAAATTTGATACTTCTTATAATCATTTTTTTTTTTCTAATTTTTAATAAGATAGAATGTGAAGTGATCTTTGTTGTGTGGTAATTTTTATTGAGTATAGGTGATTGGTTTTTTATATATATTTTATTTTATAGTTCATTAATATTAGATACTTAGTATTTTACACACATTAACTCACTTTGCTTATAGATTAAAAAACTTAAGTGAATACATGGTACAAATTTAAGTAGATAATTATGGTGTGGTCTCCACATAATTTAGACACATAGCGCAAAATTGGATTCTAATTTCAAATTCTTATTGAACTTTTTTTAAACTTTGCCTATTAATATATATATAGATAAGGCCATGCACTGTAATAAATTTTAATTTTGGTGTTAAGAAAGAAATAGAAATTTTTGGTTGTTTAGCCATTTGAAAGATTAGGTATATTGATAATCTATTGTGTAGAATATTGGCTTACAAAAATTAAAGTATCAAAACAATTTTTTCCCACCAAATAATATATGGCTTTCAATTGGGTTGAGTTTTTGTTATTATAATATTTGGAGACCTATTTGGAGGTCAGAAAAATAGCACACAACATTTTTTTAAAACCACTTATTATCATACAGTCTTACAAAATACAAAAGTTACTACAAATTTTATTACATAAAGCACACAAATTGATGTGACAGTGAATGTGATTTGATATAGTAATGGATGTAACTGGTGGGTTTCAACTACCTAATAAATGAAAGTTTGAATTTTTTTTTTTTTTTTTTTTTTTTTTTTTTGTGATTGGTGACAAAAAAATTTGGTAATATCTCTAACATTATTCTACAATTTTGGGTATTTTTATAATGAAATGAGGTCCTTTTTTTTAATGGTGAAATCTTTTAAATTCTGGAGCCGCCTCTGTTAATAGCATTCAACCACTTCACATCATTACCGAAAAGAAAAGGAAGTTTGTATTTGTAAAAGGAAGTTTGCCTTCGGAGTTCCTTGAATTTGGAGGATGCTATCCACAAAATTTATTGATTGTTTTATTAAAAAAAAAATGGTGAGTTCTAAATTGGGGTAATGATTATTACACACAATAGTTATTGCATATTCATTGCACATACTATTACATCGGTTGAAATTGTGTTTTCAGTTAAAATTATGAAATCTTGTAAAAGACTATTTTACAATTTTAACCGTATTTTCAAAACACTATTTTACAAGGAGTGTGCAATAAGAAATGTGTAACATGATTTAGAATTCTAAATATTCATTTGGCAAAAAGCAGAAAGTAAAGCTTTTTATCTTTTATCTTTTTGTAATGCATTTAGCATAAAGGCTAACCATAACTATATCTTTTGTATCATATTTAGCAAATACACTATCATAAACTAAGGAATACCTAATGAACACTAATTATTTTAAAATAGTTTAATATTATTTGTGATTCTATAAAAAAATTAAAACATATATGTTCGAATGATAACGTGAGAAAAGATGATTTTTCAAAAGTTTAAGTGACAACATTAAAGGAAGTTAGCAAAAGGTCAAAAACTTTCATTTATATTATATATATTTTTAGTCTAGTACACTTAGTTCCAACCATATTTGTCCGATTATTTTTCAAAGTTTGCCAATATTCAACATTATAAAATTTAATTTTTTAAAGTATATTCATATTTTGGAAATCAAGTGATAGTATAGTAATAATGATATGGTTTGTGGTGTGTTATATTTATGATTCTAACCTTATTTCTTCC
Source organism: Quercus ilex subsp. ballota (assembly GCA_032727855.1). NCBI lineage: Eukaryota > Viridiplantae > Streptophyta > Magnoliopsida > Fagales > Fagaceae > Quercus > Quercus ilex. The sequence continues at coordinate 15,169,349 of CM064914.1, read as the reverse complement.
ACTTCGCTATTTATCTATCTATTAAAAAAATAGCGAATTTACTTTTTAAATAAAATTAATCAACAAAAATAAATTATATAAATGACACAATGTGAGTTTGTAAATTTATATCGTTATTTCAAGTCTCAAGGGATAAGGTTAATTTGAGATTTTGCTTATAACTCTAGATATCATTTTTCTCTATTTATTGTCATTTAAAAGAAATGATAAATTTTTCTCAAAAAAAAAAAAAGAAAAAGAAATGATAAATAAGTATACTAATTAAAGGTTTTATTTTATTGATTTATTTTCACATTGTGTAACATTGCGCAAGCATGATGCATGCATGCATTTTCAACCTACTGCAATATGGAAGGGCAGTGCAATTAATGCTAAATTGTACCGACTACCGACGGCGATTCTAAAAGTAATAAAAATTATTCGGACGGCTCCGCCCTAATACTTTTCCAAACGAATAAATGTCAATTGCTTCTGGGAGTCTCTGTCTCCACCCAATCATTGCGATCAGTGTTACAACAACTACCGACTCAGTAGACCGGTCCCTTTTAATACAAGAAAGTTTGTGGATGTAACTTTTATGTCACAATTTTAACACATATAATATTAGAGAAAAAATGGCAAAATTATGTGAAAGTGGATATCACTGATTACAATTACACATGTGATTAAATTATAGCAAATACTGTGACCCTAGATACCACAAATATAGGGATTTGAGATCACCTGATGCAATTCTTCCATTTTCTCTCACAAATATTTTTTACAGTTTTTACTTTTTAATTTTTCTTTAATATATTTTATTTAATAGTTGAGATTGAAAATTTTTTTTTCAACTTTCAATCTCTGCCATAGATTATAATTACATCAAGTGCAATACCTATCTGATCTGAATCCCAAATATAGAGTCTAACATTGATATCATTGCATATTCAAATTCAATTATAAATTAGGAAAATATAAAGGTAGTTTTAATTAAAAAACTTACAAACTCAAGTGATAATTACTGTGATTGATGACACATTAATAGTATAATAAATAAATTTTTTTTATATATAATTTAATAGTTACAATAAGGAGAATTTAAATCATAAATGTCTCGTAGGTTCCATTTAACTCAACTGGTAAAGTCTCTGATGGTTATATAAGAAATCTGTGGTTCAATCTCCGCCTACACCAAAAACTGATTGGTGTCATAATCTAATGATAAAGAGCTATTATCAGGAGCAGATGCCATAAGTTAAATTTTTATCTCAAAAAAAAAAAAAATCATAAATGTCTTTGTTGAAAACATTAGAAGGTGTCACTTGAGATTCAAGACTCTTGGCTATTTATTTATTTATTTTTGTGTGCGGAGAAATCAGACACATTAATAACCTAAGGTTAGGTAGTATTGTGTCAAGAATCTAGATATTGCATGCCTCATATTTATCTATATGAAACTTTCATTTAAAAGTTAAGCGAAAAAAAAATTCAATTGAAAAGGTTAGAAGCAAATATCTCATTTATCAAGGTGACAACAAAATAATATTACAAAGCTTAAACAGGCAAGTGGAGTCTAGCATTAAATGTTTAATTTTTTTTTTTTTTGATTCATTAATTTTTTGAATAAGTTAAGAGTTTATTTACAAACTATTTTCATACAATTTTTTCCTAAGAAACATATATTTTTATATTTGTTAGTGCATATTAGTTACCAAAAATATATACTTAAATTAACCTAGTAATTCATCCATTTCATTTCATTTTATAATAAAAAAAGGAAGTAATTCATCTACATTGAGGTAGTATTTAATAAATGAATTAAAAGTATTTTATTGCAAAATTTTTCTTTAAAATTACACATACAATGCTAATTATGAAAATATCATGGACGTATATATTGAATTAAGCTTGGATTTGTTCAAGCTTGATTCATCAAGCTTCAAATTTAATTAATTTTGATTCATTTAGTTAATAAATACGCTGAAACGCTCATCTTAATGAATCAAACCCAAGTTCATGACTAGTTAGATACTTAGTAGTTAGATCTCAATTCAATTCTATGGTTGGTCTCTCCCAAGCAAAACTATGATAAATTAAATGCAGAATTTCTTTGTTCTTCTTAAGGGGAAAAAAGCCGTGGTAAATATCAAAAAATTTTCAAATAAAAAATTAATAATTTCAATATACAGATTTTTTTTTTTTTTAAGTTCCAGATGATGTGATTTTAACTGTTGAAGAATTAAATAATATGATATATGAAATAATTTAAAACCTTATACTATTCTTCAGGATGACTTAAAGTTAATATCAAGGAGTCAAGTCCTTGTAATGTCCGATTCCAGAGATACTAAAAAGAAAAAATAATAATAAGCATTATAATTTTGATTAAGAAAAAAAAAATGTGCCAAAAGATTTTGATTAAAATAAAAGGATTTATTTTTCGCCTGGACGGATAAAACAACATAATTAATGTTCAAGTTAACAAAATTTATTTAGCAAAAAACAAAAAGAACATGTTTGAAAATTTGTAGGCAATTGGCAATACACTGATTTATATATATATATATATATATATATATATATATATATGTTTTAAAATGAAGGAAAATTGGACTATAAAGTACATGTTGTGGAAAAAAAAAAGGCATTTAAAAATGGCAAATGTTAACAAGCACCACACACTTGGTAAGGTTGTACAAAAGTAGATCTCATTTAATAAAAAAAATAAATAAATAAATGAAAATGACATAAAACTATTTTTTTTTATTTTAATATTTCTTTCTTTCTACAAAATTGACCCCACACGGAAAAATATTTTAATATTTTTTTCTTTCTACAATTTCTTTCCTACGGTTGTGATGTGATAGAGTGTGAACAGTTGAGAAAAAAATGGTAAATTTATGTGTAATTGATAGATAACTACTCACAATCTGTTACGCTAAAATTGTATCAAAAAATTGTGAAATATTCTGTGATCCTAAAATCACTCTTTTCTTAATGAGTTAGACGAATAATAGACATATAACATAATAATAAATATGTTTTATTTGATCTATGGATTACGAGAAAGCCAACTATAATATTTGAAATTTTCAAAAGATTGAGTTCCATCTTGATGGATGATTGAGTTGATATATATATATATATATATATATATATATATTAAAAACTTTCTTGTTCCATCTAATTTTATTTTTAATTTACTAATTTAGTCTTGAATCATAGTATATTTTCTCATTCTTGATTCGTGCATATATAGTTAAAATTGCAAGTCCATGTTACAACATATGCGTATTGATGTTATTATGTGGACAAAATGGGCTTTTGCCCTTTTTAAAAAAACAATCCAGCATTTTGCCTATTTTTTCAAACTAATTAGGAAAATGCCTCTCTTTTGAAACTCGATTTATGATAAATTGAGTTATAAAAAAAAAAAAAAATTTTGCAGTCCTATAGCGGCGTTTTTAAAGACTTATAGTGACGTTTTCAGGACCTATAGTGGCGTTTTGTAACTCGACTAATATGAAATCGAGTTATAGGCAATATTTTTTTATTTTTTTTTACCTATAACTCGATTTCATATAGGTCGAGGCTATATGGCCTAACTCGATTTATCATAAATCGAGTTTCAAAAGAGGGGCATTTCCCTAATTAATTTGGGAAATAGGACAAAATGCTAGATTGTTTTTTTAAAAAGGGCCAAAGCCAATTTTTTCCTATGTAATAAGGTTAAACAAGGTCTTTTATGCTTTTTTCTCCATTCATTTCTCCTCACTTTTTTATTTTTTTTCTTCATTTCTTTTTTTTTTTAAAAGGAAACTAAATGCAATGCTAATTGAACATGAACAATAATGCACGACTGAAAACACAAAAGCACTCAAATTCCTAAGGTGAATGATGCATGGGACAGTGAACTGTGAAATAGCCTACGTACGTAGTCAATGAAATTTTTTCCTTCAATAGATATGAAGTATTGAAAAAAAAGGAAACGAAGGAGTGAACACTCATTTTTTAGAATCTCTCTTCACCTGTACCCATTCTTTGGAAATGGAGTGTTCATGATGAGGAATTCTCATTCCTTTGATAATGAGGTGAGTTCCAAATTTGAATTTCAATTGGTCAAAAAAAAAAAAAACTCTTTAACTTTTCAATAATTTTCCAAAGAATCTTGTCTTGGTGTTGGACAAACATGATTTCTATGGCCCTACCTATTTGCTCCTGGGTAGGTGGAGTGAGACACTATCGACTTAGCGATTTAAGCTTGAAGCAATTTAGAAGAGTGTATCCAGTAGCATCACAATGGTAAGAAAAACGAGAGCAGTTCGAGGACTACATTCATTACTTCCTAGGTGGAGGTTTAGACTTTAGAGATAGGCTTTCTAAATAGAGCTTCACCTACCCATTAGCGGATACTCCACCTAAAAAATCATTTATATGTACTTCTACTTATTTAAAACAAAGAATTATTTTCCTATTTCTACTGTACACAAACTATATCATGATATTAAAAAATAAATAAAAAACACATCTCCCACTTAAGTAAGTCTAGAAACATAACAAAATTTTACAATATTTTTACAGCACTCACACTTTTAGTTGAGATGAATTTTACAATATTTTATTTTGACCTATGATGTATTAACATCTCAATTTATTATAAAAGTATTATGAAATTTTGTAATGTTACTAAAAAAAACTATTACCACTTTTATCAATTACCCTGACATCGAAATAAATGGCCACCAACTATCACATTTTATTTTAGATTAAAGCCTGTGTACACTTTGACCAACTTTCATAGTTTTTTTATTTATTTATTTACCTTTTTTCACTTATCCAAATTCCTTCCTTTCATTTCAGATACCACTCGTGGAACTCAAATTTTACACATAATAATAATAATGTCTTGTATGATACTAAATCAGTAAAGCATCCATTATCTTTTTCACCTCCAACTCTAATTTTTTTCATAGTTTCAAATTTTGAGTTTTTACCATAAATCTAAATTTTAAATAATTAGAAGTACAAAGAAAGAAAGTTGAAAATTCATTTTTTTCAAATTATTATAAGGAATCAAATTAGATGTCTAAAATTTGTATATATAGATTAATCTCTTACTTTAATTGTAAGTAACTATGAATTGGTTGTTTTACAATTGTTTAATTATTTTACAGTTGTTTAGATTTTAATATATTTTTAGGACAATTATTGTTTATAATTTTATTATTAATATTGTTTAATATTTTTAAATTTTTTAAATTATTGTCTTTTGATCTTACCCCACTGAAATTCTGGCTCTACCGTTGCACCTACCTGATTAGTTTTGATGTCATTTTTCTAAAACGGAGGGTGGGGCAGAACATATAAAATTCTATTTTTAGAGCCATAGGACTTTGATGCAAGGAGCAGGTTGGGTTGTGATACTTAAGAGGCTTTATAATATAAGTTTTCATACTCGATGGACCAATTAAAAGTGATCTCAAACTTTAGAAAAAGTCTATAAACACAAAAAATTTCACATGTAGTTGATGTAGCATATTATTAGTGATAAGTAAAAAAATAATATTAATGGTGAGTTCAGATAAGAATCAGTAATAACTTGCTAACTTAACTATTGTTCAATTTTTCCTCCTCAAAAAAAAAAAAAAAAAAAAAATCTATTGTTCAATTTTTTTCCGTGTTAAAAAATATAATATCTTTTAAATTTTTTTTTTTTTTTTAATTTGCTTATAATAATTTAAGCCTTTTCGATTGGCATGAATACCAAGTCAGAGGCAGTCAGTTGGGAGGGAGGAAAGCACATAATTTATGCTGAGGGAGCAGTTCTAATTAAGTTAGAACGTCTTCATTTATTTTATGAATTTCGTGTTTGATTTGCTAGGCTTTTGTGGGAGCAGTTATGATTAATTAAGCAGTGGCTTAATTATTTTCTTTGCGACCAATTCTTCTTTTTCTACCGTCACTATAAAGTTTTTGACCTACATTATAAGGAATCTTTTATTTTGAGAAAGAAAAAGGATGGAATTTTTGGTTGAGAGACAAATTGATATCTTGTTGGTATGGAAATAGTTTTATACTTTGAGAGAATGTTGTGTGAAACGAATAAAGTCCACAGTGATTTTCATTATGAACTTCTATTAGTTTTTCAAAGTGTTACACTTTAGGGGTCCTCTTCATTGAAATCAAGTTCAAAACTATGATGAGAGAATCATTACATCAAGAAGAACTACAACCAATTTCACTCTAATTTTCATAATTATTTTATGTGACAGACTGTGATTGCCAATTATTATTTTCATATAGACTTGCAATTTTGTTTTTTCTATCACTCACATTATAGTCACATAAAATAGTTGTTAAAATAGGTGTGAAATTGATTATAGTACTCCTAAAATTTTTCAAGAAAAAAACCTTTGTTGCACTTATTATAAAACAATTAAGACTCATCAAGGCTTATATATAATAATATCTGAAGCCTTCTTTATTACTCAAAAGAGTTTGTACCATACGTATGAATGTATTTAAAAAATAACAATAATTAGATACATTATAATACATAATATATATGATAAACGGCTAATATTATTAGCTAATGAAATCTCAGTGTTCAGCTTCTCAAAAAAAAAAAAGAAATCTCAGCGTTCAAGCACTATAGTCACCGACAAAAATAGAGCACTATAATAAAACATTGAAGTTGCAAGTTGCTGCAAACTTTTGGCACTTTAATCAGCACGAGTAGTTGAAAGTTGATTATTTTATTTGGCTACAAATCAAACTATGTTGACTTTGAGTTGTGTACAGAAAAAAGAAAAGAGACACGTTAACATTGAGCTGAATTTTAAAAGAAAATTAGGTAAAACTTTCAAGGCAGCATATCTTTTCCAAATTTGAATATGAGACTATGAAATTGATTAATTAATGAAGAACCAAATTAGCACTATTGTTATATTGTCCTAGAAGTTGGAACAACTCCGCTAGCTATAGTCATGGCAATGTAAAATTCTGTGTTTGGTGCAATAAATTTGTCAAGTAGCGAAATAGCAAATAAGTCATGTCTACTCGGTTGAAAAAAAAAAGTTCATGTAAATAGTTAAAAGCAATTAACCAAAAAATAATTTCAACGATTCCTTAATCACGAGCATTCACAATGAACTCAACAGAGTTCCAAATTCAATAATGCAACCTGAATTTCGGCAATTCAATTGCCACAGTTGAGGTTTTTTTTTTAATCCTCCACTTTTGACAAAATGCTAGAAATACAAATCTTTTTACAAAAACTTTCACAAATTTTTGATGTGATGAGTGATTATTAGTAAATAAAAAAGTGATGTTATTGGTGGGTCCTAATGAGAAGTAGTAAAAAATTGACTATAACAACAGTTTGTAAAAATATGATAAAATAATTTGTGGTCATAGCATTACTCTAGCCACAATTCAGTTATCTTTTTTTCTTTTCTTTTTTTAGTGCTCCAATTTCAGCAATTCAATTGCTACAATTCATTTATTTATTTATTCTTATTTTTATTTTTTTGACAATATTATTGCCGAAATTTATTTTTCTCTTTTCCACATCAGTCACATCATTTCTCCCTCCTCTCTCCTGCTTTTTCTCAAAATTTTACTGAAATTCACTTCTCTCTTTATTTTCTCAAATAAATTTAAACGATACTTATATCACAAATAAACTTCATTATTTACCGTATTCAGTCAAAATACTCCTTTTTGGTAAAGTAAAAAAATCACTGCTTACCTCATCTCAAACACCAGCAAACATTCTAGAAACCTTTTTATTTTTTATTTTTAAAAATAAGTATTCTAGAAACTTACTCGAGTTTGTCCTGAAAATTTGACAAGCACCAACTCAAGTTAACTTTTTCTTGCTAATAAAAGAAATTAACTTAATATTTGTTCAAAAAGTATAAACGACTATTGCGGATCACATATAATTAACACACATGCTTTTTAAAAGTACGAATGTACAATCCCCCTATGCCTTTTTTTTTTCCTTTTTCTTTTTTTTTTTAATTTTTTTATTGGCCTTTTGGTGAAAAAGAACTTTTGAAATGAATATGGAAGTCTCTCCCACCGTCTAGGATTTGACAGGAGGCAAGTTTTTCTTGTTTTTTTTTTTTGGCTCGACCCACATGTTCGTTGTCTTACCATTCTTTTCTGGCTCTATACATCTCCTCAGTCTTCTCTTCTCCATGAGAGATGAGCCTTTTTAATGGACAATTCAATTTTGAGTTCCCCACTTGAACCGGAATATTTTACATTATGAAAAGAAGGAAAAAAGGAAATATGTGGACCGAGAGTAGAAAATATGGGAGAAGGTAAGCTCAATTTAAAGACGAGTTTTAGGTAACCTTATTTTCTATAATGACACTTGCTAGAATATAATCAAAACTAGGTTGCAACATCTTTTTCAGCATGGAAACTGTAGAGTCAGTTTTTGCTGCCCAAGCCCAAGGAAGTATGGATTCGGAACTCACTGAGCCCAAAACAATAAATTTTGTAGAGAGTGGGCGAAAGAGCTAGGCTAATAATGAAAATAACAGTATTAAACGGCGACACCAATGGGAGGATTTAGATTAATATGTCCTCGGACTGATATGAATGCCATGTCCGAAGAGGTGCTTTTCATTGATAATCTAAGGTTACAATTCTTGGAGCTACAGTAATCAAATGTATTCCTCTCCCCCCCTCTCCTTCAGGGGCATCCCTCTCTTATATAGTACCCCCCTTCCTCCATCTTTACCGTCCACTTGTTCATCATCCAGACGCCCACTTGAGTGCATGTCCCATCATACTCTCTTTAGCTTTGTGTGAGTGGCGGTAACTGAGAATGCACTGTTCAGAGGTCCCCTCCACATAAATGCGGCCAGGAAGGTAGGTGCAGTGCATTTAATGCGGTGGTTGAGGCCTGTCTCCTAGATATTTCCCTGTTCTTGTTATCTTCATGTGTGTCCGAGGTTTACTTCCCTCCTTATACTTGTCAGATGGTGCACTTGAACTTCCCGTATCTGTCAGGCAAAGATCCTTCGGATCCGAGGGCATTGGACTCCTCGGACAAATAAATAACTCCTCGGATATTGCCCGCGCTCCTCTCCAGACATGCTCCCTTCACATGGGCCTCTGATTAAATGTTTTCATCTCCTCGGACTAACAGTGTTCCTTAAATAGGGCCTTGGGCCCAAGTTAGGTTGGGCTTTTCGCCCCCCACAATAGCCCCTCAAAATTGTAGTTTTTCCCTCGCGTCCGAGGAGAAAAAGTAAGATTTTGACTTGCCCCGGAGCAAAAGCTTGTAAACAGGCAAATTCGAGCTGGCATGTGCGTAGGCATAGGAACTGACGCTCTTTTAATGCCGCTGCTGCTTCCACATTCCCAAGGCGTTGCATTAACTGCGCCAGGTGGCGCTTTGTCCTTCGTACGCAACGATGGTTGATTGATCCAACGGCCGTGGTTTTTTCTTCAAGATTTGGGCGGGAGTGCCCCTGACTCTTCGTTTGACTCTGTATAAAACCTCAGAGGGAGTTATTTTTCTTCACTCTACGAACCTTCAGACGCTCCAGCAAGAACAAGCGCGTGACCCCGTCCAAATCTTTCAATCACCGGTTTCAGTCTTCCTCAGAATCTTCACGAATCCCTCCACGAGCTTGCAATCCCTTTTCCGGCCTCATCCTCGTAAGTAATCGTCCACCGAATCCTCTAGTTTCCTCTTCGGCCATACATTTAGTTAAGTACCATGGGAAAGCTTCAGTACTTGGTGGATAGCCCTGAGCAGATGGAGGCGTTCAGGGCCACGTACCGCATACCCCCAAACGTGGGTGTGAGATATTACCCCCCGGAAAAGATACTAACAGACCGAAAGACGGGAGAAGTCGTTATCCCTCTTATCGCATTCATAGAGGGGGGAATGACAATCCCCATGGGTCCCATCACCACTAACTACCTTCGGAACCATAGGCTCACTCCCTGGCAATGCGCGCCCAATATGTTTAGGATCTTAGGGGCGATTGAGGACCTCAACCTTCACTTAGGATTGGGACTAACCTGGCGCGACGTAGTACATATGTACGAGTGCCACAGCCAGCAAGATGCGGGGTATTACTTAAAATCCCGATCGGACGTTGTCAGACTCATCTCCTGCCTCCCAAAATCCAATAAAGGGATGAAGGACGACTACTTGATCGTCTCGGGCGCATGGCATGACGGCCATCATTGCCCAACCAAGCTTGGAGAGCCAGGTGGGGCATGCTAGATTTAGGCACACTAACCATAGGTTTAGGGACCTTGTCTTTTAGTGGTTTTTGGTTCTCCTTATGTCGCCATTTGTGAGACTCTAACATGATTTCGCTGCAATGTAACAGATAAAAATTTCGTTGCTCCTCGGCTCAGCCTTACGAACTTCGCCGCACTCAATTTTCTGTTGAGATCGGAGATATTCGTGAGTGAGGACGGACAGCTCCGATCGGCTCCACTTATTCTGGGATACACAGGAAAACCGAAGAGTTTTCAACCAGTCGGCAACGCGATTGTTCAGGGAGATCACCGTCTCAACCGCATCGACGTATCTTGGAAGGGTTTTTTGGCACCGTACGACCTTCCGCCCGTACCACACCCACGCCCTCAGCACATACCTCCTCTCGTCCAACCCCTTCAGCAAGTTCCCCTCGGACAAGAGGTTGAGGGTGAAATAGTTGGATCCTCTGGTTCATCTCTTGAAGAGCAGATAGACCAGTTCCACTTCGAGGGGGACGCTCCAGGAGAACAAGTGGTAGAGGTCTCGGACGCCGAGGAAGAGATCGACAGGCATTCAAGTGTTCAGCCTGTTGTGATTATTGCCGGCCCTGAAGACTCATCGAACGAAGACATGGACCTCAAGAATTTGATGGAGAAGAGGGTCCAAAAGACCGAGCACAAGGACGTTGGGACGTCAAAAGTGGTGTCGTCTCTGCCCCTAGTGCCTACCCAGGTCTCCGATCCGGGTTCGAAGCCCATCCCAAACCCTCAGAAGAAAAAGGCCATACGAGCCTGAGGAGAGGGAGGGAGTTGTGCCCACCAAAACTAATAAACAGCAAAAAGTGATACGAGACCATCGGGGTAAGAGGGCCTCCTCCACCGAGAGCCGAGAGGACTTGGGAGGGGTTGAAGTTCGCCGAGGAGGGGGAACTCGTATTTGGTCACCGAGGTTAGAGCTGGATGGCGCTCCTTTTGCTTGGGACACTTCCCTCCGCAACTATGATGGGGGAAGGGCAGGGTACGTAGCTGAGGCTCTGCAGCAGCCACTCCTCCTCCCTCACGACATGGACTCCTATAAGCGCTTCAACCAGAAGGAGCTTTTCCTGTCCCTTAAGAGGGACGTGGCCATGGTGAATATTCATTTTCAATTCAGATTTTATTTGCAGTTGGCTTTAATTCACTTCTCCATTTGATGTTGAACATGCTGTCATGCAGATTACTCAGCAGATATACGTAGCCGAGGAATGGAACAAGAAGTCCTTCCTCGAAGCTCAAGCAGCAGCGCAGTCTCAATCTGAAGCCGAAAAGTCTCTGGGTCAGCTGAAGGATGACTATGCTAAAATGTCAGAGCAGCTAAAAGATATGACCAGTCAAAGGAACAGCTTCAAGGCCGGCCTGAAGAACGCCGAGGCCCAAGCCGAGGAGCAGCGCAAAAAGTTGTATATGACAGAGATCAACCTGGAGACCGAAAGGGAGATGGTGAAGGGCCTCAGAGATGAGCTCAAAAAAGCCAAAGAGCGCGCCCTATCGGCCGAACAGAAGGCTCAACTGGCCAAGGAGTCAATTGAAGCTGAAAAGAGAGCAGCATATCAGTTGGGGGTGGAGGAGACCGGGCAGCAGCTTACCGAACAGTTTGCCTTGGTTAGTCGTGATTACTGCGACATAACCTGGCAAAAGGCGTTGGACGCGGCTGGGGTTCCCTCGGATTCCCCCCTGAGGCTACCAGGGAGCATATACTATGACCCCGAAATCCGAGAGCTCCCAGGTCCTGACCCTCCTACCCCACTGCTTCCGGAGATCTCAGAGCAAAACTTGGCCAACCAAGCTCCTCCCTCTACCCTTGGTGCCACCAAAGAAGCTGGTCAGCCAGGTGATAAGGATAAACCCAATGATCAGGAGAAGGACAAGGGCAAAGGGTTGGAGGGACAGAAAACTTCAGATGAGCCCAAGGGTCAAGCCCCAGATGCTGCTGCTCGGAAGGGCCAGGCTGCTGATAACGTGATCCCCTCGGTCAAAGAATAAACATGGGATTTTTCTTCTATTATTAATTATTTGTTTTTTTTTTTTTTTTTTTTTTTTTTTTTTTTTTTTTTTTTTTTTTTTACTTTTACTATAAGAGATTTGTAAGCTACTCTTTTTCGATCAATGAAGTAATTTTTCTTTTATTTTGATTGTCTAATCTCATATTTCAACGCTACGAGACCCAAATATCACTTTATTAGCGTGCATGATTATAGGTGTTACTAAAAATAAGCAGAATGTGTGGGAACTATCAATGAAAAGGCATCATGAGATAGGAATAATTTAGATACACTTAGCAGTTTCAATCATGGATCATCATGGAATGATATCTCAGCCATAGCAGTTGTATTAATTTTAGATTTAAACAGGCATGATTGGGGTGTCATCAAACCTACATCATCTGGTCCGAGGACTACAGGCATGGCAGGTTTTAAGTTTAAACAATTGAAAGAAACTGTAGGGAGTGTTAACTAATCCAAATCATCAGGTCCGAGGACTACAGGCATGATAGGATTTAAGTTTAAACACTTAAAGGAACTGTAAGGGAGTGTTAACTAATCCAAATCATCTGGTCCGAGGACTACAGGCATGATAGGATTTAAGTTTAAACACTTAAAAGAGCTGTAAGGGAGTGTTAACTAATCCAAATCATCTGGTCCGAGGACTACACGTATGATAGGATTTAAGTTTAAACACTTAAAAGAGCTGTAAGGGAGTGTTAACTAATCCAAATCATCTGGTCCGAGGACTACAGGCATGATTGGATTTAAGTTTAAACACTATAGAACTGTAACCGAGTGTTAACTAACCCTAATCATCTGGTCCGAGGACTACAGGCATGATTGGATTTAAGTTTAAACACTATAGAACTGTAACCGAGTGTTAACTAACCCTAATCATCTGGTCCGAGGACTACAGGCATGATTGGATTTAAGTTTAAACACTATAGAACTGTAACCGAGTGTTAACTAACCCTAATCATCTGGTCCGAGGACTACAGGCATGATTGGATTTAAGTTTAAACACTATAGAACTGTAACCGAGTGTTAACTAACCCTAATCATCTGGTCCGAGGACTACAGGCATGATTGGATTTAAGTTTAAACACTATAGAAGACTTTAGGCAGTGAATTGGCGCATCGGTCGAAAAATAAACTTGATTAATAAAAGTACCTCTTAAGGTTATTTACATTCCACGGACGTGGTATTACATGACCATCCAGGTCTTCCAAGAAATATGCCCCAATGCCTGCTGCTGAAGTGATGCGATATGGTCCTTCCCAATTGGGTCCCAGTTTTCCCCAAGCTGGATTTTTTGCGGTGCCCACAACTTTCCTCAGCACCAGATCACCAAGCTCCAGAGGCCTCAGCTTTACGTTAGCATCATAGCCTTGCCTGAGTTTCTGTTGGTAATGTGCTAGCCGAACCATTGCATTTTCCCTCCTTTCCTCAATCAGGTCCAAGCTCTTCTGTAGTTGCTCACTGTTGTCGGCTGGACTGAACGAGCTACTTTTCAACGTCGGAAACCCGGATTCTAGAGGAATGACAGCCTCAGCCCCGTAGGTCATTGAGAAGGGGGTCTCGCCCGTAGATCTACGGGGCGTAGTTCTGTAAGTCCACAGCACATGCGGCAATTCTTCCACCCATTTGCCTTTTGCATCATCCAGCCTTTTCTTTAAGCCGTTCAATATGACCTTGTTGACAGCTTCTGCTTGCCCATTACCCTGAGGGTAGGCAGGAGTAGAATATCTGTTTACAATTCCCAGCTCGCTGCAATAATTCCTAAATGCCTTGCTATCAAACTGTAGGCCATTGTCCGAGATGAGAGTGTGAGGAATTCCAAACCGAGTGACAATATTCTTCCATACGAACTTTTGCACATCCACGTCTCTGATATTGGCGAGAGGTTCGGCTTCAACCCACTTGGTAAAATAGTCTGTGCCGACCAGAAGGTACTTCTTGTTTCCTGCAGCTTTGGGGAAGGGTCCCACAATATCCAAACCCCATTGGGCGAAAGGCCATGGGCTAGATAGCGGATTAAGTTTTCCCCCCGGCTGGTGAATGTTTGGAGCGAAGCGCTGACATTGATCACACTTTTTAACGTATTCGTGTGCCTCCTTTTGCATGTTAGGCCACCAATAGCCTTGGGTGAGGGCTCGGTGAGCCAAGGACCTGCCTCCAGTGTGGCTCCCACAGATTCCTTCGTGCAGCTCTTCTAGCAACGTCTCAGTTGCCTCAGAATGCATGCATAACAAGTATGGCCCCGAGTAGGAGCGTCTGTACAGTTTCTGGTCCTCAGATAACCAGAACTTAGTCGCCTTCCTTCGAATTTTATCAGCTTCTCCCCTGTCTTCGGGTAATACATCTTCTTTGAGAAATCTGACTAGAGGGTCCATCCAGCACGGCCCGGCTCTGACCTGGTGAACCTGAACTGCCCCTGACTTCGCCTCTGTAGGCCTGTGCAAGTCCTCGACGAGGATGACCCTCGGAAGGTCTTGTGCCGAAGAGGTGGCAAGCGTCGCCAGGGAGTCAGCATGTGAGTTGCCACTCCTAGGGATGTGCAGCAAACTGAAAAAGTCGAACCCTGATTGCAGCTGTTTAACACGACCCAGGTACCCCTGCATTCTTTCGTCCTTTGCCTCAAACTCGCCTTGTACTTGTCCTACTACCAATCTTGAGTCCGAGAACAATTCCACGGACTTCCCCCCCATTTTACGGACCATTGTCATCCCCATCAGTAGGGCCTCATACTCCGCCTCATTATTCGTTGCCGAGAAGTCCAGCCTTAATGACTTCTCGATGGTGATTTTCTCAGGGGATATCAGTACCAGCCCAACTCCAGATCCTTTTTGGTTTGCCGCGCCGTCAACGTACACTTCCCAATGGGAGGGATTCTGTTGGGAGATCAGGCCAACTGATTTTTCATTCATGCCTGGCGTGGGCTTTACTTCTTCTAACTGGGGCTCCGTGAACTCAGCCACCAAATCTGCGAGGACCTGTCCCTTGACCGATGTGCGGGGCATATATCTTATATCGAAAGCCCCTAAGATTGTACCCCACTTGGCAATCCGACCGGTGTAGTCAGCACTTCGGAGTATAGCTTTGAGTGGGAGTTGTGTGAGAACGATGACCGTGTGGGCTTGGAAGTAGTGGGGTAGCTTCCGTGTGCCCAGCACTACCGCTAGGATAGCCTTCTCCAGAGGCAAGTAGCGAATCTCGGCCTCATGCAGCGACTTGCTTACGTAATAAACAGGCCTTTGCACACCAGAATCTGATCGTATCAACACCAGGCTCACTGCATAGGGAGCTACAGCTATGTAGGCGAACAGTACCTCATCAGGCTCAGGACTGGACATGATAGGTGGCCGAGCGAGATAATCCTTGAGTTGCTGGAATGCAGAAGCACATTCCTCAGTCCATTCGAATCCCTTCCACTTGTTGAGTAGGGAGAAAAAGGGACGACACCTGTCTGCTGATCTAGAGATGAACCGATTGAGGGCCGCGGTCATTCCGGTTAGCTTCTGAACCTCCTTGGGGTTTCGAGGAGCTCGTAGATCGTTGATGGCCTTTATCTGGTCGGGGTTGACTTCGATTCCTCTGTGCGTGACCATGTATCCTAAAAATTTTCCGGACCCTACCCCAAACGAGCACTTAGAAGCGTTCAATCGTAACTTGTGCTTTCGTAGAATCTCAAAGGTACTTTCAAGGTCCTTCACATGCTCGGCAATAACTTTGCTCTTCACCACTATGTCATCTATGTAAACCTCGATATTCTTGCCCAGCTGTGGCTCAAACATCCTCGTCATCATCCTCTGGTAGGTAGCTCCCGCGTTCTTCAAGCCAAACGGCATTACTTTATAGTGGTAATTGCCAATAGGGGTGACAAATGCGGTCTTCTTCTGGTCATCCGGGGCTAATGGTATCTGGTGGTAGCCTTGGAAGGCGTCTAGGAAGCTCATCCGAGGGTGGCCAACAGTGGCATCTACCAACTGATCAATTTTCGGCATAGGGAAAGGATCTTTGGGGCAAGCCTTGTTTAAATCGGTGAAGTCTACGCACACTCGCCATTTCCCGCTTTTCTTCTTTACCACGACGGTATTTGCTAGCCACTCAGGATAAAAGACTTCTTTGATAGCCCCAGCCTGTTTGAGTTTCACTACCTCCTCTCTTACTGCGTCCGCATGTTCCTTGGACGGGCGCCGAATAGGCTGTTTCTTGGGGATGACAAGGGGATTCACCTTCAAATGGTGACATATAAACTCCGGATCTACCCCTGGGGCTTCATAAGCGCTCCAGGCGAACACATCGAGATTTCGTTTGAGGAACTCTATTAGCTCTTCCCTCTCTTGAGGAGGCAGCTGAGATCCAACTTGGAAGAACCTATCGGGGTCATCTCCGATAACCACTTTCGTCAGATCCTCACATCGATTGCCTTCATCTGAATCTTCGATGGGCTGTTCCCGAGACTGTAGCTGCTATAAACTCCCTTCGGACATGGCTGAAATCTCGGATTGGGTCTCATGTTGAATGGCAGCAACCAGGCACTGTCGGGCAGCGGGCTGATCCCCTCGGATCTCTTGGATCTGCCCTTCGGATGGGTATTTGACCTTCTGGTGCAATGTAGAGGGGACAGCCCCAAGCGCATGAATCCAAGGTCTGCCTACAAGCGCCGTGTAGGGCGAATATACATCCACAACTATAAAATCCAGCTCCACCACCTCGGAACCGGCCTGCACGGGTAGACGTATCCGGCCTTTCGGGGTGACAGGCCTTCCTTCAAAGCTTATGAGAGGGGAATTGTAGGGCGTCAGGTCCTGGGGTCTCAGGCCTAGCCCCTTGTAGAGGTCTGGGTACATTATCTCCACGGCACTGCCTTGGTCCACCATCACCCTCTTCTCATCATACCCAGCTATTCTGAGGGTGATGACTAATGCATCGTCGTGGGGTTGAATGGTGCCCACCATGTCTTCGTCCGAGAACCCTATCTGCAGCGGGGCCCCAGACTTAACTCTCTTCAGACCTCGGCTTGACTCCCCTGTTGATGGTCGGCCTACCGACATAACTTTCAATGGCCAGGATCCTGTCCTCCCCGGCGCAGCGAAGACAACGTTTATAGTCCCAAGCGGTGGCTTCGAGGGGTCATCTCTTCGTGGCCCCGAGCCTGTCTGGCCCCCTCGGCCGCTGGAGGGGTGCAAGAGGTGTTTCAGTCTACCATCGCGAACCAGTTGGTCCAAGTGATCCCACAAGCTCCTACAGTCTTCCGTGGTGTGCCCATGATCTTGATGGTATTGGCAGTAGAGATTATGGTTGCACCTCTCGGGGTTTCCTACCATCTTGTTCGGCCATCTGAAGAATGATTCGTTCTTGATCTTTTCCAAGACCTGGTGCACTGGTTCTTTGAACACGGCGTTGACCGCTTGAGGATTCATCGATCCTGATTGCCCCACAAAATCCCTACGCGGTTTACTATAGTTATAACGGTCCGACCTGAAATCCCTCCTCTCCTGAGGGATAACCTTGTCCTTTCCCAGACCCTGCCGCTGATCTTCTTCAACTCTCTTATACTTTTCTATGCGGTCCATCAATTGACGCACGTTGGTGACCGGTTTGCCAGATAAGGATGTCCTCAAACCGTGGTCAATAGGGAGGCCGAGCTTGAAAGTGCTGAGGGCCATTGCATCGTTGTTGCCCTTCATATCGTTGAACATCTCCCAGTACCTGTCTGAATACGCCTTCAAAGATTCGCCTTCCTGCATGGACAAGGATAACAGTGAAGAGAAAGGCCTGGACACTCTTCGGCATGTGACAAAACGGGAGCCGAATGCCTGAGTGAGTTTTTTGAAGGAGTTGATGGAGCCTGCCCTCAAACCGTCAAACCACCTCATGGCAGTAGGCCCAAGACTGGAAGGGAAAACCTTGCACATCAGAGCTTCGTCTCTGGAGTAGACCGCCATCCTCTGGTTAAAATGACTCACGTGCTCCACGGTGTCAGTTTTACCATTGTAGATGGTGAACGTTGGTTGGTTGAAGCGCCGAGGAAGTTTAGCCTCCTCAATCCTGCGCGTGAAGGGTGACCTAGATATCTGATTCAGAGCTCTGTTCATGGCATCATTCTCCACGTCCTCATGTGATGGGCTTCTTAGTTGTCTTTGGCGACGGGACTCCTCTTCATAGGTGTAGGACTCACTGGCTGGTGTCCTAGATTTATGTTGGTAAGAGACATCCTGCTCGTCATCAAGGTCCTCCTCAGAATATGAGGAAGCCCGTTTCCTTTTTGCATGGCGCAACTGTCTCTTCAGTTTTTCCACTTCTAGTTGTAAGTCACGATTCTTCTCTGCATGGGACATATGACTTTCGCCCGGTGACTGGCTCTGGCTAAGGCGCACAGTGTGTACGCTGCCCTCACGATTTTGTCTCCTCTCTAAGTTTACGAAAGGGTCCACTTGTTGGGATGCCCTAGATTCTGCTTGTTGTTCACCTTGTCCTGCCATCATCAGCTGTCGTTTTCACCCTCGCACAAGCTCTTCCCACAGACGGCGCCAATTGTAGAGTCAGTTTTTGCTGCCCAAGCCCAAGGAAGTATGGATTCGGAGCTCACTGAGCCCAAAACAATAAATTTTGTAGAGAGTGGGCGAAAGAGCTAGGCTAATAATGAAAATAACAGTATTAAACGGCGACACCAATGGGAGGATTTAGATTAATATGTCCTCGGACTGATATGAATGCCATGTCCGAAGAGGTGCTTTTCATTGATAATCTAAGGTTACAATTCTTGGAGCTACAGTAATCAAATGTATTCCTCTCCCCCCCTCTCCTTCAGGGGCATCCCTCTCTTATATAGTACCCCCCTTCCTCCATCTTTACCGTCCACTTGTTCATCATCCAGACGCCCACTTGAGTGCATGTCCCATCATACTCTCTTTAGCTTTGTGTGAGTGGCGGTAACTGAGAATGCACTGTTCAGAGGTCCCCTCCACATAAATGCGGCCAGGAAGGTAGGTGCAGTGCATTTAATGCGGTGGTTGAGGCCTGTCTCCTAGATATTTCCCTGTTCTTGTTATCTTCATGTGTGTCCGAGGTTTACTTCCCTCCTTATACTTGTCAGATGGAGCACTTGAACTTCCCGTATCTGTCAGGCAAAGATCCTTCGGATCCGAGGGCATTGGACTCCTCGGACAAATAAATAACTCCTCGGATATTGCCCGCGCTCCTCTCCAGACATGCTCCCTTCACATGGGCCTCTGATTAAATGTTTTCATCTCCTCGGACTAACAGTGTTCCTTAAATGGGGCCTTGGGCCCAAGTTAGGTTGGGCTTTTCGCCCCCCACAGAAACATTTATCAATAGTGATAATGAGATGGTTCTATCTAAGTGTGTGAGGTGGTCTTCTTGACTTTCATGCTATATATATTAAAAACCAGCCAGTTAGTACCAAAACTATAAAAATTAAAATGAACACTTGGCACCAAATTATACTATAATTAAAAACTAATTTGAATATTATCCAATTGAGATTAACTTTGTTGCTATTTATAATCCACTTTTATACTCTTTTAGTAATTTGATAGTTGGGAGAGAGGGATCTAAAACCTGAAATTCTTCATTGATAATCCAACTCTATACCTTTTGTTAAAAAACACAATATAACATTAAAAAAACATAGATTTGAGAAATTAAAATCTCTCGATCTCTAACCAACAATTTAAATTTTACAAAAACAAAAGCAACATCTTAATTTTTTTAATTTAAAATTTCCTAATTGTCACAAAAGTAAAAGCTCCAAGTTTTTCTTTTACTTCTTTTTTTTCTATTGACCTAAAATACCACAAACAAAAACCCTAGACATTCAAACTCATCTCACCCAAATCACTCCAAAACACAAGTAACCACCACATGTATAACCACAACGCTTACATAGAGGTAATTACCTCTTGGTTAAATCACTTGGTTTCTTCACCAAAAACCCAAGCCATTCCCTTCATCGCTCAAGCTTCAAAAGGAGAAGGTGAGGATCGTGGGAAAAAAGTGAGAGATTATAAAAAAGGCAAGTAGTAATAAGAGAAAAAGATAGTGGAGGAGAAAATAAATGGAGAAAAAGGAGGGATTGATTTTTGTTTGTATATCCTTATTCTATATTTAATCAAAATCATTTTTTTTTATGGGATCAAACTCCTATTTTTTAGCTATAAATATTTTAATAATATTTGTTGTGATGTTAATAAATGGTTTGGAACATTAAAAAGATTTTAATCTTTGAACAGTAAGAAATGTATTATTTTATTGTATTGTTGATTTTTGACTTATTATATATAAGAGAGAAAAAAAAAACTTTCCTAGAATATTGTGAAGAAAGAGAAAAAATGAGAATATTTTATTATCTCAAATATGTGTTTTCTTTAATATTTTATTGTATTTTTTAAGTCAGACAAAGAAGTGGATTAATATTGCGTTAGAGAGCAAGGGGCCGTTTGGATTTTTTTTTTCATCACTCATCACTCTTCACTCAATTTTTGTCACTCATCACTCATCATTTAAAATACCTCATCACTCTACACAAAGTTTGTTTGGCACCATCACTCAACTTATCATCCCTCAAAATTTTCAACTATTTGTGAGCCCCATACTTGTAACTTGGTGTAGTTTTTACTCTTCTTCTTTTTTTCCTTCAATCCCTAGTACCCAAACTCACTGAACCCAGTGAAAAAAAAAAAAAAAAAAAAAACCAACCAACAGAGACCAGTGAAAGAAGAAGAAAAAAAAGAAAGAAAGAAAGAACTGAGCGAAGACCAAAAATATTATGTGATGAAGAACAAAAAAAAAAAAAAAAGGAAGAACGAATTGATAAGAGCGAAAAGGAAGAAAAAAAAAAGAAAAAAAAGAAGAAAGAACAACCAAAGAACAGTGGAGAAGAAAGAAAAAAAAAGGGTCAAAAGTTGCGGCTGACTCTGACTAGTGGGTCCCTCCATGTGTATTTAATTATCAAAATGTCATTAGAAACAGAGTTATGGAAATTGAAAACACATTTAGGTGTTTTCAGTTTCCATAACTCATCACTCAAAAATCATAGAATTGAGTGATGGAAACAAAAACTGGTAACAAAGTTATGAAAATCCAAACGAACTTCTCAGCTATGAGTTCCACAATTTTTGAGTAATAAGTTATGAAAACAGAGTTATAAGTTATGGAAACTGAAAATCCAAATATCTCCTTAACTTCATGTGTGCAAAGTAATATTTTAAACCCGGGTAGATAAGGTAAAATCAAAATAAACCATAAATCAGCACTACATTGTACATAATTATCCTTAACAAATTTTTTGGTACATAAATATATAATATTAATAATTTAATATCCAATCCTGGACCTCTCAATATAGTATCCTAGCTCAGATTCTGCTCAATAAGATAATTAAAATGGTTTACAAAACCGACAAAGCCAGACATGATCAACCTATTACATCGGCTTGTCTTGTCTGAACTCATTAATCAAGACTTGTAGCATTTATTACAAAATACTTTTTTTTTTTAAATAATAAATATTTTTAACATCCAAGGAAAAAAGAGAATATTTTTTTAAAGAAACTTGCACTGGCTATATTATGGGTCTGTTTAGATTGAACTTATTATTGCTAAAACTGAAAACTGAAAATACTGTAGCAAAATAATTTTTAAATGTGTTAATAGTACCGTAGGATTCATTTTTAATATTTTTTATTGTATAAACAGTGTATGAACAGTGCGTGAACAGTGCACATACTGTTCATGCACAGATTTTTTGTCTCCCAAAGTCAAATAATGCGGCAAAAAAAAAAAAAGAGGAAAATGCTTTTGCTAAAACGCAAACGCAGAATCCAAACGAAGACTATAAAACACTTTCTTTGTTGTATTGGAGTTACTCTCTGCATGTCTCATAGACTCATAGGGTCCGTTTGAATAGCACTTATTTTTGCTAAAACTGAAAACTAAAAACACTGTAACAAAATAATTTTTAAATGGATGAATAGTGTCATGGGACCCGTGAACAGTGTATAAACAGTGACTTTTGTCTCCTGCACAGTGCTCACCTGTGTTTGTTACTGTTCACAAACAGTGCTTGTCCCCTGTCACATGATGTTACTGTTCACGTTGAAAAAAAAAAAAAAAAAGGAAAAATGTGCGGTAGGATACAAACGCTGAATCCAAATGGGCACATTAGTTACATGTCCAGGACACGTTTTTCTAGAATGAGATACCTTATTTGGTAGCAATTTTTATCATTATTTAAAATGATGTGAAAATTGTGATTTAAAAAATATTATGAAAATATGTGTCTAAAATATTTATAATATAAAATATATGTAGATTCTTTTGATAGTGTATTGTAGGTGTATTTTTAGTAGGGGTGTGCATGAGTCGAGTTGGGTCGGGTTGAAGAGAATTTTTTAACCCAAACTCATTATGGTGGGTCAAAAAAAATTCAACCCAACCCAACCCAACCCAACTCACATGGGTCGAGTTGGGTCAGGTTGAACTCATGGGTTAGATAATTTATTATTATTATTATTAAATTGAGCAGAAAAAAATATATCACACTTGTCATCTAAATTGATAAACAAAATATACATTAATATATAAACTAATATTCCAACTTAGTTGTAAACAAAATATGTTTAAGTATCCAACTGAGTTGATAAACAAAATATAAATGAACTATCATCCTAATTCACTTATAAACAAAATATACTTCCTAAATTATAAACAAAATATATCTAATTTTTTTAATTTTTTTATTAATTATATAATATATTTAAATATTTATTAAAAGAACTAATAGAATTTTATATTATATATGATAGTAGAAACCGAGTAAGTGCTCTCCAGCTGGTTTTTTTAAAAAAATTATTAAAAATATAATATATTTTAAACATATATTAAAATATGGGTGGGTCGGGTCAGATTTGTAATTTTATTACCCAAACCCAACCTGACCCGCTATAACAGAATTTTTTGTAACCCAACCCAACTACCCAAGCCTTAAAAACCGACCCAACCTGGTGAGTTGGGTCGGATCAAGTCGGGTTTGGCAGATTTTCTGCACACCCTTAATTTTCAGCTTTTCCTCTTTGTCCTGTTGTTAGGCTAGCGTGTAGCCTTCTGTGGCTTAACTTAATTATACTTTTGTAGTTTTGGTTCACTTAAATATACCAATTCTATCTATAGTTGTCCAAATTTTATCATGAATTGATTTTTGATTTTTTTTTATTGTGTATAGTATTGAATCGTGTATTGTGAGATACACAAATATCTAATAAAATTATAAAATAATTATAGATATACATATATAAAATGTATATTTATTATAAATTCAAAATATATTCAACTAATAACTAATTTAATCATAAAAAATTTAATAAAATTTAACAAAACTAACTAAATAAATCAAATTAATAATATCAAATTATTAATAATTCAAATAATATTTATAATATGCATGTTCAAATTGATTAAACTCACAAATGATAATACATGTTATATGAACTAAAATAATAATATATTTTCATCATCTTGGCTAATCAACTCCATATATGTCAATGTTATCATCATGTTCAGTAACTTACAAAATCATTTTTCTATAGACATTTTCTTCATTATTATCAATATTTACTATTTTTTTTTGTTTTATTCTAATTTTTTTTTTTGGCATTCTAGCCTATTAGACTCATAATAATAATAAAAAAATAAATAATAATTATATTTTTATTTAATACATTATTAATAGCATAGAAAATAAATTTGCACGCATGAAAGTGAGAGTTATGAGTATAGTCTAAATTTTATAAGAGAAAGAGAAGAAAAGGGGAAAAAGAAACTCATGGACTTGCTATTTTTTTGGTCTCAATTAAGTTTTCCAATAATTTTGTGTTAAAAAAATCTAACAATTTGTTTAAATGAAATAAAACCACAAATTTTAACAACAAAAAAAATTCATTTTAAACCCACATGTCTATGTATCGTACAATATGATTATTACAATATGCACTTATATATGGGATAATTCATGAACACTTACGATACGCCCTTACAATACGAAACTTTTTGTATATGATACGTATCGTGTATCATACGATACGTATTGCATATCGTACGATACTGATAATTATAATTTTACCTTTCTTAGTTAAAAAAAAAAAAAACGTATTTTTAAATGTGAAAAAATATAATTAGATGTTTGGTACATGTAAATGATAGAGAACCTCCCAAATATTACTGTTGCCCTCTGTTCTTTCTCTTCATAGATTTGCTAAGTATTTTCTTCGTCTCTTTCAGTGGTTCTTTTCTCTTCTCCAACTTGAAAAACCCAGAAAACAACCCAACACAAAATGTTTCCCTGCTCTTTTTTTCCCCTCCGGTCCGAACTTCCAATTTAAATTCAAATTTTTTTTTTTTTAAATTTGTTGTTGGCGTCAATGAATAATGGCAATTGCTGGTATTAGTGGATCTAATGGTTTGGAGTATAATAATTGTATCCTTGGTACTAGAAATTGTTTTTGTTGGGTAAGCTCAGCCTTTTTTTTTTTTTTTCCTTCCCAGTTACACTGTGTTGGTGGAGTTGTGAAGAAGGTGAAAAGAAAGACAAAGATGATAATGGAGTTGGGGTGAGAGAATAGAGGGGTGACAGAGGAGGTGTGAAAGAGAGAGAAATAGTGGTTTCTATGTCGAGTCAGGTTTTCGTGAGTCCCATAGTTTTCTATATAGGCTGCGTTTGAATTGGTGGTAAACCATTTCAGGAAATCGTTTTTCACCTTTTCCACGTGTTTGGCAGTTACGGAAAATAGAATTTTCCGGAAAATCATTTCCTATTTTCCCTTTGACAACGGGAATCGTTTTCAGTTTCTATTTTCACTTCAAGTATTACCGGAGAGAGAGAGAGGAAGAAGAGGAGAGAGCCCAGAACCCAGAACCCAGAACCGGCGCCGCGCCGATTGTCGGCAAACCCCGATCGTCGCTTGCAGCACCGTGTTGCGCCGATCGTCGATCGCACTTCTAGAACCCAGCGCCACGCCACGCAATCGCAAGCGATTGCCTTCGATCGCCTCCGCTCGATCTCGCCTCTGCCGTGTGATCTCGCCACGAACCCAGAACCCAGAACCCAGAACCCATCGCCTTCGCACTGGTGAGTCGCATCGGCGAACCTAGAACCCAGAACCCATCAAGTCGCAACGTCGATCGTCGATCTCCTTCGAACCCAGAACCCATCGCCTCTGACCGGATTTGATATTTTTTTTCTTTGGTTTTGTTTCTGCTTTTGATTGCCGGAGGTTGCTGTGATTTTGAAATTTTTTGTAATAAAATTTGTTTGGATGCTGAGAAAATAGCTGAGAAAATGTGAAAAATTTGTAGGAAAATAGCATTTTCAGAATACAACCAAACACATGAAAATATTTTCTACAACAATTTTTGTAATACAACCAAACACTTGAAAATATTTTCCTTTTTCGGAAAATAGCATTTTCGAAAAATAGATATTTTTCAAAAAATATTTTACGGGAACCAAACGGACCCATAATTACAAATTACAATCGTGCAAACACAAAAAGAAAACACTTCTAGCATGCACAATGCACAAATTTTGTTTGGACTCACCGTTTTTAACGTTTAAACATTGAAAATTATTGTTTGAATTTGTATCAAACAAGTTAAAAATTGGTGAGGTAATTCTATTTGTGCAATTTTTTTTGTAAGTTTATTTTTACAACTATTTTTATTTTATTATTATTATGTTTTTAAAAAAAGGTACATCTGTGTAATCGAATGTGACAGTAACAACGAAAATAAACATTGATTGTTACTTGTTAGAGCATTAGCATCAGAAAAGTCTAATTCTACTCTATTTTACCATTCCAAAAAGCCACTTTATCATTATACCATACCATTTTACAATATCTTCAGCATCCCAAAACTCTATTTTTATTAAAATATTATTTTTTAATATTTATTTATTATTTCTTTATAACTGTCATTTTTTTTTCAAACTCATATTTCCTGGGCTTTCCAACAGTCTTTTTTTTTCCTCTCCTTCTCCCTCAACCTCTAGCAACACACAAGCCATCAACAACCATAGCCACGGCACCAAAAACCCAAGCCACCGATCAGAAACCCACACCGCCGATCAACCCATCAACAACCACAGCCACGACACCAAAAACCCATCAACACCGATCAACCCATCAACAACCACAGCCACGGCACCAAAAACCCATCAGCCCATGCCGCCGATTTGAAACCTAGCCGATTTGAAACCCACCGGAGCAAACCCATTCAAAAAAAATCATCACCGGAGCCACCATCAGAGCTACCAATGATCAACCCAACTGATCCACCCACTGATCAACAGATCCACTGTTTCAAACCCACCATTAACCAATCCCAGCCCATCGATCCAACCACGACCCAAACACCGGACCCAACCCACTTCAGCCATAACCCAAACACCGAACCCAACCATGACCCAAACACCGGACCCAACCACGACCCACAACCCCTTTAGGCATCGGTCACAGCAAAAAAAAAAAAAAAACCACAACCACCACAGTGACCGAAGCCAAAAACCACAACCACCACAGTGACCCACATCGTCACCCACGCCAAAAAAAAAAAAAAAAAAAAAAAGCAACTACAGAACCGCCGGATCGCAACCCACCAGAAAAACTGAGCCAATGTGATGTGTGATGTATGTTGGGAGGAGAATGGTGTTTGGGTCTGAAGAGAGGAGAGAGCAGATGGAGAAATAGAGAAGGAAGAGAGAGAAGAGAACTGAAATAATGAGATAGAGGAGAGAGAAATTTCGGGGGAAAAAGTGAATAAATTTTTTTTTTTTAGAATACTGCTATTAGAATTGTACTGTACTACTATTGCAAAAAAATTTGCAATAATTGGGTTTAGCATTGTCTGATGCAAAGGATTTTAAGGCTTAAAATGCCAAATTGTCCTTAGATATGGCATTAGCATTCTCCAATGCTAATGCTCTTAGACAGACCTCTTTAAGAGGTCTCTCCTTGGTTAAGAAGAAATGAGACCCTTGTGAAGTTGTAAGCACATGTGTGTGTGCCATGGTCGAACTTATTTGTTCAGACTCTGCTAATTGTTTTTCCTTTGGCATTTGATTTGATAGCCTACCCTATTCCATTTTAGATGGCATATATGCAGTGCGGCTCAGGATATATTTTTGGGTAAAAAATAAAAAAAAATTTGTAGTCTACAAGATTTTTTTTACTACAAATTTGTTCATAGTAAGTACTTGTAAGAGTATAAAAGATATGAATTATTACATTCACAACATTTTCACAACACTTTTTTAACAAAGTTTAAGTGATAAATTGTTATTAGTTCTAATTTAAACCTATTACTGAAATTATTTTTTTGTCCATAAATAACAATACGTAACAATCTATCACTTAGAAT
Source organism: Quercus ilex subsp. ballota (assembly GCA_032727855.1). NCBI lineage: Eukaryota > Viridiplantae > Streptophyta > Magnoliopsida > Fagales > Fagaceae > Quercus > Quercus ilex. The sequence continues at coordinate 15,141,666 of CM064914.1, read as the reverse complement.
TTGTGAAACTAGCGTTTTTCATATAAGATAAACTATAAGTTCGTTGCATATTGTTTTTTTAATACAATGAACATATTAATTATTATTGCTAAGACTAAATCTTTAAAATTATCTATTATTTTTAAATACAATAAACCTTTTAATTATTGTTGTTAAGTGAACTCCAAGCGAGATCTAAATGGGTTTTTTTTTTTTTTTAAGATTTAAGATGAGCAAATTTATATTTTTGTTGTTAGGCTTATTATTTTTTCCCCCATATTTTAGATCAAATTGGATTTTGCGTGTGTGTGTGTGTGTTTAAAAAGAGCAAGATATTGTATCATATTCAAGTTTATTTCAATTGGGTTTTAAAAAAAAATTAGATTCAAGGGATTCAAAATTTTATTTTAAGAGGATCAAATAAAAAAATGAATATATTAATTTTATTTTTTTGGCCCAGCTCAGGGGTTCATTTGAACCCCCGACTATACCTAGAGCCACCCATTATGTTAAGCTTTTTAATTCTGGCCGGTGTGCATCTTATTATTTTTATGGCAATCATTGTATGAACAACTAATATTGTTAGAAAATGAGTGATATTAACGCATATATTAATACATGCATGATCAGTCTCGTAGGTTTCTTTCTTCCTTGAATTTACAATATTGTGATGGTTGCATTTAGTTAATTACAACTTGGATTGTTTGATCTACTTATCTAATTATTTGTCTTATATATTATGTCAAGTTCTTTGATGTCATTCACTTAACGTAGGCCAAAACTCAAACTACAACTTGGGGTATGTTTTATACTTGTATTCCTTCTTTGTTTCTTTTGAACCTTGTAGAATTTAGTTGCATTGTTTAAGTCCGGTATTTGAGGAAACTTATAACAATGAACTCCTTACGAAAAAGCCCTCTCTATCTCTAAGGAATTAGTTGATTTCAATGCTTTACGTGTATTGGCTACATCACAATAGCAATACCCAATAGTTTATAAATATATATATGCATTATTGTCAATGGTAGTTGAACTGTAAAGAAAGGATGAAAATTCTTTTTCTATGAAATTGGATTATAAAACATTATGCATGTTGACAATTTATTGCAAAGACACTCACCATTGTTGGCTTCTGGCCATGAACAACCTAGGGGAATACACAACTCCTTTTGTTTATGGCACAGTGATAATTACCATTTCTGAAGGGCAAAGAGTGTTTTGTAATTTTTTTTTTTTGGGTCCTTAAAGAAATGTCAAAAAGGAAGGTTACTAGAAAAGACAATGTCCAATTAATGCAGACTGAATCAAAGAACACAATTTATCCAAAAACATGAAAAAAAAAAAAAAAAAAAAAAAAATCTTCTATTCCATTTTTAGTATTGCACTTTATGCTCTACTGGAGCACAAAACCTTAAAGACTGGAATGGCTGGATGGGCTGAATTTTCAAATCTATCTTAGGTAGCTTGATTCATCAAATTAATGACTCGATGGAAAAATTAAGGTCTTGATTAATCGACTAGCTATATTTAAAGGTGAGGGAAAACAAAAATCAACATCCGAAACGTTAGCACTAAGCAAAATTCGCTGATCAATCTGATACAAGTGTATAACTATAGCATTAGGCAGTGTGACAGTAAAACAATGAAAATAGTAACCGAATGTGACAATAACAATGAAAATAAAACTTGTTAACAAACCATCTACACAATCTAAACAACATTATCTCGATACTTAAATTAAGAATGATTGCTATACAGAATTCTCACACTGGGACATTAATTTAAGAGTTCGCTAAATAATTAAGATTTTGACGCATGCATTGATGCTGACAAAACTCTTTAAGGGGTTGTTTCGTTCGCTGTAATGTACCCTTAATATGATTTATATTATAATAATGTGACATTAAGATTTTAGGTTTATTTTATTTTTTCTAACATTAACATAATCTAAAATTACAAAATATATGACATCATTTTAATCTCATCACCTTCCTAAAAAATGTTATGTTGTATTTTTGTATTGATATTATATTAATGAAAGATTCCAATAATATAATATTATGATGATGTAATGTAACATTACAGCGAATCAAACGCCCCCTAAGAGGTATATCCTAGGTTATGAAGAATAGAAATCCTTGTGCATTATAGGCGACCTTATTTGATTAATTTTGTTAATGTTCTCTTTGGCGTTTGATTTGAAAACCAATCTTATTTCATTTTAGGCCGCATGTTAAACTTTTTAAATCTGGCATGCTTTGTGATTATGCTATGGCAATCATTACATGAATATAGTTGGTAGATGATTACATATTTATGATATTAACGCATACATGATACGTGCTTTGTCACTACTCTACTAGGTTTTTTCCTTAATTTACAATATAGTGATAGTTAGCATTTAGTTAATTCCAACTTGGATTGTTTAATCTACTAATCATTTGAAGCTTGCGTTGTCTTATATTGTTTCAAGTTCTTTGATGTCATTGATTCTATATATATATATATATAAAGTAGTTCTTTGAGGTTATTCAAAGAACGTAGGCCAAAACTCATGCATATGTTTTATTCCAGCTTCTTTGTTTCTTTTGCACCATGCATGTTGTGAATTTAGTAGTGTATATAGTTTAAGTCTGGTATTTGAGGAAAGGCTTAACAATGAACTCCTTAAAAAGTACTATGTCTAAGCAAGTTAGCAAGTTGCTTTCAATGCTTAATTTACGTGTATTGGCTGTATATCACAATAGCAATAGTATATGTATATATGCTTTTGGGAGTTGAACTGTAAAGAAAGGATGACTATTCTTTTTGTATGAAATTGGATATAAAAACATCATGCTGACAATTTTATAGCAAAGGCACTCACCATTGTGCTGTGTACATTGTTGGGTTCTGGCCATGAGCTACCTAGGGGAATACACAACTTTTGTTTATAATATATTAATATTTACTGTTTCTGAAGAGCAATTTTTTTTATTTGGTTCTTGAAGAAATGTCAAAAATGGAATAATGTTACTAGAAATGACAGTCTCCAACGCAAACTGAATCAAAGAAAGAACTATAGACAAAATGGAAGAGAAATTCTATTATGAACTATAGACAAAATGGAATATAAATTCTATTATGCTTTTAGTGTTGTACTTTATGCTCTAATACCGGAAATGATAGAGGATTTCTTTTTCATTTTAGGCTGTATGTTAAAAAAGAAGAAGAAGAAGAAGAAGAAGAAAAAGAAAAAGAAAAAGAAAAAGAAGAGATATAATACGGTCAGTAAAGTGAAATATTAAGAATGGCACATTCTGGTATATTTAACGAAAATCAATATTCATAGTTCAAATCTACCTCCCAACTCAGAATTATAAAAAACCAAAGTGAAATATTAAACGCGAGACAGAACGCCAAGCCAGCAACCAATGCAATTTATAATTAGGACCAATGCAATTTATAATTAATGAGGTCCTACATATTAAATTAATGTCTTATTGACTCAGTGTTATCACCACTTCATAGAAATGAAGTACCGGGTATAATTTTCTATTAAATGATATATTTATAAGGAAAGGGAAAGCTTGCTTTTGTTTGAGCACCGAGTGTCAGCAAGCTGCTGGAACCTCGACGCTAGAAAGTATAATAATAATAATAATAATAATAATATTTCTAAAGACTAGGCCAATCATATACTCAAGTTCACAACTTATTAATTTATGCGATTATAAGTACTTAGTGGATATTTTCTGTCTTGTGTGACCCACCACTTTATATTAACCACTTATAATTATATAAGCCAACAAATTGTAAAATTGAGTGTAAACGTAGGGCATAATCAAATTGGTACAATAATTAGAATTGTATAACTTCTGAATTGTTGTCGGCAAGACATCTCTAATTTCTTGAAGAAAATTGGTGAACAACTTTTGTGCTGTAACTTTTTCTATGACTTGAATGTGCCAGTTTGTGAGTATTTGTGAAAAAGATATAGGTTCATGTGAAAATAATAAATAACTACATATAAGTGTATAACATATTACGTAAGAGGAATAATAAAAATTGTGATACAAAAATTGTGGTTCTAAAAGAACTCAATTTCTTCTAATCTACTAGTCTAGTGACAAGGAGTGATGCTCATGTCCAATAATGCTAATATCACACACTTTATCACAACTATATTACGTAACAAATTATAATTGGTTATCTAACATTACCACTTAAAATTTTTCATTTTTCTTCACCATTCACCGTTTGTCAAATAGGAGAGTTGTAATGTAGTGTGCAGTGCTGATGAGGCATGCCGCCCCTCTTTTCCGCCCTTTATCAAGCTCTTATATATTATATTATATTATATTATATATATATAATATAACACGTGACGTGAGTCATGCGACATCCAGGTTGTAAAATTCCACTAGCCAGTAGCATTCCACCATTTTTCGCTTCTTAACTTGGCAGAAAAGAGTTTTGACGTTCTGCTTTTGTTTAATAATAATAATGATAATACCATCATTTCCATTGACAGATCTAGAACATTAAGAAAAGAATTATTATTTTTTAATGGAATAATGATTTGATGGGTTGTGGTTGGTATCTTCATTTATAAAATTAATTCTAAAGGCCCTAAAAGTATTCGAAACATTGTGTTTAATAGAAACTGCTCTCTTAACCTTAATTTGCATGTCCAATCACACCTTTAAGTCAAAATTTGGAAATAGACTGTTAAGATTTAAATAATGGAGCTCACACTACAGAGACGACCTGTCCATATACATAAATCTTATATTTTCCAAAGCCGAAGAGATTTACTTTGAATAATTAGTTTTGTGTGGAAGATGAAATGGACACGTTCTACAACTTATAATGGAGTGGTTGAAAAATCTAAAATATTTTAGTTAAATCAATCTGAGCTGCTTCGATTTCGTCTGGAGACAGGTTATTGCAAAATTAATTAATATTTTTCTTCTATCAAATTAGAAGACTTTGTATTAATTAATGTATGATTATCTTTCCCAGTCTCTTTAGTAGTTGGTATTCAGCTTTTAAATAAATCATGTTCATACAACTTTCATGGGAGTCATATCTAAAAACTTGGCTAATCTGAAAGTCATACTCTGAATTGTTACGTCTCTGGAGTCTAGACTTCAAATACGGCGATCAATTCAATCGATGGACCCAAGTGAAAATGTGAAATTGATCTCCAGGTCCTTCTTTTGGGGTATGGACACATGTGAAATTAAAAATAAAAAAATAAAACTACTTCAGCGTTATTTTTGACTTCTAACTTAGATCTAGTTGCTTGTATTCACGAGAGAAAAAAAACAGTTGTTTGGAAAAAACAATTAGGGTTTTTTCGGGGGTCATACAAAGGTTGCGCTTTATGAGCATTTGTATCAATTCGTACAAAAACATCTGCATTAGATTATTTATTTTATATTACATTTTATTAAATTTTCTTGATTTTTTTTATTGTTTCTCTTTCTTCACATACAACAACAATCATCCACGTTCTTCTTTCATCCTCGAAATATGTAAAGAAAGAATAAAAAATTAAATGCAAAATAAATAGTGCTAGTATAAATTTACATAATTACTGTAACAAACTTGTAAATTAACACAATTATACACAGATTGATGTGAGTCATTTTTAGACAAAACTGTGTAAATTTTACACATTTTTCTATTATACACTCATTGATATGAATGCTCTAATTAGCACAACAACAATTAAACTTAGATCTTTACATCGTGATTGTAGAGCGTGAAACTCACACCGAAACTTGATTTTCAAGACAATGATACGAATCATTATGACTTAAAAACCAGATTATTGGGGCAATGATGCAAGCCGTTAACAAGGGGTAGTGAACATTCAAACAATGTAGCATGAAAAGAACAGGTCAAGAAGGGAGAGGGTGAGATTAAGATGACGTGCTAGACATGTCTCTTTTGGACTATGATGGTATGTTTTGGAAGCTTGATGAAGAAACAAATATTGGGGGAGACGTAGGGGTAGTGCTTGATATCCCTTGTCAATGTTGTTTTCATACCATACCAGTTATTTTGAAAGATAGTTATTGTACTGGCCATTAAACTGATACAAATACCTTCCCTAAAACATGTTAGATAAAATATCAACTTGTATCAGAGGTTTTCAAGTGTTTTGTAACTTTTGTTTGGTGCAGAAAGAAAAAAATTAAAAAAAAAAAAGGGTTATAAAACATGGTATATATTGGGGCTAATATATTGGTTTTAGCCCTAATAAAAGGAGGAGAGAATCCTCATTGCTGATAGTTGACGATTCTCTCCTCGTAGTTGGGGCGCAAACTGCAAAGTGCAGTTAAATGAAGGTCGTTGAGGGAAAATTATAATGCAGCCCTATTTAATATTGAACCACTTTACTTGACAACTAGCTGGTGTGGTGTGTCCAAGGCTGACATGTTGACCAAGTGGGACGTTGACATGTCAGCCCCTTAAGATCCACTTGTGTATTTGTTAGAAAAATATCTAGGACTACATCATTTTATGTCACAGACACTGAAATGTCGGCCCCTTAAAATCCACTTGTGTTTTTGTTAGAAAAATATCTAGGACTACATTTTATGTCACAACATTGCTATAACTATGATGTGTCCAATTATGAGTAATTGAGAAAAAAAAGTACAGTAATTTTAGGAACACACCATCTTACATGGAAAACTCTAATTAGTTGTCTATTACTTTCGCATTGACTCAATATTTTTTCGCTACTACTCATAACTAGGCACATCATAGTTATAGCAATGTTGTGACAACTAATTAGAGTTTTATGTAAGATGATGTGTTCCTAAAAAAAGCTTATTCTATTATTGTTTTTCCAAAAAAAAAAAAAATTTATAGAGTTGGGCCATGAGCTACATTTGGTGTAAAGAATTTTAATGTGTTTGTTACCATTCTTATTTGGTAGCACAAAAAATTAAGCATCCGGATGGCCCACTGAGTACTTGGGCTTATAAAAGTAAATGTGACCTTGTTAATAGAGTCCCAAACTGGTTTGGCCCAAAAATAAACTTCACATTCTTGAAGAATTCCATTTACGATTGGCCCAATTTTACTAAAAATTTTGCCGTCGTTTTTTTATTTTTCCACTTTCTTCTTCTTATCCTTTCAGACAACGTGTTCTCTCTCTCACCTTGCATTTGCCCATTTTTGGATTTTGAAGTCTTTGAGAAGTTTTGCAAGGATGGGTATAATTTGAAAGAGATTTCTCATACTGGTACAGATTATTAGGTATTTTAAGTTCTCAAATACCAGAGTTCCTAGCAGCCCATTCTACCATACATGCGAGAGAGATAAATATATATATATATATATATATATATTTGAACCAAAAATTTAATTAGTAATTAAATTGGGGTTAGTGAGTATATTTTTAGGACAGTTTATCTACAAAATTGATTGTAACTTAAAGTTATAACCTTACTCAATATTTTTTTATTGAAGGTGAATTTTGACAAATCCACTATTGGATTATATTTTCTTCTTATACCTTACATATTTGCAAAATTTTTATAAAATTAAAGATCGATAGATATGTCATCAATAAATTACTAAAATTGTAATTTTTTATAATTTAAAATTATGCATAAAATATAATCTTATAGATGATATAGTAAATAATATTTGATTGGCACAAAATTTGACATGTGTATTAAGAGTATAAAGAACATGCAATTCAATGGTTAAATGTTTAAAATATGCAGTAATGTTAATGATATTAAGTAAGGTTATAGTCTTAGGTTATAACCAATTTTATAACTAAAATTTGTTCATATTTTTAAACTTTAATCTTAATGTACAATGTTAGTTAATTTTTTATATTAGCCTCGTTTAGAGTGCAAGTTAATTAAGTACAAACCCGGATTTCTTAAGGAAGGATAATCTCAGGTGGAAACTTTGGAATCAAGATCAATTAAAGCATCCCTAAGTAAATAAGTATTTGGCTAAATTATTGATAGGGAAGATTTTCACAATCCCAAAAAATTTGTCTAACACTAAAGAGTCTTCAGTCACTAAAGCGTCTTTGGTCACTAAAGCCCCTTCGATCACTAAAGAAGTGCAACACCACATTGGCCCTGTCTGGATCCTCTTGCATCGTCAGGCTTATTGACATCTTTAGCTCTCAAGGCATCATCAAGTCCCCATGCCTCTGATAAGGCTCAAGATGGCTGTCAGATGCCCAATTGTTGGGCATCTTGTACGGCCAACTAAGGGTCGCAAACCAACAACCCTTTATACTTAGCTCCACACCATTTGCGTGCTCTCCGCTCAAATATCTCCATATGGAAAGAACTTGCACGCTACACCGAGATATCTTTCTATATATTTGTATCCTCCAAATATGAGAAGTTAGGCCCAAAGATCTTGGAGTCTTAACTCCATGCTCTCCCTATAAGGGAAGAACCTACAAACACGAGATCTTAGTCAGCTCTAGACCACTATATAAACACCAAGCTCCCTCTTCTCCATAATACATGAATTTCTTAGCTCTCATATTTTTAGAGTTATTGGAGATCCTTCAATCACTGACTTAACTTTTAGAAGGTTTTTAGTTAGCGCCCCATCGATGCTCTTTGTAGGTTCTTCACCTTTTATTCTTCAGGTACCTCCAATCGTTGTGCATATGGACTATTGATTCATTGTCGATTTTGTGCATCATCAATTATAAACTACACTTTTTCAATTTTGACATGTTTTCAGCTCAATCCTTTAACTTTACTATTTTTTCAATTTAGTCATTCCATATAGCCATCTAATACCACTCTTAGTTTAGTAAATTTAGTTTCCAAAATGAAGTAGATTTGGTGGACCTAAAAGAAAGAAAGAAAGAAAAAAAAAATCCCTTAATATAATGAATTGAAAACAAGTCAAAGTTAGAAGTTGTAATATGTAATTTTGCTTAAAAATTTTCAAATATTTTTTATATTTTCAAATTTCATAGTCTAGGGTTTTGGAATTTGGGAATTGTTCATAATTAGAAGGATTTAACCAATTGAATGTGAATACATTCATAGTTTGATGAAATTTTGGGATTTAGGATTAAATTCTTGATTATAGGATGTTAATATCATGATTCTTGGAGGAGATTAGAGAGTAAATTAGCCCCAAACTTGATCTTAAGATCAAAATTTCATAATTAGAAGGATTTGTGACTCTTTTACACGTGTAAGTACGTCATATGGTGTTAAGTGTGTGTGTGTTGTGATGATGAGGATGTTTATGTTGATATGAACTATCATCGCTTTCAAAGTCAACGTTTCTATGTACTTTAATTCCTCAAAGTTGTCAAAAATTGTTTTTCAGGTCAATTTGTGTTTTTCATAGGGGGGAGAGAATGTTTTTTAATATCAAACTGTCTTATTGTTGCTTATGACTCGAGCAATATAAGAGTTAACAATATGTTTGTTTCCCTATGTGTTTACTTAGAAAGAGATGGATGTCACCAGCCTGTGTTGCAAATGACACCTAAATCTCAATGTTTTTACGCTGAAAGAGCCAAGGAGGACTATGTAACTTATAACCTTGATATCCACGAACATACAAGCCCTGATTATTTAATCAATTCAAAAAAATTTGAATTACATGCACATACGCAGAGGAATTGACAAAACTTAGGTGACACTGCATTTGAAATCAGTTACACATTAATTCATCTCTAAAGTTCTCACCGAAATTCAATGTATGTCAAATTGTTTTTCTAACACTGGGAAAACCATAAACTAGCCAACAAAAAATATAATCTCAAAGTAAAATAAAAAGAAACTTGGAAAGAAATTCTACTGCTGCAAAATTTTAGTACCCTTAACCAACAGACTGGCCTCTGAAAATCACTTAACAGTACAGATCTTGATCACGGAATCAGTGTCAAGTCCATGCAACACAACGACCGAGTCTCCAGTCTTGCAAAGTGTCTGACCCTTTGCATTTTGAATGGCCAATTCTATAGCTTCTTCGCTTGCCAATTCTGGGCATAAATCAGGCACCAGACCCCTATAAATAAGGCTATGCGTTAGTGGAGCTTTAACAGACCATGACAAGTCAATTACGTCCCTTGTTATCTGTGGAACCACCAGAGAAATTATTGGCACACTTGGCCTGTACTTAGCTACCAGCTTTGCTGTGTTTCCACCCTTGCTAATGACCAAAATCAGAGTTGCTTTCGTTGAATGGGCTGTGTGCACTGCTGAAGCAGCCAAATTCTCTAATGAACTCATAAGCATTGGTGCAGCTTCCACTGTTCTCTTAAAAAGGTCACCATAATTTATGAAATTCTCTGCCTCTGCACAGATTTTGGCCATAGTTTGAACAGCAATTTCAGGATAGGCACCAGCGGCAGTTTCTCCACTGAGCATCACACAGTCAGTTCCATCAAGAACAGCATTGGCAACATCAGTGGCTTCAGCACGCGTAGGCCTGGGAGATTTGGTCATGGACTCCAGCATCTGAGTGGCTGTTATTACCGGCTTTCCTTGTATGTTGGCGCTTTGGATCATCATTTTCTGAGCCCAAAATATCTTTTCAATTGGAATTTCCATTCCTAGGTCACCCCTTGCCACCATGAATCCATCCGAGTTTGCAAGAATTTCATCAAAATTATCAATCCCTTCTTGATTTTCAACCTACCAGAATGCCAAAAATTAGTCAGTAGAAAGTTCAGAACTACAAAAACAATGCCTATTTGAAGTATTTGTCTTTGTCAAACAATGCCAGACTTGCAATTCAGCATATATATGTGTGTGTCTGTGTGTGTGTCGAAGACAAGATCAATCTCCAGAAAAGAAGTCATCCAGCTTATACAAAATCATGGGACAAGTATAAAAGAAAACTAAATTTTTGTTTTGCTGACTTCAACAATTGACATAATATTATATGGGAAGACGTGTTTGTATTTAATTGGAAAACCTAATGTACTAAGTTCTTTCATATCGGATAACATACCTTTGAAATGAGAAGGATATTGTTTGCATGCTTTCCCAGCAGTTTCCGAACCTCAACAAGGTCTGAACCTTTTCGAACGAAAGACAAAGCAATCATGTCAATCTTATTTGGAATTCCCCAGTTCAGTATATCATCTACGTCCTTGTCTGTTAAGGTTGGGAGATCAACAACAACCCCAGGGAGATTGACATTCTTCTTTTCACCAAGAACTGCAGAGTTTTCACAACGACACCTAACCAAACCCGATTCCTTGTCACAATCAAGAACTGTGAGACTAATTGACCCATCAGCGCACAGAATAACGCTTCGTGGCTTCAAATCTTTAGCTAGCTTCTCATAGCTCATAGAGATCATAGTTTCATCACACTTTATGTTGTAGTCTGTTGTGATGAGAATCTCCTGACCCTGCTGGAGTTCAATGGGCTTTGAATCTTTTAGAAACCCAGTTCGAATCTCTGGCCCCTGTTTTATAATTCGCAATTTCCAAAATATAATTATCAGTCAAAATTCTTATAATATGGTAACATTCAAAACACTAAAAACTGATGACTTATTGAAGTGGGACTGGAGCTAATATATAGAATCATCATCATCATCATCAAACACAAATAAATTGGTGGGGAATTTTGGTTGCAGAATGAGAACTTTCAAGTGGAACCAAATAAAATTTGTTTATAGAATCTTGAAGAGCTTTTCTGCACAACTCTCTATGATGTATCTTTATCAAAATAAAATTTGTGAGTGGTACTAGTACTACAAAGGTTTTCATTTGAATTTCAGGTATTAAATTTGCTAGTGCATCTTGTTTCACTAATCTAGAAAAATTAATGATTTTGATTCATAAAAATATATATGATTTTGATCCAAAAGACAAGATCTAAGAAAGCTTTTCAAAATTGAATTTTTTTTTTTATATTGTTTGGACAATCAAACCCTTTATTTTTCTCAAAACTCGAACAGTTGCTCTCCAAAGACCAGAAAAGTAGATAACTTGCCAAGAAGTAACAACCAACACTCTTTTTTTTTTAATCTGCTTCTCTTTCTCGCAAAAAAAACCCAAGGTATTAATTGGTTTTTGGTATAGATGAAATTCAATTCAAGTCTCTTATTCAAGAACAAGGAACTTTAGCTAACAACCCAATACTAAATCAACCAAAAAACCCAACCTACTTTTACATGACATTGTTATTGCTCACAAAATACGTCAAGAAATTAAAAAGATCCAACCCAAGCACCAAGCACCAAGCACCAATTACCTATTCCTAAACGCTAGTTTAAGATTGGAGATGGCGGGAACAAAGACACAAACACACACAAAACAAAGACTAAAGAACTAAGAAGAGTATAATCTTCAATAAATAAAGCCCAGCAAGATTTAGACATAAAAAACTCAAAGACACAAACATTGTTGAACAAATAAGCAAGATATATAGTGATAGTCATGTATGTACCTTAGTGTCCAACATGACAGCACAGGGAATGCCAGTGTTGTGCATGGCAATCCTGAGATTATCAAGGGTATGTTGATGGTAAACATGAGTGCCGTGAGAGAAGTTGAAGCGAGCAACATTCATCCCTGCCCTTAAAAGCTTCTCTAGCATGTCCACTGACCGTGACGAAGGTCCCAAAGTGCACACAATCTTTGTCTTTGGCCTGCCCTGGGCTGCAACACCAAGTATCTTCTCCATTGTGCTGTTATACTACTGTTTTCACGTAACAGAAACAGCAAACACACACAGAGAGAGAAGAGACTGGTTGAGAGTTGAGACAATGAAGCCGCTTGACCTATTGGGCTTTTATAGGGTTTTGAAAGTGTTATTTTTATTTTTATTTTCTCCTAAATTCAACCCTTTTCAACTTGTACTAGGAATACCACGTTCGGTGGTTTTCTACTTTTCTTGACACCCAAACGACAATTCGGAGTATCATGCAAGAAATTTGGCTCAGCCGTTGATCTAGGTGACCTATTGATAAAGGACTCACTTGATTAATTCAATCAGTCCTAGACTCCTAGTTGTCCTTGGTCAACATTATTTATTATTATTATTATTTTTTAAACATTATTGTTATTCTTATTTGAGGAAGTGAATAAATAAATATAAATAAGCAGCAACAACAATGATAATAAAAATATTAAATCATTCATATTATATTATGATATTATTTTTAAAATTAATCATAACTTTAGGTGATTACTGTTTTATAGCAATTTTAAATAAATGCTCTGAAAAGAGTATTCCCTTAAAGTGTTTTTCCCCTTGTCTATATATATATAACCAAAACTTTTGAAACTCCCACAATTTTTCACGTCAGTAATATTAAAATAAATAGATATAAATATTATAATTTATAAATATCAAAAAAACTTAAGCTTTTGAAGCTCTCACAATTTTTCACGTCAACAATATTAAAATAAATAGATATAAATATTATAATTTATAAATATTAAATAATTTCAACCTTTTTAATTCCTTTGATTTGCTTCCCGACTTTTTTTGTGAAACAGTTCTTCTCCTTGCTACCCAGCTTCTCACCCAATTCATAAAATTGTCTTAGACAACCCCTTTAGAGAAGGAGGAAGATGAGAGGTATGTTACCCCCAAACTGAAAACCTAATAAAGACCCACTATATATGGTGAAAACCTTACAAAATCTCTGCAAGCTCGAACACAAAGTAATCCACTTCGAGTGTGAACTGCGAAGCCTCTGTGAACAACAAAATCTCCTCTAGCGAGCCATGAAGCCTCCTCATATACGAAGCTTAATTCAAGACCGTAATCCTAGAAAGTTTGACCTCTTGAGCTGGCAAAAATTGGCTCGAGCTCGCACCATGAATCTCATCGCATGCGAGCTATGAGTCTCTTCACACACGAAGCTTAATTCGAGACCGTAGACCCAGAAGTTTCAAAAGTGAGTTAATAAGGCCCGTGTAAAGGAAAAGGATGGGCCAGATTAAGAGATAAGAAACTAAAGAAGTGAATGGTCTTTAACCACGTGGATGGACTGAAATTGGCAAAGCAGTTCGCTAGAGGAGATTTTGTTGTTCGCTAGAGGAAATTGGCAAAGCCACATACAAAAATGTTTATTCTGATAAGATTTATGCAGGCTTCATCAAAGTGCGTCAATTTTCCTCTAATTATGCAGAAACTATAATGCCGAACTTGCACCACTATCTGCAACTATGGAGACTTAAAAAATATGGTGTTTTTCAATTAAGTAAATCGATAGTGTTTTATTGGTGGCGTAAATTAACTCATTTACACCACATCAGGATTGAAGGTTTATAATTTTCAATTTATTACATATTGTTCATTTAAAGTTGCAATGTCTATTGGATAGTATAGTACGTTGTTATTCATTTTACTGCTATTTTTTATGATTGAATAGTTTCTTGAATAATTGCTGCATGTAGTAAACAACGTAAATATACATATATATATATATATATATATATATATATATTTATTCTTTAAAGTCTCAAACTTAATAGCTTTTCTGTGCATATTGATAATTTTTTTCATATTAGGGAAGTTATCAATAGCTTTCCCGTGCATTGCACGGGTTTGCGACTAGTTTATCTAAGAATTGTACTTTTAAACCCACAACATATCATATCATCAAAGAATCCAAGTTAGGTTTTAATTGTACTCAAATTTCCTGCCTAGTGTCCTTTTAATTCTGTTATAATTTGATGTTTAAGTTCCTTTATATTCTAAATACTCTAATATTATGCTTCCTAATTGTATTATAATGTTGTATCAATTATATTTACATGCAAATTTATGCACCTAAGTTTATATTATTTTTTAAAAAAAGTTAATTAAAATTTTTTTTTTGAGGGGAAGTTAATTTTAATTGTGGTTCTTCTTACTTCCATCGTGTGTATATGCAAGAGTTATAAGGTAATTATCATTTATTTTGGAATTAGATCCGTTGCACTTCTTAGAATTTAGAAAAATACTAGTTACTTAACAAACTTTATTGCTTGACAAGCTTTAGCTTAAATCTGTATTATTGCTGCATGATTTTGGAGACTTCAATCATGCAGCAATACATTGTGAATGATAGGTTGAGCTTCATGCTTTATCCGTGGACCAATTCCTTTATGCTTCACGCTCGTCTAATCTTTGGTTAGTCCAATTGTGAATGACTTAGGAACAAATGCTAGAGCCATTGATGAAGAAGACCACTTTTTTTTTTTTTTTTTTAATACAAGATAGGTCTATTCTAGTCTAATTTAAGTGTACATGTGTGTGAAATTCTCTCCTGTAAACTTAAACTCCAATCTTTGCCCCACCCCATCCCACAAGAATTTTGTAATTATGAAGTGACCATTATGCTAAGGGTGCACGGTGATTGAAGAAAAAGAAAACTACCTAGAACTAGGGCAACCAGTTTTCTTACTTTGCTCCCTATTAAATAAATAAATATGTATGTATAAACTTGGTATAACTTCATAAGAGTTACACATTTTTTAAACAATTGATTATTATTAGATTTAAGGGTGAAAAAACGCTTATGGTAATAATATTATTAATATTCTCTAGAAATTACCCAATTAGGCATTAACTCTTCTTAATAAAGGGGGAAAAAACACTACTCCACCCTCCTCTTTTCTTCCTAGCTCTCTTCCTCTCTCACATCATCTTTTTGCTCTCGTGCAAACAAATCGTAATTCATAAGGGAGCAAGACAGGTGTTGGCTGTATTTTTAGCTACTTAGGTTTGCTGTGACTTTCACTGTAGAGCTTAGCAATTAAATTGTTATTTTTGAGTGTGTCAAGCATTGGAGGAGACTGTTGGGCCATATCATGAAGGACATTAAGCTTCAAATCCAAGGTAGTGGTCCTTGGAATGTTGCTGCTGATTATCCAAAGACAATTAACGCCACGAAAGTACTAGTCTATTTTGCCATAAACCATGATGCTTTGCATATATTGATGGAAGAGAGCCCATCTTTTTTAAGATCTTTTAAAGACCATGGTGGGTGATGATGACATGGCTGAGAGATAACGTTATTATTGCACTAATTTTTGAAATGACTTTGGCCAGGCCGGAGCCATGTACATGGGTGGGGGGCCATGATTTTGAATTTTCATATATATATATATATATATATATATATAATTATTTTAATGTTTTCAAAATTTAGTCTACAAAAATAAGAGTTGGCTCTCCCAAATATTTGAACTAGTCCAATAATGCTCTTAAAAAAAATATTTGGTATAATAGTTGTAAGGTATAAGAACCCCATCTGATTGTATCCTTACCGCGGTGCCTGGCGCGGTGCGGTTTTGTCCTCGTCCCCGAGTGCAAGACCAACCAAGGGCTAGACCTTGTAGTTGTAATCCCACATCGGTTAGAGAGAGCGCCCCACTACCCTTTATAATGCTTCAGGAGCTTGGGTAGTGTACCACTACTCACATGTGAGTAGTGGTACACTACCCAAGCTCCTGAAGCATTATAAAGGGTAGTGGGGCGCTCTCTCTAACCGATGTGGGATTACAACTACAAGGTCTAGCCCTTGGTTGGTCTTGCACTCGGGGACGAGGACAAAACCGCACCGCGCCAGGCACCGCGGTAAGGATACAATCAGATGGGGTTCTTATACCTTACAATAGTTATAGAGACATAACTTTATTTTTTGCAATTTTATTTTTTATGGTAAAATGTGCTCTTATATCTATTAAATACTTGATAAAATTTGACACCAAGCATGTTTAGATCTATTATTTTCAACAAGTCATTTACTCAGTAAAAAATTCTTATCACTAAAATTACATATGAAATGTCTCTTTAATTGCCACATAATGGATTAAAGCTAGATAGCTTCAAATTTTTTTGGAGCCTAACTTATTCCTGCAAGTTTTGGATATTTATGTTTTTGAAAATTTCATTAATTCAATTGAAATATTTTTACTTACTTTAGTATAAAATTTGATAATTTGTATTGAAAATGAAACTTTTAGAGAATTTCACTATGAAATGGTAAAAATGCATTTCATTTTATGAAAGATCACCATTAAAAATAATTTTGATTGAAAATACTAAATTCTTTTTTTTGTTGGGTGTGGGTATATATATGTGTGTATGCAATAAAAAAGAGAGTGTGTGTGTATATATGTGTGTGTGGAGAGGGGTTGTCTTGATAAATATATTAGTGCCGCAACTTGGCCCCTCCAAATAAAAATTCATGGCTCCGCCCCTGACTTTGGCTGTGAGTGTTCTTATCCTTAGAAATACTCAACCTCAACAATCATTCTCTAAAAAAATTGTGACTTTGGCCATGTTTTTCTAAAATTTTCCGGTACTTTAAAACAATATTGTAAAAAAATCAATGGTGGGCCTAAATGTACATAGTACAAAAAGAAAGATGCGAGTGCGGATAAGTGGAAGAAGACGATGACACAGAGGAGAGTGGAGAGTTAATGCTGTGTTTGAAGCGAAGACATCACCGGTGAAAAAAAAAAGTAAAAAATATTTGACGGTAAAATGGAAAAGAAAAATAATAATTGGTTAAAGGAAAATCCACTAGATAAAAGTTAAGGAAAGGACCACATTGAAACCAAAATAAAAGTTGAGGCACCAAATTGGCAGGAAAAAAAAAATACTTTAGGGGTGAAAATGTAAACAATATAAACTTAGAGTGTGTAATTTGTAACTAAGCCTCTTTTATTTAATTAATCTAATTATTTATAAACTTGTCTCCAAGTTCCTGATGGTTGAAATCATGTAATGATTTTCCTTTCTATCATGCAATAGTGGTATCAATTATCATGTAAGTTTGGCCTATCTTATTTTTACAACGTACCTTATATAAAAAGTTAAGGATTTTGTGATTTAACATTATATGCAGAGAGGAAAAGAAATAAACATTATTTTGACATCCCAAAATTATCACTTATATTGTAGATTAGATGTTATATTTAATTTTTTTTCTTCCAAAAACAATTAATAAAAAAATTGTGATATTGGTGGAAACTAAATTCGTTATATAGAAGAGGAGTGGGTGCTTTCCAATTTAGTTGATAACCAGCAGTAGTGAAGTGTTAGGAAATTTATCAATTGGATTTTGGCGTCAAAATTTTTGTCTCGAACTCTCGGAATCACTAACAGTTCTGCTGTTTATATTCAGGGAAATAATGAAGAGACGTAGATTGAGAAAATAGAGATATGCAGATGCTAAGAATGTATGTTAGTATTCACCTTAACAACCATATTAAGAATAACTACATATCCTTATCTTGAAAAGATAAAAAAGATGTCTACAAATCTCTAATCAGTAAACCTCTGAAAATAGAAAGTTGATATAGCCGAATTATTATACCTTTTTCTCTGCTCTATCTATATTTTACAAATCAAAATCTGACACATGTCTACTAATTCCCAAATTTATGCATTTTATTTTAGGATTGAGATCCCGTGCAATACCTATGGCATTGCACATACGGTGTGCAATAGCACAAATCCCATCCATCCATTTAATCCAATGACTCATTATTTTGACACCTCAGACACGCTGGCAAATCGTGTGCTCACTCAAGATTTCATTTCAGCTTCCCATTTTTGAATTTCACTAAAACTCTCTCCTCTCTCTCACTTCAACCGAGCTCTCCCCGTCACTCTCCCTAACGCTCTACTCTCTCAACCCCAACTGTGCATCCACCACTCTCTCAACATCCACGCTTGCTCTCTGCCTCTCCCTCAACCCGGTCGTCACCGCTTCCCGCATACCCCAACTTAGACCCATAAGCAAAAACAAAGAAAAAATGGTGGCTCACCATCTGAGATCCCGACCCCCAAACACTCGCACCCTTTTTAGACCCAGATCAGAGAGAGAGTAAGGGTTGGGGTTTGGAGAGAATCAGGTGTTTAAGTAAGAATTTGATGCTTTTCAGACCCAAATAAGAGAAAGTAGGGTTAGGGTTTGGAGAGAATTGGGCAAGAGAGAAGTTGATGCTTTTTCAAGTTTGATCTATAGAGGGATATGAGATTAAGAGAGAAAGAAAGAGAGTTTGGTCGAAGGAAAGAAGAAGCCACCATCGGAGGTGGTGGTTGTGATGAAAATTATCTTTGCCGATTTGGGCTTGTTTTAGAGAGAGACCACCACTCAGTAGGGTTTTCTTTTATCTCTATTTTTTTAATAAACTCTATTTGATTGCTAGGAAAGGAAGGAAAGTAAATAATGGTGTCACAATTTTGTTGATTGATTTATTGGGGCTGACTTTAATTCTGTTTTTTTTTTTTTAGCTTAGGAATTGAAATCAAGTTTTATGTTGCTTGCATTTTTGTCAGTTGTTTAAAAATGCTTGATACAAAAATAGTGATTGTGGAATTAAAAATGCTTTCTCTGGCATTAATAATCTACCAACGTGATACAAAAATAGTATATTAGAACTGTACATCTTCCAAAAATAGTGATTGTGGCTGCTCAACTTAAGGACTCTGGAGGAATTTAGTGTAGATTTTACATAGCTTTATTATGCTTGATGAATCTGCCATGGATATTGAAAACATTCAAAGGTCAAACACTTTTTCTCATTGGGGCTGAATTTAATTCTATTTTCTCTTTTTTGGGTTTTTTAGCTTAGGAATTGAAATCAAGTCTTATATTGCTTGCATTTTTGTCAATTGTTTAAAAATGCTTGAATCCTTGTAATTTGTATTCAATGGGCTTATTATTAGGTTCCTAATGATGAAAGTTTGAACCTCTATGAGCTATTTAACCAAAGCATGAATGTTCAATACATTAAAAGGCTTTCACAGAAAATTTTTGACAGCACATATTTTCAATTGGAGTTAATTACATAAAATTGAATTTAAAGACTTCTTGTAGATGTGTTGTTAAAAAAGGCATGCTTTTATTTTGTTGAATGATTTCATATCAAGTGTCACTCCTTAGATATAGAAGAAACTAAATGGGTAGCAAATTCTTAATTATACAAAATTTACTTTTTCAAATTTTCAATTTTCCTGGTATCCCCAGAAACTGCTACAGATGTAGATCATTAGCCATGAAGTTTGTTAGTTATAATTTCTATAATGAAATTGTTCTTTAATCTTAGTCTTTTTGGATTTAAATTGGTTCTATAATGGCTGAATATGCTGTGATTGAATTTCTGTTTGATGGTGAGCTTGTGTGTCCTTGGTGTAATGGTTATAGCTTTTGTTTGGATTTGAAACCAATGAATGGTGGTTGGTTGGGCTTTGCATGTATTAGTGTAAAAAAGTTGCAATGGGTGAGTGTATTAATCTTCTTGATGTTTTTTCCCTTTGCTTTGATTTTTGTTATTGCCTTGCTTCTTGTGGTTGTTGTTATTGTTGTTGTTGTTGTTGTTGTTGTTGTTACCTCTTGAGCAATTTTAGGAGTTTTTTTTTTTTTTTTTTGGTAAACTGGAAATTCTATTGCTTAGTCATAAGCTATTCTAAAAATCCTTATGACATTTTTCATTTTTTTTTTTTCCTAATTTTTCTTAAGTGCATGTTATTTTCCTAAATTTGGATTGACAATGCACTATGCAGCAATGTATTATTCTACTAGGATAATATGTTTGGCCAGTTGTAGTTCATTTTATACATTAAATCTATGGCTCTTGACAGATGAACTTGTGAGGAATTTTTTTGCTGTCTTGAATTGTTACTAGTCATACTTTATAAGTTCAGCTCAAATTTTAGGTAATGAATTACATATTTTTATATGTTTGTTAGTGCATGCCCAAAATATTCTGGGTTCTTGGTTCAAAATCATCTTTCAAAATTTGGTGATTTTATTATTGACTATAATGATTGTAACAAAAAAAAAAAAATAGAAATAAAAATTCTATGGTTACTAGCCAAGCGGCCCAAGCCCCTACCATGAAGCCTACTCAGCCTACTATGAAGCTGGCTTTGTTCATGATTTTTATTGTATCATCTTTCTATAGTTTTTAGTGTTTTGAGTGAGTTTTAAATGGGGAAAACACTTAGTTGGCTAAGTTTTTTACTCTGTCAATCAAGTCCTCTTTAGCTATGTAGATGGTTCTCAATGGAAATTTCAATTCATGCATTTCCTTCTGTGGATAGAATAGTTCTACCTAACAAACTACTACTTGATTGTAGTTAGATAATTTTCTCTCTGCTTTGGAGATGGTTCTATTTCTTAGTGCCTCAAATAATTAGTTGCAAGCTTCATTTTGCCACCATCTACTCTTTCTATTGTCAGAATTAAAATTCTACCAACGTGATACAAAAATAGTATATTAGAATTGTACATCTTTCAAAAATAGTGATAGTGGATTAAATCAAATATGTTTACAATAGTAATCTAAACTTGCTTAGCAGTACTTTAATGCCAAAGAAAGCATTCTTGCAAAAAAAATAATTATACATATCATATATGGCTATAGATAATAAAAATTGAAAATAATAATATAATATTGTTTAGGTAATAGATTCTCTACCATATTCAGAGTTAGGAACTATCAAGTCCTAGATCAAACTTCTCCTATTATAGTTCTAGAGCTATGTTAGTTTATTTAACCAGTTTTGGCCTCAATAGCACAAAATCTATGAAATTGGAAATTTCTCATTCATTCTACCATGTACTAACAAATTTAGGGTATGAAAAGATGCTGCATTCCACTGAGTAAGAGCATGTAAAAGAAATTGGTTATCCGTCTCCTAAACAACTTCTCTTAAAGGAGCTTCTAGAATCAAGCACGTATATGTGATGAAGCATAAAAATATTAATTACATGCATTTAAAAAATGAACAAGATTTGGTACATAACATTGCATTTAAAAATATTAATCATTGCATTACTCAAACATGCACTTGTACAATCTAACATATTTACATGTTTGACTAACTTCTTTAGTTACAAAAAATTATCCAAAAAATTTGCTACATGTGCAATCAGTTGTCTAAATAGTCAGATTTGTTATTCAAGAAACTGTCCAAGGAAAAGTTGTCCACTGTGCAATATGCTACCATATCTACTGTGCACTATACTATCCACTACAAAATCAATATTAGCCTGAAAATATGTCAAAAAAATCAAGTTACATTTTAAACTTAAACAAACATGAGAAATTTTCACTATAATTAAACTTACCATTTATTAGTTTTTTACATACCAAAAAAGTATTGTGTTTGCAGGCAAGCATTTGTATTTTCAACACATAGAGTTAATCCATAATTGAACCTAACTTCATTTCCCTGTGTATATATATAAACAAATAAGTTTATTCATTTGGTGAGTAGAGAGGATATAAACACATGGATTTATCTTTTACTTGACCAATATTCATTTGGTGAGCAAGAATTAAAACTAAATATTTTAAATTTGAGGGACCAAAACCAAACTTGCCTCAATCAAAAATATAAGTCACTCACCAAATTGTTATAGGTGGAACTCACACAAAAGGCCAGTCAGGAATGACCTTTTAATAAAGTCACTCATCATAAGCCAAACCAAAACCCAAATCACCCATTGCCAAGTATGCATAGCCAAGAGACAATCAATAGCCAACCACACCCAAATCATCCATCACTATCAACCATCAAAGAGCCAACCCAAATCACTAGTCAACAAGGCAACACACAACCAAGCCACAACAATATCCCAACCCATCAACTACCTGACTGGCAACCAAGAACTACTTAAATCTTACGCATAAAGCCACTTCAACAAAAACTTCGTAATACAAATCAATCAGAAAAACAGAATTCAAATCCACCAATTCAAAAGTTTCTAGATAGTCACTTAAAACTTGAATATACATCACACAAATCTAACAAGTTCATGAAAAAAAAAAGTAGGGAAGATTGGCAGAGCTCAATTGAGGGAAGATAGACACTTAAAGCAACGTTTACATTTTACCTGGCAAACAGCTGCATCATTTGATACTTGAGACAATGATGGAGTTAATTGAGACAATGATGGAGTTAATGGTGTCTATGTAATCACAATGATTATAAGAGAAATAATTTACGAAATCATCTAATTACTTATAATTGCAAAACAAGTAAACATGTAAGTTTTTTCAAAATTTCATGTATGAAAACATTTACATTTTACCTAACTAACATCCGCAATATTTGATACTTGAGACAATAATGGAGTTAATGGTATCTATGTAATCACAATGATTATAAGAGAGAGTTTAAGAAATCATCTAATTACTTATAAGTGCAAAACATGTAAACAAGTATGTTTACCCTTAAGAATTATGTGAAACTAGTTTGGTAACTATGGATTGGTCCCAATTCAGATGTCATCATTGGCGTCGAAAAAGTGACAGGATAAGTCTGCTACATCACAAAAAATAAAACTTTATTAATAAATTCACAAATGAAAAGGCAAGTGTAGTACAACCTCCAACTTCACAAATTATTAAGTTATTCCACTACGAAAAAAAAACTCTTACTTGATGCAAATAATGTTCTCCATATGAGCCATAATTATTGTATTGCATGTTAGGAGCAAAACCAAGTTCGTATATGAGAATATATATATATATATATATATATTATTAGCCATAACAATATAAAAGTTTACAAACAATGGAAACTTAATAAGGGATAAAAATAAATAAATAAAATTTACTTTGGAAAACTATTGGCTAACCTCATCATTTAATTCAACTCTACCCCTCTTCTTTTTTTTTTGCTTCTCAACCCAACTTTTCTTTCGTTTTCCACCCTTGTGACCTTCTTTTTTCTTAAGACCTTTTGCTCTTTTAACCAAATCTTCCAAATGTTAATTAGGATCAAGATTTTCTGCACCACTACATAATGGCATTTGATGGGGCAATTGATGACCAGCCACATTTTTTGCTGCAATGTCTTCAACACTTTTTTCATATTCCTCTATCATCTTTTCTATTAAAGCAAATGCCTCTTCATTGTCTGCCACCCAAGAAGCTAATTGTACCAACTTGGGACATAATTTTCTATATCGCTGTGTAACACTCAAGTTGACATCCTCTTCCACATTTGTTCTCCTATTGTTCAAGGTACATCCACTTTTTGCCTCTCTTGTCCATCTTTTCAAAATGTACATATCAGGAATTGTCTTTATATCAAGAAAGTCAAAGACTTTCAAAACATGGCAACATAAAATCCCAACAATTTCAAACTTTCTACAACTACATGAAAATGTCTTATCTGCAGTGTCATAAGGGCCTATGAACTCACCAGGCTTATGCATAAACTCAATAGTGTATGTAAGCACTAACAAGTCCTCTTGGCGATTTTTTATCCTTGCTGCTGATGCAAGGTCTTATTGATCATGAAGCATTCGAAATATTATAGATGTGTACACTTGTATTGCTTACTTCAACAATGGAGAATTTTTCAAGCCCAACTGGGGAAATTTTTTCCTAGCATTAAATTCAGCTTGTAACTCTCTTTCTCATTTTTGCTTAATCTCCCGGTCAAAATGTTCAAAAAATTCTGCCACATCCAAATTAGATTTCAAGTAATCTTTCAAATCTCCATTCAAGCTTTCACTGAGTTGGGTACTTCGTATTTCCAATGTAAATTCATTCTTCATGTAACACTTTGCCCATTTTCCTTTCAATTTGTAGATAGTATCCAACCAACTACGATCATGTATAGCATATGTGTCAATCATGTCCTAAGTTTTTTCAAATTCAATTTCATCATTAAACTCAAACATACAAGTTTTAATTACTTGAAGAAAAGAAGAACCATCCTTCATCAAATTCAACAAATGTTTTATCCCATTTTGTATTATGTGCCAAGAACATAATCCATGGTAAGTGTTAGGCATTACCTCACTTAATGCCTTTGCCATTGCAGGATCTTGATCCGTAAAAATTGTTTTAGGCTTTTCACCTGCATGTGCAACTAAGAAGCTTTCAAACAGCCACTTAAATGATTCTGTCGTTTCATCATATAAAAGAGCAGCCCTAACCATTAACCCTCTATGGTGATTGAAACCGGTAAACACCCCTAATGGTCTTAGCTCTTTATTAGCACCATATGTAGTTTCAAATGTCACCACATCACCAAAATTAGCATAATCAATAACCATTCTAGCATCAGCCCAAAAAATGTTAGTTATCTGCTCAATGTTATCTAATTGTACTCTATATTGAAATGATGGATTTTTAGTCAATTGTTCCTGAAAGTACCCTAATAAACATGTAGCTTGACCATATATCAAGTTTTTTTGCCGTCTTGTTCTAAGGCAATTTTTTGATCAAGCTCAGTGAATCCAAGATTAGCTCTCCCACCAGCCTCTCTACTCATCAACTCATGTGCTGCCTTTGGCTTGATTCCAGAAAAGGATGCTAACTCAATCAATCCCATATGAACTTCTGAAATTTTTCGTTCAGATCTCATAATATAAAATGTTTTTGATAGATGAAGAGTGTGATTTTGTTCTCCAATAAAATCAAACAATTTAAACTTTCCACTTTCTCGCACTAATGAAACATATAACCTTACAGGACAATTAGTCCTTGTATCATCTCGGTTACAAATGCGAATCATATCTTCTTTTTCTTTACCTCGAATGCCCTGCTTTGCACATACAAATCCTCTTGATGTTACCTTACCATCAATCTTACTTTTATTTATGTAATGTTTTCTAACATCAAAGCCCACTTACGTTCCATATTTTACCCAAAATTCTCATGCATCTTCTAATGTATCAATTCCATACCAACTCTAGGATTCAAATCTTCATTGGCATCCATGTTTTGAGAGAATTCTCTCACCACACTATGCAATGAATTAAAGAATACTCCTGTAATTAACAAATATACAAAATTATCTACTATTATAAATATAGAAGAATGAATGTTTTTCATTGAAAATAAAAGCTGAAATTTTTTGTACCAACATTGTGTTTATCATATAAAAGAATTACAACAGACCAATATATGATCATGAGAGATGATGACCCAATTGATAAAGGACAATTTCAAGCTAAAATTTCATAAGAAACTATTTAAGTGTATCATACCTAAAACACTACAGTTTAAACACATCCAGGACCTAAAAGCATAGAATTCAACCAATGTAACATCTGAGTAAGTAAAATAGGGATTTTAGATATATCCCGTATACCACTTGAATGCTCAAAAATGTGTTGAAAACACAAGAGCTATTTAGACCCCAAAATTAAAGTTACGGTTCGATTGATTTTACATTAACTTAATATTAAGTGTGGAATAGTGTAAACGCAAGCGGATAAACAAACAAGTTACTCTAATCCATAATCATAACAACACAGTAGTAAAATGAAAAGAGAAAGAGTAGGGAAGAAGGATGCAAACACAAAGATAACACATCGATGTGTTATCGAAGAGGAAACTGAAGTCCTCGGCGAAAAACCTCTCCGCCACCCTCCACGTGATAATCGATCCACTAGACAATCAGTTGGGATACATGGGTTAGCAAGAGACCCTCCAAGGCTAATCTACCCGATGTACCTAAGCCCTCCAAGCTCCTACTCTAACAAGGCTTCTCAGAACCGTGTCTTGTCTAGTTCTCCGGATCCCACAACAAGCTCCATGTTGCATCTGCTATCATTGGCTTCTTCCAATGCTTCCCAGCAGCACCAAGACCTCACTGAACACTCTGAAAGGCTATGGTAAATGTTTGGGCTATCAACCTCTCAATGGTATGGCAATGGAAAGGTAGGAGTTGAGGAAAATTCACAAGCAATTGTGTAGAGAAATGTGGGTATAACAATCTCTAACTCTTAAGGTTTGTGGCTAGGGTTTTCTCTCAGAAGCACTCCTCAACATCTGTGGGTAATGTGGGTATAAATAGTGTAAGCACAGAAAGTGAGTATCAGAAATGACAATCTGGCAAAACAAAATGTTTCGCGGGTATCTCGCGGGAAGGCCTTACCCGTAAGTTACTCGCGAAACACAGCTGTCTCTATCCTATCTTGACTCTTCGCATTCCAGTCATGTGTAGGGCACATGCTTTACTTTGTAGAATGCTTAGTCGCGAGCTACTCGCGAAAACAGCTTTAGTCTTCATGCTTTGAGTCTTCACACACACACACACACACACACTCTCTCTCTCTCACACACAACCCTTACAATGAAATTCCACAAATAATACATGGTATAAAAGATTGAACATAATTACAATTAAATTTGGCACGGAATAAAAGCCAACAAAATATATAGTTGTAAATTACAACTTTACAATCTCCCCCTTTGGCTATTCCATGACAAAACCCCTAAAACAGACTCTAGACTTAAACGTGAGTTTGGGAACTGTGACAAAACTCACTCACACCTAATCTAGAAGTTGTGAAGCACTTGCACGTATATACTTGTAACCTGAAACACTTGCACACAAACAAAAATTTCATTAAGCTTATGACAAGTTGAATATATGGTATGTACACGAGCAAGTAAAGTTCGATCAAGTTTGTAAACACTATAAAACATGTAAGCATATCTTGATCAAACAGGAACAGTCATTAAAGAATGACTACAATGAACATTTAGCTAGTAAATGTTGTTTCGGACACGTAATGCAATTAAGAACAATCATAAGAATCAATTGCATGTCCAACACTCAACAGATGCAAAATACGCGAAGTATTTGCATCTAGGATACAAAATCCTACTCAGGGTACAAGAGTGAGGTACTCAAGATCAACATCTAAAAGTACTAAAAAATGCTACAAAGCATTGAGATAAACACAAATACTGAATATAAACTAAAATTAAAACAGAGTACTAAAGTTTTAAATAAAAGCAATAAAGACAACTATCCAAGAGTTAAATACTAAAACAGTTTAGATCAAACACAAGTAAAGTTGAACCGCCTGAATGAACCAATGTATCTAAGTCTAAACTCTATCTATGTTTTGCTCCCCCTTAAATATGCAAGCTCCCCTCAAAATTTTCTCCCCCTTTTTGACTGGAATGGCCAAAGAGGCTAAAATTGGTCGGACTCTGAATCTGATCCCTGCGCCATGGATAAATCCTCGATCTGTGAGGATACTGTAGTGATCTAACCCTGGATATAGGCAAATTGGTTCGCGGTATGCTGCACATAGGAGTCTAGCATGGTAAACATTTGGTCCACTCTAGCTAGGAGGCGATCAAGTCTGTCTAATCCTCGTGCTGGTGCTGAGGATGATGGCTGACTTGAAGACTCTAGAGCAGTGGTGAATCTATCAATCTCCTCTTCTGTGTCACCACCCTCTTCCTCAACATGATCCCTTGGTATCGTATGCACACTTGTTTTGGAGACTTTGATGTGAGCTGTGCTCCTAGTCACTGTGTGTGCACCAATAGGATAGTCTCTATGAACCACAGTGAGACCACTCGGAAGTTTTAGTTTTGCCTTTGCAATTAGGCCCATAATTAGAAAGGGAAATGGCATGACTGGTCTGGCGTTCCGCTTCTCAATGCTCTTGGTCAAAAGATGGAAAATGTGTCCACAAATATCAATCTCCTTATAAGTGAAGAAATCATATAGGAAGATTGTCCTTGGACCGGACAATGTCGTCAAGTTGGTGACCGGATACAAATTGTGGATCATCACATAAGCAAGAGCTCTCGTTTCTGGACTGAACGAAATTGTGTTCATGGACTTCTTGGTTGGTGTACCCCCAAGAATCTTTACCATTTCCTCAATTGAGTCTAGGCGATCATCATACTGGACTGTGATTGGCTGTGAAGGTGGACGAACTTCAAGGAAGTCTTGGATTGAATCTCTTGTAATCACAAATTCCTTGTGTCGCACCCAACAGTTAATGTGGTCTCCGTCCACACTAGCATTTGAGAAGAACTCTTTAATTATTTCTGAGTATACATTTCCACTCGGATTTAACAGCTTTGTCCATGTCCTCTCCTTGAACACATCTGGAATGAAAGTGTCTCCAAGAGTATCCAATTGGACAATTCTCTCCATAATTATTGTGGCTCGCTTGTAACAGTCATTGTAAGCCATATCTGCCTCAGCAGACTTGAAGTTGTCAGAATCCGTGCGAGCGCGCTTGGAGGATTTCTTGGTTGCTGAATGTTTGGTAGGAGACATCTGCACATGTACACAGAGCAAGGAAACAAGTGCAAAACAAAAAGAAACAGACCACAAAACTTGATTAGATCCAAGTTAGTCCAAAACAAAAGTAATAATACTTAAAACTGAACATAACAAAGTTAAAATAGCATGCTATCAATGATAAACAATGTAAACATGAGCAAAATACAAGAATATTATCAACTAAGCATGTGTGTGCATGAGATGATGCATGATGTGTGCCTAGTGGGTGCCTAGTGTGTGCCTAAGTGATGCATGGCATGGCATTGAGGCACAAATTGGGCAAAGTGTGTAAAACACACACCCATTGACCAAAACATATCAAACATGTTTAATCAAGAATAACCTAAGCAATGGAGCTCATTTGAATCCACTACAACTCAAAAATGTCACATGGACATTCTGTCAAACACCTAACATACAACAGTGAGCAACACTTATGAATAATGCATGAACAGGATGAAAACTGCCTCAATACATGATTAAAATGCCACAAGGGGCCAACATATATACACACAAATCAAATGGGACTCAGCCCAATCAAAGATTTGAAGAAATTTTTCTTAAAATTAAAAATCCTAACCCTTTTTTGAAAATCCCCAAATTTTGAAAACCTAAGGTAAATTCTGCAGAATCTAAGACAAAGATGAAAAGAATGTTTTAGAAAACATACCTTGATGATGATTTTGTAGAAAACACTCTTGAAAATGATGGGGTTTGAGTGAAAATAAGTTTTGGGTTGAGAGTGGTTCGAGAGAAACCAAGCGAGGGAAAATAGAGAGTGTTTGAAAAACTGTCACATCTGCCTATAAAACTGAAAACACGCGTTTTTCGCAAGTTAGGCAGTCGCGAAAGTAATCGCGAAAAAGACCACTAAAGCACAAAAGCTTTAGCGAGAAGCTTTTAGTCTCGAAATAGTCACGAGACAGTCGCGATAGCCTCTGTATGAAATTTGTGTTTTTCCAGTTTTTGCCTAAAACTCATTTCGTGAGAAGGGTCTAGTTGTGAAATACTCGCGAGACAGTCGTGAAATTCTTTGTATGAAGCTGAAAAGATTTTATTTCCCTTAAGCTGGTTTCACGAGAAGCTCTAAGTCACAATCTTCTCGCGAAACTACCTCTAAACTAGTTTTTGAAGAAAAACACAAAAATGCATTTTGAACAAAAACTAAAAACACGAAAATATAAAAACACTTTCAAAAACATATAAAACACTCAAAAATCTTTTTGGGCTTGATCAGCAAGTACTTGAGCATACACATCACATTTGAACATGTACAATCACACAAATGAGATAAGCATTATTTAAACAAAGTCTTTTGTGTTGTGGGTGAGTATTAAATGTGGAATAGTCATTTGATCAGAGTGAAACTTCAATGATCAATTCAATCAAGTCATACACAACTGGTACTCAGTCCAGTAGACCATCTCAATTATAGAAATGAGCATATATGACCTCCCACAAGAGAATGATTACAAAACAAAGAAGCTTTTCATTTGGCTTGTGCATAAATCATAACATTTGATCCTTTTTGGATAATACATCTCTTTTTGAGATAGGTGC
Source organism: Quercus ilex subsp. ballota (assembly GCA_032727855.1). Lineage (NCBI taxonomy): Eukaryota > Viridiplantae > Streptophyta > Magnoliopsida > Fagales > Fagaceae > Quercus > Quercus ilex. Next base: position 15,111,133 of record CM064914.1, on the reverse strand, counting down.
TTGAAATTTTTGATATTTCAACATTGAGAGTTAGCCTTTTTCTTTTTGAGCACCATACATTTTAATACACAAGTTGCTTTCCCTTTTTCCTAGTCAAATACTAGTATGTGCGACAGGCTTTTGCAGCTCATTATCTCTTTTCATTTGGAGATTTACATTTGGTGAGCTCTATTGCAAAAATATAAAAGTAAAGTGGGAAGATATATAGGCACAAGTCTATGCAAGTATCAAGACCATCAAGACTTTTGACCAATCATTCATGACAAGCTTGAAAATCTATTTACAACAATCACTCAAGATTTCTCCCACACAGATATATGTGCATACAAAACAAGCTAAGCTCGTAAATGCACTACGCCATTAGTACGAAGGTACTAGGCCAAACTCACATGTGATATACACAACACAAGCGATCAAACTTTTTGTTCGGGACATATTTTTATGTAATTGGCATATCCTTTGACAAAACACACTTTACTTATATTTGGGTAAATCTAAGTAGGTTCAAGATGATCGTCACAAGTGATTAAATTGAAGACATGAAGATTACTCAAGAACTGCTCAAGAAAAGTACAATTTGTAGGTCTCGATACCTCCTCGACAGAAGCTCAATCTGTCGAGATTCATTAAAGCTCGATAGATGTCTCGATCGATCGAGCTTACGGATTTTCAAATTATAGCCACAATGTTTTTATTCTAAAAGACTATTTGTTTATGGGTTTGTATAATCCTTATTGGATTAGGAAAGCCCAAGGTTTATGTAAACCTATTTGGAATAGGAGAGCCCATTAAGCTCCTATTTAAAGGAGGTGGGAAAAAGAAAAACCTACCCTAGAGAGCTTCATAAGGTTTTCTTTTTGAAACCCTAGCTTCTTCCTACAGAAAAAAGAGTTCTTGCTGCGTTTCTTGTACGCCTTTGGGTTTTGTAACCAAGCAAAGTCTCTTGCACCAACATTGAAGATCTTATTGGTGTTTCTATGTGAAGCTGCTGCAAATCAACTACAACAATCAAAGGGTTGCTGTGGAGTTAGTCACGTACTGGGATTCGTGCAAAGGAGTAAGCCGCGTACTGGGATCCGCACATCAAATTGGTTAGTCACATACTTGGGAGCCGTGCATCAAAAGGGGGAACTGTCACTACAGATCAAGTCCAATTGGGCATTGGAGTAAGGGTTCAACTGTAGGTTGGTAAGGTACTTGGGATTTCTTTACTTGTAACCGCTTGATTTGATAATAGTGGAGTTTTGGGAGTGGTGACCTGAAAATCACCTGGTGGGGTTTTTGCCATAAGGGTTTTCCCCATTCGTAAACAAATCACCGTGTCATTTAATTTCCGCTGCGTATTTAGTTATTTGGTGATTTGTTTGTGCTTCCACGTATTTGCATGTTAAATTGATTAATTAATAACTTGGCTAATTAATTAATTGGTTTAATCACAAGGGGTCATTCAGTTTGTGGCCTATCACTTTTTGAAGATTTTTCAATTTTTATGGGTTTTTGAATTTTTGAAACACACTAAAAAACAGAACAAGTAAAGTAAGATCAACATAAACAAGTACAAACCAAAACTTGTAAATGAAACATGCTATAAACCAGAAGCAATTGACACAAATTGAATTATGCATGTCATGATGCATGAACATATGCCCCTAAACATCGAAAGAGTTAATGCATATGCCCCTAAACATCGAAAGAGTTAATGCATGGACATGTTGTAATGCTTATGCATGAGTACCCTTCTTCATCCACACGTCACGTGCATTTGGGGTGATATCCTTATAGGATTGGGTACAAGTGTTGTGGCCTTCAAACATTCTAGAGAAGCTTGCCAAGCAAGTGGTGAATGCCTCGATCATCCTCATCACATCCCTCACTCCGGGATCACCTTCTTGACCTTTTGATTGCTCAGCAGCCCAGTTCCTTTTTTCATTTCTTGGTCCTCTTGACCTTTGATCACTTGCATTCTTCAATGACCTCAACTTATGACAATTTGGTCTGGTGTGTCCTTGAAGTCCACAGTGATGGCAAAAGTGGTTCATTCTCAGACCTCTTTGTGATTTTGGAAGTGATTTCCCTTTGGCTTCAGATTTGACCACTGATTAGTTACGAGGCTTATTCAACACCGATTGGTCAGCCACATTTCTATTCTTCTTCGGCTTCACTTTCTCAGCCTTTGTGGTAGCTACTATCGGTTCTTTAGATTTTACAAGCTTCACTTCCTTGGAGATATTGACAACCGAACTACTCTCTCTAGTATATCCCAATCCGGTTTTGTCAAAGAAAGGTTTTTGATGAGAAAGGACTTCATCAAGCTTCTTGGAGGAAACTCGCTCTACTTTAGCATTAGCTTGAACCACCTCAAGCTCAAGGAATTTTATCTTTAAGTAGGCTTCAGTCAGCTCTCCATTCAGCGTCTCTATTTCACATTTGGCCTCCTTATATTACACGAGAAGACTTCTATAATCTTCCTCTGCCCTCTTCATCTTTTTAATAGCTGCGTTAGCCACTTTTGCATATTCATCGGTCTTCTCAAGGAGGGAATTGTAGGTCTTTTGCAGTCCCACTATTCCTTCATCTTCCTCATCATCTGACTCCTTAACTATCCCAATTGATTCTAATTCAGTGTGCTCACCAAGCTCTTCCACGAGCACACTCAAATTATCTGAAGATTCCACATGAGTAATGGTCATGAATGCAGAGATGTTTCTCTCTCCATCACAACTTTCATCTGAATCTGAATTAGAGGAATCAGAATCACTAAAAGTAGTGGCATACACCTTGCCCTTCCCTCTTAGATAGTTAGGACACTTCTTCTTGAGATGTCCATGGCCATTGCATTCATAACACACAAAGCCTTGAAGGGATTTAGAATCCTTCCCATCTTTCTTCTTAAACTCCTTCCTATCACCTTTGGAGGATGAAAACTTCCCTCTACTGAACGGTTTCCCACTGTTCTTCATTTTCAGAAATTTTCAGAAGTTCTTTGCCAAGAATGCTACCTCCTTCTCCACATCATCTTCTTCGGAGGAATCATCCATTCTTTTGGTGATTTTTTTAAGAGCAAGAGATTTGCTCGACTTATGAGAAGGTAGTCCCAGCTTATATGTTTGGAGAGATCCAATGAGCTCTTGGATTTTGATCTCATCCAAATCTTTACTTTCCTCTATAGCGGTGACTTTTGTACAGAAGCTCTCCGGTAATGATCGAAGGATTTTCCTCTCTTTGAGTCCTCCGTCTTCTCACTCAAGTTGAACTTGCCAATAACCACCTCGTTCAACTTGCTATAGAATAAGTCGAATGACTCGTCTTCACTTATTTTCAGCTCTTCAAATCGAGTGGTTAGCATCTGCAACTTAGTATCCTTCACCTTCTTTGTGCCTTCATAGGTGGTCTCCAATATCTCCCACGCTTCCTTGTCAACTGTTATGTGAGAAATCTTGTGAAACTCATCTGGAGAGACACCACAAAAAATTGCATTCAAAACTCTACTGTTAGCGTTAGCTGCTGTAACTGTTGCCTTATCCCAAGTGGATTTAACGGCCTCCAGCCTAGTCCATCCTACTTCTACCGCATCCCAAACAGTATCATCAATTGAACACAAGAATGCCCTCATCCAGACTTTCCAAAAGGCATAGTTGCTACCATCAAAATATGGTGGAACATTTAAAGATTGAGACCGGTCTATCTCAAACGGGGTCAAGGATCGCACTAAGGTAATTAAACCACAGCTAGTGCACCCACTTTGATACCAATTGAATGCTCAAAAATGTGTTGAAAAAACAAGAGCTGTTTAGACACCCAAATTAAAGTTACGGCTCGATTGATTTTACACTAACTTAATACTAAGTGCGGAATAATGTAAATGCGAGCGGATAAATAAACAAGCTACTCTAATCCATAATCATAACAACACAACAGTAAAATGAAAGGAGAAAGAGTAGGGAGGAAGGATGCAAACACAAAGACAACACAACGATGTGTTATCGAAAAGGAAATCAAAGTCCTCAGCGAAAAACCTCTCCGCCGCCCTCCAAGCAGTAATCAATCCACTAGACAATCAGTTGGGATACATGGGTTAGCAAAAGACACTCCAAGCCTAATCTACCCAATGTACCTAAGCCCTCCAAGCTCCTACTCCAACAAGGCTTTTCGGAACTGTGTCTTGTCTAACTCTCTAGATCCCGCAACAATCTCTATGTTGCATCTGTCATCCTTGGCTTCTTCCAATGCTTCCCAGCAGCACCAAGACCTCACTGAACACTCTGAAAGGCTATGGTAAGTGTTTAGGCTATCAAGCTCTCAATGGTATGGAAATGGAGAGGTAGGAGTTGAGGAAAATCCACAAGCAATTGTGTAGAAAAATGTGGGAATAACAATCTCTAACTCTCAAGGTTTGTGACAAGGGTTTTCTCTTAGAAGCACTCCTCAACATCTATGGATAATGTGGGTATAAATAGTATAGGCACAGAAAGTGTGTATCAGAAATGACAGTCTGGCAAAACAGAATGTTTCACAGGTGTCTCGCGGGAGGGCCTTACCCGCGAGTTACTCACGAAACACAACTGTCTCCATTCTATCCTGACTCTTCGCATTCCAATCATGTGCAGGGCACATGTTTTACTTCGCGGGATGCTTAGTCGCGAGCTACTCATGAAAACAACTTTAGTCTTCGGGCCTTGAGTCTTCACACACTCTTTCTCTCTCACACAACCCTTATAATGAAATCCCACAAATAATACAGGGTATAAAAGATTGAACATAATTACAATCAAATTTGGTACGGAATAAAAGCCAACAAAATACATTGTTGTAAATTACAACTTTACACCACTGACCATCCATTTCTATAATTTTGCTAGACCATATTTCACATATCCATTTGAAAATGTACAATATTCAAGTTGCAGCAAAAAAACTACCCAAAAATATTCCTCAAACCTTAAACTAAATAATGATTCCATGGTGAAACATATATCACTAGTAGAACTAAAATCAAACCCCAACCATCCTGACCCTGGACCCAACTCTTCACTTACCCAAAAAATAATTTTTATTTTGATTCAATGTATACAAAAGAGAGAACTCGCCTCCTTGAGTCGTTTGATGTTGGAAGCAACCTAGGAATCAAAGATGGAGCCGCAGTGACTTGGGGGATTTTGGGGATTTTCCAACGATACAATGGCCAAGAACCGTCGGAACCACCAATATGGCCATTAGGTGCGTCACTTCAGAGAGAGCTTCGGTCCTTGAGAGTTGAGACACTTGGAAACAGAGAAAGAGGGAGAGTGTGAGTGTGAGTGTTTGGGGGTTAAGAAATGTCAGATGGTAAGATGAAGTATTTTCTTTGTTTTGTCTGATGGGTCTAAGTTGGGTGATGCTGGCAGCGGTGACAGTGGGTTGGGGGAGAGGCAGAAGAAACGGCAGGTTGAGGGAGAGAGGCAGAGGAGCTCAGACACAGGAGAGAGAGAAATTTGATTTTATCAAATATGAACACAGCTCACACGCATCAACAACGGCGAGACTCCAAAAATTTTAAAGGTAAAAGCGTCTTTTTAATTTTGGTGAGGTGTCAAAATAATGAGTCATTAGATTAAATGGATGGCTGAAATTTGTGCTATTGCACACCGTGCAATACCCTAAGTATTGCACAAGATCTCAATCCTTTTATTTTACTTACTAAAATAAAAGATAAGAAAAAAAAGTTAAACTTGTCATCTACACCGCTACCAATCTCCTCCACACACTCTCTCTTATTTAATATTTAATTTTTGAAACATATGCAAAAGATTGAATCAGTTAGGTATACATCCTCTGGTTCTATCAAAAGCCGGTCCAAGAGCATTCGCAATCAAAGCAAAAAATTAGTCCAATTCTGCTCTATCACTTTTTCAAACTCTACATTAGATCTGTCAACATCGAATCCATCTAAACTGGTCGGTATTTAGTAACAAACTATTCTTATTACTATAAAATTTTATTAAATATTAATTAAAATTTATTTTTACCTAAACAAATATTTAATTTTATTATTATTAATTTTTTTTTTTTTTTTGGTTATAGATCCCATTTTATTGTTTAAGGTTTTGTTCGAAGTTTGATTAGTCTAAGGTTGAACGTATTATTCGAACAACTTTTGAATCATCTCATAGTGCTGGTGAGGTTGGTGGTGGTCTCTTGTCAATGGCAATGGCAAAGGTTGATGTGGTGGTATTTGGCTAGTGATAAAGATAGAGGTTGGCAAATGGTATGAAAGATTTTGATTCCATATAGCCCTTTGAAAGGGTAAATTATGCATACATGCTAGTCGGAAAAAGAATATATATATATAGATAGATAGAGTCACTTCCCATAAGTACAGTGTATATATTATATAAATTTTAGGATAAAATGGGCTTTCGCCTTTTTCGGGAAAATTAATTAGCTTTATACCCCATTTCCCAAACTAAGTAGAGAAATACCACTCTTTTTCTAACTCGATTTATCAAAAATCGAGTTAGAAAAAAATATTTTCTGAAACTCTATAGTGGCGTTTTAATGAGTCCATAGTAACGTTTTTAAGACCTATAGTGACGTTTTTTAACTCGACTTCAATGAAATCGAGTTATAGGCAAATTTTTTACCTATAACTCGATTTCATTGAAGTCGAGTTAAAAAACGTCACTATAGGTCTTAAAAAATATCACTATAGACTTCTTAAAACGCCACTATAGGGCCTAACTCGATTTATCATAAATCGAATTTTAAAAGAGGGGCATTTTCCTACTTAATTTGGGAAAGGAGGTATAAAACTAATTAATTTTCCCGAAAAGGGCAAAAGCCCATTTTGTCCATAAATTTTATGATATTTAAAAATAACTATGATATAAAACCAAAATAAGTAAAATAAATACTAAATTTAGTTTACATTATTTGAAAGTTTTGGAAATAAAATTTTAATTGAAGTAGAATTTCAAATTTCTTAAAATTTAGGTAATACAATGTTTTAACAAGAGTCTAAACACTTGTTATAAAGCAAAGATGGTCACAGAGCATAACCACAAATTTTAGAACTCAACTTTTGTTGTATAGTATATGATTTTTTTTTTTTTTTTTTGGAAGATTCCTTCGTATATTATATATTCTTTATTATAGTGCATGTTAGGAGAAGAAGTATAAGGAAAGTCTTCAATCAATCTATTAATACTGTACATTGGTCAAGATTTAGTCCCCAATTAATCAATCTTTTTCGTACAAGGATCAATTAATCTAGAAGAATAGGGTATTTCTCAAAGTTTTCTCACGTGTCATTGTTATTTGAGAATCTCTTAATCCTTAATGCGAGATAGGTGAGGCATGCAACTACCGTCGAATGGAACAATGGAAAGATATGGGAAATAGGAATCAACCTTATGACTCAACTCCTATTTGTGGATTGTCAATCCATGAGAAGATATTAGAGCACAAAAGTGTATCTGAAAACGAAAAAGTTTTTTTAATATTGACAAACGACGATCCTTCCCAAATCCAATAAGTTTTTTTCATTTTACTTTATTTGGTTAATTATAATTATCATCTCGGCAGTAGCAAAGATGCCATATCCAGCTGTGCCAAGAATTTATATGTTCTTTAGTTTTCTAAAGTACATGAATTATATTGACTAAGACATCTAAGTAAAGTATTATTAATTTATTATTCATTTTGTTTGTTGGGAGAAATCGCCTTCCCACATATATTTGGATTTATAGGTTCTCTTTACAATTAAACTAAAAGCCATAATTTTCTTTTGTAATATTCTAGATTTGCGTTCCTATTACTGCAATATGGTCTATACTACTCATTGTTATTTGTTAACTAGAGCAATCCAAACTCATTGACTATCATATATTTCAATCCTTATATTTAAAGACTGTTTGTTAAAAAAGAAAAAAAAAATGATGAGTAAAACTCTTTGAATTTGTGCTAGATTTCTCATGTTCTTGTGTAGGGGTTTATTTTGCTTTATGTTGGTCTTTGTGAAAATTGATACCCTTTCGGTTAATCAGGAGGAGAAAGGCCTAAAACTTTCAGATTGGTTTTTGAAAGTGTTGTCGGTGGATCTTGAACGTTTTGATCGTTAGGATGCAAATATGATAAGGCTTTTGGTAGATAGCTACAACAAGCCAATTTCTAGTTATTATGGAGATTCCTTCCAAAGACCATCCTTACGATCATGCACGTAATTTTTTTCTTTTAGGAGTAGAGTACATATTCTCTGCATAATCAATGGCATCTATGAGGTACTAGTCACAAATATTTGCTTGATGCATCACTGTCACATCATGTTTTATCCCTCTTCCTAAGTTGTACATAAGATATTGTCTTGAGTTACACCATGCCAATTATAAAATTCCAATTTACATTTCTAATAATTTGGATGCATGTTGTGATGCTTGTTCTAATAAATGATATTTTTTTAAAATTAGGAAGGCAGAGTTCTATTTGTGTAAAGTCTAGAATGCTTATCATGATCAGATGTTCAATGAAAGGTACTTAAATGAAATGGACAAGATGGAATGCTAGTATGACTTCTAGGCCTTTTATTTATTTTTAATGACGTGAAGCCTTGCCAAGGCAGTGTTTTGGACCCACGATTCCCTATTTTTAACCTTAATATGTTGCATTGCAAATTTGACACAAAAAATATAAGGAATTAACAGTATTCATACTATGTAGCTTTTTGGCTACAAAATTAGCCCTCTTGTGCACCATTTTTCCTCTCAGTAGTTGATGTGCAAAACGACTGTTTTTCTATGCTTTGGTGATATTTTAGTCCTTTTAAAGATTTTTTTTAGGGGTATTGTAGTCATTTTATATGTTAACGAGGGTATTTTGGTCATTTTCGAAGTTTTGTGGTATTTTCTCATTATATAGATTTTAAATATCATTTTTGGAGATCCTTAATTTTCATGGTTATTTTCTTAATTTTCAGGTTTTGACTATTTTGGGAGAATTTATTATTAAAATTATAATTATTACGAAGATTTTTTTGAATTAACCAATTATAATTATTTTTATAAATAAAAAAATATATATTAGAATGATAGATTATAGGAATGGAATCTGATAAGAATGTGACTTACAAACCAATTACGCAGTAATTTTGTATCTTGCATTATTAGGGGATCATCAAATGTGATGTAAGTAGTAAATTTGTAATACTAATGTGATATTGGTACTATTGAATGTGACAATAATATGAAGGGACCATCAAATGTAACAAAAGATACTATCATAAGTGTTATTTGTACTATCCAATGTGATATTGATAAGATCCAATGTAACTAAAAAATAATAGTACAAAATTTAATTGTTTAATTTAGGCTTAAAGTAGCATCCAGTAGACATGTGGATGCATTCTCAAAAAAAAGTAGACATGTGGATGAATATCAAATTTAATTGGATATCAAGATTATAGTCACGTAATACGCAAGTTAATTAATAAAGAGTACCAAAAATCTTCAATTCAAGGAGTAACTAGATAATAGAAATCTTCTATCTTATCTTTATTTATAGTTTTGAATGCATCTTTTCAAATTGTAATAAAAATTATGCAAAACTCTCTAAATAAAAATCTCTCTCTTATTGATTGAGAAAATTGGAATTCTGAGCAGTTGAAACTTGATTTTGCCACACTACAAAAGCATGTATCAATTTGTATAAATATATCAAATAGAATCCCAAAATTTGTAGTGTGGGAAAAACCAAACAATTCCAAGTTTTTTTTTTTTTTGGTTAACCTTCAATTAAGAGAGATAATCCTTGAGATATGTTGGTTTCCCAATATTTCGCTTTAACTTATGCCACGAATTGCCATCACTCAATTTATTCTCGTTGATTGCCAAATCCTCAGGATTGCTACCGCAGAACACGTCTTTCTTATGAGATGTCCCTACATCACCCTTACTAACTTTATATGAATGTAAACTTGTTTATGAAACTAGAGTAACCAGACCCTAACTTAAATCATATAACTGCCCCAAAAGAGTCCCTTATTGCCACTCTAGAGTTTCTTTCTCCTTCCGAAGTGGCCCTGTCTACATAGATTTTGAATACTCCGGAAGGGGGCACATTCCATTTCTTTTCAGGCACGGGCTGGTTTGGGGAGAAGAGGACTGAAGCTTCCTTAAAGTCTTGTAAATATCTTCTAAAAAAGTTCCAGATTTTGGTAGGAAATTGGCAAGTGGATTCGAACACAGCGAGTTTCCTATTATACCAATTGACCATGTTGTCCCAAAGAATATCTCTAGATCTTGGGAGGTTCCTTTTGCAAGGATCATTAGGGGCGTGTCAGCTATATCGAAAGGTTCATGTTGAAAGACCACTGCGCATTCTGTCCAATACTCCCAAACTTTCTTAGCAATGTCACATCTAAGAATCGTATGGGAGATGGACTCTGCTTTGCTTCCCTGCCACAGCTCGGGCATGTTTGACAACAATTCACTCCTCTTCTTTGTAGGTTTAGCATTGTTGGTAATTCATTCATACATGCCCTCCAAGAAAAAATACGCATCTTTGCTGGTATGTTTAGGTGCCACATTCGCTTCCACAGTGAAGTTCTACAGTCTCCCAAAGAACTTTCTCCCTCCTCGGTAGATTCTACCACTTTAAAAGCTATATAATAAGTGCTTTTCACAGTAAATACTCCTCTTGTATTGCCTACCCAAATAAGTTTATCCTCTCGAAGGTTAAAACTAAGTGGAATATTGAGGATCATGGATGCTTCAAAAGGGAGGAACAGCAACCTGATCAAATCTGCTTTCCATCTTCTCGTATCACTGTCTATGAGTGCTGAGACTACTGAAAAATCATCAAAAGTGCAAGGAGGGAAGATAACTTTGTATGTTGTGGGGGTGGGCAACCATTTATTTTCCCAAATGTGGATCAATCTTCCATTCCCAATTCTCCATCGGGTTCCTCTTTTAATTACTTCAAGTCCACTCATTATGCTCCTCCAAGTGTAGGAAGGACTGGATCCAAGATTGGCCCTGAGGACATCTCCATGGGGATTGTGTCTAGCCCTATAAATTCAAGCTACCAAGGAGTGTGGATTCGTCAGCAATCTCCAGCCTTATTTAGCCAGCATAGCCAAATTGAAGGCTTGGAGGTTTCGGAAACCCATACCACCCTTAAGCTTTGCTTTGCACATTTTCTTCTAGCTGACCCAAGCAATCTTCGATTCCTCCCCTCGTTGTCCCCACCAAAATCTTCTCATCATCCCCTCAATTTCTTCACACAAGCCCTTAGGGAGTTGGAAGTAGCTTATGGTGTAGGTTGGGATCACCTAAGCAACTGCCGTAATGAGTACCTCTTTTCCCCCAATTGACAGCGTCTTTTCCTTCCACTCGGATAGTTTTTTCCCGACTCTTTCTTTAACCTCGGCATATACTTCAATTTTAGATCTACCAATAATGGATGGGAAACCAAGATATTTATTGTGTCGAGAGTCCTGCATGGGCCCCATGATGCTTAGAACCTCGTTCTTTTTTTCTTCTGGAGTATTAAGACTAAAGAAGACAGAAGACTTGTCTGCATTAATCTTTTGTCCCGATGCAGCTTCATATAGATTAAGGATTTCAACTAGTTTTTGACATTCTTGGTTTCTGGCCTTGCAAAATAAAATGCTATCATTAGCAAAGAAGAGATGTGTGACCATGGAGCAGCCTCTGCAGTTGGACATCCCATTGATCATCTAGTTCCTGGCAACTTCATTTATGAGAGAGGAGAAGCCATCTGCACACAGTAAGAAGAGATAGGATGATAAGGGGTCGCCTTGATGGAGACCCCTAGTTGGAATAACGCTACCATGTGCAACACCATTGATAATAATAGAATAAGAGACTGTGATAAGATTTATCCACTTTTCATGGAAACCCATTTTTTCCATAACTTGTTCAATGAAGCCCCATTCTACTCTGTCATAGGCCTTGCTCATATCCAATTTTACTGCCATATAACAATCTGAACGGTTTTTAGACCCCTTAACACAACTAGATTAACCTAGTTAATTAGCCAAGTAATCAACTTAGTCAAATTATGCAAATCTAGATTATCACAATCAAACAATCATATCAAGTATATAGCAGCGAAAAAGTAAATAACACAAAGATATGATGACCCAGTAAACCACACGGTAAAAACCTGGGGAGGATTTAACCTAACTATCCTCAAGGTAAACTTGAATCCACTATCTTGAAAGAATCGAAGTTCATACAATAAGACTTATAAGCCCCCACGCTCGACTTCTTATTGCTACCCACTAGTAGAACTTACTGACATGACCATGTGCAAACTCCGAAACCACGGACTCCTTCTTTCTTGGATTCTCCAGCAAGTACAAGCACACCCGCTTGTGTATCTTTAAGTTCCAATGGCAGCAACTAAGTTGATCATCAATGTGTAGATAACATATCCTCCTTGAAAACCCTAAGTTTTGTGTAAATGAAAGCTCCTCTAGATCTCACAAGAGATATACACAAAACAGCAATATGAGCAACCTCTAAAACGTGGCTAGGGTTTGCCTTATATACCTAGGGAAAAAACATAAAACCCTAAACATTTTAGGAGTTAGGGCTGAGTTGGAATTCTACAGAAAACACGCATCTGACCCGATTTTCGATTGATCGAGCCTAAGCTTCGATCGATCGAACCAGGCCGAGAAGCACTATTAAATCCTGCATCATCTTGTTCCAACTTTACATAAATAATACAACTTTGAGCAAGTCTAAACAAGACTAAACAACCTGTTTTGATCATGGTTTGCCAACAATACATATTAGAGTTCTAAATACACAAAATCCTAAGTCTTTAGAACCTAACACAATCCTTCCCATCTCTTTTATGTTCCAAATAGTGCATGAGTTCATAAGCAACTAGTACATTATTTGTTATTAATCTCTTAGATAAAAAGGCACTCTAATTTTCTGTTATGATTTGAGGAAGAATCACCTTGAGGCGATTGGCCAAGACCTTTAAGATGAGCTTATAGACCACATTGCTTAGGCTCATTGGCCTAAACTATGTCATTTTGGTAGGACTGTTATTTTTTGGGACAAGGGTGATATATGTTTTTTTTATTTCAAGCATAAACATATTAGAATTTAAAACATTTAAGACCATTCGAGTAACATCACTACCAACCACATCCCAATACTTTTGGAAAAAAAATGGCAAACATACCATCGAGTCCTAGCGATCTTGTCAGGTGCATTTGCTTTAAGGCTCTTTCAACTTCCTCCTTAGTGAACTCTTTGATGAGGTCTTGGTTCGTCTCCTCAGATACTCTCGTCGGAATTGCATCAATGACTTCTGTTATGTGGCTTGGGTGGGAGGTAGTATAAAGCTTTGTGAAATAAGAAACAACCACATTTGCAATGCCTTCATTAGAATCACACCAGTTTCCATTCCATCCATAATTCTAGAAATAGTGTTTTTGAGAGGCTTTTGTATGGAAATATTTTGTATTTTGGTCCCCCAAGCCCATCCATTACACCTTTGATCGTTGATGCCACATAATTTCCTCACTGTCCAAAAGGTCATTGATCTCCTTTCTCTACTTATTGATCTCACTGCCCAAGCTCCCATCTCTATCTCTGAGTACCAAATTATTGAGGGCATTTTTTTTTTGCTCTAAATTTTCTTTGGGACTTGACCAAAAACAGTTTTGTTCCACCTTGATAGATCATCAGCACAATTTTTTAGTCTTGCAGCTATATCATTCAGAGTTTCTAGGCCCATACCTTCACCCCAGGCTGCTTTGATAATTTCTCTGCACTTTGCCCTTCTCATCCACATGGCTTCAAAGTGAAATCTTCACTTTCTAGGATGTTGCATAGCTATAAAATCAGCTACTAGGAGAGCACAATGGTCGGAAGTAGAATCTACCATGTGGTGCACTCTCATATCCTTGTAGTGATAAGTCCATTCAGGGGTTGCAAGAGCTCGGTCTAACCTTAGGTACACTCTGTTTTCCCCCTCTTGCATATTGCACTATATGTAGTTTGGACCACAGTACCCAAGGTCTTTGAATTTGCAATAATGAATGGCATCTCTAAAATCTTCCATTTGCCTTTGGGGTCTTCGGGCTCCTCCCCATTTTTCTTATACTGACAGGATTTCATTAAAGTCCCCAAAGCATAGCCAAGGGAGCTGATACTGCCTATTCAGGGCTTTGAGAAGGTCCTATGATTCCTTCCTCCAATGGGTCACAGGTTGCCCATAGAATCCAGTAATACGCCATTTAAATCTAGACGAAGGATCAGTCACAATCGCATCAATATGGCTACCAGAATAGCCTTGAACCTCCACTGTTATATCTCTCTTCCACATCAAAATTAACCCACCGCTTCTACCCGAACTAGGGACAATTAAACCATTTGAGAAACCAACTTTTTCCTTTTCTTTCTTCATTGTTTTCAACTTCAACTTTGTTTCCAATATGCGTAAATGCACTTTTAGTCCCTACATTTTGACTTTTTTTTCCATTTGAGTCCCTACATTTTAATTTTACCACTTTTAGTCCCTAAATCAATTAACGCGTTCCATTTTGGTCTTTTCCAACAGTCAACCGACGGAAATAGCTGAGGTGGCAAACTGATGCTGACGTGGCCAATTAAAAAATAATAAAAAATTTTAATTAGCATTTAAAAAATGTCTAAATATAAAAAAAAATTATTAATTAATTTTAACAAAATTAAAAATTAAAAAACAAAATTAAAAACAATAAAATACATCAATTCAGATCAAATTCATTTTGAACAAGAACTCAATCACAAATTTAAACATCAACACAAGAACATAAAGCACAAACCCAAAACCAAACACAAAAAACACAAAGTCAAATTTAAACATCAACACAATATCAAAAACACAAAGAACCCAGTAGCAAACATAAATCTCCTAGCCAACCCAAAATGAGAAACATTTTCAGTAAAACATCTTCATTTTACAATGGTCGTGTACTTGAAAATGCAGTGTAACTCATTTTTTAATGTTTGTTTCTTGTAAAATGAAAAAAATTTCCTAGTTCTCAAGACACATGAAATGCAAGTACAGTTGCACAAACCACCACTGATCACCCAAAAATCTAGATTGGGAAGAAAAACAGCCACAACAGCCACCCACAAACCCACTCTGAAACCCCTACCAACCTCTGACAAATCCACTCTAAAACCACCATCAACAACCCACAAGCCCAGTCTAAACCCACCACCAACCACCCACAAACCCTGACAGAAATCACCACCAGCCCACCTAGAACCACCCAAATAACAACCAAACCATCACCAACCACCCAAAATTTCAAATCAGATAGCCAAAAAAAAAAACCCACGAACCCAGCACCCACCATCTCTTTCTCTAAGCCCAGATCCAAAGAGAAAGCTGAAGAAGTAAACGAAAACCGAGCCGGCGAGCCAAAGCTTGGGATCGTGAAGTAAGGTCTCGCCTTTCACGATCTTCTTGATCACGAAGGGGATCTAAACCAGGGTTGCGACCACGATGAAGCCCAATTGCCTGGTGGAAAGGAATGGAGGCCAGCGAATCGGACCAACGTTGAGCTTGGTCTTGGCCTAGACGAAATAGGCCATCAACTCGGCAAGTGGTAAGAAATCGCCCTGGTCCATCTGCTCTGATTGCTTCGAGGACTGGTGCGGAGCGATGAGGCGGATTTGAGGGAGGGCATTGACGTCGAAGAGAGCGAAGCTCTGCTAAGACTCTTTGAACTCGATGTCGCAGAAGAAGAGGTTTGGGTTGCTAGGGCTAGGGTTAGGGTTGTTGGCGACAAAGGATTGGTCGAGGAGAGAGAATTCAAAGTGGAGGGTTTTGAGTTGGAGCTCCGACTTGTCGTGGAGTTGGGTGGCATCGAAGAAGATAAGGAGGTAGTAGGGTCTTGGGGTTTTTGTGGAGGTGAGGTAGAGATTCTGAGTTTTTTTGTGTATTTGATTTTGAAGAAAAATTCTTGGTATTTTGTGTGTTTGATTCAAATCTAATATATTTTTATGTTTTAAATTTTGTTTTATGTTTTTTAATTTTGTTAAAATTAATAAATTAATTTTTTAAATTTATATGCTGATGTGTCATGGGTGATGTGGCATTTTTATAATATTTTAATTCCTCCAACTGCCACCTCAGCTATTTCCATTGGTTGACTGATGGAAAGGACCAAAATGGCACGCGTTAATTGATTTAGGGACTAAAAGTGGTAAAATTAAAATGTAGGGACTAAAAAAAAAAAAAAAAACCAAAATGTAGAGACTAAAAGTACGCCTTTCCAATAAGAAAACAATATTAGGATCCCATCATTGCACAAATTGAAACGCTCTAACTGTCTAAGGGTTCCCAAACCCTCGGCAGTTCCATCCTAGGGCGATCATTGCTCTTGGAGGTGCTACTTAACAGTCACTGCCATTTCATCAGTTGAGATTGTATCTCCATGGGCCTTCCTCACACATACGTTTCTGAGCCCTACCTTTAAGTCTCCAAAAGGGCTTCCTATTACCTGTCTGTTTATTTCCACTCTCTGACTGCCATATTCACATATGGTCCTCTTTCACGAGCTATTTTCTTCCATTTGCCTTGCTTTTGTGCTTCTTCTTTTTTTTTTCTTTTTTTTTTGACAGAAGTGATAGATGCTTTTGTGCTTCTATATTTCTTCATAACTTTCTATCTCTTTGAGCCCATTTGCCTTGCTTTTGTGCTTCTTCTTCTTCTTCTTCTTTTTTTTTTTTTTTTTTTTTTTTGACAGACTTTTGTGCTTCTATTTCTTCTTAACTTTCTATCTATTTATTGAGCCCATTTGTCTTACCAACTACTGATTGCCTGGTTCCATTGGACCACTTTGTTGGAGCCAATAATTCCACATAAAGAAGCTGGAATACTACCTAAGATAAATCCTGCAGCATGGTGGAATTGAAACATGTCCATGTTTCTAATATTTTTGCAGCTTTTCGATTGTGGGACCCTCTGGTTTTTAAAAAACTGACCCAAAAAAAAAATGGTCCAATCAAGAGATCTGCATTGGCTCACTCTGCCTCCCATGAATCAGATAACATAAGCAAAACAAATTGCACAGGACGTTGGTTTCGATTAGGATATCAACGTTTGAGGACTAATGATCGCCCTATAGGACTAATTGGGTTTTTTAGATCAGTGGAGACCATACATTTTAGAGGAAAACAATTTTGTTTCTTTCATTTCCAATTATGTAGAGCATCATTTTCTTTGTATTAAGGACTAATTGAATTTTTTAGATCAGTGGAGACCATACATTTTAGAGGAAAACAATTTTGTTTCTTTCATTTCCAATTATCCAGTTCCAACAATCAATCTAGTAACCTGAAAGACATAAACGAATGAATCTTTCTTTGGACCTTTACAATGAGAGAATCTAAGAATCCAATACAATTTTGGGAGCTGAATGGTGAGGACATCTCACATAAAGCAATGTGATTGATGAAACAATGTTCTGTTTACAGCAAAAGAGCAGCAGGTGGAAGCAACGAAACAGCTCCTCTTTCCGGATTTGAGTACTTCCTATACACAGCCTGAAGCTTGCTTTTCACAGCCATTGCATGGAAGCTCACTAGTTGTTTAGCACAATCCCTGGTTTTAGAAACAAAATGGAAAACCATGAGCACACAAACTAGAAGGAAAAAAGCAAAAATAAATAAAGGCAAATTTAACTTACATCAATTGTGGTTCAGAGAAGCCAGTGTAAAGTCTAAGGGTCTCGTTCCAAGTAGGAGTCTTCTTTAGAGTGCAACGAGCCGCATAGACTGCTGAGGCAGCAATCATTGAGGGGCAATACATTATGGTATAATGCATGATACCCAACTCAGCAAGAAAATAGACCATGCTTTCCAACTATACATACAATTGAAACATTTTTTAGCAAAATATAAGAAAACAAAGAAACAAACTTTTTAGGTTCACACAAAATTCAGAAGTATATGCTAGAATTAGAAAAGAGTACTAACTTCTTTATCAGGAATAGATGCCTTGATGAAACGTGCAAGGAAAACATATGGTGTAGGCACAGTCAAGGTCCATTCTAGCTTGCCAAGAATAGCTTTCTCCATAGTCAGAACCTGTTCATGAGTGTAAGCTCTATCTGAAAGGTGTACAAAGTCATTGACCTGCACAAAACACAAGTCTTAGTATCAATTTACAAGCTTGTCAATTTATATGCACATCTAATGAGTAATGAAATCCACTATTACCTCAGGGGGCCAGATTTCTTCATACTTAGAGGCCATGAGCATGGCACTGATGCCCACCAACTGCAATTCCCTCCTTGACACAATCTTAATTGCGAGGAACCGATCAACTATATTGATGGTCAGATAAAGAGTTTCTGGCGAAAGTTCAAACTTTCTGTGCACATCTATCAGCCAATCCACCAATATTGCTCTCATACTTTCATTAATCTCAGGCTGCGAGTCAATATAGTCATGAGGGCGACTCTCATTCTGCATTACATACATAATATACTAGAGGTTAGGTACAATCAAACCAAATTGAGAGATATAGAATGAATTAAACTAAATGGGAAAATATGTATATAATTTATATATACCTCAACTAGTTTATAGAACTTGTAAATGTCCTCAACGTATTCCACGGCAGCCAAGTCATTACCAACATCTTCTGCATCAATATCAATAATCTGCTCCTTCGGTTTGTTAGTCAGACCACAAGCAGCCTAACAAAATAGGATCAGATTTTTTTAGTACCCCAAATTTGAAGAGCAATCAAACAACAAAATAGAAAGAGGAATTGAAATTTCACCTTACTGCGGGCAGTGAGAACTGAAGAAAAAGCATGTGCTTTCTTTCCAGATCTTGCTTCTCCATCCTTTTTCTTGAAGATAGGATGATTATTCTCTTGCTTAGGCTTAGCATCATCCTCCTGTGTATCCGGGCTTACATCAATCACTTCCACTGGCTTTGGTTTAACGGTGGCTTTCTTTTGAAGCGGCTTAGGTGCCCCACAGGCTTTTTTACCCGCATCCACATTCACACAAACTTGTTTCTGCAAATTCAGACAAACACAATATTCAAAATCAGACATTCTCTCAATTTCCAAAAAAAGAAAACGAAGAAAGAAACGATGAATGGGGAATGGGACCTTGTTGTTTTCAGCAGCTGCTGCAGCTTGTGCATTTGCAAGTAATTGGGCACAGAAACTCCTGAAAAGGGCAACAGAAAAATTCAACAAGAAGAAAAGAAAAACAACAGCAATATTAAATTAAGAGAGATGAAGAGCGAGAGAAACCTTGTGATTGGACGATTAGGCTTGCCCTCAATTCCTCTAACTGTTGCCAAATTCCCAATATCTCCAAGTGCTCTACGGTTTCTTGCTTCGGCTGCAACATTCTTCTTCGGTTGTTGCTTAGCCCCTCCAACTCCTGCCTCTCCTATAAAAATTGAAAGGAAATTACAATGAGAAAGAACATAACTTTCAACCTGAAAAGCAATTTGGTTATATCAGATAGCAAAAGATTGGTGATAGGAGTAGAGGAAAGAGACCCATCAGTCTGTTAATTTGTTCCTAAGTTAAAATCTTTTTTTTTTTTTTAATTCCTGTCAGTTTTCTTAGCAGCCAAACAAAAATTTTAACAAACAACCATTAAAAAATGAAAAACGTTCCCTTTGGATCAAGATCAACAATTGGGAATAAAAACTCAGTGAACCCAGATAAATCTGAATAAAAAGGCGAAAGAAAAACAAAGAAAGATGAATAAATATGTAAAAATCAAATTAAAGATTAGCCAACTCCCCAAAAAAAATTTCAAAATCAAAACGGATAAATAAAGAAAATAATTTTAGATAGAAAGAAACCCACCGAGAATAATCAAATCCGTACTATTTTCCCCATAAGAGTTCGAATTAACAAATGGGTATCAAACAAAAATGAACTATACTACTAATCAAAAGACAAACCTTTAATCGAAAATCCAAAAATCATTACCAATCTTCAAGAAAAAGAGAGAGAGCAAAGGAATACCTCTGGGTTGTTGTGGAACAATGGGTCTTGAAGCCATTTCAAAGTGCTTGAGAAAATATGTGTGTGTCTCTCTCTCTCTACACGATCTTCTTTCTGGATCACTTTTCTCTCTGACGAGTACAGAATGAGAAGAACCTCGAATGAATGAAACGGTTGCCTTTTTGTATTGTTAAGTGGGGGAGAGCTATGCCCAACGGTCGATTTCTTTTTGAATAATGACCGTTTGATCTGTTTTTAATCCAACGGCTGTAGATGGGGTATGGAATTTCTAGCCGTTGGAGGCTCTTCACTTTTCTATATTCGACCGTTGGCGTGTTAGGGTTAAAATAAGGCGTTCGTCTTTGGGAGACGGGGTGGTACCAAAAATTCTGTGCAATTAGTGTCAGATGGAGACACGTGGATTTGGTGGAGCGCTATTTAATTTTTAGGGTTATGTGGCAGGTTTGGAAAAGGATAGTATAGTGGTGTTATAACATTTTGACAGGGTGGGTGGGGTGAGCTTCGCTGGCGTTGCCAATTCAATGTGAATATTTTTCCTATTAATAGAACATAGGCATGTGAAATTGGTCTACTAATGCTTAGCCAAATGGGCAAAATACTATTTTATTCAAGAGGATTGGTGGGTCAAAACTTAGGATGGGTTTGAAAAGGAATTGAGTCATTAAACCCCTTGGGTTGAATATTTTAATAAAAAACCAGACCATTTAATTAGTAGAAAAATTGTTAGCCAATGGTATTAATTAGTTTAGTGCATTTTCATTATGGTCAATTGATAAGTTTATTTATTTTTCCAACTTGTTTACATACAACTTTTAGAGAAAAAAAAAAGTTTATAATGTTTAAAACCCCAATTATTAAAATAAATTGAACTTTAAAAAAAATACTTCATAAACATTTACAAATGAACATATAATAAAATTTATTATCATCACGTAAAAAATTTAAGATCATATCTTACCTATGCTAAAAATGTGAGAGTTTAAGAGAATAAACATCAACTCCCCTTCTCCCAATTGTTCTAATAATTAAATTATTATAAATAAATAACATTTCAGACATCAAAACAACCCAAACAAAAATTATAACAATGTTATATATACATAACAATTTTCATAATTTGTGTGGAGGTGACAAATTATGATTAGTGTACCACTTTCATATAGGAACATTATTGACATCACTTTTATTGTCGAACAACAACAAAATGCCAACTTAGTAGTTGTGAAAAATAGTATAAAATTTTATGTATCGAAACTTATTTAAAAGATTAATAATAACAACAAAATTTCATTCAAGTTTTAGGATGACTTCTTATTCATTATAGCACAAGAAGAATGTAAGCAAGCTTTAACCTCCAAGGTATTTCTGTGAGTCCTCAAAATGGGATGATATTGGAAAGAATTTTATACAAACATTAAACACATGAGAAGATTAGATCTTCTAAAGTTTTTGGAGTAACTCCACTATGAAATCTCTAAACTCTTATCCATCCATTTCTAAAATAAGTGGATTGATTAAATAAATACAAAAATGGTGATTGTCGATATTTGTTTAAATATTGATGAAGTGTCAAAATCAAATCCCTTTATTTCAATATGAATGAAGAAAATTTTAGAAACTCCATGATAAAATTATTCTAAATTTTTTTTAGAATTTTAATCTCATAAGAGAAATCCCAGGACCCACAAGACTATCAATTGGGTGTCTAATATATATATATATATATATATATATATGTTGAATACTCTAATTAGGTTTCTAATAATTTAACTTGTGTTCGTTATATGTTTCTCTAGAAAAAGCAACTAGGTATTGGAAATTTAGACAATTGATAGCTGGATTTTACTGTATGTGCTAGGTGGACTTTGCTGTGAACACGTACCAATTTCAGCTTTGTATTATGTAAATTTTAGCAGTAAAACTTCAACCCTTAGTGCCACCAAAGTGATCCAATGATATTGCACTTGATTTAGTAAATATGTTAAAATCAACCGCATGCAAAAGGCTATAAATAAGAACATTGTTGTAAGGAAGGGGAGATATAACCTTCAAGAGAACAACTACTCATTGTACTTTCGGCAATAAAAAAGGAAAGTAGATGACTACTTAAATACAAAAATCCTATTACTCCTTAATTTTATTTCTTGCAACTACTAGGTTCCATCTGAATGGGAGAATTCCCTTACAATTTAGAATACCCTCCAAAAACCCAATATTTTCCGACCAATTACATGGGCTGAAAATCATCTGAATGGGAGCATATCATATGCAATCTCTTAATGTGCAAATCCTAAAATTATGTATAAGTTGGTTCAATCACACAAGGCTATGTCAATTAAAATGCCAACTAAACAACTAAAAAGTCGATTCAACAATTATTTTAATTTATTTTTTATTTTGGTAGAAAGAGGGAGTTTTATTTATGTAAAGAGATTTGTACATCAATTTTGTCCAAAGACCATCCCAATCACCACAGTTGACAACACCAGTGACCATTCCCTTAGCACCGGTCATTCAATGCTTTAGGACCCCTTCTTAAGAAGGGAACCAGGATTTGAACTTGAGACAATGCCAAGTATGAATCGAAAAAATTGGAAAAAATACCCTAACATCTCCTGAACTTTCAACTACTAGCCAAGACACTCCTTGAACTTTTATATTGGCCAATTTACTTCATAAACTATTCATGGTTGCCAAATCAATACATTAGTTAGTTTCTCATTAGAATACTAATAGAACAGTCACGTGAGACTCATGTTGACTTCAAAAAAACAAATCTAATCCATGAATCCGATGGTTGAGGAGAGAGAAACCTTGGGGTCAGGTTTAGAGAGAGAGAGAGACCAGCCATTTGTTGTCTCACCGAAGTCAAAACCCATTGAACCAAACCAAATTTTAGTACACTCAACTCAACTCACCTCAAATACCAGCTTTGTTTAGTTGTTTTTATGAAAAACAAGTTAATTAAAGAAGGGTTTGATAATATGGGTCATCCAAAAAAGATCCAATTATTTTCCTAATAATGATTTGGATGGGAAAGTAGGGAAGAAGGGTTTGATAATACACGGATAGGCACCACAGTTGTTGATACTGAGTCATCCATCAACAGGTGGATTTGTATCTCAATGTGGTTTGAACTCTACTGTAGAGGCAATTGTGTGTGTGTCCCACTCTTGGCATGGCCCATTAGGGGTGACCAATACCATAAGGTGAGGGCCATGGTCTTAGAGAAGTACCTAGTTGATATGGTAAACAAGAATGAGATCAGAAGGTAGTCTGAGATACTTGGTGCCAAGTTTGAGCAAGGCTTTCCAGCAAGCTCATTGGCCTCCTTGGATGCTTTCAATGATTCTAGCATTTTCAATTGAGCTTTTTTTTTTTTTTTTTTCTTTTTTTTTTCTTTTTTTTTTGTGTGTGGGGCAAGACTTGGGTTTAATTGGTTGTAAGCTCTAAAGGAGACATTTATGTCGATGAGGTATTTGATGAGATTTGGTGTTTGATTTTGTATTTTATTTGGAATTTCAAATATTACGTTAGATCTATGTTTGCTTCAATCATTAGCTCTATTATAGTTTTCTTTCCTGTTAATTTTTTTCACTTTTTATTAGGTTTCTACTATTTAGTTGATGTTGTTTTGAATATGCATATGCCTGATTTGATTATGCAAATGGGTGTGTTTTGTGTTGATATTGATTTGATTTTGCATTTTGTGTTGTGTGAGTTTTCTACTCTGGAGTCTGGCCTAATTGACTTGCATAGGAGTTGGACGGGGGTGGGAAACAAACTCCAGCTCCGGTGAGACAAATGGCTGGTCTAGTTTAAAGGGCTTTCTCTCTCTCTCTAAACCTTATCTGACCCCAAGGTTTCTCTCTCCTCTATCATTGGGTTCATAGATTAAATTTGGTTTTCTGAAGTCTGCATGTATGTTCTATTAGTATTTAAAAGGAGACTAACTAATGCATTGATTTGGCAGTTGTTAATAGTTGATAGAGTAAATTGGCTACTATAAAGGTCCAAGGGGTGTCTTCACAAGTAGTTGAAAGTTCAAGAGGTGTGAGGGCATTTTTCCTGAAAAAATTCATTGATTTATCACATTGATTAACATGGTAATCCCATATTTGTGGATGCAAATCTGGATCACACTTCAACAAACTAATATCAAGTTCATTAATTTCAATTTAAATTAAAAAAAAAAAAATTGTTTTGAGAATTTTCAAATTTGGGATATCAACATCAGGAATTCGCAATGCCGCATCATCAACATTGGCTTCTGAATTATTTGCATTTTTTCTTATAAAAAATCAAATAATGTAGTTGACTTTCTGTAATCTATAAATCAAATAAAAGTCATTTTCTCAATATATGTCCAATATTCATCTAATTAAAAAATTAATTACTGTTGCCAAAAAAAAAAAAAACACACACACACGCACACACAAATTGATTAGGTGCTGTCAGACACCTAAACAGTTATTCTTCAAAAGAAATTGCCATCTCATGGTGCAAATGTGCCAAGATATACACAACTGCCAATATATGCAAATCAGCCACAACGCACAAATGAAACCATTAATATTGAAATGGTAAATTGGTTACAACAAATGATTAGGCAAACAAAAAACCATGCCTAAAATGATTCAACCCTATTAGTGCAAGCCCAATTACTATAACAAAGATGGATCTTCTGACAAGACAAATGCACACATCTTACTCTCACACAGTGAAAACCTGATTGTACTTGCATATAAAAAAACCTCAGTCAGTAATGTTAACTTCTATACTTGATCATCCGGTCCAGCAAGCATGACCTGTCATCATTAAAGGTTTTCCCATTTCAAACTCCATATAAAGAGAAAAATTAAAGAAGAAAAAAACATAGCAGGACACTGGCAAATAATTTCCACTGAGCCCTTTTTTGAATTTGGTGATGCATACAGAAAGGCAAAATATAAAGGGCTAAGCACTTGATTGATCATGGTGATTAAAATCTGTAAAAATTCACAAGATATGATAACCTAAGCTAGAAGCACATCTTTTGGGTAGAACTTTTGGGGTGAGAGGGGGTGGGCCAAAAACTTCAGCCAATCTTTCTGTGGGCCCTCAGTGAGGGCTTAAATTTCCCATGTCCTACTAAGTTTCACTTTCACATGTAAGAAATAGTTGACAACACCAATAATGAAAGTAGACATTAGTAAAACGCAAAAAGGAAAAAGATACATACATTGCAATCAAAAGCATATTTCCTGGCAAGCATAACAGCTGCATTTCTGTCTCGCTCTGATTCAAATGTTAATACATACGAGAGGCCCTTCCTTGCTTGCCAAAACAATGCCTTGGCTGAATTATTAATATCACCTCTACCTCCACATAGCTAGAGGTCAGGAAAGAATTAGTTTAAGATATTCCTCTACGCAAGAATACTTCATACAAATTACAATGGAAAGAAATAATGGTAAAAAGTTTCAATGGAAAATCTCAGTCTTAAAGGAAAGACCATTAATAGTAGATCATTTCTCTAGCCAGCCATAAAGACTAGAAAATCCAGTGAAGACAAAAATAATTGCCAGCTATAAAGATTACCTGCATTGACGAGGAATAATTTTCTCTAGCCTTTGTAATCCATCCTCTACTGAGCTTTATTCTCATCTTTCCCACATGAAATACATGAACAGAGTGTGATGCATGATCTTGTCCATTCATCTGGGAAATAACTACCTATAAAACAACAAATGTCAAAACTTGATAAGAACTAAATTGTGCAGACCAGTCCTAGCCGCAATACCATGGTTCTCTTTGTCCACATTTTCATGAATTAATTAGAACTAAAACAATGTACTCTGAAGAATTCATGGACAAATTTCTGTACAGTTTATGTTCAAGTTTTGATCATCCAAAAGGTGTTACAGAACCACATAATTCCAAGCAAATAACAATAGAGATGTCACATTATATACGTGACAGTCTTTAAGCCAAGATCTACTTTGCATCAGTTATGGGCCTGGAGCAGAACTCAGCATTCTAAATGAATTAACTACACACAGACAATAATTTCCCCTTGCCAATTAATATCACAAATGGAAATAGAGTATCCCTAATCAAATATGATTTTTTATATCTATGTGGAGATAACTCTCCAAATAAGGGAGTGAAAACCACCTGTTGGGACCATGATTGGCCCCAAAATATATAGTGCTGTCAAAGAAACTCCCCTTTCTTTTGGAGCAATTTCTGATGGGGAAGAGAGAGAGAGAGAGAGAGAGAGTCTTCAAATCTCCATCTTAAAAAACTGTCTTTAAAGAAATGAACACACATGCATGACATGAAACATAGAGATCAGAATATTACCATCGGCTCAATCACTAGCATACAAATCATAAGCATAAAAGGATTAAAGGTGTGTGGTGGACAAATCAATTAGAAAGTAATTGAACAAGACACCATTGTTTTAGATTTTTTGTCATATTTTGTTTTTGTAGTTAACAATAAATAGTCATTATTAGCTCAATAAGAATCATCACATATAAGGCACTGGAAGTAACTAAAAAGGGTAGGACAACATACATTGAATTCAGTGTTAGATTTTCGTAAAAGCGTCTCTACATAACTTCCAAGTCCTGCAGCTGTTAAAGGAAATTTTAGTTAAGCCTCATTTTTCTCAACATCTCTAAGCATCAAATAGGATGTACCGAGCCAAAACCTATAAGAGCCCCTAATCAGACAATTTGATCCAGGTTACAAAATTAATACCAGAAATAAGTAAAAATATTTGCAGAAATTACATGAAGATTTATGATCAAAACCAACCTGGATCAATGGGACCAGAAGTTGTGACTGTCAATTTTTGGCCATTTGAAACAATTTCAGCTTGTAAGATTCGTCCAACATCAAAGGGTTCTGGAGCATAAACGGATTTGTTGGCACCTGAGGAAGTGGAAAGATGAACCACTTAAGACAGAAAGATGTAAACCAACAAATATACAATCTATAGAACAAATCAAATTTGTGGAACCCAAATACCCAATTAACTGAAACTAAACTTTACCAGTTAGAAGTTGCAACTAGCATGCTGTGTCATTTGGTTTTTGCACTTTATTTTGTTAGTTTCTTTACCTCATGATCAAATTAAGTGAATTTTAATTTTTACCCCTATTACTGGTAATTCCTTCAATTCTACATTTGCATGGTCCATTATAGTTCAGGGTTATTTGGTG
Organism: Quercus ilex subsp. ballota; assembly: GCA_032727855.1. Classification (NCBI taxonomy): domain Eukaryota; kingdom Viridiplantae; phylum Streptophyta; class Magnoliopsida; order Fagales; family Fagaceae; genus Quercus; species Quercus ilex. The sequence goes on along the minus strand of CM064914.1, from coordinate 15,083,903 downwards.
GGTTTGCACATGAGAAGCAGTGTTATTGTATGTTTGTTATACATTTTTGGCTCACTTATTAATAATCTAAGTATTTGGGGCAAATGTTCCACCAATGGAGACATTTGATAAACATTTTATCATAAAATTCACCTTTAACTCATATAATTGGCCCATTATGCCATGGTTTCATATTGAGATTGATTATTTGACAAGATTTGGTTCACTAGAAAAAGTTCCACTCTTTCATTTAAATGGTTACAGGTAATTAAGGGGGATGAGCTCATATCATAAAATATTGTGTTCTTTTATGGCAACCAGTCAACTTTACGAGTTATGAATAAACATTAAAATAACATCTACGAAATAATAAATAGTGGTATGAGCTCCAATAGATATTTAGAAAATTAGTAGCATAACTAACTAGCTGGACGCTAGAAACATTGGTGTGATATTATAATGTGATACATATATAGCCTAGTTTGAGTTTTCAAATGAGAAGAATTGGATAAGACATTCCATAGCTTTTGATTATAGGATCGTATTAGCAGCTGTGCAAATGAAATCTTCCTCCTTAAAGGGACAAGGAAATCCTAGATATGTTAACACTTTGGATTTTTTTTTTAATGCTGAAAATGGTAATGGGGTACTACCAGTGAAAGAATTTTTTTTTTTTTTCTTTCTTTCATTTTATAACAAGGGTGAGAAGGTCCAAACCCACAATTTTAGACAAATTGGTTTTTTCATTAAACCTTAACTCAAGTCACTATAAAGTGAATGTCAAAAGGAACATGCACTACATTATAATCATACAGATAACTAAAGCAGGAATAATTTACAGACAGGTAAGGATATACCACAATGCTAAATATGTCAAATATTTAATCATATGAACTGATTCTACTGAGAAAGATTCACATTGAGCACACGAGGTCAATCACAAGTTGGAGAAAAATTATTGCATAAATACCTGAAATAATTTCCTTCCAGCGGCCTTCAGATGACAGGCGGTACCACTGAATTGAACAATTTTGAAGTTGTGGAGCCTTGTCTGAGCAAGGCTTTAGTTGTAGATATGAACCTAAATTTTCAGAACCTTCTAGGACATATAAACGGAATTTGTTCTCCTCATCCCTCTTGCGTATTGCTAGCTGGAAATGGAAAGGATATGAGGTCTTTCATAAAACTATCTTGAACAAATTTTCTTGCATTCCTAATTATTAAATAATATATTATGATTAAACAACTGAAAAAAGAGATCAGATGTCAAATGTAGTCATAATTGCACTCAGATTGACAAAATTAATCAGATGTCAGAACATAGTCTGGAACAACACAACTAGAAAAATATACAGCTAGCATAATTTTCTTCCCCAATAATTAACAAAAGAAAGTTTTATATACATAATGACAGAGGCCTCACTCATATACTCCAACTCAATAATACCTAAAATATATAATTGGCCAACATGTAACTAAACTTAGGGTGAGAAAAGCTGGTAGGGAGGACCTGAACCCATTAGTTACATGTCAGTGTTTGATGTATGTAATGTTAGCACTAAGCTAGGTGACACTATTTTGTAAATTTTATTATCATTTTCTCCTTTGGTGTACAGTTTCCCAAAGCAAAAAATTTCTAGTCATTATCAGACCAAGTTCAATGTAACCAGCTGAAGTTGGGTCCATTACTCTTGTTGATCATAAGTTTGTTAGAACAATTAGACAAGACATTAGCAAATAAGTACAGAAACATGTCATGAACTGAAGGTTTAGGAATTTACTTTTGAAAAACAAATTCAGATAAATCTGAAAATAACTCAATTTGAACAAATACTATTCACCTTCATTTCGGCTTCAAGAAGCAAAAGAGGTGTTTGGATATATTAACCAAGTCAGTGATATAGCCAAACATAAACTCTCTTAGTTAAGGCTAGGAAAAAATATCAAATAAAATTTGTGAAAAGTAAAAACAAGATAGTTAACAAACCTCTTTTTGAAGCTTAACCGAAAATACAGATTTCTCCCAAATTTGAGCCCTTAGTGCACGAAGCTCATATTCCATGTCAACCACCTGCAAACATAACGCATCTCTTCATAATTTGAAAAGGTAAAATCTATCTCAAACTACATAAAGTGAACCACAGATGAGTAACTAAAAAAATTCAGAAATTATGCAGAGTAAGGCATATCCTTATTATGTCAACAATAATGAAATATGAATAGAACGAAATTATTGCTAAAGAATGTGTAAAAAATTTTCAGTTAACAGCATACAACGTTATTACCTATTTAGCGTAAAATCATAATAAATGGTAGATATTGAGGGGAGCAAAATGCAGAAAATAAATTTTTAAAAATAAATAAATAAGCATTTGCACAAGCACTGACATTAGCCTGGACGTAGCCACAATTTTTTGAAGGCAAACCTACAAACTCTGGAAGAAAAAGAGTAGGTTTTCTTTTGATAGGGAAGAAAAAGAGTAGGTTTAAACTATTAATATAAAGTACCTAAGTTATAATATAATTATGATAATGAAATATATAAACTATCAAATAATTCTAACTTAATCAAATATATTAATGAATGAAAAATTCACTAATGTCAGTGTTTGTGCAAATGTTTTCATCCAACTGTGCGTTACTATGACAAAATCTGACCCTAATTGTGAGCATCAGCCAAAACCAAATCCAGTGTCTCTCAATTATTAGAAGAGAGAGAGAAAGAGAGGGTCTGTAGACTAGTACATAATTGAGAAGAGCGTGCAAAAGTTTTGTTTCAAAACAAAACCACTTCTACCCTTTAGCACCATATCTTGTGAAGAACATTGCACAAACTCTTGAAAAGTTTATTGTTTCACTCCTTAATTAGACTTGCTATCAACTAAGTGTATAAATTAAGAAGTTGAACCATGATATTTGACTATATGTGTGTGTGTGCGCGCGCGCGCGTGCATGGGTGCGCAAAAACATAGCTTAGTAGAAAAAGTATTGTACCTTGCTTGGCTGATGCAATAATTTTATTCTCCTTGCCTCTTGAACCTCCTCTATTAGTTCCTCCACATCCTGATGGTATGGAAAATCAAATACAAAACAAAATTATCCTCATCAAATCTAAACAACATGTTGTTGATCTGTCACCAATGTCCCTTTCATTATTAGAAATTTAGAATACATAAAAGGTAAGCAAAATTGAAGATAAATATAAGTTTAAAACAACCCATTCAAACCTGCTTTTTAGAAGCCTGGGAATTTCTTTCTTGTTCTTCAAGGGCCTCTCCAATTCTCTGCACTACGGCCCTAGCACTCTCAATTTCAGCACAAGCAAAAGATTTCTCTTGATTAACTAACTTTTTCGCATCTTCAGAAGCCTGTAGACAAAGGAATGAGCTGAATTCAAGGACAAATATAAAATATCATATACATAAAAGAAAATAAAAATGAATAAGAAAAGCTATATTAAAAGTGTGCATCAGCGAAAAACTGTTCCATGGATAACAGTTATAATAACTTAGTAAAGTAAAAGGATGATGGTTGTTAAAGTCAATCCCTGAAGTATTCAATTCCTTTCTTGCCAATGGAAAAAGCTAGATGGAAAAGGAATCATTTGTAGAAGCTAATAATAGCATACTATTAAAGGAACACAAAAGATAGATGAACAAAAAAAAATTGAATAAGAACTTTACATATTAAAATTTGATATTATGTCATAAAGATGGCTTCAACAAATAGAAAATCATAATTTAAGATGGCTTCAGCAAATAGAAAATCAAGTTTGGACCTAAGCAAAATTGGTTTTCTCAGACCATTGGGCATGGGTTGACTATCGACGCAATGTGCTCAATTTATATCCAAGTCCACATGCACCAACCAAAAAGTCTGAGTGTAATATCATATGAATATAAGACACTAACCAATGAGTAATTATTATCCTTAGAGGCTCTAAATTCAATAAGATGAATCGCGGTAGAAATATAGGTTATGAAAAAGGATGGAGCTGTAATAACTATTATTCTATATGCACGTATGGAACGTCATTAAATAACCTGTTTGAGGTAGCTTGCTAGCTTTTTCACTTCAAACTTCTCTTGAATCAATTCTCCTTCTTTCTGAGTCAACTTAACTGCTAAAGCTTCCACCTGCACAATGAGACTACAGTTGAAGACAATACCAGATTGTAATTATAGCATACACAATAATCAAGGATTACGTCCTCATGTGCCAAAGGCACTCAGGAGCATGTCATTAGAAGGGAAGGGGGTGGGGAAGAGAGAGAGAGAGAAGAAAAGAGATAGTTTTTTTTTTTGGGGGTTGGGAGGTGTGACATAGGACAGATTCAGGGAATCTACATTCGCTTGTGGTGGCTTTAAGATAGGAAAAGTTATGATTTTGAGGTTTATCATGGTGAGGAAAAGACTAATAGACTATAGGGTTTGTAAATTAAATTAGTGTTGCAGAAGGACACAATTTTGCAACTGTTTAGGGGCTGTGTGAACAATTACAAAACAGTACCAGAGGCAACAAAGCAGAAAAGAAAAAGAAATGGAGAGAAAACATTATAGGCACCAAAGCCTTTTAAAAACACGAAACACTCATAATTCCATTATCAACATTCCTATTATTTGAGTACGTTGATCACACACACACATGTATATATAAGAACTACGTTTCTTTTACTAGGATTAGAACTTCTAATTTGACTGCTAAGCTAAAATTAATAAAATCCAGATGAACACAAACTGGCACTTGATGAAAATAAACCCAAGACACTTAGAAACTCCTACAAAGTTCTAGGCTCAACTCAATTACCAAAATAACATTTTCCTCATATGATTCATTTGGATAGAAGTATTTAAAATGAGGGGTTTGTATTTCAATTTTTATTTTAAATGAAATGAATAAAGTACAAAAAAATAATTTTTTTACTTTTGATGAAATTTATAAAAGGATTTGAGCTTTCTTAATGAGGATTTGAAATGATTAGATTTAAAATATCATGTCAAATTTATAACATCGCTGGTTTTTATTATTAAAGTCAAATTACCAAAGCTCAAATAATCTTTTGTTGTTAAATTTATATCATGCAATATATACTAGCAATTGTTCTTTAAATCCCTTGATTTTAAATCCTTATATTATGCAATCATATTGAAAATTGTTTGAATCCTAGACTCCTAATGACTTACTTTCAAAACCATATAAGACTTGACCTAATATGATGTAGCATGTGAGCCACAAAATAAATCTTGGAATCTATGAAGGTGCAAAGTAATAGCGAATGAATCTTCCATGCCTGCATCAAGGAGTCTGGTTATTTGAGCACCACACTGACCCTCAAATAAACACAATATTCTCATTTCACACATTAGTTAAAGTGACCGAATAAGTACTTGTTCCACTTGAACTGTCATGTGTCAGTAAGAATGACTGAAAAAGCATGAATATAATGTATAATTTAGGAATTGAGAAACACACACACTTTTAGTCTACTTAATCAACGTTTTTGCAAATATGCATAAGAGCAAGCACAAGTGCATACTATATGGTTGAGATTTTAAGAATTCTATGACGAATTTACTCTAGGAACCTATGAAGCATGGACGGGTGCGGCGTCCGATGCAGCTGCCCGTGCTTCTGTGCCACGTCTGAGCTTTTTTTTTTTTTTTTCATGGATTCATGCCGACTCGGCTTCAATTTGCACCGAACCGGGCTGATTCGGCCAGAATCGGGCCGTATCAGCCAAATCGGGTCGTATCGGCCAGTGACCGAAACAACTGAAACAAACCAAAACGGCTGAAATCAGCCTTGAATCATGCCAGAATAGCCGAAATCGGCTTTGAATGAGGCCCAAACATCCTAAAGCTGTCATTCCTCAATTTTATTTTGAATATTTGTTACTTCTTTTGTGTTTTCTTTTTTGTTTCGTGTTTTGTGTTTCTTGCCTTCTTCTTTCTTTGTTTTGTGAATCAAGGCATAGTAATGTATTTTTTAAGAATATTTTAATAGTAAAAATATATAGAAAATATAAATAAAAATATTTTTAATAATTTTTTAATCGCCGCACCCGCACCCTACTTTTTCAAAAATTGCCGAGTCCCGCACCCGAATCCTTAAATGCACCCATGCTTCATAGTTAGGAACTCTAGAGGATCTCAATCCCATAGGTTTGAGCCTTTAGAGTAGTCCCTTTATATTAAAATGTCAAAGGTCCAAAAAGTATCTAGCTCAACCCTTCCAAGTGGAACCACCACTATGTATTGCTTGCTAGAATTTTAATAATGAAGAGACAATTATTATATCAATCAAACAAAATGGAAGGGCAAGCCCCATATATATCTACCATAAACATCATACAAAAACACACAAACAGATTGAATTAGAAAAATTTATCAATTATATCCAAGTTGAACCTCCAGGACAAATTACACAAAGCACCAATCTGAATAAGAAAAAGTTCTTTTTTTTAATAAGTAAAACAAACAGAGGAAAAAGTATGAACTAACCATAGAGATAGCTTTCTCCACATCCTCCTTGTTTCGTCCTGCCAAACGGCCTCTTAGAGACTCTAATGCATCTCTAAGCTTCTTCAAAAGAACATGTCCCTCCAAAGAAGCCACCTCCCTAAGCTTTGCCTGGATTTCATTAAAACCCATTGCAATTCATTTAGTATTATCAGAAGTTCATACTCTTCCACACCAGGGGAAAAGAGAACAAAATGGACAAATATATAAACTAGGCTTGAGTTGTGAGACTGAGGAAAAAAACAACACCCACAAAGCAAAACAAAATACAGTTCAAGAATATAATTGCAATTGATTATTCATCTTGCATTATCAGAAGTTGATATTCCACATGAGAAATAGAAAGCTAAATGAACAAATATACAAATTAGAACAGAGGCGTGATAGTTTAACACACCGAAAAAAAAAAAGGGAAGAAAGAAAGAAAGCCGGCCTTTGCCTAAACTCAGGAAAGGTCCGATATGGAGCTGAATGGGGCAAATTGAGTAGCTAATCACAAGAAGTTAGCTATGTTGAATGACAGACTGATTATTATCTAATGTGCATGTGTGTGGAAAGAAGCTTAAGATTACAATAAAACCCATAGTCAAGTGGCAAAGTTTGGGAACCTCATCAGACAACTTAGCAGCAGCAGACAAGTTTTTGTCAAATTTACTTGCAAGGTCACGAACTGAGAGACGCTTATGCTGCTCTGACAGACTGACAGTTTCCTGTTCAACAACTTCCTTCAAGGATGGACCATGGTTGTCCTCTTTTGGCTCCTCCAAAATTTGATTGTCAGCTCCTAATTTATACTTTGGAAAATGATTCGAAGCAAAGCTCACATCAACTGAAACCTGAAGGACTTCTTCTGTCTGCATCTCCTCTTCAAACTCAGGACTGATCTTCGTCATTGTTTCAGTTTAGATTCTCTGTTCATCAGGAGCAAAATAAACAACAATATCATATGTCAGACTGTCAATTAAATATGGAATCATCAAATGCTCTTAATCTAAAGTAAGAGCGCATTCACACACACATACATGTTAAATTGTGAATGACAACATTACATTCTGCACCAAAATTTAACCACAAAAGTTATGCAAATTGCCCATTTTTTCTAAACATGAAAATTTGAATCAGACATTAATTCATCACACATGGTCTTTTTTTTTTTCTTTTTTTTTTTATGAGTCATGATTGGTTGATTTTGAATGACCAATGCTTCCATACTAGTAACGGACCAATGCATGCATGATTCAAGAGATTTGGTCTTACAACAAAGGAATGAATCAAATGGCAGCAATACTTTCCATCCAAGTGAAAGTCAGAATCATGATTTAACTTCACAAATAAGGAATGACTCTAGCAATAATACTTTCTATTCAAGTGAAGGTCAAATTCATGATTTAAGCTGTTTCCATTCTTATAATTATTATAACCTTACTGTTCTACCCTTCATGTGTTGCATCATCAGTTTGTATAAGACCCAATATTGTAATTATGTACATCATAGCGAGAATGGCAGACCAAACCGTACCGTTACTGGTGCTGGTGCATCTATTTCGTTTGCATACAAAACAAGAAAGTATATCACATCATGCTAATATGGAAAAGACCAAAGGCTATAAGAAACCAAAGGGATTGAACAGAAAGAGTACTAGATAACTAAGAAGAAGGACATATTGATAATTGAATAAGGAAGCTCACTCAACTTGGAGATAAATTAGTGAAATAGAACATCGTGATGCAGTGAACTAACTGGTATTCATGATGGGGGTTGGAACCAAATAAAATTTCAATTAAAATGTTACCAGTAAAATTTTTTTTTTTTTTTTTTTGGAAATTACAAAATTCTAAATCACGATATATATTACTTTTAGAACTAGGATGTTCATTAGATTAGAAAATTCATCAGAAAAATCACCCGTTCAAAACTTCAAAATCACTAATAATCTTGGTAACAGTTTTTGTTTTCATTTTCTAAAACTTATTTTCGAAAATATAAAGAAAAAATAATTTTCTTGTATTTTTGAAATCAACAACATGATTGGTTAGTTGATATTTGGTTAGTTGAAATTAAAAAGATAATTTTTTGAAGAAAAAAATAAAAAATATTAAAATATGTTGTTACTAAAATTTAATTTCTAACGATAACCCATCCATTAAATGATTCATTAAATCAAATGCATATTTTTATTGACTTTTAAAAATTAAAAACTAAAAATAGTTTTTTAATCTTTTCAGTTTTCCTTCACAAAATAAGTTTTGAGAATAGTTTCTATTTTCTATTTGCCAAACAAGTTAAAAAATAAAAAATTATTTTTGAAAACAGAAAATAAGATGAAAAAACACTTCCCATACATTCCCTTAAAATTTATATAAATTTTTTTTTTTAAGAAGAAAATGAAAAGAAAAACACTGGCCTTGGAGCTTCTTGGTAACAAGAAAATCGTAGAGCTCAAAATCACATCCTAATATAAACAAAGGAACCCCAAATATACTTTTTTTTAAAAAGGTTATAATTACTCCCCAATTAAAATTTATAAGAAATCAAGTTAAAACCACTAGATGATCACCCAATAAAAAGAAATAACAAAACAATGGTAAAAGCATTAATTGAAGTGATATCAGTATGAATGTGAAATACTAACAAGAAAGAGAATTTGGTACCCCAACAAATTCTTACTTCTTACTCATACATGCAACTATCAAATTTCATTTTCTCAACTACATTTCACCAAAATTACAAGTTTCTCCACACAACAAATTTTTAATCCATCTACAAAAATTTCATCAGTAGGAAAAAAATGAAATAAAAAAAGGAGGAGGAGGAGGAGAAGAAGAAGAAACCAGAATTGTTATCCTAATTCTTCGATAAAGCATAACATAAATTTATTCAAAAGAACAACAACCCAGCACTAAAAAGTGGAAAAAAACAAAAAACAAAACAAAAACAAAGAACAAAAACAAAAACAAACAAACAAACAAGAGTAAACAGAAAATCATAAAAAGAAGTTAAGCACAGTTTCAAAAACCCCACTTTGACACCCCAAATGCTTCAAAGTTTTATGTAGTAAACAAATGCTGAAAACCCAGATGAACAAAGGAAAAAATAAACACAATGCAATCAAAGAAAAAAGAAATAACACTTACCAAGATTATAAATAAAACAATGTTTCACTAGAACATAGAAATATATGTTAATGCTGGTCCATTGCTAACAAAGATTCTCCAAGCAGTCTGATAAGTATAAATGTGAGAGAGAGAGAGAGAGAGAGATAATAAGGTTGTAGTAGTAGTAGTAGTAGGCCAAGTTGAAGAAGCAGCAGAAGAATCTAAAAGGGTTGTTTCTTAACTTGCTTTTTCAAAAGGAAAAGAAAAGCAAAGCAAAGGCCTTCTCGTCTCTGTCTCTGACCTCTCTGTCTCCTCCTCCAACAACTTGAGTACAATGTCTCTCTCTTTTTTTTCTTGCTTTTTTTCTTTTATGGGTTTTACCTCATCATGCCCACTCCGTAAAAAGTTGCTGGTGAAACAGTAAAAAGCAAAAGCCTGTCATGCCCACGCGCTGTCCCCACCTCCCTCACTTTTTTCTTTTCTTTTTTGTTAATGGGAATTCGACGGTTTATTGGTTTATAGTAATGCTTAATATTTTTTGTAACAAATTTGGTATGGTTGAGATGATATGTTATTAATTTATTAATAATTCTTTTTCTTTTTCTTTTTTTGGTGAGTTTCAAAGTATAGTTTTCGCTCCTGATAATCAAACTAAGACAATAAGTGATTTTTAGTGTAGGCAAAAATTGAACTCCAAAACTTTTATTCAATTATTATAATTTTACCAATTAAACTAATTGAAACTTACTAATTCTTATCTAGACTCACGGAATAACATGACTTTATTATTAAAAATTATTAACTTGCAACCTTAATTCTTGTGAGAAAATTATGGCAAATGATTTTTATTTAAACCTACCATCAATAGAAGTCATTTGACTTTTGATTAACCTTATAATATTTTGAGGCCTTAGAGATATTAGATATTCTAATGTTGAATTTAAATTTCATTCTATATTTAAAACCTTTATTATTATTATTATTATTATTTTTTTTTTTTGAGAAAGAATGTCGAAACATTTAATATTAAAGGAGGCCATTTAAGTCGACCTGAAGTACATGAGTGATATCTGGTGGTACATCCTATTTTAGAATCTTAATACATTTTTTTGAAATAGTAGACTATTGTAGTGGGCCTTTTTTGTGTTGTGCGTTGGGCTGGGCTGCCTCATGCAGTAATGGCCCCGGATGTTTCTAAGTAAAGGAGTTGAGGCCGGTCCAACTGTAACTCAACTTGGGCCGGCTTATGCACAAACTATGCCTCGTCTACCAGGAGTATGCTTACGGCAAATAGAGAAAACATAATTACAGTCATAACAATGTCTTTTACAGAAATAATAAAGGAGAAATAAGATAATATGAATTAATCAAGAATGGGCATAAAATCAAGTTTAAGTTTGGTTCGCCGAAGCAAAACCAAAAAAGGGAGAACGCCTCCTCTCAATGCAAATAATCTTCCAGGAAAAGATCCTGCTGTGGGGATTAATGGCTTTGAGAGAAACGGACCTGAATGGTTAATGCCTAAAAAAGGAATCCTTCTTATGTTTTGGAAGAGAGTAGGATTTAAAGGGGGAGAGAGGGAAATCGACCTACCGGTGCATGCCCACCGTATTAACTTTCTTTGTTTTCTATTTTCTCTTATATTTTTATTTCCCTTGTTTTTCCTTGTTTTCTCTTCTTTTTACTTTTTGATACTCTCTGTTTTTTCGGTATTTTTAGACCATTTTTCAGGGTACAGTAAGGGTCTTCTTATAGGGCCTACCGTGACCAGATTTTACCATTTTTTTCCCTTAACCACCTTTATCTGGTCTGGGCGTACTTGCCGACCACTAAAGAGTTCGTCTGTGTACCTCTTACCCATCGCCAGACAAAAGCAGGTTTGTTTCGTTTGTTAGTCCGCCGTGGCACCCTTTTCTGCCACGGTGTTAATGTTTTCTCTTTCTTTCACTCATGGCATGCACTCAACGATTCCTCCTTTAACCTTGCCTCTTTTGGGTGGTCTGTCATCCCAGCAGGACGTACCTCCCAAAAGGGCTTGGGCAGGAGCCGCAGAATAGGTCTTTTCTCCTCTCCCCACCACCAAACTATACCCTCCTTACCTCTTACCTTTGACCCATAACCCCACCACATCCCATATTGGCTGGGTACAGGCTGGTGGTGCCTGGGCCTTACGCGTGCTTCCCTTTCATATATGTCCAAAATCTGTCTGCTGCTCATGCGTTTGCCGCGGTCTGGGGCTTTGTTTGCACAGTCTGCTGCACCTCTTCATTCTTTTATATGGGCCGTTTTATGATTCACTGTTCCCTTTAGGGGCTAGGCTTCATTTGATACTGGGTTTTACATTTCTCTTAGCCCATTTCTTGATTGTCATCATGTCCTGCCATATCATTCTGTCATTCCTGCTGTAATGACTTGGTCCTGCTGGTCCTTTTTTTAGACTTGCCGTTTACTCTCTTCCCCAAATGGCTTTGCATGGCCATGAGCTTTCTTACTTAAGGACTCCTGTGTCCCCTTGGGCATCCTCGACCCATTTACTTGTTTTGGGCTTCCTCGGCCTTTTTCCTAACTTTGTGTTCTCATGGGTTTTTACTTACTTCATTGGGCTTCCTCGACCCAATTACTTCATACTCATCCTTGGGGTTTGTGATCCTACCAACAATCCCCTACTCTCTTTGCTTATATTACTTTGAGCCTGCCGCAGCTCATTCTCACTTTTTCACATCATACACTGCTCATGGGTTTATTATTCTCTCTTTCCGGGCCTTTCAAGCCCACTTGCTTCTTCAAGACCCATTTATTTATTTTATGGACCTGTAACCCATTATTCCTGCCGCTTGGGTTTAATGATTTTATCCTATGTTTGCCACTTCTATTTGCTGCTTGCCTTGCTGAGTTGGGCTTCCTTTCTTCTAGTTGGGTTTTACAAAAATGACCCTCAACAACTATATAGTTCCATATACTAGCAGGTCTAAGTTCAACACAATTATAATAAATGTATAATACTAAAAAATATAATTTTTTTTTAGAGAGTTTCAACATATATTATCAGACCAAGACACCAATCGATTTTTAGTGTAGGTGAGAATTGAACTTCAGATCTCTTATTCAACCATTAGAGACTTTACCAGTTAAACTAACTAGTAATTATCAAATTTATTCTATAAAAAAAAAGATAATTAACAAATTTTCTATTTAGAAAAAAAGTTTAAAAAATCATATTATGTTGAACTTTTTCCTACATTGTATGGATTTCTAACTAAATAGCACAATCATAATAAATGCTTAATACTAAATATTTTTTTTTTGAGAAAGGTATAATCATAATAAATTTTTATTAACAATCATCATAATTATTGAATTCCATATTTAAAAAAATAAATATTTTTATTTTATATTATTTTCATGTGCATGCACCGATTATCAATTAGTTATTAAAAAAAAATAGTCTCATTGATAAGTACTCTTAAAGTATTTATTAATGAACTATTTTGAAAAAAAAAATGATACTACTTTTATGATAATATAAAAAATTGTAAAAAAAATAATTATTTGTTTATTTATTTATGAAAAATATTTAAAAGTATTTCTTTTTTTTAGAAATAAACATACAAGAGAGAGGAAAATAGGTTCTAAAACAAAAGTATATTATAACTCCACTTAAAAGTTATGATAACTTTTAAGAAAGAGTGAGGCAAGTTATACTACACATAACACACTCTCTTAAATAATATAGAACAATTATCCATGCATTTAAAGGAGAGAAAAAAAAGAGTTCAAAAACAGAAGCACACCAATATTTCTTAAACCACTATATTGGTTAACTTTTTTAAATAAAAATGAGTGACTATAGTATATATTGATTGTGTCTTTGAAAGTGGGCGCGTGCAGTAGTGCGCGTGGGTCAAGTAATTGGAAGGGTTTGGCGGAGCGTGCCCTTGGTTAAAGTGCGTTGTTTTATGTTACAACCCATAGTTAAGTCGGAATTTACGAAAACAACATTTTGCATTGAATTGGATAGTCATAGTGGTATCAAATTGTTTGTTATGCAGTCAGGTTATAAAAGAGTTTTGGTTGGACCAGAAAGAAAGAAAGAGATACATGGGAATTTTACAGGCTACCTAACACCACAGCTATTGAACTATCTGATGGGTCCAAGGTAACATGCTCATAAGGTTCAGAAATTGCATGGAAATTTGTGGCATGTGGATATAGATTATATAAGAGAGTAATAACACAGCCTGTCTCTCTTAATCGGTGCGATTGGTCAATTCCTACAAAGTTTATTCCTTTTACTTTATTGGAGAATATTAAAATGAGCTGTGATAATTACACATTGTATATACCAAACACGATGCTGAAATTATGTTTTGATGATACAATTTTTAGTAAAAATTGTGAAATTGTGTTTAGTGTATACAGCTGTTTATAACTTAGCACGTGCAATAATAATTAGTGTATTAGAATTGACTGTGTCAAAGTTCATCCCCAAGATTTATTGTTATTTGAGAATATACATATGATGACAAATGACATACTTTGCCAAGGAATTGGAGGAAAAAAAATGGTTATAGATTGAATAATGTGACAAAATAATTAGTTTACAATTTGGAGTTAGAGCATTAGTATTGGTGGAGACAAATTGCTAAAATGCTATATTTACTAATCAAATATAACAAAATGTTCCTGCATCAGTGGAGGAAAAACCACAATTTCTGGCTATTGAGCTGCAGTGCACAGCCATATTTGCGTGTACGTGCACTGTAGCTCAAATGCTAAACAAAAAAATATATTATATTAGGTCCTCTATTGTGCACAGCCATCTTTGTGTTGTTTATATAATTTTATTATGTTGAATACTAAAATAAAACTACCGATGTTGGGTGTTTTATAAAATGATGTAGTAAAATAGATAAAATATTTTTTTTTTAAGAAAATAAATAAAGTAGCTTTTTGTAGTGTCAAATTGCTAAAATTTTGCTACCACCAATGCTGACGCTCTAAGAGTCTAAGTGGTTGTTGGATTTTGGTGCTTCCTAATCTAGTTCCTATCCAATAAAATGCTTTTGGCAAATATGAAAAGATGAAATATGCTTTCTTTGCCAACTTGCTTCTTCATAGACTCGTATACCTTATTATGAGGAACCAATATGGTTTCCATGACTTTATTAGGAAAACGTTCCTGTCGATGTTGAAAATGTTGGGTAGAGAAACTTTGTAAATGTGAATCATCTCATGCATTATTCATGCATGAGGACAGTGGTAAGAACACCAACTTTGGAAATTAGAAAGTTTTCCAATTCTCAAATCAAGCAACCCCTATACTTTAGAAAAGATATAAAAGGATGGCTACCTAAAAAATCATTGAGGTGAATGAACTTAAAACTTTCATATAAAATTATGGACTCAGCTTCTGTCCAGTGGCACTGGCCACTGGACAGAAACCAGACCCTAAAATTATATATGTTTACATTCATCAAGATTTGTTTTGACGTTAAATTTTTTTTAAAAATAAATTATTTTTCAAAAAGCATGTGTTAGAAAACTATATGTCATTTTCTTATATTTAGTAATGACTTTAAAATGAGTTAAAAAACTGTCTCTTGTCTTCTTTTATTTAATTTTGTGTGAAATATAGTTTTTTTTTTATTTAAAAATTTTAGTTCGAACAAATTATATCTCACACCAAGCTAAATAAGGGAAGTTAAAAGATAATTTTCCTTTGACTCATTTTTTTTTATATTCCAAACGCAAAAAAATGTGAAAAATTATATTCACATAAGGTTTTTTATTGAAACAAACAGAGCGCAAATCATATTGTAAATTTTGTATGAGATAATTAGAATCACATTATGGTTATACAAGTCAGATTACAAGATAAAAATGATTAGGATTCCATCCTTAAAATACTTTCATTTAGGGGTGTTCACCAAACCGCAAAAACCACACCAAAACCGTCCGCAAAATGGCATAACCGCACTGCACTGCAAATAACAGTGCACCGCACCACATGGTGCAGTGCGGTTTGCGATTTTATAATAAGAAAACCACATCGCACTGCACCCTCTCTATATATTAATATATTTATCTATTTTTAACGTTAAATATATTATTAATAGTTTAATAACCCTGGTTTAAAAAAAAAAAAATGTTTAATAACTCTAACAAGTGTTAACTAGAAAAGTCAGCCCCTAAAGAAAAATTAGCTTAATAGTTTAAAACTTGGCCCAAGGAAAAAATTAGTTTTGAGCTGGGTTGGAAAAACCCAAAATTTGAAAAACATACCAACTTCAAATCTTTCAAACCACATCTTGAATACCGCACCGCACATGTAACCGCAAAAATGAAATGCGGTGCGGTTATGATTTTAGCTAAACTCTAAACTGCACCGCACTGCACCCCACATGTAACCGCAAAAATAAAGTACTGTGTAGTTATGATTTTAACTAAATCGCATTATAAAATACAGAGCTAAAAATGACCCAAAATGGCACCATACGCACCACCCCTACTTTCATTTCATCCGAAAATGAATATGCGCTCGTCAAAGTTGATATCCTCTTTAATTTTACAATTTTTTTTTTTAACTTGTTTTGTGGAAACGGTGTGACAAGGTAAGCGAAGCGTTTTTTCTTATACGTTAACCTCTTCTAGAATCCAAATCTGACCAAATAAGTGTGACCTTACCAGATTCTCCAAAAAAAAAAAAAAGGTGTGACCTTACCATATCATGATTTAAAAAAAATAGATACATCGAAAGGATTAGCAAAGATTAAAGAATATTAGAAGAACGAAAAATATATATATATATATATATATTTATATAAAGGAGCTTTTGAAACAAGTTAACATATAATATAATAATACAAGAGGGCTGTAAAGTTTTTTTTTTTCTTTGATACTTTCACATACGCAATTGATCATAGAATACGAAGAGAATTTGCATGAAGCATGGATTCCCAGCAATTGGCTAGATTCCATTTTGCCAATTATGATTTTTACAATTGGTTTTCTTTTTCCTCCTTTTTTTTTTTTTTTTTAGCTATTCTTATCACTAATAAGAAACTTGTAACTAAACCGAAACTTTTCTATTTTTCAACGGAGGTATCCAAATTTAAGCTCTCATTTCCGAACTATCCAACTATAGAAATAATAATAATAATAATAATAATAAATATATATATATATATATATACACTCTTGCGTTGTTATATTTTGACCCGTAAGTCAAGTCAAAATTGGAAATGAAAAGAAAAAAGAAAGTAATCATATTGAGGATAGATTCATCAATAAAACTGAGACATTTTTCTAACAAAAGTAAGAAAAAATTAGGTACATAATCACCAATTATTAGAATAAGCAACTTAAGCCATAAACTTCCATAAATCAAAAAAAGTTGGCTTCAAGATTAAAAGATGATCATCAATGTTTGTAGAAAAAATTAGGTACATAATCATCAATAAAACTTGGCACCTTCTTGTCAATTTCTTAGCTTAATTAACTTGGGTCCGAAATTAAAAAAATAAAAGCACGAAAAGGACTTTTCATGGACTCCAGCTGTTCCATTTTCTTTCTTCTTTCTTACACCTTTTTTGCAGGCTCCGGAATACATGTAGACAGAGCCAATAATACACTATAAACTGGGTTCAAAAGGCAGTTGTGTTTCTGTAATTATGCTAATCAAGTAATTTTCATATATATTAATTGGAGAACAACCACCTAATTACATTCAATTGAGTATATACCCACTAATACGAAAAAAACATGGTGGTGGTAATGAAAATTCTAACACTTTGTGACCGCGTGATATGTACCCTCCCATCATAAGATAACAGGTGACGTTATTTTGGGATAACAAGTCGGCTTAGGGCAAAACCTTTTTCTTGTGTATTCTGTAGTCCAATATATGAATGGCTCCACGATTAAAGGTACCACCTGTTTAATTAGAGCATAAAGTCTTTTTTCTTATTTTTTTTTATATTTTTTGGGTACGATCCAAGTTATTCTCCAACTTAATCAATAGAATGGGCCTCTTCTTAAGATTACTTTTCAAATCATTCTTAACACCATTAATTGTGGAATAACAAAAATGTCTCATCCATCTAACTTGCTTCGTTTCACGTGAATTTTTCTTTGTTTTAAAGAGATATTATCATGAAAACGGATTTTACTTGTTTTATTTTGTCTCGTCACACACTATCCCAAGTGTGTGTATTTATATTTTTTAATTAATAAGTTTAGTTCTTTTATATAATTTTTTTTTTAACTTATTCCTCTCTCTTTCACCGACGTTCCTCTCTTTTCTCTCACATCTCAATCTCATTAATACTAAAGCCACCTTTTATGAGATAGCAAAACATCTCCAATCCACCCCACCAATGACCTATATCACTCCCGCTCCAAAGAGGTGACAAGCCCATGATGATGCATCTATGATCCTATCCCATCTTGTAGCATCACTTCATTGTCATCCCTATCAACACCTTATAATATAATTTTTCTGCATACAATAAGTGGGATATGAATTAAAAGACATAAATAATATCCAAAACAAGATTCTTAGTCATAATATTTTATTTGGAAAAATATGGAAACTGTCAATTAATTCGTAGGCCATGCAATCATAAATGTAGATGAAAGTATAATACCCTATTTTTTAAAAACCTTATCATCATATGTATTACATGTATTATGGACAATCTCAACCATTCATAATATCTCATCCCCTCTCCTATTTGTGCTTGTTTTTCAATAAAATTAGTATTTTTTTTTAAAGCTATTAATTAAAGCCCACATTGATAATTTTAGAGGGCGCGTGACCTTAAGGAAGTAAGGTACCTAATTGAAATGATTGTTGTAATAGATAAAATAACGGCAAAAGTGACATAGATAGATAGATGCTTTAGGGTTAAGGAAAAAAGATTGTTTAGTTAAATCCTCAATATTTATTATAATGAGAGTTGTGGTGGGGGGAACATTTGGTAGGTGATAAATATAGAAATAACTTAACTTATTGTCCTAATCATGAGTATCTAACAGTAGGGGGTTTGCATCCATAATTAGCGCTAACAATAGTGGGGCCCCCCAGGAATCCCAGGTTCATACCCAAATGCCTCTAAACCCGCCAAAATTTGTTGTGGCGGGCCACCCTGCTTCTCACGTTTTATCAACCCCGTGTGCCCTTTATTGTTTTGTATCTATGCTGCGACCTTTTTGCTAATCTAGGATTTTTAGGCTGCATATTTTTCACTGATTTTTTGTCTTTGTCCTAAATAAATTGACCCAAATCATGGGGTTGATATAATAGTTGTTAAGGCCTCATTAGATCTATAATATCCCGTGTTTGAAATTTCTTAGTTAGTTACTCGGGGTTACCTTCAAGAAATTCTTTCATATAATTAATTGGTGTATGTAGGATAAGAGACAACAAATACACGTACCCAGAATAATAGTAAGATACTTGAAGAGTTTTAGATACCATTTTTAAAGGAAAAAAAAAATAGTTGTTTAATGGATTTTTTTTATGAAATATTATTATTATTATTATTTAATAGTTAGAGAATGGGAATTTAAATCATAACGTTTCTGTTAAAAACATTAGAAAATATTAGTTGAGTTATAAGTCTCTTGCATATGAAATCATATGTTAGGTCAATGTCAATTTGAGTTTCAAATTCTCAACCAAATTTCAATTTTGTTCATTTTTTTCAAATGAGTCTTTATGGTTATTGACTTATGATAAGTTGATAACATATTAATTACCCTAACTTCTAAAAAATATAACTTTTCATTGAAATTTTCCATTGTTTTAAACAGATATAAGTTGATGCTCAAATTTTTCTTCGTGTAATCTTTGTTCCCACTTTTTGGGATCCTCCAACCATTTGTACTTTTGTAAGATAATTTTGACGAGTCTTGGGAATAATAGCATGGTATAATTACCTAATAGTATAGACTATAGACTATAGACTATGGAATTGACAAATTGGATATGGCCTATGGACCTATAGGTTAGGATTAAGGAATTTGGATTTAGAACTGACCAAAATTCCTCAAGCATGCCCAATTGCCAGCTCAAAGTCTGTGGCAATCTAAAAGTCCCTATCTTCTTTCCTTTTTCTTGATTTAACGTCCTAAAAGCAATTATGGGGTTTAGAGGTCAGTTGGGTCTATGGACCTTTTTCTTCATAACGGGAATGCTTTATCTTATGGTAAAACCCATTAGGTGGTGGCAATGTTCAACACAAGCACATGGTAGGGTCCTATGACTCCAACCCCAAGCTACAAAATTTAAGGTCCCAACCCATGAAAATGCAGGTCCCATCCCTATGGTGGTACCAAGTTGCCGGTCCATGATGTACGTCTGAAACCCAAGTTCAAGTGAAGTCTCTCATGGCGTAGAGTCGTAGACACGTAATAAATTTTTGACACGTATTTGCATCGTATAAGATTCAGTGCACTAGAGTACTGAACCTAAGCAATTTCTTTTCATCATTTAATGGAGCAACCTTGTTCAAGGGATCAAGCCAAGTAATGTCACACTCTGCTAAAAATGTCTGGTAATGTCACATGCACATCTGAGCCTCTAAATACTTCCAATTGAAATATGTACGCAAAAGAAAAAACGTATGTACCAATTAATATGTCTGGCCGAATTTTTAGCCCCCAATGCATTAAAAGAGAGAAATTGACAATTGTAGTTAATTTTAGTTGTGTGTATAGCTTCGAGAAAATGGGCCCTGAAAGCTAAGTTTGCTGGAAAAGGGAAGCAAATCACTCTCTTCCCCTCGAGGCGGTTAAATGCTTCGAAGGAGGACTGTGTGTCTGTCTCCTTGAAGGTTGAACCTTGTTTTATACTTTGATTTACTTTATACTCTTTGTTGTTTACTATTATTCAAGGTGCTTTAGCTTTGAGAAACTATAATGGGGTAACGCCAAATCAAAAGTAATGGGTTCTAAACTGTTGGTCCATCTTAATGTTAATTGATTACTAATTTGCTAAATTCCTTATAATTATACTATTCATTTTGGATCAAAATGGTTTAGTAAATGAAAAGATGTGGGAGTTTTGTTATGTTAATGGAGAGTTTCCAATATTTAATTCTAGAAACTCCCACCATCATAGTCTTTATATAAATAAATGTGATATTATATAATATCTATTAATTTTGAGTAAGACCTATGAACCTATATTCCAACATCATTTTTGCACACGCTATAACAAGGCCAAACTCAAAAGAAGCCCAAATCATGTGGGCTCTTAAGAGGGACAAGGTCCAAACTAAGACATTTGCCAACAAGGCCTAAGTATCAAATGGCGAAATATAAGCAGATACCCATGGTGGCCTAAGCCTATGAATCCAAAGCCGCAGGTCCAATAAAACTTGGGGAAGCCAATCCTGGTCATGCCACAGAAAAAATACTCATTGGGAGGTCTAATTAGCAACCCAAGTGTGCAAAGAGGGACCTAAACATTGAATCCTAGGAGATACAGTTTGGTAGTGAAGGGAGGAGAAATTTGAAGAAGTGGTATTCTGCCACACCTTTCGAGTGTTGTGTTTGCATGCACACCAAAAGTAGTATGCATTCAATGGTGAAGTATTTCACATTAAAATAATAGCAAAGTAACTCGCATTCAACGGTGAAGTGATGGTGAAATAACCTATATTCAGCTTTTTTAAACAATTGCAAATTCGGAAATAGAGAACAAGTAACTTATCATGAATCTAGTGATAAGTGATATGGTTAGAGATTTTTTTTATTATGTGATTGATTATATGTTTATAACATATTTTAGGATAAAACCATTAAATTTGAAAAATTAATGACAAGAAATAATTGACTTTATCCAAGTACCAAGATTTGTAATAATTGAGATGATAACTTGCAACCACTCAACTAGAGTTTGGTAATTAGTTAGTATTAGCTTCTGTTTGATTTCTTAACCCGATCTCTTTATCAAATTCAAATATTTTTCAGAAAAATTCATAATCCATAAAAAATAATTCATATAAGTAATGTTATTTTCATTTAGGCCTTTAATTTATAGTATTAGGTTCTTGACATTGGGTAACGTAAGATAATGGCAAAAGTGAAATAAAAATCGATTCTCATGCATTATAAGTATGTCAAATATACAATGTAGAATAGGATCATGTATTCATCTCACATAAAATGATGAAAACCAGTAATCATGAAACAAAATCGGTACATGTGCAACATGGGTGACATGAAGTATAATTGTTTTAAAAGGTTTTCACATGTTTTTTTCATTATATATAATAATTTATATTTAAAACTGCCATGTATCATATAGAATTAACATTTAAGCTTGCATTTTGGTATTTTCACATTATCAGCATTATAGCTATCCTCATACCGTTTATTTTTAGATAGTTTGTTTACTAAAATTATGGTTAGCTTACTATTTGTTTCAACAATGGTTGTGAATTTCGTTATGTTTTTCTTTAGGATTATAATTTTTATTATTATTGTTAATTATAATTTAACACCATGTTTTTATGTTCTCTTTTATGGGTGTATGTAAATTAATTGAATAAAATTGTTTGGATTGACCGTTGTAGCCTTGAAAAATATAGATTAGGTGACATATCCATGTAGCTATTCTTTTATAATTTATTTAGTTAGATTGTAACTAGGATCATAACAATTTAATTTATATTTCTTTCTTTCGATATAATGCCACTTGTTTTCATTTTTGGACCAATATAGTTTATTTTTAATTTAATAAACCTCATATTTTCTTATGAAAAATTAAGTGATACCTTCTTGCAAGTCCCTTAATTTAGGAATATTTATCCACAATTGATATTCCATGAGATTTGTTACCAAGAAGAAGAAGCCCGAATAATTTTTGTTTGCTTAGGATGCAATTCTCACAAGAGTAGGTCTTGAAGTCTAAAAGTCCCTAATCATCAATCAAATATCAAACTTCCAACAAATTCAAGCGCATCTTGCCTATCATTATCCCTCCTAAACCTCATCATCACCCCTCGCCTCACCATTCAGTGGCATTCTTCTCAATCTCTATTAGATTTAGTGGAGATCTAATTTTTTTGTGAAAAATTAAAAGACAAGTTTGGAATAGGTAGAAATTGTGAACTGCATTTATGTGTTCCGCCTGGTGCCAAGGAACTTAACATATCACTTGTCCAATTTTGTTAATAAAAATATGTTTCAACTTCCAAGGATTTTCATGAGCCAAAGATTTCCGTCTCAATTGACCAATGAAATTGTGCCAACCTGATTTTTTTTTTTTTTTTTTTGGTGGGGGGGCCAGATCTAGCTTGTGTTTGGAAGGGGATGGTATCTCTTGCTCCCGGCATATGGAGGAAAAGAAAACCAGAAATGGTAGAGCAGTGAAGGAAGAGAAAAACAAAATTCACAAAGCAATGAAGTTGATTAGCTTCAAAGCAAGTGAATACAAAATCCATACTTAGGGGAAAAAACCATAAACGCAATAAGCAAAAACCACACAAAAATAAAACTCCTCAACTGCCCTGCAAAACGGGGAGAATAACTAGTTCTCAAGACAATTAAAAAACACAATGAAATTGACAACCTAGAGCTAGATAGATACCCTAAAGGAGCCGCAATATGGTACCCGATGCAGTTTTACGGCACCGTACTAATTCAAGCTTGCTGTGCACACTCTATATGGCATCAATAATATGTCCTCTCTACTACTCATCAGTCACACATCCCCTTGAAGCCGGCTGTACATTCTTGATGTACTGGAAAGAAACAATATGTTATTTCTTTAAAATATGCAACAAGAAGTCACAAAAATATGGATGTCAATGCAGAATCTCTTGTACCTTGTAGAGAACTCCACTCTTAGCCTTGTAAGCAGGCGGAGTCCATTGCTTTCTTCGCCTCTCCATCTCCTCATCTGCTATCTGAACATCTATTCTCCTATTCTGAACATCAACGTTGATGATGTCTCCATTTTCAATTAAACCAATTGGACCACCTTCCTGTAAAAAATTCGCAATGAATTCTAGTATTGTAGGTCATCCTTTTTCCTTTTTAAAGAAGAAAAATTGTTGGTTTTTATTTCCTCAAAAAGGAAAAAATAATTGAACTCTGTTATTTATTTTCTGTTGTTATCTTTCTAGTATGAATAAAAAGATAGTGCACCTGTGCTTCAGGGCATATGTGGCCAACAACAAATCCATGTGAACCTCCTGAAAACCTACCATCCGTCAACAAAGCAACATCCTGTAGCATTCAAAAGCAGAATCCAAAGAAACATCATTCTCAGGAAACAACACTTATCTCAAGGTGCATTATTTATAAAAAGATCATAACAACAGATGAGAGAGAAGGTTGTAGTTATATCTAAAAGTAACCAATTCATAGGGATTGAAGCAGATTCAGGACCTTGAAGTCACTTTATTGATTAAGATCACTATAATTTGAACACAACAAGTAAAGTTTATTTTAAGAAGTCTCACGATCTGGAAAACTTTAGGCTAAAGATTTGACACAGTTTATGACAAGAACTGAAGAACAGAATAAGCCAGGGACAGTTTTCCCCAAATGATGATCATCCAAGTGCATTTTTATCGCATGGCCTATTAAGTCATTTGAACAAGGCACATGACTATTAAGGAAGTGATGTGATTAAAAACATACACGAATCGTTAATTGAGTTGCTACGTATTAGTTTGGAGGAATGCTCCTCCTAACTGTTTGGAGGAAAATTCTGTCCATAAGGCAAAACTGAGATTTAATAAAACCATACCTTCCCAAGACCTGCTCCCATTATTGCACTTGTTGGTGTTAGCATTTCAAGCATGCCCGGTCCCCCCTTAGGCCCCTCTCCTCTAATAACAACTACCTTTCCCTGGAATATGACAAACATAAACAATAAATTAGGTATCCCATCATGACATCTGAGTTCCAACTTCCATGGTAACATCTTGTTACTGCGCACAAATGAAAAACCAGAAAAGATAATCCTAGAAAGTCCATGAAGAATGCAGCTAACTTACATTGGATGTAATGGAGAATCGCCAATAAGTTAATTGCAGGATAAATATCACAGGAAAAAGCATCACACGTGGTGCAATTAAATAATTTTCAAATTTTGCAGAATGTAGATGAGCAAACAAGATGTTATAGCTCATTATTATGGGTGGAACTAGGAACTAGGAAGCGCCGGTTGAGCTATAGCTCATTGGCAGCAATATGATATTTATTAATATAAGAAATCAAGAATTTATATGTGGAAGCTCCTTAAAGAAGACCACCGAAACTACAGATCACGAGTTTTTGGCAGACAAAGGATATTATACTGGTCTGCATGTAACATATAAGCATTACTGTAAGCACGTAGATTTTAGAGAAGACCTAAAGGTAAACGCTCAGCACCTCAAAACAGAATTGGGAAATTTTTTTCCTGTTACAAAATCCATATACTTTTTTTCAACTGAGTGAACAAAATAATACAAGAAAAATCAGTGCAGTATGTAAATGAACACGCAGAAAGAAGATCACATAGAAGAGATAATCTAATAGGTTTCAGAGATCTCTTTGGGGAAAAAAAAGAATAATAAAATTCAATTATAAAAAATGATTAAATGAATAATAATTAGTCCTTTGGGCCTAATAAGCCTTTAGCAGATGTCTAAAATTCAGACAATTCAATAATACTTTAATATACTTATCACTTTAATGGATAACCTAATGCAAAAGATCAGTTGGGAGAATCATATTTCTGGGAGAACAGTGCTCAGCTATGATGCTTTTTTTTCACTAAGAAACAAGCCTAATAATCCAAGTCTTTTCTTTCTTTTTCTTTGTTTTTTTAATTAAGTCATGTCATTGAAAAAATACAATAGAGGGTGCAACTCATGTATACAAGAAGGTTCCCCCCACCCCCCCCCCACCACCCCCCCCCCCCCCCCCCCCCCCCCCATCTCTCCTTTTACTTTTGATAGAAGGGGCAAAAATTTTCATAACCAAGTTCACTATGAAGCACATGAGCTGCATTTTGGGCAACAGTCCTTTCTGCAAGTATAAGCAACAAAGCATTAGGTATAACAGAGACCCAGTTTTCTCCAAACCTTTGCATTCAATCGAGCAACTTTGGGTTCTGACCTTTTTTATTGGTAAGTTATATGTGTACCTTGTGGACCTTAAAGCCACGATCTTACCCTCCCCCTTGCTCTTGCAAGGGAATCAGGTGCCATTTGAGCATTATACAACAATATTGACTAAAACACATACCTTAAAACTCAAAGGATCCTTTGAGATAGCCGCGATCATAGATTCCTCTCCTTCAAAGATAAGCGCAGGGCCTGGAGAGCATTTTTGTGATAAATATTTTTGCACACCAAACATTAAACTTGAATTATATAACATACAACTTCAAGAATAACAGACCAAAAGTAAAACATAAAATAATACCAGAGAAATATAGCCCCTCTTTTCCAGTGATTTTTGCTACGGAACCATCTGGTGCAAGATTTCCATATAATATTTGGATATGGCCTGTTTTCTTTATGGGGTTTTCCAAAGGTCTTATTATATCCTGCATAAAAAAAATAAATAAATAAAAATAAAATAGAAAAGCAAAGGAATAACAGCATCAAATGTTTTTCTTCAAAATTCAAATACATTTCATTTATCAATAGTAAAAGCAACAAGACATTGCAATCATTAGCTCTCATAAATAAATAAAATATCAAAGCCATCAAACCTGCCCTGTGGCCAAGGGAGGGAAACTTGCTGCATTTTCAGCCAGAGTCTTCCCGGTAACTAGAAAAAGAAAATAACTTTATGTTAATAATAAGATCACTACAACAAAGTACATATTCTCATGACTGCAAAAACCCAAATATATGTACCAGTCAGACAATCCCCATCTAAAAATCCAAGCTCCAAAAGGTAGCGAATGACTCCAGGTGTTCCTCCAATCTATCAATACAATCATTAAACCAAACGTAGATAAAATAATTAAACCAAACCGTATATTAAAAAAAGAAAAAATTATCCACACAAAAAACCAAAAAAGAAAGAAGTGTCTTCTGCCATCTTTAATAGAAGCAGTGAATTAAAAGCACAAGACAAGATATTCTTTGAAAAGCGAACCTTGTGTACATCCTCCATGACATATTTTCCACTAGGCTTAAGATCTGCAAGAAATGGAACCTCATCGCTGACCTTCTGAAAATCATCAAGAGTTAAGTCCAGACCAACAGACCTGCCAAGAATATTGCCATGAGAAACTTCAATGTCATGCAATCAATAGTATGCACTGGAAAGTTGGTACCGAAGGCTCTCCTCACCTTGCAATAGCAATCAAGTGTAAAACAGCATTTGTAGAGCCACCTAGTGCCATGACAATAACCATTGCATTACGTAAGGATTTTGGAGTGATAATATCTCGTGGTTTCAAGTCCATTTTTAGTAATTCCAAAAGGTATTTTCCAGCTAAACGGCATTCATCCAACTTCAATGGATCTTCAGCAGGTGTCGAAGAGCTTTCAGGGGAAAATAAATAAATAAGAAGGTAAGAACAACTATGCTAATTGATGCCAGTTCAAGTGATCAGGCAGAGACAAATTTCCACCTGTAAGGAATAGACATCCCCATAGCTTCAATAGCAGAGGCCATGGTATTGGCTGTATACATACCACCACAAGCACCTGCCCCAGGGCAGGAGTTACGGATTACATTCTTCCTCTGCTCTTCAGTTATGGATCCACTTACATATTCTCCATAGCACTACAGAAATTAAGATGAGAAATGAACAAGTTGCATTATTTGGATAACAGAAGAACGAGTTACAGCCTTTAAATGTCACATGTTATTTTTATTTTTCATAAGCTATGGCTATACATATCAGGACAATCACATAGTAAAAATGGATATAGGTATTTAACAAATTAATTAAATGACCTCAAAATCTGATCAAATAACGCATAAAGCTACTTAAGCCACTTAAGCCATCAATATTTAATTATTAAGTTGTAGATTTCCAAAGAAGCTTTTGATAATGGAGCAGCATATGTCATGCATTACAAAGGCACCTTTCTAAGCATGGAAATGTATATCACACATATACACCCAGTCAACCACAGCTACATGAGTTATGGTCCCTCCCTCCTAATGCAATAACAGTTAGTGATTTGTATCTCTTATAAGATTTTGCATCGAGTTTAGAACTGAAGGTAACAAAATATGATTCCAAGTTCCCAACATACCACATTCACATTGCTAAAGTCAAAAATTATATCTCCTTTCAACTATTTCACAACCCATATGTTGTCATAACATAACCTATGAAGAGTAAATGCAAAAGCAAGTAGTTTCCATAAACTGCATTATTTTTATTTATTCTAATTATTCATTTAAAAAAAAAAATTAGACTAAGTTTCCATATAACTTATCATGCAAGAAGCCACTCCTATATCTAATGTAATGAATCATCAAATGTAACATGGGAAAGACACATCAAGCTAAATGTCCAGCCCTATTTTCCATGTCTATTTCTTTCTAGGTAAAAATGCAAAACTGACCCTCTAACTTTCAGCTTTTATCATTTCAGTCCTCTAACTTTCGGCTTTGCCATTTCAGTCCTCTAAATTTCAATTTTTGTCAATGCAGTCTTCTGTTAGAACTCAGTTATCTTTTTCCGTTAAGTGACCCTCTAACTTTCAACTCTTTTTTTAATAATAATTTTCATAATTAAAAGAAAATTAAAAAAAAACTGTAAAAAAAAAAAAAAAAAAAAAACAAGTAAGGGGAACGACGTCGTTCCCCTTACCTGAGAAATCAAAACCTTGAACATGGCGGAGAAGTCCAATTCATGAACCTGAATCTGAGTCCCAAATGAAACGTAGCCAACAAGGGCGTTCTCTGGCAACAAGCCAATGGCACGCCGCACACCTCAAAGTCGATTTGACATAGCCTATCTCCTCCTCGATCATGCAAGTATCGAGCACAAAAACGAAAACCAGGGAGAGTGTATTGATCGGTGGTGTGTTGAGCGTAGACTTCGCCAGGGAGATTGGTATAAAAGATTTTTATTTTTTTAATGTTAAACAAATCATTATAAAAAAACAAAATGAAACCCAGTTCCAGAAATTCAAAGACAGAAAATGGGATCACATTCAAAATAAAAATAATAATAAAAATAAAAAATAAAAAAACTCAACTTGCGTTACGTGTTGTAGGTAAGACCAGAATTGAGGGTGGTATTGGGCTTTGTAAGCGAAGAAGTTGGTATCTTTGTGAGTAATTTTTGTGGGAGAGTGCGTTGGGTTTAAGGGTTTGAGAGAGAGATTCAAAGTAGAAAGAAAATTAAAGGTGATGAGGCCAAGAGTCTTGAGAGTCAGTAGTTCCTAGTACGAGAATAAAAGAAGCCAAACAAACAAACCCAGAAGACAGGAACTGGAAGTGGTTAAAACTCATCCAACTCCGTCGATTCCCTCTGGATTTGCATTTGCCATTTCCGACTTTGTTTTCCGACATGTTTTTTTTTCTTTTTTCTTTTTTTTTTACAGCTTTTTTTTTTAGTTTTCTTTTAACTATGAAAATTATTATAAAAAATATGTCAAAACGGTGTAGTTTTGATCACTTAACGGAAAAAGATAACTGAGTTCTAACGGAAGACTACATTGACAAAAATTGAAACTTAGAAGATTGAAATGACAAAACTGAAAGTTAGAGGACTGAAATGACAAAAGCTAAAAGTTAGAGGGTCAGTTTTGCATTTTTGTCTTCTTTCTATTATACATCTGCATAGCCTGAATATATGCAATCTTAATATATTATCTTTAGATATTAAAGAAGTGCTTACAACACAATTCAGTACTAGTTTTTACAGGTGCAATGCCTTTTTCACAAAACAAAACGAAAAAGGACTATTACACTTCGGTGCATTTCTCCGACTCACTTAACTAGTTGTGGAAACAGGGTTGTGACTCACAGGATCCTACAGAATGTAGCATAAAAATAGCATTTCCTCTGCTGAAGTTTTGCAAACTTAATTTCCCTAAGCTGGGTTGACAATTGGCAACTATCAGATTACACTAGAGAATCCAAAAAAGGTCAAACCTGTCCCTTCATATGACTAAAGTTATAATACCCAGATTAATCAACACAATAAAATAAATTACGTTTATGTTTCAAAATACCGTGCAGACAAAAGAATAAAACATTCCAGTTATCTATTGGACCTATAGAGAAAATTTCAACACTCTTAGTCACTTCGACTCGAGACAAAAAAAGGCTTCACACTAGAGGCAGAACAAGAAGAATAAATAACAGTAAAAATAAAAAAAATTAATGTCTGTGTTATACACATCTTTGAACCATTTATAACTTGAACCCAGAAATTATCAACCTGAAAATTAGTGTGCTTACCTGAAATGCAGACACTATATCATAAGTATTGCCTTGAAAATGACCAGGCTGCAATAGAAACAATCAAAGGAAGATACTTTATTAGCACCTTAAAATCCATCTACTCTCCAACCAGCTACAATTTGAATAAGGATAAATGAACAAAAAGGTCAAACATTTCTAGTAAATAGTTAACAATAACAGAAACCATGTGATCAAGTATACAGTAATGTTCATCATATCTCATTCATTAAAACACTAATACAGAATCAGACAAATCTTAAACATTTCCCTTCAAGTGTATTCTTTTCTATGTTTTATTAGTAGAATTCCCATTTATGTTCAAAGATAATTGATACTTCTACTTGATTATTAAGTAGTCAAAAGTGAACCCCAAGGGGTTGGTCTAATGGCTCCCAAGGCCTCATGACATCTATGGGGTCTTGCTTTCAAAATTCCTAACCAGCATATTGGGGCCACCCCCAAGCAATTCTTCCCTGTAATTAACTGGTACAAACTCGGGAGAATAGTCATTTGCTCCCAAAAAAAAAAAACTGCACACCAATGTTAGCAAAATCAAAAAAATTGTGAAAAGTGAAGTCCCAAACCTTGATAGTTCCACCATAAACCATGATACTTGGTCGATTAAGCCGACCCATTGCCATAATTGTACCAGGCATCTGCAAAAAAAAAAATTTATTACATTAAAAATGTAAAATGAGACAAGAAACAACTAATCCTGTCCATGCCCAACAAGCCTTCAATTTAGTCCCTTGACAATTTAGTTTCTCACTTCATCAAATCGAGTCAATTTGATCATTTTGTCCAAATATATTAGCAAATGAATCTGGTTAAATTTTTTTTCTTTTAGAATAATAATCATCAAACAAAAAGATATATTAAATGACACGTCTCATGAATGTTTCAGTCAAAATATTCATAAAAAAAAAAATGTTTAAACCGCATTATTTGCTAACAGAAAAAAATAAAAATTGAACTCAATTTGACAATTTGAAATAAAAGTTAAAGGACAAAATTGAATTTGAACTTAATAATGCAATAATGTTAGAAGAAATGCGATTAGTGAAGTTTGAAACTCACGTTCTTGTCACAACCAGGAATGGAGATATTGGCATCGTACCACTGTGCACTCATCACAGTTTCAATACTATCAGCAATGAGGTCTCTGGATTGAAGGCTAAACGACATGCCTCTGGTCCCCATGGAGATACCATCACTGACACCAATAGTGTTGAACCTGAAAGGTACCAACCCAGCTTGTCGTACACCTTCTTTGACAGCTTCGGAGAGTTTAAGGAGATGCATGTTACAAGTGTTACCCTCGTACCACACGGAGGAGATACCGACTTGAGGTTTGGACAGGTCCTCTTCGGAGAGACCCACGCCTAAGAGCATGGCTTGGGACCCACCTTGGGACTTGGGTTCTGTGATGCGACCACTGTACTTGTTCAGCTTCATAGTCTTCTTCACCTCCTGATCCAGCTGCTGCTGCTGTTGGGTTAAGGTGGCTCGGGTGGTGAAGAGTCTTCTATGGTGGTTGTGGGGGACATTTTTGGTGGTGGGTCTGGGGATGAGGAAGGTGGCGCGTGGGGTTTGGGGTTTGAGTGTGGCCTGCATTGTGGGCGCGTGGAGTTAGGGGTTTAGGGAGGGGATTAGGGTGTTTGAAGAGGCGTGGGGGGTTTTGATTTGTTTGTTTGGCTGTGTTTTATATATGAGGAGGGAAATGGAACTGTCGAAGAAGCTTTGGTTTCCCTTTTGTTTTTTTGTTTGCTCTTTTTTTGTAAAAATGTATCATGAGATTTAAAAAGGTGTATCTAAAAAGTAGAAAGTGGGTAAAAAAAAAAAAATTGTTATATTAATAATATTTTCACAACAAATTTTGAAGTGGTAAGTTATTATTAGTTGTTATTGTTAGAACAAAAAAGTAACCTCAGTGATAGGTTCAAATTTAAACTAATAACTACTAATCACCTATAATTTGTTGTAAAAATGTTGTGGACTTAGCATTTTTAAAAAAAATACCCTTTGGACTTTTGGGCAATTGGGGCTGCAATTCTTTTGTATCCATCAAATTGAAGACTCGCCTCTTGATTCACATCAATAGTTACGCGATGATCATTACATTAATTCCATGAGTCAATTTAGCGAAAATGAAAATCTCATAAAAAAAAAAGTAAATAAAATAATGGATTTGGGGGATTTGGTAAAATTTCTGTGGGCTCATGTAAAATATTTAAAAACTTTATTTTTATTTTTTTATTATAGTTGTATTTTTGTCAAACCTAATCACCAATGAATTTATGAGTGATTGGACAAAATATTCTTTGCAGATAAGTTTATTTAATATTATATTATATGACGTGATGTTATTATTATTATTTTTTAGAGAATTTTAATCTATGGTGTCTGCTCCTAATGATAATTTTTTTTATCATCAGACCAAGATACCAGTCGATTTTTGGTGTAGGTAGAGATTGAACTTCAGATATCTTATTCAACCATCATAAATTTTACCAGTTAAACTAACTGAAACCCACAACGTGATGTTTTTTAGTTAGCGAGAAAAGAGAAGTAATTGGGTAATGAGAAGCTTGAAATGAGTAATTTTTCATTTATTTTGTTGAAGCAAGCACAAAAAGGCTAGATTTGGCAAAATTGGACCCGAATCCGATAACCCAACCCAAACCTAAAATAAAATCAGGTCAACCTATAGCGGATTGGCAAAGGTGTGTCCCCATATGGCCCACTGACACACCTTTGCCAGTCACAACTCGCCATGTGACGAGTTGTGCCCAATTATGTGGTACAAAGTTGTGTTCAATTATGTGGTACTAGCACACCTCATTATCTATAGCGGATCTCATGGCATATGATATGGGTTTTGATCCCAAATGAAACTCAGCGGCCAGCCCACATTGAGTAGTTATCGAGCGTTGTGAGAGATTGTCACAGTAATGCTCATCCCTTTGAAATTTACGTAATAGTACTTGTCAACTAAAACTATTAGTGGATCATTTATTTGAAAGGAAATGAAGAACGTTGGTGGTGATTTACGTAATAGTACTTGTCAACTAAAACTATTAGTGGATCATTTATTTGAAAGGAAATGAAGAACGTTGGTGGTGATTTAAAATATTTTGGGTAAAATAGGTATTTGATCCCTATTTTATACACCATATTTTAATTTGGTTTCTAACCTTTTAATTGTGTCAATTTGATCCCTATACACTAAAATTTTATTTTGGTCGTTTGTCATATTATCAAGGCGTAAATGCACTTTTAGTCCCTACATTTTGCATCTTTTCCATTTTAGTCTCTACATTTTCATTTCACCACTTTTAGTCCCTAAATCAATTAACGCGTTTCATTTTGGTCCTTACCGTTACTCACTTAACAGAAATTGCCGATGTGGCAAATGGAGTGCACTGTTGCATATTAAATGCTGACGTGGCCAATAAAATAATATTAAAAAATACCAAGTCAGCATAAAATAATGATTAAAAAGACACATAAGCATCCACATCAACTTTTGATTTTGAAAATTAATTTATCCATTTTAACAAAATAAAAAATGAAAAAAACAAAATTAGAACCTAAAATACACATGAATTCAGATCTGGTCTCATCTTAAACATGAACTAGAAAGAACACAAAACCAAAATATTCAATCACATGAACACAAACCCAGCAAAAACTTCAACCCAAAACTTCCTTATCAAAAACCGGTTCCCCCAACCCTTCTAAAACATTCTCCAAGCTTCCTCTCTCTTCCAAAACTCAAAGCTTCCTCTCTCTTCCAAAAAACAGAGACCTCTCTCTTCCAAAACACGTTTATGGCCAAAAACTTCGAGCTCTACCTCCTTGCTCATCGCCATCCCCACCACCACAACTGGTTGTGGTGCTTTTTTTTTCTTTTTCTGACTGCCCATTCTCTTTATCTCTTGATTTTGCTTAAACCCAAACCCAAACCCAAATGCCTCAAGCTCCTCACTCAGATCGATGTTTTGCTCTCTCTTTGTGGCTCAGATCGATGTCTTTCTCTCTCAGTGGGTCTCTCTGTCTCAGACTGGTGTCTCTCCCTCCCCGATTCCCCTTTCTGCTCGCCCCTCCTTGTTTCCTCCTCTCTCCACAACCTTCCATAGTTTTAATCTGGGTTTAGAGAGAGGCTGAGATCGGTGTGGTAGTAGTTGTGAAACAAAAATTGGTGGTGGTGGTCGATGGTTGTGAAGCAGTGGTCGGTTGGATCTGGTGGTGGGTGGTGGGTCGAAGGGTGTGTTTGTTGTTGGAGTGGGTCGTGGGGTGGGTTTGTTGATCGTTGATTGCTAGGTTTGAGATGTTTTGGTGCTCTTGTTGGAGATCAGTTTGTGTTTGTGTTTGGTTGACAAGAAAGGGTAAGAAAATCCTAGAAAATCTGAGTTTGTGTTCTAATGTTTAATCTGAGTTTGTGTTCTTATTTTAATTTTGCTTTGTGTTGGTATGGTTGAGTTGGGTTTGTGTTGGTATCTATGGATTGATTTTGTTAGTACAATATTCTTTTATGATTTTTCTGGGATTGATTTTCTTGTGTTCTTATGTTTGATTTTCTGGGTTTGTATGATTTTTTTTGGGCTTGTGCTGTCTTTTTGATGAAGAGGATGGCAGATCTAAATTCATGTATTTTAGGTTCTAATTTTGTTTTTTTTCATTTTTTATTTTGTTAAAATAGATAAATTAATTTTCAAAATCAAAAGTTGATGTGGATGTTTATGTATCTTTTTTAATCATTATTTTATGCTAACGTGGAATTTTTTAATATTATTTTATTGGCTACGTTAGCATTTAATGTGCCAACAATGCACTCCATTTGCCACATCAGCAATTTCTGTTAAGTGGGTAACGGTAAGAACCAAAATGGAACGATTTAATTGATTTAGGGACTAAAAGTGGTGAAATGAAAATGTAAGGACCAAAATGGAAAAGATGCAAAATGTAGGGACTAAAAGTGCATTTATGCCTATTATCAATTTTTATCAAAAAGATAACGACAGGGAGTAAATTGACACAGTACTGAAATGTTAGAGACCAAATTGACACAATTGAAAGATCAGGGATCAAATTGAAATATGGTGTATAGGATAGGGACCAAATACGTACTTTATCCAAATATTTTTTGAATATTTTAATCAAAGCTACTCCATCAGTAATTCATAAAAGGCCATCTCTATCCAACTTCTAATATGTTGGTTCCTCAAAATTATAATTGTCTCAGTTTATTAATGTCATTTCAAAGTCCCCTTAGAGCATTCGCATCAGGAAATTCTATCCTATCCTATTTTACCATCTCAAAAAATCACTTTATCAATTATACAATACCATTTTATAATACATCCAACATCTCAACTTTTATTTTAAAATACAATACATTAAAATAATATAAATTATACAATAAAATAATAAAAAAATCTCTATCTCTCATTTGCCTCTAATTTCTGTCACTGCCTCTCTATCTCAAGCACACCACCACCGACAAAAGCACCACCACACCAAAACCACCATCACAGCAAACCACACCACCACCAATGACAGAGTTACCACCATCACGGAAAACCCGTCGTGACCCAAGAACCAAGCAGCATACCCACCGTGACCCACCCAAACAAAACCCAAAAACCACCTACCACCACCATCACCACTGTGAACCCATATATGACCCATAACAAAAACCCACCCCCACCACCACGACGGCAACCCCCACCTCCACCATCATGAACCCACAAAAAAATCCAATCCAAAATCAGCATCTACCTTGCATTTGATCTAGCCAATCAGAATTCAAAACCGAAAATCAAGCAAAAAAAAAAACCCAATCAACAAGTGTAATTTACATGACCAATGACCAAAAAAAAAAAAAAAAAAAAAAAAACTAGATGAAATCACAAAGAGAAAACCCATACCCATACCATTTTCATTCTCAGTCTCCCTCTTTCATCTCTCTCTCCGTTTTTGGCTTGGTGCTTCTCCACCACCTCTCCGATCTAATCTACTATTGATGATCACGGTGGATGATCCGTGGAGCTCCGTTGGTGCTTACCCATAGGTTGATGATCACGGTGGAGCTCCGATGATTGTAGAGAAGAGGGAGAAAGAGAGGAAAGTGAGTGAGAGACAGAGAAAGATAGAGAGAGATGAGAGACCGTGTGATGAGAGAGAGAGAGGAATTGATAAAGTGAATAAAATATTACTTTTTTTTTTTAGAATTGAGCTACAATGCAATTCTACCTTTGGAATTAGGGCTGTCTAGACCCGACTAGAGCCCATCAACCCAGCCAAACTGCCCGACGCCGACCCAATTCTGGCTAGAACCAAAGGTCCAGTCGGTCGGCAGTGGGTTTCCGTTTTCAAAAACCGACACCGGCGAGTCGAGTGGCAGGTTTGTATCTCCAAAACCCGAGCAACCTGAACCCAACTAGAGCTGTAAAAAAATCCGGCCAAATCCTTCAAAAACAAGCCAAATTCAGTAAGATCTCGACCAGATCTGCCGAGATCTCGACCAGATCCAGCTAGATTTGATAGGATTTAGCCAGATCTGAAAAAATTTAAGCAATTTTTAGCGAAAAATGCAAATTTCGAAGGGTTTTCCTAGTTTCCGGCAAGTTTTTCCAGTTCCTAGCTAGATTTTCCAGATTTTGGCAAAGCTTTTTTTCAAATTTCGATGCCATTTTTTATTCTAGCAATCGACCCGACCCGACTGACACTCACCCTCACCCGAAACCGACTCAACAGATTTTTCAGGCGGTTTGTTTCAGGTTCCTCCGCCCCTCCACCCAACGCCGGTGGGTCGAGTTCGGGTTGGGTCCAAAACCGACTCGGCCCGACCCATGGACAACCCTATTTAGAATTGCACTGTAGCACTATTGCAAATGTTTTTGCAATAGTTGGTGTTTGCAAGTCTGGATGCTGGGCTTGTTTGGTGCATTAATGCTAAAATTCTCTTACATATAGCATTTGCAATACCAAATGCAAATGCTCTTAAAAGCAATATGCAACACTGATGTAGAGGAACCAAAAGAAGAATTAGGAAGAACAAAAGAAAAGGAACCATGCTCCACTGTTTGCTAATGGGCACATATTAATATTCATCAATGTTCAAATGCATTTTATTTTTAGTTCATCCAAAAAAAAAAAAAAATGCATTGTCTTTTAAGGAAGTACGTGACGACTGACAAGGGTTGGGTCTAGTGCACTGAATCCGTTAAAATGTGTACATGTGGCAAATCCATCAAGCTACTCAAGTTTTTTTTAAGGTTTAGTCTTTGTGTAGTCAGAAACAATAGTAGCCCCAGGCCCCAAGGCTCTAGACATAATTCACAACAATAGCGTCATGAGAATATATTCAAGGCAATGGTGCTTTTTTTGAAGTCTATATAATAAGCTACTCTAAGTTCAAGTGGAAGGCGGAGTTCCCTTACCAGAGAATTCAATAGCATTCCTTGTGTTCCATCCCCAAGTCAAGTGTATTCTCTTCACTTTTTTAAGTGATATTTTCGTAGTGAAGTGTAATATTTTTCAAGCAATGAAATCCAAGTGTTTCAAGTAAGTTAATTCTTTAATATTCTGAAATTTGATTGTTTTAATCTTATAGTTTATGTTTGTCTTGTTATTATGCCTTTCAATTTCATCACTTTCACCATTTTTCACGATATCCTTGCCTCGGTCATACTGGTACCAGTCATTAGAGCTAAAGGTGGTGAAGTTAAGAAATATTAAAAAGTTAATTTTCTAGTCCACGTTGTCATGGGTGACCATGCACCAATTCCAGTCCAAAAGAAGATGAAGTTAATTAATGAGCTTGTCCATCAAATTATGTCATCAAGATTGTGTCTAGTTTCTTGACCTAGAGATTAGTAACTTTGGAATATAGCGACTTAGTACTTTCTCCTCTTACATAAATAGTGTGATTAATGGATCATATTAATTAAATTTATAGTGAAATCCATAGTTGTGATTGAGAAATGTGGACTTAAGTCATATGGATACAAAATGGGATGTTTACATTTGCCTTTCTTTTAATTATGCTTGTGGAATAAGTAGAATCAAATCTCAAAGAGACAGTCCACCCATGCACGCATCATGAAAATTACACATACATGGGGTAGAAATTAACCCACTTCTAGGGTTGAAAAGAGTCTAACTCCTGGGTTCCGTCGGCTAATACTTACTTCGTGGGTAGGAGCAACAAATTTTAAGTTTGGTTGTCTGGTGTCTTGAACTTGATAATGGAATTGTGAACTACCCCTAACATAAAGGGGGAAAGTGTTCCACCCCCCCCCCCCCCCCCCCATTTTCTTAATAATAAATTTGGGTTTTTTTTTTTTTTTTTTTTCATCTCTCTCTCTCTCCCCCTTTTTTTTTTAGTCCTAATCTACACATAGCTTACAAGTCGCCTGAACTACTTACAACTTGGGCTAACTCCTCAATAAGTGGGATATTATGTACCTAACTCATTTTTAATTGGTATGGGTAAATAATGATAAATATATATTTTATTGATTCAAATAAATTAGTTTGAATTGAGGTTAGTTTGGATTATAATTGTAAGGGCCAGGTTTGGGTTCCTGTTCCACAGGATGGACCAATTTAGACCCAAAAAGTCTAATACAATGAATTTGTAGAGAGTGAGTTGGAAAACTGGGCTTAAATGAGTTGGACAACAAATGAAGTGAGTTCAGTTGACATGAAGAAGAAAATAGATTGACTAAGCTAAAGAAAACTGTTCTCAGCACAGTCCGAGGAGATCAGTCATTGTATATTGATTCTCAAGTTTGATTACAAGTTTAGTTCTTGATTTGCTACAGTGTTTTCTTTCTATTTCTCGATCCCCTTTTCCTCAGGGGTCTCTTACATTGTATATCTCCCTTTCAATGATCTGGGTCCTCCATCTGTTGATCATCCAGCCCACTACTTGAGTGTTTGTCCCATTAGACACCCTCTCTGGTCCTCTGTGAGTTGGGGTAGTCAAGACAGCACTGTTCAGGAGTTTTCTCCACATAAATGCGGCCAGAAAGTTAGCTGCAGAGCATTCAATGCGGTGGCAGCAACTTTTCCTTAGATATTTCTTAGCTCCTGTTCTTCCTGTATGTTCATCATGCGTGTCTTGATAGGACCCCTTGGAATGTCACCTTGGATGGCAGGGGACGCATCTTGATCTTTGTTGCATTCAGCCGAGAGGATTCTCCTCCTCGG
Organism: Quercus ilex subsp. ballota; assembly: GCA_032727855.1. Taxonomy (NCBI): domain Eukaryota; kingdom Viridiplantae; phylum Streptophyta; class Magnoliopsida; order Fagales; family Fagaceae; genus Quercus; species Quercus ilex. The sequence goes on along the minus strand of CM064914.1, from coordinate 15,044,694 downwards.
AAAACCTTTCCCGGCTTTCACAGTCATGGCTTGCTCGTGAAGTTCAAATTATTATGTCTTCCTTACTATTGATCTACTCTCGGACCATTGAGCCTCCTCGGACAAGGCCCAAGGCCCAACATACACTTGGGCCCGCGTCCCCACAATAATGAACTATGATATTTATATCAATAGACTAGTTAATTACTTGTGCAATACATGGGAAGTTCAGTAAAATATGATATTCTCTTTATTCTTTTTTTTTTTTATAAATAAAGAATTCAATAATTATGACACTATCAATGGGCATCTATTATAATTGTGTTCGAATACAAAATTATTTATTCTACTATTTAAAGAAAATGTATTTTGTAATATTTTAATGGAGGATGTCAATATAGAAAGTTTTATACAAAAATTTACACTTAATTAAAAAATATATATATTAGAACGATGTCTTGAAAATTTATGCGCTTCTAAAAGATTATGTGTCAACATTGGAAGAGGTTAACAAAAGTCAATGACAATTTTATAATTATTATAGATGATAAGAAGTTAGCATTTATCATTTACCTAATTAATAAAGCTTATCTTGTATGCAGGGATGGAGACAGACTATCAAGGGAAAAAAAATCATAACTAAAATACTTATTTGTCTTTTTTTTTTTTTTTTAAATCAAAATACTAATTTGTTAGTAAGATTGTTGCTAAGATTCATTATTTACCTAATAATACTTTGTTGTCTCTTTGATATAATTATAAAGATGTCAAACTTTTTATAAAAATAAAAAATAAAAATTGACAAACTAAAAGACAAAACAACACAACCATGTCAATGACTCAATAAAAAACAACACTGCCACTGACCCACTCTACCACTACCAATAGTTTTTTTTTTTTATAAAAAAACTACCAAAGAAAATTTTACAGAGTTTTTTTCCTTCTTTTGCCGCAACCCCCAAAAAAATTTACACAGATTTTTTTCCTTCTTTTCCTTCATGGGCCAGATTTAAATTTATGTATAATACAAGTGTTCTTTTTTCTTGTCGGGCCGGGGGGCAAACATAGCTCCATCCCTGCTTGTATAGATCCATATTTTGACAATAAATAAAAGGAGTCATTCTTTTTTTAGTTACAAATTGTTAGCTAGTGTTGACCTAAACTCTCTCGAATTAGTGTATTCAAATTTAGAGGTATTTTTTCTCTCGAAACACATAACACAAAACATCTATTCTAATTGGACACTTACCAGTCACCACCTTGAACTACTATATATAGGTCGACGTGGGTTGTAAAATTTCAACAAGAAGAAGAGATATGCATTTTGAGTCCGTCCTATGCAGCATCCCTCGCACAGACATAACAAAATATAATAGGTTTGTGTGAGACTTGCTGAAAATAGGCAGCACGTGTGCCACGAGCTTCAACTGCTTCCCAACAACCAATGACCAGTCCACTACACACAGACACAGTTAACATATTGTACTTTGAAACTCAGATAGATAGAGAGACTCACTCCAATATTTCATCTCAATTTGAAAGCCCATTTTCAGTGTAAAAAAAAAAAAAAAAATCATGGACTCAAAGTTTAGAGTGACTATAGCAGCAACACTAGCAGTGCTTTCCATCATCTTGGGTCTGTTAAACCCAGCCAATAAAATTCTCAGTCTCTTTGCACCATCAACAATTCCTGGGTCCCATGACCAGCTTCACAAAGCAGAGATTATACAAGTAACTGGAGCTTTGGGACCAGAGAGCCTAGCTTTTGATCCCAATGGAGAAGGGCCCTACACCGGTGTGGCTGATGGTAGGATTCTCAAATGGCAAGGTCCTGCCCTTGGTTGGACTGATTTTGCTTTCACCACTTCCAATAGGTACTAGTAACAATTAATCACTACCTAGTTTTTTTTGTTTTAGTACTTTTTTCTTTAGTGTAAAATTAGCTCCTGAATTTGTAAAGTTTGTGGCTTTAAAGACTTAATTGGTTTGATTGCAATTTTTATTTATTGGCTTTGGTAGACGATTTGATAATATATATTGAAAATGGAATTTCTAAGAATTTCATTATGGATATGCACAATAAGAGATAAATTTTATTTTATATGGTAAGAGATAATAAGTTCTTTATATATGTATAGGTGTTGTCTGCGTGCAGACTGGGGGTTTGTGTTGACAAATTTATCAGTACCATGACTCGGTCCTCAGACAAAAATTCCTGACTCTGCTGTTGTTTACTTTACTTTCACCTTGCAATATTTCTTATGCTTCACATAGGATATGATAAACCCAATAATTAGACCAAGCCTCTGTGAAATTAGTCTATGATGGTTTCGGTGCACTTAATTCAAAGAATTAATCATGTCTATCAATTCACGTATGAATCACTTTCTGATGTATACATTTTTTTACTGGAGAGGATTTCCGCAGAGAAGGGTAATTGTAACCAGGGTGACTCTTAACACAAGATTTTTCTTCGTAAATGTGAGTTAGACACAATAAAACACAACAAATGCATTTCAGTTTACAAACTTTTATTTTATAAGAAAATGATATAGATTAGGATCATATATGATTTCCGCATTTGACTGAATATGGTTGGGCTGTTGGGGTATCTTGCTATCTGTTAGTTCCATACTGAAATCCCTATATGTTTTTCTTAGGATTATGTATATGAGAATATCACACAGGTTGTTTTAGGTCTTCCATATTTTTGGTGAGTATCTTAATCATATGAATTAGATTTTAGAATGTCTTATTTGTGTTATTAGGAATCGTCTAATCAGCTTTTCTATTTAGGTTTTAGATTTGATGTGCAAAACATGATTTTGTATGAGCTTAATTAAAATCAGACCACACAACTAGAAGAGCCAATTCAACGTGTGCCATTTGACAGTATCATGTTAGATTACCATTCTCTTTTTAATCAAATAGAAACAGTAGAATACATGGCAAGATAGCGTTTCACCGAAACCCAAAACATCCCACACATTGAATGCATTTTCCCACAACATGACAGAAATTGCTTATGCCCTTATGTTGCCACTTGTCATGCTTATTCTAATAATTTCACATCCTTGAGAGTAATGGCATCAACTATACCTTGTTGTAGATTGATACTTGCTGTTGTAAAATAACTGAATCAAGGAGTAGCTATAAGGCTTGGCTTCTCTCTACAACACAGCGTACTTCACAAGCCTTTACTACAGAGGGTCACTGTCTAGAGGAACGTGTCAAAGTTAGCACATGGGCATAAATTTTAGTCTGGAGAACATACTCCAACAAAAAAAATTTCTATAGCTTCACCATAAAAAATGATTTCATAGAACACATTGGACAACTTCAAAAAAATTTCACTCGCTGCGATGTATAGTTTATGTTCAGCTGTAAATGAATATGGGGTGTCAAACCAAAAAGAAAAAGAAAGACTACCCAAACCCTTCTAGGCTCTTTTTAGTTTTAAATTGTTTTGAATTTGATAAGTCTTTTCTCTTTTAAATAGTAAGTTTTAAAAATATGGGTAGTGCTTCTTGCTTAATCAGATTATTACACATGCTTGATTAATCAGGTTGTGTCTTATTGATTTGAAATTGGCACATGAAATTATTCTTTCCATCTCTATTTAATCTAGAAATGTATTTGGAATTAGATTTTATATAAGGTAAGGAGAGATGTAAGAATAAGAATGTGGACTTTAGTTAAATGGGATAATGACGTCATGTCTCACAGTTGTGTGTTGAGTTAGCTCCAAACAATGTAGGCACACACCCATTCTGTTGTAGTTAAACTAATGAATAAATTGCTCTTGTTCTGTTCACAGCAATACATGTAATTTTGCTAATTATGATTAATCAAAATCTATACTTTTACTAGGAAGGAGTGTCTTCGTCCATTTGCACCAGAAATGGAGCATGTATGTGGGAGGCCTTTGGGACTACGATTTGAAAAGAAAACTGGAAATCTCTATATTGCTGATGCCTACTTCGGTCTTCAAGTAGTAGGGCCTGCTGGTGGTTTGGCTACTCAAGTGGTCACTGAAGTTGAAGGCCAGCCCTTACGCTTCACCAATGATATGGATATTGATGAGCATGAAGATGTGATTTATATCACAGATACAAGCAGAAGTTTCCAAAGAAGGTAACTCACTATTTTAATCACAAATACATAGTTGCATTCTGTCCTGCTAGGTTCCAGAAGCAATTTGAAAGAGAATTATCCATATATAGCATGAGGGGAAAAGGAGGAGGAGGAGGTTCAACAATAGGACATGTCCCCATGAATTATAGCCTTATACAATAGTGCTCCCTCTCCCTCCGCCCCCACACCCCCACACCCCCACCCCCCCCCCCCCCCCCCCCCCCGCCCCGGGCGCCAAAAAAAAAAAAAAGAAAAGAAAAGAAAGAAGAAAAAGGGAAAAAGATATGAATCAAAGAAACAAACAAATCTGCCATTGAAGAGTTTAAAGGAAATTTGGTGTAAATAGATTGTGCCGTGTAAACTCATTGGAATTCAACATTTCAAGTGACCTGTAATCTGGAATCACTGCAAATGCTTGAACTTGTTGCAGCTTTTGATTTAAAATAAATATATAAGAAGAAGAAGAAAGAAGTAGATACTCAGCAATAGAAAGTCTCTTTATCCCAAAATCCCAATGACTAAACATGTCTGTTCTGCTATTAAGTTTTGGCCCAAATGATACTTCCACCTCCCACAAGATTTTTTTTTAAAGGGGGGGAGTGGTTGGAGTGGGGTTGGAGTGGTTTCAAAACACACTAGGAGTACTTGTGCTGGCAGCTTATTAATCCATTTAATAAAGCATAGGTAAAATTTCAATGAGTAGTAATTTAAGCTAACTTCTCATGTAACTTTTAATAATAGGTTTTTAAATCTTAAAACTTTTGTGATTTTGGTTTGCAGGCAATTCATGTCATCAATCCTAAATTTAGACAAGACAGGCAGGTTACTTAAATACAATAAATCAAACAAAGAAGTAACAGTCTTACTAGATGACCTTGCTTTTGCCAATGGAGTAGCATTGAGCAATGACCGCTCATTTGTACTTGTAGCCGAAACCACTACTTGTCGAATCCTTAGGCTCTGGCTTCATGGCCCTAATGCTGGAAAGTCTGATATTTTTGCTGAGCTTCCAGGATTTCCAGATAATGTAAGAAGAAATTCAAAAGGGGAGTTTTGGGTTGCCTTACATGCGAAAAAAGGACTTTTTGCAAGGTGGATTCTGTCTAACTCATGGGTTGGAAACACACTGTTAAGACTTCCACTTAGTTTCAAACAGCTGCACTCGCTATTAATAGGAGGAAAGGCCCATGCCACTGCTATAAAATTAAGTGAGGAAGGACAAGTTTTGGAAATTTTAGAAGATAGTGAAGGAAAGACCATAAGGATTATCAGTGAAGTGGAAGAGAAGGACGGGAAGTTGTGGATTGGATCAGTATTGATGCCTTTTGTTGGCATTTACAATGTGCATTAAATATAAGTACTTCATTTTGAAATTTGAAATTTCTGGGCATCAACCACTCTGAAACAAAAAACAAAAATCAGTGTAAGGCTACCTTTTAACCACCTCTTCTAAACTCTCTTTGTAACCAGGTAAGACCTTTTTGTTTTGTCTTTGGTTTTGTTTGCTTTGTTTTTTTTTTTTTTTTGCTTCATACTGTAAAGAATGTTGGAGAGGATGGGCTTGAACTTTTTTGGGAAACGATGGGAAGAGAAATAGTGGAGCCTAGGACTTCTTTCTATTTTTCTTGCCCTCTTATAACCTGTGATTTGAAGTAAAATGACTCTTTTAGAAATGACCTATTGTGAAAGTAATTGTTGGGGAAGATAAACAATTTGGGGAAATTTCATGAGCAGTTAATAGAATATATAGAAACACATTTAATCAAAAATACTTAAACTCAATGGGTATGAGCTTAACTATGTTTTAATAATCACTCATTTTTCTCGTCATTATTCTTTGTAAAAAAAATTTCACGTACACCAAATAGTAATATGATCTATTGTATACACTTTTGCCCCAAAACTTTCAAGCCTAGATTCATAAACTTTCATTTTTAAATCCTTATAATCAAAACTCAAAACCGTGGTGCAGTTAGTTTTAATTTTCTTAGAATTATTGAAATGGTTATATTTTAACAATATCGTTACTGTTTTACGAGAAAGAGGTGCACTGTTTTACATGATTTTAAGGTGAACAAAACATCGGATTCTTCATCCTTGTAAATAAGGCCTTGAATCAAAGGTGTAACTTCTTTCCTTCAAAAATAAATAATAAAAATTAAAAATTAGAAAGAACTAGTTCTTTTTTTTTTTGGTAAACAGACGATTTCATTAAACAACTAGACAAAAACAAAAGGTTCAGTGCACATCCTATTGAAATATACACCATTCAAATCATCCTCAAAAGCATTGCAAATGTCTACAGGTGGACTAATAAATGAAATAAAATCGCTTTCCTGAGCAGCACCCATTCTAGTAAGCAAATCTGCACACCGGTTGGCTTGTAGATAGCAATGTTTAAACTGGATTTGCTGGAAGCTCGCTGCCAAGTGCCTGCAATCATCCAATAAGGGAGAGACAACGTTATTTACATAAGCATTGTTCTTCAAGACTTCCACCACGGCTTGAGCATCCAATTCAACAACAAGTGCTTCAATGTTTAAATTACAGCAAAGAAGAAGACCCTCTTGCAGCCCCCATAACTCAGCTGTGAAGCTATTTGCTAAACCAATATGTCTAGTAAAACCCGCAATCCACTCCCCCTGATCATCCCTTACTACGCCGCCACAACTAGCTCTATCCGCCCCTCCCAACCATGAACCATCAGTATTAAGTTTTTTCCAACCCAACGGAGGCCTTTCCCATCGAAGACTCCTATTGATTTTCCGATTCGGGCTCCTTGGAGAGTGAACACAGTATATAAATTCCAAGACTTGATTCATAATATCCTTTGACAGATTTTGGTTCACCCTTTTCCCCTTAAAAACAGCCATATTCCGGTTTAACCATATACACCACACAGCAAATGAAAAGATAATTCTCCAAGGAGGCTTTCCTTGGGCACGGCTACATTTAACTTTCCCATTAAGGATGATCCATTCTTGGAGATTGCTCATCCAAAAATCCTGATTATATATTCTCACACCTAGCTGCATCCAAACTCCTTTAACCCAAGCACAATCTCTAATGGCATGAATGATTGATTCAAGTTCTCTATGGCATATTGGGCATAATTCATCAACTTCCACCCCTCTCCTAGCCAGGCAACTCATTACACCTATGCTGTTATGTTGGCATCTCCAAAGGAAAGTCTTGATCTTGGGCAGCGTTTCAAGCTTCCAAATCCACCCAGAACTGATAGGAGGAACAACTGCCTCCGCCGTGGCAATAGAGTAGGCACTCTTGAGGTCAAAAGTACCCCTCGGGTTACCTGACCAGGCTAGCTTGTCCTGCCCCCTACTCGTAATAGGAATGGGAATGGCTTGGATTATGGACTTGACCTTGAAAAGGAGATCGAAAGGAATCCGCCCCCAATCCCAACTAAAATTTGAAAGTATCTCACATAACTTCCATTGATCGGCTCCTCGGGTTAATGGGCCTTGTATCATACATCGGAGAGGCCCTTTTCCTGTACAATTATCCCACCAAAAACGGAGATTACTATCCCTTCCAATCGTCCACATGCTGCCCTCGTTGAAAGTACCCTTCCCTTTCTTAACTGCTTTCCAAATCTGCGAACATGGCAACTTATCCGCATTAGCTGAATTGATCCTCCTCTGGCTGCAGTATTTATGTCTTAATACTCGGGCCCATAAGGCTTCTTTTTCAACATTCAACCTCCAGCTAAGCTTGGCCAGTAAGGCGGTGTTTCTGCCCTTAGCAGATTGCAAACCAAGGCCGCCTTCCTCCTTTGGTTTTGTTACCTTTTGCCACCCAACCCAGTGAATTTTCTTGGATGACTCCGTCGACCCCCAAAGAAAATTTCTATTCACCTGATCAACCCCCTCTAGAATTCTATTCGGAATGTATGTGCATTGCATGACATATGCTGGAATAGCCGCTGAAGAAGCTTGAATAAGGACTGCTCGACCAGCCAAGGAGAACAAGTTAGCTTTCCAACCCGCTAACTTGTTCTTCACCCTATCAAGAATATAATTAAAATCTTGGGTAGAAGAACCAGGGTGCTTAATAGGAAAGCCAAGGTACTTGCCAAGAGACGGAGTTGAGGCAAATCCAAGGATATCACAGAACGACTCCCTCGAGTCCCTATCCACATTTGGCGAGAAATAAACTCTAGACTTGGCGGCACTCACTGACTGGCCCGAGGCATTGCAGAAAGCATCAAGGACATCCCTCACAGCCGAGCAATTGATGTGGTCAGCTTTGGCGAATAAGACCAAATCATCTGCAAAAAATAGATGTGAAAAAGTCGGCCCCGCCACATGAAGCCTTCACAGGCTGCCAAAGATTAGCATTACATTTCTCTTCAATGAGTTGTCCTAAAAATTCCATGCAAAGAATGAATAAATACGGAGATAATGGGTCTCCCTGCCTTATGCCTCTCGATGGATAGATCGGGTCAAGAGCTTCTCCATTAAATAAAATAGAAGTCGAAACCGTGGATATGCAACTCATAATAATGTCAATCAAATCAGCCGGCAAATTTACCCTAATGAGCACATCTCTTAAGAAACTCCACTCAAGTTTGTCATATGCCTTCTCAAGATCAATCTTAATGGCCATGTACCCCGCCTTTCCTCTCTTTCTACTAAGAGTGTGAATGATTTCTTGCACTATAATCACATTATCAATGCCTTTCCTTCCCGGAACAAAAGCTGTTTGGAGGGGAGAAACAAGCTTGTCCAAGAAAGGTCTAAGTCTAGCAACAATAATCTTTGTAATGATCTTATATACGGTGTTGCACAAACTAATGGGCCTATAGTTATTCAACGTCTCAGGGCTTTGTATCTTAGGAATTAAAGCAATAAGAGTACTATTCAAGTATTCTGGCACAGCCTTTTCCGCAAACACCTTCTTTACTACATCAACCACTGAGTTACCCACAATCAACCAAAATCTCTGGAAAAAACCAGCATGCAGTCCATCCGGTCCCGGTGCTTTGAAAGCTTTGAGAGACCATAGGGCAGATTTTATCTCTTCCTCCGATGCAACCCCACCAATACTCTCCCACTCCTCATTTGTTAAGCTAGCCTGCCATTGGGATATATCGGGAGCAGCCCTAGAGCCCAAAGCAAAAGAAGAGGTATAAATATCATTGAAACCGCTTCTAACAACCTCCTTTATAGTACTCTCCTCATGAACCCACTCTCCCATAGAATCCTTGATAGCTAAGATCTGGTTCCTTTTCCTTCGAACAAGGGTGGACACATGGTAAAAATTAGTGTTACGGTCACCTTGGATCATCCAATTAACACGGGACTTTAAAGCCCACAGCTCTTCTTCTTTGCTCAAAACTCTGTCTAGCTCCTTAAGGAGCTCATTCTCCAAATTTACAAGGAAGGCAGAAGGTCTCACAGATAATGCCCGTTGAATCCCATTGATCCTAGCCATAATATTCTTTTTTCTAGTAAAAATATTGCCAAAATGAGAGACATTCCACCTAATTGCCGCCTGGGTAAATCTGTTAACTGCCTCTCCTAGAGCGAGTGAATCACTCCACGCTCTTGACACAATAGAGGGGAAAGAAGGTTCAGACAGCCAGCAGGTCTGGAATCTAAAAGGCCTTTTTCTCCCCATATTAATAGTCGGTTGCATCTCCAAAAGAATAGGGCAGTGGTCAGAATGACATCTAGTAAGATGGACCACCCGAGCTTCCGGGTACAATAAACACCAGCTGGGGTTAACAAAAACCCTGTCTATTCTTTCCTGAATTAGAGCTTGAATTTCTCTTCTATTAGTCCAAGTAAATCGGGGACCCGAAAACCCGATATCAATCATATTGCATTTATCCAGACACTCCTTAAATAACAGTGATCTACTGACACTCACTACTCTTCCCCCGAATTTATCTTCCTCTAACAAAGGCTCATTAAAATCACCCGCCACAACCCACGGCAAATTATGTAACTCAGCAGTTTTACTAAGATTATTCCATAAAATATGTCTTTCAGCAGTTCTAGGACTAGCATACACAGCAGTAAAAAGCCAGCTGGAGTTAGCATTTCGTACCTTAACTGTAGCATGAATTTCCTGTTCAGTGTTAGCCAACGGAGTAACATCCACCCTGTCTGAATCCCACGGCATCCAAAGTCCACCCGCGTACCCAATGGTGTCCGTATGCACTGAACCATCAAAAGGCAATTTGTCGATGATCCCTTTTGCCCTGTCACCCCCAACACGGGTCTCCATAATTACCAATATCGCTGGATTATGATTTCGAACCAGCTCGCCAACATGTTTTTGAAAGGAAGGCTTTAAAGCCCCTCGACAATTCCAGATGATAATATTCATGATTAAAAATGGACTAGGAAAGAAAACCAACACTCAAAGGTCAGCAACAACCTCACCTTCTCCTTCAAAGTCCATTCTATCTGCTCCCACAACTCCAGCATCACCCCTCATTCCATCTCCTCCGCAGCCACTAGAGGAATGCCCAGTATAGCTAATTAAAGGATTTGTACCATTGCTGCCATGGGTCTGGACCCCAATTGGTTCATGGTGCTCGGAATTAGTACTAGCATCTTCAACTCGGCTAAGCACTCTGATAGAATCATTCTGCATGGTGTCAGAATCGCTGAGCTCCGTTTTAGAGAAACCCATACCAGACCGCCCCTGCTTCAACTCGGATATAGATCGGTGATCTCTCCCTTCAACCTTAAAACCCGCTTCCAAGCATGTCGCGGCTGTGAACTGGAAGTCTGATGAGGTCCGTGACTGCTGGTCGCCATCACCGTTTTGAGCAAATCAGTCTTGAGAGTGGTGATTCAGTGAGAGTATTTTTTCCTCTGCTGCTCTAACAGCGCCAGGTGAGTTTACTTTGAAAGCCCTAGCACGCGCAAGAGCCTTTTTCCCCTTAACTGAGTCACTTTGGTTAGTTGCACTCCGGTTGGGCTTGGGCACTTACTTATCTTTTCCAAACCCAGTCTGGCCCATAAACTTCTCCACACCCACATTAACTGGGCTTCCCACAACATCCTTTTGATCCCACGAATTGGGCGTCTTCCCTAGCCGCTACAAAGAATTAGCCAACAGTGGCCCATTTATATCTCTAGTGGCCGAGAGTCTGCGCTTCACTTCCTTCCCAAGCCCAGCATTGTGACTGGGTTGTACATTACCCACGTCATTTGTACTCCCACTCCCATTCAACACAGGACCACTCCATGGCTGATTATGCACCTGAACCATGGGGGACCCACCAGCTGCATGTTTCCTTGTCCCATTACGCTTACGAGCCACCACAACCCACGGGCCGTACGTACTCTCTGATGCCTCCTCATTCGCACTCTCATTCACACTCTCATTGCTGCCTTGTCCTATCTTGGCTTTGTCAGGGGCATGCATCTCGCATTGAGAGGAAGGCACGCTCCCTTCAGGCACTGTCTCCGATTTTCCAACTGATGAGTCATGCCGGATAGTGTATGGGCATATGTTCTTTTGATGCCCCACTCTACTGCACCCAAAACACAGTTTTTGAATACCCTCATAGCAGACGGGTTGTTCAAATTTCCCTATCAATATTGCCGTGACCAAAGGTTTATTGACGTCTATCTGTACACAAAGTCGAGCAAACTTTCCTTTGGTTTCAGTGGCAGTATGCGTGTCTACTCTCAGAACATTGCCAATCGACTTACCAATCTGATGCAAAGCTTTTGCATTGTAGTACTCAATAGGTAGCTCATTCAATCTAATCCATACTGCCACCGAGGATACATTTGCCGTTGCCGGATGAAAGTTTGGCTCCCACGGTCTAATGGATAAAAAGTGCCCTCCAATAAACCATGGCCCCTTTCTAAGGATATTCTCGTAGTCCTCCTTGAGTGATAGTCAAGTGAGAAAAAATCCATGTCCTAGTCCTACGCAGTCAAGTCTCCCGGCAGGCTTCCACATAGCTAGGAGCTTATTGTGGATAAAATTAAAACCCACAGGCCTACCGTAGACCTTCACAATGAGAGCACGAGTCCAAGGGCTACGAATCTCATGCTTGAGATCCTTAGAAAATTTCACTGCCACCAGACCTTCTCGGAGAGCTTCCACCTTATCATCCGATTCAATATCGTCCTCCATAAGGTCTTCAAAGCTAAACGCTTGGGTGTAGGCACCCGGGACTTCACCCATCAGTCTATCCTTAAAAGTCATGGATTGGTTCCACTGGCCATTGCTACGTCTTGGTGACGAGGAAGATGTGTCCATTCCTTCTTGGAAACCTGCATGGCCAACATTTTTCACCTTTTTGTTGCTACGTGATAGTTCCTCTTGCTCTTCCGTTGAGAGCATGAGAGAGCGAGAGTTTTCAGTTTTTGATCTTGAAAGAAAGAACTAGTTCGACAATTGAATTAAAGGTGTAATTGGACCGTAGGTTGGCTAGGCAAGTACTCAGTGTAAGCCATGCGTAAGGCTGTACTTTTCTTTTTTCGTTGAATAATATTTGATCGGTCTTATATATATATATATATATATATAATTCTGATTTATTGGGAGATAATTCCAACTTATAATATTTGGTGTTATCCCCGTTAAAAAAATAAGGTGCTATATTCAGTATTATACGAGTATACATTAAGTATTCACGAGTTCCCCACTTGTAGTCCTTAACCAACGAGTTGCCAAGTAATATATTACTATAATAACTAGTAGCAAACTTGCGTGTTGCGCGTAATAAATATTTTTATGGTGGTTTTATTATTATTTTTTTTTTACAATTTAAACTAATTTATTAAAGAGTAATGTATTTCGTAATTATATTTTTGTTTGTTATAGGAACAATCATAAATCATAAATATAAATTTTGTAGTATCAAAATTAAAACAATACGATTTTTCTTAGAAATTCAAAAGGCAAGTTAACAAAAATATTCATTTTTTAATAAAAGTTATTTATAACATTTTGTGAATCATTAAAAATAATATAAAATTTGGAAATTATTCTTTTAGTTTTAAACAAACTTTCTCAAACCTTATTTTTTCTGCCTACAATCCAAAATACCGTAAAACGTAACTAAAAAAATTAATAAAATTTAACAATGATTAATTGGACCAATTAGGAAAACAATTTGTTGTTAATTATCTATTAAGGTTATTTTCTTTGCAGAAATTGTAATTTCATCCACCTAAAACATATTATCAAATAAAAAATTATTAGCAAAATCTAAGAATTAAATTTCTATATATGCATTATTATAAAATTATAATAATAATTAAAATAAAATTGCAAAAGCTAAAATTTGTCACTCATTCGATTATTTTTGTTTGGCTAACCTTTGCTTTTATCTAAATAAATGGCATTATAGAGTACTTTTAATACAACTATTAAGAGTACTTTGTCCACCACAAAGGATTAAAAAATAAACAAAAATTAGTAAAGTCTCATAGTTTAACATCTAAATTGAGCACTATAAAAAATCATGTTATGTAATAGAATAAATACCAAATTACAATAAATACCAAATTATCCAAATCATGCCATGTAACAGAATAAAATTATATTTTTATATGTTATATTTAATTCTTTATAACGCGATATGATAACATTTAACAATCAAAGAGAATAAAAAACAACAACAACAATTTAAAAAACTAAACTAAATCACATTATCCCTGTTGAAGTCCAAAATATCAAGTAACGTGTCAAGACCCAAAATATTACAAATTTAAGAAAAAAGAACCCATTTGGGCCTTCAAAGAAGGGACGAAACCCAAATCTGCCAATCAAGGTCCACTTAAGATAAGTGAGAAGAGGTCCAAACCTATGAATGGGCAAGCTTTGGGCCTTAGAAAATAAAGAAAAAGGAAAAAAGGAAGTTCAGCCCAGCCCTTGTAAAGAAACTTGCTGGGGAGCCCAGAAATGGACTAGATTAGGATACCTGGGGATTCCTAGAAGCCCGGGATCCTCGAGATATGAAGAAAAAAGTCAGCTGGGATTGGGACAGCTCAAAGGAGCATGCTTATATACACAAAGAACAAAGGTGGATATGTCCCATCAGCCGCCCATGGTTCAGAAAAAGGCTGGTGGCTTAGGAATCAGCACTCCAAAAGAAAAGGCCTAGTATCTCAAGGAATGCATGAAGGTGGACCATGAAGGAAGGTGGCTGAGGATCTTTTAGCCTGACAGAGAAGAATCTGCCCATTTAGAGAAAATGACAAAATGTGAAATAACCCAAAATGTGAATTTGAAAAGTAGCATCTAAAAGCTTTGGAAAAAAGGAGAATTGAAAGTCAACCCCTAGGACCTCTCAAAAGGGGAAGTTCAACTGGGGACTTTTGGAGGGGGGAACCTCAAAAGGGGAAATAATGAGAAAATAAGGAAGGGACCAGCCACCAATGTTGTTGACACAACATTAGTGCTGGTACCCAAGGCAGTAAATGAAGGGAATCAGTGGTACTCCAAAAGCCCTATGGAGGCACTATAAAAGGGGATGGAGTCAATAGCAAAAACTAGTCAACAATAGTGAATCAGAGTGAAAAGATCCTTTAAAAAACTCATTTAGAATTAAAAAAAGGGGAAAAGAGGGAAAACTCCGTGAGGGATCCTGAGACAAACACTAGAGGATACACTTAGATTCAAAAGGATTCAAACCTCACAAGTCTTAGAAGCCTAAAAGAGCTATCTAAGTCTGTGACTTTTGAACTTGTTTGGACCTTGTAACACATCCCAGTGGAGAGAGGACTTAATGTATTTAAAAACTCAAGAAATAATGAAGTATTATTCATCATTCTGAGGATCCCTAACATTTTTTTTATTTACCTTTTACTATTCCTTTACTGTTCTTTACTGTGCAATATGTATATATTTTGTATGTATGGATGTGTATGTGTTGTAGGATCCATATTTTGTGCACAACTTGGTTTGTAATCAGCCCAGTATAGCTACGGTGAATCAAGCCCAGTTCACCAAATCACAAGCATAAGGCCCAGGATCCCTATCTCTACTTGGGTCTGGGTACTGTCAAAAAAAGAACCCACAAACCCAAAATAGAGTTTTAAATAATATAAAAAATTATCAACCTAAAGTAGAGAGGCAAGAAAAATAAAAAATCCACCAAAAAATTGAGAGAGAAAGAGAGAGAACCTTTTTTTTTTTTTGTGAGGAAAAACTATGCATAGAATGGTAGAGATAGTGACAAATTTATAATAAGAAGGTGTGAATAAGAAGAGACAAAAATAAAGGAAGATGAAGGGAAAGAGGAAGAATGATATTAATGTAAAGGATAGTGAGGAGATGAAAAGGTAAGGGAGGGAGAAAGGTTAGAGAAGTGTAAATATTAAAAAAAAAAATATTAAAAACAATTACAGGAAAATTGGAAAGAAAAAAGATAATAACATGGACGCTGATGTGGCTCAATTAAAGCGTAGCAATAATAAATGCTACACTTTAGCTTTTAAATATATATAAATGCCTAGATAACCCTTTGAATTATTAAAAAAAAAAAAATCATTAGAGTAATCACCCACCAGCAGACTCTCTCCCCTTTGA
Organism: Quercus ilex subsp. ballota; assembly: GCA_032727855.1. Taxonomy (NCBI): domain Eukaryota; kingdom Viridiplantae; phylum Streptophyta; class Magnoliopsida; order Fagales; family Fagaceae; genus Quercus; species Quercus ilex. The sequence continues at coordinate 15,029,052 of CM064914.1, read as the reverse complement.
CTCTCTCTCTTCCCCTAACTCTCTTTCTTCAATTCAAAATCTTTCTCTTCCCCTGTCTCTCTTCAATCTAGTAGAAGGAGGAAGATGAAAAACTCAACCTAATCTTGACACTCTTTCTCTTCTTCTACATCTCTCTCTCTCTCCAACTGATCAATCCATCCACTCACCACTGCAACCTAGCACTGCCAACCACCACCACCACAACATTACAATACATAACAATCTAACCACAAAACCAACCTAAAATCAAACACACCCACACATGGACACACCAATAGAGATAGAGAAAGTATTGTTGCAAACTTGTGGTTATGGATCAGCGATTGGAAGTCGACTGGAATAAGTCTTGGTGCTTGTAGAGGAGATCAGTGTTTGTGGGTTGACTGGAATGAGTCTCTGTTCTTGTGGAAGAGTGCTTGTGGTGGCTTAAGGGTTTGAACAGAGGGAGAGACGATCTGATCGTGATGGGGAGAGAGAGAGGCTATTTGACCAAGAGGGAGAGGCGATTTGAGGAAAAGAGGCTCTTGGAGATATCATCCATGGAGGCGATGTGTTTAGAAATGGAGAGAGAGAGTGTTTGAATTGGTTAAAAGGGAGCTGAGAGAAATAATTAAAAAAAAGGTGGCGAAAATGATTATTTACATAAAATAGATGGTAGAATAGACAAACTGATATGAGAGTTTTTGACAAGTGGCTATAAAATAGAAAAAGTAGGTTCTTAATTATGCTAAAATAGAAAGGAAATTTTGCACAAACTAATGCGAATGCTCTTAGAATATACCTATTCCTCTCATTATTTTTTTTTAATAATTTTTTTTTAAAAAAATTGTTCTTTCTTCTTTTGTTAAAACAACTTACAAAATTGTAAATTTGCAGTGCAACATTTAAAATTTCTCTTTATAAATGGGAAAGCTAATAGAGCATTCCATAACTGGGTGATTAACTTTCTAAAAAAAAAAACTGGGTGATTAATATTAGAGGGACATTTAATTTCTCTCTGTTCCCTCAAATGGTTGTGTAAGGCCACATTTATTTTCTTTATGTTCCTTTAATGTGGTATTTGGTGCGGGGTAATGTTTTAGAATTCCTAAGAATATTTAAATATTCTCATGTTTGAAGCTTGGAGTTCAGCTATGCACCACAAGTACATGTTAAAGAATTCATCATGCCGTCTAGAAGAAGGAACATTATCAAGAGTGAACAAGTGCTTTGAATCTGTGGTTGGTGAATAAGTCAACCTTGTTTGATATTCAGGAATAAAGGGCGGTGGAGGAAAGATTGGTGGCGGTGGAGGAGGAGGGTTTTTAGGGCGAAGAACATCATCTTCTTCTTCTACCTTTGGTTTAGTATTTGTCATAAATATTTCTTCTAGATCAAGATTAGACAAGTCCAATTCAAAGTCCTCAATTACTGGGAGCACAAAAGGTTCTCTCGAATCCTCAAGGGTGAGGGTTCTAAGAAACGATGAAATTGGGTTTAGGGGGTCAAGGTCAACAGCTAACATGTTCATATCTGGAGGTCTTAAAGAAGCACCTACAGTTGGATCTGAGGGTTGGTATAATGGTTCTTTGTCTTTCTTGATAGAAGAAGGTTCAATTTGTGGTTTAGCTTGGGGCTCTGGTTGGAGTGGAATTGAATATGTTATAGCAGGAAAAATTCCACTTGGTTTAAAAAGGTTATGGTCAGGATGTGTTATGACTAATGGTTGAAGATTTTGATAGGGAGAGATTGGGGAAAATGGAGAGGTCGAAGGTATAGACAAGTCTTTATATAATGATTGGCGAGGTTGAAAAGGCATATGAACATGTATGGGAGGAGACTGAATGGCTTCTTTTTGTGATCCTTCCATGAATTGAAGTTGTAGCAACAACTGTTTCCTTTCTTTTTCTTTTTGTCCAATAAGAGGAAAAGAGACAGATAAATCCTTAACCGTAGAAGCAATGGTTACCAATTCTTGTTCAACTGCCTTGATTTTCTTCTTCAAATCTTCAATAAGGGAACTTGAAGATGAAAAGTTATGAGTAACTACCTCAGCCATCTTTTGTTGATTGTCCAAGATCTTTGAAAGGACTTGGCTTTATGCCACAACATTTTCTGATTGCCAGTTTAAAGCTACTTCTGCTGAAGAGACCTGCCTCTTGGTTCCATTTGGATTGGTTCCAACAAGATTTTTGATTTTCCAGACATGTTTGGTATTGGTTTGGGGATGGTCAAAGCTTTCTAATGGAGGAAAATTCTGTGAATAGGAAGGTGAAGCTTAGTCAAACATGTAACATGGTAAGGTCTTTTGTATATGGGTTTGGTTAATAGGAAGGGGCTGACATTTTGATATTTGGGGAAGAACTTTCTGGTAGTATGAGATTAATGGAGGTTTCTGGTTTTGGTCATGGTTTTCTTTGCATGAAGAGGGAGAGGGAAGGGTTTACTTTCTGGTTCTAAGATAGAGAACATAGTAATCAAACTTTCCAAAGGGTTCTCCAAGGAGGTCAACTTCTGGATCTCCTGCTTCATATCTTTCTCTAAGGTTTTGCTGAGAAGATTTTTTCTTTCTTCTTGAATGATCTTCTTCAAAGGTTTCATCTTCTTGGCATTCAGCACAATCACAGATATCCCACCAGATGTGACCAGAAGGTGATTTACCTTTATAACAAGGCTTTCCATCTTCCCAAAATCCCATGATCTTAAGACCATCTTCTCCAACATTTGATACTGGTTGGAGCATAGCAATTTGAGTTGGAAAGACTGTTACATCTTTCTTTTCTGGAGGGGCCGTTAAAAATCTTGTCTCCACTTCACCATTTGCTTTCCTGATAAAGAAAGGCTCATTTGACTGGATTGGCTTAGTTGCTTGATGAAACATTTCATATCTTGTAATCTAGGATTCTAGGAAAATAGAGGTCATTTGTTTGCTATTGAGTTGTCTTGGAACAAATGTACACATAATGTCACCCCTGGATCAACTTGAATCAGTAAAGTATCATTGGATTGAGCTAAGTCTAGTACCATCATATCAAAAGCATGATTCTGGAGTCTATAGGCAAGCTAGTAATGGAGTATGGTTGCAAATGTATCTTGCACCTGGGAAGCTCCTGTAATCTGAACTTGTACCTTAAGAGCATCCCACAATATTATTATTAAATAAAATCTCTCTTTCTTTTACATAATAAAATCTAAAGCTTAATCAATGGCAATTAATTGTAATTTCAATATCTTAATCCATCAAAAGTTATAGCAAAAAAAATACTTGGACCATTCCTTTACATATATGCTAAAGCTTTGTTTCTCAAAAAAAAAAAAAAAAAAAAAAAGAGGAAAAAAAAGAAAAAAAAATGGCTATAGCTTTAATAGAGTATCAACCCATGAAATGAGAAAGAACTGCATTATGATTCTTGTCATAAATAGTTTAACCTACAATTTAAAATATCACACTTCTATATTATTATTATTATTATTTGGATGAATAGAAGACTTTATCAGAGAAAAAAAAAAAAACTACACAAAAGGGTAAACCTCCTTTACAATCATATGAATCTACAACACTAGGAGGGCAGTGATCATGACCAAAACTACCAAAATAAGAATGACTTCGAGACCATTTGGCTAGTTCATGAGCCACTAAATTCGCCTCATAATAAACCCAAATAAAAGAAACAGAACAAAGAGTGACAGATATAGAGTTGATAGTCAATACAAAACTGAGTAATCTCCAAGAAACTTGATGAATATGAGCCTTTATAGATTCTATGCATATCTTAGAATCACTTTCGATTACAAAGTGGGAGGCATTCGGCTTTTTTTTTTTTTTTTTTTTTTTATGAACAAGAATTTTATTCCCAAGACAAAACAGAACTACAAAGAGGATACAAGAGCCTCATCCTTAATGATACTCTCAAAACAGGGAGGGCCGAAACCAACATCAAAAGACCCAAAAACATTGTTCATAAAGGACCACTTAGCTAGAGAGTGAGCTGCTTTATTTGCCCCCTAGGGATCTAGGTAACATGACAGCCATGAATAAGCAAAATCAAGTTGAGAATTTCACTGCAAATACCTCGAATTCTCCAAGGGACCCTTTTGCAAGAAGGTGCAAGTGCGTCGACACAGTCCTTGGAGTCACTCTCCACAATCATAGCAGCTGCTTCAAGACTTTTAGCTAAGCATAAGGCCCATGTAATGGCTTCTGCTTTTGCTTGAAGAGGGAGGTTGGAATATACTCTCTTAGCATAAGCAAATACCACTTCCCCTCTCCAATCTCCAGCAACAACTACAATGGAGGAGTTACCATCCTTGAAAGCAGCATCAACATTTATCTTGATTGAATCTCTAGGTGGTTTCTTCCACCTTTGTACTGGTTTTGGCAATTGGAAGCTCGAATGGATTGCTATGGACATTTTGTGCTCAATTATGGTCTTTTCAACTTTCTGGCAGAGCTCAATTGGATTAGATTCTTTGCCTTCAAAGATAGCTTGGTTTCTAGATCTCCAAATGGCTTCACAAATAACAGCCCCAAACAATAAGAATTCACCCCTCTTGATTCCCTCAATATTAGCTTCAGCGGGAGGATTAAGGAAGACACCAATGAGATGAGAAGGAGAGTTTAAGTTCAGATATTCTAACCTCAGTCCCCATTGGGAGTTAAACCAAACAGCTCTCGTAAAGGGGTAAGAGATAAAAAGGTGGAGGCTTGATTCTTCAGCATCCTTGCAAAGAGGGCAAAAGACATCATCTAAATCACATAATCTAGCTAAACAAGCTTTAGTAGGTAGGCAATTTGCTACTATACGCCACAGGTGCATTTTGAGCCTTTCATGGATTTTTGACTTCCAAATGAGGCCACGAATTGCATCTTGATTTGTGGGAGGGCTAATGTTTCTGCTTAACCAATAAGCAGACTTGACTGAAAACTCCCCTGAATTATTGGAGATCCAAATCCAACAATCTTTTGGAGCAAGCCGTGAGAAGGGAATTTTTTGGATGAGCCGGGTTGTAGTCTCATCTGAAGTATTTCTAATTTTGGTAAGATCCCAACCTTCTTGGTTGACTAGTTGTGAAACAATAAGTGCCATTTCTGAATTGGTCCCCTCTGTTGGACTCAGAATGAAATTAGGAAAATCTGGAATCCAAGGGTCCTTCCATATTCTGACTGTGTTTCCATTTCCTACCAACATGCAAGCACTACAAGCAAGCAGAGATTTCGTACCTTCTAAGCCTCTCCAAATCTTGGAGGGAGGCCCCAGAGTCTTATGGTTTAGCCAGTTGCCCCTAACTTTGTATTTTGCTTTAAGCACTTTAACACACAGAAAGTCTTTCCCTGAAAGAATCCACCAGGCTAACTTGGAGAGGAGAGCTTGATTGAAATCCCGAAATTTTCTAAATCCCAAACCTCCTTCCTTTTAGGGCCAACATAAAGACGACCAAGCTATGGGAGTCAGGAACAAGCCAGATTTAGATTTTGGGTTCCACCAGAACCGTCTAACAATAGCATCCAAGATATTGCAAAGCTCTCTAGGAAATTGAATTGCTGTCATAGAATAGGCTGGAATGGCCTGTGCAACTGATTTGATGAAGGTTGCTCTACCTTGCCAGGATAAGTTTTTGCTCTTCCAACCAGCGAGTTTATTTTCTAACTTCTCTTTGATTGGGTTTAGATCCCTGGAACTACTTGCCTAGAGGAAAAGAGGCACTCCCAAATATTTTGAGTTTGGGGGAAGTTTGTTTATACCCCAGTAGCTTTTAATTTGATTTAAAAATTGTTAGCTGACTCCTTTGGAAGGAAAAACCCCAGACTTTTCCACACTGATGACCTGTCCAGACCAGTAACAATATTTCTCCAAACAATTTTTTAGAACATTAAGCTCAAACATTTTAGCTTTACAAAATAGAATTAAATAATCAGCATAACAAAGTTTAGAAATAGGAGGGGCATTACCTGAGACTTTGACAGCAGACAAATGACAAAGAGAGATTTCTCTGTTGATTAGCCTCATTAGCACTTCACTACCCAGGATGAAAAGATATAGGGATATGGGATCCCCCTGTCTGATCCCCCGTGAAGGTGTAAAGCTTGGGCATTGGCCACCATTGAGTAGAATTGAGAATTGGACAGTAGAGAGGCATTGTTTGATCATACTTGTGAATTTAGCGCTAAACTAAAATGCTTTGAGCACAAGGATTAAGAAGCTCCATTCTAAACGATCATAAGCTTTTTGGAAATCTAGCTTGAACCCCAGAAAACCTTTCTTTTTTTGTGTTTTTTTTTAAAAAACTATGCACAACTTGTTAAGCAAGGGCCATATTTTTTGTTATCCAGCGATTTGGCACAAAAGCTACTTGAGCTAGATCCACCATTTTTTATAGGAGGGGTCTTAGCCTGTTTACAATGATTTTGGATATCATCTTATAGCACACATTGCACAGACTAATAAGCCAAAATTGGTTAAAATTACATGCTCCCTTTTTCTTTGGAATGAGAGAGATGAATGTTTGATTAAACTCTTTAAACAACCTTCCATCTCTGAAAAAACTTTGGGTGGCTGACACAATTTAATCCCCTACTGTCTCCCAATAGTGTTTGTAGAAAAGCGCTGGAAATCCATCTGGCCCAAGGGCTTTAAGAGACTTCATCTCAAATACAACTTTTCTTATTTCATCTCTCGTTGGCACCCTACACAGTTCTTCGTTTTCAATATTTGATGTGCATGGCTCTATTAAGTTTTCCAGATTTTCCAGAATATTAGGTGAGCCAGTTTGATAAAGAGCCTTAAAGTTCTAAATAAAACACTTCTGAATGTCTTCCCCATCATTATCCAAGAGCCATCCTCCAATTTGATTTCCTGAATACAATTTCTCATTCTTCTGATTAAAGTAGAGAGATGAAAGAAGCGAGTATTCCTATCACCCTCTCTTATCCAAATCTCTCTAGATTTTTTGTTTCCATTTTAGATCCTCTCTTGCCAACCATTCATCCAATTCAAAATTCAACAAAGCTTCAAGCTCCAAATTTTCTTTTGTGGCCTCTAAACTCTGAATTTGTGCTATCTTCTACTCTAGCTCTTTAATTCTCTATCTTGAATTTCCAAAATAGCTCTTATTCCATCTTTTAAGGTCCCTCTTAGTTGCATCCAGTTTTTTGGCCAGTTTAAGGCTTTGTGAGCCGTCTACTCTCGTTTGCCAAGCATTTTCTACTATTTCTTTACTTGTTTCATCCCTAATCCACATAGTCTCAAAACGAAAAGGCTTGTCAAGATTTGTGTTCTCCATATGAGTATCTAAGAGGATTGGGTTGTGATCAGAATTTGCATTAACAAGATGCCCAATGCCTGCCTTAGGGAAGAGAGTCTGCCATTCTTGATCACACAAGCATTGATCTAACCTCTGCCTAATATTTGCAAGACCTTCACATCTATTGGACCAGGTAAAGGATGGACCAATGAAATCTAGATCAATGGCACCCGTATTATTTATAAAATCCCTGAGACTGTTAATTGAGCTTTCCCCTACATGCTGTCCTCCTTTTCTCTCCTTTGAGCCCTTGATGCTATTAAAGTCACCCATTACTGCCCAAGGCCCTGAAAAGGACTTTGCCAAGTCTTCCACCTTTGCCCAAATTTTTTTCCTTTTGGCTCTCCTAGGAGGACCATATACACAGAACAACATCCATGGAGATCTTTATGGGTCAAAGTAGATTAGTGAAGCAATTATATTGTTATCTGAATAGACAATCTCCAAATCAACACCGTTCTCCAAAACAAAGCTAAACCCCCAACTCGTCCATTGGCTTCCATATAAAAGCAGTCAAAGAAGTTTAATCGGGTTTTAATTCTATTAATTCTAGGAGATTTGACTTTTGTTTCAAATAAGAACACCAAATCCGGGTTCAAGGCTCATATCAGCTCCTTAAGAGCTCTAACTTTTGAATCTCTACCTATACCTCTACAATTCCAGGCTAAAATACGCATGGTGAGATGGATGGAAACCTCTGCTTGTCTAACTCAACCAGCAAAGTACAACAAAAGGACCAAGACCCAGCAAAAACTAAGCAAAAATGAAGGGGAAGTATGAATCTTACAAATATAGGGCGTCGATCCACTCACTGGCAGTGGATTTAGGGCTATACCAGCAACCAAGACCCACGAAAGGCAAAATAACCCGCTGTACAGAGACTGCAAACCAGACCCACTGAGGAGTAAAGATGGTCGCCTCCCTGAGCAAACTCACGAGATTTGGGTATGAATATATGGGTATGAATACTGAGATTTGGGGATAGATTGATGGGAAAATTCAGATTTAGTTTAAAAGGACCCACAATGAGAGTGGGGAGAGGAATTCCACACACTGGAGGTGGAGAAAAACCAGACAGGGGTGGTAGAGAAAGACCACATGGAGGTGGTAGAGAAAACCACACAGAGGTGGAGGTAACTCAGGAGGCATTCAGCTTAGTAGCAATGTTAACCGCCAAAATAATTATCTCAACCTCAGCTTGAAAAGGGACGATGATTTTTGCTTACTCTTTCAAGGGACGTTGGTTTTTGCTTAAAAGAAAGTTATAGTGGGCTCTTAAGGCCTTTAAAGCTCTGGGATCGGATGGGCTTCATGCGGGGTTTTTTCAAAGATTCTGGTTGATTGTGGGAAGTTCCGCGGTGAGTGTAGTGAAAAGGGTTCATACTGAGAAGAAAGTTCCTGAATATTTAAATAAAACCCACATTGCCCTTATTCCCAAGATTCAAGGGCCGGAAACTTTAGCAAATTATAGGCCAATTAGCCTTTGCAACACGGTATACAAGATTATAACTAAGATTATTGTTGCTAGAGTGAGGCCTTATTTGGATAAGCTTGTCTCTCCACTCCAAACAGCCTTCGTTTCGGGTAGGAAGGGGTGGATAACGCTAGAAAAGGCATATGATAAGTTGGAATGGAATTTCATAAGGGATACACTCATTAGAGCAAATTTGCCGGTTGATTTGATAGACATTATTATGAGTTGTATATCTTCAGTTTCCACTTCCATCTTGTTCAATGGAGAGGCTCTTGAGCCGATTTACCCTTCAAGAGGGATAAGGCAAGGGGATCCATTATCACCTTATATTTTTATCCTATGCATGGAGTGTTTGGGTCAGCTCATTGAAGGTAAATGCAATGCTCATCTTTGGCAGCCTATAAAGGCCTCTCGGAGTGGACTGGCCTTCTCACACTTGTTTTTTGTGGATGACTTGGTTTTGTTTGCCAAAGCTGATGGCACTAATTGTTCCACCATTAGGGACGTTCTTGATGAATTTTGTAGCATGTTGGGGTAAACGATTAGTGAGACAAAATCAAGAGTGTATTTTTCGCCCAATGTGGATAGGGATACTAGGGAATCTCTAAGTGATATCCTTGGTTTTACATCCACCTCTTCGCTTGGAAAATATATTGGGTTCCCTATCAAACATCCGGGCTCATCTTCCCATGAATTTAACTTCATTTTGGAGAGGGTGAAGCAAAAGCTAGCAGGGTGGAAGGCTAACATGCTATCTTTGGCTAGTCGGACTGTTCTTATTCAGGCTTTGTCGGCGGCAATTCCATCTTATATTATGCAATGCACTTACATTCCTAGGAGAATCTTGGATGGGATTGACCGGGTTAACCAGAATTTCCTATGGGGCTCATCAGAAACTACAAGGAAAATGCATTGAGTTGGATGGCAAAAAGTTACAAAGCCTAAGGAAGATGAGGGGGTTGGGTTTGCAGACTGCTAAAGGCAGAAATACAACCCTTCTCGCTAAGCTGAATTGGCGTCTACACACAGAAAAGGAAGCGCTATGGGCTCAAGTCTTGTGGCAGAAATATTGTAACAGCAGAAGAGTAAGAGCCACTAATATTGACAGGCTGCCATGCTTGCAGATTTGGGCAACAATGAAAAAGGGAAGAGATACTTTTCATAAAGGCAGCATGATGATGATAAGTAGAGATAGTAATATTAGTCTTTGGAGGGGCAACTGGATGAGTAAAGGGCCTTTACACCAGCTGATTCAAGGACCCTTAACTCAAAAGGCAAATCATTTGGAAATTAAGGATGTGTTAACAGACACGGGGTGGGATTGGAGCCAAATTCCTTTTGAGTTGCCTTCAGATGTTAGAGCAATGATGCAAGCCATTCCTTTTTCAATCACTAGCAGAGGAAGGGATAGGATTTCTTGGATGGGAAATTCGAAAGGTACCTTTGATTTAAAGAGTGCCTATGGCATGGCTATGGATGAGGATGCTGAGATGACTACTATTAGTGCTGGATGGATTTGGAAATTAAAGACGTTGCCTCGTATTAAAACCTTTTTGTGGATGTGTATTCACGGAAGTATTGGGGTGAAAGAATGTCTTGTGAAGAGAAGAGTGGTTGAGGAGAATCTGTGCCCCTTATGTAAAAGGGAGCCGGAATCAATCTTACATGCTTTGAGGGACTGTCAGAGGGTCAAGGATTTATGGAGACAGCTAGGAGTTAAGGTGACAGACCGGGGTTTTTGGGTGAGCAGTTTACAGGAATGGCTAATTTGGAATGGGAAAGACAACAAAAGGCATATCCAAGGGAAGCCTCCATGGAGTACCATCTTCCCTTTTGCTGTTTGGAAAATATGGAAGAGTAGAAATAATTTTGTTTTCAACAGAAAAGACCAGAACCCGAAGCTTTTAGTGGAGATTGATAACCAAGTTATGGAGTTTATATGCTATGTTGCTTCTCCAAGAAGTCTAGCACGTAACGTGGTCAGAGGTATCAGATGGGAGAAGCCATTAGCTGGGTGGAAAAAATTAAATACGGATGGATCATGTGTGGGAAGGACAGGCCAGGCTGGTTGTGGAGGTATTATAAGAGATGAAAATGGAGATTGGGTAGCAGGTTTTGCGAGACATATTGGGGTAACTAACAGTTTTATTGCGGAGCTATGGGGATTGAGGGATGGACTCTTTCTTTGTTGTTCACTTAATATTCCATGTGTCATTGTTGAGTTAGATGCTAAAGCGGTGGTAGATGTCTTACAAAACACAAGCTACGTTAATAATGTTGTCTCCCCTTTACTGGATGATTGCAGACAGCTTGTGGCTCGCTTCCAACAGGTTCAGATAAATCATTGCTATCGTCAAGCTAATCGGTGTGCCGATGTGTTGGCAAAAATGGGCTTGGAGCAAGAGGCAGATTTTGTTAACTTCCACGGTCAGCCTGTGGACATTTTGGATGTTTTTCATTTTGATAAGAATGGTTTGTATGTTAACAGGGTTTGCCCTGAATTGGTTGTTTCTTTTTAGTTCTTAATGCATCGTCGTTTACCCAAAAAAAAAGAAAGATATAGTGAATCAAAACTAGTACAATACTACAATCTTTAAGGATGCTTTCCAATTGTTTTAGTACTCGTATGAAGTACTTTTAAATATGACATCTAGACTTAGTAAAAAGGAAATTTTGTTGTTACTCAAGTTTCAAACACAAAGCTTTCAACAATTATCGCTCTCAACAAAATAAATAATTACAATTATTTTCAAGATAACTAACTGTTAAAAAAATAAAAATAAATAAAAACCTACTCATTTGATACACCAGTATGTTTTGTGTCTTAATCTTGCAATCCACTTGTTTGATTTAAGCATATGAAATGTCATTTTGATCATTAAGCCTTTTTTTTTTTAGAAGAGTTCATTAAGACATAATTTTTATTAAACTAAGCTTGTGATTATACAACGGTTGAAATGATAATTTTTTTTCCTATGTCCTAAAATGGCATTTTGCCTTTGGTATTAGGGTACATTTGTATAAGTTATTGGAAAATTGTATTTTGATTTTAAAATGAACGTTTGTAAAAAAATTATGAGAAGTTCTCGTTGTAAAATAGAATTTTTGGTTTTAATAAAGCTCTTTTAATTTCTCAAAACGGCTAAACTACAATTGTAAAATAGGATATTTATATATGATAACGGGCGTTACATAGATCAAAACTGTCCATAAACAAAGTGACTGAAAAAAGTTCTTATATCATCCAATTCTTATATAATTACTCAGAGGCTTTATTTTACTGATGATCATACAAAATTTAGGTGAATAAATAAAACGAATGGGCTCTTAAGATCATTCCTCTGCTAAGCATTGACTTTGATAGTGCATGAACACAAAAAGAACACTTGTTAATTTAGGGCAATTACTGGAACAGATCTTCTTTAATGGAATTATAAGAAACATCAATAATTATTATAAAAATAAAAAATAAAAACCGAAGCCGGTCACGTGGAGAGAGAGAATTGATTAAGCACCTTGTCTTCAATAAATATGACAACACGATAAGGTAGAAAAAAGTGGTCCTCCAAATCTACACTTACAGGCAAGCAATCAACGAGGAAGAACCAAGACAAATCACAGAAACAGGAAGAATAAAATTGTATATTTCTCCCTTTCACAAATGCCAATAGTGGCTGTTGAAATTACACTTGGTACATTGATAGATCAACTCTTTGCAAAGGAGACTGCATTTGTGACATTGAGGGTAATCTTTAGCTTTCTCAACAAAAGTAAGGGGATGTGGGTGGCAATCAAATGAGTAAGTACCTCCAAACTTGCAATTTGGGTATTTCCCAAGGATACATTTGGTATGAGTTGGGTAACTGAAATCTGCACAGTAGTAGAACCAAAGTTCTGGGTCTCGTTCTTCTTCACAAATATCACAATAATACTCACCAGTTTCATCTTCTGCAGTATAACAAAGAGTGAAAGACGGTTCATGTTGTCCATATCTTCTGGTTTGTGGTAGCGTAGCACATTTAAAGTTTACTGCAAATTTACAAATGGTACAGCGAAATAATTGGTATCCTTTAGAATTACAACTATGGCAGTTTTGTTCATTTGTTGAGGTTGACAAGTCAAGACAATGGGCATGACCAAGATGAGTAAGAATGTCTGAGATCAAAGAACATTGAACATCGAGATCAAATTTACATTTCTCACAATTGTAGGTGAAGCCATTGCAACCTTGATCACATGCATGACACCAAAACAATTTACCCCTATAAGATGTCTTTGGGAGGAGGGTAAGTGAGTGTGGATGAAGTGGGTGTCGCTTTTTTCTAGGTAAGTCAGCACAAGATTTATGTAGAAAGAAGCAACAGTTTGCACAACCATAAACTGGAGGGAGAATGTCTTGCATGCACCCATCACATTTTTCGTTATTATGGACTCATCGATAAACTTTAAGTCATGTTCATGACTAAAGTGTTCGATTTCTGTAGCTATTTCAATCCCATCCTCCCCCATATTGGTTGTTTTGACTTTGTAAGCAACCATGTCAGTGGATTCATTGATCTCTAGATCTTCATTTGCTAATGCAGTTTTTGATTCAGTGGACTGCTCATCTTTTAGTTTTTGCTCAGTATCTTCATTTCTCTTTGCACAATCGAGGTGGGCAACGAAATTGCAACTTGAGCAATGGTAATTCCCATAGTTTTTGTCCACTTTTTCAGAACAAAGTCTACAAGATTGGATGTTAGATTGATGGACTTCAAAAGAATGGGTGAGCTCAAGGTGGTGCTTGTGACGTATAACTTTGATTTTTTTTGGGAATGAAGCACAACCTTTATGAATCCAAAAACCACATGGCACACATAGATTGGGCATACCCTCGCCATTTTTACCACAAAGGTCACAAGTGAATGTGATCCACTTGCGAATGGGGGTCAATTCATGGTCGTGGCATTCAGCTTGAAGTGGTAAAACGGCACATCCACTATGAAGAATAAAGTCGCAAGTGGGAAGGGAACAACGATAAGCATATTCATAATGCAATTCTTTACAGACTACGCATCTGCTACGTTCTTCAACGTCATAAGATCCCTTTTCATGAAAGAGTTGAAGAGAGTGTTGTCGATGCAAGGGATGGCTCAATTCATAGGGAAGTTCAGCACATGATTTATGATGACAAAACCATTTACATTTTCTACAGCTATAGCTAGGACCCAAAACCTGTCTCCCACATCCAAAACAAGAAATTCCTTCTGTCTTGATTTCACCGAAGACCAAAGGATGCACGTGGCTAAAATGGGAAATCTCCATCTCTATCTCTAGTGCATAGAAAATAATCCAATTTGTTTAGAAAATGACTTCATAGTTAGAACGGGGTTGGATGCTACCCTAAACAAAATTTAGATCAATGAAGGAAAATTATCGGAGATGGAGAAATACCTTTATAGATTATTAACGCACTGCAACTGAAACTCCACTGACAACGTCCTCGCCGCCTCCTCTAACCACTAGAATGTCTCCAAGAATCTCAAGTGCTAGCTGATTTGGTATGGGACAGAGATTCAGATACTCTTGAGAGAGAGAGAGAGAGAGAGGATTGAATTTTGAAACAGAATTAGAGATTTTGATTTAGAGGGTATTTGGACTAATGACAACTGACAGTTTTCATCACCCAAAACTCAAAAAATATGGGGCCCGCTAAAACTCAACTTGTTCAGATTGATTTTTTGAATTTGTTTCCATAACTCAAAACTCAAAAATTTGAATTTGAGTCTTGAAAACTGAAAACATAATTTGAATGTTTTTGAGTTTTGAGTTATGGGTTTCAATAAGCCCCACCATTTTATGCAAAAATTTGAGTTATAGAGAAGAGATATGCACCAAGATATGAAACCAAATAAGTTATTTCTACGGTGAGTGAAAAAATAGAATTAGAAAAAATGAGTCATGGGAATTGAGTTTGAGTTGTGGCGAATGTGTAAAATATCTTACTATTAATACGAGACAAATCCAATATTGACAAGAATTAGGTTCAAAATTACACTAAAGATATATTTTTATAAAACTTACACTACCCAAATTTTTTTTCCAAAATAATATTTTCTAAACCAATCATTGGTTGTATCTTTCCAATAACTATCATACTTACCAAATGTAGTAGATTGATATGCCTCAATTATAACAACATTAATTCTATTAGGGTAAAGTGAGTTGTGACAAATGGTATTAGAGCAATGTCCCAACTTATTGGTGGGCCATGCATGTCATGAGTTGTGCAATGTTGTTAGCTGCATGTGCAAGGGTTAAAAAGTTTATAACTCCCAGGTAACTCCTAGGCACCACTTTTCCTTTAAGTCTCTATTGTGTGTGTGTTGAGTCCACATCAAGAGTGTACACGGTTGATCTAGGCGATATAAGTATTATAAAGAGTCTCACTTTTTTTTTTTTTTTTTTTTTTTTTCTGCTTAATGAAAAAGGGAGTCTCTGGTGTGGGCTCATCGACTTCACGCCACGTGATGGCAATGAGTAATATCACGTGTACCGCACGGGCCTTGCTGAGGCTATCGCTCGAACTGTTTCTTCTCTGGGTGCAGAACGAGAACTCCTACCACAAAACCTCACCTTCGTGTGGTTATAAAGAGTCTCACTTTTAAATTGACTTATCTTTTTGTATTTCACTGCAGATGTGACTAACGATTTTACAAGTTGTGACACTTTCCAAATCTCAATGCGATTTGACATTAAAAATCTACTATAGTATTTTTATATTCTTAAATATACTAAACAAATAAGCTTATAGATTTAATATTAAAATAGAGATTAGTTGTTGTGAAATTTTGCATGGGATTAATTTATAATAGATATTAAATAGAAATGTGGAATTGATAAAATAGTGATTTATAAAAATTAATTGAGTGATATATCTTTTATCAAAGTTACATTAAATGTAAAATGAACCAAACATCATTTAGCAATAATAGACCTCACGAATCTCCTAAAAATAAAAATGTAAAAAATGAAATGTAAATCAACAACTTAATAACTGAAAAAATGCACTAACAATGGTAAATGGACTACTAATTTCAAAGCTCCCCAAATTTACTGCAATTAACATCTACGTGACAAACTTTAAGCAAGCGAACCAACAAACTATTTATGAACAGTAATAGAAACACACACATACATATGAACAAATTTGTAAAAGTAGCCATCAATACTTACAGGAAAAATAATCCAAGCTTGATTTCAAAACACTCTTAGGGAAAGCATCCGAGATAGCCCAATTTTTCATTTTGTTAAAGCAAAGCTATGCTTAAGAGCTCATCTATAACTTATCCTATATATGGGGCTAGAGGGGCTTACATTTTAAGGTAGACATATATTCCCTATTATTTCATCAAACTATGCTCATGTCATTGTGTCAAAAAAGAAAATCCTTCTCCAACACAAAAATAAAACAAAGGTGAAAGTTAAAGAAAAGCAAGTAAGGCACTTATGCTTGCTTGCTTAAAAAAAAGCAAGCTAACATTCTTTTTTTTTTTTTTTTTCTTTTTTACTTTAACATGTTCATTATATTTTCTAATTGATTTATGAGATTTCTTTACCCATCTATATCTAGGTTATACACACCTAATAGCTTAGTCTATATATAAGACTAGAGTGTATTATATTCTAAGGTTAAAATTCCTTATTATTTTATCAAATTATGATCATGTCATGTGCCAAAAGAAAAACCTTCTCCATCAAAAAAAGAAAACATAATAGAAAGTTAAAGAGAATGAATTATGCATATGCTTGCTTACTTAGATAAATCTATTTGTTGTTGTCTTTTCTCTAATCTCTTCACACACACACATATCCATGTCTAGACGTCATACAAAAATTTCCTTTTTCTTTTTAATTTAACATGTTCATACTAGCATTTTATTATTTGAACAGAACAAAAGGCAAAAGGAGCTTAAAATCTTTATTATTTGAATTAGAAGGAAGAATATGTAAAATCGCCAACAATACATATCAGTTTCTTTCTTAAAAAAGAATGAAAGAAAAATACCCACACGCAATAAGCTGTTGCAAATATTTAATGCTAAAGATCAAAACATGAACTACATAATGATAGCTCCTAAGTCCTAACAAATGCTCCAACTTAATTTAAGAAATAATAATTTTTGATAGATAGAGTAGAGTCCCAAATCTCTTATTCGATCACAGTAAACTTTACCAAGCAACGTTCTTAACTTTTCCAAAATTTTCCTTAAGAGTGAGCAATATAACATTTACACACACAAAATTACTTCCCAGCCTCCCTCAAATTTCAAAATTTGGTCCCTGATTTTCAAAATTTTGAAGTGGTCCATGAAAACCCAAAACATTTAATTGAAAAAAAAAAGGTTACAGAATAGACCCCAAAAAAAAAATCCATCACATGGCCCATTCATGAGCCCATGGCCCTCCAATTTCTAAAGAAAAAGAAAAAACCCAAATTCTCCATTTTAACACATTCCAAATCACCATTGATCAGCATATTAAAAAGAAAGAAAAAGACTAATCTGTCAAAATTACTCTGTTTGTGTTGTGCACCTTCCCTGTCGCGCTGCCAGTCTCCAGCGAGTTGACTCCACGGTCGTCCGTCGGCTCGAGGCTCAGTCGCCTAGCAGTACCACTGTTCTCTCTCTCTCTCTCTGTCTCTGTGTTTAACTTGTGAATGACTGAACGGTAAGTGGTGAATTTGCTTCCAAACTGTAGTTTTACTTTTTAGTAGTTTTTAGTTTTTACTGCCTTTGTTGCTTTACTTTTAAGATTAATCATTAATGTGTGCTGTACAGCTGTGTTTGCTGCACTATAACAATTTAAAATAAAATTGGCCGGAAAAAAAAAAAAGAATTTGGCACGCCAGCTGTCCGCTTGGATGTGCTTACTTAATTGAAAGTGAATTATTTTTACTAAAAATATAATAAATAAAAGTAAAAGTTAGTTAAAATAGTATAATGTGAGTCATAAATAGTACTAAAAAATGCAGTAGAATCTATGAATAGTAGTAAAAATAAGTTAAATAATATAAAAAGTTGGCAAAAATAATTCATGCCAAACGCACATCTAAATCTCATTTTATTTTAATAAAAAACGGTCACATTACCTACTAACTAAATAAAATGTGAAAATTAAAATTCACTATCATTTGTTATTGTATATTTAAAATAAAAGAACATGTTAAGTTGAAAAAATACTGTAAATAAGCCAAATTCTAAAAAAAAATACATCTTTTGAGATTAATCATTAATGTGTGTCGTATAGCTTAATTTGCTGCACTTTAACAATTTAAAATAAAATTGGCTACCCAAGGGCTTTGTAGATGAATGACACCTCCTTATGTACAAAATATTTGGGGGTTTAGGGGAGAAATGATTCGTACGGTAGGATTAGCTAAAATTGGTTACATACACTCCAATAAAATAATATAAACTACAAAACAAATATAAAAGAAATTATCGATTTCTCGCTCATATCTTCATATCTTTCACTCTCCTTTATAACCAAACTCACACTGAAACACCAAACCACCCTGAAACACCAAACCAACCAAACAACAACAACAACACCACCAGCACCATTACCTCTGAAAAACCATTAAAACACCAAACCCCAATTTCCCAAACCCTCCATTGTAACACCAAACTAAAATCCCAAATCCGAACCCACAGAATAAATCATAGCCAAATACCCATCACCTACAATGACCAATAGCAATCCACAACCACCAAAATAACACCACTAACCACCGGAACTTTGAAACCAACCCAAGTCCCACAACCTATTCAAACCCAAGCCTCAAACGTCGATTCAAACCCACAGCGGCAAACTCTGGCCAAAGAAACCCATGAAACCCCGACGATCAAAAGCCACGACCCACAACAAGCGTCCCCAGTGAGCAAAAGCCACGACCCATGGCAAGCAAACCTCGGCGAGCAAAACCCACAATCCAGAGCAAGCAAAACCCATAAATGATCCATCTTTAAGCTGCCGCCACCATCACCTTCAAGCTCTGCCATCGCTGCCTCTTGGCCTACCCTACCATTGCCTTCAAGGTTCGCCACTAAGTGAGATGACCAAGATGGGAGAGAGAAGCGAGATGACCCTTGAATCTTTGGTCTGGGGAGAAAGCAACAAGGTGAAGAGGAAAAATAAAAGAAAAAAAGAAAGAAAGAAAGAAGACAGAGGGGCAGGAACACCTTTCCAAATAACATTAATATTCTAACAATTTTGTTAGTTGCCCGGTTCTGAAAGAATATGTAAAACTAGCATCTCGAGTTTTTAAAACTCGAGTTCAATAACAAATCGAGTTTTAAAAACTCGAGTTCCAGATTTCTAAGACAGTTGACATGAATAAAAATTTCACGTGGAATTCACGTGGAACTCGAGTCTCTAAGACTCGAGTTCTAGTGTGTACCTACCAAATACAACCCCACAAACGTACCTGACTTTAGAAAGAAAAGCTTCAATCAAGAACCAACACAGTACCCACCATTCTCCAGCAAACGTTCAACCCTTCAAAACCCAAAAAGCAACAAGACCCTTTTCAATACAAACCAAGACAACAAAAAGCAAGCAATGCCCACAACCGAAGACAACAAAAACAAGACCCTTTGCTGTGGATCTTCTTCTTCTTTCTTTCTTTCTTCTGGGTTCTTTCTTTTTTTTTTTTCTTTTTTTTTTTCTGGGGTTTGTGCGTTTTTTTTTATTTGTTTGAAATCGAGTGTAAAAAACTCGAGATTCATTTTTCGGGACTCGACTGTTAAAAACTCAAGATCTATGTGGCATAAACATGTCCAACTCAACAAACTTAGGAAGTGGGAAGCGAGTTTTTGAGGCTTGAGATTGATATGGAACTCGAGTTTCTAAAACTCGAGATGCTAGTTTGCAATTTTCTTTCAAACCTGTATTAACTTACTATATTCTATCCCTTCACATCGTTAGTTTGCAAATATCCCCAAGGGGCAGAGAGTGATTGAGCAGCATGGGAGAAAAAGGGAGAAGAAGTGATGAGGATTGAGCAGAGGTCACGTGAATGAAGAGAGAGAGAGAAACATTAGATAAATATCAAATAAAATAGTGTTTTTTTTTTTCCTTGCTATAGTTGGTTCTATATATAAGAACCAAATGTTCACAGGTTGTAAGAAAAAAATAGAAACCGATACCCAAATGGGGATGAGGTTTTGCTTGTTGGTTACTTAAATAGCATCTGGGGGGTTTTTACACCCCCAATGCTAATGCTCTAACTAAATCTACACCTTTGTTCACATGGCAAGTTCTAAACGGTAGAGTTATGAACATACTATTTTTATTCTACAACTCACAACTTATCACATAAGACAACTCTATTACCCATAACTTGCAATATGACTAAACTGAGACAAAATTTGTAGATTTAGTTGTGATCTAGCATTTTTTAATTTCAAATTGTTGCCGTTTGCAGATTTTTTATTTAAAAAAAAAAACTTGTGGCTGTCAATTTCTTTATATAATATATTACCTTATTTAATTTTTTTTTAGAAGAATTATTACCCTGTGCTGTTGCGTGAATGCATAACGGTAATGTTAAAGTTATATATATATATATATATATATATATTGTTTATACAATTTTTTTTCTTTTTAATTTAGTTAAAATGTGAGTAATTTGTGAGAAAACTTAGATGTTTAACATTCTAGAAAGGCTCAAAGATGTAAGCCTAAGCAAATAATAGATACTATTTCCTTAAAACATGATGTGGATTTCCATAATTTGAAAAAAAAAAGATTTTGAGTAATTATTTAATTGTGAATATAAAAAAAAATGTTGTTAAAAAATTTATTTTAAAAACAATTATAAATGATTTTAGTATTAAAAAAGGAATGTAAAATACAACTTTTTGAGTCTTAGTTCATGAAATAAAGTATTTTTTAATCATAAAGTTTTTTTTTTTTTTGGGTGCATATTAAGAATTTTATTATTGTGAGGAACGAAAAACCCAACCTAACTTGGGCCCAAGGCCCCATTTAAGGAACACTGTTAGTCCGAGGAGATGAAAACATTTAATCAGAGGCCCATGTAAAGGGAGCATGTCTGGAGAGGAGCGCGGGCAATATCCGAGGAGTTATTTATTTGTCCGAGGAGTCCAATGCCCTCGGATCCGAAGGATCTTTGCCTGACAGACATATGAGAAGTTCAAGTGCTCCATCTGACAAGTATAAGGAGGGAAGTAAACCTCGGACACACATGAAGATAACAAGAACAGGGAAATATCTAGGAGACAGGCCTCAACCACCGCATTAAATGCACTGCACCTACCTTCCTGGCCGCATTTATGTGGAGATGACCTCTGAACAGTGCATTCTCAGTTACCGCCACTCACACAAAGCTAAAGAGAGTATGATGGGACATGCACTCAAGTGGGCGTCTGGATGATGAACAAGTGGACGGTAAAGATGGAGGAAGGGGGTACTATATAAGAGAGGGATGCCCCTTAAAGAAAAGGGAGAAAAAAAGAGAGAGAGGGAGAGAATTTGATGATTGTAGTTCCTAAGAGTTGTAAATCAGACTTGTGATATAGAAACACCTCTTCGGACGTGAGAACACGTGTCCGAGTACGCTTTAACACAATTTCTTCCTTAAACATTGCTGTTATTTCTGTTTATTCAGCTCTAGCCTAGCTCTTTCACCCACTCTCTACAAATTTATTGTTTTGGGTTCAGTGGGCTCGAAATCCATATCTTCGTGGGCTTGGGCTGCAAAAATTGACCCTACAATTGGCGCCGTCTGTGGGAAGAGCTTGTGCAGGGGAGAAAACAACAGTAGGTGATGGCTGAACCGAATCAGCAAGAAGCAGAGTCTAGGGCATCTCAACACGTTGACCCTTTTTTTAACTTGGAGAGGAGACAAGATCAGGAAGGCAGTGTACATACTGTGCCCTGTGACCAGAATCGATCACATGGTGGGAGTTACATATCCCATGCAGAAAAGAATCGGGATCTGCAGCGGGAAGTTGAAAAACTAAAGAGGGAGTTACGCCATGCAAAGAGGAAAAGGGCTTCCTCGTACTCCAATGAGGACCTCGATGACGCGCCAGACGTTACTTACCAACCTAAGTCCAGGACACCAGACAGCGAATCCTACTCCTATGAACAAGAAGCTCATCGTAAGGGGCAACACAGAATTCCATTACAAGAAGACATGGGAAATGACGCCATGAGTAGGGCTTTGAATCAGATTTCTAGATCACCCTTCACGCGCAGGATAGAGGAGGCGAAACTTCCTCGGCGCTTTAACCAACCGACGTTCACCGTCTATAATGGTAGGACGGATCCCGTGG
Source organism: Quercus ilex subsp. ballota (assembly GCA_032727855.1). Classification (NCBI taxonomy): domain Eukaryota; kingdom Viridiplantae; phylum Streptophyta; class Magnoliopsida; order Fagales; family Fagaceae; genus Quercus; species Quercus ilex. Next base: position 15,006,954 of record CM064914.1, on the reverse strand, counting down.
AACATGTAAGTCATTTCAACCAAAAGATGGCTGTCTGCTCCAGGGATGAGGCACTGATGTGCAAAGTTTTCCCCTCCAGTCTTGGACCAGTGGCGATGAGATGGTTCGATGGACTAATCCCAAATTCCATCAGCTCCTTCAAAGAGCTCACCCAAGCCTTTGGTTCGCGCTTTGTTACCTGCCGAAGGGTGGCCCGACCTTTGTCGTCGCTGCTGTCTCTAAGCATGCAGGAAGGGGAAACCCTGAAGGTGTATTCGGATAGATATTGGGAGATGTTTAACGACATGGAGGGCAATTTTGACGCAATGGCCCTGGAAACATTCAAGCTCGGTCTTCCTACCGACCATGGTCTAAGGACATCTTTGTCTGGCAAACCTGTTACTAGCATGCGTCAGCTAATGGATCGCATTGAGAAGTATAAGAGGGTCGAAGAAGATCAACAGCAAGGAAAAGGCAAGGACAAGGTTATCCCCCAAGAGAGAAGGGACTTCAGGTCAGACAGGTACCATAATAACAAACCGAGGAGGGATTTTCCTGCGCAGTCAGGATCAGCCAATCCCCAGGCAGTCAACACAGTATTTAGGGATCCAGTCCACCAAGTTTTGGAAAAGGTCAGGAATGAGCCATTCTTCAAGTGGCCGAATAAAATGGTAGGGAATCCAGATAGACGCAATCGCAATCTCTATTGCCAGTACCACCAGGATCATGGACACACGACCGAAGACTGCAGGAGTTTGTGGGATCATTTGGAACAGCTGGTCGGTGAAGGGAAATTGAGACATCTCTTGCATCACTCTAGTGGTCGAGGGGGCCAGGTTAGCACGGAGCCTAGGAGAGACGACCCTTTAAAACCTCCTCTGGGAACCATCAACGTCATCTTTGCAGCACCAGGAAGAACAGGATCCTGGCCATCTAAGGTCATGTCAGTGGACCGGCTGCCTGCGGGGGACTTTGACCAGGGTCCGAAGAGAAGCAAAGTGGAAGGATGTCCAGTTTTAGGGTTCTCGGATGCTAACACGGTGGGGACTATCCAGCCGCACGATGATGCGCTGGTCATAACTCTCAGAATCGGAGGATACGATGTAAAGCGGGTGATGGTCGACCAAGGCAGTGCTGCAGAAATTATGTACCCCGATCTTTACAGGGGGGCTGAACCTCAAACCCAGTGATCTAACGCCGTATGGTTCTCCATTGATCAATTTTGAAGGAAGGGCCGTGACTCCTAAGGGCCAAATACGCTTACCTGTGCAGACGGGCTCCGAGATAGTGGAAGTGGACTTCATAGTGGTAGACGTATTTTCTCCATATACAACAATTGTAGCCAGGCCTTGGCTTCACGCTCTGGGGGCAGTCTCTTCCACCTTACATCAGAAAATTAAATATCCATCAGAAGGCCAGGTTTGCGAAATCCGCGGGGACCAACTCACGGCTAGACAATGCTTGGTGGCTGCCATTCAACATGAGCCAGAAGCAAAGTCAGCAAAAACCGAAGAGAGCTTATAGCAACGAAAGCATGGGTTATCGCCCACTAAAGATCTGGATAAGGGTGCAGGGTGTGAGGACTTAACAAAAGTTATCATTGGGGATGATCCTGAAAAATTCCTTCAGGTCGGATCCCATCTACCTTTACAGGAAAAGGAAGGGTTACTGAAAATTCTTAAGGAAAACCTTGACGTATTCGCCTGGAACGCTTATGAAGCCCCGGGGGTGGATCCAGAATTCATATGCCACTATTTGAAAGTAAATCCCACGGTCACACCCAAGAAGCAGCCTCCTCGTCGTCCATCCAAAGAACATGCTGAAGCAGTCAGGGAAGAAGTGGCAAAGCTCAAGCAGGCTGGAGCTATTAAAGAGATTTTCTACCCAGAGTGGTTGGCAAATACTGTGGTGGTGAAGAAGAAGAACGGGAAGTGGCGAGTATGCGTGGATTTCACTGATCTAAACAGGGCGTGCCCTAAAGATCCGTTTCCTATGCCAAAAATCGATCAGCTCGTCGACGCCACTGTCGGACACCCCCGGATGAGCTTCTTGGATGCCTTTCAAGGCTATCATCAGATACCTTTAGCCCTGGAGGATCAAGAGAAAACCGCTTTTGTAACCCCCGTTGGAAATTACCATTACAAGGTGATGCCATTCGGCTTAAAAAATGCGGGTTCCACATACCAGAGGATGATGACGAGGATGTTTGAATCGCAGCTAGGCAAAAATATCGAGATCTATATAGACGACATGGTGGTAAAGAGCAAAGAGGTGGCTGAGCATGTAAAGGATCTAGAAAGTACTTTTAGAGTTCTCAGAAAGTACAAGCTGCGCTTGAATGCTTCTAAGTGTTCATTTGGGGTGGGATCAGGCAAGTTCTTAGGATATATGGTGACTCACAGAGGAATTGAGGTCAACCCAGACCAGATAAAGGCCATTAACGAGTTACAGGCTCCTCGGAATCCGAAGGAGGTTCAAAAACTGACGGGGATGACCGCAGCCCTAAATCGATTTATCTCACGATCAGCGGACAGATGTCGGCCTTTCTTTTCCTTGATCAACAAATGGAAAGGGTTTGAATGGACAGAAGAGTGTGCTACGGCATTCCAGCAATTGAAGGATTATCTGGCTCGACCACCAATTATGTCCAGCCCCGAGCCGGACGAAGTCTTATTTGCGTATATCGCTGTAGCCCCTCATGCGGTAAGCTTGGTGTTGGTCCGAGCGGATGGCGGTGTCCAAAAACCAGTTTACTGTGTAAGCAAATCGCTGCATGAAGCCGAAATCCGTTATTTACCCTTGGAAAAGGCTATTCTGGCCGTAATCCTGGGTACGCGAAAGCTCCCACATTATTTCCAAGCCCATACGGTCATTGTTCTCACCCAACTTCCGCTCAGGGCAATACTCCGAAGTGCGGATTATACTGGAAGAATAGCTAAATGGGGAATGATCCTAGGGGCTTTTGATATCAAGTACATGCCACGCACTTCGATCAAGGGTCAAGTGATTGCTGATTTAGTAGCTGAGTTCACGGAGCCCCGACTAGAAGAAGTAAAGCTGACACCAGACATGGATGAAAAATCAGTTGGCATGATCTCTCAACAAGGTCCTTCCCTTTGGGAGGCGTACGTGGATGGCGCCGCGAATCAAAAAGGTTCTAGGGTGGGGCTAGTATTGCTATCTCCCGAAGGAATTATTATCGAGAAAGCACTAAGGCTAGGCTTCTCGGCAACAAATAATGAGGCGGAATACGAAGCTCTACTGATGGGGATGAGCATGGTCCAGAAAATGGGAGGAACGGAAGTAAGGCTGTTCTCGGATTCAAGATTGATCGTGGGTCAAGTACAGGGAGAGTTTGAAGCGAAAGATGAAAGAATGCAGGGATACTTGAGTCGAGTCAAACGTCTGCAAACCAGGTTCAAATCTTTTAGCCTGGAACATGTGCCCAGGAGTGGCAATACACACGCTGACTCCTTAGCCACACTAGCCACCTCGTCGGCACATGATTTGCCGAGAGTTATCCTCGTCGAGGACTTGTATCAATCTACCGATGCGAGAAAAGAAGTGATCCAAGTACATCAAGTCGTGGCCGGACTCAGCTGGATGGACCCTTTAATTAAGTTTCTAAAGGAAGAGGTCTTACCTGAAGAAAAGGGGGAGGCCGATAAAATTCGAAGGAAAGCGACCAGGTTCTGGCTATCCGAAGATCAGAAGTTATACAAACGGTCCTATTCGGGGCCTTATTTACTGTGCATGCCTCCTGAAGCGGCCGAGCTACTACTAGAAGAACTACACGAAGGAATCTGTGGAAGCCACACTGGGGGTAGGTCTTTGGCTCACCGTGCTCTTACTCAGGGTTATTGGTGGCCCAACATGCAAGAAGAAGCCCTGAATTACGTCAAAAAATGCGATCAATGCCAACGGTTTGCCCCACGTATTTATCAGCCCGGAGGAACTCTTAACCCGCTAACCAGCCCGTGGCCTTTTGCCCAATGGGGCTTGGATATCGTGGGCCCGTTCCCTAAGGCCGCAGGGAACAAGAGATATCTGCTAGTCGGCACTGACTACTTCACGAAGTGGGTTGAAGCAGAACCTCTGGCGAACATCCGAGACGTAGATGTGCAGAAGTTCGTGTGGAAGAATATAGTCACTAGATTTGGAGTTCCACACAGTCTTATCTCGGACAATGGCCTCCAATTTGATAGCAAAGCATTTAGGAGTTATTGTAGCGAGCTGGGAATTGCGAACAGATATTCCACCCCGGCGTACCCCCAGGGCAACGGCCAGGCAGAAGCTGTTAATAAGGTCATTGTGAGTGGCCTGAAAAAAAGACTTGACGACGTGAAGGGCAAGTGGGTCGAGGAGTTGCCACATGTTCTTTGGGCTTACAGAACTACTCCACGCAGGTCTACTGGAGAGACTCCTTTCTCGATGACCTATGGGGCTGAAGCTGTCATACCCCTAGAAACTGGATTCCCAACGTTAAAAACTAGCTCATTCAACCTGAAGGGCAACAATGATCAGCTAGAAAGGAGTTTGGACCTAATCGATGAAAGGAGAGAAAATGCAATGGTCCGATTGGCGCATTATCAGCAAAAGCTCAGGCAGGGTTATAATGCCAACGTAAGGCTCAGACCCTTGGACCCCGGTGATCTGGTGTTAAGAAAAGTGGTCGGCACTGCGAAGAACCCAGCTTGGGGAAAACTAGGGCCTAATTGGGAAGAGCCATATCGCATTACTTCAGGGGCTGGCATTGGAGCATACTTCCTTGAGGATTTGGACGGGCATGTGATACCGCGCCCTTGGAATGTAAATAACCTTAAAAGGTATTATTATTAATCGAATTTTCCTTTTAATCTATCTAACGACGAGTTATATAGTCAGCTCTTTTAAGTGTCTAAACTTAAATCCTATCATGCCTGTAGTCCTCGGACCAGATGATTTGGGTTAGTTAACACTCCCTTACAGTTCCTTTAAGTGTTTAAACTTAAATCCTATCATGCCTGTAGTCCTCAGACCAGATGATTTGGGTTAGTTAACACTCCCTTACAGCTCTTTTAAATGTTTAAACTTAAATCCTATCATGCCTGTAGTCCTCGGACCAGATGATTTGGGTTAGTTAACACTCCCTTACAGTTTAAGTGTTTAAACTTAAATCCTATCATGCCTGTAGTCCTCGGACCAGATGATTTGGGTTAGTTAACACTCCCTTACAGTTCCTTTAAGTGTTTAAACTTAAATCCTATCATGCCTGTAGTCCTCGGACCAGATGATTTGGGTTAGTTGACACTCCCTTACAGTTTAAGTGTTTAAACTTAAATCCTATCATGCCTGTAGTCCTCGGACCAGATGATTTGGGTTAGTTAACACTCCCTTACAGTTCCTTTAAGTGTTTAAACTCAAATCCTATCATGCCTGTAGTCCTCGGACCAGATGATTTGGGTTAGTTAACACTCCCTTACAGTTCCTTTAAGTGTTTAAACTTAAATCCTATCGTGCCTGTAGTCCTCGGACCTGATGATTTGGATTAGTTAACACTCCCTACAGTTTCTTTCAATTGTTTAAACTTAAAACCTGCCATGCCTGTAGTCCTCGGACCAGATGATGTAGGTTGGATGACACCCCAATCATGCCTGTTTAAATCTAAAATTAATGCAACTGCTATGGCTGAGATATCATTCCATGATGATCCATGATTGAAACTGCTAAGTGTATCTAAATTATTCCTATCTCATGATGCCTTTTCATTGATAGTTCCCACACATTCTGCTTATTTTTAGTAACACCTATAATCATGCACGCTAATAAAGTGATATTGGGGTCTCGTAGCGTTGAAATATGAGATTAGACAATCAAAGTAAAAGAAAAATTACTTCATTGATCGAAAAAGAGTAGCTTACAAATCTCTTATAGTAAAAATAAAAGTAAACAAAAAAAAAAATAATAATAATAATAATAGAAGAAAAATCCCATGTTTATTCTTTGGCCGAGGGGATCACGTTATCAGCAGCCTGGCCCTTCCGAACAGCAGCATCTGGGGCTTGACCCTTGGGCTCATCTGAAGTCTTCTGTCCCTCCAACCCTTTGCCCTTGTCCTTCTCCTGATCAGTGGGTTTATCCTTATCACCTGGCTGACCAGTTTCTTTGGTGGCACCAAGGGTAGAGGGAGGAGCTTGGTTGGCCAAGTTTTGCTCTGAGATCTCCGGAAGCTGTAGGGTAGGAGGGTCAGGACCTGGGAGCTCTCGGATTTCGGGGTCATAGTATATGCTCCCTGGTAGCCTCAGGGGGGAATCCGAGGGGACCCCAGCCGCGTCCAACGCCTTTTGCCAGGTTATGTCGCAGTAATCACGACTAACCAAGGCAAACTGTTCGGTAAGCTGCTGCCCGGTCTCCTCCACCCCCAACTGATATGCTGCTCTCTTTTCAGCTTCAATTGACTCCTTGGCCAGTTGAGCCTTCTGTTCAGCCGATAGGGCGCGCTCTTTGGCTTTTTTGAGTTCATCTCTGAGGCCCTTCACCATCTCCCTTTCGGTCTCCAGGTTGATCTCTGTCATATGCAACTTTTTGCGCTGCTCCTCGGCTTGGGCCTCGGCGTTCTTCAGGCCGGCCTTGAAGCTGTTCCTTTGACTGGTCATATCTTTTAGCTGCTCTGACATTTTAGCATAGTCCTCCTTCAGCTGACCCAGAGACTTTTCGGCTTCAGATTGAGACTGCGCTGCTGCTTGAGCTTCGAGGTAGGACTTCTTGTTCCATTCCTCGGCTACGTATATTTGCTGAGTAATTTGCATGACAGCATGTTCAACATCAAATGAAGATGTGAATTAAAGCCAACTGCAAATAAAATCTGAATTAAAAATGAATATTCACCATGGCCACGTCCCTCTTAAGGGACAGGAAAAGCTCCTTCTGGTTGAAGCGCTTATAGGAGTCCATGTCGTGAGGGAGGAGGAGTGGCTGCTGCAGAGCCTCAGCTACGTACCCTGCCCTTCCCCCATCATAGTTGCGGAGGGAAGTGTCCCAAGCAAAAGGAGCGCCATCCAGCTCTAACCTCGGTGACCAAATACGAGTTCCCCTTCCTCGGCGAACTTCAACCCCACCCAAGTCCTCTCGGCTCTCGGTGGAGGAGGCCCTCTTACCCCGATGGTCTCGTATCACTTTTTGCTGTTTATTAGTTTTGGTGGGCACAACTCCCTCCTTCTCCTCAGGCTCGTATGGCCTCTTCTTCTGAGGGTTTGGGATGGGCTTCGAACCTGGATCGGAGACCTGGGTAGGCACTGGGGGCAGAGACGACACCACTTTTGACGTCCCAACATCCTTGTGCTCGGTCTTTTGGACCCTCTTCTTCATCAAATTCTTTAGGTCCATGTCTTCGTCCGATGAGTCTTCAGGGCCGGCAATAATCACAACAGGCTGAACACTTGAATGCCTGTCGATCTCTTCCTCGGCGTCCGAGACCTCTACCACTTGTTCTCCTGGAGCGTCCCCCTCGAAGTGGAACTGGTCTATTTGCTCTTCAAGAGATGAACCAGAGGATCCAACTATTTCACCCTCAACCTCTTGTCCGAGGGGAACTTGCTGAAGGGGTTGGACGAGAGGAGGTATGTGCTGAGGGCGTGGGTGTGGTACGGGCGGAAGGTCGTACGGTGCCAAAAAACCCTTCCAAGATACGTCGATGCAGTTGAGACGGTGATCTCCCTGAACAATCGCGTTGCCGACTGGTTGAAAACTCTTTGGTTTTCCTGTGTATCCCAGAATGAGTGGAGCCGATCGGAGCTGTCCGTCCTCACTCACGAATATCTCCGATCTCAATAGAAAATTGAGTGCGGCGAAGTTCGTAAGGCTGAGCCGAGGAGCAACGAAATTTTTATCTGTTACATTGCAGCGAAATCATGTTAGAGTCTCACAAATGGCGACATAAGGAGAACCAAAAACCACTAAAAGACAAGGTCCCTAAACCTATGGTTAGTGTGCCTAAATCTAACATGCCCCACCTGGCTCTCCAAGCTTGGTTGGGCAATGATGGCCGTCATGCCATGCGCCCGAGACGATCACGTAGTCGTCCTTCATCCCTTTATTGGATTTTGGGAGGCAGGAGATGAGTCTGACAACGTCCGATCGGGATTTTAAGTAATACCCCGCATCTTGCTGGCTGTGGCACTCGTACATATGTACTACGTCGCGCCAGGTTAGTCCCAATCCTAAGTGAAGGTTGAGGTCCTCAATCGCCCCTAAGATCCTAAACATATTGGGCGCGCATTGCCAGGGAGTGAGCCTATGGTTCCGAAGGTAGTTAGTGGTGATGGGACCCATGGGGATTGTCATTCCCCCCTCTATGAATGCGATAAGAGGGATAACGACTTCTCCCGTCTTTCGGTCTGTTAGTATCTTTTCCGGGGGGCAATATCTCACACCCACGTTTGGGGGTATGCGGTACGTGGCCCTGAACGCCTCCATCTGCTCAGGGCTATCCACCAAGTACTGAAGCTTCCCCATGGTACTTAACTAAATGTATGGCCGAAGAGGAAACTAGAGGATTTGGTGGACGATTACTTACGAGGATGAGGCCGGAAAAGGGATTGCAAGCTCGTGGAGGGATTCGTGAAGATTCTGAGGAAGACTGAAATCGGTGATTGAGAGATTTGGACGGAGTCACGCGCTTGTTCTTGCTGGAGCATCTGAAGGTTCGTAGAGTGAAGAAAAATAACTCCCTCTGAGGTTTTATACAGAGTCAAACGAAGAGTCAGGGGCACTCCCGCCCAAATCTTGAAGAAAAAACCACGGCCGTTGGATCAATCAACCATCGTTGGGTACGAAGGACAAAGCGCCACCTGGCGCAGTTAATGCAACGCCTTGGGAATGTGGAAGCAGCAGCGGCATTAAAGAAGCGTCAGTTCCTATGCCTACGCACGTGCCAGTTCGAATTTGCCTGTTTACAAGCTTTTGCTCCGGGGCAAGTCAAAATCTTACTTTTTCTCCTCGGACACGAGGGAAAAACTACAATTTTGAGGGGCTATTGTGGGGGACGAAAAACCCAACCTAACTTGGGCCCAAGGCCCCATTTAAGGAACACTGTTAGTCCGAGGAGATGAAAACATTTAATCAGAGGCCCATGTAAAGGGAGCATGTCTGGAGAGGAGCGCGGGCAATATCCGAGGAGTTATTTATTTGTCCGAGGAGTCCAATGCCCTCGGATCCGAAGGATCTTTGCCTGACAGACATACGGGAAGTTCAAGTGCTCCATTTGACAAGTATAAGGAGGGAAGTAAACCTCGGACACACATGAAGATAACAAGAACAGGGAAATATCTAGGAGACAGGCCTCAACCACCGCATTAAATGCACTGCACCTACCTTCCTAGCCGCATTTATGTGGAGAGGACCTCTGAACAGTGCATTCTCAGTTACCGCCACTCACACAAAGCTAAAGAGAGTATGATGGGACATGCACTCAAGTGGGCGTCTGGATGATGAACAAGTGGACGGTAAAGATGGAGGAAGGGGGTACTATATAAGAGAGGGATGCCCCTTAAAGAAAAGGGAGAAAAAGAGAGAGAGAGGGAGAGAATCTGATGATTGTAGTTCCTAAGAGTTGTAAATCAGGCTTGTGATATAGAAACACCTCTTCGGACGTGAGAACACGTGTCCGAGTACGCTTTAACACAATTTCTTCCTTAAACATTGCTGTTATTTCTGTTTATTCAGCTCTAGCCTAGCTCTTTCACCCACTCTCTACAAATTTATTGTTTTGGGTTCAGTGGGCTCGAAATCCATATCTTCGTGGGCTTGGGCTGCAAAAATTGACCCTACAATTATATTTTAGTTTGGTCCCTTAAGGAAAAATTCATGGCTCTGCCACTACTCCTCTAATTAGAGCTTGGATGAGTGGCACCTTCTCAGATTGTTTAGGCAACACCTCCTTTCTTCAAAGTGTCTTTGAGGATGTTCTTCGAGGAATCGAGTAAAGTGATAGTAAAATCTTTAGATTTTTTTTTGGGGGGTGGGTGGGGGGTGAGAGTGTGCTTTGCAAGTGATGGGGCCTTCTCTATTTATAGAGTTCTAGAGGGCCTTGGGGATGAGTCATGACGAGTTTGGAACTGCTATAAAATTAAGTGAGGAAGGAAAATTTTTGGAAGGTTTAGAAGATAGTTAAGGAAAGACCACAAGGATTATCAGTGAAGTGGGAGAGGACGGGAAGTTGTGGATTGGATCAGCATTGATGCCTTTTGTTGGCATTTATAATGTGCACTAAATATTAATTACTTCATATTGAAATTTGAAATTTCCTAGAATCAACCTTTCCAAAACAAAAAATAGTGTAAGGCTACATACTAATCACCTCTTCTAAATCTTGCAAGAGTGGAGGCTTTTTGTCTCTGGGTAAGACCTTTTTGTTTGTTTTTTTGTTGTTGTTGTTTTAACTTCATTCTGTAAAGACAGTTGGAGAGGATTGTCTTATATTTCCTGCTTGACTTTTTCCTTTTTAGGTCCTAACTCCAAACTTGTTTAGATTGTCTCAATGATTGCAGAATCTCGGTCCATATTCTATGAATATATATATAGGCTTTATATATATATTTAAGACTTTTTTTTTTTGGAAATAATTACAATATGTTGCTAACCCTGCAACTCATACCCTTTTTCCACTAAACCTCTAAGCACTTTATGCATGAGGAGGTATTGATGAAACTACAAGGATTTGGGCATGTTTAAGACATGTAATTGCAGTGTTTTATGCTAAAAATTAACTTTACATTTGCATTGCAATTTATTGGGAAATGATAGGAAGAGAAATAGTGGAGCCTATAACTTCTTCTTTTTATTTTTCTTGCCTTTTATAACCTGTGATATGAAGTAAAATGAGTCTTTAGAGATGACCTATTTTGAGTGGGTTCCAGTTAGAGCAACTGTTAAAGTCTCTGATAGTTGAATAAGATATCTGGGGTTCAATCCCTACCTATACCAAAAACTGATTAATGTCTTAATTTGATGATAAAGAGTTATCATCAGGAGCAGATACCATAGGTTGCAACTCTCTCAAAAAAAAAAAAAGACCTATTTTGAGAGTAATATGATCTACACTGAAACATTTTGGGCCCAAGGTTTCAACCTTCAACCCTAGATTCATAAACTTTCTATTTTAAATCCTTTATAATCAATTGTGAGTGCCATTAGTATCAGTATTCTTAAAATTTTTGAAATGGTTATATTTTAACAATGTTGTTTTAAAGTTTTTAATTATTTATATTTTTTATTTTTAGATATGATAAAATTTCAACTTATGGCGTCTCATAATGATTTATCTGGCCAAGTCTCCAATTGATTTTTGGTGTAAGTGAGGTTTGAACCCAAGATCATTTATTTAAGAACAAAAAAAGTTTATCAGTTGAGTTAACTGGAATCCACAATATTGTTTTAAAGTTAATTTTAATATTTTTACAATAACATGATGCACTGTTTTATCTCTATATATTAAAAAGATTCATAAAGTTAGTTATAGTCTTTTTGACTTCCAAAAATATCTCTAATTTAATTAACTCATTCTTAAAACATAAAAAAATAAGGTTAAAACTGTAAATCAACAAAAATCAAAAACAAAAAAACCTACCCATGTTCTATAAAACTACTGCATGTTGTGGGTTCCAGTTAACTTGACTAATAATTCTCTGATAATTGAATAAGAGATTTACAGTTTAATTTTTACCTACACCAAAAACTAATTGGTGCCATAGGTTGAAACTCTTAAAAAAAAAAAGCTTCATTCCACGTATAAAGTGCGTATAATAAGACTAGTATGATTTTAAGGTGAACAAAATGTCAAGTTCTTTCACCCTTGTGAATAAGGCCCTGACTCAACAAAACAACGAAAACAAAAGGGGAAAAGCTAGAATGTCTTTCCTTCCAATAAAAGAAAAAACAATTTTCTTTTCTTTTCTTTTTTGAGGGGGAAAAAAAACAAAAAATAAAAAACAAAAAAAATTGGAACCAGTTGAGCAACTGAATTAAAGGTGTAATTGGACTGTAGGCCCAACTAGGCAAGTACTAAGTTTAAGCCATGTGTAATTGGACAGTAGGCCCAACTTGGTTTGGTCTAGCATGTGGAGGTCTGGATTTTTCTTTTTTCGTTGAATAAATTTTTTATTAATAGAATTAGGTACGCCAAAAAAAAATCTACATTCTTAAATTATCTTACCACCTTATATATGGGTCCATCGCATTTACAATTTTAATTTTTCTTTTTATAATCATTCATATATGAGATTGTAGACTAATTTAAAAATACTGTAAAATTGTTTATATTAGTAAGACTTTAACTTTGATGTCTTGCTTGCTCTACCATCGGTGAAAAAACTTGTAAGAAGCAAAATCACTCAAAGTTAACTTTGGAATTTATCCCAAACAAGAAATTTTTGACCTTGCGTAATATATAGTTTCATAATTCAATACTAAACATTGGAACTCCTACAGATAATGAGATATGCACACACCCAGTAAAATTGCCTAGAGGATTCTTTGTCCTAATTGAATAAGTGAAACATAAGATTTACTTTTTTCAAATAACTAGAAGCATATAGAACTCATTCTCTCCTCCTTTTAAATTGTATCCTTGTACTTGATAATTTTGATTTGGTAGGACATTGGATTTCTATCACGACATTTACACACTAATTGGTGGACTTGGTGATGCTTTATAATGAGAAAATAAAGTTGCAGAAATTTTTTTTTAAAAAGATTAAATGCAATGGAAAATGGCACAAGGTTTTTTTTTTTTTTTTTTTTTAATAATATACATGAAAACCTTTATATTTGGAGAGGGGAAAAACCACAGGTTCAAGCCAATAAAATATTCTACTATTTTTTTGAAAATGGTGACAATTAGTTCTTGTTTTACAATAGAGAAGAAGATATAAAAAACAATTGAGGAAAGAGACAAGGAGAAGATGGAAGGAGCTTCCACTGTAACAAGAGAGAGATGGCTAATTAATTTTTGTTCGTTGAGTCATTTGTTCTTTGATAGTGGTGGAGATAAGCATGTGTCACTTTTTTATGGGGGTAAAAGTGCGGTCTTTTCATTCGAGAAAAACAAGGGAGAGTCTTGACAAAATAAATGATAATATACATTTGGCGCTTCCATGCATGCGTTCTTGCGCATGTACTACATATAATGGTGCTGCTTTGACAGGCTGGTCCTCTGCAGTAATAAGGCCAAAACTCGTAGCATATGGATGAAATTTGTTGTTGTAGTTATAATAGCCCTTGATTGATTTTGGATTTATCTTTATCTTTCTTCTCTCATTATTTTGCTATATTTTGGACACATGGTGATGGCTAATTGGCCCATTATTTGACCAATCTAACACCATCCTTTTAAAATTTGAAGTACAGGTGTTAATATGGTTTGATAAAGGCATGTAAATATACAGTTTCATGTCATCCGACATAGGTAAAGTATGGGAACATTATTTTGTTTCGAATTATTGTGGTAAAAGAGTAAAAGAAAATAAAGAATCATCATGTTCCTAAGCAAATGAACTTCCCTAAGTATTATTTGGAGAATGATGAAACTTTATATTAACCAACCCAATATTTTTACAGTATTACATAGCCGAATGTGATAACTTGTGTTTAATATATCAGACAACTGTGTCTGTGTCCCTGAACAAAGTGATTGACAAAAGTTCTTATACCATAACAAATTTAGAATACTTCCTTCCAAATATACTACATCATAAAATCATACAATGCAGCCATTTATGAGCAATTATCATAGTCGTTGTACTTGCAATCTTTAATATATTCACCAATTTGTTTCTCTGTCTTTTTTCCATAGGACCCAAAGTAGTAGGTACAGATGCAGATGCTTATTAAAAATGAAAAGATGCAGATGCTTATTAAAGTCTTAAACCCCAATGCAAGCAAGCATCACTGCCGACTGTCCCAGAGATCTGGTCAGTTAGATCAACCACTAGTTTGGTTTGTTTAATCCTAAGTTCCTAACCAGAGTTTGAATATTTTGGACATTTTATTTTATTTATTTTTATTTAGAAAGTTGAAACAAAAAAAATTGATAAAAAATTTTCACATTTGCTGATACGACAAATTGTTGATGGTAGATAAAAAAAAAATATTAGTGATGAATGTAGACTGAGAATTAGTAAGAACTTACTAACTCAATTGTTACAAAAAAAAAATTGATATTAAATTTTTTGTATATGTAGAGCCTGTTCAGGAACGAGCTACAAGCATTAGCTTATTTGAATTTTTAGCTTCTTTTTAGTACTATTCATAAGTTTCATTGCACTTTTCAGATACTATTCAAGAGTTTTATTGTACTATTCAAGAGTTCTATTGCATTATTTAATTAGCTTTTAACTTTATTTCCTATAAAATATTTTCAGTTTCTAAATAAATTCTTTTAAAATTGACAGAAATAAGACTCTTTTTTTTATACTGTATTATATATTGGGTGATTTTTATTTTTTCAATTTTCAGTTTGTGGATATTTGGTGACAGAGTGGCCGGTCACAGACTCACATGTCAACAAACCTTATCTCATGTGGCCTGCTGCAATTTCTTTAGACCAGTTTTGTCCCTTTGCTAAGTTTGCTTGTACCCAGAAAATGAAATGCAGACTCACCACTCACGCGCCTTCTAAAACAAAGTGCAGCGTATGATTTACAAAGCAAACGTAAATAATTTTGCAAAGTCTGCAATCATTAAAATTATCGATAAAATGTCAAATCTAATCCAATATGGTTCGTAGTCTTTTTCACGCGCTGCTGGATTTGACCTTTTTATCCGAAATCTTTGCTGGCCAAAGAGCTTTTGTCTCAATAGAATGACCTATATGCCCATAACAAAGAGAGCTTCTGCCGGCATCATTATTATTATTATTATTTTTAATCAAACTGCATTATTATTAATTTATTACTTATATATTGGGTTTTTTTTTTTTTTTTTTTGGACAATCAAGGATATTCAAACATCTTCTAATATCTGACTATTCTCTTTAGAGTATGCAGTCCTCTTGTCCCACACATATTAAGTTATTACAATGATAGATCCTTGGAGGTGGCCTGTTGTGAAATTTTAAAGTACTCGCAAGTGTATAAACCGTACCAAAATATAGTTTGACAAGGACGAGGTCGAACCCACAAAGACTTGAATAAACGTAAGAAAATTAAATCAAATCTTAACCAAATTAATACTAATCTAGTTTAATAAAAATTGGTTGTTTTGAAATTAAATAAACTAAGCAAATAGTTAAATTAAACAAAAGATATAAAGAAATAAAAAGATGTAAACAATCAAGGGAAAAGAATTAAGATTTTGGAATCCGTCTTGTAAGTCATATCAGCATATATTTATGATCATTAATTTTTCCCAACCACTACATGACAATCTAGAAATCAATCTTGCTACCATAGAAAATATTATCATTAAAACTTCTATTTAAATATCTAAAGCATGTTCTTCTTCGCTTCTTACATATAAAATCAAATCATCAATTGTATCCGTAGCCAAACAAATCACAAGATATATACAATTTTAAAAATCAAATCATAAATTGTATCCATTAACAGACAAATCACAAGCAATATCCAATTTTATAATCAAGAATTAATAAACCAAGCATTCAATTGATTAAGATAAATCCTAAATCATGAGAAAAACATGATTGAACTCATATCTAGAATCTCATCTTAGTTAATTGATATGAAGCAAGAACAATTTAAATCATTAAAGAACAACTATTGTGGGAAAAATTAATTCACATAAATATTACTAATAATCCTTAACAAGATTTCATCCTCAACCCTAATTATAAATTTAGCTACTCATGGTAATTGAAAGAAAACACAAGAATAAAATATTAAACATTAAACTAGACAAATAACATAAAACTAATAACATAAAACTAACTGTCATAGAAGAGGTAGTCCCAGCTCTCTATACATTCAGCCTTCAACTCTAGCACTAGCCTCAGCCCTCGCACTAGCCCCAGCCCTCACACTAGCCTCCTTGAATTTTGCCATAAAGAGCCTTTAAATAGGTTAAGGAATCCTATTACAAGTTGAGTTCCTGTTTAGAGAAAATTCCAGATTTTTAAGTTTCAATTAACCGACTATTTTGGCCAATCTAAGATGAAAGTTATGCTGAAAATACTAACTGATGTGCAGACTGGAATCCTAATCTGAATTGGACTTGGATTTGGTGCAAATTTCCTTTGATTCCTTGCTCCAATTGGACTTAAATTTAATTGGGTTGGCCTTCTTTAACTTCATCATGGCTCTTGTTACCTGCAACACAAATATATTATATAATCAGTCACAAAATAACATAAAAGTAAAGCTAAATATGTAGATATATGAGTACTTTATTGTATATATTTCATACACATCAAATACCCCAAAACCTACATTTTGTTAGTCCTCGAGCAAAATAGATAAAGAGTAAAACAAAACAAAGAAAATGTCCTAACTAATCCACTTTCATTGGAAATTTCGATTGCATTTAGCGTATGCAACAAGCCTTTAGACCCCTAGCTTACACTAGTGGACGAGTTGTAGTCTCGTGAGGGCTTGTAGGGAATATACCCACAAAATTATGAGAATGAATACTAAAAAAAATAAACAAAACAAAGAAAATCAAATTTTTTTTCAATAACCTTTTTTCAAAGAGGATTAGTTCAAATTCAAAAACACTACAAATGATAAAGAAATTTCTCATGTCATCAAAACTCAATGTGAGTGAAAAGTGGTAGCCAACCCAAACATACTCTTAGTTTTAGAATAAACTTGACTCGAATATCTATTTGAAAGTATGTTTCAACTCAAATCTCTCTGGTGTTATCACTCAAAAAATGAAATTACTTTGAAATGGGGTATAACACTCTCAACAACATATGTGAGCGGAGTAATGTAAGCAAAATCAAATACCTCACATATAAATCACATGAAAAACACTTAATCAAGAAAGAACAAGTAGTCTCATGAAAGAATGCCAAAAAGAATTTATACCACACTTTTTATTCAGTCATATCAATATCTGAACTACACAATCTTCAAGATCAAATAAGGACTTTATTAGGACGTAATGTAGGGTAAAAGTAAAGGGAATGAAATAAAAATGGGTGAAGGTAAATAATAAGAAGTGTTTTCAAGATTAATCGGAATGTCAACTCTTTTTGGAATTTCCATTCAAATTTTTTTTTTTCAACTCTTCTTCTTCAAAGCAATATTCCTTCTTTACATTTCACTTCTCAAAATTTGATGAGAACCCTTTTTAATTTCTTCTTTTTGACACTTTTCCTTTTTTTCTTTCTTTGAATTTTTTTTCTTCTTTTTTTCTTTCTTCTTTGAATTCCCTGACAAACCACCACATTGAAACAAACTGATCAAATTCCATCTTGAAACACTATGGATAAGGGCTTTAAGAAGGAAAGACTAATTAAAAGGCTCAACGGGGTGACTAGCGATAATGTATCAAAAAAATAAAAATACATATATGGCACAAAGTATACAAAAATGGCTTAATCTCATCTCTCAAAGACTAGTATAGTTCATTCAATATCAATGACTTCAAAATATTCAAGTGTGGCATAAAATTAGATTTTTTTTCTTGGCCAAAAGAAGGAACAATGAGACTAGAACAAGGGAAATATGTTACGCACTTCCAAATGAACTTTAAGATTAGAAATAATAAATAACCCTAAAAAAATAATGATTGGCTCAAAACTCACAGGGGTTACAGTCTCCACATTGTTATCATCAAGATTTTCTAATCATTTTTATCCTTCAACAACAAGTTGCGTCTAAGTGGCTACGTGCATGTGCAATGAATTGAGCATGAAAGCAATGAAATTCTTTAAGCAAGAGTAGTATAATGAACTTAAAACATAAACCTCAAGCTAGGCAAAAGATTTTTCTTTTAACACAACAAAACAAAAAGATAGAAATCTTTGTACATCCCCCCCAAACCTAAACAAAAAATTGTCCTCAATGTTAAAAATGATACTCTCAAATATATGTCTTGAATGAAAAGAGAGCAAAATATTAATATGCAACATGAGAACCAAGTAGAAACAAGTAAGGTAAGGAGAAGGAGAAGGAGGAGACGTACCTTGATCAAGCTAATTGTTATAAATTTTAATTTCTATCAAATATCAGCTAGAACAAAAGAGCATAAAACTAAACAAGAAAATAAACACAAATATTAATGCAGAAAATAAACAAGAATTTTTTTTTTTTTTTTTTGGGTTGCAAAAAGATCTAACACAATTGGAGATCAATCCTGATAAACAGGACCATCCAAACCTTAACAACATCATGGAGATAAATAATGCATATTATGAATGGACTAGTCCAATGAGATCGTAACTTACCTGGATCAAAAACATGTTGGGAAGCTTTTGCAGTGTCTTCCAAGTGAATTATTTGCATAACCATAGAGGAAATAATACCCTTAATATCAGCAATTGTCCAACCTATAGCTTCCTTATGCTCTTGAAGTATACTTATCAATTGGTGTTCCCAAAAGTCATCCAACTTTGGTGGTTCTACAATAGATAGGAATGGGGATGAAGAAAGTGAAAAAGGGATCACTTTTGGCTGCCAGCTATCAATACTAAAGAGAGGAACGGAATCCAACAATTCATTGACCTCCTCAATTGATTTTTCAGTATCCAAATTGCAATCAACACGGGTTAAGCAAGCCCTTAGGGGATCCTCACAACTTGATTGTAGGAAAGTATCATGGACTAGGCTCCCAATCATGTTAACCTCACATATATCCTCTTTGTCTAGTACTTGCTTACTTATGTCAAAGATATTAAGCTCAATAGTCATATTCCCAAAAGAAATCTTAATCACACCACTTCGACAATTGATTAAAGCATTGGATGTGGCTAAGAAAGGGCGACCCAAAATGACATGGATTTGTGTACTGGCATTTAGAGCAGGCTCAGTGTCTAACACAACAAAATCAACAGGAAAGTAGAATGCATCCACCTTAATCAACACATCCTCAACAATACCTCTAGGGATTTTCACAGACCTATCAGCTAATTGAAGTGTCATGGTTGTGGGTTTCAACTCCCCCAAACCTAGCTGTAAATAAACTGAATATGGCATTAGGTTCACACTTGCCCCCAAATCTAGCAAAGCTCGCTCAATGAGACGGTCCCCAATTTTGCATGAAATTGTAGGAGATCCAGGGTCCTTACATTTCATTGGATATTTATTCTGAATGATTGAACTAACTTGCTCTGTCAAAAATGCCTTTTTAGGGACATTTGTCTTTCTCTTCATTGTCACAAGATCTTTTAGAAACTTAGCATAAGCAGGAACTTGCTGAATTGCATCAAGAAATGGAATATTAATTAGTACTTGCTTAAAAACCTCTAAAATGTCTCCAAATTGTGCACTTTTTTGAGGACTGATTAAATTTTGAGGGAATGGAGCTTTAGGAACAAACCTCCTATCAAGGGGAGAACTAAGATCCTGAATTGGAGTTGAGGTTGAGTTGCCCTTTTTTTCTTTATGATCATCATGTGAACTATGAGTTCCTTTTTCCTTTAACACAATATTTTCATCATCCTCCACTTCTGGCATTTTTAATTGATTATCAACTTGCTTACCAGACCTAAGGGTAGTAATAGATTGAACGTGTTCTTGTCCATGAGTAGAACTAGAAGAACCATTAATTGCATATTGCCCTTTCGGGTTAGGTATAGGTTGACTAGGAAACTTTCCTTTTTCCCTCTCTCCAACTTGGGTTGCTAACTGGCCAACTTGATTTTCCAACTTTGAAATAGCTTGAGTATTCAAATGGGTGGAACTTTTCATCTCTTGAATGGCTTGGCTAGTTGATTGCATGAAATTTTTGAGAGACTCCGTCAAAGATGGTTGTTGTCTTGGTGGTGCTGCAAACTGAGGTGTTGATTGAGGAATGGGAGGATATGCTAGAGTAGGTGGACGAAATTGACTTTGTTGATGCACTTGTTGTCCATCTATATTTGTGGGGGAATGGTTCTGCCTCCAAGAGAGATTAGGATGATTTTGCCAATTTGGATTGTATGTCTCTAAAAATGGACTAGCAAATGGTTTTCCATAATTATTCAGTGCATTTGGTTGCTCAGTATAAAAATCAGGGTACCCAGCTGCAAAAGGACACATCTGTGTTGTATGCATAGGACTTGCATAAATAGAACATGTTTCACTTTTAACTTGATTGACAGAATTCATCCCTCTACCTAAAGCTAAAGCCTCAACCTTATGAGTGAGATTGTCCAACCTAGCTCTTATGTCTAAATCTTCACTGACTTCATACAATCCACACTTCTTAATTGCAGGGGCAGATCTCTCTCTACGATTGGAAAAATCCCATTGTTGTGAACTTTCAGAAAAATTCTCGAGAAATTTTTATACCTCATCATCTACAAGACTCAAAATTCCACCACCATTCATGGACTTAATCATGTTACGATTTGTCTGAGTCAAACCATTATAAAAATATTGTACTAGTCTCCATGTTTCAAAACCATGATGAGGACACTTTAAGATTAGGTCCTTAAATCTCTCCCAACTCTCATAAAATTTCTCTTGTTCATCTTGATAAAAATCTGCAATTTCTCTCCTCAAAGCATTGGTCTTGGCCATTGGGAAAAATTTAGAGAGGAATTTTGTGACCAACAGTTCCCATGAAGTGATAGATCTAGGTGACAAAGAATTAAGCCATGTTTTGCCTTATCCTTTAAGGAAAAAAGGGAATAAACGCAAGCGAACAGAGTCATCAGTGAAATTCTGGAACTTACAAGTAGCACAAATCTCAAGAAAATCCTTTACATGCATATAAGGGTCTTCTCTATCCAATCCATGAAAAGTAGGAAGAAGGTGGATTATCTGTGGCTTTAACTCAAAATGTGCAGCAATAGTTGCAGGCAATACTATGCAAGATGGAGGGTTGGTGGTAATGGGTGATAACAACTCCCTAAGAGTTTTTGAATCATCTCCTATTTCTCCCATTGTATATGAATAATCAAAACTAACAAGACGATTTTCTTTATCACGTATCCAAGTTCTCATACACCAAGCACAAAGAAAGAAAAAAAAATTGTATTTTTTTTTTTGTTTTTGTATTTTTTTTAATTTAAAAATAAATAAATTTTAACTACAACTAGTAGAAGGAAAAAATTCAGTTAAGACCTAATTTATTTTCCTAACCAAGTCCCCGGCAACGGCGCCAAAAACTTGTTGTGAAATTTTAAAGTACTCGCAAGTGTACGAACCGTACCAAAGTATAGTTTGACAAGAACGAGGTCGAACCTACAGGGACTTGAATGAACGTAGGAAAATTAAATCAAATCTTAACCAAATTAATCCTAATCTAGTTTAATAAAAATTGGTTGTTTTGAAATTAAATAAACTAAGCAAATAATAAAATTAAGCAAATAGTTAAACTAAGCAAAAGATATAAATAAATAAAAAGATGTAAACAATCAAGGGAAATGAATTAAGGTTTTGGAATCTGCCTTGTAAGTCATATCAGCGTATATTTATGATCATTAATTTTTCCCAACCACTATATGATAATCTAGAAATCAATCTTGCTACCATGGAAAATATTATCATTAAAACTTCTATTTAAATGTCTAAAGCATGTTCTTCTTTGCTTCTTACGTATAAAATCAAATCATCAATTGTATCCGTAGCCAAACAAATCACAAAATATATCCAATTCTAAAAATCAAATCATAAATTGTATCTATTGACAAACAAATCACAAGTGATATCCAATTTTATAATCAAGAATTAATAAACCAAGCATTCAATTAATTAAGATAAATCCTAAATCATGAGAAAAACATGATTGAACTCATATCTAGAATCTCATCTTAGTCAATTTATATGAAGCAAGAACAATTTAAATCATTAAAGAACAACTATTGTGGGAAAAATCAATACACATAAATATTACTAATAATCCTTAACAAGGTTTCATCCTCAAACCTAATTATAAATTTAGCTACTCATGGTAATTGAAAGAAAATACAAGAATAAAATACTAAACATTAAACTAGACAAATAAAATAAAACTAACTGTCATGGAAGAGGTAGTCGCAACTCTCTATACATTTAGCCCTCAGCCCTAGCACTAGCCTCAGCCCTCACACTAGCCTCATTGAATTTTGCCCTAAAGAGCCTTTAAATAGGTTAAGGAATCCTATTACAAGTTGAATTCCTGTTTGGAGAAAATTTCAGATTTTTAGGCTTCAGTTAACTGACTATTTTGGCCCAATTAATGTCAGAATTCGGGCTTTGGTAAACTACAAAGTTGTAGCCCTTTAAGTTAAATTTTCAGCCCAACTTGAATCATTTCGATTGGACATCTGAGCCGAAAGTTATGCCGAAAATACTAACCGATGTGCAAGTTGGAACCCTAATCTGAATTGGACTTGGATTTGGTGCAAATTTCCTTTGATTCCTTGCTCCAATTGGACTTAAATTTAATTGGGTTGGCCTTCTTTAACTTCATCATGGCCCTTGTTACTTGCAACACAAAAATATTATATAATTAGTCACAAAATAACATAAAAGTAAAGCTAAATATGTAGATATGTGAGTACTTTATTGTATATCTTTCATGCACATCATGGCCTAAAAATAGAGGCAAGAAGTTTCGAATCTAGGATCTCATGAGTATCATGAGGCCTTAGAGCACTAACAATAAAGATGCTAAAATAACTCAAAAGTTATTTTAGCATCTTAACCACACAAAAAAGGTCCTACAACAAAGTTGCTATAGCTAAAATATTTAGCTATGTTTTAGCTTCATGCTACAGTGAGCTGTTATTGATAACAACTCACTGTAACATGAAGGTAAACATAAAAAAACAATTTTTTATTACTTCTCTCTCACTATTCTCTCTCATTTCTTCTCTCTTTTTCTCTCACTGGTCTCACTTTCTTCTCTCTTTTCTTCTGTCGTCGGCCTTTTGTTTTCTTTCACTTTCTTCTTTCATCCCAAGAGGAAAACTTTGAGATTTTGGGTTTGGGTCTGAGCAAAATCAAAAGAAATGAAGTTTGGGTCTGAGCAAAATCAAAAAGAAAGGAAGCTAGATAAAGGATGGCCGGAGCAAGGGATGTCGAGAGAGGATGGCCGGAGCGTGGGTTTGCGGAGGTGGTGAGTGTGGGGTTGTGGATTTGTGGAGGATGGGTGGAGTGTGTGGTGGTTGGTTATGGGTTCGTGGAGGTGGTGAGTGTGGGTTTGTGGAGGATGGTCAGAGTGTGGTGGTGGTTGGTTGTGGAAGTGGGGTTGTGGACTTATGGGTTTGGTTCAAATGAAAAGAGAAGAAGAGAGTCTAGAAAGAGGAGAAGAAGAAAGAGAGAAATGAATTAAAAAAAAAAAATGAAAGGGAGGGAGAGAGAAATGAATAAAAAAAAAAATGAATAGTTTTTAGGTAATGTGAAAAATAGAAATTTTGATGTAGGGTATATTATAAAGTGTGTTATTAAAATAGATAAAGTAGCTTTTTAAGTTGCTAAATGCTAAAAATTTTAGCTTCTTTACTATGAATGCTCAGGAATCATTAAGCCAACTCTTTGAAGTTATTTTAGGGATATTTGGATTGGGCTAAAATGGCTATATATAATCTATTTTGTAGAAAAAACGTAAAATGAATCCATATATATATATATATATATATATATATATATCAAGAGTTTCGTAGGAAAGGTTAGAAGAGATAGCAAAGAGAGGCAGTTCGGGCTAATAAAAAAACCTTTCCCATTTCACATTATATTTTCTATATTTTTATGTTATGTTATTTTTTTTTTTAAATGTATCTTTTCTATATTAAGCTTCATTGTAAAAAAGAAATTGAAGAAAATCTTCTATTTATTTATAGGTTTAAAAATTATAATTGAAAAACAATGATAAAACTATAATAAAGAAGCAAAAGTTTTTAATAAATAGAACTCTTTATGTAATGATTTATTAATTTTTATAAAAATGAGCATATTTTTCAAATTTTTTATGCAATAATTAAATGATAAAATCTATAATTTGATTTTTTTTTTTAAGTTAAATTCTAAAGTTTTAAATGCACATATGATTACTATATGGTTTAAAATTTAATTTCATGATTTTACCAAAAAAAAAAATTGACATAAACTGCATTTAAGATTTGCCTACTTACTAAACATCATTTTATGAGAATCCCTAACAAATAAACACAATATAAAAAATATACTAGTTTTTAGAATCCCTAACAAATGAAAAAATTGTTTTGTATTCACATTAGTGACATTTTACTGACGAGACTGATCTATATATGTAATGCATGTGCATTATGAACGTGCTTAATATGTATGTATATACGTGTATGTTCGTAGATAAATGGGAATGTATGTTTATGAGTGTATTTATGTTAATTATAAATTTTGTACCCTAAAGTTAAATCTTCGTCACTATTTTGTGGTTCAATGATATTATTTTGTCTATTGAGAAACTAAGTTTGAATTGCTCCTCTTCCTTTAAATAAATAATTGCATAAAAAGAAATATGTGGCAGTCAGGGGTGGTGGCACTTGAAGGTCAGGGTGGTCCTATGACCACCCTGACCTGAAAAAAAAATTTATATATAATAATTTAAAATTTTATACTTGTCCACCCTTCAAAAAAAAATTTGGGAATACCGTTAGTTTTTTTTTTTTATGCCAATAAAATTGAATTTTGCTCCATAATTTATTCTACTTAACAATATATTGGGGCTTTCAATCAAAAAGAAAAAGCCCAAAAAAAATTTGAACTAAAATCTAAAAAAAAAAAATAATAATTTTATAAAATAGCAAGCCCAAATGCCCAATAGACCCCAGGAAAAAAGCCCAAGATCAATCTCACTCACTACTCAAATATAATTTTAAATCAACAAAAATAATAATAATTAAATTTTTATAAACTAAATACCCAATATACCACCAAAAAAAAAAAAACCAAGACTGAGCCCTTAGGGAAATTGAGATCCTAAATACCCAATAAAACAAAATTGAGATCCTAACCTAAAGGGAAAAAAAAAACCTCATCCTCCCTCAGCCTAGCGTCTCAGGCTCTTAGCGAGTAGCGCCTCCATGGCTCCGCCTTAGACTCAGAAATAGCAACAGAACAACTCAATAAGACCTCACCCCTGGTCCTAGAGCACATTTGCGATAGCAAGATCGGATCGAAGATTGCCTTGTTCTCAAGCAACAACAAAAGAGCAACTCAGCCCCACCCCTAGTCCCAGAGCACATTGGCTGATCGGCGACGGCGAGATCGGATCAGACTTCAGAGATTGCCTTGGCCTTGAGTCGACGTGCTGCCGCTACCCGTACCCCTCAAGCCTCAAGGTATTTCAATTCTTTCTCTTTTTCTCTATCTCATCTCAGTTGTGCTCTGAGTGTGAGAGCGAAGCTCTCTCTCTCTCTTTGTTTCGCTTTGAACTAAAAAATGAGATTCTCTGTCTGTGGAATTGAATAGCTTTACCTAATGTCTAATTGCCTTTATTTGACATTTTGACTTTATCGTTTTGTGAGTTTGTCGTTTTGTGTATTGTGAATGTTTTATATTCTTTAATGTTTTATGTAATGTTGATTGGCTCTTGTTTGTTGAGTGGGGGGGTGGACGGAGCCATGGGGCCATGGGGTTGGATATTTGGATTGGGGAAATGGACATTTAAGCAATGAAATATATAAAGAATGAACTGCACAATTGAATGGGAGATTAGTGGATAAATGATTGCTTAGTTGTGTACATTGAAAGAGATGTAGTTTGTAGGATTGATAATGAGACTATCATGCAACGATTTCAAATATATGAAAATTTGTAGAAGGAAATTGTAAACTTTATATATTTGCGTGTTTTTTTATTGTTGTTGTTGTCAATATATGAATTTCTCTTTTGATTAAATTGTGTAATTTATACTTCTTAAGGAATATCCTGAGAAAAATTCCTGAAGCCGCCACTGCAGTAGTGTGGTAAGAATAAAATTTATTAAATTTGAATGACTAGTAGTTTTTTTTTTCCCCTTTTCACTATTAGCAAACTTTGCATTAAGAACAGAAAAATCAATAACAAATAAGAAACAACAGCTATCTCTTGCTTAGTCTGAGGAAGAAAAAAAAAAAAAAAAAACCTCTTGCCTGGATTTCCTGGATCGAACAAGGGACATAGGATTTTTTTATTCAAAGAAAGGGCTAATGTTCCATTTTTCCTTAGACTTACAAGATGATGCCCAACTGACTAATAAATGTGCACGTCACTTTTTTTTTTTTTTTAGAAGTGAATACTTGCTGATAAATTAAGAAACCGGAAAATCATCCAATACAAAAGATATAATATCCGTTGGAACACACTCCAACCATATTTGAGAATAAAAAGATTGTCTCGCTCGCTGGGCTAAAGCATGTGCGACTGCATTGCCTTGCCGACCTACGTGAGTGAAAGAAATACTCATAAATGAGTTTGATTGAGATTTGATATCCTTAATAATATGCCCTCCCAAAGAATTTTCCATGCCGGGTCCCCTTAATGAATTTACCACAGTTTCAGAGTCACCTTCACATACCACCTGGGCATGGCCCAATTCTGCAACAAAAGTGATAGCACGCTTGGCAGCAAGAAGCTCCAAAATTTCAACTGATGGAGGTTTTACAATCTGCTTGGATAGAGCAGCCAACACCTGACCTTCACTGTTTCGGATTACCACGCCCAACTCCGCCAAATCTGACTCTCTGTACCAAGCTCCATCATAGTTTAACTTCACCGAGCCCGCTATTGGAGGTAGCCATCTGCAAAAAACAACTCGACGTCTGTGAGGATGTGGACTGACCAAACCCTTGAATTCATAGAGAAAATTTTTGGCAAAACCAGCAATATTATGAAGGGGTAGGGGATGGTCTTGTTGACGAGTTTTGTTTTTTTTTAAACCAAATTGACCAGGCCGTAGTAGCAAATAGAGATAATAAGGCAGGTTTGGCTCAGATTTTTTGCAAAACATTCGAAAAAGATTTAAAAGCTATTTGGCTCCGGTCCACCCAATTGAAATTCGTATTCCAAATCACTTTGATGCAGTCACAGCTCCATAAAGCGTGCATAACAGACTCCACACCACCAGAACAACGAGGGTAGCCTGATTCTTGAAGGATTTTTCACTTCAGTAGTTTTTCCTTTGTTGGCAGCAAATTTGTACAAGCCTTCCAAAGAAAATGCTTGATCTTGCCAGGAACTTTCAACTTCCAGATGCATTTCCAGAAACCCCTCAAAGAATCCGAGATTAGTGGACGATTTGTGTCAAGAATAAGAAGCTCACAAAGGAACTTATATCCTGACTTCACTGAGTAGCAGCCCGATTTTTCTGTTCTCCAAACCAAAATGTCGGGTTGCGGAGTAGCACACAGAGGCAGAGACTTGATCAAATTTGCTTCAGGTGGATAAAAACATAAGTCAACGAGATTGGTATTCCACCAACCTGATGCAGAGTTTATCAGAGAGTCCACTGTAGACTCCGGTGCTAGATGCAAAACCGGAGAATTGATACGACCTTCAGGACTTGGCAGCCAAGGGTCTTTGTATATCTGAAGCCCTTTTCAATTAAGTCCCTAGACCACAGAATACTCTTCCATGCAAAAGAGCCAGAAGAAGTTTTAGCTTCATAAATTGAGCAGTTTGGAAAATACTTTGCCTTGAAAACTCTATAGAATAGAGACTCATTATCATGTAGCAACCTCCAGACTTGCTTTACCAACATAGCTTTATTAAATTTGCAAAGATCTTTAAAGCCTAATCCCCCCTCACTCTTTGGTTGGCATAAAACCTCCCATTTTGTCCAATGAATTTTTCTCCTATCACCCCTTTGTCCCCACCAAAATTTTCGAATGAGCATCTCAATGTCTTGGCATAGACCAATTGATAATCGAAAACAACTCATTGCAAATGTCAGAATGGCTTGAACCACCGCCTTCAAAAGGACTTCTTTTCCCGCTTGCGACAATAATTTCTCTTTCCACCCTTGGAGTTTACCCCACACTCTGTCTTTTATGAAATTCAAGCTCGCCTTTTTATTCCTACCAACTACCGTCGGTAAACCCAAATACCTTTCATACTCCTTAATTTCAGAAACCCCAAGCAAAGTCTTTAATTCTTCCTTTGTAGCAATAGAGGTATTATTGCTGAAAAAGAGGGTGGTCTTGTTTGAATTTATTTTTTGTCCTGATGCCCGTTCATATTTTCCCAACAACTCCTTAATTTTTTCCACGTCCCCCACTCTTGTTCGGCAAAACAATAGGCTATCATCAGCAAAAAGGAGGTGAGAGATCTTTGGACCATTTCTACAAAGAAAGACACCCTCAATATGTTTGCAATCCACTGCGTGCTCAATTAACCCATTTAGACCTTCAAAGCATAACAAAAAAAGATAAGGGGAGAGAGGATCACCCTGGCGAATACCACGTGTGGGAACAATGTGGCCTTTGGGTTCACCATTGACTAAAATCGAATAGGACACGGATTTTACACACTCCATAATCCAGCCTATCCATTTCGAGTGAAAGCCCATCTTCTCCATAGTCCTTTGAAGTAAAACCCATTCTAATCGATCGTAAGCTTTACTCAATCCAATTTTAAAGCCATGTGTCCCATTTTTCCCGTTCTTTTCCTCTTCATATGGTGCAAATCTCAAAGGCCATCAAGAAATTATCGGAAATAGCTTTATCCGATTGAAATGCACTCTGAGATTCAGAAATAACATGGGGTAAAATTTTCTTCAGCCTGTTTGCGAGCACTTTAGAGACAAGTTTATATAAGATATTACAAAGGGCAATGGAACGAAATTCAGAAACAAATTTAGGACATTTCATCTTAGGAATAAGAGAAATAAAAGTATGATTCAAACCTGTCTCTATTGAGTTTGAATTCAGGCAAGAGACCACAGCTTTGACTACATCGTCCCCAATGCTTTCCCAATAATGTTGAAAGAAGATTGGCGGCATCCCATCAGGCCCCGGGGCTTTTAATGGGGCCATTTGTTTCAAGGCTATCTCCACTTCATCCTTTGAGAAGTTTCTGATTAAACAGTTGTTCATATCTTCGGACACCACCTGTTTTGTATATTGAACTACTTCCTCGATGCCATGCAGATTTGAAGTGGTAAACAAATGTTTATAGTACTCAACAAACATTACTGAAACCTCATCATCACCCGAAGCCTTTCTACCCTGTGAATCTTTGAGTTTAGTAATGCAATTTCGCCGGAAACGCTGTGAAGCACGGTTATGAAAATAGCTAGAGTTTTCATCACCCGATATCATCCAATGCACATGGCTTTGCTGCTACCACATTTTTTCTTCCACTCTCAAAAGATTGGCCACCTCAGCTTTTAACTGAAGAAAAAAATCTACACTCCTTCCTTTCATTGCAGACTCTTCCGCTTTTTTCAGATTCTTTTTTTTCACCGATAACGTGCTTACAACATTACAAAAATTCTGCTTACTCCAGGCTTGCAGCTGGGTTTTACACATGTCAACATTCAGCATAACTTTAGACATAGGTGGGTCTGAGGAGATAGCTTTCCAAGCATTCTGAACAATGTTGTGGCAGCCTTGTTCTTCAAGCCACATACACTCAAAGTGCCAAGGGCGTTAGGGCTTTAAATTGATCCCCTCAGGTAGGACCAAGATAGGACTATGGTCAGAGGAAGCACAAACCAATGTTTTTACCTTTGTTACAGGGAATAAGTTAAACCAATCAGCTGTACTAACAACTCTGTCCAACCTTTCCCAAACCACCCCACCACCCAGATGAGTTTTGTGCCACGTGAACTTATTACCCACAAAACCAAGATCAAACAAACCATATTCGTCTAAAACTTCGCGGAATTTCTGCATCTATCCATAAGGTCGTAAACGGCCTCCCAATTTTTCGTGAGACTTCAAAAGTTCATTAAAATCCCCTCCACGCAACCATGGCACAGAGAAGCGATTGTTTAAATCTCGTAACAAATCCCATGATTCCATGCGGAATTGTGTTTCTGGTGCTCCGTAAAAACCTGTAAAGCGCCAAACATTTTCCTTTCCTCTATTTATCAAGACATCAATATGATTTTTAGAGGAAGACATAACTTGTAAATCAAAATCCTTCTTCCAAAACAACACCAAGCCACCACCACGAGTAACCTTGAAACCCTATGGTAATGGTTGAACCAAAGTGAATCACGTAGTCCAGCTAGCCTCGAATCATCCAGCCATGTTTCGGCTAAAAACACCACTATAGGATCTTGTGCCCAGACTAAATCACCGAGCTCTTGAACTGTCTGCCGGTTCCTAAGCCCCCGACAGTTCCAACTGAGGATACTCATTACTCCTGGCGGGGTTGCTCTGCAACCTCTGCCAATCCCCATTGCGTAGCACACAACACGCTTTGTTTCTTGGTCTCCTCCTCTATCTTTTGTTTTTTTCTCCTTCTCTGAATTGAGCTCTTCACGGGCCTGAGTCTCCCTAGCTTTACGTTTTAGGCCATCAGCCCCATATGAAACTTCCTCCACTTCATCATAATTGGGTCTTTTGTTTATTCTGGTCCATTGGCCTTTTTTCATATCCTTTTGTGGGTCGAGCCCAAGTCCCATTTTTCCTTTCCCATCCGATCCTTTAGAGGTTTTATTTACTCCTGGTTTCGAGTTCTTTTTTAGTTCGTCAGTTGTAAGTCCCAACAAACCACACTCCCTATTATGACAAACCTTAGTTTGAAATGTCTGAGCACTTTGTTGATTCCCTAAGCACTCCTTTTTCTCACATGAGACATGATCAAACTTTTGTAAGTCATAGTCAATTTCTTGGAATTTAACTAGGAAAAGGTCAACCTTAGCATACATACCCGTAATTTTAGGATCAAGTACCGGATTTGATATCTTTGAAGGGAGTTCTGCAACACCCATCAAGGATCCGCCTCCCATTGTGCTCACGTCACTTTCGTTGGGATGGTGGAAAGCAGCAGATGTTGAGGAAGAAACAACTTTATCCAGAGTGTCAGTCGTCATTTCTACATCAATCCGCAATCTCGAGGCAATCAGAAGTACATCTATATTTATTGCATTCACCGCCATAGACGAGGTTTCCATGTCTGTATTTTCACCAGAAGGAAGAGGACCAGTGTTTTCTGGTGGAGTTGCCGTCCTTAACTGACTACATGAGCTCGCCTTTGGCTTCTCCCGCCTAGGTTGGTGACCTTCTCTATCTTCATAAAAGCCCGAGAGATGAAAAACAGTTTTCCTTGGGTTGACAAACAAAGAAGCACGCATGAAAGGTCAAAATTTTTTATCCTGAGGCTTAAGAGTACCCTCACTATCAATTCACACAGGACTGTCTCTCTCATCATGATCAAGATGCCCACACCAGTAACATATAATGGGTAGCCTTTCGTATTTGAAAGATACCCAGACATGGCCACCCTTCTCAAGGTCCACAACTCTTCCACGGCATAATGGTTGTGTCACATCCACACTGACCCTAACCCGCACAAAACTACCTCCTACCTCTGTTGGGTGAGTTTCCGAGAGGCACACCTCTCCAACAAAACTACATATATCCTCTGCCACCTCCT
The DNA here is from genome assembly GCA_032727855.1 of Quercus ilex subsp. ballota. Classification (NCBI taxonomy): domain Eukaryota; kingdom Viridiplantae; phylum Streptophyta; class Magnoliopsida; order Fagales; family Fagaceae; genus Quercus; species Quercus ilex. Next base: position 14,975,347 of record CM064914.1, on the reverse strand, counting down.
TCGTCATATATCTTATAGGAATATCAAAGATCTGTACCCAAAGAGAGGTTTTGTTAAATCTAAAATCTTGTAAAGGAGTGTTTCTTTCATACTTTTGAACCACCACCAAGTGTTTGTCGAAAGTCCAAGGCTCACTGAGTAGGACCCGGTGTACATCTTCCTGATTTCCGAAGACAAACAACAGAGTGTGATTTCCCATATTTTTTATTGTGAACCCATTAATCGCTCTCCATAGTGGTTTGAAGGTCCTACCAACAGCCTCCACATTCAAAGCTCTTTGGGTTAAGAACTTTGCAGCAATGATATGTTCATTAGATCCTCTATTTTTTCCCAACGTGATTTTGTCTCCCTCTCTGTCTAGCAACGAGAGCTTGGTCCATTGTTTTGAGAGATCTTCCATAACTACTATAACAAGATTAGAATATTAGAAAGAGAAGAAAGTAGAAGTTATAGATAAGAAAAGAAATACTAAACTGTTTCCCGAATCCCTTGAAGGATGAACCCACTAGCCCTGCAGACAACAGAGTTGTCTCAGGGGAAAGACAATCCTTCCAAAGAAGGAACAACCAATTTCACAAACCGTAGGACGGACTAGGGAGAGACCCAGTCAACCACAGCGGTAGGAAAACCTCTAGTTCAACCCTATCTATCTGAGTCTTTATGGGACTTATAGTAAAATTTTAATTTTTAACTTGTGACTCAAGTAATGTTACGACTATAAATTATTTTACAATATTTGTACAAATTATTATCATGACAAATTTTTATTGATTCTCATTTGGGTCAACATCTGATATCACTTTTTTATTTACTAATAACCATTCATCAAATCAGCTGTTTTCAAAAAAAATTGAAAAATGTTAGAGTTACAAGTAGGGACAGAGCCAGAACTTTGAGTTAAGGGGGTAGCTATACTGTTGATTGTGTGCAGTGAGTTCAACCTCTGACTTTGTTACTACTTAGCTGCTAAGATTTTTTATTTTTTATTTTATTTTTGTGTGTGGGTAAGAACAAAATTATTTTTTTAAAGGGCATGGTTGTTTATTTTGGATAAAATTGGTTAATTGAGCTTAATTTTTTTCTAGTTTTACTATTGGTAATTTTTGTTGTTAAGCTATTTTTTTGGGCTTGTATATTTTTGTAGGGTCAAGATTTGTAGCCCAAGCCCAAAAGACTTGGATTATGAGCCCAATGAACCCAAAACAATGAATTTGTAGAGAGTGGGTGAAAGAGCTGGGCTGGTTGTGAATTAAACAACGTTCAATTAAGGTTCAACGGATTAATCAGTGTAAGAACAACTTGAAACATAAATAAATTGATGTCCGAAGAGACAAACTTTTGTATATATCACTCTTAAAGCTACAATAAACCTTCCTTCTCTCTTTTTTCTTTTTCTTCTCTTTTCTGTAAGAGGTCCCTTCATTTATATAGTTTTCTTTTAGACTATCTTGATCGTCCACTTGTCTTCATCTAAACATTCACTTGAATATACGTCCCATCAGATATCTTCGTCGGTTCTCCATGAGTGGCGGTAGTTGAGATTGCACTGTTCAGAGGTCTTCTCCACATTAATGCGGCCAGAAAAGTTGCTGCAGTGCATTTAATGTGGTGGTAGCAGCTTTTCTTTTAGATATTTCTCCGTTCTTATCATCTCCATACATGCCCGAAGTTTATCCTTATCATTAGAATCGCTAGGAAGATCACTCGAACCTCCCAGGTATTTGCTTGACCGAGACTTTTTATATCCGAGGAGAATACACTCTTCGAACTACTGATGCTCTCTTCGGACTATATTTCTCAATCATTTCCAGGTATATCTCTCCCACATGGAATCCTTCTCAATTATTTTCTTCTCTTCGGACACACCGTAATCTTCAAATAGGGCCCTAGGCCTAATACATAATGCTGGGCTTTTACTCCCACAATTTTGTTTTAGATTTTAGATCTATAAATTTTTTTTATGGTCACTAAAATGAGAAAAATGCTAGAATTACAAGCTTTTTTATTATAAATTATTGATATGATAAGTGGTTACTGGTAAGTAAAAAAATGATGTGAGCGGTGAGCCTATTATACGAACCAATAAAAATTTGCTATCAAAATAGTTTGTTTCCAAAGTGAACTATTCGTCTAATCCCAATTATTTGTAAAGTAACTATAAGAAAATCACTCCTGATTTTTAAAAGGAAAGTGGAGATAAGAGTAAGATTACATTGTTTTCAAAATTTTAAAAATTATTTCTGTGAGGAAATTAAGAATTATTGTTACAATCGATGGTTCACGGACGAATCTAAACTTTCGCACACGGTTTAGGGACTAAACTTATAGTTTTCCCTTCATATAAAGAACTAAAAGATTTGATCCTTGGGTAGGTTTCTTAACACTAAACCATTTTTGTTTCTAAAAAAAAAAAATTCTAAACCATTTTTGTTTGAATCTAACATTTTTTTTTTAATTTAAAAAATGATCTTTTTGGTGGGGCAATTTTGATTTATACCTTACCTCAACTAACATGGACTTGGTCGTAAGGGTGCAAATAGTGACTAAAGGTGACCAATATACAACTTTTGTACCTTAGAAAAAAAAAATAGTAACGCTTTTGCATAATTAGTTCTTTTTATCGAAGGTTCCATCAGTTCAAAGACATTTTTAGGACATATTGATGGGGCCTTAATGTTTTTTCATCCATGCAGGCATGACCAGCAGGTCAGAAATCATTACAGTGTAGTCACATACCAAAAGGAATCGCAGTTTAGTTCAATCGTCGACTGGACAGGAGTATAATTGAGATTATGAAAATTTTGTAGGTGGGTATATTTTTATTTTAATAGATTAAATGACACACAAAAATTATTACAGTAGTTTTTACTTTTTACTACTTGTTAAGGTTGCAATTTGTAGTGACTTGTGATTGAACAAACATTTCTTTCACACGTCTATTATTAACATTATTTTTAATATTCACTAATCACAAGCTATAACATCAACTATTGTGAGAAATTTTGTTACTAAATTCCTTTAGAAAATCATTACACACTCTTAGTGTGATGGTCACTTCACAAGTATAAGTGCTTGTGGAGTGCGGAAAATAAAGGCCGAGGTTCAAGTTTAATAACCCAATAGTTGATAATTAGAATGGTCTTTTGATAAGTATTGTCGTTTCCCAAAAAAAAAAAAAAAACTTATGACCCCAAAGCTCTTGGTCACATTTTTCCCATACGATGCAATGTACTTCATTTGGATATTGCTATTATAGGCAATTTTAGTTTTGGATATTACAATACCTTATTATAATATGATTTATTTTTTGGGAAGAAGAAATATGAGGAAAAATTAAACAATTATGTAATAGATGAATATTTTTTCTTGAGAAATGTTATGTCCACACATTATTAGTGCATATATTTTTGGAAAAAAAATTAGCTACAAAATTAGTTGTAACTTAAAACTACAATCTTTTTCAATAAAATAAACATTAATACATATTTTGAAAATATAACTATTGAATTACGTGTTCTTTACTCTCTTAATACACATATCAAATTTTATATCAATCAAATATTATTTATTACATGATCTATAGATTTATATTTTATGCATAATTTTAAACTTCAAAAACTTGTAATTTAAACAATTTATTGATGATATAGATATTGATCTTTATTTTTCTAGAAATTTTGCAAGCATGAAGAATATAAGAAGAAAATGTAATTCAATGATGGATTTGTCAAATTCACTACCAATAAAAAAATATTGAGTAAGGTAGCTTTAAACTATAACTAATTTTGTAATTAAATTTTGTCCTATATTTTTCGTTAAGTGTACATAAACTTGACACACATGTTTAGTTCGTCTAATAAAATGATGACACATGTCATAATGAAAATAAAGTGACATTATTCTATCAGACGAACTAAACACGCATAGCAAGTTTATGTGACATTTAATGAAAAATTTAGACGGAAGGACTGTTAGTGCAAACAAAATATATTCAAGCGGTAAATTTTAAATTTTAAAATTTTAGGGTGTCAAATTCAAAGACCTCTAAACCCCTACGAGTAATTTGCAATTTAGTCAGATACTTAGTATAAAGAAAATATAGCAATATTTAATGCAATTAAAAAAAAAAAAAAATCTGTGTGTGTAACTCTAGAGACTAGAGAACATTATCCGGATATTTTCAGACCGTAGTCAAAGGACATTCCAGTCATTTCATCAAAGGGCATATTTGTCCAAAAATTTCAAACAAAATCAAAATTTAAAAAACCCAAACTCCCACTAATCGCTCCCACTAATCCCAATCCTAACCGTCCATTCCCACAATCAGACGGCATCAAACGGTCCAAACTAATAAAGGAGGGAACCAAAACAAACCGTCCGATCTCACTCCCCACTCTCACTTCTCCATATATAAACCTCTCCAAAGATATCATTCTTCTCACATATCCTCATTTCTCAATTCTCACACTCTCACACTCTCTCAGATTTCGCTTCGTCTTCTACAGGTGAATTTCGTTGCTCTCTCTCTCTCTCTAAATCTAGAATCTTCGTTTGCATTTCTCAAGATCTTTTCAGATTTTGCAAATTCAATGGCTAATTACCTTGTTTTACTGGTTTCTACGCTGAATTTTGGTTTTTGTTGATTAGATTTTTTTGGTTTGATGCTTTTAGATTTAGGCTTTCACTTCATTACATGTATTCTAGTGATTTGATTCTTTGATTGCTCAAGCTACAAGTACTTTGTTCGATTGCATTGGAATTATTTGATTTTTCTGTTTGCTGAAACTTCATGGACTTTGTTTGATTGCACTGGAATTTTGTTATTTCTCTTATATGCTTCGGATTTTCTGGTAATTTGTTTTTGGTATATGAATTTTTAGAAATATTTATGTGTAATTAGAGTTTGCATTGTAGAATCACGTTGTATGGAGATTTTTTGTTAGATCTGTTGATTCTTTACTATTCTGAATTCATTTTTCTTTTCTGAATGAAATTTATCGTGTAATTCATACTAGTGCTGTTGTTAGATCACTTGCAGATCATTGGATTCACTGTCATATTGCATTGAATTCTCTGGTTGTAAGTTTTCTCACTCGATTTTTTTCATACGAGGATTTTCTATAAATTTTATGGTATATGGATATTTAGGAATATATATGTATAATTAGAGTTTGCTTTGCATTGTCACATTGTATGGAGACTTTATTTTATTTTATTTTATTAGTTCTACTGATTCCTGATTGTATTGAATAATTTCTATCTTCTATTAATGAAATTTGTCGCAATTCATATTGTTTGCTGCGATTTTTTGCTAGATTATTTTTAGATTGCTAAATTCTCAATATATTTTCTAGAATTGCAAGTTTAATTACTTAATCGTACATTTTAGTTGGGTTTGCTTTGGTTTTAGTGAATTATGTTCAATTTGTATGGTTTAGTATCATTGGACTAGTGCTGGTGTTAGATCACTTGAGTATTATTGGATTCACTGTCACACTGCATTTAATTGAAACTTGTACAAATCTTATGATTTTGATGATTATGAGTTACATGATTGCCTTTAATTGGATTTTGGAAAATAAGATGTCCGTGATGAGTTTCAATTTATGCATTGAATTGTGTGGAAATTGGCGATTTTGATTCTTGAATTGACTGACCATACTTTAAATTATACTTATTTTAGGGACTTTTTGTTGTAATTCTACAAGAGTTTTGATAGATTTGGATTTGATCTTTTGCTTTGAATTCAGGAAAAATGAGAGAGATCCTTCACATTCAGGGTGGACAGTGTGGGAACCAGATTGGTTCCAAGTTCTGGGAGGTTGTTTGTGACGAGCATGGCATTGATCCGACTGGAAGGTACATTGGGACCTCAGAACTGCAGTTGGAACGTGTAAACGTGTATTACAATGAAGCTTCTTGTGGGAGGTTTGTGCCTCGTGCTGTGCTCATGGATTTGGAGCCTGGCACCATGGACAGTGTTCGCACTGGTCCATATGGCCAGATCTTCCGTCCAGATAACTTTGTATTTGGACAATCTGGTGCTGGAAACAATTGGGCCAAGGGGCACTATACTGAGGGTGCTGAGCTTATTGATTCTGTTCTTGATGTTGTGAGAAAGGAGGCTGAGAACTGTGACTGTCTTCAAGGTATAATTACTCTATTTGGATGTACTTTTTCTTCTGCAGTTATTTTTATGAATGTATCTGTATCAGTACATTGAAGTGACAATAAATGTGTTGAAACTCTGGTGGTCTGTCTTCTGGGAGAAAGAATAAGCGTTTTTGAAGTTCTAGCAGAATCTTTAGTAATTGTTCAGTTTCATTGCAAAATATGTGAGCTGCCATTAGGCTGTTTAATTCCTCTGTTGCACGAAGCCTCAAAATGCTAGAAATGCACTCAATAGGAGAATTACTGATTAGGTATTTTGGTATTGCAATGAGTGGGAAAACTAGTAGTGAATTTCTCTTTATTTGTCATTGGAAGTTGAACAGTACTTTATCTGGTCAATTTTATTCAAGGGTAGGTAATGTATTCTGAACATAGACATGGTCTAGTGAAGATAATCACCATGAGAGCTGCAAAATTTTTATTGATTGTGTTTACGCTGTTAGGTATTTAATGATGAATTTTTTTGTAGTGCAGGTTTTCAAGTGTGCCATTCTTTGGGTGGAGGAACTGGTTCTGGAATGGGTACCTTGCTTATCTCAAAAATTCGGGAGGAGTATCCTGACAGAATGATGCTCACATTCTCTGTGTTTCCTTCACCAAAGGTTTCAGATACAGTGGTTGAGCCATACAATGCTACACTTTCTGTTCATCAGCTTGTTGAGAATGCAGATGAGTGTATGGTTTTGGATAATGAGGCTTTATATGATATCTGCTTCAGGACTCTCAAGTTGACTACTCCTAGCTGTAAGTAAACGTCAAAAAGCTCTTGATGTGATGTATTATATGAATTTTTATTTATCAAAATGGAAATTTAATTGACTTGCTAAGTGCAAACAATCTTATCTAACTTAATTAATGAGTCAGAAACATCTTAATCTCTATCCAAATGAAATTTATGTTTTAGGATTTTGAAAGCAATATGTAGTTTTTGCTGCATAAAAGTAGTGGTTCTTGGCGTTTTGTTCTGATACTTCTACATATACCCCTGTTTTTATTGGGGAAGTGATTTTTTCAATTATGTTCCAATCTACGTATACCCCTGTACTTATTTAGATGATATTTCTATTGAAAGACCCTACATCCCCCTCCCCTGCTGTCTACCTATAAAAAAAAGAAAAAGAAAAGAAAGAAAATGACATGACTTTTGCTTTGATAGAGAGGGGGTGGAGAAAAAGAAAAAGAAATGTCAGCATAAGATACCTATATTTTTATGGACCGCACAATCTCTAATCATGAAGCTCTTTACGTATCTTGCTTGCTATTGAAAATGACATTACTCTTGCTTTAATAGATTGTTTGCTGCCTCAACCCCTGTTATGGTCTACATGTTGATGTTTGTTTTTTATTTATTTCCCCACACCCTTCATTCTGGAAAGATGTCTATAGTGAAAAACTATGGTAAACCTGAGTCCCTTGATCATCACCTTAAATGGAATTTGGGGTTTCAATTAGGCAGCTTCATCTTCCAAATGCAGTACTGCATGTTATCTTCAGTTTAGTATTTGTGTGAACCTCCTGTCCCCCAAGTTAAGAAGTTACAGATGAGAATTCCAACCTTGAACAGTAATTCACTGTTACTGATGTTACTTTATATATACCACTGGTTTTAGGCATAACATTATCAATGGAATTTTGATATCTGTATGTTGGAAGCAGATGGTTATTTTGTTTGTCTAATTGATTACAATTCACTCACACAGATCTCAATAAAGTTGTCTCTGCATGACTGCATACCTGGTTTATGGCAAGAAACATTTGGCTATTAAAATTTAGTTAATGTCTTCCTTGTCATTTATTGCTCAAGTATTGTGTATTAATTTGTTCTTTATACCTTGTTGCAGTTGGTGACTTGAACCATTTGATCTCTGCGACCATGAGTGGTGTCACCTGCTGCCTCAGGTTCCCTGGTCAACTCAACTCTGACCTCCGAAAGCTAGCTGTTAACTTGATCCCCTTCCCTCGTCTCCACTTCTTCATGGTTGGGTTTGCACCCCTGACATCCCGTGGATCCCAGCAGTACCGTGCCCTGACTGTCCCAGAGCTGACCCAGCAAATGTGGGATTCCAAGAACATGATGTGTGCTGCTGACCCAAGGCATGGACGGTACCTCACTGCCTCAGCCATGTTTAGGGGCAAGATGAGCACCAAGGAAGTGGATGAGCAAATGATTAATGTTCAGAACAAGAACTCTTCCTACTTTGTGGAATGGATCCCTAACAATGTGAAATCAAGTGTTTGTGACATTCCACCCAGGGGGCTTTCGATGGCTTCCACCTTCATTGGAAATTCTACCTCCATCCAGGAAATGTTTAGGAGAGTGAGCGAGCAGTTTACTGCCATGTTCAGAAGGAAAGCTTTCTTGCATTGGTATACCGGTGAAGGAATGGATGAGATGGAATTCACAGAAGCAGAGAGCAATATGAATGATCTTGTGTCTGAGTACCAGCAGTACCAGGATGCCACTGCGGATGAGGAAGGGGAATATGAAGATGAGGAAGTGGAAGGAATGGAGCATGAGGATATGTGAAGGTGATGTAGTGAATATTGTATAAAACCAATGCCTCATGTTGCTGCACTATGGTATAATGATGCATTAGTATTTTTACTCTATTATCTTCATGGAGAATATTTCTCACTTATTTTTGAATTGAGGGAGGTGTTAATTGGATTTGTGTTGAGGAAGATATCGGGTCAGTGAACCTCACTTGGAGAGGAGAGTATGTAAAATGTCTATTTGCTCTCCAAGTTATAAACTATTAATCGTGGTGGATGAAGCAGAAAGGTTCGGCAGTGTTTGCCTAGTAGTCATGTTTACTTTTATGTTTGTACTGAGATTTGTTTCGTTTCATCATTCCATCTAGTGTATTATATTAAGTATATTAGTTGATGTTGTTTGCTTCAGGTAATCAAGTCAATTCTGGCCAATACCAAAGTTCATTGAAAATCATCGTTTGTTGAATAATACGAAAGATGTGGAAGTGGTTTTGAGTAAACAGTGTCTGTTAAAGTCTGAATATCATTGCAATGGTACATATTTATTACATGCCATAATCATCAAAGAATATCATGTTGAAATTGGCAAGTATCATGTACATTTTGTAGTGGGTGACTTGTTCTTTTGATCAAATTGATCTTGTTTAGTTTTTTATCTGCTTTGCATTAGTTGATTAAACATTAACTTACACATGGTAGAAACGGGACAACCAGGGTTGGGTTCATAAACCTGTCACTTAACCTGATCCTTTCCTATGAGGAAATTTTCTATGTCGTCAATTGATCGATTAGTTGAAGTTGATCACAGTTGGATTTTGTTCAATAATGTGTGAGATGATGATGTGGGGTGAGCGCAAAGTGGCTAGCAATGCGAGCGAGAAGTGACTAGCAATGTGGGCGAGAATGCCAATACAGAGCAGTGACAAGAATGCCAAGCGGCAAAAAGGGAAAAACGGTTCTGGTGGTGAGACTGTAAGATGAAAGACTAGGTTGGAAGGCTTTTAGCAATTTGTGTAGAAGTGGAGGAAATAAAGGGGGGAGTTTTTTTTTTTTTTTTTAATCAAAAAACACAAACAAGCAAAAGAGATGGAATTGGAAGGTGATATAGAGAGAAGAATGAAATCCTAATTAGGTCTCCAAGTTCGGATTTAATTAATTAAAGCTTAATTTCCAAGCCAACCCCATCTGGTTTGAGTAGGTTGATTAGAAGCCTTGCAACCTAACCTCAGGTTGGGTTACTTAATTAGCTTGGGCTTCAATTACATCAGATTGTTTGTGAACTGAGTATAGGTTGGGTACACTTAATTCATTTTATTTTATTTTTATAATTTTATAATTTTTTTTTTGATGGGAAAAATTTTATAATTTGTTAGTCGATGAAAAGTGAGAATTGAACTTTAGATATTTTATTTGAAAATACCGGAGATAGTAACTGCTTGAACTATAAAAGTTGGCACTAGAGGAGTGAAATTTATAAATGAGTTGGTCCATTATAGGAATGCTTATTGAGTTGGGCTGGGTTTGTGAAGCTAGTGCTGATTACTAGCTCATGGCACATCCATTAGAGATCGTTGGGTCAAGTGACAAATTTAGCCCACTAATATAAGGTGCTGGACAAATGCAGGGTTCAAAGTCTTACTCACCCCAAAAAAAAAAAAAAAAAAAATCCCTCAATCAGTATGAATTCTGTTTGTTGATGGCAGCTCCGAACCCCAACCCCCATTCCCCAAAGGGTAAATGCTTAGTTGATGAATTCTATTTGTGATTAAATCTGGAGAGTGAACCGTAAAAAGAATATGAGTCAGCCTTGTCTATAGTAACTTTAGAAAGCTTGAGAGGGGCCTTAGAAATTAAGGAGCCAAATTTTTTTGTTTGGGGCTGAGTTTTGTTACTAATATATTAATCAAGATAAAACTTCGTACACACATAGTTAGGACTTAGGATTAAGTTACACATAGTGTAACTTTTAAGTGATTTTACACAATTTAATAATTTTTTATTTAAATAATATTTTAAATATTTTAGGAGATTACATGTTCTTAACATATATGTCAAATTTTGATTAATCAGATGGTGTTAACTTTTCAATTCATAACCTTGTCTTTTATGCATAATTTGTTAATACACAATTTGAAATTTAAACATTTTCTAAATGAAGAAGTCATTAATCTCAAATCATCTTGAAATTTTGCAAACATGAAGGGTGTAAGAAGAAAATGTAATTTAACAGTGAATTTTTTAAAATTCAAATCTAATAAAAAAAATATTGAGTGGTTTAACATTACTTTAAACAATGTGATTTGATCTTAAGTCTTAACCTTTATATATAAGCCTTAATGCTCTAAAACTAGAGTAAGTCATGATTCATAAACATATTGCGATCTAAAATTCTTGACTATCTGGTGACTGATAAGCTCAAATCTATAAAAATCATGCTTTAAGATTATCTTGATCAAAATCTTGATTTTAATTGGTTAGTTCAAAAGAGTTTTAAATTGCTTTTAATTCAATTTGGAAAGCATTTGAATATATATATATATATATATATATATATAAAATAATAATAATAATAATAATAGTAGTAGGTGAAGCTGATAGAAACTCAAATTAGAATTCCAAATTAGAGTTCCAATTTTGCGCCATGTGTCTTTAATTATTTATTCTTAAAGAGTTTTATTTCTTAATTTTAGAATCAAATGTGGGATTATATTATAAATATTCATTAAAGTGAGTTATTAAGTACAAAAACCAAAGAGTCTAGAGTAAATGAATCATAAAAAAAAAGTGCTTCGCAATAATTAAAAAAAAAAGAGGACAATTTACATTTTATACCTAATAATATCCTTACAAAATTTTTTAAAGAGTTAACAAAATATAAAAATGATTATCTATAGTATTTAAATAATATATATAGGAATTATATTATGCATCTTATTGTATATCTTTAAATGTATCTATGCATATGCATGGGGTTACAAGCTAGTAATGGTTGAGAGTTTCATCATGAGTGAAGCCTAGTACCCACTCAAACTTAGTAGTTGGGTACCAAAAAAAAAAAAAAAAAAAAAAAGACTGACAATTGAGAATGTTGAATATTAGCTCTGATACCATGTTGAATATTAGCTCTGATACCATGTTAAATGGACAATATTATCAAACGCAATGTGTTATACCATGTTGTGTATGCTAGAGTGGATGCGGAAGGGAAAGCATAGAATAAGAACACTGAGAACACGAGGGTTACGTGGTTCAGCCTTGACGGTCTACATCCACGGAGGAATCCCTTAAGGGCTACATCTTTATTGTATAAGAGTGTAGTACAATAACCTGTGTTACAATGAACCCTAACATGAGTATATATAGGCGACTAAACCCTAGACTACTAATACAAGCAGGAATGGGCTTGGGCCTATTACATTGGGCTAATATGACTAATATATATATCTCTAACACCCTCCCTCAAACTCAAGGCGGAAGCTTGATGAAGGCTTGAGGTTGGATAAGTATGAGAAGATCACTTGGAGATGCCTTGAAGAATGCCTTTGATGAAACCAAAACGAAGAATGTGCCAATTGACCAATTTCGGAGTTTCAAATGAAGAAACGGAGTCCAAAATTGGAATCTACGCGAAAAACTGAGCAAGATAGGCCCTTTTGGAAATTTTGACTTTTGGTCAAAAGTCAACGCAAAAAGTCAAAGTCAAAGTCAACTGGTCCAGGGGTCAAAGTCAACGGATACTGGTCCGGGTCGGTTCCGGGTTTCCGGGTCGGGTCACGGATCGGGCAGTGGAGCCGCTGACGTCATCCTATGACGTGTCGCTGACGTGGATTAGGGCTGATGTGGACGAGCTGCGTGGCGGCTGACGTGGAGTGATGACGTCAGATGACATCAGCATAGTTTCCGGCGCGTGGCAGAGCGTGCGATGTTCACCGGCGCGTGGAGGAGAAGCCCGAAATCCTAGAGGCGCGTGATGGCGCGTGCTGGGTCATATGGCTGCCGAAATTTCAGGTTCTGTAGAGCGGTTGACGAGGAGGCCGTAGGAGCGGCGCGTGTACCAATAAGACGATCTGAAATTCAGGAATCTGAGGCGGCGCGTGGGAGAGTTTCGGAGCTGTTGGCGGCGAGTGGCGGCGCGTGATGCTGCCTTTGGTGGCCGTGTTTCTGGGTTTTTGTCGCGGGAGGTCGTGGAGCACGTCTGTGGTGTTGGTTTCATCAGGCGAAGCTTGGATTTGCACAGATCTGAAAAGTTAAGTCACGGCTTTGCTTGAGTTTGTAGATCTTGGACACAGCAGTGAGCCACGGTGGCTGCGAGACGCCGTGTAGTCTAGATTCAGCAGAGAAGCATATGTAACTTCAGATGGTGGTGTGCACGTGAGAATCTTCTTTGCTTGCTAGAGATGTTTGTTTGATGCCAAGAACGAAGTTTGGCTCTGATACCATGTTGAATATTAGCTCTGATACCATGTTGAATATTAGCTCTGATACCATGTTAAATGGACAATATTATCAAACGCAATGTGTTATACCATGTTGTGTATGCTAGAGTGGATGCGGAAGGGAAAGCATAGAATAAGAACACTGAGAACACGAGGGTTACGTGGTTCAGCCTTGACGGTCTACATCCACGGAGGAATCCCTTAAGGGCTACATCTTTATTGTATAAGAGTGTAGTACAATAACCTGTGTTACAATGAACCCTAACATGAGTATATATAGGCGACTAAACCCTAGACTACTAATACAAGCAGGAATGGGCTTGGGCCTATTACATTGGGCTAATATGACTAATATATATATCTCTAACAGAGAAATCAAATTATTTCTCTTGGAGAAATAATGGTAGCCTTATCCAAAATCATTCCCTTGCCCTTATCTGTGGTTGCTCTTGAAACTATTGCGGCTAGAAGGGTAGTCCATTTTGTTCAAGAATTGGACTAATATGGTTCAATCTTTGAGGGTAATTCAGAAGTCTCCATTACGGCCATCAACAACTGGTGTTTCTCACAACTAGTTTGTGGTTATCTCATTAAAGACATCATGTCTTTAGTAAGTTCTCTTCAGAACTATTCTCTCTCTCATATATTTCAGTAAGGCAATGCTTTGGCACATGCTCTAGTCAGGAGAGCAAGATTTTATTTTCCTATTTTAGTTTGGATGGAGTTTGTTCCTCCTGACATTTACAAGATTTTTGTATCTGATTATTTAACCATAAAATAACATGCCCCTTTGGGCTGTTTTCTTTTTAAAAAAATCCTCAAATAGTAGCCACAAAAAATGCTGATTACCACTTCCATTCTCGGAGGAGGTGTCTATCTAGGGCTTTAGAGTGTCGATCGACACTTCCTCTCAAAACCCTGATATATATATATATATATATATATATATTTTCTCACAATGATGAATTTTTTTTTTCTCAAAAACTCAAAATAAAAAAAAAATCAAGAAACAAAAAAGTAAATAACGATTATTCATCATTACAAAATTGTTAAACATGTCGCCTTAACCAGGGGCATTGGCCCAACAACTTGGAAAAAGTTCCTAAACTAAGGGAATTGGCCTAATTGTTCTCGAACACATCCAAACTTGGGGCATCCATCCAAGTGATTACATTTTTTTTTTCTAATATTATTCATCTAACAATCAAAAGGCAAAAGAAAAGAAAGCATTTGGTCTATGCAGGGCATCAATGACGTTTCTTCAAGTCTAAAGGAATAGCCAACTCAAGTTTCCCTAGCTTAGATTTTAAGGTTAATTTACGTATTCAAATATTTTATTTCACTTTTTGTGTTTCACTTTATACTCTATTAATCGTATGCTTTATTAATCATAGCTTGTTATGTATTTGAATTTTTTTCATTTTAAACTTTAGTTATTTTATAACAAATGTCAAATGAATATATAACAAATTGTGACTAGTAAAATATAAAGTGAGACATAAAAGTAGAAAAAAAAAAATTTGTGTTAAGTAATCGGCAATGTTCTCTCACAGACTTGATGCCAAGGAGAATTTTAAAGAAAAAGAAAAGGAAAAAAGAGGCCACCTTGCATGCTTAGCAGAAATCTTGATAACCTTTCACTTCAAAAGAGTAATTAATATGATCTGAGACAGTGAGGAGTTAGAGCACCTTATATTCTTGCTTGGATGAAGTCAGCCAATTCGCTTACAAACCCCATCCATGAAGTTAAACATACATTTGCCAACTAAAGCATCTAAATCTTGACGGAGGGCCGGCTCAAGCCTAGGCAAGTTAGGCCTAGGCCTAAGGCCCCACCAAAAACCAAAATTTTCCTTGAGAAAAAAGGCCCCATTTTTTATAGTTAAATGCCTAAATTTTTATAAAATTATATGTATTTTCTAAAGATTGTACATTTTTTTTTATTAGTGATGTTAAGAATACTATAAATTTTACTATTGGCTTACAAATTGTCATGTTATTAATCACAAAAAAGTTATATAAACATTCATTAGTTAAATTGATGAAGTTCATCAATGAAAGACAATGCCACATTATATTTTGAACATTTTATAGTGCTTTTAATTAGCGCATTTTTCTTTTTCATTTCTATTAAGACTCTTAAAGTACGAGACCAATAGAACCTTAACTCAATTGAAACCCTAAAATATTTCAAAAAGATGTTGCAAATGTGTTAAATCATCAATTATAGATTAATCTCCCCTAATAGTTTGAGACTGATTTTTGTAAACTAATATCCTACAAAACCACACACCAAATAATATCTATCTCTCTCTCTCTCTCTTTCTCTCTCTCTTAAAATCAAAATATAAAATTAAAAATTAGATTACAACTTTATTTAACTATGCATCATCTTATATTCAAAATAAAATATATTTTTCAATCGCAATATATTTTTATTTCTTTTTATTAATATTTATAGTTCAACTATGATATTCAATTCTCTATATGAAATTAACATTAGTCTAGTTGGTATTATTTATGTATTTAATGTATCAAATTAACCTTAATTTGATTAGTATTAAATAATTTTGTTTAATTAATATTTACGTATTAAAGGCCCCCCATAAATTTTTCGCCTTAGGCCCCAAATTATGTTGGGTCGCCCTTGTCTTGACCTCCAAGCATGTCACCATGAGTTATTGTAAGAGGATGATCATTAGTATCTTCATCAAACATAAAAAGGGAACCGCTTACCAATCTAATCCAATAGGTGATTCTAAAAAGACCACGTGTGTGTATATATATATATATATATATGTTTGTATGTATGTATGTATGTATGCATGCGTTACTAAAAAAAAGCTTAGAAAAAAGAGAGAAAAAATTACATCATTTTTGGGACTTTAGTGGAGACTCTATTGACTGATCAAAAAAGTAGATGAAAAGACTATGTATGTGTTTGGATTCAACTTATCTTGCACCTGCGTTTAGTCCTTTCATGTTTCCTTCTTCTTCTTTTTTTTTTTTTTTTTTTTTAAGCCTCAGTTATTGACTTTTAGAGACAAAATTCATTGTTCATAAACAGTGCATGCACTGTTCACGCACTGTGCATGCACTGATCATGCATTAAAAAATATTAAAAATGGGTCTCACGATACTATTCACACATTTAAAAATTATTTTGCTACAGTGTTTTCAGTTTTCAGTTTTCAGTTTCAGCAAAAATAAGTTGTATCCAAACGTACCCTATGTTAAATATAGAAGACAAATTCAATGAAAAAAGTAGGATTAGGAATGACAATGTAGCAGGGCGGGGTTGAATCATGGATTCATGGGTGCTTCATCCACATCACGTCTTTTCTTTGGGGCCGTATTGGGTCATGAAGGACAAGTTGTTTTTACCATCCCCAATTAGAACCGAAATTAAAACGCATCGAAGTTACGGATATAATTGTAATTGAACCTAACAAAAATGAGAGGAAAGTGAAATAACATATAATCCTATTATTTTAGAATCCTTTTATATTTACATGGACAATGCGAGGAAGTGTTTGGCTTTCCTCTAGTGATTTTGAGTATTGAAACGGACACAATACTTACACATATCTTAAAATAAACGCGTCTATGTTCACATGAGAGAATCCTTGCTAGTGAGGAAAGCCAAATATACGGTTCCCACTATAGCTAAAGATGGGATTGAAAAGTTGACTTTTGCCATTCCCTTATAAGATTATAGGCGAGAGATTTCCGCTTGACTTTGACAACCAAGAAAATGATAAATAAGAACGTCATGTCGTTTTCTTTTCTTCTTCTGTTTTTCTTTTTTAATAAACAATTTCACACCAGGACCCATGATGGACCAACAAACTACTATACAATGTGAATCATTTGGGCTGATGGGCCCCCAAATTAGATAGCTTGTAGGGTCGGCCCTTCAAGCCTATCAAGCACTATAGTGGTTGTTGTTGTGCATTTTAGGTAACATTAACCCCCCAACAAAGCAACGAAAATGAAAAGTTATCAATTCAGAAAGATGATTCTCATCCAATTTATTAGTGTCCAAATGGCAAGAAGAACACACAAACAATTCTTTTTTATTTTTATTCAGCATATTCTCTCATTGCGTAAGTTCTGACTTGAGTGGTAAGGTGGACTATTCTTGCCCAACCGAAACTCCAGACATGCAATGATCTTGCTGTATTGGTTTTCATAATATGTCATAGGAATAGGATAAGAATATATTAGGTCCCTTTATCCTATGACAATTTTATTCAAGATCGGAATAATGACCAAATGGGTTGCAATTTGCAAAAAGACTTTCTCTTTTCCTTTGAGAGAGAGAAAGAGGGAATGGCATTTCTTTTCTCACCCCACCTTTTGACCCTCTAAAGTAGGAAAACAAATCAAAAGGTCCAAAATACAATATGGTGTATGTATATGTGGCAACAGAGAGGAAATCTTTTGGATTTTGTCACTTTGAATCTTTATGTGATATAAAGGTAAATTACTTTTCACCCTCCAAAAAAAAAAAAAAGATAAATTACTTTTAAGAATGTGGTTCCACATATTCCAAACTTGAGCAATTTGATTTGGGTTGTCACGCTCAAGCCAAAATTCCGAATCTCTTCAGTCCTTGACACTAAATTCATAAATAAATAAACTGAGACCCACAATTTGCTCTCTTTGTTTTTTTTGGAGTTCAGTGATCCAACTTTCAAATTCGAGGACACCGAACCACAGCACAAGGAAATCTGACTCCAAATGTCCAAACTGCTTGACGAAGCAAGAGAAGGAAGACACCCATGAAGAGGGGCAACAAGTTTGTTTTTGTGTGTTAATGCTCGCATTTTAAGCAAACATGGGTAAAAGATAAAATGGGTGAGAGTCTAGTACACCCTTGTACTTCCACGTTCAAATAGAATATATACTTCACTTAAGAATTGCATAAATTTTTCTTTTGAGTTGGTTCCTTTCAAAAGTTGCGGAGATTGTTTCCCTGTTGGGCCCTTTTTTTTAATGTCATAATGAGGATCATTAATGTTTTTTAACTGATGGTGTATAATCTATAGATGCATGTATGTGTTGGAGTATGTTGTATAAAAAAATTAGCAATTTGACATCACAAAAAACTATTTTATCACATCACTCTACAAAATATTCAACATCAGTGGTTTTATTTTAGCATTCAATACAATAAAATAATATAAATAACACAATAAAAAAATATATCTACTACAATAAATAACAACCACCACCAACACAATAAAATAATATATTATTTATTTATTTATTTACAATCTTAGGTATGGCTTTTGCTCCACTGATGCAGCACACTTTTCTTCTACTTTTATTATATTTAGTTGCTAAAATTAGCATTTTACTTATTTACCTCAACCAATACTAATGCTTTTACTAGCTGAATTAACATGCTAAAAACCTTGTAACTTAATTGACACATCTCTATACACAAAGTATTTGAGATCTGGAGGAAAAAGAGTTCTTACCGACATCATTTTATTATTTATCATTAATAACTTATCACCTCCACAAAAAAAAAAAAAAAAGGCTTAATTGTTGAATGCTGATGAAGGCAAATCACAACAGTTAAACAAAGTCCTTAAAAGTAAAAAGAATGATTTGAAGACATGACCTGCGTTTTGATCATCATATGGATTCATGCCCATCCTGTATTAATATATAAAATCGGATCACAACAATTTAATGACATCAGTAGAGGTTGGTGAGAAGGTATGGCTTACCTTCCCACCATTCATTTTCTTTGTTCCTTTCCTTTCTCTCAACCCTTTCTACGTTTTCTTTCTTTAACCATCTTAGATTATTAGATACTAGCCACTTGTGACCTAATACTAACAATTTGTATATGTTGTTCAATTGATTTATTTGTTAGTATTTGACT
Organism: Quercus ilex subsp. ballota; assembly: GCA_032727855.1. NCBI lineage: Eukaryota > Viridiplantae > Streptophyta > Magnoliopsida > Fagales > Fagaceae > Quercus > Quercus ilex. The sequence continues at coordinate 14,956,348 of CM064914.1, read as the reverse complement.
CTCTTTAGAGAATCTAAATCTCTTCTTAAATCTCCTATTTGTTAATTAACAACAAAAACCTCATCTTTCATATATGAAACAAAAAAAGAAGAAGAAGCAATTATACTAGAATTGGCTGAAGGGACAATCAATAAGGACACCCAATACGACAATTTTTTTTTTAGTTCTACTGTAAATCTAGCTATAGATATGATCTAAGGAGTGACGTTATTTCTGAACATATTTTGGTTTCTTCCACTTTATTAAGTGAGACAGGTAGAATCCATAAACCAGAAAAAAAATGGTGTGAACCTATCATTTTCTTAATACCAATAATTGTAGTATTGTGTTTCCTATGATTTTGATAGTAGATTTAACACTTTCCCAAATTCAAGAATGTCATAAAAATGCGTTAATAGTAGATAATCACCCTCAATTATGGAAGTTTTTGCACTTTTACTCCCCAAAATTTTAAAACTGTAATTAACACCCTAATTTATAACAATTATGCCAATGCACCTTATCATCCAACTAATTAAGGATTAATTAAAGTTAGCTGTCATGACTTGCATGTGACTCTTAAAAAGCAAAAAACACGAATCTATCCCTTTCACCCAACAAACTATGGAGGAGATTAGGTGTGTTTTGCTCCATATTTATATATACTTTATATTATATTTGAAAAGCTTATATATATATATATATATATATAGAACATTAAATTAAATACATTTTGACTTCTGCGCTTGCAAGAACACGGTAGCAACTAGCAAAAGACTTATCACTTTGGGGATGTTGTATCATTGCAGAAGTTGCTATGAAAGAATTGTTTATAGAGAGACAGTTGTATGCAATTGAAATGCTTTATTGTGATTTGAGAGTATCTACTAGCTAGTCTAGTAATGTTATTAAAGAGCAGTGGTATCTAAAATGACCAACACGGATTTTAGGACAACATGGATATAATAGATAATAAAGGCCGATCAAAAGAAAAAAAAAGGGTTATCTTGGGTAGGGGTGTTTACCAAACCGTTTAAACCGCACAACCATATTTAAATCGATCAAAATCGCCCCAAAAATGGAGCAAACCACACTGCACCACAAGTGGCGGTGAAAAAACCACCGTATTGCATGGTGCAGTGCGGTATACAGTTCTTTGTTAAGAAAACCTCACCGCACTATAACCCCCAACACACACACACACACACACACATATATATATCATATGAAGTATGCCATGCGTTTCACTGTTTTAGCAAGTTAAAAACTTAAGGGAATTAACTTGGGTTTGTAATTTAATACTTGTCTTTCATGCTTACTTCAAACTTGTTTCTATTATGGTTGTGAACTTGTGATAATTGAAACTTGAAGCTAGTAGGTTATTAGTGTATATAGTATATTGTTATAGACCTTGTGGTTGTTACTTGTTAAGTATTTTTGTGTTATATGTAGGGGCGTAGCTAGGATTTTTTATTTGGGGGCGCCGAATCATGTATTATAGGTTAGTCATAACTCATAACTAATAACCATATTTTATTATTGAAATATAACTATAACTATGATGATAATGTGAGAAAAAAAAAATATAACTACGAGGAAAACAAATTGGTGATATGAGAAAAAGATCAAATTTTGTGAAAAAATTGATGATTGTGGTGATAATGATGGGAAAAATAAATAAATTAAATTTGAAGACCAAGAATGAAAAAGAAAAACATACCAATTCGAGCAACACACTTTGCATTTCACAATTGTAAACAATTTTTTTTCTTAGAAAAAATAATAAGAAAGGCACTTGGAGGCTAGGGATTTATTTGGTTTTGGTAAAAGTGTGTGTTTTGTTTGGGTGTACACTTGAGAAACTAACTAAATATTGGAATTTTAAATAGCTAAATGCGGTCATTGCTAAATTTTAAAGGGAAAAAACATAAAAACTAACACTGGATTGACATTTGTGACATTTTTAAAAGGAAAGTCATAAATTTTCATTATTCGAAAACAAAGTAAAATAACTGTAAAAAATTAGTATGAACTGTGAAGATGATGAACATCCATAGTTAATTGGAACTCGAAAACTAGGGACTGTCTTCTATCCAATAGTTTAGAAAACTCCAATTTTTTTTGCATGTAATGCAAGTATGTGGACTGCTTGGTTACCTTTTCTTTTAGTGTGATATGATTTAAACTAAGTTAAGAGTAATCTTGCCTTTGTAAAAATTTTTGGAGGGGCCAATCATTACATTTTGTAGGGGCCCAATTTATTTTTATACAATATTATAAGGGTTTCAAAAAATTTGGGGGGGGGGGGGGGGGGGGTGTGGGGGGCACATGGCCCCCCAAGACTATATGTCCCTCTGCCCTTGGTTATATGTTATATTTGTTTAACAGGTATAATTGCGTATATTTTTTTGTCATGAATTTTTTAAAATTTATTTTTGTATATATTTGTGATACTTTTAGTTTTCTTTCAATTTGTCATGGTTTTTTTATGAGTATATATTTGTGTTACTTTTTTTGTTGCACAAGTTAAATATGTTTACTATCATGGTCATTAGTGAAAACTCATGGATTTTTTGTTGTTGAAAGTTACTGTTATATTGTCATGGTTATTAACAGTAAACTAATAATTAGTGTTTGTAATTATTATTTTGTCACAAATTTTGGTTTTTTTTTTTTTTTTTTAAGTTACTGACTGTGTGTCCATGTCATGTTATTGTTAAGCACCATTATTTTACAGGGAAAAAGAAGAAGAAGAAGCTTTAGGCTAGCCTAAACCAGCCCAGCAAGTGTTGATTAAGGGTGTTTTTAAATATAAAAGATGAGTCATTTCACACCTAAAAACTTGCTAGGCTACTCTTAATGAGCCCAAAATTTTGAAAAATGTTCTAGCCCAAAACTGACCAAATCACACTATTATACACTGACACTGTATCGAACCGTATTGCACAGTACATATGATCATAAAATTGAGATGTTGTACGATGATGGTTTTGGCTAAACCAAACAGTATAGTGTGGTGATAAAAATTGATAAAAATTGTATTGAACCGCATCGTGAACACTCCTAACCTTGAGAAGCTTGAAAAAATAATCAGCATAATTTTGACTATCCCATAAACTAACGAAGTGGTGCATCCTTGTGGTATTTAATATTTTACCAAATATTTGTATTCTAGATTGTGTTAAAAAATTACACCAGAAGTAACTTTAATAATATTACATCACTTGTGTGTGTCTATTTCTAAAAAAACGAATATGTATATTACACCTCTCAAAACTTTTATTGTATGTGAGGTTTTAGTTTTTACAAATGTATTGTCGGATTACATTTTCTTCTTCTACCTTCCAAACTTGCAACATTTCAAGATAATCAAATCAATAAATATTTCATCTATAACACATTTAAATTTCAAATTTTTATATTTTAAAATAAGCATAAAAGATGAATGTATAGATCAAATAATAAATAACTATCGAATTGAAAAGGAAATGTCATGTGTGTTAAAAACATAAAGAATATATAATTTTTACAATTTTTAAATATTAATTCAATAAAATAAATAAATATTTCTTTTGAGAAACAAATTATTATAATTTAAAGTTACATAATAAAATAAAACTGGATCATGTCTCGTATATAATACGTAACTGCTAATGTCATAGGTGCATATGGGGTAGCTGTTCATGTCTGTTTGTCAAAAGTTCACCGAACGGACAATCAATCGCTCATCACTATCACTATATCTTGGTCCCATTTTGCCGCAATAAAGTGATGGCACCACCAATTTGATTACTTTAAATAGGTAATTGAAACTAAAATTTCGCTGCATCATTGGATAAACTTTGAAGTAACGAAAAGAAAACAGCTCTTATTAGAAATTGTCAACTTAATATCCTATTTTAATTTCAACCACAAAGACTAAAAAAGTAAAATCTTACCAAGAAAAATTCCTGTTGTGCACGGCAATGATGCTTTGTGTTGTGTTGTGTCCAACCTTATCCAGAAAATTTGAAAGTTTCATACTCCAAGTCTCCAACACAAACACCTTGCTTTGAAAATACCAAATTGAATTTAAAAGAAGACTTGCAAAAAAAAAAAACTAAGTAAAAACTAAAATGGCCTTGAATTTTGTTGTACAGTCAAGAAGGGTAGGCTACAAACAATGTGCATGCATGGTTTGCACGTGGAACAAAAACGTGTGGGTCCTGCACAGAATAGAATAGAGCTGTGAGACAAAACGGCGCGTAGAGAAGGACGCCATGGCTGAGCTCAGCTTTAGTAAAATCCTTGTAATAATACTAATAATAAAAGCCCAAAGTAGTAGACAGATAACCATAGGTCCCATGTGATTCATAGTGAGTGGTACTCTTACTCCGGCCATCTCTTCAAAATGTACAATTAAAAGGTAGGTCGGTTTAGATCTTGTGGTGGTTATCAAAAATAAAAAATACTTTTCCCAATCTCAAAATAGTTTAGGTATTAATGAATACAGAATATGAAAAAGGTTAAAAATAGACATTGAAAATGTTTTCTCATAATTTAACATCTATTTGTTTTGAAGTAAAATATTATCAAATATTTGGTGTGACACGTAAATTTTTTTAAGTCCAATTGTCGAACTGGCAGGTCTGTAGGACATATCTAAACTGTCAGAACTATTGTCTTTGGTGACTAGACCGTGACAATGGCTACCTAGTGCATGAGACCGGAAACTTAACCACTAAATTGGGGGAGAGAAGTGTCATTGTGTGTTTTTATAATATATTTTACCAAGTATTAAAAAATAAAATGTTTTACAACTTTTTAAAAAGGATTTTATGATCAACGGAAATTATTTGACAAATTTGATAATATTTTACATGCAAACAAATACTTGAAAATAGAAAACTATTTTACTTCAAAACAAACGGAACTTAAGTTACAATTAGAGGAAAGATGATGAAATTGTCCATGTCCCTTTTGGCATAAATTCTCTCTATGGAATTCAATTTTCTCTATGAAATTCAATTTGGGTTACATAGGGACATCCTAATTAAAAAGAACATTGAGTTTCCTATAGTATTTCTTTATTAACTTCATGAAATTAATGCTCTATAAGTCAACTTTTTAGTCGAATATACAGAGTTTTCTGTAGCACAAGTGCATGTATCCTAAACTAATAACAATATCACTAATCATCTTGTCCTTGCCTATTAAAATGCAAAAAGTTTAAGTAGCATGGGTCGCATGGTCATTGGTCATCACTGTTGTGTGTAATGCAAGTTATTTTGTAATGGAAAGTTCTGTGTTGCATGTGATATTAATATTTTAGATAGATTAATGTGATTCAATTAATTAACACAAACATAATTATATATAAAAGTTATTTTAAAATCATTTTATGCATATTCTGTATGTTAAATACTTACGAGTACAACTGTGGTTTTACGTGCTTTAATAAGAAATTTGTAATATATATGTAAATGTTAAGCAACTCTTACGGAAGTCATATAGGAGTAGTAATTAAATAGCGTAAAAGCTTCGTTATTCATATATTTAAATACCTGATCCTTTTTGTTTTCTTTTTGTTTGTTTGTTTTTTCTAAAAGAAAAATGGTAGGAAAGGGCGACTAGAACTGGTGGAGGTTCTAAGAATTTTTTTTAGGGTATATAAAAGCACTAATAAAAACTTAGGACTTGGCCAAAGGGAAAAAGAGGTTAAATTAAGACTAATAAAATGAAAAAGTAAGATAAAGTGAGAACTGAGAATGCTGAGATAAGAGTAATAAAGTGAGAGATAGTCTGAAATGATATGATAGAAAAAGGAAAAATAGAGAGAGAGAGAGAGAGAGAGAGTGCAATGACTAATAAATGCTGCGGCTGCGAGTCGAGCTGTTAAGAAGAGTAGAGTTGCTGCGGTTGCCCATTGGATTATTATTATTATTATTTTTTTTTTTGCAAGTTAGGATGTACTCATATGAACAATCTAAGCAATAAATAATGCCAGCTAAGCAATAAATAAGCCACCACTAACCAAAACGATTTTTTTATCTTGACGTCACCGTAGTAGCATCTTACGAATCCAAATATTCTGTCTCATCAATTGTGCTCCAAATCTTCTGATTTTAATGTTAACATCAGGGGTTATCTCACTTAATAGGAGAGGCCAGCTGTCCAAGTTTTATTAGTAAAGCATAAAGTGAAACATAATTAATAAGACAGAAGATTTGGACATGCATCTTACCTACTAGGTTTGAGCTTGGAAGCAAGAGAAGCAGTGAGTCATAAATGTTGATCCAATTGCACAAGGATATGAATGGGCATTAACTTAGGAGCGTGGAATTTTCCCTAGCTAACTACTTCCCATCTTAAGACGTAATCCCACCTGTATATATAGGGTATATTTTATTTTGTCTCTGTAGGTAATTACCATTAGAGAACAACTCACTTTCAAAGCCAGCTACAATAACGTGTTATACGTTGAATGTACGACAATGTGTTACACGGTGCTACTGGCTCCAACGTCGACAAAATATTCTATCAATTGCTGCATTTAATTAAATTAGTTTAGTTTTCTTTAGCATTTTTTAATTTGAAAGACAAGCAATGTGTGAATTTGGAATAATATTTCAGAGGGAATAGAAAGTTGGTCAAAGTGGGGTGTTCAAGCCGACGAATGGAGCTCTGATTTTCACGTGTGTTTTATACTCACTCCTATTTTGACCCTTCTAGGAATCAACCGCCCAGAATAAAACGCTTTCTTTTTTGAGACAGATAGAAGAAGAATAAAACACTTTCTGTGATATAAAGTTTTTCTTACAAAGAGATAGAATAAACAAAAAGTTTGCTTATTCATCATGGACCATTCAATACAAATCTTTGCCAATTGGCCAACTAAACTAGTATATTTTTTTTGAGATTAAATTTTATAAGGTAGACTCATGTTTTACTACTCCAATTTCAATATGTCAAATCATCTTATCACATATTTAAAAATAAACACAATCACATTTAATCAATTCTAATACCTATATATAAATCCAACCAAATTAGAAATTTATCGAGATGTTATTAGGTGTGGTAGGATGTATTGAATTTTAAATAAAATACTGATGTGACAATCACTTATTGAATGGTGTAAAACATGAGTTTTACACCTCATTCTTATAAAATTTAATCTTTATTTTATATATATATATATATATATATATATATATTTGCAGTACAACTCTTCAAGATCTAACAATTTCTAACCTGACAATGATGTAATTATTGGATGTGCATTGCTGCTCCAATGCTAATGGTAATTATGTTTATTTTTGTATAAAATAAATATCTTCAATTCTCACAAATAAGATAACTCAACCTTATTTAATAACATTAACTGTCAAACACAACTTAATTATTTAGCTTATTTACCGATTTAACTAATAACATTAACTGTCAAACACAACTTAATTATTTAGCTTATTTACCAATTTTTAAATCTTACTTATTTTTAGGTGTAGTTATACTTTCGCCAGCTTATCTTTTAAACCCAATAAATCAATGAAATATTTTTTCTCAAATAAGCACTAATATCTAATTTAAGGTAAAATATACGTTCTTTGGATTTAGGGGGGAAAAACACAAAGTTTCTTCAATTTCATTTTTTTTTTTTTACAATTTCACTTTTAAAGGATCGATCCTATTAATAAAAATATAAATGGATTATTATTCTACTTATTTTATTTTTTATTTTTAAAAAAAAACTAGGATTATGTTTTATTTTAAAGAAAATTCAGAATCTAAAATTCAAGTTGGGTATACCTTATAATTTATAAAGGACCAGAGAGCGTATAGGGGTATAGGTTAGAAAATTTCAGAAAAGAAGAAAATGTTTCTGATATTATAGGAATATTTTTTTTTTTTTTTTTTTTGTTATGATATTATAGGAATCTTTAATAACAAATGTATGGGTTTATGACAATTGACATGGGCAATGTATACCTCTATAATAAAATAAATAAATAAATATGCATATGTGAGTTGTAGGATAAGCATTCCTATCTAGATCATTTCTCTTTTCTGATGGCCAAATGACAATAGTGGAATACACGACACTTCTATCAAGTTCTAAAATGTTGGCAGGAAGCACTAATGAGGTCATTGTTTGGATAATATGAAAAAGCCTTTCTAAGGAAAATGCTTAAGATTTTTATGATATATATATATATATATATATATATATATATATATGGACACAAATATTTCTATGGTAGGCACTTCATTGCAGTTTAATTTTCTAAAATTTTATGCCCAACAAAAATTGCAATCTTTTGTAGGAGACTTTTTGTTTTTTTTTTGTTTTTTCATTATAGGAAAATTCTATCCATATAGAACTTGAAGACCCTAGATGAAGGGATGTGATAGTATCATTTTGAAATTTTAATATGGTAATGATGGTCACTCATCGAAATGGTGAAAGTGACATCTTTAGTTGACAATGTAATTTCATTTGTGTTCCATGACTCACCATTTATAACGATATCCTTTACTTAAACAAATATTATAGTATTATTCTTTTAGTAGCTTGGATAGCAAATCTTATAGTAGTATTCCTTTAGTACCTTGGATAGCAATATGGATGTCTCATACTAAATTAAAGATACCAAATAACCTCTTATAGCTTTGCTATGATCCATTTCATTAGCCTTTTCTACATGAGATATATATATTATTACATCCATTTCATTAGCCTTTTCTACGTGAGACATATATATTATTACATGTTAGGTAGGGCATCCCTTTGATTTCAATCAACTTAGACAACTCAGTGTTAATGAAATCAAGAATCTTGTAGTTCAACTGACACCTCTTAATATTTCAAAAAGAGAGGTCCAAAATTCAAATCCCCTTCCCACAATTATCAAATTATTTATTTAAAAAATTATTTTATTGTTTAGAGTCACAAATTTAAAAAATCATAAATTTTTGGTAAATTGAAAGATAGTTTTTTATCGCTCCATATTTAAAACTAATAAGTGATAGTCATTGTAATTTAAATTATATTATAGATTTTTTTTTTTTTTTTTTGGGCTGCTGCTGCCAAATATACTAGAAATAATGAGATAAATATAACTCAATCACTGACCATCAACTCCGAGCCAGCATCTTGAGACCATTTCCAAAAACATTCCCCCTAATTATTTTGTATCTATTACTATTAGCAATTTCCTTTCAAATTATTTCAAGGTACCTTTCTCCCTTCATAATTTAATGGGGGTAAAAAGACCAACATATACATGCTTGTTCAAGAAAATCATTTGATCCAAAACTAAAAGTAATTACCAAATGTGATTCTATAAAAATTAGTGCAAACTTTCTGCATTAGCATCCGCCCTCTTTATACATTAATTCAAACCAACAAGTTAACATATGGTTATGAGTTTATGAAAATGCACTTATTCTGTCTGTGCAAGCTTACTATTTACTAATATGAGGAAAAGAATGTTGACAGGTAGCCAATCAAATGAGTAGGTGCAGATCAAGATTCTCTACAGAAATTTATCTCAGGACTAAGTACAGACTTCATAAACTAAAACCTGACTGCCAATTTCGATCAACAGTAGACTCTATTCTCAATGTACTCAATTTAGGAAAAAAGTTATCAAGAGTTGGTTTCCCTATGAACCAGAATAGACTGCTCCAGCAGAAATGGAGAATGATTTTGATATTGCTCAAGTAGGTCAAGCCACAGTATGCCAGAGAGTCACTGGTGTTCTTCCATTGACTTCCCAACAGAAGAAACTTGAAAAGGCTAGTTCCCTCCTGAATAAAAAAATCCTATCGTCGTCCATGTGCCCATTGCCGGTTATGGTTCCCAGGTTTCATATGAGGATTTCTATGGCCAAGCCCCTGCTTAGGGAGATCATGCAACTCCATAACCTGTATCGTCCGCTGTCTCTTAGCTGTTGAACAAAAGTAAATTATAGATTCATCACATTTGTTCAAAACTCTAAACTTTTATCTGATAAATAGGTAAAAATATATTCAATTGTTAAAGTAATCATGTTCTAATTTTAGGGTGTTATAATATTAACTTGGAGTACAATTAAAATCAACTGGATCAAACTAATATGAAAATTATTCTTATATACCATTCTCAGCTTGTTGATAACGCTCCTGAAGTTTCCTCTTTGTAGCTTCGAGTTTCACTTGGACTGCAACCTCATCCGAACACTTGAATTTCTAGTTGAATAAAAAATAGTGATCAGAAAATACTTAAAAAGTTACAAATTTGAACCTACAAGAGATTTTTACTTACATCTTGCTCGACAGTGACCGGCCTCTTCTGGATGGAAGCCTTATTAGATTTTTGCTGGGACTTCGCATCATTATTGACCTTTTGCTCTGAACTTGGTTTGAGAGGTCTTCCAGGCCCAGAATTGGTGTTTGACGGCATATTTGGCCTCACATCAAGTTCCTGTTTCCTCACTTGATGACTCTTGTTGTCCTTGATCAGCACATTTGCCGCATTGATTGTCTGCTGTTTCCGCCTCATATTATTTTGACTCTCTTGTGATGGTTTTCTTCCATAATCACGGTTCTTGCTGAATTCCCCATTGTTTCGAGGATCTGAAACAACATTCCCCGTTCATAATCATGAATCTAATAAGTGGGGAATTCAAATAAAGAACCGAATAGCAAAAGCTATTTAAGATAAGCATAAGAGATTGTGAATTCAACTCACTTCCATCATCATCCATGCCATCAAAGAACTTCACATGACGCAGTTATGGGTCACCCAAACAAGCAGAATCCAGTCAGTTCCATAAATACTACCACCTGAAGAAGATTACTTTACCCAATAAATTTAAACCAATAAAATGTACCTGTGAGAGCTCCATTGAAGTGGGTTGAGTCGCAAAGAAAGCTCCTTCATCTAGAGGAGGAGATGGAAGCCCTTCTTCTTCTTCTTCTTCATCAACAACAGATGGGTTTACAGAATCTGGGGTACCTTCTGAAGCGACAACTTCATGAATAAAATCAGTTCCCAAAATCAGATTGAATAAAGAATTGAAAGAACAACAAATACATCTCTAGTTATTACAAAAAAGTGAAAATCAAGTTCATACCTGCAATAGCCTGTGTAGCATTGACCCACTCATCTACCATGTCCTTCCAACCTCTGAAATCAACAAAATCAAGATAATAAATATTTAATTGTCATTATTAATGCACCATATAAACTAAAGTACCGAAAAGACCATCCAAACTGCTCTGTGGATAAAGCGGATGAAGAAATAAGCAATGATAATTCATGCCCAGTGAAAAAAAAAACACAAGGCTAATTACCAGTGTGTTGTTGATTTATGTCAATAAAGATAAGAATGGAAGGTGATTTCATAAGCATGACAAAAAAATGCATAACGGAATTTGGCATGCGATGATCTCATACTTCATTCTCAGTCCATAAACGACAAGAATAACAGAATTGTAAGCAGTGAGCTCCAATTGACACCAGAACTTAGTTTGGCAAGTGACATATTTATATTACCAAATTAGCACTTCGCTTATTAATGCACCCAATAGAAAATTTGTGATAATTAACACTGCTTAATGCTACAATTGATGGCAGATAAGAAGTCCATAGAGGAAGCAAATAGATTGACACGCAGATGTTATCCCAAAAGGCCATGATCAAACACTTAATTTCATGCCAATAAACATAAATGGCATATATAAGCTGCAATAAGCCAGAGAATATATTTCCGTACTCGATAAGAGTCCGGGCAAGGTGGCGAATCTCCTTCGATGCATGCTTCCGAAGCCTATTGACAGCCTTTCCAATCTCAGTTGCCTGGCAAAGAAACACTATGTCAATCCAATACTCATCAAAACCTTTTTTGGAAACAAGAGCAGCCAAAGAACAACTACTGCTGTCAAGGAGAATGGAAAAATCAATTCAATTACTAAAGGAAAGATTCAAATCAAACCTTCAGAGTATCCACAGTCAGAACCATCAACTGAAGCTTCCTCAACGACTCAAGCAACACTGAATCAGACTGTCACCACATTAACGAAAGCACCACAAATTAGAAACCAGAAAAGTCAAAAACCTAAAAAAGGATTATCAGCAGAGTAATCAAACTAAAATCAAAACCCATCTCAACAATCTATAGGACTATAAAATTCAGTAATCTAATTCATCATCAACAAACATGACAAAATGCAAATTGAGAACAAGATAAAGAGGTTATTTTGAGCTGAATTTCTGAAATAACATACCTCATATTCACTGTTATAAAGAATCTCTTTGATCCTCAAGACTTCCCCAACAATCTGAGACTGTTCTTCAATCTCATCAGTCAATGCCTCAGCTTCTCCATAGCTATAATTGCTAACCTGGTTCACATTCATCTCTCCCCGATCAACAGTATTGCTATTCTTGCTCTCCTTACTCCCACCTGGCTCAAATTCACACCCACCACTTTCAAAACCACTGCTCTTACAACCTTCATCACTGTCATCTTCTTCTTCTGTCTCATCTTCTTCACCACCACCACAAGGCACAGACAACTCCACCTTATCACAACCCAAACACCGAGATAATTTACAAGAGAAAAGCCTCTCAGCTATTCGATCTCTCCTTAATTTGAACTCCTTCGGACAATCCGAAGCCGCCACCATAATCGCATGGTCGATTATCTCGAAAATGTCTGAGTTCGCTGTTCTAAAGTAATTCCTCCAGTAATCCAATGACCCTGATTTCTTCGCCATCATTGAATTCCCGGGTATTCTAGATCCAAAAAACCGGATTTTAGCAAATACCCAGAAATCAAAATCCTATTTTAATGTGCTTTTCGATAGTACCCAGATACGAAACAATGAATTATTGGTGATTTTTGATACTACCCAGAAACGGAAAGACGATAATTATGGAAATTCAGTGAATACCCAGAACCCAAAAAATCAATCTTCGCTAGAATTTCAATTGTGGATTTGGATTTTTTAATCAGTTTGTTTTTTCCTACCTCAAAACGTTGATGAAAGTTATGGTGATTTACTAATGGATTACGTAAAAGACAGGAGGTTTTGGATATGATCGAGAACAGAGCAATCGGCAACCAACAACAAAAACAACAATAACCAATGTCCGACAAAAACAAAAAACTTTGTTTTGTCCCGGATTATTCTGATGGGTTTAGCTAGAACTTTCCCGGAATACACCGGAATTTTCTCGAGAAAAAAAAAACCAACGCTGTTCTAGGTGGAAAATTAAAAAATAAAAATAGAAATAACAACAATCAGTGAGGTAATAAAATGGATTACTACAGAGAACTATCTGTTTTTGATTGCTTCTTCAACCAAAATACCAGGTGCTGCAAAAAGCCAAGGGAATTTCGTTTTCCAAAAACCAAAACCACTTTCCCTTTGAATATTGAGAAATATTTTTTGGTGTTTTATTTGTTTTCCACTCTTTCCGTCAGTTTCTCTTTCCCCCTCTTTCTTGCTTCCTTCTTTTCTCTCTCTTTTTTTTCTTTAATTTTAAAAAAAAAAATCTTATAATCTCTTGGCTCTATTTTGACCCGATCGGTCACAGTGCCTAGAGAGAGAGAAAAACAGAGAAACAGAAAGAGAGAGAAAGTCCTTTTGGCGTTTTTTAGTTTTTTCTTTTTTTTTTCTTTTTCCTTTTTTTGGGAAATATAAATATTGTATTAGTTTTTATTTTTATTTTTTATTTATGAATATAAAGATTGTATTAGTTAGGACTGAGTTTTTTTTTTTTTTTTTTTGTGAGAAAGAGTTAGGACTGAGTTTGGTGAACCTCTGTTATCATTCATTCCCCCTTGTCACCCTTTTTGATAAATGGAAAGGTTATTCGTCACATTTTTTTTTGGTAAGTGGAAATTATCCTAAATCAAGAGAATTGATCTGAATTATTTATTATATTGGGTATGTAAATTCTTCATCTTATTTTTTCATGTGATTCAAAAAAAAAAAAATTTGGTGCCTAGTGTTAGGATTAGTTGGGGATAAACTATAAAGTAATAGCTTTTAATGGAATGGTTATTTATCTCTTTTTTTATTTTTTTATTTGAGGAAATATCTTTAAATTGAATAATAACCTAAAAGAGCTATAATAGTTTTTTTATTAATACATGTAACAAAATTCAAAATTTATATTTTCCCAAAAATGCAAACTTTTCTTATGTAATAACTAATTTTATTATAACTAAACTTCTTAATAGAAATAGAATAGTTATTCCATTATAACATTTTTTATTCTACATTAGCTTTTTTATGTGACAATACACTAGAATTTTATTTTGGCCGTTTGTCATGTCATTAATTTTCAACCAAGATATAACAACACTAAAAGGCTAGGAACCAAATTGACACAACTAAAAGGCTAGGAACCAAATTGACACAATTGAAAGTTTAGAGACCAAATTGAAATATGGTATAAAGAACAAGGACCAAATATGTATCCCTAAAGATTACTATTATGATAGATTATTATTCTTATCGTAATCTTCATTAAGTATACCAAACGTCCCAAACATTCCCTTAGAGTTAAGACTTAGTAGAATAATTGTAATTGTTGAATAACTTCAAATTCTAATGTGACTAAAAGTACTATATTTCAAATAAGTAAAATAAAAATTATCAATAGATGGTCATTAAAAGATTAATCTAAAAATAAGACATTTAAACAAGTCTTTTAATTGCTTAATAGATAATAGTATAATATAAAAAAAAAAATTTGAAGTATCAAATATATGATATATAAACTTTCAAATTCATAAGATGATTTATTTATGCATGTCTTAATTTTTTTTTTTTTGAAAATTACATTTTACTACCCTAACAAATAAACGATAACAACAGAAAGTAAATTTTGCAGTTTGGTTATGGAACGTTGCTAATATACTATTTTATAGTTTAAGTTATGGGACAAAACAAATTTTGGCTACATCTAAAAAACACTTTGAGTCCTATCAAAAAAAAGAAAAAAGAAAATAAAGAACACTTTGAGTATTAATAAATATATTTTCACAATTTACCTTTTATTTATTCTATTTAAATTTAAACTAACAAACATAATTTGAAAAATGGATTACTTTACTTTAGCTTTTTTTTTTTTTTCCTTCTAAAAAAAAAGCTTTTATTTAATTATTATTTGAGAGAGAGAGAGCTTCTTAAGGATGACAATTAATACATTCTTAAAATAGGAGGGAAGGAAGTAAGTTCAATATGGTTGTTGAAGTTTTTTTTTTTTTTTTTAGCAAACTCGGCGGTTCGTGTGGGTGCGATAATGGTCTGGCTGTGATGGAAGTAGGAAATAGGTGTGGTTGGTTTGGTGACACGTAGGAATTTTGAGTTGGTCCTCACTGCTCAGGGGGATTGTTCATGTTTGATGTTCCTATGGTGGAGAGTCACTATTTCTTTGTGGGACCCACGTGTCACCACTCCTTCACTGGGTGTGAAAGGGTCTCACCATTCACCAATGTCACAGTTCTGTGATTCTTCACGTTCATTGTATTTTTTTCTTTATTAATAAATAATATATATATATATATATATATTTGATAGGATTATTTATTTATTTATTGAACGAATAAGATGACTTTTGACTCTTTGACTTGTGTTAAAGAGAAAAGAAAGTGAGCAACCATTGTAAAGATTTATTTTTGACTTTGGGAAGAAGATTCAAACTGAATTGGTAAAAGCTACTTCTTTTCTTTTTCTTTCAATGTTTTTTAAACTATATAATTATATTTTAAGGACCGAATTTGGTTCCAAATATGTTTTGGAGGCAAGCTTTACATGCAATACACAAAAAAAGTTGGCATAATATAATTTTTTGGTTTAAATATAATTTTTTTGTAATTATGGTAATTATTAATTGAAATTTATTATGATTATGTTTGTATATAGAACTATATATTATAATATTAATAATTTATTATGATTGTATTTATATATAAAATTATATTCTTCTAAAAAAATATATGAAATTATATATTTTATTATTTAAAGAAAATATAATATACTAAGATTATGATTTAAATATAGAATATAGTTTAAATTCAATTTACAAATATATATTAAAAGAGAGATGCTACGTCTACAATAATTTTACAACAAATCACAGGTGGTTAGTTATTATTGGTTCAAATTTGAAACAAACACTAAGATTACTTTTTTGCCCCAACAATAACAACGAGTAACAACCTGCCACTTAGGATTTGTTATAAAAATGTTGTAGACATATCATTTCTCGTATTAAAATAAGAGGTTACAAAAAGTTATATGGCATTATATTATGAGGTCAATCAAAAGTAAAATATTTTTTAACTTTAGATGTGGTTAAATTGCTCTAGCGATGATGAGAAGATGATTCAAATCCTAATTCTAACTGAATTTTCAATTAAGATATAAATCTTAACTCCCATTACTTTCAATTAAAATGAAAATTTTTAATTAATTAAGTAAATATGATTTGTATAGAAATTGAGTACATTCATCTTTATTGTTATATCTATGGCATATTATTTAAAGAGTTTTTTTTTTTTTTTTCCGTAAATCATATTTGTTTTTAATAAAAAATCTGTTTGACCCCTTCACTTGTGTTAAGAATAAAGAAATAAAGAAATAAAGAAGGTTTGAAACCGCGGTAAGGAATCATTTTTGACTTTGGGTAGAAGATTCAAACTGACTTGGTAAAAGTTAATTCTTTTATTTTTCTTCTAATTTTTGTAACTATAAATTTTTTAATAATTCAATAATTAGACAATGAATAAAGAGATTCGAATATTAATTCCAATTGAATTGTCAATTTTACTTTAAAGATGAATTGGTTTCTTTTTTCTTTTTCTTTTTTATCCAACCCATCCTTAAGATGTATCATTCTCGCTACATTATGTTAAAATGATATCATATGCTATATAATAACAGGTTTTTTTTTTAATATTTTATTTATAAGAATATATAATAAAAGTTGATCAAAAATTGATTGTGCCAAGTGAATATTCTCTTCTTTTTAAAGAAATTAGTGTGTAGCCTCGTGCATTGGTGCATATGTACATGTACAATTAAAAACAATCACAATTATATAGTTCAAATTATATATATATATATATACATGATTTAGAATATTATTGATTTTAGACTTTTTGGTTTTTGCACCAAATAATTCACTTGCCACAAAAATTAAAAACTGGTTTTAGACTTTTCGATTTTTGTACCCAATAATTCACTTGCCACAAAAATTAAAAACTCAGATAGACACATGGTGGGAAATTAGACTTCAATTGAAATCCAATTTAGAATCTAATTGGATTTAGACTTTTCGATTTTTACACTCAATAATTCACTTGGCACAAAATTTAAAATTAAATGAGACACGTGGCTCAAAATTGAGAATCAAATTAAAATCTAATTGAATTTTCTCTAAATTTTGGCTATTGATATATATATATATATATATATATATGAATATTTTTTTTAACTGCCAAGTTGTTACACCAAATTGCACAACAATTTTTTAGATTAAAAAAAAACTTAATTTCTCTTATTAACTTTTTCTCTACTAAATTTTCAATTCTTTTTAATTGTTGATATCAATTTTTATATATCATATTATAAAAGTTGGGTCCTTATAAAAGCCAAAAATATCAAGTTATCAACAACTTTATCAAACAATTTTTTTTTCTTTTAATTATTTGTTTTTATACATTCAACTAAATATTTATCACTCTTATTATTTTATTTAGATGTAAGATGTTTGGCATTAAAAAATTAAAGAAATGTCACGTGTTGCATATCTTACTAAAAATTTGAGAGAATCAAAGGATTTAATGGAAGGAGGTATCATCCCAAATAATACTTATATAGAAATTGAGTACATTCTTTTTTCTTTTTCTTTTTTATAGATGCCATATTATTTAAAGACTATTATTATTTTCTTCGTATATCATATTTATTTTTTATCAAAAAATCTGTATGAGTTATTGAGAGAAGAAATTATCCTGGATTTAAGATTTTTCCAAGGTTACACAGTCTTAAATATTAGCATATAATCAGAATAAAATAAAATTAAAAGTCATGAAAGCACATTTTATTCCTTCAATTAACTAATTTTTTGTATCTTTTTATTCATGGATTGAATTAGAAACAATTTGGTAGAAATCGCTCATGTTTGAAGTGTGTATATTTTTCTAGACCCCATTTGAATCTATGGAGGGGTAACCAAGAGTCTTGTAGTTCAATTGATAGGTCATAAAGTTTTCCACAAAAATAGTAAGGATTCAAATCCTCTCACCCAATTATCAAAAAAAAAAAAAAAAAAAAAAAAAAGAAGAAGAAGAAGAAGAAGAAGAAGAAGAAAAAGGGATAATGGAAATAAAAGAATATACTTATAAATACTAAATTACCATGTTTACTTATGATCCATACCATTTTTTCCCTTCCTTTTACCTTTTTTTTTTAAGAAGGTAAAATTATAGTATATTCAAACGAAAACATGAGTTCAAATCCCCTACTCCCATTATAACTATCGAATAATGAAAAAAAGTATAGAATGAAAAAGTTTTGCTCCAAACTTTTTTTTGAGCTTTGGGCTTGAACCACTAATAGAGAAATAGCATTAGTCATTGTCATGTGCAATGCAAATGACTCATTTAACTCAACAAATCAAGTGAGTCATATATATTGCAGATGACTAGACACATGTTATCTTCCTATTGGTGGTTGAAGCCAAACCTTTTCCACTATAGAATATTCTAAGAATATAATATAATGAATGCACACTCCTTAATTATTTAGTGAATCCAAATAATTAAAGGGTAGTGCTAACAAATGCCATTGGGCATTGGTTAACAATCCATTTTAAGAAAGTTTTGACATCAATTTTATAGGAAATGAAAAAAACCGTCAAAACATTAATTGTTTTTTTTTTTTTTTCCTTTTCCTATAAAAACTTTCTTTAAATGAATTATTAACCAAGAATAATGCTATGCATACCAAAAAAAAAAATTACAATAAGCTGATGTGGTGAGTGATTATTGGTAAATGAAAAAATGATATTAATAGTAGGCCTAGATAAAAACCAATAAAAAGTTGGCTACATCAACAGTTTGTAAAAATGTTATAAAATAATTTGTGACTGTAACATTACTATATTAACCAATGCTACAAGGACATTTGGTAGCATTTCTCATAATAAAATTCATATTAAGGCTTACCATTTATGTGAGAAGGGGAGTAGACATTTATTGTGTGAGATGAAGTAAGAATTTATTGAAGACTTGGGAAACATAATGGTTTTTTCCCACCCATTTTGTTTGGAAATATTCTGATTCTCAAGACCAAAAAAAAAAAAAAAAATGTTTGGACACATTCTAAAATTTTATCTAGAATCTTAGGTAGTTAGTACATTGCCGTGGCATGCACTCCAGAAAAGTAAATCTTTTTGTGATGCACAGCAAACTATGATCTTTGTAAATTCTTCTTTAAAAAAAATCCTTGCATACTTCCCCTCACACAATACATGCATATTACTCTTTTTCACATAAATTATAGGTCTTAATATGAATTTAATTTTTGGGATCAACATAATAAATAAGAAGTATGCATTTCATTATATTATATTTTTAGAATATTCTATAAATTTTTAGTTATAATGAAAGTAGGAGAATTTAAACTTATGTACCTGTTGGAATATTTTATAATTTTACCTTTCGAAAAAATAGGAGAAGGAAGAGGGAAAATGGTATGGATTATAAGTAACTTTGGCAATTTAGTATTCTTTTTTGCTAAATTTGGCAATTTAGTATTTATATGCATATTCTTTTATTTTTATTATCTTTTTCTCCTCTTCTTCTTCTTTTTCTTCGTTTTTTGTCTTTTTGCTGTTGATAATTCGACAATTTCAATATTGGGAGATATATTTTAAAATATTATCTAGAATCTTAGCTAGTAAGTACATTGACATGGCATCCACTGAGGAAAGTAGATCTTTTTGTGATGCACAACAAAAAAAAAAAAAAAATCCTTGCGAATGAAAGAATCATAAAAATCTGTGAATAAGATTTAGAGGGCATGCCGTGATTTTCCATACCAAATCTTGTGACAAGAATCCCAAAAGCATTTCAATTATTAATGAAAATCATATTTAATACCTTTCCTTTAGTTTCTCCCTTCTTTCTGCACTCTCTAATTGAATGGTCATGTTCAACAAGATTTCCCTAGTTAAGATGGACCATGCATATCCGCGTGGTCCAATTCATAACATTCACACTTACCATCAATACGTGGGTTATTACATATATGTCTCTACTCTCTAAAGTCTAAACTTACATCTATCATTGAACAACTATGGCTGTAAAGCACACAGGGGAAAGGGAAAGTTTTTAATGCTTCCTGTACCATTTCTTATTTAGGTATGACTGAGAAAAATGAAAAACACACTGTAAAATATAGTTCATGTCAAGAATTCTTATCACGCATGTTGGCAAGAATGTGTTGATAATTGTAAATCTGGATAGAGGATGTTTAGAGGCTGTTTGGATGCATTTTTTTTGTCACTCAATTTCCATCACCCATCACTCATCACTCATAACTCATCACTCATCACTCATCACCCATCACTCTAAAATACCATGTTTGTTTGGCACCATCACTCAATTCCTATCACTCAATATTTTTCACACTATTTGTGGGCCCCATACCTGTCACCGTTGCATTTTTTTTTTTCTTCAGTACCCAACCTCACCAAACCCAGTGAAAAAAAAAAAAAAAAAACATGAAGACCGAACCAGTGCAAGAAGAAGAAGAAGAAAAAAAAAAAAAAGAACAGATCGAACCAGTGAAAGAAGAAGGAGAAGAAGAAAAAAAAAAGAAAAAAGAAAAAAAGAACCGAACAGCCAACCCACCCAGGAGAAGAAATGAAAAAAAAAAAAGTCAAAAGGTGTGGCTGGTACTGTTTGTGGGTCCCCTTGTGTGTTTAATTACAAAAATGTCATTGAGTTATGAGAATTGGAAACTGAAAACAGCCAAAAGTTGTTTTCAGTTTCCACAACTCATAACTCAAAAAGTAGAGAATTGAGTGTTGAAAACAGAGTTATGAAAACAAAGAAATTGTGCAAGCAAACGAGTATTTTGCTATGGGTCCCACAATTTTTGAGAATTGAGTTATGGAAACAGAAAATTGAGTCATGAAAACTAATGAATCAAACAGCCTCTTATTCTCCCTTCCATCCAAAAAGAGAAACGTGCAAAAGTCAGTTAATTTCAATTAAATTTTATTGACTTACTCCTAAAGAAAAAAAGATATACGCAATCAACACGTTGGTTGGCCTAGTGGTAAGTTCTTGGGTATGCCATAGGTCATGGGTTCGAGTTCCCCCACTAGCTGGATGTTGCGGCTCTTTATATAGTGACTTATACCTTACTCCTTACCTGCAAGTGCCCCAGTAGGGAAGCTACACTAGTCAAAAATTATTTTTGGGGGCCAAATAAAAATAGGATGATATAGTAATTATTTTTAGGACAAAATTTAGCTACAAAATTAGTTGTAGCCTTAGGCTACAAACTTACTTAATATCTTTTTATTGGAGGTGAAAATTGAGTCATGAAAACTAGTGAATCAAATAGCCTCTTATTCTCCCTTCCATCCAAAAAGAGAGACATGCAAAAGTCAGTTAATTTCAATTAAATTTTATTGACTTACTCCTAAAGAAAAAAAAGATATACGCAATCAACACGTTGGTTGGCCTAGTGGTAAGTTCTTGGGTATGCCATAGGTCATGGGTTCGAGTTCCCTCACTAGCCGGATGTTACGGCTCTTTATATAGTGACTTATACCTTACTCCTTATCTGCAAGTGCCCCAATAGGGAAGCTACACTAGTCAAAAATTATTTTTGGGGGCCAAATAAAAATAGGATGATATAGTAATTATTTTTAGGACAAAATTTAGCTACAAAATTAGTTGTAGCCTTAGGCTACAAACTTACTTAATATCTTTTTATTGGAGATGAATTTTGACAAATCCACCATTAGATTACATCTTCTTCTTATATCCTCCATACTTGCAAAATTTCAAGAAAATTAAAGATCAATAGCTATATCATCGATAAACTTTTTAAATTGCAAGTTTTTGTAATTTAAAATTATGCACAAAATATAAACTTATAGATCATATAGTAAATAATATCTGATTGACACAAAATTTAACAGGTGTATTAAGAGTGTAAAGAACATGTAATTCAATGGTTAGATTTTCAAAATATGTTGTAATATTTATTTTATTGAGTGAGTTTGTAGCCTTAAGCTACAAAAAATTTTGTCGCTAAACTTTGTCTTTATTTTTATACGCCATGTCCCTTATATGTATAGTAATAAAAAAGAGCACTATAAGACAATTTAAAACATAAATTAAGTACTTTATAACTCTAATATATGTACAACAAGCAAAATATTTATTATAAGGACAAATTGTGGAAATTAGATTGGTTAAAAGATTTGATATTTTTAACCTATATATTTAAGGACAAAGTTTGTGTAATAACTTGGTTGTAGTCAATGGTTACAACTCATACTAAAAAAAATTAACATGACTACATATTTTGAAAATTAAACTTTTAGATTGAATATTTTTTATGTTCTTAATACAAAATCATATTTTGTGTCAATTGGATATTATTTATTATTCGATCCATAAATTTATTTTTTATACATAATTTTATACTATAACTTGAAATTTAAACATTTGATTGATGACATAATTATTGATCTTTTGATTTTCTAGAAATTTTGATCAACAATATTTTAGCACTAAACAAGTATAGAAATATAAATAATAATACAAAATTTAAGTATTAAATAATAATACAAAATTTAAGTATCTTAAATTAGATTACAAATCGTAAACCCTTATTTGTTTTTCATTTATTACTTGAGATTTAGCGTGCGTTTGGATTGCAATTAAAAGCTGAAATTATTTCACTATTTAGCTTATTTTTGCTATAATTCATATATGGGCCTTACTGCACTTTTTGACACTATTCATGAGTCACACTGTACTATTTCAACTAAATTTTACCTTTTTCTACAATACTATCAGCAATAATTTTTCAGTTTCAGCAAAATCGCTGTATCCAAACACACCCTTAGGATAAGGGTTTCACTTTGTACTCCATTAATCAAAGTCAGTTACATATTTCATTTTATTTTCTATACGATATAACAAAATTAAAAATAAATAAAAATTGTATTGTAATTGGTGAAGCCTAAAGTTTTATTATTATTTATTTATAAGAAATTACACCATCATCATTCATAAATACTTAAATGAAACCTGGTACATCATGATGAGCAATTAGAACTTCTAAGAAACTGGGGTTTCCTCGATCGAGGCTACATATTCATCCATAAAGTTAAACAATACAAGTGGTAAAGAATATTTTGGGATAAAAATTACGTGCGTTGCTATTAGATAAAAATTTGAAATAACTAAAAGATTTTTTTTTTTTTTTTTTTGGATAGAACTGAAAGATTTAAATTAATGGTAGAAAATCCTTTCATGAGGATTTTAGTCGTAAGTTTATCCGCCCAAACAAAACAAAACACCCAAGAGTCTTAGGGCGCTCCCCTTCAAAAAAGAAAAAGAAAAAGAAAACGTCTTCAAAATAATGTGAAAAATGTAGTTTAAAAAGTATTGTAAAAAAGGTGTTTAAAGTACTCACAATGCATGGATTCTAGTTATCTCAACTGATAAAGTCTCTGATAGTTGAATAATAGATCTGTGATTCAATTCCGCATCATTAAAAACTGATTGATATCTTGGTCTAATGATAGCTCTTTATCATCATGAGCAAACGCCATAAGTTGAAAACTCTCTATAAAAAAAAAAAAGAGTATTCACAATGCAAAAAATGTGATTTAAAAAGTGTTGTAAAAACACGTGTTTAAACTTTGAAGTACTCACAATGCAAAAAATGTGTTTGATATCATATTTCAAATAACATATTTTAAAATGTTAAAAACATTTGTGTTTTTGATACATATATATGTGTGAGTTTAAAGTGATGACTGTAGTGTAAAAGTATACCATTTTATTTAAGGAGAAAAAAAAAAAAAAAAAAAAGAGAAGAGAGAAGGAAATAAATTTATAGTTATTTAATGAGATTTTTGAGTGAGTGTTTGTGAGTTTTAAGTGTATCTCCTTTTATTATAACTTTATATATTATTTATGTTGGTGTATGTCTGATACTGATTGTGTGTGTTATTTATTTATTTATTTATTTTTGTTATAATGTTATTTGTATGAATGTGTATGTGCAGTCTTGTACTGTATAAATATAATATAAATTTATATAATTTAATAATTAAGAAATATAGAAAGTTTGTTATATGTGTGTGTATTGTTATCATGTTATAATAAAATTTTGTTATAAAGTTAGTGATTAAAAAAAAATAGTAAAGATAGTGATTATTCAAGCATTTGATTTGTTAAATAGACATATTGTATTATTTATATATGTATTGATGAGTATGGCTCTTTGGGTCAATAATTAATACAATGCATGTTGGATTGAGTTTTGTCATTCAAATTAAAATATTTTTATAAAACAATAACAAATAGATGATGACAATTGCATAAAATGAAAAAAGAAAATGTTATACAAACTTAACAAAATGAAATGGTTATACCTATCCACATTGACAATAGATAATGAAAACTCATAATGATTTCAAAATATGAAAACTTGTAGGAAAATATAGTAAAATGATATGCATTTGCGTGCGATTTATAGTTTATAATTTTTTCGATAACTCGATATGTTCATGTTCTCTTTTTATTAAATTTTGTTTAATTTAAGTTTCTTAATGACCCTCTTGAAAAAAATCCTGGAGCCACCACCGTTGAAAATACATGTTTGAACACCCTAATTTGAGAATTGTAATTCTTTTTTTCTTTTTTTTTTCTTTTGAAAAACAAGATTTTTTTTGAGAAGCTGAAAAACAAGATAATTGTAACCCAAACACTCTTAATAAAACATTCATACTAAACACAAATTTTTTTTTTTAAATTCTAAAAACTATAGTTTGAAATCTGTTGCCAAACATTCCCTTGTAGTTTAGCTGAAACTAAATGGTATTTTTAACAAAAATGTCCAAGATTCATATCGGCGGAGAATAAAAAATTGTTGATATCATACTTCAACCCATATCATTCCTCATCGTCCTCAAGGAGCTCAACTATTAGATTAAAAAAAAAAAATTAAACAAAACATCGTGGTTGTCAATTTTGGCGGCAGCACAAATTCAGGTCTTCCGGCGTGATAAATGGTGGGATACAGAGCATGACCTGCCACATGCATATCGTAATAATTTAATGAGCTTTTGCTTTCAACAATCTCATTAGCTAAACGTAACGGAAATGTACTATTTTAGGGTATGCTTGAACTCAAGGAAGGGTGGGAGAAGAAAGGAAAAAATTAAATGAACTTATTGATAACACATGCTGCATGAAATTTTTTTGCATAAAGTTTTAAAGTTATTCGTTTCAAAGGTTTGAATAACACAAAATTAGATTGATTTTTGCCTTGAAATGTGCATTTATCCGCCAACACGATGTCTCAAGTTGGTTTTTTCGTGTGTTGACAGGTTGGTTTGTATTATAATTACTACCACTATTATTAATATTTTATTATTATTATTTTTTTAAAGCTTGAGTTTGGTCCACTTAAAGGTGTTGAAAATTTTATAATTAGGAAAATGCATGGACCGGAGTGAGTTGTGTTGGACGATATTTTCAACCCAATTGAGCAAGGTTGATTAAAATATCCTTTGCCCAATCCAACTCATTGTACATATAGAATTCAACTCAATCCTATGCATTTTTTTTTAATAAATCAAACTAGAAATTTAAAATAAGGATAATAAAATAAAATTATATATATATATATATATGACGGGTTTGGGTTAGGTTTGATAGATTAAAATAAAGAGGAATGATATGTTTATAACATTTTCACAACATTTTTATAACAAATGCTAAGTGACAAGTTATTATTAACTGTTATTATTGGAGTAAAAAAATAATCTTAGTGTTAGGTTCAAATTTGAACCAATTACAACTAACCATTTATGATTTGTAGTAAAAATGTTATGGACGTAGTACATCTTTAAAATAAATTAATATTCCAACCCAAAACTTAAAATAAAATTATGTTAGAAATATGAAATAATTGTTGTAATCCCTTTAGTTAGGTAGTTAGCTAGTTGGTTGAGATTATGATTAGGATGAGTTAGTTAGGATTTGAGCACATGTAGCTCATTTAATACATGACTTAATTCATAGAGCACATGTTGAATTAATTATCTTGAGCCACGTGGGCCAATGACATTAGAGCTAATCTCCTATAAATACATGATTGTAATTCAACGTTAGATATCAATTGAAGAATAAACCAATTTTTTAGTGCATTAATGCACTCTCTCTCTCTCTCTCTCTCTCTCTCCTATGGAGGGTGACTACCTCGAATTAAGTCAATTTCCCTACAATTTTCATCAATCCCCTACAATTCATACTCATCCCTGTTAGGAACCTCTGGGTTCCTAACATTTGGTATCAGAGCCGTCGATCTTAAGATAAGCAATGGAGACCAAAGAAAATTTTTGAAAGAAATACAGCAAATGTTGAACAAATCCTCAGAGGATGTCAAGGATATTTCGGAGAAAGTCAAGGCTTTGGCTGAATCTAAAAAAGCCATGAAAGAAGAGCTCTCAAGATTGCAAGAGGATCTTGAGAATATGACGGAAGAGGAGTTATAATCTCTTAATTCAATGGAACTTGAAGAACAAATCAAGTTCCAAGAATCTACTGCTGTTGTTGCAAGTTGGGATATTGATTTTTGTGTCAAAGTGGATGATGATATACATAAAGACGTTGCCCTTGAAGTTCAGTCCAAAGAACCAACAAAGAAGGTGATGATGATCTTCCAAGAACCAATTCTTGATGCACCAATGGAGGCTTCCAAGAGTCCAAGATGCAAGCGCCAACAATTTTAATAGTTCTAGAATCAAATGAAGTCTTGAGGATACAAGAACATTCCAAGGTTCAAAGAACCAATTAGACATTAAAGATTGAAGAACCATTGAAGGCTCAAAAATTCGAGCAAAGTTTGAAGATCTACGAAGAAGAAACCTTCATGTGCACGAGACCACTTGTCAAAGAGAAATGCATGAATATGGTGATCAAAATGTCACTAAGGTATTGGTCCATTGGAAGAGCTCCTTTAATGAAGGTGTCATTTCACAACAACACTTTGTGGGCAAGGTGTTTTCAAGGGGAGGGAAATGTTAGGAATATGAAATAATTGTTGTGATCCCTTTAGTTAGGTAATTAGCTAGTTGGTTGAGATTAGGATTAGGATGAGTTAGTTAGGATTTGAGCATATTTAGCGCATTTAACACATGACTTAATTCATAGAGCACATGTTGAATTAACTAGCCAATTATCTTGAGTCATGTGGACCAATGACATTATAGAGCTAGTCTCCTATAAATACATGATTGTAATTCAACATTAGATATCAATTGAGGAATAAACCAATTTCTTAGTGCATTAGTGCATATATATATATATATATATATATATATATCTCTCTCTCTCTCTCTCTCTCTCTCTTTCTTATTCTCTATATTTCTCTATAGAAAGTGACTATCTTGAATTAAGTCAATTTCTTTACAATTCCCATAAACCCCTCTACAATTCATACACATCCCCATTATGAACCTCTAGGTTCCTAACAAATTACAATCCACCAACCCATGAAAATCAACTTGAGGTGTCGGGTTTAGTCTATTTCGTCGGATTAGTGAGTTGGATGCACAACCCTCTCAAAGACAAATATAACAAGAATCCAATATTAACACCAAAACAATGGAACAAACTAAAAGCTAAAAATGATCATTTTTAAAGACAATTTAGCAAATATAATTTAATTATAATTTATTTAAGAAATGTTAACAATATTTTTTTATTAAAAAAATGTGATAATATTCGTACTCATAAAGATATTAAAATTTTGGGGAAGGCAAATAATTTGGTTGAGAGAGAGAGAATCCATTATGTGGGGGGAAAAAATGGAGGTTCTAAAAGATTTTTTATTTATTTTTTAATTTATAAGAAAGGTTTTAAAAGCTTGTGTGGTAGTATAAGAATAGGTCAATAAAAATTCAATGGTTTTCAAAATACTCAAATTTTAACGAGTTTTCACTTTTTCAAAAATAGTATTTAGTTTTAAATTTTGAAGAAAAAAAATAGCGTTAGATACTAAGAGTACTAACACTGACAGTAGGGGTGTAAACATCCCCTAGTTACTATTTTGCATCCAAATCCTCAAAAATTGCCTAGCATCCGAGTATGGGTTCTTAAAAAATTTTGCAACCTGTGAACAGTGGGTTCGATATATAAAACCTACTATTCACTTGGTTGTAAAACTAAAATATTATATTTAATTGTCTCTCTCATCCAACTATCTATTTTTATTATTTTTTTCTCTCTCTTCATGCACTCTCCCTCACAAATCTGCTCCTCTCTTTTTTTGCCTCTCTCCTCTTCGCTCCTCAACTTTTTCTCCTCTCAATGCTCTCCCTCTTTTTTTTTGGGTGGTTCATGGTGGATTTATGAATTTATTGGTGGGTTTACCGGTGGTGTTGATGGTGGATTTGTAGGTTTTTATGGGTTGGAGGTGGTGGTGGTGTGTGTATGGTGCAACGTGGTGAGCACTGTGGGTTGCTAGTTTTTTTTTTTTTTTTGGTGGGTTTACTGGTGGTGTTGATGGTGGATTTGTGGGTTTTTGTAGGTTGGATGTGGTGGTGGCGTGTGTATGGTGGAGCGGTGGTGGCGACTGTGAGGTTTCTGCCATGGTAGATCGGCGACTGCTTTGGTTTTGGGTTTTTTTTTTGTTGGTTGTTGCTGGGGTGTGTGGTGGTGGTGGGGTGGTGGTTGTTTGGGTGGGTTTCGGTGATGGTTAGGTTGGGATTGGTGGTTGGGTTTTAGTGGTGAGTTTTTTGGCTATGGGGTTTGATTTTGGGATGGGGATTGACTATGGTGGTGGGTGGTGGCAAATTTTTTTTTTTTTGGGTAATTTTGTTGGTGGAGAATTGGTGTTCGTGGCTGAGTTTTGGTGGAAACTAGAAAGTGGTTGTGTGGGTTTATCGGAGAAAGAGACACAAGGGGTGAGTTGTAGGTTTTGAGGATGCAAAATAGAACTTTTTTGCATTCTGAAACACTATTTTATCTATTTTACCAACTCATTTTATAACTCACCCTACATTCCAATTTTTATTTTTACATACAACTTAATAAAATAATATAAACTACATAATAAAATAATATAAAGTATTGATCTCTGTTTTTTCCTCCCACTCACTTTTTCTCTTCATACATAATCACATGATTAAAATAATTTTTTTTACAACCTATGAATAGTAAGGTTGCATATATGCAACCGTAATGTTCATAGGTTGCAAATTTTTTTAAATTTACAAATCTGAATAGAGTGGGTTTTGAGTAGTTTCAATTGTAAAATAGCAATGGGAGTGTTTATACCCCTAAGAGCATTCACAGCAGTGGGGGCAAAATTTTAGCTATTTAGCTACACCAAAAATCACTTTATCTATTATATCTACATACATGCTGCAGCAGTGGATCTATTTTAGCTTCTAACACAATAAAATAATATAAACATTACAATAAAATAATATAACTACTATAATAAAATAATATATCACACCCCAAAAAAAATCAACAGCACCACCCACAACCCACTCTACCATCAGCCACAGCCACAGCCACAGTCACAACCACCATCACTACCACCCCCACCACCACCACCACCAGCACCGGCAGTCCACAGCAGAAAAAAAAAAAAAAAAAAAAAACCCCACCACGAGCAAGCACTCCGATCACCAACACAACACAGCACAATCATCCACCACCACCAGTCCACAGCCAAAAAAAAAAAACTCAATCACAGCAAAGAGGAAAGAGAGATGGGTGCGGCAGCGGTGGCTTGCGGGAGCTGGGTCGGCGAGCTAGGTTGGTCGAGAGAGGTGAGAGTGACTGAGAGAGTGGGTCGGCGAGCTTGGTTGGGCGATGGGTCACGGATTGGGCGACGGGTCACGGATTGGGTCGGCGATGGGTCACGGATTGGGCGATGGGGCACGGAGTGGCCGACGAGCTGAGGAAGTGGCCGGCGATCTGAGGGATGAGGGAGTGGCCGGCTTGCTAGAGAGAAAAAAATTGAGGAAGAAGAAGAAAGAGAGAAGCCGGAGAGATAGAAATGGGAAAAAATTATTTAAATGAGAGATGAGAGAGGAATGTAATAAAAAAATAATTTTTTTTTTTACCTGTGTGCTACAGTACACATCTAAATATAGATGTGTACTGTAGCTGTGGAGCTAAATCTTTTAGATTTAGTTCTACTGCTGCGTGATGTTTTTTGTGATTTTAAGCTAAAAATATAGTATTATACCTATATAGCACCACTGCTGTGAGTGCTCTTGCTCGGACTCTAACCAAACACCCAAAATTGATAAGTTAAACGCAGGAAAAAAAAAAAGTGGTTTAAAAAAAATGTTCACGTAATTATCAATTTAGCATGGGATAGGCCTTTTGATCTCTCCTAATCCTTTTGCTTTTTTAATTATTTTTTATTTTTTATTGTTGGAGATTTTAGCCTATGCGTGACGTGTGTAATGATGAAAGCCTGGTCAACTTATGAATTGGCTAAGTTTTTGGTCAATTCATGCCCATCTAATAAAGTGATTTTTTTTTTTTTTTTAAAATTTTAAAAGAGGTTTCTGTTTTTGGATGATATAAGTCATATAACTTAGTGTTTATCTGAAAGCCTGTTGTCAGCTTGGATGTTGGATAGATTCATGAATGAGCAGCACTGTAGCAGTACAGCTTTTAACAACTTGGGGAAGGGGGCTAATGTAAGATGAAATTGAAAGCAACTTTTTATCAACTCTGAAAATAGAAGAACGGCAATTTTAGCAACAAACAGGCTTGATTTTCGTTCTCATATTCCTTTTATTATTTTGAGAAAAGTAAAAGTTTGGCTAAATATATTGGGAGTCTTCGTACTGTTTGGAATTTGTTTATTTTGTTAAAATTGAAAATTTTTTATAGAAAGTATTGTAGATAAATGTAAAAGTTAATTGAAATAATACAGTGAGACCTATGAATAGTACCAAAAAGTATAATAAAGCTCATGAATAATAGTAAAAATTAACTGAATAATAAAATAAGTTAACTTTTTAAGTTGGAACCAAATGCACACTTAGGCTTCAATCTATAATAAAAATATAACGTGTTTTTGTCGTGAGTAATGCATATGACTGGTTTAGTTGATTGGCTTAAGTGTAGTTAAGTTATTTTTATTAAACATGATAGAGATAAATGTCATATTCTTATTAAGAAAAGAAAAGAAAAGAAAAGAAGACACGTACTTGCAAATTGCAATAAAACCAGTTAAATGATGCACTAGCGAGCAGTGAACTACAGAATCGAATCACTTTGATGATTTGATAAACAGATTTGCAGTTTATTCATTTTCATTTTGGATATGCTTAAAATAAGAAAGTTATATTTGGTTTCAATTAAGGGTGTCCAGAGGTTGAGTCGGAATGGGTTTGAGGTGTACCTGTCACTTGATCAGACAACTTCGAGTGTTGAACTGATTGACAATTGTGGGTACACGGGTCCATGACCGCCATGGTTTTACTATTGTAGTGGTCAGATCGATCAAAACCTTTGGATCTAGTCGACATCTCACTAGAATCTTAATCAATCGACAGAGATTGGTGGGATACGGTGAAGAATGAAGGAGATTGGCAAAGGTAGAAGGGACTTGTCAGTTGGATCAGGCTCATCAGATTTGGAAGGAGGAAACTTGTCATTGATCGCCACATTAATTGAAGGCAAAAAGTACATTTTAGTCCCTACATTTTTAGGCGATTCTCATTTTAGTCCTTACATTTTATTTTTACCGCTTTTAGTCCATATTCTGAAAAACGGTTTCCATTTTGGTCCCTACTGTTAGTGCCCTAACGGTAAAGTCCTAGGTGGCAGACGGAAGCTGACGTGGCTCTAATGTGACAATTAAAATATTATTAAAAAATATTATTTGGCTTTTTTTTAATGCCACATCAGCTAATTAATTTTTTATAAATAGCCATGTCAGCAAATTTAAACCAAAAAAGAAAATAAATTAAAAAATAAAACTTAAATTAAAAACACAAACCCAGACAGATCTAACACAAACTCAGATCTAACACAATCCCAGAAATAAAATAAATTAAAAACAAACATTAAAACCTAAATAAAATATATAAAACCAAAATTTCATTTTCTTATCTCTCTCTCCCTCTCGGGTCAAACTCACAAGTAGTGTGATCTATTTATCTCTCTCTGTCCATTACAATCTGCATCATCGGCGGCGGCACGGTGGCATCGACATCGACATCGACATCGATGACTCCTCCGTGGCCAACTCCTCCGCCGCTACTGCTCCTCCAACTCAAACCCATTCTCCGCCGCTACCCCGAACTGTTGGGTCTCAAAAAATCCCTCCTTCTTCTTCCATTTCCGATTCTTTCTATCTCGTCGGAGTCATGGTGTTTGCTGTTTTGGAAAATGGGTTTGATCGTCAGGGTGTTGGTGGTGGTGGTTTTGCGATCTGTTGGTCGGTGGTTGTGGCAGTGGACTCCTTCGTGGCCAACTCCTCCGCCACTACTGCTCCTCCAACACAAACCCATTCTTTGCCGCTACCCCGAGCTGTTGGGTCTCAAAAAATCCCTCCTTCTTCTTCCATTTCCGATTCTTTCTCTCTCGTCGGAGTCATGGTGTTTACTGTTTTGGGAAATGGGTTTGATCGGTGGGTGGTGGTGGTGGTGGTTTTGGGATCTGTTGGTCGGTGGTGGTGGCGGTGGTTTTGGGATCTGGGTTTGATTATAGGTTTATGGGTTTGTTGGAGATTGGTTTGGTTACTGGGTTTGTGGTTTTGATTTGCTGAAGATTTGGGTTTGAGTTCTTGGGTTGCTGGGTTTGATTCGGGAGTTCTTGATTTGCTGGGTTTGAGTTCTTGATTTGCTGGAGATTTGAGTTTTTGGTTTCTTCATTCTTCCTGTTAGCATTTAATTTAATTTTTTCTTCTTGTTTTCATTTATGTCCTAGTGATTTGGGTTTGAGTTCTTGGGTTGCTGGGTTTGTGATCTTGTGATGGGTATGAGTTCTTGGATGCTGGGTTTGATTTGGGAAGAATTTGAAAAACAAGTTGTAAAATGAAGAACAAGTTGAAGAACACTAAGAACATTAAGAAATTTTTTTTAATTAAATTTTTAATTAAATTAAATTTAAGGTTTTTTTTTAATTTAATTTATTTTTTAAAATTTTCTGACATGACTTTTTATAAAAAATTAATTAGCTAACGTGGCATTAAAAAAAAACCAAATAATATTTTAATTATCACATTAGCGCCACGTCAGCTTCCGTCTGCCACCTAGGATTTTACCGTTAGGGCACTAACAGTAGGGACCAAAATGGAAACCGTTTTTCAGGATAGGGACTAAAAACGGTAAAAATAAAATGTAGGGACTAAAATAAGAATCGCCTGAAAATTTAGAGACTAAAATGTGCTTTTCGCCTTAATTGAATTAGCTTGATTTTCGATTCAGGCCTAGTCAATTTTGTTAAGTACGGATTACAGATGGACAACCCTAGTTTCAATCAATATGAAAGTCGTGAAACAAACTTTTTGATATGCTACATTACGTTGAAACCCTCAAATTATGCCAAAATTAAACTTATTATATTGAATTTATTGAAAATTAGAATTCCCCAAGTTTGTAATTAAAACACTAAATACTTTGTCTCTTAAGTTCAACCCCACTTGATTCTTTAAAAGATAAAATATATATATATATATATATATATATATATATTGTCCTACCACTTCTCAAATTGAACAACATTTGTTAAAACATAATATTCTTTTCCGAATGATACTTTTTTTTTTTTGGAGAAAATTTTCCGAATGATACTTTGGATAAAACAAATGCCAAATTATCTAAACAAACATTTATTGTACGTAGCCAAACCAAGATGGTCGATACCGTACTAATACTGGCTGTACCGGTATTGAAACGTCAATGTTTTGTATAGGTTTAAATACTAGGCGTACCGGTCATGTACCGATTGTACTGGTCGATTTCGGGTGTACCAGTCGGTATGCCTGGCAAAATGGTAATTTATTTGCATTAACTTATTAATATTATTTTTTTTCTTTGTATGCAATGAACAATTAAGCTTTCTGTCTTTTATATTGTGTTTTTTTTCTTCTTTTCTTTTTGTTGATGCTAAAGTCTAAAATCATGAATAATTTATTCTGAATTGAGGTAATGTTTTATGATAAAATTTTATATTTATTAATATATATATATATACATAAAATAGCGGTAAACTCGAAACGGTACACCGGTATTGACCGGTATCGAAATATATCGTTCCATTGGTCAAACCGGTATAGCATTTGGTACGAGATTGACTCCCTTGAACCAAACACCCCACAATTCCTTTAGCCAAATGCTCTGCCTCCCTTGTTACTAAACACTCGACCACTTCTTCACGACCCCCCCGTGACCTAAACAATGAGTTGTGGATCACTGTTCAAAAGTTTACAACTTATTACAATATGGTTTAAATAAGTATGGGTATCACAACATGTCTATATATATATATATATATATATATATATCCATAAACCCACTTAAAAAAAAAAAAAAAAAAGGGTAAACTACATATTTAGTCCCTAACCTTTACACCATATTTCAATTTAGTCCTTAACCTTTCAATTGTGTCAATTTGATCCCTAGCCTTTTAATGTCGTGTCAATTTAGTCCCTGATGTTATATCTTAGATGAAAATTGCTAATATGACAAATGACCAAAATAAAATTTAAGTTTATTGTCTCATCAACGTAAGCTAATTTTTTGTTTTGACCATTAGACACCTCATAAATTTTTATCCAAAAGATAACGATAGAGACTAAATTGACACAATACTAAAAGGTTAGGGACCAAATTGACACAATTGAAAGGTTAGGGATCAAATTGAAATATAGTGTATAGGATAGGGATCAATTACGTAGTTTGTCCAAAAAAAAATTCTACCCTCTCTAACATCTGATTAAAATAACTCTAAAAAAAAATATTTCCTCCCCCTAGGGTTAGTTTTAGTGTTAGATATGCAAAATAAAATGGAGTTTTAAATAATTTCTTAATTTGAAATTAGGTTTTCCAGATTCATTTATAATTACATCTTTAAACCAATCTGTAATTAATTTGTTGATTTTTTTCAAATTCCAGATGTAGTTTAATAGAGTTTTGAGCTGCATATAGTTCATTGGAAATCCATAAACTTGGATCAAGAACATGTAAGCCCAACTTTAATTTAGTTTCAATGTAATTAATTTAGTTTCATAATGTTTTTGGGTAATCATGTCCTTTTTATGGGTATCAAGCCTATTGCACAGAATTCACCAATAAAAATTGAAATTCAAGTATCTTCTTTAATCTCTATGATGATATATTGTCAATTTTTAGTTCGAATTGAGACTACCTCGTTTGTTAAAACAACAAATATAAAACAAGGGTTTTTTCCCCCTCAAACCAAGTTTAAATTGTTTATGAGAAAAGTTAACAAATATCTTAAAGTCACTAGTTTACGAACTACTTTTAGTAATTTTTTATAGAAAAAGAAAAAAATTATTAAATTTGTGGATAATTTTTTATATTTTTTCATAAAAATTGTATTAAAATTGACTTCGAATGTTCCAAAAAAAATATCTTAAGGGCACCAATTAACAATACCAATGTTTGTAAATAATTTGATTTATTTATTTGAAAAGTGGAAAAAAAATTAAATCCAATTGTTGGATCATATAGAATTAAACTGAAAATAATTTAAAAATAAAAAGTCGCAATTGAAGCTGTATCCATATATATATATATTGTATGTACAATACCGCCAACGTTGTACAACATTAGCAAATCACGTGTACAATGTTGAACAACGAAATCAACTTTTACTTGCACATTCTTTCTTTACGGTGTCTGCCAGCCCCGATCGAAGTGCTGTTAAGATTGAATAATGTTTTTATTTTTATTTTTAAAAGAGATGTTACGTCTATTATATTTTTACAACAAATCACAAGTGGTTAGTTATTATTGATTCAAATTTGAACTTAAAACTAAGATTACTTTTTTGTCCCAACAATAACAACCAATAACAACCTACCACTTAAAATTTATTGTAAAAATATTATAGACATATATATTTTTTTTTATTAGATTGCATACTATGATAATGACATGAGGTGCAGAACAACTCATGCTGGTGGAGCCCACTAAAGGGACACTTGGTCCACGCTCAGTACTTGTAAGTAACACGTGTTTGTTGATGAACATGTAATGGATGCTGTGATGAGTAAGTAATTGACATATCACATATTGTACATGTACGACCCAATCCTATCAAACCAGATCATCTAATCTATTCTCAGCCTTAAAACACGAGTTATCCTCTTGCCTCCCACACTTTTTTCATTATTATCTTGTACATAGATTGTGATTCTCACCCAAAAAAAAAAAAAAAAAATTCTTATATATATTGTGATGAATTATTTATTATTTTTATATAGACTTACTATTTTACATCGAAGTTGTAGTAAAGTTGTGACATAAAGTTTGTGGTCTTAGCTGATCAAAAATTAAAAAAAAAAAGTTTGTGGTCTTAGATGTTTTTTGAAAATACGAAATATAATTTTTGGGGTAAAATGTCCTGACATTTCTTAAACTTTAAGGTAGTTATACTTACGTCTGAAACTTTTATTTTAATCAATCTAGTACATAAACTTTAGTACTATAACAAATAGATTTGCTTAATTTTTATTTTTATCAATTTAAGGGGGTTTAGATTTTGCAATACAAAATTTTATGTACTAAATTGGTTAAAAAAAAAGTTTAAGGAGTGAAAATGCATCTACACGAAAGTTAAGAGGATGTTAGTGTATTTCTCCATAATTTTTATGTCAAAATTTTGATATGATTGGCTATAAGTCATAAGAGAAAAAAAAAAAAAAATTGTATATGAAAGTGAGAGAAAATCAAATCACTCACATTAAAATTATGGCAAAAGTTATAGTATAACCAAAAAAAAAAAAAAAAAAAACAACGTATTGTTGTCAATTGTCACCTAAAAATAGGAGAAAATATACGCTGTATCGGGTACATACTTTTCCTCTTTCACAGTTAGTGGGTCCCATTTAGAGGAATCTCGATTATGAGAGAAAAAAAATATACAAATAGACGCGATTGTAATTCTATATCGAGATATTTATTATTATTATTTTTTGATAAAAGACCATAACTTTATTAAGAAGAAGAAAAACATAATACATAATGATGCAAAGCCGACTCAACCATATTAGGGTTTTCCTCTATCCAAGTTTTGATAACTATCTTAGTATTTGACATATTGAGCCAAAAGATGAGCTGGACAATTGTCATCTCACTTAACATGGGAAATTTCCACACATCTAAAATCTTGCAATTTTGCTCTAATCCCACCTATAATATTGTTAATAGCAACTGGAGCTTCACAAGTTCCAATTAACGCATCAACAACTATCTTGGAGTCATTCTCAAGCACCACATCTCATACCCCTACGTCCTAAGCAAAAAGAACCCCTTCCTCCAATACTTTTGTTTCAATCTTTATAGGACCTAGCAGGATTGGTAAGTTCTTGCTTAAGGCTGCCTCTACTTGCCCTTTGTAGTCCCGAATAATAACCCCAACTCTTGTAGACTGTGTGTTAACAAAAGTAGCCCCATCAGTATTAATCTTATACCAAGATTGGGTTAGGGGTATCCATTGCACTATATTGCTGGTTTCATGACAAGCTAGCTTGAAGTTAATCGTTTGAAACTCCTCCAGTAAGTGCTTGGCTTTTCGCAAAATTTCGGCCACTGACTGTGGTGTTTTACCTTGTCTCACTGCATTTTTATTAAACCACATACACCATGCCATCGTGATGACTAACCCTAACAGTTCATCATCCATACGCTGTCCAAATTTTTAATACCAAAGAAGGTCTCCAAACTCATGGAAAACACCACCTTGACACTTAAACGAGATACTGGATAAAGTCTAGATTTCCCAGGCCTTAGGACAGCTCCACAAACAATGTCCACTGCTCTCCACCTCCTTATCGCAAGCTTCACAAGTTGGATTATCCAAAATTTTTCTTTGGCACAAATTGGACTTCGTAGGTAGTATGTTCTTGCTCGCCCTCCAAGCAAAGATTTAATCTTATTATGTACATTAAGCCCCCAGATTGTCTTACAGAAAATTTTGCTATTCCGATTGCTTGATGCCTCTCCTAAACTAGTGGTGGCTAGTGATAGTGTGACATTGTAAGTGCTCCGAACCGTGAAATTCCCTTTTGGTGTATATGTCCACACCAATCGGTCCCTAGTTAATCGGGAACTTAAAGGAATACTCATGATAGGAAGAGCATCATCTCGTGAGAACAACTGACGTACTGTATCTGACCTCCAAGTTCGAGTATGTGGATTAATAAGCAATTTCACTCTTGCATCAGTGGGTACAATAGCAGGCTTGGATGTGAGTTTGAAGGTAGAAGGTTGGTGTAACCACTTGTCGTTCCAGATGTCAATTGATTGCCCGTTCCCCACTTGCTATCGATGACCATGTTTAACCACATCTTGTGCAGCCAAAATACTCCTCCATGCATAGGATGGATGATGCCCCAGCTCAGTTGAAAGAAAATCCTCCCATTGGGGAATAATTAGCATCGAATATCCTATAGACTAGGGAAGTCGTACACGTTTATAGTCGCCATCCTTGCTTAGCTAATAAAGCTAAGTTAAAAGTTTTAAGATAAAAAAAACCCAAACTTCCCTCCTTCTTGGCCTCTTGGGTAGACACATTTTTTTCTCAACTCTATCAAGTCATTTTATTCCTCTCATTTGTTTGGCCCCACCAAAACATACTATCCAATTTATCATCCCATCGCAAAGGGTGTTAAGTAATTTAAAGACACCCATGGTACACATGGAGACAGTCTGAGCAACCCTCTCGACGAGGATCTCTTTATTTTGGTATTGGATGTGTACAGTACAGTCCATGTCATTTTCTTTATTAGTTTAAATCAATCAAATAAGATGCGATCATGATTGACTGAGCTGCACATCTATTTGCCTTAGGAAGGACAGATGTTTGAATGAAAGCAGATAAAGCGCTGCTTCAACAACCTCTCTTTGTTTTGGGTTTTGGGCTATAAGCCACTGCTCCAATAAGCCTTTTTTTGTTTTTTTTTTGAGAGAGAAGATGCTCCAACAAACTAAACTCTTGGAACTTGGATGCACAATAAGTAACATTTATTGAAAAAAAAGGCATTTTGACTTTCATATCTTGTATTTATGGGGTAAGATTAAAATATTATTTTAGCTTTTAAACTTCAAAAATTTGTTTTTTTCCTAAATTTAATTTTTATAATTTTTTTTTCAATAATTTAAAGACAAAATAGGGATGATAAAATAACTTTTTTTTCTTCTAATTATTTAGTGATGAAAAATGAAATTTTGTAAAGTTTAAGGATGGAAAATAAAACATGTTTAATAGTTTAGAAAAAAAAAATTGAACTTTTTAATAGTTTAGAGACAAAAAACAAATTTTTTAAAGTTTAAGAAAAGAATTTTTTTTATAATAAATTTGAAGAACTAAAATAGTATTTTATCCAAAATTTTATTTTTAATTTCTTATGTTCTATTGCTTGGTATAAAGATAGGGACTTAGAATTGAATTGAAATTTGGTGCAATATATATTTATTATTTAGGATTTGGCTCCTCTAAAATGGTAAAGATGACTTTTTCAATTTCAATTTTTTGTACTATCTTATTTATAAAATTGCTATTAAATTCTAATTCAATTCATAATGACGTAATTTCAAATTAAAAATGATGGAATTTTAACATGTTAAAACTCAAGTAGTTTATAACATGCTTGTGTTTATTAATTTTTTTTTTCCGTTTTATTCACTTTCTGTGAAAGACAATGTATTATTTCTATATTTTTATTTGCTCCTTTCTCTCCGACTACTTTCGTTGGTCCCTTCTCAATCATGGTATCATCATGCTCACATGGACAAAAAAAAAAAGAAAAAAAAAGGAAGAAGTTTAAAAGGTGAAATTCTGTACAAAGACTTTCATCACTTGGAGTTGGGACCTCACTTAGGCACAAGTTCACTCTAGGGAGTTCGATCCACCGTTCAAACCAAGGTTGTTCCTTAGCTACTAGTGCGGCGGTCCACTATAGCACCTATTTTTTTATTTTTTTGAAACAACTATTTAGATAAGCCAATAAAATGACAATCATATATGCACATAAGCTAATATATGTGTGATCCCACTTCTGTGGTAGAAAAATGAAGAATGATTAAAAGAAATAAATTTGTGTGTAAGAATTTTATTTGAGCAAGATACAAGTAAGGAACAAGTAAGACTTTTTTTTTTCCTTCTAAATCTTGCTTGGGCGAGAAACAAGCAAGGGATAAGCGCACTTTCTTACTTGACCTTACTTGAGCTAGAAATAAGCGAAGTGTAGGAAAACTTCTAGACTGAGAGTTTCTAAAGAGTTCTTGAGTGAGATAGTTGTGGAATATATGTTTATGTATAATCCTATAGAAAAATGAGAGAAAAATGTATGCTTGTGCTGTATCCTTTAACTACTAGTTACAAAAATGACAACGTTTCTTTAGTGATGGTTCCTACATAATTGACCATTCAAAGGTAATAAAGTTCTAAAGATGTTGTCTTGTTGGTTTCTAAGGTCTCATGATATTCATGAGATTTTGGGTTTGAAACCTCTTACCAACATCTTGGAGTCACATTGAAAGGGACAAAATTGCCCTTTGCCCTTTTCGGGCAAATTATATAGCATTATGCCCCCCTTCCTAAACTAATTAAGGAAATACCCCTCTTTTAAAACTCGATTTTTGATAAATTGAGTTAGGCCCTATAGTGGCGTTTTTAAGGATCCTATGGTGACGTTTTAAGGACCTATAGTGACGTTTTTTAACTCGACTTTAATTAAGGAAATGCTCCTCTTTTAAAACTCGATTTTTGATAAATCGAGTTAGGCCCTATAGTGGCGTTTTTAAGGATCCTATGGTGACGTTTTAAAGACCTATAGTGACGTTTTTTAACTCGACTTTAATGAAATTGACCTATAGTGGCATTTTTTTACCTATAACTCGATTTTATTGAAATCGAGTTAAAAAACGTCACTATAGGTCCTTAAAACGTCACTATAGGTCCTTAAAACGTCACTATAGGGTCTAAGATTTTTTTTTTTAAACTTGATTTATCAAAAATGGAGTTTTAAAAGAAAGACATTTCCCTAATTAGTTTGGGAAGGGGGGCATAATGCTATATAATTTGCCCGAAAAGAGCAAAAGCCCATTTTGTCCCATTGAAAGCACGCAATACACAAAACCACAAATTCAATTTTGACATAGCATTTCAAATTCAAGATCAAAAACCACCAAAGTTCAAAATCTTCCAAGCGAATAACAGTGTATAGAAACAAATTCAAGTTCATGCAAAAACAAACTGATTAGAAATAAGTTTTTAAAACAACGAAATCAAGAGAGAAAAAAAAAAAAAAAAAAAAACCTAATCGGAGGGAGAATAATAGAAAATTTGAGTCGAGAATTCTATTTGGTTGCCTAGAAAATAATAGGAAAATTGACCGCCAAGACCTATGAGAGAGAGTTTTGAACTCCCAAAACACCTGCAATCATATTGAAAGCACGCAACACACAAAACCACAAATTCAATTTTGACATAGCATTTCAAATTCAAGAACAAAAACCACAAATGTTCAAAATCTTCCAAGGGAATAACAGACTATGGACAAAAAATACCTAATCGGAGGGAGAATTATAGAAAATTTGAGTGAGAATTCTATTTAGTTGCCTAGAAAATAATAGAAAAATTGACCGCCAAGACCTATGAGAGAGAGAGTGAGAGAGATATAGAGAAAGAGAGTGATATAGAGAGAGTGAGAGTGAGAGTGAGATATAGAGCAATACTTATATAAGTTCCGTGTTTTTATTTTCGACATTTTTCAACACATTGATAAAAAATATTTAATTTCTTTTTTTCAGCAGTTATCCAACTGTTGATATAGAGTATCTCTATTTAATCTTTTTTTACCACTTATTTCAACAGTTATGCCAACCGTGGAAACAAATATGTGAATTTTTCAATAATTGAGTGCAAATGTAGGAACTAAAGGCTTTTATCAACGTTTTTAAATGACTGTGGATAAAAATTTGTTGAAAAAGCTCAAGTTTGTTATAGTGTGTGTGGAATGGGGGGACAACAAATACCCGAGGAAATAGTCAAATATTGTATGACTCAAGTGGTTCTTGATAATGAAGTATGAAACTGAGGAAGAAGTTACTTTTATGTATAAGATAAAACTTTACTGCTTTCTCGTTTGTTGTTTATTCCATCCAAGTTACTTATGCCATCCAAGTTTGTTGTTTATTCCTTTAGCATATCTCGTTTAACTTTACTGCTTTCTATGTATAAGATAAAACTATAAGCATTTTTGTGTTATTTAGCATTTTTAGGTATAAAATTAATGATTGTAGTTGTTAATTATTGCAATTTACACGAATTGTTGATGGTGTATTGCTTTATTAT
Organism: Quercus ilex subsp. ballota; assembly: GCA_032727855.1. NCBI lineage: Eukaryota > Viridiplantae > Streptophyta > Magnoliopsida > Fagales > Fagaceae > Quercus > Quercus ilex. The sequence continues at coordinate 14,913,530 of CM064914.1, read as the reverse complement.
TTCTCATGTATTTGTTTTAATTAATCTTATTAAAATTTTATAATTAGTGTAATTGTATCTTTATTTCATCATAAATTTTATTAAAACATATTTTTAAAGTTGTATAAAAAATTTAAAATATTTTTATTTGCCCTACAGTTCGATCGATGACCTACTTATTGAACTGGTCACTTGGCTTATAGATTGGGTTAATATTTGGACTAGGTTTTTTTTTTTGGGTAAACCATGATTAATGCATAAAATTAGAAATTAACAAGTCTGTTACAATACAAGCTAGTTTTATCAAAAGTCAGGATAAATTTCCACCACAAGTGGTGGGTTCAAAAATACAACAAAAGTTGACTGGAATTTGCACTTAATAGCCAATGCATCAGCACATTAATTGGTTTCACTATTTAGACTAGGTTAATAACTATGGATTGTGATCCTTTCACATGACATCTGAACATTTTATCCCTATAAAAGGCTAAAATGGCAAAAGTGAATAAAAAATATAAATGAAGAAGAGAGGATACATGTGAAGTTAATAAAAAATAATAGAAAGTAATTTAAAAAAAAAAAAAAAATTTCCGCGTGTTTTTTATTTTGTCAAACCTCTATTAAGTAACGCAAGTTTCGCAACTACTAGCAGTCGAATGTCAACTCTGTTTTAAGTTTTATAGTTTGAACTTTGAAATACAGAGTAGTATTCTACCAAACCACATGGAATACGTCAACAGTCAACCCGCCAATACGTCAACAGTCAACCCGCCAAGCCTTTAAAGGCAACAAATTTAGTTGTATTTTGGAGTTGGCAGTTGTTCTAGCAAATTCACTACTACAGAAAATCTGACTAATTGAATGCAATGTGATTTAATTGTTGCTTTTGGTTTCCAAAGCTACCCAGTTTTTTAATTAATTAATTTTATTTTATTTTATTTTTTGTGTAAGTAACAGCCCCATTCTTGATAATAATAAATTGGATTTTGCGAACCGTTAGGGCTAACGGTTCTTGTTAAGGAAATATTTTTCGAAATTTTTGGTGGGAAAGAAGAAGAAGAAGAAAAAAATACTAATTTTTTTGACAATTTTTTCAATTTCCCGTAAAGTGATAATTTTTTTAAAAAAATAATTCATTAACAAATGCTACAAGAACACATGTTAACTGAACCCTAATCTCTATTAGATTAAACCTAAACCAAACATAGCACACTGGTTGACCATAATTTTCGAAATCTAACTCTATCCACGCTCGCAATCAATTTGAGGCTTTTGATTTGTTTGAATTTCTCAAGCATTTTAGGGTACTGATTTTGAAAAGGTAAGTTTCTAACACCTAAATTCTGTTTTGGCTTCGCTCTCTCTCTCTCTCTCTTTCTCACCATATTCTCTTTTCTCTTGAGTATACTCACTCTCAAATTCTTATTCTTCTCCTCTCTTTTTTCTACTTGAGTTCATCGATATGGGTAGCTAGTTTGAAGGCTGGATGGGTTTCAAAGGGCAATGCATGGTAGTGCATCAAGCTTTGGCTGGCATGCATGGTGGCCTTGAATGGTTGCATTTCAAACAATGATGTGGGGTGGGATTTGGGATAAATAAGTATTTGAGTTTGCTTATGGGTTTTGGTGGATTTACTATTGTAGAGACCCCATTTTGTATCTCATACAACTTAAGCTTAGTCCTATGATAGTTTAAGAAGCCTAGTGTAAGGTTTGATCACTTAGAGCTAGAAGACCATCCTTTTTTTTTTTTTTTTTTTTTTTTTTTTTTAAGTTCCTAATTATGCTTATGCATGGATCAATTCGTGCATACTCGAGTCCAGGGTTGTGTATGCAAAGTTGCTCCTTGTGTATGTAGTCTCGGGTTGGTGGAGTTGTTTATGGAAATATTTTCTCGAAAATCTAGTGCAAAATTGATTGCATCAAGTTTTGCACCTTAAATTTTGTAAATACCTCATTTTGTACCCCATAGAGCTTATGCCCCCATTTCCAAATGCTAACATTTAGGGGATCTAAAATTGAGAGGTTTTGCATACTGAGTTGTTTATGGAAGTTTTCTCTTTGAAATTCGATGCAAAACTAATCCCACACCATTGGGTTGAGGTGGCAGGCCAAGATATGAATCCATGAGACAAGTCTACCGTTTGTTATTGTGATCTTGTAGCGACACTATGCCATGCCACTACCATTTTCGACCTATCTCACACTCTCTCTAACTCTCTAAGCGATGACGGTGAGTTGGGAGTGAATTGGTTTGGGAACTGCAATGAGTTTGTTGGACAGGGTTTGGTGGTTGTGCTTTAGTTTTGGGTTTGTTGGGTTGGTTTTTATTTGATGGCTGGGTTTGGGGGTTGTGATGGCAACATTGTATTAGTCTGGTGGGCGTGATCGTGGACTAGTGTTTGGTGGTAATTTTTTATTGGAGGAGAAATTGAGAATTGGAGGGAAAAAAAAAAAAAAAAAAAAAAAGGAAACGGAAAGACAAAAATGAAAAAGAAAAAGAAAAGAAAAAAACTCAAATGGATTTGTGTGTTGTGTGGGGTGTTATGAGAAAACGCTATTGGGAACAGTTTTACAAAACACCTAGAAGACAAAAACTGTTTTCACCTATCAAACATGCCATTAATTTAAAATAGGGCATTGGAAGAAGCAAAACCAAAATGGCAAAGGCGTGGGGCACATGGGGATAAGTTGCTTTAGAGGCTGTGAGTTTGAAAATTGTTGTGAAATATAAGAATAAATGAGAATAGGGATATGTAATACTAATAGATAGTGATATATCTTGAATTTATTATTTATTATTTTTATTATCATGCCATCTGTATGATTGAAATTTTCACTTATTAAAGGGTAATATGAATTGATAATCTAAGGTAAAAAAGTAACAACACAGTAGTTAAGCATTGATGGTTGTAAAAAGAACAACAGTGGTAAAAGGAATTGACATTTGAAAATGATTTGAGTTATTCAAATTCAAGATTGAGATGCCACAAATCACCACTGACGCTGAGTATAATTTTCCACTAGAAGGGTGCTTGCAGGCTATTTTTGCGAATATCTTATAAGCCCACATGAAGCAAAGCCCAAGTATTTTTGGGCCTGAAATCTCTCTTTGTAGAATTTTGTATTTTTACATGGTCTAAACCCAAAATTTAATGGAGCTGTGGTTTGGAGGGCTCAAGAGAGGATTTTGATTCACTTCTGAGTTGAAAGGAAGAAAAAGCATGTGGGCTTGAAGCACATGCATTTCCATGAGCCCATAAGTGTCTCACATGTAAGTCAAAATTAAGAAACACTAGATGATGTCCTGCGCGATGCGTGGACTACTTTAGAATTTCATTTGAAATCATTATATGTATATTAAGACTTATATATAATACTTATTTTGTTTAATATTTATATTTGCCCATAATATTGTTGAATACTTTGAAACTTGATTTTCTTAATTCATATTTTATTTAACAAAATTGTATAACACTATAAGACTATAACATATTATAATATCTATTGTAAAAGTATATTTTATTTTTAAAAACGATTAAACGATTTTGAAATTTATAAATAAGAATTTAAAGCATAGAATACTTCTATATCCTAAAATTACATAAATTTAAGTAACCTTCCAAATATTTCCTCAACCACTTTATTTTCACAATCAAATATGGAGACCTTAATTGCAAACACCCAATTTATTATCTCAATGAAATTAAGGAAATCATTTGTAAGTATTCACAAAAAGAGAATGTGATTAACAGGAGCGGCTTGATGCATTTGGGGGCCTAAGGCGAAAATTGATTATCTTGTTTTAGATGCAAAATTACTACTAATTAACATGAACTATGTAGAATTTTTTCTTTTTTAAGAAATTTTATAGATAGAAAAAATTTGACAAAATTTTTCATACTTGTTGATGTGGTAGATTGATAGTGGTAAGTAAAAGAGTGATGTTAGTGGTAGAGTTAGATGAGAACTAGTAAAAGTTTGCTAACTAAACTCTTATTATTATTCTTATTTTTTTTTTTTAAGAAGTGTAACATTCACAATATTTTTTTTTATAACAAATCCTAGGTTTTAAGTTGCTTTTGACTTTCTATTTGAAAATATCACTATAATTATTTTTTTGCCATCAATAAAAGGCGGTAACAACTTGCTACTCAGCATTAGTTGTAAAAGTATTGTGAAAAATATTGTGAATGTTGCATTTTTCTTTATTTTTTATTTGTTTCTCATCTGGTAAAAAAATATTATTTTATTTATTGATTATAAATAACCCTATTGGTTAAAGTTTGGGGGCCTTAGGCGACCGCATCTCTTGCTCCACCATTCAGCCGGCCCTGGTGATTAAACAAAAAGAAATTGGCTAAAAATACATCTACTTATCAAAATTTAATTATCTTTACTTGGGCTTCCGTATCCTTTTAAAAAAAAAGTGAAAATACTTTGAAATTATCACCGATTTAATTTTTATCACCATGGCTTAAACCACACAAAATAGTTGTAAAAAACCTACAAAGAAACCTACGGATTATGAGTTCTAACATAAAATAATAATAAAAAATAGCTAATTTCATAAATAATCAATTATAATGTTTCTTTTTCTTTTTCTCTAGTTCTAAAATAAAATACACTTATGACTTTCTCAAACCAAAATCTCAAACACCCAAAGACTCAAAGCGAATCATAACATTTACAAAATCCACAATGTCTAACTTCAACATCAAAACTGTAAGCTACTGTCACTGAATAAAAAATGTGAATGTTCAAATAGCGTTGAAAACACTATGAACGTTTAGACCCCCAAAAACAAATTACCAAATCAAGCTTATTATCAAACAATAAATGTGCGGAGCATGAACATAAGCTAATGACAGAATTGATAAACAATCTAAACCAATTTAAAATCACATCTATAGCAGAAATTAAATGGTAAAGATAAAGGGAAGAGAGATGCAAACACAAAGACAACACGGCGATGTGTCATCGAAGAGGAAATCGAAGCCCTCGACATAAAACCTCTCCGCCGCCCTCCAAGCGGTCAATAATCCACTAGAAAATGTAGTTGGGATACATGAACAACAATAGACCCTCCAAGCCTAATCTACCCAGGTACCTAAGCCCTCCAAGCTTCTTGCTCCAACGAGGTTGCGCCGAACCTTTTTCTTCTCTAGCTTACGGGATTCCGCTATAGCCCATAGCATCAACCAATAACCATTGGTTCCTTCCAAACTGCTTCCCTAAGCACCAAAAGACATTCTCACAGGCGTGGGTATGGTGAGAAAATGATTTGGTCAAGAACTTCTCAAGGATGTATCAATGAAGAAGGTGAGAGAAGAGGAATTTGAAGAGTCTATTAGGTAAAGATTGTAGATGAATTAATCTTATTTTTCTCTAGGATTTTTCTCTCAAAATTCTCTCTGGAAGCTCTCTACATTTCGTGGGTTTAAGGGGTATTTATACTTGGGTGAGAAAGGAATGTGAAGAGTCAGTTTTTCCCAAACAGGGCTGGTTGGCGGCTTGGCCTCGCGACTTGACTAATTCGCGAGTTCAAGCCGTGAGATAACAGAACGGCCAGGCTGGACCTTTTGTCCTGTAGTGCACCAGCTGGCGTGACTGTTCATCTTCTCGCATGCTTCACACGTGTGCTGCAGTTGGCGGCTTGCCAGTCGCGAGTCACCCGCGAATCCCTGCATCCTTGCACAAACTTGATCATTTCTTCACACTCTCTCACTCACTACTCTTACATGAATCCCACCTAAATACAGGGTTTCTAAGTACTGAAATACAAGCAAATTGGTACGGAATAAAGCCAACAAGATAGTTGATTAAATTCAACCTTACAAAATGCAAGCTGCCTTCCTTGGTCATAGCCTACTCATACGGGTTAAGATCAAATGGTACTGCATTGTTAGAGTTATGTAGGTGTCATTAAAAGGTTAGAGGTAAATGATATTGTTTTTGGTCATAGTGTATTTGAGATGGGATGACATAAAGAGTTATGAGGATGTACATATAAAGGAATAAAAGTGAAAATAGTGAACGGAAATGCAAAGAGTTTTTTTGTGTATGCGAGAGAGGAAAAGTCTTGAAACATTGAATCAAATGAAATAAATAGTAGTTTTAAAAAATTGAATAAAAAATGTAACAAAAAATAGTCTTGAAACATTGAATCAAAGGAAATAAAGAGTTTCTATTTTTAAATTTGTTTTTATCTTTGACGTGACTTAAGAGTATTTCAAATCTCTTCATAGAATACGCCATATGGTAGAATTTTATTATCTCTCGTATGAGATCTCTGCTTATATATATATATATATATATATAAATATTGATTCCTTGTTGCAAATTCCTTATTTCATGATGCATGTTTATTGCTATAATCCTCTAAAATCAACAGTGACATTAGATAGAAAATAGTAAAAGAAAGTTAGCTATGAATGATGAGATTACCCAAAATCAACCCCAAGCCAAACCAACTTCACTTCTCTTTGAAACCTACGGCTCAAAATTACCAAAACTCAGAAGAGTCATTAGCGAAGAGCAGTACTTGGGGACTTTAGAGACCCTCAAAGACCTTTATAAGCCGAAGTGGGTGGGACATGAAAAAGAGAAGAAAGAAGAAAAAGTTTTACCAACCTTAAATTTCATCATCTACTATTTATCCCACAAAAATACAACATTCTTGTATGAAATACAGTGGAGGCCATAATGAGTTTCTTAGATCCTTGATCACATGTGTAGAATCCTCTCTCTCTCCCTCGCCACATCGCTCTAAATTTTCCCTCTTTATATCTCTATATATTAAGAAAATTCAGAAAATTAGTTTTGTCTTCAAAAAAGGTCAAAAATACTCCTAATTTAATTAGATAATCTTTATTCTTAAAAAATAAAAAATAGGGTTAAATTGTAATTCAACAAAATTAAAAAACAAGAGATAAATTCAAATCCTAAATTTTAGTTTTATAAACTCACTGATGATAGATAAATTCAAATTGAAAAATTATATTAAACTCAAAATAAAAAAAAGAGTCTCATCGCATATGCGAAGCGCGTGTGATGAGGCTAGTTATATTTTAAGGCTTATCCTCTTTGCCTGCTTGTTATTTTATTCAAACTCTTATTTGCAAGTTAATGCTTTTGTGTGCAGCTTTTGTGACAACACCGCAAGCCTTAATCACAATATGTGTTGACGAGAGTAGCAGACTCAACCCCTATCTCAAACCTGGGTCCAAAAGCGAAGCCAATGCAAGCGTGAAGCGTGGCAAGGCAAAGAAGAAGACCCAAACAAAGGGCAAGAGAGAATAATATGTTCAGCATGCATGATAGGTACTTATTTCAACTAATGTATCAGCACAAGGAACCAAAATTATCCTTAACTTGCTGTGGTTTTCATAGATTCTTTTCTCTATTTTCTAGCAGACACTTACTCTTCCAAGAATCTAAACTTGAGAATTTTGTTGATATATATAGAATAAGTTATGCTTGATTTGGTTTCCATTATAAGCTTGATACAAGGATTTCAGTACCATATTCCATAACTAAGCATCGACAGAGAAATTTATCCGACAGCTTGTGCTCTTTTTTACCTTTTTGGTACAAGCAACTTATACTCCACAAGTGCGATTTTCCCCACTCTCATACAGCAATAATGATAGTGTTTCTCCCACAACAAAAACTCCTTTCAAAGATGATTTTCCAAAAAAAAAAAAAAAAAAAACTAGTAACAACTTCTAACATATTCTAATCATGACATGTCATGATTGTTTTCAAAATCTACATTGTTAGATCTATTAAGCATGTACTTGCAAGTCAAGTATCCTAGTCTTACTAAGTTAGATTAGAATTACGCTAGCTACTCCTATAAACACCCAACGATGTACATTTTTGTTTTTGTTGTTGTGAATAGATTCGGTCAGCTCTTTCCTTTCATACTATCGAAGTTGTATCTCTGTAACCCTTGTAAGTTGTAAAGTAATCACTCATTGTGTTAGCCTTTTTACAGGTTTCCTATAGCTAAAGACAGGTTTTAAATAGAAAAATTCTAAGACCATGAAAAATGGCACAATTTATACTATAATTGTCCAAGCGACAGACTGTAAATGATAAAGAAAAACTACTTCAAATATGTCTTCATTGGTCTTGGTCTTGTCTATCTCCTCAATCAAAGACTTGTCGTCCCGCCTGTTGTCCTCTGTCAAGTCACAAGCAAAGGTTTTGTGCTCACAAACTACCATGCCTTTTGTTCTCACTTCTCAGTTAATCGCTACAAAAATCTCACAAACTTTCATGCACATTATTCCCTGTTAACCACTAGTACAAATTTGTCATCACAAAACTACCAATCTCTAGCCATCTTTTCTTGGAATTTTCCAACAAGACGACTACACGACCTCCTGGACAACATACCCCCTTTTTCGGTATTTTGATGCACGGGTGCGTTTCGGGACTTGGGTGCGGGTGCGAGACTTGACAATTTTTGAAAAAGGTGGGTGCGGGTGCGGCGGGACTCAGCGATTAAAAAATTATTAAAAATATTTTTAATATATTGCTAAGCATACTTTTTCACATTATATAAACATATACCAAATTTAAGAGCAAAGTAGATAATAACTAAAACATGATGTTCATAAATTAAATACAACCCATAAGATTGAAACTAAAACATTTCATAATGTTCGGAAATTAGAATACAACTCACAAGTTTGAAACTAAAACAAAATAAAAGATAATTAACAAGACAATCAAACACCAACATCATCATCATCAAGATCAATAGCTTCACTTCGAACTTTCACTAGTAGTAACACTAATGCTAGCATTCCCAATAACCATGGCCTCCAACTCTGGTTCATCAAGTGTAAGGGATGCATTCTCAAGAATTCCAGCTCCTCCATGTATGTTGCTCTCATTCGAAGAGTCTCCTGCAATATCCCACATCTTTGTTGCTGTATTTACGTACCCCTCATTGCGCCTTGATAAGAGTCGAAGATTAGAATGCACATATACCAAATCCTTAATGCGTGAAGGAGCCATTTTGTTTCTTTTTAAGGAATGAATGAATTTGTATGTGCCCCAATTCCTCTTAGTGCATGAGGATGAACAAGGTTGTCCAAAAAGTTTAAGGGCAAGGGTTTAAAGAGTTGGAAATGCGGAGCCATGGTATTGCCACCAAACCAAAGGTTGTAAGGCTCACTTATCTGTTAAGGCATCTGGTGAAGGAAACCTCCCTCCTGAAAATGAAGCAAACTCAAACTTCACCACCTTTAATTCATTCTCATCTTCAAAGTATCGAACCAAACACTTGCTCCTTTCCATAGAAATTTCATGATCCTGATGTGGAGAGATGCGTTTTGGATTCTCCGAAAGCCATTCAATGGAGTAATACCTAGTTAAAGATTAAAAAACAAATATAGATGAAACGTGTGTTTTACTAGAAGGGTGAACTAAGGAAAATAGAAAATAAATGTACTTACTTAGGATTTAAGGAATGAGCTAAGCAATGTAGTGGTATACAATTTTTAGTCCATCGATCAATGAGTATATCATACACCACACTCCAAAATGAGCTATACTAATCATCTTCCAAGCCTTCGTGCTGATATATTGCTGCCTTCACCTTTTTTATTATTGAATCCCACATCTCATACACAAGATGAAGACAAGGCTTATCAGTGTCAACTACTCGTAGCATATCATAAATAGGTATTATGAATTCAAGGATATAATCAATATTATCCCACCAAATATCACTTAGAATCATATCTTTCACCTTTTGAGCTTTTCCAACATCGTCCTCCCTATAACAAGCCCATTGGTCACTAATAGCCATGGCTTGAAGGCATCTTTTTATCAACTTCAACCTTTTTAGCATTACAACAATCGAAGCAAATCTAGTATCAGCAACTTGGAGCAGTTTTAATGGACAAAATTCATTAAACATTACTAACCTCATTGAATGGTTCATGATAAAAACACGTATGAAGAATGCATCATCAGCAATACATGTAATCCAACTACATTCATCATATGTAACTTCATTCTTTTCAGTGTTTTTTACTGCACAAATATTCTTCAAAGCTAGATTGAGAGTGTGGACAACATAGGGTGTCCAAAATATTTTAGGATACTCACCTTCAATAAGAGCTCCAGCAGACTTTATCATACTAGCATTATCAGTGATGACTTGGACAACTTTTTCATGTCCAATCTCTTTTATAGCATCCTTCAACACTGGACCCCCATCTGATATAGCCATAATATTAATAAGATGCCTCCTTTATGGATTTGACCATCCATCATGAGTCCTTAATTGGTTTCAAAAGTCTTTCAACATGAGCTCTTTCTTTTTGCAAAAGTGTTGTTCTCAAGGCATTGTATCAAGGAGGAACATAACCCAGAATGTTATGGGTAGCAGCATATGTATAGGAATTATGATAATATGGGTTCCTTGCAAAGTTAAACGGAAGCCCACCAGTGTAAAACATCCTAGCAATTCTGCTATCCAAATCATATCTAGCATTATTCTGGAGTGCTCTCTCCAAAGGAGAATTCATAGTCACATTCCTCCTCTTACCATCAATCGGATTTGTATTATCACTCCCTTCTTGTCTCCGAAATGGGGAAATAGATATAGGCCCACGGCCTGGGGGAGGTGGGGGTAAGAGAATTTGACTTCTCCGTTCAATTTCTAACTTATCATTCTTAACTTGATCATGCATTTGCTACATTTCCAGCCTATGGCTCGGTGTCACCTTAGGGCATGGTTTAATACCTTTATTAGGAATTTTTAATAAATGAGCCTTAACCCTAGAATAGGATCCCATATAAACTACACCACAATACTTGCACTTTAAGTATGTGTTTCCATCTGATTTAACAGTAGCACCAGGTGGTTTTTCTACTTTATTCACATACTGCCAAAGAGGAGATTCATCATTTACCACTTCTTGTTCATGATTAGATGAAGGTGAAGTTTCTATGCTAGTAACTTCGTCCATTGCAAATTCAATAGATTCAATTTAACCTACAAATAATAACTATTAACTAAATAAATTAATAATAAATCAAACCCAAGTTCACAGATTCACAAATCACAATGAGTAATAACTATTAACTAAATAAAACTAAGATTGAAAAGAAACTAAGATTCACAAATCACAGATTCACAGATTCACAAATCACAAATCAAACTAAGATTGAAAGCTTTTATATCAATACCTGAGTTGAGAATGCATAAGAGAGAGCTGAAGTTTGAATGAAGTGACTGAAATTTCGGAGTGGATGAAATGAGGATGCATGAGAGAGTTTAGGCCCTTTAGGGTTTAATATTAAGTTCAAACGGTGCGTTTTGCACCTTTTTTTTTTTTTTTTTTTTTGAATTTCAGCTTGAATTGGCCGTTTCGGCCATTTTGGCGGTTTCGCCTGATATGGCCGATATGGCCCGAGTCGACGCGAATCAGTACAATTCGGCTTGAGTTTGAGTCGCGTCGGCGCAAGTAGGCCTAAGTCGTTGAAAAAAAAAACACGTGGCAGGATGCAGCCCGATATGCACTAACGCGTGAGTAGCGGCGTCCCTCGCTTGTCGCAGCGTTGCGCCGCGTTGAATGCGGGTGTGGCTTCTCTGGCGCTGCGTCCGTGCTTCCTAGGTATTTTCCCACCACCCCACGCGCTCTCACACGCCACCGAAAGAAACTCACATGCCTCCTTATGCTTGCTTTTTCTTGTACCAACAATAGATTTGAATTATGCGCCCACACATCATTGTTGCCTTGATTTGCCTATGTCATTAGTGATATCATCCTTGCCACATCAACAACCACATCATGATTGATGTCAATAGTGATATCATCCCTATCACGTCAATCATCACCTCATCACTAATGCCCGCAATTACTCATCCTTGCCACATAATCACTAACATTATCAATGGCGTCATCAAATTTGATCTTATGTTGACCTATGTAGCACGGGTGCGTTTCTGGATTCGGGTGCGGGTGCGGGACTCGGAAATTTTTGAAAAAGTAGGGTGCGGCGGGGTGTGGCGATTAAAAAATTATTAAAAATATTTTTATTTATATTTTCTATATATTTTTACTATTAAAATATTCTTAAAAAACACATTACTATGGCTTGATTCACAAAACAAAGAAAGAAGAAGGCAAGAAACACATTACTATGCCTCAGAGGTGGGAATTTCGGCTGTTCCGGTTTGATTTAAGGCCGATTTCGGCTTGTTTTGGCCGTTTCGGCCATTTCGGTCACCGACCGATACGACCTGATATGACGATACGGCCGATTATGGCCAAATCGGCTCGATTTGGCATGAATCGAAGCTGAGTTGGAGCGAATCGAGCCGAGTCGGCGTGAATCCGAGAAAAAAAAAAAAAAAAAAAGCTCAGACACGGCGCTGACGTGCTGGCAGTCGCGTCGGACGCCACACCCCGCGTCGGACTTCGGTGCAGCACCCTCTCAGCCGCGTCCGTGCATCCTAGATGTTGACTAACTCTCTGATTCCTAATCTTTATGAAATCAAACCCCTTACCCCTTGATTTTTCAAATTAAATTCGGTTTACAGTTCGTTTTTACATTGGAGTACTCTAAACCCCTTATTTGTTTTATTGCTTCACTATACATTGATTGATATGGTAATTGAGATTAGATTGCTACGTGTGCTTGAATTACATCTGAATTTGTTGAATTTTCATTAGTAAATTGGTATTGGGGTCAAAATGGAAATTTCAAATTCTTCCTTTTTGCTGAAATAAATTTGTGTCTTTTTCTCCCAAAGGGGAAAAAAAAACCAAAAATTTCTGAAAGCATTTCAAGTTTTTAATATTGAAACTCTATTTATAAAGAAAAACCTTCTTCCCTAGAGTAAACAATATAAATTCTTTAAATTTGACCTTTTTTAAATTTCTCCTACCTTTACACTAAATTGACCTTAAATGCACTTAAATGATTAGGTTTTATTTTCAATTTTGCTAGGTCAGGCTTGTCCATGTACTTTCTATGCTTTGGTGTTTACAATAAGGAAGAGTAATGCTACATACACAAGAATGCTTGATGCCTCAAATTCGGACTCAATTGAAAAACCAAATGACATGCCATATGATATGTCAAATCTCAAAAAAATCAATCACATGATTTAGTATGACATGTCTCAACAATTTCATGAAATTATTTGGTGCACCTAGGTGGACCACCCTATTTTCACATTAAGGTGGAACCCGCATGTGGATCCCACACATAGGACCAACATTTATGTGAGGGAAGGGTGTAGTCCACCGGGTGTACTGAATAGTTTCTCATTTCCAATATTTCAGCAGAGACATGTACTTTAGTAGTACAATAAACTCCTTCATTTGACATAAATGGTGGATCCTGAATTTAATTAGTAGGATTTACTATTACTTGAGAGAGTAGCATGTTGCTCTACTCCTAAATAACTACTCTTTTTTTTGGTAAGTAAATTTCAGTATTGGATTAGGACAACTTCAATATTTTCAGGGAAATTTTTCTAGGGTTTTGAAAAAACTTTCAGTGGAATGAAGCTATATTTTGGGAAATATTTCCCAGTGAGTGTGACCATGATAAAGTTCTAAGACAATGGCATCACTGCCAGGTTATCCTGTTTTAGTTAGTTGTTCCCTGGGTGAGGTTCTAATAATCAAATTTCTCTTTTATTGGAAAACGGCCTTAATTGTAGGAAAATGCTTCTGCTATTATATATAGTATTAGATTTTGTTGAATACCATGTTTTGAACCCAAAATAGTGGCCTTAAAAAGAGTTTTGTAAACAGAGATATAAAGGAATTCAAATTACTAGCCCAGCGGAGACAGGACACTGAAACAGGTGATAGAGAGACAGTAAAACATTTATCTTGAAATATTTATTCAACTAAAACCACACTCAGAAAATGTAGTGACAAAGATGAGTAGAAAATGCTACTTTAATATGTTGAGCAGTAAGTAATGATTCGTATGTATCATTTTATATTGAGGTTAAACTCAGTTGAACATACAAACACACAATATAGTCATGCAGATGAGATTTTCTATGTTAAACTGGGGCTATTTCTCACTGACCAGCACATATTATTGAATAGATATAATCTTCTGCAGTGATGAATTCTTCAGCTAAGTATTCATCTCTACAATGATGTGATACAGCAAGCAACAGCAGTAAATCTTCTCTTCACCAGCACATGTTATTGCATACACATTATATCATCTCAAAAATCAAAGCTGGTTATCTAGAGAGCAAAAGTGGTAGACAGGGAATTCCAAGGTGGATTCCCTGGAATAGTTTGTGAAAGGTTTTCGTTTGCAAAAATGTTCTCATTCACGGAAGATTTTTTATTTATTATTTTTTTTATCTTTTCTATAATCTACAGATTTCAATGTAAAATAGTCTTATATGTCTTCCTGAGCTAAAGCTCTGGAAAACTTTCCTGTGTATCTACATGGGATAATCTGGCAATGCAATCAGGTTTCAACAGTATAACTAGCCCCTTGGCTAATTCAAAACTCAGATATATCCATTTCCCACACCAGTAGGGTCAAGTCACTGCAAAGAAACAAGTTATATGTTTTGTTCCATTATTGACTTACATTGTCTGGAAAAAAAAGGTAAAACATATGATATGCCCAATCCCACAGGATGAAGTAGTTAGTGCCTTCCATTTGTCAAATGCCCGAAATAAGTCTAGCGTTTCGAATATGGTTTTTTATGGCGAAGCCTTTGTTTAGGAAGTTCATGCAAATCCACAAATTTTGTTTTCCGCTGCATTTTTGCTGGAGCAGAACAAAGAAAAAGAAAAATTCAAAGCCCATGTAAGAGTGAAAAGCTATAATCCACAAACTGAAAAAACCAAAAGACAGTGGTACTATACAAACCATTCTCAGCTTGTTGGTAACAAGCTTGAAGTTTCCTCTTTGTAGCTTTCAGTTTTGCTTGGACTGCAGCATCATCTAAAAGCCTAGATTTCTGGAAGAAGATCATGGATGAGATGGAGATGGAGGCTTGAAGTTGAAAACTGCAAAAAGTTCATAGTCATGATACTTGCATCTTGTTCACTGGTTGATGGGCTATTATGGATTTTCTTCTTGTTCTGGAACTCTATTTTGTTATTGACCTTCTGCTCCAAATTCAAATTATGAGTTCTTCCTTTCTTAGATATAGTATTTGATGTTTCAGTATTACTAGTTAATTTAATGACAGATTGTTGCTGTGTCAGCTGGTGCTTCTTGTCACGGATAGGTGTAGTGACCTCCATGGAAGCTGTGAGTTATGCTTGGTACTATTTTGGTTTCCTGGCAGGGGTTTTGTTCCACTTTCAAGATTCTTGTCATACTCCATGTTGAGTTCAAAATCTGCAAAAAACATAACATACCTAAAATTTAAGTTCCAAAACAAGAAGCTATACTGAATAAAACTAAGGATTTATAACTCACTTCCATCGTCATCGATGCCATTAAAGAACTTTGCATCAGGCCGGTTAAAAAGCACAAAGAATCAGCTTTCAATCAGTAAATCACCATAAAATCCAAAACTATAATCAAACCTCAAAAGCTAACAAAAAACTGTGACACAGCCTCAAAAACTAACAGAGCCTATACCTGTGAGAGCTTTATTGGAGTTTTTGGTGCAAAGAGAGCCCCTTCATCCAATGGAGGAGAAGGGAGCCCTTCCTCATCAAAAACAGTGGAAGGGTTAGAGTCTACAGGACCTTCTGCACAGGAAACATTAAGAAAATAGTTATAAAAGTGTAAATTGAAGGATGGATAATTGAAGAGGAAGACATTCTATATATAAACTCTTAGTTTCATTACCGGCAATAATTGCCGCAGCATCAAGCCACTCGTTTGTCATTATCTTCCAACCACTGGAATAAACGACGACAATTAGATTCTAAGAGATGTTTCACCAATGTAGACAATGGTTAAAGCTGCTAATAAACTTGAGATATCACACATCTCTAGGGCTTAAGATAAATCGTAAACCTCAAAAGAATTTCTTCTTTCTAAGCTAAATTTCATCATGTTGATTTGAGATGGAAAGCATCAAACACACTGTAAATGCTACACATGGCAGCATGTAAAGGATATATATATATATTTTTCCATAAGACCCTTTCATCAATCACCATTGTAAAGTTGCGCCATCTTTTCAACTATCATTTTATAGCCCCTATTAGCAGCTTATTATAGCTTTCTATAGGCAAAACATTACCATTAGTGAAAATCCATACAATCAGTAAGAAAAAACTGTTAGTTTAAAAGTTTATTCTATGTTTTATACTTGTATTACTCTTTTACAAGGTAGTTTCAAATTTCTTTCCTAAAAATTCCAAAAATGGACATAAATCATCCAACTCTTCTGAAGCATACTAGCACCCAGCCTCCAGCCTACCCCAATACACAGGTCATAGGATGAGATGATATAATTGAAAGGTTAAAAAGCTTCTGGAAATATTTATATTTCCCAAAAGTGTATTTGTCAGGTACATTGTATGTGTAGAAATTAGACCTGAAATCTTAGAACAGAATAACATTATTGTGTCTATTCTTATTTCTTCATATCTTCAGTAAAAAAGTATATTCGAAACATTACAATGGGGCTTGAATCTCGGCCATCCCTCTTAGATGCACGTATCAAACTAAAATCTTAGCAAATGAAGAATTCATTAATTTTGATTTCAATATATGTTTAACAGCATGACGAGTCAGAGCTCAAATGTCCATGTCGTTCCATGCATGAGATGAGCACTCAACATTTTTAGAGTGACATTGTAATATTTTCCTATATTGGTGTTTGTGTATATACTATTGATAATTAATTGAATAACATGGAAATGCAAATGAAACATGTCTGTTCAAGCAACTTCACGAAAGCAATGAAATGAAATGAAAAAGAGAAGATCCATTTAATAAAGAAGGCTAATGATGATAGAATACATTCCAAATGCTGCAGTATCCAATTACCGTCAAATTAGGCAAATGAGTTTCTTTCCGTTATCTTTTATCATGTAACATTGAAAGGCAGTCAAGATTATTTTGGGCATCCGAAAAATATTGCCATCAGGTTTGAAAAATTATCTAAATCAGTGTCACCTGATTAAAGTAGCTGAAGTTCATATTATCCGAAGCATATGTCTCAGTATGCCTTACACCAAATAGTACATGCTTCATAATACCTTGGAATATATAGCATAGCCAAGTACATTCCCTGGAAGCTTGCAGAGCTATTCTGCTATGCCTCAAAAAAGCTGATCTGTTATTTTTTTGCTATAAAGCAGAACTTGAGGCATATGCTATGGATCACATTTCAAATACTAATGTAACTAATGCAACTCAAGTATATCATATTTGTCGTATCTGTTGAAGGAAATGAATGTACTGTACTAATAAAAAATAACTCAGCAGACGTGGCAAGAAGATTTGTAGGTCAATAAAAGTTCAATAATAAATAGGGTTCCTGGTGATGTCTGCCACTACATTGTAGATCAGTAAATTACTAAAGAGGGGGATGTATGATCTTGGAAACTAATAGTAGAATACAAAACTGAATTGCAATGTTTATAAAATTTCGCTATAATTATGTAGTGTAACGAATTATTAATAACCTGAATTGACAAATAACATTAAAGATACCACTTTAAGGATCAACAAGATGGAAGCAGAATCTTCATTATCAATATATTCTAAAAGAGATAGTATAGCAGCATTAAAATCAAAACAGTTTCAAGTCACTTGGTTACGGATAACCATCAATGTAAACAGGCAGTAGCTAAAGGCAACAGATTCATACTTAATAAGTGTCTGTATAAACTTTCTAATCTGTTTTGACCTGTGCCTTCGAAGAGCATTAACCGTTCTTCCTATATTTGTGGCCCGAAAGGATGGAACTTCATCATAAACCCACAAGCTCAAACAAGCTCAAACATAATGTCATAGAAAACTTAATAACCTAATTAGTTGAATATACAATTGTACGAATGAAATATAATTTTGACAGAGAAGCATTTCCAAGTGATTGGAACCAATATAACATGAAAGATAAT
Organism: Quercus ilex subsp. ballota; assembly: GCA_032727855.1. NCBI lineage: Eukaryota > Viridiplantae > Streptophyta > Magnoliopsida > Fagales > Fagaceae > Quercus > Quercus ilex. Next base: position 14,895,493 of record CM064914.1, on the reverse strand, counting down.
GTTGAGTGATTCTCAAGAATGGCCTTATAAAGCTGACAAGACATAATTTCACTAAACTCTTAAATGGGCACGCACGTGAATCACTAAGTAATTTAAGTGCTATAAGAAGCAAAAAGATGATTAGAAAAGAATGCAAAATACGCTGAATGTATCACTGCCAAGGGATGAAGATGCAACTACCCTGTCATAGATTTAAACTGCTTCTGAAAGACAATGTTAGTAACAAAAGATCTTAACAGTTCAAGCATCTATACATAGAAAAATAATAATACAAAGAAGTCAATAAATTCAGTTGATTGAGGAAGAAATAACTCGATGAGGAATCCAAACAGTTCTTTAGTGCAAGTTGAACTTAATTTGAGCTAGCTGTGTTTCATATCAGTGTTTCTGGACACAGGATCATTCACGAATAATAAATCTTTTTAGAGGAGAGTAAGACATTTGAGACACTGATTTTCCATGAAACTCAAAAGTAAATATTACAGCATGGCATTGACTATTAAAGAATTGTACAGTGAGATTTTATATTTGACTCATTTCATGTGCTATAGAAGGAATGATAGATAGAAACAAACAGAACTTTATATAATAGGTATATAGAGTGCAATAGTGTTTGGTTCATTTCTATAGGAAGAATAAGCGCGCCATTAGAGATTTAAATTTTTGCGAGAATTGCAAGCTAACTTAATAAAGTATTATCTAAATGATGATTGGTATTCCTTGTAAAGGAAAACCATCATTAATAACTGAAAATGGACTCAATTTTTACCTGCAGAACCTCAACAGAATGAACCATCATTTGCAGCTTCCTTAAGGACTTGAATATTAATGTTTCAGACTGTAGATGAAAACAAAGCACAACTTATTAAAAAAAAAAAAAGTAAAATCCTAAAAGTGATCCGGGCACATTCCCAATGTGTGATCTAACAAAATTATCTCATTCAATTATACTGTAAAACTGAATTACACCTGCGAAGCAACAATTTATACAAACCTCATCTTGACTATTTTCAAGAATCTCCCTGGTCCTTAAAACCTCAAAAAAAATCTCACTCTCTTCATCAATCTCATCTGTCAATGCCTCCGCTTCGCTGTAACTGTATTTGCTCTCTTGGGTCGTATTCATCTCTGTCTGATCACTATTGCTATCAACCTTACTCTGCTCACTGCCACCAACTTCCAGATCAGCAGTATTACTAGTTAATCTAGTATTAGCCCTCACAATTGCATGTTCATCATTGAAATTGCCATTGTTGGTCTCATTGAGCATTGCTAACTCATTGTGATTTTGCCCACAACATTGAGTCCCTGCTTGGCAAGAGTAAAGTTTTTCAACAATCTGACCCCTTTGTAACTTGAACTCATTTGGGTGATCTGTAGCTGCCACTATGATTGCATATTCAATATCTCAAAGATACTACAATTCACTCCCTGAAAATAGTCTCTCCAGTAACTAAAGCTTTTATCTTGCGTGGTGATAACCTGAAACAAAATATATCATCAAATGGGGATTTCTAGCAGAGCGTTTGAAAAGCTAAAATTAAATACTTCCTGTCACTCTAAAGAATTTCTTTCTAACAATTATGAAATGGAAATGGGTATTCAGAAGTACTCATAAAAATTTTGAAAAACAAGATGAGTAAGCAGTGCTTTTCTGATCAAAATCACATGATTGTATACAAAAATTCCAATCGGTGTGCAATTTTTCATACAAAATCGTTGATATGACAATCAAGAATTGCCAAACAATGATTTCAAAGATCAAAACTTGAAGTCACTATATGACATGATACGTATGAAGCTCACTATTTTATTCTTTATCTTTTGCATGCAGTTGAAGCATAGAAGACGTGGCCTTCAGATCAAAATGAGAAACTGGACGTGACTACTTTTGAGAGAGAAAATGGGAAAAGAGAGGGAGAAAGGAAAGGAAAAATATTTTTTGTTTTGAGTGATTCAGGAAAAAGACATGAGTTGGTGCCAATAAAATAAAACTGCCAAAGAAGTTAGAGAAAAATTCACAGAAATTTCAAAGCTTTAAGCGGTTTCGTACAAACCTTTTATCAGCAATGGTGGTTTTCTTTTACTCGCTGTTATGTGCTTTGACATATAATGACTTTACTTTCCTAGTTTATGAAAAATATAGTAAGGAAGTGATGATGGCAAGAAGGATGTTGGAGGAAGTGTCACGTATTGGAGCTCACTTCTTCCATTGGTGAATGTCTTTCCATTAAATGCTACAACCATCATAGTCTTACCATATTCAGCATTTGCTTCGAAGATGATATTGGCCCAATTTGTTTAAAACAGATAAGCCACACTCTGTGTACGTTTGGAATAGTTTATTAAGCTGTAATTGAAAGCTTTTGTTGTAAATATTATAGATAACGGTAAAAGTTAGTTAAATAGTATAGTGAGGCTTATGAATATTATCAAAAAGTGCAATGAGACCTATGAATAGTGATAAAAATAAACAGAAGTTTTAAATAAGCTGGAATTTTCAGCTTGTCCCAAACGGACACTACATGCACAAAAGTTTTGACAAACAGTTTTAATTGCTAAATTTTTATTAGTTCTCATTTGGGTCTATTACTGATATTACCATTTTACTTACTATTAACTTGTCACTTGAGGCTTTTTGGTAAAGTTTGTGGTTGACTTTGTGTTAGAATTTCATTCTCTCTCGCTTACATGTGTTTGTTTGAATGTTTCTTTATTTTTTTTTTTTATTAATAAAAAATTTTCACCTTGGTAGTTGTGCAATTTTTTTGATCATCTAAAATGACAAGAAACGGAAGTTAAAACTCAGAAGAACCAAGATATGTCAAAATCCTCTTGAGAAGGTATTTCTTATGCCAAGCTTATGCGCCCTATATGAGATTTACATGTGGGTTTCACCTAGGGAACTCGCACGTCAAACTCATATAGGGAGCATAAGCTGAGGCATATGAAAATTTTGCCACTTAAAGAGTGAGTATACTGTACTAATTTGTGTAAAACAGATACTGCTAGAATTTAGAAGTTTTTTGTTCACTTAATCTTTTGTGAGTGAAAGCTAGTTAAATTTTCTGTAATTAGTATAAGTATAAATATATATAAATGAAGCTAATTTCAGGAAAAGAAATACTTCCTATGCTCAATATTAGTATAAGACAACTTATTTAATATTAGTTAATGATCACAAAGTTGGATCAGATCCTATAAGTTGGATCAGATCCTATAATAACTTCACCATAAAGTTTTTAAATTTTGGCCATTGATTATTAAATGAGTGATTTAGATGATGTAACATAATTTGCATTTAAACAATTGAATTACTGATATCATGGCAAAATGTAAACCATCTTTTATTTTATTTTTTTTAATTTTAATTTTATTTTATTGTGAGAATCATGTAAACCGTCTATTTAATATATGGATAAGTTAGAATTTGAAGAAATATGTAATAGAACTACATATTCTGTGTTTCTCAAAAAAAAAAAAAAAAAAAACTATATATTTTGTAATTTTTTTTTTTTTTTTTTTGAGAAATGTAGGGTTTGTTTTTGTAGCCCAAGCCCAATAGGTATGGATTATGAGCCCAATAAACCCAGGACAATGAATTTGTAGAGCGTGGGTGAAAGAACTGGGCTGGATGTAAATTAAACAAGAGTTAATTATGGTATTTACGGGTAAACTAACATGAACTCATGCTTGAGCAAATGCAAAAGTGAAAATCCGAAGAGGTATTTTATTGAATGAAATTTGGTTACAATTCTCAGAGCTACAATAAATTTATTTTCTTCTTCTCCCCTTTGTTTTTTTTTTTTTTTTTTTGATCCCCTCTTTTAGAGGCCTGTTCTCTTTATATAGCACACTCTCCCCTTATCTTCATCGTCCACTTGTTCATCATCTAAACGTCCACTTGAGTACATGTCCCATCAGGTATCTTCTTTAGCCCTTTGTGAGTGGCAATAGCTGAGATTGTACTGTTCAAGGGTCTTCTCCACATAAATGCGGCCAGAAAAGTAGATGTAATGCATTAAACACGGTTGTAGCAGCTTTTCTCCTTAGATATTTCTTCGTTCTTATCATTTTCAGACACGCTCAGAGTTTATCTTCGTTATTGGAACCATTAGGAAGATCATTCTGACCCTCCACACATTTGATTGATCAAGAATATTTGTATTCGAGGAGGAAGACCTCTTCGGACAACTTACGAACTCTTCGGAATGCATCCCTCATTCATTTCCAAGTATGATTCTTCCTCATGGACCATTTCTCAGATATTTTCTTCTCTTCGGACATCTAGTAGTCTTCGAATAGGGCCCCAGGCCCAACACATTAGGCTGGACTTTCACCCCCCACAATAGCCCCTCAAAATTTTATTTTTTCCCTTGCATCCGAGGAGGAAAAATAGGATTTTGATTTACCACTAAATAGGAATTTGAAATAACAAAAATATCTGAACTTACATGTGTGGACATGGACGCATGCGCTTCGTTAATGCCGCTGCTGTTTCAATATTCCCAATGCACTATCAATTATTCCAGGCGGCGCTTTGTCCTTGGTATCCAACGGTGGGTCGTTGATCCAACGGACGCGATTCTTCTTCAAAGGTTGGCGGGATGACTCCTGCCTTTTCACCTGTCCCCCTATATAAAGCTTCAGAGGCAGTTATTTCCTCTTTACTTTGCAAACTCTCAGAGCACTCAACAAACTCAAGCATTCGAATCCTTCAAGTTCTTCCAATCACCGGTCCTAGCTCATTTTTAGAATTCGTAAGAATATTTCTGTGAGTTCAAGGATCACATTTCGATTTGGTTTGTGTAAGTTTTGACTTCTGAACCTTTCGTTTCCCTCTTCGGCCAACCTCCTCGGCTTTCGAATAATCATCCTCTAGTCACTTCACTTAGTGATTTCATCTTTTTGTCTAATTGCGATGGGTAGATTCCAGTATCTGGTAGATAGCCCCGCCCAAATAGAGGAGTTTAAGGCGACATACCGTATACCTCAAGATGTGGGTCTGAGGTATTGCTCTCCGGAAAGAATACTAACAGATCGAAAGACGAGTGAAGTTGTTACTCCTATCATCGCCTTTCTAGAAGGGGGGATGACCATCCCTATGGGTCCCATTACCAGTAACTATCTTAGAAACCATAGGCTTAGCCTTGACCAATGTGCGCCCAACATATTTAGGATCTTAGGAGCAATTGAGGATCTGAACCGCCATCTAGGGTTGGGTCTTACCTGGCTTGATGTGGTACACATGTATGAGGGATGAAAGACGACTATGTGATCGTCTCGGCCGCGTGGCATGACGGCCCTCATTGCTCGACCAGGCCAGGAGAACCAGGTAGAATATCATAGATTTAGGTTTACTGACAGTAGATTTAGGATCTCCACTTACCAGTAATTTTGAATTTTATTATTGTTATTTATTATGATATATATATATATATATATATACATATACATATATTTTTATTCCTTTCAAGCTTCTGACTAAGTTTTGCTATAATACTAACAGATAGAGACCACGTTTCTCCTCAGCTCAGCCTTACAAATGTTGCCGTCCTTAATTACCTGCTACGCTCAAAGATTTTCGTAAGCGAAGACGGGCAACTCCAATCGGTTCCGCTTATCCTTGGGTACCCAGCGAAGTTGAAGGATTTTCAGCCTGTCGGCAATGCGATAAGGCAGGGGGACTACTGCATCAACCATATGGACGTTGCCCGGAAGGATTTTTTGGCTCTGTTCGACCTTGCGCCCGTGCCACATCCCAATCCGCAGGGTGTACCCTTGCTCCTCTAGCCAATTCAACAGGTTCCTCTCGGACCAGAAGCAGCAGGTGAAGGAGTTTCCTCTTCAACCTCCTCACTTGAGGAACAGATAGACAAGTTCAGGTTCGAAGGAGAAGCTTCGAAAGAGGTTGAAGTGATAACAGTTCCTGATGCCGAGGAGGAGGCTGACAGGCAGTCTGTTGTCCACCCTACTGTACGAATAACTGCTCTTCCCGAGGACTCTTCGGAAGAGGAGGACATGGCTGATCTAAGGAGCACGATGAAGAATAGGGGCAAGAAGTCCAAGCCCAAGGGGACTAGTACATCCCAACTGGCTGTGAACCTTCCTCCACCACCCCCCTCAAGCCCCTGATCTCGGCCTGAAGCCTCTGCCAGATTTGAGGAAGAAAAGGCCCCTTGTGACCCCAGAAGAAGGGGAGGTGGTTCCACAAAAAGAGACCAAGCAACAGAAGGTGGTGAAAGACCACCGGAGCAAAATGGCCTCATCCACTGAGAGCCGAGAGGAAGTCCTTGTTGCTGATGTGCGCAGAGTACCTCGCACTTGGTTTCCTCGGTTAGAATTGGATGGCGCTCCTATTCCTTGGGAAACTTCCCTAAGGAATTACGATGGAGGGAGGGCAGGCCTAGTCGCCGAGGCTTTGGAGCAGCCACTGCTCCTCCCTCGGGACATGGAGTCTTACTGGCGTTTCAGCCAGCAGGAACTCTTCTTGTCCCTAAAAAGGGATTTAGCCATGGTAAGTGAGTTAACCCATTTCTTCATTTGAGGATGTTACTTTATTTTTTTTTTGTTAACTTTATCATTTTTGCTGCGCAGATTACCCAACAAGTTTTCGTGGCTGAAGAGTGGAACAAAAAGACATACATTGAAGCCCAAGCGGAGGCCCACTCTCGGTTCGAGGTTGAAAGGTCTTTGGGTAGCCTAAAGGAGGAATATGCTCACCTATCCGAGCAATTCAAAGATATGACCAACCAGAGGAACAACCTCGATGCTGGCCTAAAAACTGCTGAAAGATAGGCCGAAGAGCAGCGTAAACAATTAAACATGGCTGAGATCAACTTGGTTATAGAGAGGGAGGTGGTGAAGGGGCTTAAGGCTGAGCTCAAAAAGGCCAAGGAAGCTGCCCTACTGGTCGAGAAGAATGCCCAGTTAGCCAAGGAAGCAGTGGAGGCCGAGAGACAGGCAGCATACACACTAGGAGTGGAGGAGACTCAACTTAACCTCACTGAGCAGTTTGCCTTGGTTGGCCGAGACTACTGTGATATAACGTGGGGAAAGGCATTGGATGCTGTTGGAGTTCCTGCAGATTCCCCCTTGAGGCTGCCTGGGAGTATATACTATAATCCAAAAATTCGTGCACTCCCAGAAGCTCAAGAGCAGCCTCCAGCTAGCCAGGCCTTTCTTGCTCCAGCTGAAGCAACTAAAGAGTCTGAGGGTACCAAAGAGAAAAACGAAGAACAAGTCTTGGACGTTGCTGCTGCCCAGCCCAGCCAGACAGTTGATCCTCCGGCTGCTCAGACAAAGACTTAATGGGAATAGGAGTTTCTATTTTGTACTTTTATATAATCTAGTTTAGTTGTTTGTTTGTTTTTTTTTTTTATTAGGTAAAGGCTTGTAAACTACTTTATTTTGATTAATGAAATCCTTTCTTTTACATTCAATATTCTTGTTGCTTAAATTATAAGTCTCGACATTATTGCAAACAGCTTAAACCACATGATTATAATAATATAGGTGAACTTAAACATGATATCATGATAATAAGGCCGATGACTTAAATCAATGCCGAAGAGAGTGGCACATACAAGAGTTATTAATAAGTAATGAAAATGATGAGTGAGATGAAAGCTTCACAGACTTTCTTGAATGTGTGCAGAGCATATTTCTAACTGAGGAGTCAAACTATAAATTAAAGTTAAATGCATCCAAGAATTTTAGGCACGGTAAATTTAATCATTAACAATAACAGTATGAAGGAGTGTTAACTAACCCGAATCATCTGGTCCGAGGACTATAGGCATGATTGAATTTAAGTTTAAACACTTAGAGAACTTGGAACGAGTGTTAACTAACCCAAATCATCTGGTCCGAGGACTACAGGCATGATTGAATTTAAGTTTAAACACTTATAGAACTTGGAACGAGTGTTAACTAACCCAAATCATCTGGTCTGAGGACTGTGGGCATGATTGAATTTAAGTTTAAACACTTAGAGAACTACTCACATACAGAATCAGCATATTGATTGAAGAAAATATTCGATTAATAATAGTACATTTTGAGGTAATTTACATTCCAGGGGCGTAGTATTACATGACTATCCAGATCTTCTAAGAAATACGCCCCAATGCCAGCCCCTGAAGTAATACAATATGACCCTTCCCAATTGGGTCCTAACTTTTCCCAAGCTGGGTTTTTTGCGGTGCCGACAACTTTCCTCAGCACTAAATCACCAGGCTCTAGAGGCCTTAGCCTTACGTTGGCATCATAGCCCTGCCTGAGCTTTTGCTGGTAATGTGCTAGTCAGATTAATGCATTTTCTCTTTTTTCATCAATCAAGTCCAAACTCCTCTCTAGCTGCTCATTGTTGCCGGTCGGATTGAACGAACTGGTTTTCAATGTTGGGAACCTAGTTTCCAAAGGTATGACAGCTTCAGCCCTATAGGTCATTGAGAAGGGGGTCTCTCCTGTAGATCTGCGAGGCGTAGTTCGGTAGGCCCAAAGTACATGTGGCAATTCTTCTACCCACTTGCCCTTCGCGTCGTCGACCCTCTTCTTTAAGCCATTTACTATGATCTTATTGACAGCCTCTGCTTGCCCATTACCCTGGGGATAAGCAAGGGTGGAGTATCTGTTTATAATTCCTAGCTCACTACAATAACTCCTGAATGCTTTGCTATCGAACTGTAGGCCATTGTCCGAGATGAGAGTATGAGGAATCCCAAACCGAGTGACAATATTCTTCCACACAAACCTTTGCACATCCACGTCTCTGATGTTGGCTAGAGGTTTAGCTTCGACCCACTTGGTGAAATAGTTTGTGCCGACCAGAAGGTATTTTCCGTTTTCTGCAGTTTTAGGGGAATGGTCCCACGATATCTAAGCCCCATTGGGCGAAAGGCCATGGGCTGGATAGTAGATTAAGAGTTCCCCCTGGTTGATGAATGTTTGGGGCAAACTGCTGACATTGATCGCACTTCTTAACATATTCATGGGCTTCTTTTTACATGTTCGGCCACCAGTAACCTTGAGTAATGGCTCGGTGAGCCAGGGACCTACCACCAGTATGGCTCCCGCAGATTCCTTCATGCAACTCTTCTAGTAGCAACTCAGCCGCTTCAAGATGAATGCATAACAAGTACGGTCCTGAATAGGAGCGTTTGTATAATTTTTGGTCCTCGGATAGCCAAAATCTGGTCGCTTTCCTTTGAATTTTGTCAGCTTCCCCCCTTTCTTCAGGCAAAATATCTTTTTTCAGGAATTTAATAATAGGGTCCATCCAGCAGAGCCCGATCCTAACCTGGTGAACATGAACGGCTTCTCTTCTTGTGTCAGTAGGCCCATGCAAGTCCTCGACAATGATGACTCTTGGCAAATTTTGCGCCGAAGAAGTAGCAAGAGTGGCCAGAGAATCAGCATGTGCATTACCACTCTTGGGGCTGTGCAGCAAACTGAAAAATTTGAACTCAGACCGCAGGCAGTTAACTTGGCTCAAGTACCCCTGCATTCTTTCATCCTTCACTTCAAACTCACCTTGCACTTGACCCACGACTAACCTTGAGTCCGAGAACAGCTCCACTGCCTTTCCTCCTATTCTTCGGACCATAGCCATTACCATCAGTAGGGCTTCATACTCCGCCTCATTATTTGTCGCCAAGAAATCCAGCTTTAATGACTTTTCAATGATGATTCTTTCGGGGGATATCAGCATCAGCCCCACTCCAGAACCTTTCTGATTTGATGCGCCATCCACGTACACTTCCCAACGGGACGGGCCTTGGTGAGAAATGATGCCAATTGATTTTTCATCCATGTCCGACGTGAGCGTTGCTTCTTCTAAGTGGGGCTCTGTGAACTCGGCTACTAAATCTGCCAGTATTTGGCCCTTGACCGATGTACGAGGCATATATTTGATATCGAAAGCCCCCAAGATCGTACCCCATTTAGCAATTCTTCCAGTATAGTCAGCACTTCGGAGTATAGCCCTGAGTGGAAGCTGAGTGAGGACAATGACAGTATGGGCTTGGAAATAGTGAGGCAACTTTCGTGTACCGAGCACTATTGCTAGGATAGCCTTCTGCAGCGGCAAATAATGAATCTCAGCCTCATGCAACGACTTACTTACGTAGTAAACTGGTCTTTGTACACCACAATCTGCTCGTACCAACACCAAGCTTACAGCATAGGGAGCCACAGCAATATAGGCAAACAAGACTTCATCTGGCTTAGGACTGGACATGATTGGTGGCCGAGCTAGATAATCTTTAAGCTGCTGAAAGGCCAAAGTACATTCTTCAGTCCACTCGAATCCCTTCCACTTGTTGAGCAGAGAGAAGAAGGGCCGACACCTGTCTGCTGATCGAGAGATAAATCAATTTAGGGCAGCAGTCATTCTGGTCAGTTTCTGAACCTCCTTGGGGTTTCGAGGAGCTTGTAACTCGTTGATGGCTTTTATCTGATTGAGGTTAACCTCAATTCCCCTGTGAGTCACCATGTACCCCAAAAACTTGCCAGACCCCACGCCGAATGAGCACTTGGAAGCATTTAGGCACAGCTTATACTTTCTAAGGACTTCAAAGGTACTTTCAAGGTCCTTCATATGCTCAGCAATAATCTTGCTTTTCACCACCATGTCATCTATATAGATCTCGATATTTTTACCCAGATGTGGCTCAAACATCCTCGTCATCATTCTTTGATAAGTAGACCTCGCGTTTTTCAAGCCAAATGGCATCACCTTGTAGTGGTAGTTACCAATAAGGGTGACGAAAGCAGTATTCTCCTAGTCATCCAGAGCTAGTAGTATCTGGTGGTAGCCCTGGAAAGCATCCAAGATGCTCATCCGAGTGTGGCCGACAGTGGCATCCACAAGCTGATCAATTTTTGGCATGGGGAATGGATCCTTAGGACAAGTCTTATTTAAGTCAGTGAAGTCTACACAGACTCGTCATTTCCCGTTTTTCTTCTTCACTACCACAGTATTCGCTAACCACTCCAGGTAGAAAACTTCTTTAATAGCTCCAAGTTGTTTGAGCTTGGCCACCTCTTCTCTCACTGCATCTGCATGTTCCTTAGATGGGCGCCGATGAGGCTGCTTCTTAGGAATAATCAATGGGTTGACTTTGAGATGGTGGCAAATGAATTGGGGATCCACCCCTGGGGCTTCGTAAGCATTCCAGGCAAACACGTCAAGATTCCTCTTGAGTAACTCTATTAGCGCTTCCTTCTCCTAATGAGGCAGTTGAGATCCGACTTGAAAGAACTTTTCAGGATCGTCCCTAATGACAACTTTCACTAAATCTTCGCATCGAGCGCTCTCGTTTGGATCTTCAACGAGCAATACCCGAGACTTTAACTGCTATAAACCCCTTTCGGCCCTAGACGAGGACTCGGCTTTGGGCTCATGTTGGATGGCAGCCACTAAGCACTGTCGGGCTACGGACTGATCTCCTCGGATCTCACAAACCCGTTCCTCAGATAGATATTTAACTTTCTAGTGCAGGGTAGAGGAAACAGCCTCCAGTGTGTGAAGCCATGGCCTGGCTACAATTGCTGTATAAGGAGAATACACATCCACAACTATGAAGTCCACCTCTACCACCTCTGAACCGGTCTGCATGGGTAATCGTATCTGGCCCCTCGGGGTGACCAACCTTCCTTCGAAACTTATAAGGGGTGAATTGTATGGTGTTAAATCCTGAGGTTTTAGGCCTAACCCCTTGTAGAGATCGGGGTACATTATCTCCACAGCACTACCCTGGTCCACCATCACCCTCTTCACATCGTATCCTCCAATTCTGAGGGTGATTATTAAAGCGTCATCATGGGGCTGAATAGTCCCTATCTTGTCCTCGTCCGAGAATCCTATATCCAATGGGGCATCCAACTTAGATCTCTTCGGACCATGGCCGAAATGCCCTGCCGGTGATTGGACTATTGACATAACCTTCGATGGCCAGGATCCTGTTCTCCCTGGTACGACGAAGACGACATTAATAATTCCCAATGGCGGTTTTGAAGAATCATTTCCTCAGGGCCCTGAATTCATCTGCCCTCCTCGGCCATTAGAATGGTGCAAAAGGTGTCTTAGTTTACCCTCGTCGACCAGTTGATCTAAATGATCCCACAGGCTCCTGCAATCCTCTGTGGTATGCCCGTAGTCTTGATGATACTGGCAATAGAGATTATGATTACACTTCTCAGGGTTTCCTACCATCTTATTCGGCCACCTGAAGAATGGCTTGTTTTTAATCTTTTCCAAAACTTGGTGTACCGATTCTTTAAATACAGTGTTGACCGCTTGAGGATTGGTCGATCCTGATTGTCCAACGAAATCTCTACGCGGTTTACTGCTATTGTAACCATCCGACCGGAAATCCCTCCTTTCCTGGGGGATAGCCTTGTCCTTTCCCTTCCCTTGCTACTGATCTTCCTCAACTTTCTTAAATTTTTCTATACGGTCCATGAGCTGACGCATGTTAGTAATTGGTTTACCAGATAAGGAGGTCCTTAGACCGTGGTCAGTAGGGAGGCCGAGCTTGAACGTGCTGAGGGCTATTGCATCAGAGTTGCCTTCCATATCATTAAACATCTCCCAGTACCTATCCGAATATGCCTTCAGGGTCTCACCCTCCTGCATGCTCAAGGACAACAGTGAAGACAGGGGCCTGGCTACTCTTCGGCATGTGACAAAGTGTGAACCAAATGCCTGGGTGAGCTCTTTGAAGGAATTGATAGAGTCTGCTTTCAAGCTGTCAAACCACCTTATTACCACCGGCCCCAGACTGGAGGGGAAAACCTTACACATCAGAGCTTCGTCTCTGGAGTAAACAGCCATCCTTTGGTTAAAGTGACTCACGTGTTCTACCGGATCTGTTTTACCATTGTAGATGGTAAACGTTGGCTGGTTAAAACGCTGAGGAAGTCTCGCTTCCTCAATTCTGCGTGTAAAAGGTGACCGAGAGATCTGATTCAAAGCCCTACTCATAGCATCATTCCCTACGCCTCCGCATGATGGGCTTCTATATTACTTCTTGCGATGAGACTCTTCTTCATAGGAAAAGGATTCACTAGCCGGTATCCGAGATTTCTGCTGATAAGTGACGTCTTGCTCGTCATCGGAATCTTCATCAGAATACGAGGAAATCCGTTTCCTCTTTGCATGGCGCAACTCCCTTTTCAGTTTTTCAACTTCTAGTTGCAAGTCCCGGTTCTTCTCTGCATGGAACACGTGACTTCCACCATGTGACTGGCTTTGGCCAGTATGCACAGTGTGCACACTACCCTCACGATCTTGTCTCCTCTCTAAGTTAAGAAAAGGGTCAGCGTGTTGGGATGCCCTAGATTCTGCTTGTTGTTGACTTCGTTCTGCCATCACCAACTGTTGTTTTCACCCCTGCACAAGCTCTCCCCACAGACGGTGCCAATTATAGGGTCTGTTTTTGTAGCCCAAGCCCAATAGGTATGGATTATGAGCCCAATAAACCTAGGACAATGAATTTGTAGAGCGTGGGTGAAAAAACTGCACTGGATGTGAATTAAACAAGAGTTAATTATGGTATTTACGGGTAAACTAACATGAACTCATGCTTGAGCAAATGCAAACGTGAAAATCCGAAGAGGTATTTTATTGAATGAAATTTGGTTACAATTCTCAGAGTTACAGTAAAGTTATTTTCTTCTTCTCCCCTATGTTTTTTTTTTTTTTTTGATCTCCTCTTTTAGAGACCTCTTCTCTTTATATAGCACCCTCTCCCCTCATCTTCATTGTCTACTTGTTCATCATCTAAACGTCTACTTGAGTACATGTCCCATCAGGTATCTTCTTTAGCCCTTTGTGAGTGGCAATATCTGAGATTGTACTGTTCAGGGGTCTTCTCCACATAAATGCGGCCAGAAAAGTAGATGTAATGCATTAAACACGGTTGTAGCAGCTTTTCCCCTTGGATATTTCTTCGTTCTTATCATCTCCAGACACGCTCAGAGTTTATCTTCGTCATTGGAACCATTAGGAAGATCATTCTGACCCTCCACACATTTGATTGATCAAGAATATTTGTATCCGAGGAGGAAGACTTCTTCGGACAACTTACGAACTCTTCGGAATGCATCCCTCATTCATTTCCAAGTATGATTCTTCTTCATGGACCCTTTCCCAGATATTTTCTTCTCTTCGGACATCTAGTAGTCTTCGAATAGGGCCCCAGGCCCAACACATTAGGCTGGACTTTCACCCCCCACAAGAAACAATATATATATATATATATATATATTTTTGGAGAGATTTTAAACCTATAGTATCCGCTCCTAATGATAGCTCTTTATCATCAGGCGAAGACACTAATCAGTTTTTGGTGTAGGCGGAAATTGAACCCCAAATCTCTTGTTTAACCATCAGAGACTTTACTAGTGAGCTAACTAGAATCCACTGAGAAACAATATATTTTGTAATTGTAAATGATCTAAATCCTAACAAAGTTTACACGATATATATAGTGAGGCACCAAGCGCCTCAATTGATAGAAGTCCACACCATTTAGAGTATAAAACGTTTTTTAAGAATTTTAAATAATTTCCTTAATTCAAATTAAGAAGGTAACTTCGAAAGGGGTAATGGAATTCACTTATTCACATACCAAAAATGACTTCTCACATTGGTAAGCTAATTTCTTGAAAATGATTTTGCAAAATTGTCCCTTAATAGAAGGGTGCAAAGTCAACATTTAATATATCTAAAATTGAGAAAGATTGACCAATAATAATTCAATCTTATTCTTCCCACCCTCGGAATTCTTAGACTGAGTTAGGATTTAGATTGGAATATCCATTGACATTGTACTTTTAAAAATGGTATGAAAATAATAGATATGACTTATAGGTGTAGTCTCAAATCCTTTTTAAAATGATATGATTATTTTCTAACAAAATATAGTTGATATAATATATTAAATTTTGTAAATTAAGTTATCTACATTTGTTATTTGAATGTGTTTTAAATTTTATAAGTATTTTTTAAAGGAAAAATACTGCATTTTACATTCAATTATTATATAAGACAGTATATCTTTTAAATAATGTAATGTGTAGTTGAAAATTATTTTTAGTGCTCTTTACATATGATTCGTCTTCTATATCTCTTAGATAACTAAAAGAGGTAGCAAATATAAGTAAATTATTCATTTATATAAGAAAAAAAAAGATTTTAATAACATAAGAAAAATGTAATTTTATCAAGAACTTACAAATATTACATTAAGAATGTGACATAATTAGGCCGAATAAACCAAAGTGGACAGTGGATTGAAATGGATCGCAATGAACAAAAATGGACCACAAGGATCAAAGTGGACCGAATAGACCGAAGTGGACCAAATGGATTGAATTGGACTGCAATAGACCATAATACTACACTTATATGGCTCAACATGAGTGTATGCGTAACAACAATAAATGCTACATTTCTCATTTTAGATATTATATAAATTTCTAAGGATCAATTGTACTGTTTTGTTTAACCTACCTATAGATACTTGTGAAGCTCTACTTTTTGACAAAAGAAGGCTGTCATACCTTTGAGCACCATTAAGAGCCTTCCTTTGTTTCAAAACCCTTTTTCATTTTTCTAGTTCTAGGTCTTGATTTTGCACTCACATGGTATACCTTTAACCAAGAGCTTCAAAACCCATGATTATTGAAACCACATCGTTCTTTGCCTTGCATTACAGCGTGCACTGAGATCCTAGAACTCTAGCTTCAAGCAAACATATTGTTGAAGCATTTTAATATTATTTAATAAAAATTGATTAATATTACAACATAAATATAAATATATGAAAACAAGGAGTTAATATGGAAGACAATGAATTAGTAGAATGTTTAATCCCACATTAAAAAGGAGAGAATATTTTATTTTTTTTAATTGTGGTGATTAATGGACTGATATGTATTGATTTAGAGATTGGACTAGATTGGATCCTTCTACTTGAAAGCCCATTCAAAATAATTATGAGCAACTACATCAGGAGCCCCTTTTTTGAGGCTTGAACTCATTTGGGTGATCTGTAGCTGCCACTATGATTGCTTTTTCAAAAATCTCAAAAATACTACAATTCACTCTTTATCTTTCATAGTGATAACCTGAAAGAAAATATATAATCAAATGGAATTTCTTGCAGAACGTTTTACAAGAAAAAAATTATACACTTTCTGCTACTATATAAAATTTCTTTCTAACATTCATGAAATTTAAATGGGTATTGAGAAGTAGTCTAAACAATTTTGAAACACTAGAATACTAGACTAAGTATATAATGTTTTTCTGATCAAAATCACATGGTTGTTGTAGGGACCGGGTTTGAGGGAGTGGACCCAAGCCCAGTTTGCCTCGCAATGAATTTATAGAGAATGGGCTCAAGAACTAGGCGTTAGTGGGAGCGCAACGACCATGCATGGTTGCATGTGGGTTAGATAACTTGGACGTGAATTGGGATGCGTAATAATGCTCCTCGGACGTGTTCTCATGGGCTAGGAGCTCTTATAATTTCTTTAAAGAATGATTATAAGGTTTTCTCAGAGAATACAGGTTGCTACAGTATTCCTTCGATCATACGTTTCGTCCCCTCCTTCAGGAGGGGTTCCTTACATTATATACCCCTTTCCCAATCGATCCTAGCCCTACATTTGTCGAGGAATTAGGCCATTACTTGAGTGCCTGTCCCATCAGCCGCCTTCCCATTCTCTCTGTGGGTTGCGGCAACCAAGGTGGCACTATTGTGGAGTCCTCTCCTCATTAATGCGGCTAGGACGTTAGTTAGGGGTATTAAATGTGGAGGTGACAATTCGTCCTGAACTTGCTCCTCCGCCATGCTTCCATTGCTGGCGCGTGATACTTGTTCTCGGCTCTTTGGATAGTTAGGAAGGCTTCCCTTGGCGGCGTGTTGCCTGTTTACTTTATGGTGTTGGATGTCCGAGGACAGGATCATCCTCGACGTGGTCTATTGGGCTTCTGGGCTTCTTACTTTCGTCCTCGGACCTTGGACACCTCCTCGGCTCGGGCCTTCGGTCTTGGAACGAAGTGGGCCGGGCTGTCTAACTTGATGGCCCCACAATAGCCCCTTAAAATCCTGCTGTCCGCATCCTCGGGCGGAGAGAAGGCTTTGACGTCCTCGGGCCTGCGACGTGTCCCATCGAGTCCTGTCCCACGTCAGTGCTGGGGTCTTTTCATCTGCCCAGGACGCGTTACTGACGCCTCGGTGCGCGCAACGCGTCCTCCATTAAATTCTGACGGCTCTGTGCTCCCCACGTTCACCGGGAGGATGGCAATCCAACGGTGAGGATTCGCTTGGCATTTATGGGTGAGAAAACCCGCACGGCTCCTCAATTTGGGGTATAAATACTCACTCGAACTATTGTTCCCTCTGTTTACTCGCAACCAAGAGCTCTTGCGCATACATCCTTAGTCCAGCCAAATTTTCACCTACATCTCCAGCATAAAAAGCCTGTCCGAGGAGCTTCTCCTCATTTCTGTAAGTCACTCTATCTCTTTTCGAGCTCTCTTCTTCTCTATTCCTTCTTCTCTTTATTTGCTCTTTCTTAGCTCTTTTAGGCATCACTTGGGATGGGTAGGTTTAAAAAGTATGTCTATACTGAGGAGGCGATGGAGAAATTCATCGCCGACTATAAGATACCCAGCAACGTGGGCTTGAGGTATTGTGAGGAAGGGGAGTGGCACCTTCGGAGGCAGGAGGGCGAGGTAGTGATTCCCATCGTTGCCTTCCTTGAAGGTGGCATAAGAATCCCCATGGGACCGGTGATGAGGGGCTACCTGACGTACTTCCGGCTAGCCCCCACCCAGTGTGCCACCAACGTCTTCAGAATTCTGGGTTGTGTGGACGCCCTGAACGAAAAGATGGGGCTAAGGCTGACCCATCACGACGTAAAATGGTGTTACAACCTCTAGTGCATGAAGGGTAAGTCGTACTACATGAAGACAAGGGACGACAGGGTCCGGCTTATCCAGTGCCTCCCCGAGTCCAGCAAGGGGCTGAACAAGGACTTTCTCATCGTGTCCGGAGAGTGGCATGATGGCCTTCATTGTCCAACGACGGAATGGACACCAGGTGGGGCAGTAGGAGGAGAAGGGGGGTTCACAAATTTTAGTTTACCTCATTTATTTCATTCATTCATTTTTTTTTGCATCGTTTGGTTACTAACATGAATGTGTCTTCTTTCTGTAGATCCGCACGCCTTCACACGTCACTTCAGCCTGATCAACAGGAAGGGCTTGCAGAAAGCGCTAAGGGCGGAGATTTTTGTGAACAAAGCCGATGATCAAGTTAGGGCCGCTCACAGGATCTTGGGATACACCCCGGTTCAAAAATCGTTTGCGGCACCGAAGTACGTGATCAGAGCAAAAGACCCTCGGCTGCAAAAAATAACTGTGACCGAGGACGGGTTCCAGTTCCCCGAGGGGCCCTCCACATCGGAAGGCGTAGCATCAGCAGGCCCCTCTTCCCCCCATAGATTCTCAGAGGCCGCAGAAGAAAGCCTAGAGAGAGAAGACGAAGTTGCCGATTTTGGCCCTGCCGAGGACGAGTTTGACGTGTTTGAACAAGTCCACCAGTCCGAGGACCCTTCGGGAGACTTGGGTGACCCTCGCCTGATCGAAGTGGACTTCCTAACGACCGAGTCCTCTCCTCGGCTTGAGATGGGTTACAAGAAGAAGCCCCAATCCAGCCTGCTTGACCTAATCAAAGGCCAGCCGGGGAAGTCTAAGCCAAAGCTTCCCCCTCCTCCTCCTAAGACTCATCCTGCCCAGAGCAGGTCGGTTTCGGCCCAGTCCAGGCTTCCTCCTCCTCCACCTCAGACGAGTCCGCCCTCTAGGCATGAGCCCGCTGATCCTAAGCAGAAAAAGGATAAGGGCAAAAGGCCAATTGAGGACAAATCTGGATCCACGCAGGAGGAGGGCGACACTTGGCGGCCTTTGAAGCAGCTGAAGATAGGTTCCCAAGGCCAAGCTAAACAAGTCGATACCCAGCCCGAGGCTCAGGCCTGGCTCCCTGCCCCAATGCTCCATGGGGGGCCCCTGAGGGATAACTCCTTCCTCAGCAATTTTAGAGGGGGCGAAGGCGCGTGTGTGGCCGATGCGCTGGAAAGGTACCTGTTACTCCCTGCGAACATGGCAGAGCTGGGGACTATGAGGAGTAGGGAGGTCTTCCTCAGCCTCAAGCGGTACTTGGGAATGGTAAGACCCTCAACACTTGTGATTTTTTCTGGTTTCAGTTTTTCTTCCTCTTTTCTGAGCTCGGCTCATTATGTACCCGTTTTGTTTGGCAGGCCGTCCAGGCCACTTATAGGTTAGAGGAGGTGGCCCACGACCAAGGAAAGGCCATGGATGTAGAGCGTGAGAAACGCTTGGAGGCCACTCGGACCCTCAAAAACTCTGAGGCTGACCTTGCCACGGTCCGAGAGGAGCTGAAGACGATGACCAGGGCCCGGGACAATGCCGTGTCAGGCCTCGTTGGTTTCCAAAAGCAGGCCGAAGATCAGACGAGGCGTCTGGGTGAGGCAGAGGAGCAGCTGAAGATAGCAAAGAAGCTGCTTGCTGATCTAACGAAGAAGGTGGCTGCTGCCGAGGAAGCCAAAAAGGTGGCTGAATGGGCCAAGGATGAGGCCGTGAGGGCCAAGTTTGAGGCTGACCAAGGTAGGGAGAAGGCCTGGGCCACTAAGGAGGAAGTCGAGGAGGTAGCTTATGCCGCGGGGGTGGCCGAGACGGAAGCTGCCTTTAAAGCTCAAGTCCCCGAAGTGCGCAGGCGCTACTCCTCCGAGGTTTGGAAGGAGGCTCTCAAACAAGCTGGGGTCGAGGCCTCGTTCGACCTGTGGAAGGAGGAGAGTGTGTACTACCCCCTTGCCATCCGCGAGGCTGCCCCAGATGGCTCTGAGGCTGAGGAGGCTGCTGAGGAAGCTGGTGCTACCCCGGGTGAGGGAGCCTCGGTCGCTGGACCTACTGATGAGCCTGTCCAAGGGAGTAACCCTCTCGGGGTAGCTGGATCAGGTGAAGGCCCCAACGAGGAAGCGCCCCAAGAGGTTGCGAAACCTTCCTTTGAAGCCCAGGTTTCTCCCGCTGAGGAGGCGGCCATTCCTGTCGTGCCTCTGCAGGCCATTCCTCTTAGCCAAAGCTCAGACGACCCTGAGGTTGCCATGGACTAGCCGCCTATTGAGGGGAGAGATTAAGTGGAAGGGGCAGGCCCCTCGACGCCACTGTCTGCCTTGTTTTGTCATTTCTTTTGTCTCTTGCATTTTTTTTTTTTTTTTACATTGTAATGTGACGCTTATCATGTAACTTCTATGGGTTTAATGCAATGCGGCTCTTATTTCTCTCTCTGTTTGTTCTGTCTGTTTGCACATTTGCGCGTTATTCGTTTTCTCCCTTCCCCCATTTTTTACTTGTATAATTTTAACGTCAATTGCACCTCGGCCAGTCGCGGTAGTGATTGCAATAACGTGAAGGTATGCATGCATAGGCAGACCTTTTATGTCCTAAGGACTAGGTAGGGCTCTGGCCTCTCCCAACATTCTAACACTTAGAATCTTTCGAAGCAGTAAGTTTTCACCATAGGCTTGAGTCCGAGGACCATGCAATGCCTTGGTTTTGTCTAACACTTGGGCTCTTTTGAAGTAGTTAGTTTTCCCATAGGTTTGAGTCCGAGGACCATGCAATGCCTTGGTTCTGTCTAACACTTAGGCGCTTTTTAAAGTAGTTAGTTTTCCCATAGGTTTGAGTCCGAGGACCATGCAATGCCTTGGTTCTGTCTAACACTTAGGCGCTTTTTGAAATAGTTATTTTCCCCATAGGCTTGAGTCCAAGGACTATGCAATGCCTTGGTTCTGTCTAACACTTAGGCGCTTTTGAAGTAGTTAGTTTCCCCATAGGCTTGAGTCTGAGGACCATGCAATGCCTTGGTTCTGTCTAACACTTAGGCGCTTTTGAAGTAGTTAATTTCCCCATAGGCTTGAGTCCGAGGATCATGCAATGCCTTGGTTCTGTCTAACACTTAGGCGCTTTTGAAGTAGTTAGTTTCCCCATAGGCTTGAGTCCGAGGACCATGCAATGCCTTAGTTCTGTCTAACACTTAGGCGCTTTTGAAGTAGTTAGTTTTCCCATAGGCTTGAGTCCGAGGATCATGCAATGCCTTGGTTCTGTCTAACACTTAGAATGGCCGTCCAAACATGAGATACATAATTGAGATAGGCTGAGAATCAGAATCCGAAAAGACTTCTTCATTAATAATAATACATTTTCAGGTTATTTACATTCCATGGACGAGGTACAGGTTTTTCGTCTAAATCTTCTAAATAATATGCGCCTATCCCTGCTACTGAGGTAATTCGGTAGGGGCCCTCCCAGTTAGGTCCCAGCTTCCCCCAGGATGGGTTCCTGGCAGCCCCGACAACCTTTCTCAGCACCAGGTCCCCTGGTGCCAGTGGCCTGAGCTTCACATTGGTGTCATATCCTTGCTTGAGCTTTTGTTGGTAATTGGCCAGCTGGATCATTGCTTGTTCCCTTCGTTCGTCCACCAGGTCCAGGTTCCTCCCCAGCAGTTCATCATTGCTGCCTGGAGTGAAAAAGCTTGTCCTTAGCGTCCGGAAGTTCGTTTCCAGGGGGATCATAAGTCATGGCAAAAGGTGTTTCCCCCGTTGACCGCCGGGGCGTAGTCCGGTACGTCCATAGAACGTGGGGTAGCTCCTCTGCCCATCTTCCCTTGGCGTCGTCCAGTCTCTTCCTAAGCCCATTGACGATAACCTTGTTGACAGCATCTGCCTGTCCGTTTCCCTAAGGGTAGGCGGGCGTCGAATATCTGTTTGTGATCCCAAGTTCACAACAGTACCTCCGGAAGGCCTTGCTGTTGAATTGGAGCCCATTATCTGAGATGAGGGTATGAGGGACCCCAAATCGTGTGACAATATTCCTCCAAAGGAATTTCTTTGCGTCCGCATCCCTGATATTGGCTAGTGGTTCGGCCTCGACCCATTTGGTGAAGTAGTCCGTGGCCACCAACAGATACCTCTTATTCCCTGGCGCTTTGGGGAAAGGTCCTACAATGTCCAAGCCCCATTGGGCGAACGGCCAGGGATTGGACAAAGGATTGAGGACCCCTCCTGGCTGGTGAATATTTGGGGCGAACCTCTGGCACTGGTCACACCTCTTGACATACTCTAGGGCCTCCTGTTGCATTCCCGGCCACCAATATCCTTGTGTGACGGCTCGGTGAGACAGGGATCTCCCTCCCGTGTGACTCCCACAGATTCCTTCATGTAGTTCTTCGAGCAGTAATTTTGCTG
Source organism: Quercus ilex subsp. ballota (assembly GCA_032727855.1). Taxonomy (NCBI): domain Eukaryota; kingdom Viridiplantae; phylum Streptophyta; class Magnoliopsida; order Fagales; family Fagaceae; genus Quercus; species Quercus ilex. The sequence goes on along the minus strand of CM064914.1, from coordinate 14,873,152 downwards.
CCTCGGGGTGGATGCACAACAGGTATGGCCCAAAGTAGGAGCGCCTATATAGTTTGTGATCCTCGGACAGCCAGAACCGAGAAGCTTTTCTTCGTACTTTCTCGGCTTCTGACCTATCCTCGGGTAGGATATCATCTTTGAGGAATTTCACTATGGGGTCCATCCAGCTGGGACCTACCTTAACCTGATGGACGGGGATCGCTCCCTTTGCCACTTCATTTGCTCTCTCCAGATGCTCCACAAGTATGATCCGAGGTAATCCCTCTGCCGAGGAAGTTGCGAGTGTGGCTAACGAGTCGGCATGGCTGTTCCCACTCTGGGGAATATGAGACAAGCTAAAGAGGTTGAACTCCGACTGCGAGCGCTTGACCTGGCTCAGGTATTCTTGCATTCTCGGATCTCTGGCCTCCATCTCTCCGTTTACCTGTCCTACCACCAATCTTGAGTCTGAGAACATCTCTATCGATCTTCCTCCCATCTTTTGTACCATGACCATCCCTTGCAGCAACGCCTCATACTCGGCCTCGTTGTTTGTGGCCAAGAATCCGAGCTTCAGGGACTTCTCTATGACATGATCCTCAGGGGATATTAATACTAGCCCCACTCCGGACCCCCTCTGGTTTGCCGCGCCATCAACATATACCTTCCAGCATGGCGACCCCGGGATGGAGACTACCCCAACTGATTTCTCATCAAAGCTCTCCTCCTCGGCTACTACTTCCACAGTAGGTTCGGCGAACTCGGCCGTCAAATCCGCCAGAACCTGGCCTTTTATGGAGGTCCGAGGCATATATTTGACGTCAAAGGCCCCAAGGATTGTGTTCCACTTCGCGATTCTCCCTGTGTAATCGACGGTCCGAAGTATAGACTTTAGGGGCAGTTTGGTTAGGACGACAACTGTGTGGGCTTGGAAGTAGTGGGGAAGCTTTCGCGTGGCGTGGACCATAGCCAGTATGGCCTTCTCCAATGGCAGGTACTTGACCTTCGCTTCATGCAGCGACTTGTTGACGTAATAAACTGGCTTTTGAACGCCATTGTTGTCCCATATCAATACTAGGCTCACTGGGTGGGGCGCCACAGCAAGGTATGCGTACAAGACCTCGTCGGCCTTAGGATTGGACATGATAGGCGGCCGGGATAGGTACTCCTTGAGTTGCTGGAAAGCTACGACACAATCTTCGGACCACTCAAATCCTTTCCACTTGTTGATCAGGAGATAAAAGGGCCTGCACCTGTCAGCCGACCTGGAAATGAATCGGTTCAAAGCTGCGATCATCCCAGTAAGCTTTTGGACCTCTTTGGGGTTCTGCGGAGGTTTCAGATTGTGAATAGCCTTGATTTGGTCAGGGTCAACTTCGATCCCCCTGTGGGTGATCATATACCCCAGAAACTTGCCAGAGCCTACGCCGAAGGAGCATTTTAAGGCATTTAAGCGCAGTTTGTGCTTTCTCAGGATGTCAAATGTGCGGCTGAGGTCCCCCAGGTGTTTGGATACCACTTTACTTTTCACCACCATATCGTCAACGTAGACCTCGATGCTCTTGCCCAGCATTGGCTCAAACATTCTAGTCATCATCCTCTGATAGGTGGACCCTGCATTCTTCAGACCAAATGGCATTACTTTGTAGTGGTAGTTCCCGACGGGCGTTACAAAGGCTGTCTTCTCCTGGTCTTCCAGGGCCAGTGGTATCTGATGATAGCCTTGAAAGGCGTCTAGGAAGCTCATCTAAGGATGGCCCGTGGTCGCATCTACTAGCTGGTCGATCTGAGGCATGGGGAACGGGTCTTTCGGACACGCCTTATTTAGGTCAGTGAAGTCCACATAGACCTTCCACTTTCCGCTTTTCTTCTTGACCACCATAGTGTTGGCTAGCCACTCGGGATAAAAAACCTCTTTGATAGCCCCGGCACGCTTAAGTTTATTCATCTCTTCCCTGATGGCATCCGCGTGCTCCCTCGATGGGCGTCGGGGCAGCTGTTTCTTGGGCACTATGGATGGACTGACATTGAGATGGTGACAGATGAAGGATAGATCAATCCCTGGGGCGTAGCAGGGGTCCCATGCAAATACATCGATATTGCCTCTGAGGAACTCAACCAGCTCCTCCTGCTCAGTGGGAGACAGCCGAGCCTTGACCCGAAAGAACTTCTCTGGATCGTCACCAGCTACCACCTTCTCCAGGTCCTTACACTTGGCCTCCTCGGCAGGTACATTAGGGTGCTCTACCGGGGTCTTTGATTGCTATAAGCCCTCCTCGGTAGTGGCTGAGGGTTGTGCGTCAAGCCGATATGATATGGCAGCCACCGTGCACTGCCTCGCTGTGGGCTGGCAACCGCGGATCTCTAGAACCTGATCCCCTGATGGGAATTTCACATTCTGCTGCAAGGAGGAGGCGACGCCCCCCAAAGTGTGGAGCCAAGGCCTTCCTACGATGGCCGTGTAGGGGGAGTATGTGTCCACCACTATGAAGTTCACCTCCACCACTTCTGGGCCGGTCTGTATGGGCAGCCGGATCATGCCTTTTGGGATGACGAGCTTCCCGTCGAAGCTCATTAGGGGGGAGCTGTAAGGCGTCAAGTCCTCCGGTCTTAGCCCCAGCCCCTTGTAGAGGTCTGGATACATGACCTCTGCTGTACTGCCACCATCCACCATCACTCTCCTCACGTCGTAGCCCCCAATTTTGAGGGTGACCACCAGAGCGTCATCGTGGGGCTGGGTGGTCCCAATCTTGTCGTCTTTTGAGAAGCTCAAGGGAGGGCAGGAACTCCTCCTAGCCCTCTTTGGCTCTGCCTGGGTCTCCTCAGCAGGCAGCTGGGCTATAGACAACACTCGCGAAGGGCGCGTTCCCGTTCTTCCCGGTGCCGCCAGGATTACGTTGATCGTGCCAGCGGGCTACCCCATGGCAGTATCCCTTCGTGGCTCCTGGTACGTTTGGCCCTGATGATCATTGGGATGCTACAATAGGTGCTTCAACTTTCCCTCCCGGACTAGCTGGTCCAGGTAGTTCCGGAGGTTCCTACAGTCCTCCGTGGTATGTCCGTGGTCCTGGTGGTATTGGCAGTAGCGATTCTGATTGCACCTCTCAGGTTCCCTAGCCATCTTATTCGGCCACCTGAAGTACGGTTCGTTCTTTATCCTTTCCAGCACCCTATGTACGGGTTCTCGGAACACGGCGTTAACAGTCTAGGCATTGGTCGCTCCAGATTCTCCACCGAAATCGCTCCTCGGGCAAGCATTGTTATACCGTTCCGACCTGAAATCCCTCCTCTCCTGAGGGATAACCTTATCCTTCCCCTTGCCTTGCAGCATGTCTTCCTCTACCCGCTTGTATTTATCAATCCGATCCATCAACTGCCGCACGCTGGTGGCGGGCTTACCAGTTAAGGACTTCCTCAGGCCGTGCCCCATTGGTAGTCCGTTCTTGAACGTATTGATGGCGACATCGTTGTACTTGCCATCCAGCTCGTTGTAAACCTCCCAATACTTGTCAAAGTAAGCCTTGAGAGTTTCCCCATCACGCATGGATAGGGACAGCAATGCGCTCATGGGCTGAGGAGGTCTGCTATTCGTGACAAAACGGGAACCAAAAGCCTGGGTCAGCTGTCGGTACGAGTCTATGGAATTCGTCCTTAGGCCGTTGAACCACTTCATTGCCACAGGTCCCAAGTTGGATGGGAAGACCTTGCACATCAGCGCCTCGTTCTTAGAGTGGACTGCCATCCTCTGGTTGAACTGGCTCACATGCTCCACGGGGTCCGTTTTGCTGTTATAAACAGTGAAGATTGGCTGTTGGAACCGCCGAGGGAGCATTGCCTCCTCTATACGACGCGTGAAGGGCGACTTAGAAAGCCAATCCAGCGCCTTGCTCATGGCGTCACTCCCTAAGCCCCTAGGAGTTGGGCTGTCGCGCTTGCACCTCTGGTAGCGCTCGTCCTCGTGAGAGAAAGTTTCGCTCGGGGGTGTTCTAGACCTTTGCCTATATTCGTCGTCACTTTCGTCGTCAGAGGGCAAGTTAGGGCTAGGTTCGGACCGTCTTCGCCATGCACGACGCAGCTTTCTCTTCAAATCATCTATCTCGTGCTGCATGGTCACCTTATCATCCTGTCTTTGGGACGCGTGGCTATGGGCCTCCTCCGATCGCGTGGCGTGGCCATTGTCGTGCTTCTGGGGCACGTGCCCGTCCCGGCGGGTATGGGTTCCGCTAGTTGTTGAGGTATGCACGCTTCTCACTCGAAATCGTCCGTTCTCCTCGTTTTGACTGCCCCCGGGGTCGCCATAGCTACCCTGGTGCTGGGATTTAGCCGGTTCAAGTCGGTGAGGATTTCCTTGATGAGGGCCTGACCCTACCATGCTTGACTGTTGTCCTTACTAACATACGAGTTCTTCCCACAAACGGGGTCAATTGTAGGGACCGGGTTTGAGGGAGTGGACCCAAGCGCAGTTTGCCCCGCAATGAATTTATAGAGAATGGGCTCAAGAACTAGACGTTAGTGGGAGCGCAACGACCATGCATGGTTGCATGTGGGTTAGATAACCTGGACATGAATTGGGATGCGTAATAATGCTCCTCGGACGTGTTCTCATGGGCTAGGAGCTCTTATAATTTCTTTAAAGAATGATTACAAGGTTTTCTCAGAGAATACAGGTTGCTACAGTATTCTTTCGGTCATACGTTTCATCCCCTCTTTCAGGAGGGGTTCCTTACATTATATACCCATTTCCCAATCGATCCTAGCCCTACATTTGTCGAGGAATTAGGCCATTACTTGAGTGCCTGTCCCATCAGCCGCCTTCCCATTCTCTCTGTGGGTTGCAGCAACCAAGGTGGCACTGTTGTAGAGTTCTCTCCTCATTAATGCGGCTAGGACGTTAGTTGGGGGCATTAAATGTGGAGGTGACAGTTCGTCCTGAACTTGCTCCTCCGCCATGCTTCCATTGTTGGTGCGTGATACTTGTTCTCGGCTCTTTGGATAGTTAGGAAGGCTTCCCTTGGCGGTGTGTTGCCTGTTTACTTTATGGTGTCGGATGTCCGAGGACAGGATTGTCCTCGGCGTGGTCTATTGGGCTTCTGGACTTCTTACTTTCGTCCTCCGATCTTGGACACCTCCTCGGCTCGGGCCTTTGGTCTTGGAACGAAGTGGGCCGGGCTGTCTAACTTGATGGCCCCACAGTTGTAAACAAAAATTCAAATGGGTGTGCAGGTTTTCAGACAAAATCGTTGATATGACAACAAAGAATGGTATAACAATGATTTCAAAGATCAAAACTTAAAAGTGAAAAAAAAAAAAAAAAAAAAGATCAAAACTTGAAGTCACTATATGACATGATTCATGTAGTTGGAGCATAGAAGGCGTGGGAGACTAGACGTGACTAAAAAAATGTACTACTTTTGAGAGAGAAAATGGGAAAAGAGTGGGAGAAAGAAATGGAAAAATATTTTCAGTTTTGAGGACAGGTTCAGGAAAAAGACATGAGCTGGTGCCAAATTGCCAATAAAGAAAACTGGCAAAGAAGTTTGAGAAAAATCCACAGAAATGTCAGAGCCTTTAGCGGTTTCTTAAAAATCCTCTTGTCAGCAATGGTGCTTTTTATTTTTATTTTTTAATTTTTCCATATGACAGTTATAACTATAAGACGTTTACTTACCTAGTTTATGAAAAAAGAAAAAAGAAAAAAAAGAAGAAGTAGGTGTTGAAGATGGGAAGAAGAATGTTGGAGGAAACGTTTCGTATTAATTGGAGCCAAATTTTTTCCCACGAGATATATATATATATATATATGTGTGTGTGTGTGTGTGTGTGTGTATTTTGATTAGTGAGGCACCATTTATAGTATGAAACGTTTTGTAATAATTTTAAATAATTGCCTTAACTCAAATTAAGAAGGTAACTTTGAAAGGGGTAATGGAATTCACTTATTCACATACCAAAAATGACTTCTCACCACCAGAGCCGGCCCAAGCGTTTCAGAGGCCTAAGGCAAAATCTTCAAATGGGACATTTATAGTATCACTTAAATAATATTTAACTAGCATTTTATATAATAATTTTTTTAAAATCCATTTTTTTTTACTATTTAATATGATTTGTTTTTTTGAGAAAATGCTAAAATTATAACAAATTTTACTACAAACCGATGTTGTAATGAATGTGATCAATGACATGAGGCTTACAAAAATACTAGAAATATTATAAAATTTACAACATGAGAATTACAAAGATATATCACCAATCACAAATATTCATTCAAAAATGCATTTAATAGTTTGTTGAAATCCACCTATCATATTCATTGTCACATCAAATTATAAAAGTTATGGATACCACCACGCACCCTTAGTGCAGTAATCACTCTACAAGTATAAGTTCTTGTGGGGTATGGGTGGTAATGACTGAGATTTAAGTTTCTAGAAGAGAGTTTCACACATATATACATTTAGCTAGATTAAGCTAGAGTATAATTTTTATTTTGTATAAAAATAATTAAATAAATAAAAGTTATGTAGTAAAATTTATAGTATTTTTAACATTTTCCTATTTGAATTACTTGTGATTAGTAACACGTCTATTTGTAAGACCTATTTATTTAAATTTGTTTTAACTCTATCTCTAGCATTACTTAATTCTTTGAGCCTTCTTAGTAGTGAAAAAAGATGTAAACTAAAATGTTTTAATAACTCCCAAAAATATTTATATATAATTTTTTTTTAAATAAAAAAAATTTGTCCCCAAATATGGGGCCTTCTCTAGTAAGGGGGCCCTAGGCAATGACATAATTGGCCTAAGCCTAGGGCTGACTCTACTCACCGCCGCGCACTCTTGGTGTGGTGGTTATTCCACAAGTATAAGTATTTGTGGGGTGTGTGGGGTAAGGATTGCGTTCAAGTTTTTAAAGGAGACTTCACACACATATACACTTCGATTAGGTTAGAATATAATTTCTATCTTGTATTAAAAAAAAAAATGACTTCTCACTCTGGTAAGCTAATTTTTTGAAAATGATTTTGCAAAATTGTCCTTCAATAGTAGGGTACAAAATCACCCTTTAATATATTCTAAAATCAAGAAAGATTGACCAATAATAATGCAATCTTGTTAGAATTATGATTAAATTTACAATTTACAATTTTCTAATAACTTAAACTTTTGGGAGAATCGATAATTTAACAATTCTTACTATTTCCAATGATTAAATATATCATTTCTTAACAGTTTACGTTTTTGGGAGAATCAGTAGTTTAACAAATATTACCATTTTTAGGATTTGATTCCTTAGACTGGGTTAGGATTTAGATTGGTAATATGCATTAACATTGTACTTTTAAATTAGTTTTGTAATACTTTGGCATATGTGAAGAAAAAATAGGTCCTTAAGTTGCTTGAAGAAGTGCAATCGGGGAAATCTTGCCCAAAAAAAATTTCTTCTCATTGGGGGAAAAGAATAATTGAATCAGAAAGTTCGCCTGTCCACTCTCTCAAGGCTCGATTGAGCAAGATTATTAGTTTTCTTTTCAAGGACTAATTGTACTATTTTGTTTAACCTACCTATAAACACTTGTGAAGCTCGACATTTTGAACAAAGATTTGAGCATCTTCAAATCCTGCCACTGTTTCAAAACCTTTTTTCTTCTTCTTCTTGTAGTTCTTGGTTTTGCATTCACATGGTACACCTTTAACCAAGAACTTTAAAACCCATAATTATTGAAAGAGATTAAATTCAATTTGGTCATGGTGTAAAAGGTCTTGTTTGCACCCTCCAATAGGAATGTGACACATCATATTTTTACACATAAAAAAATAATGCATGACACACACAATCACACTCACATAACTAGATATGGACAAAAATGACGAGGTGGTGGAAGAAAGAAGCCAATAATAGACATAAAATTAGTAGTACTGGATTTATTGGTTGTTTTTGTATCATCAGTGAGGGCTTTCACGGTACCTGTTCTAGTTAATGCTATTCCTCTCCACCGGTAGTGGTGATGTGATGTGTAACGAATGAATCTTTTTTCGTTGAAGCAAACAACTATGGTGGTGGTGGAGGTGGCAACCCACTTGTTGACGGAGGCGGCAGGATGGGGTAGTGTCTCATTTGGCTTGAAGGTAGAAAAAGAGATTTTTTTTTTTTTTGAGGAACAGTGGAAAAGGAGATTTGGTATCTAAATCAATGGGAGAAATAATAAAGTACTATTAATTATGAGGCATGATTGTGTGTAGCATGGTTATTCTTTAATTTGCAATAAGTTGACATGGCATAGTGTGATTGGGGGTGTAAAATTGGGGTTTTACATAACTGGATAGAATATGCACTCATATAGAATAGATGGATTTGGATGAAATGCAATAAATTAGTAATTGACTTAATTAATTATTTTTCCACCCGATTAGGTTGGTTTTTGAAAAATGCTGTGTGTACAATACTTTTACAACAAATTCTTAACACGTTCTTACTAGTCAAAAAAGTAATTTTAGTGATAGATTCAAATTAGAACTAAAACAACTTGTCATCTAAGATTTGTTGTAAAAATGTTTTGGACGTAACATTTATCTTAATTTCTAGAATTTTAGATTTCATAATATTGAGGACAAATTGATGATCTTTTTAAAGTTGAATTAATTGGCGATATACTATTCCTGTAATCTATTCCTTCTTAAACTAGCTAACCTCAAAAGAAACTTAAGCCTAACTTGTGGCAGAGCCACATAGCCTCCAAAATTTGAAATTATTTCCTTATCTTAATATAGTTATATTTACAAGTAATGTTTAGGAAATATAGCTAGCAATTAACCCCTTAAAATCTTTTAAATGCATATATTCTTGTTATTGTAAGTATATCTATAAATATATAGAAATAAATTTAGTCATAATCCTTGCCAAATAATTTTCCAGTGATAACTTTTTATTTGTGTCAAAAAGGTCTATGTTGTCAACCGGTGAATGGCAAATTTTGAGTTGACAAACAGAAATTTACAATAATACAGTGACGTTAACGTGGATGCAAATTGACATTAATTTTAAAAGAAAAGAGAATTTGATTGTGTTTAGGGTGTTATTACACTTCTTGTACCTTAGATGCGTGTTTTGATGTTATTAGACAATGTTTAATGTTGGATATTTTTATAAAAAATATTATATTTATTTTGATACTCATTTATGTGTATCAATTATCCCTTAATGTCAGATATGTTGAATACTAAATTTTGAAATTCAAATTTAATTCAAAATTTGAATAACTTTTGTCAATAGTTTTAATCAGGAAATTTATGAACATTAATGTAATATTAATACCATAATTGCCAGCATATTTGGTTTTATTATCTTATTTGAATATGACATAATAACGTCATATATGGAAGAATTTCGGCACTTAAATGTACAGTTATTGCTGAATTATTTTATGCTCTAATAAGTTACCATATATATATATATATATACAAATATTTACTATTTGAAAAGTAGTCAAACAGCCAGTAATTTATTGCAATATATATATATATATATATATATTCAGAAACTTTCAAAATGATATTGTAACAATGTACAACAACATAATTTTGGGGCATTAATTTCAAAGCTTTATGACTTTTTCTTTGTTCCAACGTACAAATTGAGATTTTGGCAAAGATAACTTTCCGGTTATATTATATATATATATATGGGTCCGGTTAACGTGTGCCCTTAGGGCACACGTTAAATTTTTTATTTTTGTAAATATTTTCTCGGAAATTGAAAAAGCTGTCGTTATTTTTTCAATTCTTGAGAAATTTTTTTCCAGAAATAGAAATTAATGTGTGCCCTTAGGGCACACATTAGTAAAATCCTATATATATATATATATATATATAAATAAAGAAAGCCATTGATTATATTTATTTATTTCAATAACTTTATGACTATTTAATTGATATCAAATCCTCTTGATTTTTTGGCTAAGGACAAGCAACGTGTCTAGCTCTATATATAAGGAAAGAAATAAAAGTTTTATATACACACATTTTTATTTTTTGAATTAGAAAGCTATAAACTTTTCAAAAAGCAATTTTTTATTGTCCTAAACACATACCATCTATTGTTCCTTACTACTCACAAAAATATTCTATCTTTTACAAAATTTTCTGGGAAAAAGAAAGTACTATAGAGAGCTTATATCCTACGAGCAGTGTAGGCTCGCAAGGATAATCAGCAAAAGGTGGCTGGGCTGTTGTATCCTGGGGGCAACGTGCATAAACTATTTGTCTAACTACATCGGATATACCGTAGACGGCACGATTTGTCTCAAGACAGTGACTTGGTCCACGCCTCATCTCTGCCACCTCTTATTTGGTAATATCAAATTGTGTAATTTCCAAGGAAAATTAAGGTATTATCTCTCCTTTATTTCCAACATTTAATCTAGGCTTTTTCTAAGAAGGAAGGTAGGCCTGACGTTCTCGTGAAATGGGCTCCAAGGTCCCATTCTGCCATTGCCAATTTGTGCACAAACATTGAGTCCAAAGTCTAGAGGATGACGCTACAAATTACAAATTGGGTTTATTCTCTGTTTCTACCGCAGAAGGAACATTTCTCCAGTTTCTACCGCGGAACTAACTTTTCTTAACTTTCTGTTGTGCAGTAAAGTTTTTTGCACTTTTCTGCAACATGAATGACCTTTCTCCACTTTCTACTGCAGAAATATTTCTCCACTTCCTAGACATAAATAACTCTAAAACCCAAAAAAAAATACCCATCAAGTAAATGTTAGTTTACAAGGATTAGTATATTGTCAAATACTTACAAACATATATTCATATATATATATATATATATACTTATACATATTCATATATATATGGTAGAATAATGATTAGTTCTTATTAAAAGTAATGCGCAATGTAACTAAAGAAATAATGAAAGCTTTAGCAGAAATAATCATGGGTAAAGGGTATTCATAGCAGGATGTTGACTAAAAAGATCTCAATCTCAACTCACACAACCTTATTATCAAATAAGGCTATAAGGTTATGTGGTTTGAAATGTGAGTCAGAGTAGTCATCCTTTGGAGATTGCAAAGAGTGTTGTTTTTTTTTTGAGGGAGGGAAAAGATTCCTAGAGATGCATGCTAATTCTGCCATGTATTTTCTACTTTCTCTCTTCTCTCCAATATCCCATTCTTTCTCTTTTATCTCTTCTTTCCCTTTCAACTCACTATTTAGATTTCCTTCAAATGTTTTTCCTTGGTTTTTGTGCTATTCCTCCTACCATTGTTATTGTTCCCATATTCATGGGTACTATTCCTTTTATACTCAAGATCAAGCCTAGGTGGTTTTCCTTCTTTACCCTTGTTTTCACAAACCATTTTGTCTGCTGCTGGTATTCAGCCAACACCTACAATGTACTGGCCATTATCTTCTAACCGTGAACCAGTGGGTTCAATCCCACTAGGGAGTTTCAGCCTCTTACAACAAATGGTCTCCTTATTTTGGGTAAATGCCAATCTACCATGGTGCCACCTTACCTCTCTTTTCCTAAGACTGAAAAGTCATCCATTAATTCTCTTTGTCTTCACTCTCTAGCATGCATTTGATGGTTCTCACTTACCTTTTTTCCATTTTTGGTAAAGATGCTTTCCCAGCAAGTATATTCCCAAAAGTGGTCTCGACGAGATACCAAATCTAGGTCATTTGTCCCCTCCACCAAACCACACCCTCTATATCTCATTGGTCGTGAGCCTTACTCCTTTGCATGGCTGGGATTTTGAAGGGCAAAGCATAGACCTTACCTTACTCACCTACCTTGCCACTTTTGTCTTTGTTGGGTTAAGATAGCTTGACCGTAGTTAATTAATTCAATTACCCAAATTGATTAATTAGGTTCAATTGCATGCAAATCGTGGAGGCATCAACAAATCACCAAATAAACTATTATGCAGTGGAAAATAAATTAACACGGTGATTTGTTGACAAATGGGGTAAATCATCAAGGCAAAAACCCTACCGGGTGATTTTAAGGTCATCACTCCCAAGAATCCACTAATCAATAATCAAGCGGTTACAAGTATAAAGAATCTTACCAATTACCCTTAGCATATCTCGAAATACCAACCAACAATTGAACCTTCACTCTAATACCCAATTAAACTTAATCTTGTAGTAGCCTTCTTTCTCTTGATGCACAAACCTCCAATTTGTGACTAATCCTTTACACGGATCCCAAGTATGTAACTAACTCCAGCAACTTGAATAGATGTTGTTGGTTGCAAAGTTCTTCACTTCATCAACAATGAAGATTTGGAAGCTCTCAGTTACAAAACCCTATGGCATACAAACGCAGTAGCTTCACACAGAGAATATAAGTCTCTTGGTCTTTGTATGCATATTTGACGACCTTTAAAATAAGCCTTATATATTTCTAGGGTTGTGAGAAAAGAATCCTCAAACAAATATTCAAGACTGGGCCGAATTTCAGATCTGGAAATTCTGAAATCTTAATTTTCAATAGATCGAGCTGTTCATTAAGTCTTGATAGCAGGCATCTGTTGAGCTATCTGTCGAGACTTAATGAACAGCTTTTCTTCACTTGTTTTTTGGACCAATCTTCATGTCTTTAATACTTGACTTGAACAACATGTTTCTTGAAGTACTAAACCTATCTTAGATCTACCCAATTATAAGTAAAGTGCACTTTGTCAAAGGATTAGCCAATTACAACAAAATATGACTCTAACAGTATTTTCTTTGATTTTGTTTCTTTCTCATTCACGCGTCGTTTGCTGCTGTTGTTGCTTTTGTTTTATTTCATCGTGTCTCTTATTGAAGGCTAGGTTTGACTTTTCTTGCTCTTATCCTTTTATACAAAAGGATTTGGGCCTTTATGGGCCAAATACTCTTTATTGGATCAAAAGGGTCTTGGATCCAATTCGCCTTAGTCTGCTAAAGTCATTCTAAAGAAGATCTGTATTCTATAGAAGATTTGTATTCTGCTACAAATAACTTTACCTTGCATTTCTTTCTTAGCCCAGGCATAAGTCTAGACTTTTGTTTATTTTTTGTTTCTTGGTCTTCTTGGTGTGAACACAAGGGGGAAGTCGCCACTTAGTTTTTGCAATGGTCTAGGAACCATATATATAGCGTCCTTTCAAGGAAGGATCTTTGATTTTACTACTAGAGTATAGGCTCAGAGTTTAGGTACGCTCTTGGGAAGGTGTTAGACACCCAAGATCGTCCAATCCTAAGGTTGGCCTCCAATCATTAGCCTTATTAAAAACTAATTCAATACTTGTATTCTAAACTTACACACACACACACACACACACACACACAAATCATGCATCTAACATACAACATGGCATCTTTATCCCTAAACAAGCATACTTATCGATCCTAAAGCAAAAGAGAGCCAAACCACACATAAACCTAACATTCATCTAACATGGCAACAACCTCAAACGTGGCAGCAAGCATATCATCACGCAAGCAACACATATTATGAACAAGGCATTAGCTTCATACACATATATCAAAGGAGGATTAAACAAACAATATGCATGTTCATGTGAATGCATGACTTACCTTACTTATCTTGCATCATCTCAGCACCTATGGCATCATGAATGGGCATGTGAATGCATGCCCATGTGATTCAACCAAGATACAAACCCTAATCATAAATCTAAGCATGTTTCATCACATCATAAAACCATAACGCAAATGCATGAACGTTTCTAATGCATGACTTACCCTTTACTTACCTTTTAGCAACATAGCACCTATGGCATTGATGCATGAACATGCGAATAAATGGCATAGCATCAAAGCAAGAAACGAACATAAAAACCCTAATCTGAGCATGTTAAAGACAATAAGCATACAAGACAGAGGCGCAAACACATATGAACATGTGAAAAGGCTTTAAAAAAAGGGACAAGGCATGTGAAACAAACCAAACAAACAACATAAGGAATCTGGATTAGGGTTTCTGGGCAAATGCCTGTGTACGTAGGATTTAACCTGCGTATACATGCTCATGACATGTGTGCGTAGGACTTGTTCAAGAACCCTAACCCAAAAACTCGAAACAAAAAATAGAGCACAAACAAACAAACCCTAATCTAACTATCTAGCATGCTCAGAACACAACAGAACTATAAAACTGACTTAAGCAAACATATAAGAACCTAAACTATGCAAAGAAGCAAGATTAAAACTAAAAAGGAAGACATAAAATGAAAAAAAGGAAGAAAGAAAGAATATCTTAAAGCAAAAGCTCCTAGGCTTGATTTTTAACCGTTCCCCTCAGTCAAATCTATCACAATTCAATAAACAGTGAATAGAAACTTTAAACTCAAAGGATTGGAGCCAAAAAAGGTCCCAATCAAATAAAAATGACTTGAGGGTGTTTTGTCAAAAACTCCCTTTTGATTCACTATTTTCTAGTGAATCTTAGGTTTTTCCCGTGGGATTTCTATGTATTTTGAAAATGTACCATATAATGCTTTTTATAGTAGAAAAATGGGGTTTGAAATGGCTCCTAGACGATATGGGATTCATTTCAAACCTCAGCCATTATTGTAGAAAATTTGCATTTTCCATACTTCTGAATCCCTAACTACGTACGTAGGAACGTGCTTGCGTACGCATGCTTTGGCCCACATACACAGGCTGACGCCCACGTACGTGGGCTGAGGGCCACTTTGGTCTTTTATTTTCAAAATTAGATTTTTGCTCATTTAAAAGGTTATATTTTCCATTTTAACACTTCTTAATTGAATTTGATATCTGATTGGGCTCTAAACTAGTCTTGGGCCTTAGAGTTCGAGCATCATTGGGGAACAGGGACCCGAGTCATAAGGGGTACAAAATACGGTGTTTACATTTGATGGGCCTTTGGGCCTTGCTTTCCATTAGGCTTTCCTCCTTATGGGCTTTTGGGTACAAATTTGCAAAAACGGGTATCAACAGATTGCAGAAGAAAGAAAAGTTGTAATCATTTAAGGGAGAGAGCGTAACTCGTGAATAAAAAAGGGAAAGCAAACATTACCAAATAGCAGGCTTTAGACAAGGCTGCGTTGCACAATTCATTTATAAGATATTCTTATGCCTTACTGCCCATATGGATATGGTATTGCTCCTTAGCAGAAATTACCACAAGAGCTTTAGGAACTCCATTAAAGTTTAAAGCTATAATTTCAAGCTTTGGTATTGATTTTTTTTTTTCTGCATTATTCCAGTTTTTAATAAAAATTAATAAATTGACGTAAGCGTTTATGCTAATTAAATGACTGATATTGTACCATATCACTTATAACTTCACATGGAAGAATTATTTTATTTATGTGTTTGATAGGTTTTAGTCATAAATGATTAGAATTTCTACTACTTTTAGTTAATAGTATCCACATTGAGGGAGTGGTATGAAAAGAATAAAATATTTATACTTTTACTCTTTTAAAAATCCAGAATTTAATTTAAAATCACCTAAATTGTATGGAATTATGTAGCTTATCAAGTTCTTTAATGAAGGGTAGCCATTTGGCATAAAGACAATGCGGCTATTTGGTCATGACCATGATTTTTAAGACCAAAATTTTATTATATTGTACATGATTTTTCATTATTCCACCAGCTTCACGGTTGATCTCTCGTGTACTACATTTGTTCTCAGTGTCTGAAATCTGAAGCAGCATCCTATTCCCTTATCTCTTTTTGAGAAAAGATAACCGTGACTCCTATTTTAAGTACGATCGATCCATATCACGAATCGACATCTAATTTTGCTTTATTACGAGGATTATGAGAAGATAGCATCACAAAACAAAACTTTTTATTGAAAAAGAGCTTATGCCAAACTTGATAATAAAAAAAGTGTAACATGTTTTCTCCTTTCTTTAGGAATGCTGCTGTAAACCATGCCCGTTGGTAGTAGTGGTGTGGAGTAAAAAAATTATCATATAAGAACTCAAATTAAAATGTGATAGATTAGATATTTTTATTAAACTTGTAATTAACACTCTTTTAGAGAATTAAAATAATTAAGTATTAATATATATGTTAAGAGCTTTGTAGTTTAATTGGCACCTCGATCTTGGGTTTCGAATTGAAATGTCTATGATCCGAGTACTAAATTATTTACAATAAAACTTGTCCTTGGAGATCCTTAAGATGTTCTTAGAAAAATGAAGTTTCATTAAGAGTATCCATAGGTGTTATGTTTTCTAAATTGTCAACATCATTATTTCAAATAGAGTATTAATAGTTCTTAATTTGCACATGCTTAAATTATAAAAAATTAAATTAATATATGGATAAATAATAGCAAAACATCCAAATTGTTGGTAAAATTAATTGCATTGAATTAATTATCCTTTGTAAAGATAAAAGATAACATTGTTTGTATTTTATTTGTCAATGCAATCATGTGTTTGAATTTAATCAAGGAACTCCATGTACTATTCCTAATTTTTTTTTTCTCATAAAAAAAAAACGTCAAACTTAGTCGTGGCTGATTACATATTTTGACGTTTTTTTTATTATTATATTTTTCTCCAATTGGCTTCTTTTCTTAATTGATGAGGCTTCTCCACATCTTGTAGGTCTCTGAGTTTGAGCTAGGTTCAATCTACTTAAGTTAGAGTTTATCCATATCCCTTAGATAAAACCCATTAGCATGTAAAGCTTTTATTTATTTATTTATTTTTTAATTTTTTTAACCTATAAAACAAAGATAATTCATAATCAATCACAAAATAACATAAAAGTAAAACTAAATATGCAAATATGAGAGTAATTTATTTTTTATATATATTATGCACATTAGTGGCATGGCCATCTGATCCCTTAGCCATTGGTCCGTAGGAGGAAACATAACAAATAAAAGTGTATGTCTATCAAATATTAATAACAACCAGCCAGCTGCATAAAAATGAAGGTACAACCATTAGTTTATGAAAAAGTTTAAGAACACACTCTTTGTCATAACTTGCATATGCATTAAGTGGTGAGTGGACATTCACAAAAATATTCTAACATAGAGTAGATACTTTTCACCTGGTACCAGTGATGGAACCCATGTGTAAGTATTATAATCTAATTTTAAGTTGATATATGTGCGAGTTGTGGCAAAATGTACGACTCTCTAGACAATTTGTTAGTTTTTTATTGGAAAAGTGCACAATTTCAAATTCGTAAATCAGATAACAAGCTTGTTTTGTAAAACGTGAGAAAATAGCTTTTTTCGTTCTCATGCACAGCTTCGACAAACTTGAGTAGTAAAAGAAGTTATTAGTGCACAAAAGTGTGTGCATTTGATTCCAGACTTGATATATGGATAAAGTTAAGACTAAATGCTTCAAGCTAACGTTTCCATGTTCACTTGACCTATATAAAGTTTAGCATTTGATCAATAGGTTAATCATACCAATAAGTTACCTTGTTTTTGTAAACACTCACCAAGGCCGGAATGGAGCACGTAATTTCCATGGAGGAGTTCCATTCGAGAAAAGTTGAAAGAAAAGAAGCTGGTGAATCAAGCAGAGACAATGATCAACCTGTCATTGTCGCTAGAGACACCCATAAGCTGACTATTACAATCCAAGAGAGAGGCAGTACCATTTCCAAGGAAGAGAAAGAGAAGTTTAAGAAATTAAAGGAGGCGCAAGCCAAAGTGCAATTAGGAACAACACCAAAGATACGAGAGGTTGTGTCAATGCATTATAATAAAAGTAAAATAGTCCGTTTATTAATTTAGTCCTATTCATGTTTCTAAAAAAAAAAAAATCCTATTCGGCTATTCATTTCATAATTTTGTTATCACATATTTTCTACGAAACTTTATATCCCATTAAGTCAGAATAATTGTGAAAAATATTTATTTCCACTAGTTATGATTTATTTCTCCATTCTCTAGTGATTTAATTCCTTATTTGTAACTAAGTATTTTAATTATATATAAAAAATTCTATACATTTTTATGATGCGTATATATATAGTAGGGCTGTCTACAGGTCGGTTCGAGTTGGGTTTGTGCCCAACCCAGAACTGACTCGACTCCGTTGGGGTGGCAGATGGGAGAATTCGTTGTCGACTGAAACGGTGATCAAATGGGTTCGGTTGAGTTGGTTTTAGCTGAAACTGAGAAGGCAGCGGTGCTAGGAGGGATCTCATTAGAATCTTCAGATCTCTGGTAAGATCGCTAGATATTAGCAAGATCTAGGCGGAGATCACAAGATCTTGTTGGAGATCACATGATCTCCAGTAGATCAGGGCAGAGATTGTTGTATTTTCTCCAAATCTAGGCTTAATCTTGATTGATAATGTGATTTTGGGTCAAATATTTGGTAGAAATGGAGAATTTCGATGCGTTTTCTGAGATTTTTTGGGTGGAGGGTCCATCGGGTCGGTTTAAATCAGGTTTTAGAGGGAACACTTGACACTCGACCTGCTTCTGTTGGGTTTTGGAGGAGATCACACGTCATTGACTGCCACATGTGTCAGTTTAGGTGGTGGTCGGTTTGGTTTCAGGCGAGTGGAGCGAGTGGGTTGGGTGATCGGATTTACTTTACACCCCTAATACAATGGATTGACTTTAGGTTTAGCCGTTTAGGTCACTTAGGTCCTTGCCTAAGACTCCCATTATATTAGATAAAAGCTCCAAAATTGTGAGTAAAGTCAAATAATCATTGATGAATAATTTCCGCTAACAGCTAGAGGTTTTAATTTTTGTGACACAATCTCCCATAGGTTACATTATCAACATAAGCCACAAAATCTCCCACATGATCATACACCAAAACAATCTTTCTATCCCTCAATACCAAAATCAAAGTTGAAAATTAGATATTTCAATTTTCTTGGACTTGCTTCATCTTCCCCAAGGTACTAGAAAACTTTTTTTTTTTTTTAAAGTAAAATTCTTCATTTATTTTATTAAATTTTATGCCTAATTTATGATATTGGATTATCTATATGAAATCGATTTTGATTTAGTTTTAGTATTAGTTATGTTTTGAATTTATTTTTATTTGGCATAGGTTAAGGCCATTGAATCATTATATTGTTAAGTGAAAGAATGTGTTAAAATACTTAGTATTCTTAAAAGAAAAAATAGTGGGTAAATCCCACATTAGAAAATGAGTGTATGTTAAAGAAGTTTAAATTCTGTGTTGTGTCTTCAAGAGTTATGCTCTTTTGAATATACGACACTATCAGTTTTTTCAAGACTTTTTTCTCTCTCCCTCTGTGTTTGTTAAAAAACTTAGTATTCTAAAAAAAAGTGAAAGAATAGTGTGTTCATAAATTAGATTCTATTTTTATATGTTGTAACGTTTTTCTTATCCTTATTATATTTTAATTGTATATTAAGTAAGTGTTTATTTAACTTTTAATTTTTTTTAAAATTATAATTGTCTACTAAAACTATAAATTTGGAGAGAGAGAGAGAGAGAGAGAGAGAGAGAGAGAGAGATGATTTGAAAATTATTTTTTAAATCAAAATAAAAAATTAGATGAAAATCTCATACATGAGAAATAAATACATTAAAAATATATAAAATATTGAATCAGCACACCAATAAATAACATGAAATAACCATAATGAATTAGGCATGTGATACCACTATTAATGATTATATAAAAAGACTAGATTCTTTGCTAAATGTATGTATTGCTTATAGAATTTTATTGACAACACTTATTACAGTTGTTTTGTATAAAGAAGTTTTTCAAAATAAACATTTATAAAATCCTAGTTATGATCGATCATTCATATAAGTGATTGAAAATGAGATGTTGGCATAACCTAAATTCAAGAATTTATTAGAAATTTTGCATCTTGAAAAGCACAATGAATTAATTGATAATATATATATATATATATATAATACTATTCAATTGATATGTAAATATAGAAAATTTCAATTTAAAATTGTTGCCTTAGGTCTCAAACTGTATTTAGTGAACCTAGCATATATAAAATGTAAAAGAAATAAATGAGGATTGTTGTGGTGCATAAACACATGTTAAAATTGGGTTGTACCAATAGAATTGTGTTAGGGTTAAGTCTAGGTCAGAAGTTGTTCTTTTGATCGCTCAAAAATTATGTCTTATTGATCTTTTGGCTTTTGCCCATATCTTTTGCACTATAATGAATTGTTTAGCAAAACTTGTTTTTTTGGAAAGTAGATATTTGGAGCCTTAAAACAGACACATATTTGACTATAACTTATGTGAAAGATTTGTCCCTTCAGTAAAATTGTTGTGACCTATATTCCTAATTCTACTAGAAAAAGGATTATTGCTCAATTTTAATTTTACTTTGTGCCCCTATATAAAGTATGAACAACTTGTTTCACATTTTTAGAGGGAAGAAAGGCAATTATACCAAAGTAGAAACCTTCAAATCTTGAAGCATTCTTCCAGAGCCTGTATAGAGAAAAAAACTTCTTTGTGCTGAGAGCAAAAAGATGAAAAAAAATGTGTGATGATCGTTGATAATACCCTGTGCCTTAATGGAAACCACAGTGAGTTCATCACTGCAGCAAATATTCAATGAGGTTCATTGGAGTGTGCTAGAGGTTCTAGTTCGTGTAGATAAGGAGTTCATGAAGGAAATCACCATTGAAAGATTCTAGAGGGTCCTGGGGCTTGTGTGGCAAGAAGGCCAATGAAGCATTTGCAGAGGTTAAAATTAAGAGTCTAGTTATACAAATTTTTGCAAGTCGACGGTTGTAACCGTTTTTTTATAGTAGATTTTCAAAGGGGTCTTAAATTGTTTTTCCGCTAAAGATGTTTTCATTGATTTTCTGCTTTATTGTTAAATTTGTTTGTGCTTTTACTAATTCTATTATTATTACTGCCTTAGATTTGGTATTTTGATATTGTCGTTGATAGATTTGCCTATGTATGGAATTGATAACTTGTTGAATAAATCTATTCATTTGACTGCATAAAACACAAAGGTGTTAACCAAGATTTTTCAAGGAAAGACATATTGTGGGGAAAAAATTACTTCTTTAGTGGATGTTGTATGCTAAAATTACTAGACTCGTTACATTGGTTGAGAGTCTTGAGACATATGTTAAATATTTAATCTGTGACGTGAAAGCCTAAAGGGAGCGAGGTATTCATGGTACTTGGTCAAGCTAGCTATATGCACACGATTATTAATATCTTATTATTATAAAATATAAATTATTTTATATATAGTAGCATTTTAATGCGTTGAAAAAACATATTCTTTATTGTCAATTTATTATATTTTGTGTCTGTCATTGATTATGTTAATTTCTAAATTGCGGAACCATCAGGTTTTAATGCTGCGAGGTCACAAGCATTTCCGAAAGTACTGTGAGCCGAGAGTGGTATCACTCGGTCCTATCCATCATGGTAAGCCTGAATATCAGCTAACAGAGGAGTACAAGCTTATGTTGGCAGACAAATTCATTGGAAAATCTGGCAGGACTGATGAAGAATTGTATGGTATTATTAAGGATAAAATCAAAGAACTGAGGGAGTGCTATGATGAGAAAGTGACACAGAAATATAGTGATGAGGACCTTGCTTGGATGTTGTTTGTGGACGGCTGTGCAACATTGCAGTTCATAGACTTGGTTGCTCATAAGAAGGTCAAAGATTTCAAAATTAAAAACGATCAAGTGGCCTTTGTGGCACAAGATTTGTTCTTGTTGGAGAATCAACTTCCTTATCAACTCCTAGACTATTTAGTGGAAAATACTCAAAATAGTGAAGATAGAAAAAGTTTGAAGACGTCGATCCAAAGTTTCATCAATATGCACAGCATGCTAGATGAAGATACAAAACCCCCATCTGATGAAAATGCCATCCATCTTCTTGATCTTCTGCGGAAAAGACTTCTAGCTCCAATTAACAAGAAAAACCCAAGTCCTGGTACGGATGAATCTGGTAAGAAACGCCCCTGCTGTTTTGGGAAAGATCAAAATTCTAAGCATAAGAATGACAAGAAAGGTCAAAATTCTAGGAAAGATTGGCATTCATTTCGTAATGTGCAGGAGCTTAGAGAGGTAGGAATCCATTTGAAGTCCAGCCCAAGTTGTTGCTTGCGAGAGATACAATTCACCAAAAAATGGAATTTCTACCCTGGAATCCTTCAGCTTCCTCTAATAACAGTGGATGACTCAACTGGGCCTAAGTTCTTTAACTTGATAGCCTACGAGATGTGTCCTGATTTCGAAAATGACTTTGGGATCACCTCTTACATATCCTTCCTTGATTCACTTATTGATGAACCCAGAGACGTTATTGACCTCAGGAATGCAGGCATACTCCGCAACCTCCTCGGCAGCGACGAAGAAGTGGCTCTAGTCTTCAATGAGATAGGCACCGACTTGGTGCCTAACCCTGAAATATATAGAGATGTCAGAATTCAAATCGAGAAGTACTACAAAATGCAGTCAATGACCTGGATATCTCAAGTCATTCATACTCATTTCAGTAGCCCCTGGACGGTCATTACTTTCATTGCCGCATTCTTCGTACTTGGTCTCAGTGTCATACAGACAGTCTACTCTCTCTTGGCACATTACAATCCATAAAATCTTTTTCAGTGTGTGAAAGAAACACTGCCCTATAATAAATAACCATAATAAGACCAGAGGTATTCAAAAATTTGTTTGCTTTTCCATTTTAATGTGCATTTACATACCTTAGATATAATTTTATTAAGCTTAAATACACTGATTCTATGCCTTTTCAGATTGCAGTTCAAATAAAAGGATCTGCATATGAGTTCTGCACCTGTCACTCTCCCTCTCAGCTGGTCCATCCTATGGCCTTGTCATTCTGTTTGTTTACTCTCCTTTTGTCGGACTTGCATGTTAAGTAGTCTAAATAAGTCAGTGTAGACAATGTACTCGATTCTTAATTTGATGTGTTGTGTTTGAGAACATGATGATAGTATCTACAAGAATTTTGTGTGTGAGGAGGGTTGAGTGTATGTAATAAAATTTGAGGAGGAATAATTGATACAATATATTACCCCTATGTATTACACCTATTTTTTCACCTATATTAACTTTTGGATTAAAGACATTATATTTGAAACCACAATTTATGTTATCAAAATTTCTTGATTTGATATTTTCTCGACGTCTATGGACGAAAATAGGTGAAATAATTCACAAGTTGTTACCATTTGCTATTATCAACTTTATAGTCCATTTGTTGGAGAATTTAGAATCCGTTTGACTCCACATTTTTAAATATAAGCGCATGTTTGTAGTCTGTAGACTAAAAAACGATGAAAGCCATGCATTTGGCTTTGCTTTTCTTTTTTTAAAAATTACACTTGTCAAAATGATGGAAAATGCACGTTTGCATAATGTAGGTGATGGGTAGCTTTTATAAAATGGTCCTTTTAACAGGTACCCTAATTGCATAGGGTAGTGGATAATTTTAGGAACATTTTAATAGTAATTTTATAAAAATATAAAAAATCGTAAAAAAAGTCAGTTACTTTTTTATTTTTTCATAATTTTTTATTATATTAAAATTTTTAGAATATTCCATTATGTAATGTCTAAAATTTTAGAATATTCTCCGTTCGTCTTCAACATTGACCCAGTTGGAATGGAAGTCTTTTTGAGATCTTCAGAAAGATGAAAATTTGATGCCAATATCTTGATAGGCTATTGAACCATTTGGTTAATATAAAGAAATGGGGCTTACTGAAAAAAATCAAGGAGATTGACATTAAGGGAAGAGAGTGAGAGATTGAAATTAAGTTATCAAATGATTTACTTACAATCTTATTATGGGCTTTGGGTGAGTGACCTCAGTGTGTATTTTGGAGGGTAAGAGTGGATGCAAAGGTAGCTTTTTCTTATTTTTTTGGGGCTAGGGAAGAGGGGCAAGTGGCGCATGGTAAATTCTTCAAGAGTTGATAATCTCAAAAAGAGAAAGTAGGCAATAGGTGATTAATATTGCAAGAAAATTGATCATCTTCATCATGGTGCATGGACAAGGAGTTATGGTGGTTGGTTTTTCTTTGTGTTGATTACTTTGGCTTATACCTGGAGCTTTTAGGATGACAAAAAATTTGTTTTCACACACCAGAGTAGCATTGTCTGTAATGCTATTCCACTTTTGTCTTGGGTGGAGTCTATGGAGGGAGAGCAATAGTGCTATTTGGATGGTTGTCCCTCATTGTTTGATGTGGTGCATTTGGCAGGAGAGATATAATAGGAACTTTGAGGATTCTAAAATGACTGTACCAAACCTAAAATTCTTGTTTTTCAAAACGTTATCAGATTGGATGTCAGTTGTGGAAGCCATTCTATTTTTTCAGTTCTTGATTTGATAGATGCTTGTAATTTGTGTGTTTGATTGTATTAGTCCCCAGATGTAAACTTCCTGTATATTTGGCTTGACCCTTTTTATGAGATTAATAAATTCTTCTTTACTTAACACCCCCAACCACCCCCCCCACCCCCAAAAAAAATTTTTTTTTTTTGGACAGAACTGAGTATTTAGTGATGTGATTGATGTCTGTAATCCTGAGATCCCTTTTCGTCTAGATGGGCACTTCTTGTGGTTTCTCTTCTCTTTCTTTTCTGGAGTTTCTGGATCTTTGTAATTTCAGATCTTTTATGGAGTTTCTAGAACTTTGCCGTATTTCTATTTTTTATCTTTCTTATTTAATCTGTCAAAACAAAACTGCACCACATCTACATATTCTTCTGCACCCTACAATCCTACAATGTTTATTTTGGTGAAATATCAGTATCAAAATCTTAAGTTGTTAGAAATTGTGCCAACAATAGATATCAAGCATACAACACACAAACACCCCCCTGCCGAGCTGGCAACAAAATCTGGACCAGTTGTGGGCCTCTCACATATAGAACAGAAGAAATAACTAAAGCGAAGATAATCAGAATCAAAGACCTCACAGATCTCAGGTTGTGATACTATCATATCAGTTAAAAAAGTTTAAGCTATTGTAAATAAGCCAAGAAGAATATCTTGCTATAATAGTTGTCATCACTTGCAAGATCATCATATTGAAGCTCAACACTTTTAATTCATCATAGAAGGAAGACCCTTAAACCTCATCACAACCAGTGAAGGAAATCTAGCTAGTGAACTGACCTTGCTCTAGGATGTGGAAGCAAGTTGAATTGACTGATGCCAATGCTAGGAAGATAATGACTTCTCTAGGTGATGTAAATACTATGAGGTATGAGCTCTATGAGATTGCAGATCTTTCCTAAGTCCAAGAAAGACGTTCATCTTCTCTTGGCCATAGGATAGTTAATTGTTAATGCAGGAACCTCCACCAAAAAGGAAGGGTTGTGGTGCTTAAATGGTAAATTTATGATCATTTTCTTACACTGAGATCTTATATTCTTTTGTACACAAAAGAAAAAGAAAAATGCTCTACACTAATTGACTATCATCCTGTTCAGCTTTTCCCCATCTTGCTATTCTACATTAAGGTCATTCCAGAATTCCCTCTTGAGGATCACCAAAGGTGTTCATCAAAATGCTGCAGCCCTTCAAGTTGCTTCAAATTTTTTAAATAAAGTATTTCATTATTCCCAAAAAAAAAAAAAATGGTTTCCTACATTTTTGGAATGTATAAGTTATTACTAATTGAATCATATGCTAAAAAACATTGGACATACTGATTTTACTTTGAGAAGTTGAAGCTGATGAACTAAGATTCCTTGTTTCAAATGTTCTTTTTTTTCAACAGCTCCCTTTTCTTGAAGCATCAGTATGGGGTTGGTTATACTCTGATGCTGGTGAAGGTGCGCTTCTATTTCTGTGTATCTTTCTCTACATTCCATTGAATGGCTGTTTGCTTATTATTTTCTGTGCTGATGGCTTTATTGTCTCTTCCTTTCAGTCTGCACCTACTGCCTCAGTAGCTTCTGATATTGTGTATCGACATATTCCATCAGCAACATGTGTGAGTGAGGTATTTCTCTCACTTTATCCGTCAATTGTTTTGTTAATCAATTAAAATGTTTATCTGTATCTTTTACCATATGGGTTGTCTAAGTATAACTATAAATTTTGCAAAGAAGATGTTGAAACGTTTAACTTGAATGGGCCAATATCTCTGTTTACAATGACTATCATCCTCTTCAACATAATGTGTAGGGGTAATTTGAAGTTCAACAGATATTCTTCTGGTTTAATATTTTTCCTTTATTTTTTCACCTGTTGTATGACTTAATGGTATGATAAGATATGCCCCTGATCCTTGGCATTAACACATGCGTGGTTGGGAATCTCTCTTATTGCACATGGATGTGTGCGCTTGGGTACCTGTGTGTAATCTATATCAGAGTGCTATAGCTAGCCCCGTTTTAAACGCAGCCCAAAGCGGGTCTATAACTGCGTTTTTACAAAAACACAGCTACAGCTCTCAGCTTATGGGCTGTGGAAAAAGGCAGCTATAAGGGGTATAAAACACAACTATAGGAGGACTTATAGCCACGTTTATAAAAATGCGGCTATAGGTCCCCGCAGGGGGCTATTGTTGCGCAGGATAGGTTGCGTTTGAAAATGCGGCTATAGAAACGCGGCTCATAGCCCATAGCTGCGTTTTTCAAATGCGGTTATAGACCTCGTTTTTTGTAGTGATTCCATTACATAATGTCTAAAATTTTAGAATATATTTTCTATTGTCTTTGACATGGACTGGGTTTGATATCTATAATATTCCATTATGTAATGTCTAAAATAGCCACAACTAAATATCAAAATCTCAAAAATACCTTGTACAAAAAAGAAAAAAAGAAAAAAGAAAAATTAAGGATAAACTTCCAAAGTGTTTTGAATAGTGACATGCTAGATCTCGGGATAAAATCAAAGTTTTTTAATGCTCTGTATGTTTCGCTGTAAAACTTTCTGTAAAAATAGTTTTCCACATTTTCCAGTATTTGGTAACACACACAAAAAAAAAAAAAAAAAAAAGCTGGTCAACGGAAAACAATCTTTAGTCAATGGAAAACCTTAATAAAAATAAAGCTTATTTTCTATAGGTTGTTTTCCAAAAATTTTTTTGGAAAACAATCTCTCTCTCTCACTCGTTGCATCTCTTATAAATATTATATTCTTCTGTAGCCGTGGGAAACATAATTTCTTGGTGCCTTCTCTCTCTCACGGTAAGCTCTCTCACTTTCTCTCTCTTCTCTTTGCTTTTTCTCTAATCATATATTCTTTACTTTGAATTTTAAGCTTGATTTTTTTTTTCTCTAAAAATTTTTCGGTTTGATGTATTCTAAGCAGAAGTTACTTTTTTTTACACATAAAAGTGCAAAAAAAAAAAATAATAATTGTAGGGACGAGGTTTGAGCACTTCTGCTGCTGGATGAGTGGACTCAAACCCAACTAGCTCAATACAATGAATTTATAGAGAGTGGGCCAAAGAACTAGGCTTTAGTGCACGGACAACGATCAATATGGCGTTCGTAACTGTTGAAGATAGAAGCAACTTAAAGAAGCTTAAGGGATGATCAAAACAACAGCACATGACAAACAAAACCGTGAAGCCAGATGCGCTACAAAACGATGTCGTTCACTCTGTTTTAAGAGTCAGATTAGTTTGGGCAAAAGTTTGTTATTTAGGTGTGTATATTTCCGTGATTTACGGACTAGTTTAGATCTAATTATTGATCAGTTAGGAGTGATAGAGTGGATGTATAAATAGGAGGCAGTTGATCATTTGTATAATTAAGCAAGATATTTTTCATCATTGATAGAAATTTTCTCTCTCATTTTCTCTCTCTTTCTCACTCTTTCTCTCTTGTTCTCTTCACTGATCTTTCTCATTATTTTTCTCTGCTATAATCTTGCTTCTGTCTGAGATTCATAAATATCAAGAATCTCTTCATGGTATCAAAGCCCAAGTTGATCTCTACTCAAAGCACAACTATGGCAGCTTCAAGTTCTACAATGGCGTCCTCAAGTTCTACAATGGCATCTTCTTCTACATCATCAATTCCTTCAGTGAATGTGATGAATCAACCACTGTTATTACTCTCAAATATGTCCAACATGATGACTGTGAAATTGGATAGTACAAATTATATCGTTTGGAAATACCAAATTACCATGGTATTGGAGACTTACTCTTTGTTCGAATTGCTTGAAGAACCTGAGCTAGTTCCTGAAAAATTTCTGAAAGATCTTTCTGGTAATTACACCACGATCTTGAATCTAGATTTCTTGATCTGGAAATCTAAGGAAAAGGCATTATTGACCTTCATGAGTTCAACCTTGACTCCATCAGTTCTTGCCCTTACTGTTGGTTGTACCTCAGCTATGGAGGTTTGGAAGGTCTTAGAGAACAGATTCTCCTCGATCTCTAGGTCACACATTCTGAATTTGAAAGGTGAATTGCATAATCTGAAGAAGGGCAATGACTCTGTAGATCTATATTTGCAGAAAATTAAAGTGGTAAGAGACAAACTTCTTGCAGTTGGAGTGATTATAGATGATGAGGAACTCCTCCACATTGCAATTAAAGGCCTTCCCAGAGAATACAATGCTTTCAAGTCTGCTATAAGGACCAGGAGTACAAAACTGAGTTTTGATGAGCTTTCTACGATGCTCAGTGCTGAGGAAGAATCTCTAAATGATGGCCTAGATGTAAAAGACTCAGTTTTTGCCATGGCAGCAACTACTCCAAAACCTAACAATAGTGGTTATAATCAAGCTTTCAATAGAGGCAGAGGTAGAGGCAACTTCAACAATAGGGGTGGTAGAGGAGGTAGAGGACCAACTAATCAACCATCCCACTATCAACACTTTAATCAGTTTCAGCAAGTTCAAGCTAATGCTGGTCCAAGGTCAGAGAGACCATCTTGTCAGATTTGTGGTAAATTAGGCCATACTGCTCTGGATTGTTACCATAGAATGGATTATGCATATCAAGGGAAGCATCCTCCTACCAAACTTGCAGCAATGGCCACTGCTTCCAATGCCTGCCTTATTCAAGACCAGCCCTGGCTTGCTGACAGTGCTGCTACAAACCATGTCACAGCCAGCCTCAATCACCTCAACTTCCCAAAGGCTTACAATGGTCAGGATCACCTCACCGTAGGAAATGGCCAAAATCTTCCTATCACACACACTGGTAATGTTCTTATACCTCTCACTAAATCAAATATTCATCTTAATAATGTTCTTAGGGTTCCTTCCATTGCCTCAAACCTTGCCTCAGTTCATAAAATCTGTCATGACAATAATTGTTGGTGCTATTTTGATGAGAATGTACTTTCCATTCAGAATTTGGCCACGGGGAAGGTTCTGTACCAGGGCAATAGTGAAGATGGAGTTTATCCCATCTATCCTCAAAGGGCTTCTCAGCTTTCTTTGCCTTCTAAGGTCTGCAACAATGTTGCTAGTCAATCTGTTGTCAATTTGTCTGTTGTCAATAAGTCTCTTTGGCACAAGAGACTTGGTCATCCTCATGATCAAGCGCTCAAACTTTTTTTTCCAAATGTCAATTCTGTTTTGAATAAGTGTAATTCTGTTGACCATACTTGTACACACTGTTTGTATGGTAAAATGCATAATCAATCTTTTCCTAATTCTCAGTTTGTTGCCTCTTCTCCTTTTGAACTTGTGCATTCAGATTTATGGGGCCCTGCACCTGTTAATTCTGTTGATGGCTTTAGATTCTATGTTATCTTTGTTGATCACTATACTAGATTTACATGGCTTTACTTGCTTAAGTCTAAATCTGAGGTCTTTACCAAATTTACTCATTTTAAAGCTATGGTTGAA
Organism: Quercus ilex subsp. ballota; assembly: GCA_032727855.1. Classification (NCBI taxonomy): domain Eukaryota; kingdom Viridiplantae; phylum Streptophyta; class Magnoliopsida; order Fagales; family Fagaceae; genus Quercus; species Quercus ilex. The sequence continues at coordinate 14,843,395 of CM064914.1, read as the reverse complement.
ACTCAATTTTCTGCCAAAATCAAGATCTTTAGGTCAAATGGGGGTGGTGAATATACCTCTAATGTCTTTAAAACTTATCTGTTACAACAAGGTATCATTCACCAGCTCTCTTGCCCTTATACTCCTCAACAAAATGGCCTTGTTGAGAGAAAACACAGACATCTTATTGAGACATCTATCACTCTTTTGTCTCAAGCCTCTATACCTTCTTCTTATTGGTCATATGCCATTCAAACTGCTGTTTCCTTGATCAACCTCCTTCCTACCTCAGTTTTGAATTTTCATTCTCATTGGTTCAAGTTATACTCCATTAAACCTGACCTCTCACAACTTAAGATTTTTGGTTGTGCTTGTTATCCTAATCTTAGACCTTACACTAGTCACAAGCTTGAACCTAGGACTGTGGAATGCATCTTTCTTAGTTACCCCACTGGTTTCAAAGGTTATCTTTGTCTTGATATCAGCTCTAAACGTTTCTACATCTCTAGGCATGTTGTTTTCAATGAGTCAAAATTCCCTTTCTCTACTCTCACTATCTCCACATCTAATCCATCTTCTTCCCATGTTCCTTTTGATACACTTTGGCTCTCAAATCAGTTATATCTCCATTCTCTCAATCATCCCTCTCTTCTTGGTGCTTTTCCTGGTCATGTCTCATCTCAGTCTTCTTCTCTTCCAACTCCTGCCTCATCTCAGTCTTATTCTTTTCACTCAGATACACCTTCTGATCATGTGTCTCAACCTACTTCCTCATTTTCTTTACCTGAGTCTGCTCCCTCTTAGTCTGATCCACCTGTTTCTACCCTTCCCCAACCCACTACCTTAAATCATCACCCTATGCAAACCAGATCCAAGAGTGGAATCACTAAGCCTAATTCCAAAATATGTTACAAAGCTGTTCTAGACTACACTTTTATTGAACCACCCACTTATAGGACTGCTTCCAAATACCCCAAATGGTGTGAGGCTATGGATACTGAATTTCAGGCCCTTAAGAGGCAGCATACTTGGTCCTTGGTTCCAGCTCCTCCTAATGTCAATTTGGTTGGCTGTAAATGGGTTTATAAGCTTAAGCTTAACAGTGATGGTTCCATATCAAGGTATAAGGCTAGACTTGTGGCTAAGGGGTTTCATCAACAGGCAGGTATTGATTACCAAGAGACATTCAGTCCTGTCATCAAACCAGCAACTGTGAGGCTTGTCCTAGCTATAGCAGTGAGCTGCAACTGGTCCCTTAGGCAACTTGATGTCTCCAATGCCTTTCTACATGGCTTCCTTAAGGAGGAGGTTTATATGGCACAGCCTCCTGGGTATGAAGATTCTAAACATCCTTCCTATGTCTACAAGTTGCACAAATCTCTTTATGGTCTTAAGCAAGCTCCCAGAGCATGGTTTGAGAGATTTTCCTTTCATCTTCTCCATCTTGGGTTCATTGCCTCAGTTGCAGACAGTTCTCTCTTCATGTTTCATTCTTCTGGTACTATCATTTTTCTGTTGTTGTATGTGGACGATATTATTGTTACTGGTAACAGCTCAGTTCAGGTTGATCATCTTATCTCTGCTCTCAGTCAAGCTTTTGAGCTTAAAGACTTGGGGCCACTCAACTATTTCTTGGGAATTCAGATCACCAGGACTAAGTTTGGCCTTTCTCTCACACAGTCCAAGTATGCTACAGATGTACTTCATAGGTTTCACATGGAGAATTCCAAACCCACCAAAACACCTTGTTGTCCTTCAACCAGGCTAGTTCCTTATGAGGGTGTTGCTCTATCTGATCCTCCTGAGTATCGGAGTATGGTTGGAGCACTTCAATACCTGACTTTTACACGGCCTGACCTCTCCTTCAGTGTTCATCAGCTCTGTTAATTTCTGAGTAATCCTACTTCTACTCATTTGGAAGCTGCTAAACGTGTCCTACGTTATGTTAGGGGCACCTTGCATCATGGCATCCATATTTCCCCAGGTCCTTTGACTCTCACTGCCTTTTCTGATGCAGATTGGTAGGGGACCCTTTTGATCGTCGCTCTACTACTGGTGTACTTGTTTTCCTTGGTCCTAATCCCATTTCTTAGTCTTCCAAGAAGCAAAGCACAGTGTCCAGATCCTCCACTGAGGCAGAGTATCGTGCTTTGGCTACTACTGCTGCTGAGTTGTCCTGGCTGCGCATTTTGTTTAAAGAACTCAAGGTGTTTCTTTCTCATATCCCAGTCTTGTGGTGTGACAATGTCTCTGCCATTGCTTTGTCTGCCAATCCTATGTTTCACTCTCGTACCAAGCATCTAGAGGTTGATTATCACTATGTCCGTGAGAAAGTGTTACACAAAGATTTGTGTGTTGGATTTGTCTCAGGCAAAGATAATTTGGCTGATATCTTTACCAAGCCTTTATCTGCTCCTCTGTTTCTTCTTCTCAGATGCAAACTCTTGGTGGATTCCTCCCCCTTTCGTTTGAGGGGGGATGTTGAAGATAGAAGCAACTTAAAGAAGCTTAAGGGATGATCAAAACGACAGCACAGGACAAACAAAACGATGAAGCCAGATGCACTGCAAAACGATGTCGTTCACTCTGTTTTAAGAGTTAGATTAGTTTGGGCAAAAGTTTGTTATTTAGCTGTGTATATTTCCGTGATTTACGGACTAGTTTAGATCTAATTATTGATCAGTTAGGAGTGATAGAGTGGGTGTATAAATAGGAGGCAGTTGATCATTTGTATAATTAAGCAAGATATTTTTCATCATTGATAGAAATTTTCTCTCTCTTTCTCTCTCTTTCTCACTCTTTCTCTCTCGTTCTCTTCACTGATCTTTCTCATTATTTTTCTCTGCTATAATCTTGCTTCTGTCTGAGATTCATAAATATCAAGAATCTCTTCAGTAACCGTCAAACCGAGATGAACTTGAGATTATCTAAGAGAATTTGTCCTTGGCACGATCCGAGGAGCTTCGTTCTAATGAGGAAGGAATCCCAGTCCCCCCCTTTATGGTTAGTTTCTCCTATTATATAGTCCTCCCTAGACGATCTAGACGATCTTTGCCTTCCACTTGTTGATCATCCAAGCCTGTACCTGACTGCCTGTCCCATCAGCCACCTTATCAAACCTCCTGTGAGTTGCAGTAATCTAGACAACTTTGTTCAGGGGTCACTTCCTCATTAATGTGGCCAAAACGTTAGTTGTGGGCATTTAATGTGGAGGTGACAATTTCTCCTTGGGTTGCTCCTCCACCATGCCTCCGTGGCTGACACATTGTATTTGTTCTTTCTCCTGAGATGCTCTGAGAGGCTACCTTTGATGGTGTGCTACTCTTCTTTTCTATGACCTCGGAATGCCGGGGACAAGATCGTCCTCAAAAATATTTCTTGGCAGCTTGGGCTTTCTTCAATCACCCTCGGACGTTTCTCCATCCTCGGCATGGGCCTTGGGTTTAACATAAAGTGGGCTGGGGTCACCAGATTCTTAGGCCACACAATAATAATAATAATAATAATAATAATAAAATAAGGATAAGACTAGACCCATTGCTTTTTATATGCTATGTATGCAGGGGCGGTTTAATGTATTTGGGGGCCTAAGGCAAAAACTGAAATTGAGGTCTCTTATATGTTTAAATATATATGATTTAAAAAAAATTAAATATTACTTAAACTTTATTGTCTTGTTTTTGATGCAAAAATTACTACTAATTAATATGAAATACATAGATTTTTTTTTTACAAAGTCTGTACACAAAAAATTTGACAAAACTTTTCACACTTGTTGATGTGGCAGATTGATAGTGGTAAGTAAAAAAGTGATGTTAGTGATTGACTTAGATAAGAACTAGTAAAAGTTTGCCAACTCATCTTGTGAAAAATGTTGTGAATTTTTTTGTGTTTTTTTTTTTTTTGAGAAGTGCTACATTCACAATATTTTCACAACAAATCCTAGGTATTAAGTTGTTACTAGTTCTAATTTGAATTCATAATTGAAATTAATTTTTTGTCATTAATAATAGCCTGCAACAACCTACCACTTAGAATTTATTGTGAAAGTGTTGTGAACGTAGCATTTCTCTCTTTTTCTTTTTTTTCTTGTTTTTTATTTGATAAAAATATTATTTTATTTATTGTCTAATGTTTGGGCTTAATTAATACTATTATAATGAAAAAAAAATAACACTATTGGTTAAAATATGGGGGCCTTTTTTTCTACTTGGGGCCTTAGGTGACCCAAACATTTGCTTCTACTATAGATCTAACTCTATATGTATGTACGGTTCATATAGATATGTGTGTGTGTACACGTTATTGTCCATATATATATATATATATATATATGAGGAAGATGAGTAGTAGAGATCCTGAAAATTTGACATCTAATTTTAATTGTTTCTATTGTCAAAATTTTAGTATGAAAATCAAATTAATTTTTTATTTTTTATTTATATTAATAACATTAGTTAGTTTACATAATACACATATTTTAAAATTTACAGGAAATAGTTTTTAAAAAAATTTGCATATCAAACACCAGAGTAAAGTGCGGGCCTTTTTTAAAACAATAATGGTTTGGTTAAAAAGTGGAATAAAGTGCCATGAATACCTCCGTGTTTTTCCGCTCTCTTTTGGTGTTAGAGTTTTTTTTTTTTTTTTTTTTTTTTTTTTTTTTTTTTTTTTTTTTTTTTTTTTTTTTATATGTAATTAAGGATCACTTTTTGTTCTTTCAGGTAAGGGGAGGCAAAGCATTTAAGACGTTCTATATACCAGTACTTCATTAGCTTTTTTAGGAGGAGTCACTCCTTGACTCTATCTCTATCGACAAGTGTCTGATTTTTGCTACATGTCCAAATCAAGTGGCTCTCATGCGCTAGAGCTGAGCATTATCCAAATCCTCTAGCTAATACCCAAAAAAATTAAATTATAATCCCCATACAATATATGCCAGTTGAGGGGAGTAAAGAGAAATGAGGGAGAATGATTTAATTTACATTGTTTGGATTTTATTAAGAATTTTTTTTTGGGGGGGGGGGGGGGGGGGGGTGATTTAGAAGAATTTTGTATATGTTATATTGTTATCTTAGAGATAGTACGTAGCTTTATGAATAAAAAATGGGAAAGCAATTAAGCAAGCATCACCAAATAGCCTGCTTAAGAAAAGGATGTGTTGCATAATTCATCTAGCTATATAAGACATTCTCCTGCGTTACTGGCCCTGTAGTATGGTGTTATGAGAGACTTAAAAACTTTAAGGACACATAAAAAATCCTCAGCCGAAATTACCACCAGAGGCTTCTGGGACTTATTCTAACCTGGAATTTCAAGCTTTAAGTATTGTAGTTTTTTTTTTTGTTTTTTTTATTATTTATAAATGCATTGTTCAATAATAAATGGACGTAATAAAATAACACTCAATATGTCATCTTATATCATTTTTAAAGTATTAAAACTCATTATCTTTTTTTTTTTTTTTTTTTTTGGGAGCTAAAAAACTCTTTATCTATTGGTTTCCAAATGGGAACAACGATTTCAAACACTTTATTATTGTAATTTGACAAACGTTCTAGACACTAAAATTATTTTCACTTAAACTCTTTATCGTAAAAGCTTTACCACTAAAGCTCTAAATATCATAGCAATACCAAGTGAACTCTCAGAAAATTACCTAGTTTAAAGCTTTAAGTGGCTAATCATAGTTCCATCCCTTGATATGCTGGTTGATGTCGTAAAATTAATTGTAGTCAGTTGACTTAAGGAGAGTGCAACTACTTTGCACAACAAAAAACGAGCCACTTCCCAGATAAAAAATAACTTTTATTATAAAGTACTAATAGTCTAATATCATGCTTGTGCACAAATTATTCAAGCATTATATGTAAACTATAGAAATTATTTCAATGAATATATTGAAAAATAAAATAGATAGTAAAAATAAAAGAAAAATTGCTATATATTACCTGACAAATGCGCGTCATGTAAGTGTAAGTTTTTCATAAAATAAAAATGATAATAGACTAGAAAATTCTTGAAACTGTTGAAGAGTTTTGGTTGAAGTAATATTTTGACTTTTTAAAAAATTGGAAATAAATTTTCAATTAAACTAAATTATTTTAATGTACTTTCAATGCATCACATGATGAAAGTATGTTTTACAACCAATGAAACTTATATTAATGATTGACCTTAAATTTTTGTAACAATTGGTAATTTATAATGAAATTAGAGTACGTGATCCTGAGTTTGATTTATATCTCTATTCTACTTAAGCTGTTGGGATTGACAATCAATCATTTATCAGCATTTATGTTTTTTGAACTTGGTAAGGGGGTAAGGCCCCTTAGCCACTGGTTGGTAGGAGGAATCATTGCAAAACTTTACAGAATGAAGTAGCTAGATATACATATATAAACCAACCCTGCTTCATAAAGATAAAGGTACAATCATCAGTATTGAAAAAGTTCGTAAAATTTCAAATTCTAACAACCTTGTTTTGTAAAAGGTAAAAATAGTATTGTTCGTTCACATGAAACTTGTCGTAAAACAAGTTACTAGGGCACAAAAGTGTTTGCATTTGATTCCAGACTTGGCATGTGAATAAAGTTAAAAGACTAACTGCTTCAAGCTAACGGTTCCATTTTCACTTAGCATAGTATTTGATCAATACGGTTATCATAGCAATAGTAACCTTGTTTTGACAAACACACACCAAAAGGCCATAATGGAGCACGTAATTTCCATGGAGGAGTTTCATTCAAGAGAGTCAATACCATATCGGAGGCTGTACCGACTTGGCTAGCGGTACGATATATTTTAGATACCAGTCAATACCGGTGTACCGTTTCGGGTTTACCGCTATTTTTTATATTTATAAATAAATAAATAAATATATATATATATGTGTGTGTGTGTGTGTGTGTGTGTGTGTGTGTGTATTATAATAAATATAAAAGTTTAGCATAAAACATTTCCTCAATTTAGAACTAATTATTCATGGTTTTAGACTTTAGTATCAATTAAAAGAAAAAAAAAAAAAACACAATATAAAACATAGAAAGCTTAAAAGTTACCATTGCATACTAAGAAAACAAATAATATTAATAAGTTAGTGCAAATAAATTATCATTCTACCCTAACAAAAATTCAAAAATTACAAAACTTAAAAAAAAAAAAAAAAAACTTTTTTCCTGTACCAACTGGTATTGCCCAAAATTGGCAGTATGGCCGGTACATGGCTGGTATTTAAACCGGTACGAAATGTTGATGTTTCGATACCGGTATACATACCGGTACGGTATTGACTACCTTGGTTTCATTAGATAAAAGTTGAAAGAAGAGAAACTGAGTATTACAGTCCATGAGAATGAGATAGATCGTACCAGCAGTTTCGAGGAAGAGAACTTTAAGAAATTAAAGAAGGTGCAAGTCAAAGGGCAGAATCGATGGACAACAAAACCAAAGATACAAAAGGTTGTGCTTATGCATTTAATCAAAATATAATAATTCTTTTATTAAAGTAGTTCTATATCCTATCAAAAAAATTGCATGTTGTCACAAAATTTACTATTAAACTTTTGACCCCGTTATGTTAGACTAGTTGTTTCAAAAATAATAATAATAATAATAATAATAGTTGTTACAAAATATATACCCACTATCTTGTGATTTATTTCACCACTAGTTTGTAATTTAATTCCTTATTTAATTTATTTGCAATTAACCTATTTATATAAAAGAGTCTTGACATTCTTGATGCATGTATACCAGCTCTAGGTATTGCTCACTTAGGCTTTTTCCTAAGGCAGACATGGCAAATAGGTTGGGTCATGTCGGGCTTCAGGTTGAAAATGGTTTCGAGCCGAAAATAGCTTATCATAATTAGCAGGTTAGAAAACAGGCTGGGTTGGGTTTTGGTAGACCCGTATTTTTTCACGTTAAAAAAAAAAAATAGAAAACATATATATGCCACTTGGTAATATATTTAAACCATAAATATACTAGTATTAGTGTAGTGAACATAAACGTTTTTCCTCAAAAAAGCAATTTTGGCCCTAGATACTCGATTTGTGTCCCACACTTGTGTTTTACTAGCTATCACATATATAATCACAATATGTGATGGCGCAACACATTGCAAGCCTCCAACATCTTCTAACCACAATCTTACACTTCTATTACTATCAGAAGTCCAAGAAGACAGAGCAGCAAAGTGATTCTCAAGAGTCCACAAGTTCAAGCTGCCCCAGACCTGAAGCAGAGATCAAACGGCAAGTAGTTTAAGTGTGAAGCTGCATGTAGTTTAGTGTTAGTTAGTGAGCATGTGTTTTACACGTGACTGATTAGCTGTACAAATTCTGTTAGTTAGTTAAGAAGTTTGTTAGATCAGATTAGTGAGTATTTTGGTTTAGTTATAAATACCTGTAATTGTATCTGTTTTAATCATATCAATGAAATCAGTTTTTTCAGTAAATCTCATATGGTATCAGAGCTTCGAAGTCTCTCTATTTTCTCTCAAAAATTTTTTTTAGAGCTTGTTCTTGAGAGCCATTTTCTCCCAAATTTCTAGGGTTTGTTCTTGAGAGTTTTTCAAGCTTCGTCAATGGCTGAAGCAACAAACACTTCATCTGCTTCTTCTGTGCTAGATCCTGCACTCGTAGAGCATATCTCCAATCCTCTGTTTCTCCATCATGCTGAAAGTCCTGGAGCCATGCTTGTGTCTGAACCGTTGATTGGTGAAAATTACCATGCTTGGGTTCGTTCAATGAGAAAAGCATTGGTTGCCAAGAATAAATTTGGCTTTGTCAATGGTAGTATTACTCTATCTTCACCATTGATAAAGACTCCAGCAGCTGTGGATGCTTGGATTCGCTGTGACAACGTGGTTGGTTCTTGGTTGATGAAGGCTGTATCACCTCAAATTCGAGTGAGTATCACCTACAGGGACACTGCTCTGGAGATTTGGAACGACCTCAGGGATACACATTCTCAAGGGAATGGACCTAGGGTTTTCCAAATTCAGAAAGATATAGCTTCAATGTGTCAGGGTGAGTCTTCAATCACCAATTATTTTACTCAATTGAAGCTATTCTGGGATCAACTTCAGAATTTTAGGCCTACTCCTACTTGTTCTTGTGGGAAGTGTACCTGTAATATGCCTCAGAAAATTGAAGATCTTCGTCTTCAAGAATCAGTCATGCAATTTTTGATGGGACTTAATGAGTCATACTCTCAGATCAAAGGTCAAATCTTGTTGATGGAACCATTACCAACCATCAACAAAGTTTACTCTTTGCTGATTCAAGAGGAGAGGCAGAGGAGCATCGGGCTTAGTAATTCTGTGCACATAGAGTCTACTACTCTTGCAGTGAAGGGTTCTAATGCCAATTTCAATCCCAACCTTCCTGGTTTCTTTGGCAATTCTGGTGCTTCTGGAAAGAATTCCAAAGGTAGAGACAGACCCATATGCACTCACTGTGGGAAGCTTGGACATGTCATGGAAAAATGTTTCAAGCTACATGGCTTTCCTCCAGGATTCAAGCCTAAAGGGAAGAACTTTATGGTCAATCAAGTCAATATTCAAGAAGCTTGCACAGAGAATGATCACACCTCTACTACTTTTCCTTTCACTCAAGAGCAGTGTCAACAGTTTTTGACCATGTTGGGGACTCAAATGCAAGCTGCTCGTCTCACCTCTAGTGGCAATGAGACTCAGTTCAATTTGGGCAACAAGGAAACACACATGGCCAGCAATGTGATTAGGCCTACCCTGGCTGTGCCTTCTTCTTCCAATGCCACAGATACTCTCACCATGGCAGGTAATTCTACTTGTCTTGATTTGAGGCATTCAGTTTTCTCTGCTCAAATTACACATAGAACTGCTTTTGGTGATAATGTTTGGGTGATTGATACTGGAGCCACAGACCATATAGTATATTCTGTTCATTTGTTGACTAATTTCACTGCTGTTGATTGTGTGGTTGCCCTTCCTAATGGTGAAACTGCCTTGGTAACTCATATTGGTTCTATATGTCTATCTGAAAATCTTGTCTTAACCAATGTGCTTTGTGTTCCTTCTTTCTCTTTCAACCTTTTGTCAGTCAGCCAACTTACCAAGAAAATGCATTGTTGTCTCATTTTCTTGTCTACCTTCTGTTTCATTCAGGACCTCAATTGCTGGAGGACGATTGGTGTGGGTGAAGTTCATGATGGGTTGTATCTCCTTCAACATAGACCCTCTGATACTTGTGCCATTCCAATTCAGTCCCAGGCTACTCCATCATTCCAATCTATTTTCAATTCTGTTTTTCAATCCATTTTTAGTACTAATAAATCTCATGTTGTCAATAATGTCAAAATTCCTGCTTCTGTTTGGCACTCTAGACTTGGGCATCCATCTGATGCTAAGATTTCTGTTTTGAAAAATGTACTTCCTGACCTTCATTTCAATAAATCTGTTTCTAATGAAATTTGTGAAATTTGTCCTTTAGCTAAACATAAAAGGCTCCCTTTTCCATTTCCTAATCATGTTTCTGAATTCCCTTTTGATTTAATACACTGTGACATATGGGGTCCCTATGTGGTGCCTACTGTTGCTGGTCACAAGTATTTTCTTACCATTGTTGATGATTGTACTAGATCAACTTGGGTTTATCTTATGAAATCTAAGTCTGAAACTAGGTCCTTACTGCAATCCTTTTATAACATGGTTAAAACTCAGTTTGGCAAGTCTATTAAAGTCTTTAGGACAGATAATGGCCTTGAGTTTCAAATGGTTGAATTTTTTAAGCTTCATGGCATCATTCATCAACATAGTTGTGTTGCCACTCCACAACAAAATTCTGTTGTGGAGAGAAAACATCAACATATACTTTGTGTTGCTAGAGCTTTAAGACTTCATTCCAATATCCCTATTGCTTATTGGGGTGAGTGTATCCTCACTGCTGTCCATCTCATAAACAGACTCCCTTACCCACTTTTGCAAAACAAATCTCCTTTTGAGCTTCTTTATAATAAACTTCCTGACTATTCCCATCTCAAAGTATTTGGTTGTCTATGCTTTGCTTCTACTCTCTCTCACAATAGAGGCAAATTTGATCCTAGGGCTCTTAAGTGTGTTTTCTTGGGGTATCCTTTTGGGGTTAAGGGTTATAAACTTCTGAATTTGCAAACTAGAGCTTCTTTCATTTCTAGAGATGTCATTTTTCATGAATCTGTGTTCCCATTTAAGTCCCTTCCTAATTCTGTTCCTCTATCTCAAACTGATCCATTTTTTCATGATTGTTTTCCTAATGCTCCTCCTCTACCTGTAACTGATTCTATTCACCATTCTACTCCTGTCCCAGCCTCCTCAGTTCATATTGATTCCACCATTCTCGAACAACATTTTAATGATCTACCTGAGGATTTATCTGTTTTTGTTCCTAATGACATCACTATTTCTATTCCTGATGATTCATTGCCTATTCAACCTGTCCCTGCACCTATTCCAATTCCAGTCAGTCCTGATTCAACCATTATTGTTCCAAGAAGGTCTACTAGAGTCTCTAGACCACCTGCTTATCTCCAAGCTTTTAAATGTTCTGCTGTTTCCACTAAATACCCCATTACCAATTATATCTCTAGTCACAAACTCTCTCCTTCTTACTCTCATTTTTGCAATAGTATTTCCACCATTCAAGAACCTAAGTTTTACCATCAGGCAGTTGGTGATCCTAATTGGGATGCTGCCATGGCAGCTGAAATTAAGGCTTTAGAACTTAATAATACTTGGTCTCTTGCTCCTTTACCTCCAAATAAAAGGGCTGTTGGCTGTAAGTGGGTCTTCAAAATTAAACACAAGTCAGATGGTAGTGTAGAGAGGTACAAGGCACGGTTGGTTGCCAAGGGTTATACTCAGCAGGAGGGTTTAGATTATACTGAGACATTCTCCCCTGTTGCCAAGATGGTGACTGTTAAACTCCTCTTGTCTTTGGCTGCTGTGCAAGGCTGGACTCTTCACCAGTTAGATGTAAACAATGCATTTCTTCATGGTGACTTGCATGAAGAAGTGTATATGTGTCTTCCTCCAGGCCTGCCCAGCAAGGGGGAGCTTGTGTGCAAGTTGAATAAGTCCTTGTATGGCCTTAAACAAGCCTCAAGGCAATGGTATTCCAAGTTTTCAACTACTCTACTGCAATGTGGTTTTCTGCAATCCAAGGCAGATTACTCTTTATTCACCAAGCATTCAGGAACTTCTTTCATGGCACTTTTAGTATATGTTGATGATATACTTATTGCCAGCAATGATCCTCAATCTGTAGCAGACCTGAAAGAGCTCTTAAATAATCAGTTCAAGCTGAAAGATCTGGGCAGTTTGAAATTCTTCTTGGGCTTGGAAGTTGCTAGATCTGAGAAAGGAATCTCTTTGTGCCAGAGAAAGTATACTCTTGAAGTGATTAGTGATGTAGGAATGCTTGGGTGTAAACCTGTTAAAACTCCCATGGAGATAAATCTCAGATTAAGCAAAGATGAGGGCAAGTTATTGACTGATGTTGGTATGTACAGAAGATTGATAGGAAGGCTGCTGTACCTTACTATCTCTAGGCCTGACATCACATACTCAGTACATAGACTGAGTCAGTTCATGTCCAAACCTAGAGAGCCTCATCTCAGAGCAGCTTATAGAGTAATTCAGTACCTTAAAGGTACTTCAGGACAAGGCTTGTTCTTTTCAGCTCGATCCACTTTACACATCAAAGCATTTGCAGATGCAGATTGGGCTGCATGCATTGATTCTAGGAGGTCCATCACTGGTTACTGTGTTTTTCTTGGTGATTCTCTCATCTCTTGGAAGTCTAAGAAGCAAAACACAGTTTCAAGATCCACGGCAGAAGCAGAATACAGAGCAATGGCTGTGGCAGTGTGTGAAGTGACATGGATTTTGTATTTACTTAAGGATCTGAATGTCAAACACACTCAAGCTGCTTTGCTGTTCAGTGATTCACAGGCTGCAATTCACATAGGAACTAATCCAGTTTTCCATGAGCGTACAAAACATATTGAGATAGATTGTCACATTGTGAGGGATAAGGTGCAAGCAGGAGTTATAAAGCTGATGGATATTAGAACTCAATGTCAAATAGCTGATTTGTTAACAAAAGCTTTGAGTTGGAATCAATTTTCTGGTCTTCTTACCAGGATGGGTATTTCGAATATTCATTCTCATGATGTCCATCCTGAGGGGGAGTATCAGAAGTCCAAGAAGACAGAGCAGCAAAGTGATTCTCAAGAGTCCACAAGTTCAAGCTGCCCCAGACCTGAAGCAGAGATCAAACGGCAAGTAGTTTAAGTGTGAAGCTGCATGTAGTTTAGTGTTAGTTAGTGAGCATGTGTTTTACACGTGACTGATTAGCTGTACAAATTCTGTTAGTTAGTTAAGAAGTTTGTTAGATCAGATTAGTGAGTATTTTGGTTTAGTTATAAATACCTGTAATTGTATCTGTTTTAATCATATCAATGAAATCAGTTTTTTCAGTAAATCTCATAATTACAGAAGAAAAAATGATCAACACTCTTTAAATCCAAAAGTCCCCCTATTTATTTTGAAATTAGTATCATTTTCATTCCTATGTCAAGTATCATATGTCAACTATAGAAAATATTTCAATTAGTATAATAAAAAATAAAATAGATAGTAAAAATAAAAGAAAAAAAATTATGTTATATTACATGATCAACGCACATCATATAATTAAGTCTAAGATTTCTTCTAAAAATATATATATAAGTCTAAGAGTTTCATATAAAACAATTGTAAAGAAATAATTAAAAATAAACAATAAATCTTCTTTTAAATATTTTAAAACTTTTGATGAGTTTTAGTTGAACCAGTATGTTGTACAACTTATAAAACTTATATTAAGTGTGTGTTTGGGAGGAGTTGAATTTTTCAGCTTATCTCTACTTTCAGCTTATTTTTGCGGAGAAAATGGGCAAATGCCCATTTCAAAAAAAAAAAAAATCCAGTATTTTGCCCTCTTTCTCAAACTAATTAAGGAAATACCCCTCTTTTGAAAATCAAGTTTCTCAAAATCGATTTAGGCCCTATAGCGGCGTTTTTAAGGAGCCTATAGTGACGTTTTCAGGACCTATAGTGGCGTTTTGTAACTCGATTTATATGAAATCGAGTTATAGGTTAAAAAAATTTTAAAAATTGCCTATAACTCGATTTAATGAAAGTTGAGTTACAAAACGTCACTATAGGTCCTGAAAACGTCACTATAGGTCCTTAAAAACACCGCTATAGGGCTCCAAAATTTTTTTTTTTTATAACTCGATTTTGAAAAAATCGAGTTTCAAAAGAGGGGCATTTCCCTAATTAGTTTGAAAAATAGGGCAAAACGCTGCTTAGTTTGCCCAAAAAGGGTATTTAGCAATTTTGTCCTTATTTTTGCTATTATTTATGGGTCTCACTGCACTTTTTGATGCTATTCATGGGTCCCACTATATTTTTTTATTCTATTTATGGATCCTACTATACAATTCAGTTTATTTTTTAACAAATTTTTTTTTTTTTTTTTTTTACACTTTTAGCAAAAAAATTTTAGTTTCAGCTAAATAAGCTATTCCAGATGGACACTAAGCCACATAGTGGATGTACGACTTTTATGAACAAAATTTTATTATTAAGAAAAAAATAATATGGAAAATTATTTATATAATATAAAATAAATAATGAGATTTCTTTTAATCTCTAAAGCCTCTTAGTAGTAGAATTTTTATTGGAGTAGCGTTTTTCTTAGGGTACGTTTGATATATTGTAATATGCATTGTAATGTAATAGTTATTCATATGGTTTAGTTATTCAGTAGTTTGGTTATGTTTTTATTACAGAAAATGAGCATTTCTTATGAATAGCTATTCTTTAAAATGAGGAATAACTGTTAATCTCTAAAATGGCTGTAATTGCTATTCCTTAGTAAGTATATTAATTTTTAAAATTAATATATTTTCAAATAAACAAACTTCTCATATGCATATAATAATTATGAAGATAAAAAATCATAAAAAGTAATTAATATCTCTTTCAAATTTTAAAAAAATATTATTTTTTAGGAAATATAATTATATGAGTAAAATATTTCCTAAAATATATCTTAAGTTTGATTTAAATTTTTTTCATTCAATTGTCTTCAGGGTTTTATTTTTGTGTTGTCACCAAACAAATGAATAGTCATAAATATTGCATTACAACATATTGTATTTTTTGTAATATCTATTTATATTCATATGTAATTACTGTTACAGTCTATCAAACATGCCCTTAATGTTTTTAAATATTTGGTAATAGAGTTTTACTTAGAGCAACTTTGCTAAATACTTTAATACTAGTATTGTGTACCACATGACATAAGGCAGAGAAAAAAAAAAGAGATTGTCTACTTGGCACAACCTCAGTGTATATGACACAACTTTTATTATATATAATATATGATATGATATAATATGATATAATTAGGACATTACATGAGTTTATGTAATAATATTAATTTTACTATGACTATTTTGATAACAAATACTAAATGATTGATATTGTACCATAGCCCATATGACTATTTTTATTTTTTATTTTTATTTTTATATTTTGATAAGTTTTAATAATAATGGATAAAAATTTCTACTAGTTTTAGTTAATAGTAGCTGATTGAGGCAGTGGTATAAAATGATTAAAAAATTTATACTTTTACACATTTTAAAATGCAGAATTTAATTTGAAATCACCCTACATTAAATGGAACTAGTATGTAACTTGTGCTTATGCATAGGAATGACGAGTTATAGTGGCGTTATTGATATTAGTTTAGGTTATTAACTATATAAGACATTAGTTCGACCATGATATTTGGAAGTACTAAAATGATTTTCCCTTACAATTTTAATGATACTGGTTATGCAGGGTTTCTCATTACATTACTATTATATATGTATATAATTTTGAAAATCACAATTGAACACTACATATACAATATTAATTCACTATCACTGTTCATGAAATTCAACTAAATATAACACAAAATAAAAGAATAAATTGGTTCAATAGTATCTCCTAAATTGAATGGGAATAGGTGCATGAGATTGTTTAGCTCAATTACAGTTTGTTATGTTCAAAATCTTCACATACAAAATATCTAAATAGAAACAGTATTAAAAAAAATATATACTCATTAGTTCTAAAAAAAATAACAACAAAAAACGAAATAATTTAATTTGTATGAAAAGCTAACAAAGACAAAATCTAATTTTGATTATAATTAAATATTCTCTAAACTTTAGTTATATTCCTAAGTTTATTTATATTGGACTCCTCGTTTTTTACACTGAATTCACTTGGAACAAATTAAAATAAAAAAAGATTAGATGGGACACGTGACGTAAAATTAAATTCTAATTGAAATTTAATTTTTACACTAAATTAACTCACTTGGCAGAAAAATTTAAAAACTTAGATTAGAGTTGACACATGGTGCAAAATTAGACTTTAATTGTGAAAGCTCGAAAATATGTTGAAAACACAAGAGCTGTTTAGACCCCCAATTAAAATTACGGCTTGATAGATTTTACACTAACTTACTACAAAGTGCGGAATAGTGTAAATGCGAGCGGATGAACAAGTAAGATACTCTAATCCATAAACTAAGTAACACAACAGTATAATGGAATAAACAAGAGTAGGGAAGAAGGATGCAAACACAGAAAACACCGAGACGTGTTCTCGAAGAGGAAACCGAAGAACTCGGCGAAAAACCTCTCCGCCGCCCTCCAAGCGGAAATCGATCCACTAGACAATCAGTTGGGATACATGGGTTAGCAAGAGACCCTCCAAGCCTAATCTACCCGATGCACCTAAGCCCTCCAAGCTCCTACTCCAACAAGGCTTCTCGAAACCGTATCTTGTCTAGCTCTCCGGATCCCGCAACAGGCTCCATGTTGCATCTGCCATTCTAGGCTTCTTCCAATGCTTCCCAGCAGCACCAAAACGTCTCACAGCACTCTCAAAGGATGTGGTAAGTGTTTGGGCTATCAACCTCTCAATGGTAAGGAAATGGAGAGGGAAGGGTTGAGGAGATACCACAAGCAAGTGTATAGAGAAATGTGGGGATGACAATCTCTAATTCCCAATGTGTTTGGCTAGGGTTTTCTCTCTAAAGCATTCCTCAACATTTGTAGGTAATGAGGGTTTATATAGGATAGGTGCAAAACGTGTGAATCAGTCAGTACAGGCTGGCAGAACAGCTTGTCTCGCGGGTGTCTCGCGGGAAGGCCTTACCCGCGAGATACTCGCGAGAGACAGCTGTCTCCACCTGGCCTGACTCTTCGCATTCCAGCACGTGCAGGGCACATGCTTCACTTCGCAGGAAGCTAGGTCGCGACATACCCGCGAGAATCCTCCAGTCTTCCAAATGCTTGAGTCTTCACACACTCTCTCTATCACACAACCCTTACAACAAATCCCACAATAAATACAGGGTATAAACGATTGAAAATAGTTACAATCAAATTTGGCACGGAATAAAAGCCAACAAAATACATATTTGTAAATAACAACTTTACAATCTCCCCCTTTGGCTATTCCGTGACAAAACCCTAAAACAGGCTCTAGACTTAAACGTGAGTTTGGGAACAAAGGCAAAACTCACTCACACCTAATTGTAGATTCTGATAAGCTCTTGAAACATATGAACAAGTATCTCCTGAAACACAACAACAAAATAATATCATTGTATGCAGAAAAACTTGAAAAGCATATGGAGTAATAATAGCATGATCAAGCAAAATGGAATAAAAACAATAGACCATGGCAAGATCAAACAAGCAATCACTTACGCAAAAGTGATCACTATGCTCATTCACACACGGAATGACCATCCGGACATGCAAGGTGATAAGCTCAAATAAAGAGTATCATTTGCAAGTCCAACACTTAACCAATGCGAAATACACGAAGTATTTGTATCTAGGAACAATCCTACTAGGGCACAAGAGTGTTCATCACTCAATCAATGCATAGAACATATATGCATCTAGGAACAATCCTACACGGGCACAAAAGTGATGTACTGAAGTAAAATGAAAGACATTAAACTTCAAGAACACAAACATAAAGGCTGCTTAAACAAGGTACAGAATATGCATGGCACACACCATAAAAGCCTACAAAATATGCAATGAAACAAACCCTTAAAGCTTACAAAAGCAACATGGGTATATGATAGATATGCTACAAAGTATAGAGAATATCACAAAAGAAACTACTGAAATTATACTTAAATAAGAGCATAGTAACAAAGTTTTAAACCAAAAAGATACTGAATAAATAACTGAAAAAAAAAACCAATAACCAATGTTACTAAATTTCTAGACTATGCTCCCCCTAACGCTGTGCAAGCTCTTCTCCAGCTCCCCCTCAAAATTTTCTCCCCCTTTTTGACCGGAATGGCCAAAGGGCTAGAACTGATCTGATTCTGAATCCGAGCCTTGCTCTATAGATAAGTCTTGTATTTGGGAAGAGAGCGCGGTGATCTGTCCTTGAAAGTATGCAAACTAGTCAGCGGTGTGTTGTACATGAGAATCCAGCATTGTAGACATTTGATCCATTTTAGCCAGTAATAGATCAAGTTTGCTCACGCCCTGTGGTGGAGCAGATGATGATGGCTGTGCAGATGGCTCTGGAGCTGAGGTGAACCTATCAATTTCCTCCTCTGTATCTCCACTCTCATCTTGCTCAACACGAGGCTGTGGGATGGTATGCACACCAGTCTTGGAGCCCTTGATGTGTGCAGTGCTCCGAGTCAGTGTATGACCACCAATGGGGTAGTCCCTTTGAACAACTGTGAGACCACTAGGTAGTTTGAGTTTTGCCTTGGCAATCAATCCCATGATCAAGGAGGGAAACGGCATCACAGTCCGTGAGTTCTGCTTTGTGATGCTCTTCTTCAGGACATGCATGATATGGCCACAAATGTCAATCTCCTTATGAGTAAAGAGATCATACAGGAATCTTGTTCTCGGAGCAAATAGAGTGGTGAGATTGGTGACCGGATACAGATTGTGAATCATCACATAGCTGAGTGTCCTCATTTCTGGAGAGAACTTGATGGTGTTCATGGATGATTTCTTCGGTTCACCACCAAGGAGTGTAATCATCTCAGCAGTAGAACCCAGTCTGTCCTCATATGCAACTGTAATTGGCTGAGATAGAGGTCGTACTTCCAAAAAATCTTGGATGATCTCTCTCGTAATCACAAATTCCTTGTGTCGTACCCAGCACTCAATACAGTCTCCGTTGACAGTGGCATTTGAAAAGAACTCCCTGATTATCTCTGAATAGACAACCCCGGTTGGGTTCAACAGCTTGGTCCAGGTTCTATCTTTGAACACTTCAGGGATGAATGTGTCCTCAAGAGTTTCAAACTGGACCACTTTCTCCATGATGATCATCTTGTCCTTATAGCAGTCATTATACTTCATATCTGCTTCCGCGGACTTGAAATGATCAGAATCAGTGCGTGCACGCTTTGAAGTAGGTTTCTTCTTAGCTGCATGCTTGGTGGGAGACATCTACACAATTTCACAAAGCATAAAAGAAAAAAAAAATGCACAAACACAAACCACAAGACAAAACTTGATTAGATTCAAGTTAGTTCCAAATCAGAGTTGAACTAACAAAAAAAAATCATGGTAGACTCTTAAAAGCATGCTTAAAAACACAAACCTATAAAGCATAAACACAATGCATAAAACTAAGAGACTGTGCAAGTGTGTGTGTCTGTGTGCATGTGCTAATGAGTGTGTGCGGCATGAGATGCATGAGGGGTGCCTAAGTATGCCTAAATGTGTGTCAAGAGTGTGCAACATGTGCAAGGTGTATGAAACACACAATCAATGACCAAAATGAGTGAAACAAAGTCAGACAAGTAACAACCCATAGTTTGAAATCACTTGATTTCAATTTGGCACAAAAATGTCATTCGGACATTTTGTCGAACACCTAATATGCACAAATGCAAATATAACATGAATAATGTATGAACATGGTCAAAACATGCCTAAATACACTTTAAAATGCCACAAGGGGCCAACACAGATGCACAAAAATCAAATGGGACATAGTCCAATCAAAAGATTTGAGAAAAGTTTACCCAATTTAGAAAACTAACCCAAAATTTCGAAAACCCCCAATTATCACAACCCTAACAAAAATTCTGCACAATCGAAGCAAAAGCATAGAAAGAATTGTTTATAAAACATACCTTGAAGAAGAAAGTGCAGAATAGATGCTTGGATTGAAGGGGTTTGAATGGAATAGTGATTTGGGTTGAAAAAGTTCGAGAGAAGTTGAGCGAGGGAAGTTTTTATGATTTGAAAAACTGTCACATCAGCAATATAAAACTGAAAACACGCGTTTTTCGCGGGTTAGAGAGTAGCGACACAGTCGCGAGACAACCGCGAAAATGGCCACTGAAGCACAAAATTTTTGCGAGAAGCATTAGGTCGCGAAACAGTCGCGAGACAGTCGCAATAACCTCTGTCTGAAATTTGAGAAGTCCAATTTTTAGCCAAACAGCATTTCGCGAGAAGCTATTGGTCGCGAGACAATCGCGAAACAGTCGCGAAAGTTTCTATGTGACAGGATGAAAAAATATTTCCCTCAAGCCCTTTTCGCGGGAAGCTCTAAGTCGCGAGCTTCTCGCGAGACAACCCCTAAACCAGTTTTTGAAGGAAGACACAAAAATGCATTTTGAACAAAAACAAGAGATATCAAGGTCTAAAATCACTTTCAAAAACAAATAAAACACTCAAAAATATTTTTGGGTTTGATCAACAAGTTCATGAGCATACACATCACATTTGAACATATACAATCACACAAATGAGATAGGCATTGATTGAATCAAAGTCTTGTGTGTTGTGTGTGAGTATCAAATGTGAAATAGTCCTTAGACCAGAGCGAAACTTCAATGATCAATTCGATCAAGTCATCACAACTGATACGAAATCAAGTGGACTATCTCCATTATAGAAATGAGTGTATATGACCTCCCACACATTGAATACATAACTTCAGAAGCTTTTCATTTGGCTTCTGCATAAGGCATAACAATTGGTCCATTTTATTTTTGATTGGACAAGAAAACAACATCTCATTTTGAGATTGGTGCTTGAAATTTATGATATTTCAACATTTAAGATTAGCCTTTGGCTTTTTGAGCACCGAACAAAAACATTAAGAAGAGTCGCTTTCCCTTTTTCCTAGTCGAATACTAGTGTGTGCGACAGGCTTTTGCAGCTCAATATCTCTTTTCATTTGGAGATTTACATTTGGTGAGCTCTTTTTGCAAACACATAAAAATAAAGTGGGAAGAGATATAGACACAAGTCTATGCAAGTATCAAGATCAACAAGACTATTGACCAATCATTCATGACAAGCTTGAAGATCTATTTACAACAGTCACACATAGTGTTCAAGATTTCTTCCACATAGAAAAGAGTGCATACATGACAAGCCAATATCGTAAATGCACTATGCCATTAGTACGAAGGTACTAGGTCAAACTCACATGTGGCATGCACAAAACACGTGATCAAACTTTTGAGATTTTTCAATTTTTATGGGTTTTTGAATTTTTTTTTTTTTTTTTTTTAAAACACACCCAAAACAGAACAAGAAAAGTAAGAACAACAAAAAAAATTTGGTACAGACCGAACCAGATAAAAGAACAATGAAAAACAATGCATGAAATGGTGCAACAGCAAATGTCCCTAAACATTGAAAAAATTTATGCATGGACATGTTATAATGCTTATGCATGAGTACCCCTCTTCACTCACACGTCACGTGCGTTTGGGGTGATATCCTTGACGGATTGGGTACGAGAGTTTGGACTATCAAACCTTCTGGTGAAACTCTCCAAGCAAGTGGTGAAGGCACCGATCATCATCATCACGTCCGTCATACCGGAATCACGATTTTGACTTCTTGGTTGCTCACCACCCCAATACCTCATGTCATTTCTCCTTCCTCGTGACCGAGGTGCACTTGCATTGTTGTCTGATCTCAGCTTTTGACAATTGGGTCTGGTATGTCCTTACAGTCCGCAATAATGACACACATAATCCGTTCTAGGACTCCGTTGTGATCTTGGGAGAGATCTTCCTCTGGTTTCATGTTTAACCATAGATTGATTTCGGGGCTTATTCACCATTCGTTGCTCAACCACGTTCTTCTTCTTTACGTCCTCAACTTTCTCAAAAATGGGCTCTTCTACAACCGTCTCGTTTGCCTTCACAAACTTTACTTCTTTGGTGACTTTGGCTGATGAGCAGCTTCCTCCGGTGTATCCCAACCCGGACTTGTCTGAAGAAGGTTTTTGAGATGATATAACATCTTCTAGCTTCTGAGAGGAGATTCTCTCTATCTTAGCATGAGCTTGCACAACCTCTTGCTCAAGAAACCTCACCTTCGTATAGGCTTCAGACAGCTCGCCATTTAGTGTCTTAATCTCACACTTAGCCTCTTTATATCTGATCAAGAGACTTCTGTAATCTTCCTCAGCTTTCTTCATTTTCCTTACGGCTGCCTTGGCTACTCTGGAATACTCTCCCGACTTCTCAAGTAGTAAGGAGTAATTTTCTTGAAGATTAGCTGTATTTTCTTCCTCTTCAGCATCTGATTCTTCCACAATCCCAATAGACTCTGAATCAGAATGCTCACCAAGCTCCTTCACAAGTGCACCCAAATCATCCGATGACTCCACATGAGCAATGGTCATGAAGGCGGAGTAGTTTCCCTCTCCGTCACAGCTCTCTTCCGAGTCAGAATCAGAGGAGTGTAGTGGCATAAGCCTTGCCTTTTCCCCTCAGAAAATTTGGACACTCCTTTTTTAGATGTCCATGGCCATTGCACTCATAACACACAATGTCTGAAGGAGGTTGAGAATCCTTCCCTTCCTTCCTCGTAAACTCTTTTCTATCACCTCTTGAGGATGAAAATTTTCCTCTGTTGAATGGTTTTCCACTGTTCTTCATCTTCAGAAATTTTCGGAAGTTTTTCGCAAGGTATACTACTTCCTTCTCCACTCCATCTTCTTCGGAAGGATCATCCATTATTTCGGTGATGGTTTTAAGAGCAAGCGATTTACTCGTCCTGTGAGAAGGCAGTCCAAGCTCATACGTTTGGAGTGATCCAATGAGCTCTTGGATCTTAATTTCATCCAAATCCTTGCTTTCCTCTATGGCTGTGACTTTTGCCCGAAAGCTCTCCGGTAAGGACCTCAAAATTTTTCTCACCACCTTAGTCTCTTCAATCTTCTCCCCAAGATTGAATTTAGCAATTACAATTTCATTGAGCTTCCCATACAATGAATCAAATGGTTCATCATCCCCCATCTTGAGCTCTTCAAATTTGGTGGTAAGCATATGAAGCTTTGTGTCCTTAACTTTCTTCGTACCCTCATATGTTGCCTCCAAAATTTTCCAAGCTTCCTTGGCTACCGTCATATGAGAGATCCTGTGGAATTCATCAGGAGACACACCACAGAAAATAGCCTTTAAAGCTCTACTATTAGCATTTGCGGCTGCGAGAGCTGCCTTATCCCAAGTGGACTTAGGATCCTCCGGCTTAGTCCAGCCTATCTCAACCGCATCCCACACTGTATCATCCATAGAACATAAAAATGCTCTCATTCTGACTTTCCAGAAGGCATAATTGTTCCCATCAAAAAATGGTGGAACATTAAGCGATTGAGACCGGGCCATCTCAAACAGGGTCAATGATCACACTCAGGTATTTAAACCACAGTAAATGTACCCACTCTGATACCAATTGAAAGCTCAAAAATGTGTTGAAAACACAAGAGCTGTTTAGACCCCCAATTAAAATTACGGCTCGATAGATTTTACACTAACTTACTACAAAGTGCGGAATAGTGTAAATGCGAGCAGATGAACAAGTAAGCTACTCTAATCCATAAACTAAGCAACACAGCAGTATAATGGAATAAACAAGAGTAGGGAAGAAGGATGCAAACACAGAAAACACCGAGACGTGTTCTCGAAGAGGAAACCGAAGAACTCGGCGAAAAACCTCTCCGCCGCCCTCCAAGCGGAAATCGATCCACTAGACAATCAGTTGGGATACATGGGTTAGCAAGAGACCCTCCAAGCCTAATCTACCCGATGCACCTAAGCCCTCCAAGCTCCTACTCCAACAAGGCTTCTCGAAACCGTGTCTTGTCTAGCTCTCCGGATCCCACAACAGGCTCCATGTTGCATCTGCCATTCTAGGCTTCTTCCAATGCATTCCTCAACATTTGTGGGTAATGAGGGTTTATATAGGACAGGTGCAAAATGTGTGAGTCAGTCAGTACAGGCTGGCAGAACAGCTTGTCTCGCGGGTGTCTCGCGGGAAGGCCTTACCCGCGAGATACTCGCGAGAGACAGCTGTCTCCACCTGGCCTGACTCTTCACATTCCAGCACGTGCAGGGCACATGCTTCACTTCGCGGGAAGCTAGGTCGCGACATACCCGCGAGAATCCTCCAGTCTTCCAAATGCTTGAGTCTTCACACACTCTCTCTATCACACAACCCTTACAACAAATCCCACAATAAATACAGGGTATAAACGATTGAAAATAGTTACAATCAAATTTGGCACGGAATAAAAGCCAACAAAATACATATTTGTAAATAACAACTTTACAAATTGAATTCTAATTTGAAATCTAATTGGATTTTCTCCTAGTTTTACCTCTATATATATATATATATATATAATTTATCAAGTTCGTTAAGGAAGGGTAGCCATTTGGCATAAAGACAATGTGGCTATTTGGTCATGACCATGATTTTTAAGACCAAAATTTTATTATATTGTACGTGATATTATATAAATTTTCAAATTATTATTTCACCAGCTTCACGGTTGATCTCTCGTGTATTACATGATCACATTTGTTCTCAGTGTCTGAAGCCTCTGAACTCTGAAGCAGCATCGTATTCTCTGACCTCTTTTTGAGTACAATCGAACCATATATAGCACGAACATCTTATTTTGCTTTATTACGAGGCTTATGAGAAGATAGAATCACAAAACAAAACTTCTATTGCAATTAAAAGAGCTTATGCCAAACTTGCTAATAAAAAAAGTGGAACATGCTTTCTCCTTTCTTTAGGAAATAAATGATGCTGTAAACCTGGCCCGTTGATAGCAGCGGTGTGGAGTAAAAAAGTTATCATTTAAGGGCTCAAATTAAAATGTGATAGATTTGATATTTTTATTTCTTTTTACATATTAAATATTTTGATATGGGTTGAATTCAAGTTACATCTGGTGTAACTTTAAGTAATGTTACACCACTTAATATTTTTTAATTGGATGCGAATATTGACAAATCCACCGTTAGATTACATTATCTTTGTATATTCTTTAAACTTGCAAAATTTCAAGGTGATCAAAAATTAATATCCAAGTCATTAATCAATTGTTAAAATTTAAATTTTTATAGTTTAAAATAATGCATAAAATATGAGTTTATGGATCAAATGGTAAATAGCATCCGATTGATATGAAAATTTGTAGCATGCTAAGAATATATAGAATATGTAATTCAACGGTTGGATTTTTAAAATATTAATTCAATAACAAGTTATTGAGCAGTATAACATTACTTAGAGTTATAATAGGTGTAACTTAAACCCAACCCTTTTGATGGTTATATATATAATAGTATAAAAAAATGGACAGAATTGGCAAATGCCCTTTTCGGGCAAAATAAATAGCATTTTGCCCAATTTTCCAAACTAATTAGAGAAATGCCCATTTTTTGAAACTCGATTTTTTCAAAATCGAGTTAAGCCCTATAGTGGCATTTTTAAGGAGCCTATAGTGACGTTTTAAGGATCTATAGTGGCGTTTTGGAATTTGAGCTCCATGAACTCAAGTTATAGGTTAAAAAAAAAATTACCTATAACTCGAGTTCACGGAGCTCGTCACTATAAGCTCCTTAAAACGCCACTATAGGGCTCCAGAATATTTTTTTTTTTTAAACTCGAATTTGAGAAAATCGAGTTTTAAAAGATGAGTATTTCCCTAATTAGTTTGGAAAATTGGACAAAATGTTACTTATTTTGCTCGAAAAGGGCATGTGCCAATTTTGTCCATAAAAAAATTATGAAGATACTTCAAGATATAAATGAAATATTTTACAAATCAACAGATGTTGAACAAAAAGCGTTTATCAACCGTAACAAATATATGCGCTAAGATGAAGGTACTAGCCAGGTATCTTTAATCAATTATCATGATGTTACTACTTACTAAGTAGGTATAAAAGGAAATCCAATTAAAAAAATTATTAAATATCTTCAATATTAAACTTGTAGTTAATACTCTTTTAGAGAATTAAAATAAATAAAATTTTTGAATTTAAACATGGTTGGAGCCTTAGGTTCCAATCACCAATATATTATATATGTCATGTTATGTGTAATTTACATGATTCACTTAGTTGATTGAGTTAAATGACTCATGACAAAAACTAATTAATGTCATCTCTTGTTGATCATTGACGCTCAAGACTTCAAACATGGTTAGAGCTGAACTTTGCCCTTATTAAGTACCAAATATGTATGCCATGGGTTTTGTAACTTAATTAGCTCCTCTTGGTGTTTGTAACGGAAACGTCTACAGTTAAAATTCTAGGATTTGGCTTACCTTTATTACTTTTTAAACTGGAATCTCATTTTGTTTTAATAAGAAATTGTCACATCATCCACTAACTAAATAAAATGTGAAGATTAAAATCCACTACTACTTGTCATTGTATATTTAAAACAAACAGACATGTCCAGTTAAAAAAGTAATAGAAATGAGCCAAACCCAAAATTGTACTCCCATAACATAGTCAAATATGTATATTTAGTTCTCAACAATTTTCTTTTAATATAAACAACTAATAAAATTTGTTAGGACATATGTGATTCACTTGTTAGGAACATATGTCAATGTTTTATGTAGTTAGCTAATCTTTTGACAAAACGCATTTTACTTGTAATTGGATAGATCTAGGATATGTTTAATACTTCAAGAAACATGTTGTTCAAGTCTAGTATTAAAGCCATGAAGATTGGACCAAGAAATAAGTGAAGAAAAGTTGTTCATTAATGCTAGACAGATAGCTCGACACCTGCGGACAAATAGTTCGACAGCTTCTCGACACCTCTTGACAACTAGGCTATCTATCGAGCTCTTCAGTTGATTGTTATCGCAATCTCGAAACCTTCTCGACAGCTGGTGGATCGATCGAGAAATCTTTTGTCCCCTCGACACCTCCTCGATAGCTATATTTGTCAAAATTTAAATCTCAACATCTGCTTGACACCTGCTATCTATCGAGGTTACGAAAATCAAAATTTTCAGATATGATTTTTGGGCCAGGCTTTTGTATTTGTGTAGGGTTTCTTTTCTCACAACCCTAGACCTATATAAGACTTATTTTGGAGGCCGTCACATAAGAGAATATAAGGAGAACATATGCAAAAGGTGACCAATGCCTTATTCTCTTCCAAAAAAACAAAAGCTACTGCGTCTTTGCGCCTTAGGGTCTTGTAACCAAGTACTTCTTGATCTTCATTGTTAATGAAGTAAAGAACTTTGCAGCCAACATCTTCTTCTAGTTGGTGATTGAAGTCGCGTACTAAAATTCGCGCAATTGGTTAGTCACATACTGTGATTCATGCATCAAAAAGGGTGGCGTTCATATATTGAAGAGTTCAGAGGTTCTGAAGCAGTAGAAGGTTTCTGCTGTGAGTTCATCTACGAGGATTGTAGAGTCTAGGGACAAAGGTTTTGTACTAGATCTGAAACTTCTCTTTACTATAGTGGATTGCTTTTCGGGAAGGTTTCCCCCTAAGTTTTTTACTGTGAAACTAGTTTGTTTCATTGGTTTTCCTGGTTCATTATATCTTATCTTATTTATTTTTTCGCTACATGATTTAGACATTATATTGATGCTTGTTTGTTTAAACAAGTTTTATTCATAATAAATCTAATTAACAACTTGGGTTTAAAACTTGTTAATTTTATCAACTGGGGTCTAAATTTTCCAACAAGTGGTATCAAAGCGGGTACACTCTGATTTGATTAGTTTCTTTAGTGTGATCCTTGACCCCTGTTGTCATGGATCGTAGACAATCTCTTTTGATTCCTCCTTTATTTGATGGAACTAATTATGCATACTGGAAAGTTCGTATAAAGGTTTTTTTGCAGGCTCTAGGTAAATAGGTATGACAAGCTGTTGAAGTTGGCTAGATTAAGCCAAAGGAAGTGTCGATGGATTGGGATGATGCAATAATCATAGCAGCAAATTTCAACAGTAGAGCCTTGAATGGTTTGTTTTGTGGGGTGACCAATGAGGAATTCAAGAAAATATCATCCATAGAAGTTGCCAAGGAAGCATGGACCATTCTTAAGACTACCTATGAAGGTACCAAGGCAGTAAAGACTGTGAAACTTCAAAGACTCACTAGTAGTTTTGAAGAAATAAGGATGGAGGAGGATGAGACCTTTGATGAGCTCTATGCTAAATTCAAGGATATTGTGAATTCTGCTTTCAATCTTAGAGAATCTATTGCGGAATCCAAAATTGTTAGAAAATCCTTAAGTCCATACTTGAAAGATTCCATGCCAAGATCACTGTCATTGAAGAAGTAAAGGATATTGATAAAATTCCTTTGAATGAGCTTGTAGGGAACCTTCAAACCTATAAGATGGGATTAGGCTCAATGGGAAAAAGTGGAAAGAGTAGAAACTTATGTCTCAAGGGTATAGAGGAAGAGATTAAGGACTCTGAAGATGAAGATGAAAGTGAAGATGAGGATGAGGATCTAACTTTCATAACTGATGAGATTATCAAGCTTCTTCAGTTTAGGAAACCTAAATCCTCAAGGAAGGGCAAAAATGAGAAACCCCTCATCCAATGCCATGAGTGCAAAGGTTTTGGTCATATGAGGGTAGAGTGTCCAAACTACCTTATGAAGGAAAAGACCAAGGAGTCAAAAGATAAAGGGTTGGTTGCTACCTAGAGTGATACTAAGGATGACTCTTCTGATGAGTTTGTGGATAAATGTCGTCACGTTATGGCCTTTGCTGCCTTAATCGATAAGGTGATTGTGGAGAGTGCTAGTGATAGTGAGGATTCTTCTAATGATGAAGTATCTAAGAAGTTAACCCTTCAGGAAGCTATTATAAGTTATGCACTGAATTCATAAAATCTAAAAAGACTTCTCATCTTTGTAGAAAAGAGCTCAATGAGGTAAAAACTGAAAAAGCTAATCTATTAGTCAAACTAGATGAGACTACAAGGTCAATTGAGACTCTTATTGTGGAGAACGCCTCATTAGAAGAGAAGGTCAAGAATCTTGAGGTTGAGCTTAGTTAAGCAAGAACTTAAATAGAGAGGATGTCTAGTGCAAAGTTTGATGAGGTTTTGAGTGCTCAAAAGCCTAGTTCTAATAAGACTGGCTTAGGATATGCTGTTTCCTCCGACTCCTTCTCTTCCACGGCTTCAGGATCAAAGACTGTCTTTATGCCCCAATCTGAGAAAGGTGATAAATGTATGAAATCCAAAAATGTTTTGGCTAATTCTAAATCCTTTGTTAGACCTCATGTTTGTCACCGTCCTCATAAGCAATTGTCCAAACAGTCACAGGTTTCCTCTCAAGGACCTACACATTTGTTTGGAGAGTTATTAAAAGCTTTGAGCTTTTTAACTCAATTTCAGGAGAATTCTAATTCTTCTATGTCCTTTAGTAGACATACTAGGACACGTGCCTTTTCATCTTCACGGCCAAAGACTCGTGCTGTGTGAGTGAGAAAGGAGCCCAAGACTTAATTGCATTTTCTGTTATCCTTTGCTTTAATTCTTTCTATCTAAAGTAGGACTCTTTTTATTTGATTTCTTATCTGCTTTTGAAATCATGCTTTCATGCATCTGCAATTTTTCTATCATGCTTTCATGCATATGCATCTCTCTTTCATGTTATTTGTCTGTTTTTGTTTGGTTATTTAGTTTTTATTTTGTTTTGTTTTCAAAATAAAAATAAAAAGGAAAAAATCAGAAAAATACAAAAACAGTGTGTGTTTGTGTACATTAGTACTTGTGTACCTTGGATGGCCATTAAAACAAAGTTTTTCTAAACTTTGTATCTTTTGTAACTTAGATGAGCATCTCTATGCACAACTAAGCAAGTGAGCTTTGTGACTCATGTTTGTAATGAGTAAGATTAAGTTATCTCTTGTACTTATCACTCATATCATTCTTTTTTACGGGAATGACTAAAAAAATCCTAAGAGAAAGACATAAATAACCATCTCACCATTGTTGCCCGCCAATCATGAAAGACATCTGTATGCTTCGGCATATCAAAAGTGTGATGTTAATGACATTTGTGTGCTTTGGCATAGCAAAATTGGAATGTCAAATATCATTGGGTATTTTCTTTTCTTTCTCTTATATGCCCATGCATGATATGCTTAAAAAGAAAAATATGCAAAGAAAATAAAAACCAAAAAGATCAAAAATGCTTTTAAATATGATTGCAAGCATGTATTCTAGGAGATGTGGGAGTTATAGGATGTACCTCGAAGGTGATAATCCCCATCAAACGGTTATGATTGTCTGTGAGTTAAAGTGATTTTCTCATATCTCAAATCGTCATAACATGTATACACTTATACAATCTTGCGATGTTTTTCACACACAACACGCAATATTCTTTACTACTCTTGATACATGTGCAGGTCCAATGTGATTTGGCTATCACAAGGTTTACATATGTTAATGTATGCTCACTAAACTGTCTTGACTTGTTTTTGAAATACAAAAATTGGTTAGACTTGTTTAGTGTGTGTGTGTTTTGGGATCTATGTGCTTAACATTTTTCTTGTTGAGAGATTTGTTTTTCACATGTTTTGCATCTTTCTATTATCTTGTCATTCATAGCATCTTGTTTCATTACATTCATGCATTTATATGGATTCTTTGTACCCCCTTGATCATCCTTGATTATCTTTATGTTTTTCGGGTGAAGCTTTATAGCTTCTTGTACCCTTTGTCAATCATGACAAAAAGGGGGAGAAATTGTGGAGAAGACTATGTGATTTCTTTTTAAGATTCTACATGTTATGGGGAGAAATACATGCCTCTATAAGGGGGAGATGTGTTTCATCTTATTAGGGGGAGTGCTTACCTTATTTCTTCTTGTACACCGGTCTTGTGACCATGTTTACATGCATTGTGCTTATCTTTGGTATTTATATGTTGATGTATGTCTTCTTCACCTACCTTTACATGTATTGTTTCTTTTCTTTCTTTATGCACATGTTTCTTATTAATTGTATGCAATCTATTATTTCTGTTTCACATTAAGATGCTTTGATGAGTTTGTTTAAAGTGTTTCAGAAATACAAGTTATCAAAGTCTACTTGTCATAAACTCTCTTCTTGCAAAGTACTTCAAGAGTTTGTGTTTATGATAGATTTTATTGTTTTCAACAAGCGAAAATGAGTTGAGTGATTTATAACTTCTCTCATATGTTCATTTGTTTGTTGTGGTTTTGTCACAGATTGCCAAAGGGGGAGATTGTTAGGACATATGTGATTCACTTATTAGGGATATATGTCAATATTTTATGTAGTTGGCTAATCGTTTGACAAAACGCACTTTACTTATAATTGGGTAGATCTAGGATGTGTTTAATACTTCAAGAAACATATTGTTCAAGTCTAGTATTAAAGCCATGAAGATTAGACCAAGAAATAAGTAAAGAAAAGTTGTTCACTAATACTGGACAAATAGCTCGACACCTGCGGACAAATAGCTCGACAGCTTCTCGACACCTCTTGACAGCTAGGCTATCTATCGAGCTCTTCAGTTAATTGTTATCGCAATCTCGATACATTCTCGACAGCTGGTGGATCGATCGAGAAATCTTCTGTCCCTTCAACACCTTCTCGACACCTCCTCAATAGCTGTATCTATCGAAGTTTAAATCTCAACACCTACTCGACACCTGCTATCTATTGAGGTCACGGAAATCAGAATTTTCAGATCTGATTTTTGGGCCAGGCTTTTGTATTTGTGTAGGGTTTTTTTTCTCACAACCCTAGATCTATATAAAGCTTATTTTAGAGGCCGTCACATAAGAGAATACAAGGAAAATATATGCAAAAGGTGACCAATGCTTTATTCTCTCCCAAAAAAAAGAAGCTACTGTGTCTTTGCACCTTAGGATTTTGTAACCAAGTGCTTCTTGATCTTCATTGTTGATGAAGTAAACAACTTTGCAGCCAACATCTTCTTCTAGTTGGTGATTGAAGTCGCGTACTAGGATCCACGTAATTGGTTAGTCACGTACTGAGATTCATGCATAAAAAAGGGTGGTGTTCATATATTGAAGAGTTCAGAGGTTCTGAAGCGGTAGAAAGTTTCTGCTGTGAATTCATCTGTGAGAATTGTAGAGTCTAGGGACAAAGGTTTTGTACTAGATCTGAAACTTCTCTTTACTATAGTGGATTGCTTTTCGGGAAAGTTTCCTCCCAGGTTTTTACTGTGAAACTAGTTTGTTTCATTGGTTTTCCTGGATCTCATATCTGGTCTTATTTATTTTTCCATTGCATGATTTAAACATTATATTGATGCTTGTTTGTTTTAACAAGTTTTATTCATAATAAATCTAATTAATAACTTGGGTTTAAAACTTGTTAATTTTATCAACCGGGGTCTAAATTTCCCAACATTATTTACAATAAAACTTGTCCTTGGAGATCCTTAAGATGTACTTTGGGAATTGAAGTTTCAAATGTTTTCTAAATTGTCAATGTCTTTATTTTAAATAACGTATCAATACTTCTTAATTTGCGTATACTTACAATAAGGATAATTGATAATGAAATATCCAAATTAAAGGAATTATTAGTGGCTTTAAATTTGATTATCCTTAGCAAAGATAATATTATTTGTACTTTATTAATTAATATGACTATATATTTTAACTAAATTAAAGAACTTAATGCATTGTACCTAAATTTTTTGCTTATGAAAAAACTCCAAGCTTAGTTGGGTCCGGGGTATGGCCACTTGGCCCCTTTAGCCACTGATCAGGAAACATAACACACAAAAGCGTGTGTAATTCCAACAAGGCTGCATAAAAATGAAGGTACAACCCTTAGTTTATGAAAAATATTTAAGAGCACACACTTTTTCATAATTTACACGTGTATTAAGTGGTGATTAAATTACTTCTCACTAAGTACCAATAATGGAATCCATGTGTAAGTGTTATAATTAAATTACAAGTTGACATATGCATAAGTTGTGGTAAAATGTATGGCTCTAAAACAGTTGTTAGTTTAACGGAAAGTGTGCATGATTTCAAATCATAAATCAAATAACAAGCCTGTTTTATAAAAGGTGATGGCCATGGGAATATAATTTAGTTCGTTCTCATTCACAGTTTCATCAAACTTGAGTCGTAAAGCAAGTTTGTAGTGCACAAAAGTGTGCATTTGATTCCAGACTTGGTATATGAATAAAGTAATGAAGACTCTAAATGCTTCAGGGTAACGTTTTCATGTTCAGTTAGCAGATATATAGGTCACTATTTGATCAATGTTATCATAGCAATTGTTACCTTATTTTGGAAAACACTGACGATGGCCGGAGTGGAGCATATAATTTCCATGGAGGAGATGATCCATTCGAGAAAAGTTGAAAGAAAAGAAGCTGGTGAAACAAGCAGAGGCCATGATCAACCTGTCATTGTCTCTAGTATTGCAATCCAGGGTGAGACAGGATGTGCCAGTTCCGAGGAAGAGAATTTTATGAAATTAAAGGAGGCGCGTGTCAAAGGGATGAATCGATGGACAACAAAGCCAAAGATACAAAAGGTTGTGTTTGTGCATTTAATCAAAATATAATAATTGTTTTATTAATTATAGTAGTCCTATATCCTAGCAAAAACAAAAATGCTGCTTTTCACAAAATTTACTATATATGAAACTTTTGATTGCATTAAGTTAGAATAGTTGCAAAATATTTATCTCTCTCAGTATCTTGTGATTTATTTCACCATTATCTTGTGATTTAATTCCTTATTTTATTTGTAATTAACCTGTAACTATTTTAACTTTATATAAAAGAGTCTTAACACTCTTGATGCTTGTACACCGGCTCCAAGCTTAGGTCACTTAGACCTTTGCCTAAGGCCCTCACTAGATAAAGGTTGCAAAACTGTAGATTTATCAATAAAAAAATGGGTGAGTTGTGCGCTCTCTCCACCACCTAAGAAGGTTCTCAAAATTGTGGCGTAGTAAAAATCCAATCCAATTGAAACTCTAAGTTGTAGCTCAAAGAAATTTTTTTTATAAGCATACCGATTCATCATTGATTATGAATTTCATCTAACGGTGTAAGGTTTCAATTTTAGTAAGTCAAACTCCCACAAGGTATATTATCAACGTAAGACGCAAAACCTCCCACACGACCCACACACCAAACAATCACTCTATTCCTCAAAATGAAAATCGAAGTTGGAAATTAATTAGATTTCTTATCCAAGGTAAAGGAAAGAAACTTTATAATAATAATAATAATAATATTATTATTATTATTAGGACAAAATTGCAAAATGCTCCTTTTGGGAAAACTAAGTAGCGTTTTGCCCTCTTTCTCAAACTAATTAGGAAAATGCCCCTCTTTTGAAAATCGAGTTTCTCAAAATCAATTTAGGCCCTATAGCGGCGTTTTTAAGGAGCCTATAGTGACGTTTTCAGGACCTATAGTGGCGTTTGTAACTCGATTTATGTAAAATCGAGTTATAGGTAAAAAAAATTAAAAAAAATTGCCTATAACTCGATTTATTGGAAGTTGAGTTACAAAACGTCACTATAGATCCTGAAAATGTCACTATAGGTCTCTAAAAACGCCGCTATAGGGCTCCAGAATTTTTTTTTTTTTTTTATAACTCGATTTTGAGAAAATCGAGTTTCAAAAGAGGGGCATTTCCCTAATTAGTTTGAAAAATAGGACAAAACGCTGCTTAGTTTGCCCAAAAAGGGCATTTTGCAATTTTGTCCATTATTATTATTATATATAATTTCCATCCATTTTTGTTAAATTTTAAACCTAAACCTTGGAATTTGATTTTCTATATTGATTTAATTGATACTAATTCATTAAGTTATGTGTTGATTTCATCTTTACTTAGGCATCTTGAGGCTGTTGGGTGATTTAATTGTTAGATGAGATACTACTTACTAATTCGTTAAGTTATGAGTTGAATTCATCTCTACACTTTAAAATTTATGTATCCTCGTAATATTATAATTTTATATTATAGATAGTATTTTTTTTTTTTTTAATTCTACTATAAAATATCAAATTGAATCTCTTGATCATATCGCACTTTACTAACAAAACTTGATATTTAAAATTTGAGAGAGAGAGAGATTAAAATTTGAAATTTTTTACTAATATAAAAAATATATATGAAAATCCCACAAATGAATATGAAATTCATCAAAATAATATTAAAATATTTTGAAATATTATACAAAAAAATAACAATAAAAATTATTGTAATAATGTTAAAACATGTAATGTCATAATTATTGACTACATAAAAAGATTAGATTTTTTTTTCCCAAATGTATTTATCGCTTGTAGAATTTTACTGACAAAAATTGTTACATTTTCTTCTGTAAATAAATTTATTAAAATTAAAACTAATAAAATCATACTTAAGATTGACTATTTCACAAGAAGATAAAAGTACATATGAGATATATTATCAACTAAATAATTGAGATCTTAGCTTAACTTGAATGCAGGAACTAAATTAGAGTTGTTTCTGTATTGTTAGGATTTTAAGTCCCGGTTGTGAAGCAATTAATCAATTCTTAGCCAAGTAATTAATTAGATTAATTATGTTCCAGATATGAATTGATAAACATCACATAAACATGGATCACAGATAAACAACCAAAATGATGGCTCAAAAAAACCAATGAAACATAGTGTTTTGCAATAAAAACTTGGGGGGATTTCTTAAGGCAAACAAATCCACTAGAATAGAATGAGAGTTTATACAATAGACTTAACCCTAAATTTATTTCTACTCATGTAATACTTACCCACGTGACCACACGTATCTCCTAATCAATGGACTATTCTATTTTGGATTTGTTCCACGTGAACTTTCACTCACAACTCCAAAAACACCTCCCAAAGATTTGGACCACCAACTTGGATGTAAATTGGATGCAGCAACTTCACTTGATCTCCAGATCTTTGGTATGAACTAGTTCTCCAGTTGATACTTTAAGAGAGCTTGGAAAATTCTAGATCTATGTGCAATAAACTACTGTTCCGTAGACTTGGAAAATATGCTTTAGGTTGCCTATATAGTAGACTTGAAGTGAAAGTAACCCTAGATCATTCAGCTCATTAAGAAAACAAGACTTCTAGATCTATTATGTACGATTCTTGATTGGTCAAGCGCTTCAATTCAACTAGTTGAATTAAGTGAATCTCGACATGTCAAGCTGGTGTTGAAAACCAGCATAGTGGTAGTCTAGTTTCTATTTTTCTTGAGTCTATCATTACTTGAATCTTCACTTGTCTTGTACTAGAACATGTTTACAATTGAGAACCAAGATTAACTAAGATTCTAAGTGGTACAATTGTTCACGGTTTGCCAACCTAATTCTATGGACCTAACATGTATCTCAAAAAGCAAGAAGATTGGATTTTGAAAAAAAAAAATTTTAAAAAAAACTTATAATATTAAAAGTTAATATTTAAATATAGAAAAATTTCAACTTAAAGTTTTTGCCTTAAGTCTCAAACTGTATCGGGCCATCACAACCTGCATAAATTGTAAAAGAAATAAATTAGGAAAGACATAGAGATTGGAGGGGTACTTCTTTGATATTATATTATAAGGAAAAATATAGGGTAATTATAGGTTAATGCATTGTACTAGCAATATAAATCTTACACTGTAGATTAAACAAGAATTTTCCAAAAATATGTTTCTTTGGTGAAACATTTTCTGTTTGGTATGGTGTAGACTATAGACTCATGTGTCTTTTATTTATTTTTTCTTTATGAATATGCAGAGGTTAATGAGTTTGTGATCTAAGTACAATAGTTTTTTTTTTTTTTTTTTTAAGGATTTTTTTTGGTGCTGAAACTCAATACACTAGTTGAGATACACATATTTTTTTATAAAAATAATT
Source organism: Quercus ilex subsp. ballota (assembly GCA_032727855.1). Taxonomy (NCBI): domain Eukaryota; kingdom Viridiplantae; phylum Streptophyta; class Magnoliopsida; order Fagales; family Fagaceae; genus Quercus; species Quercus ilex. The sequence goes on along the minus strand of CM064914.1, from coordinate 14,806,089 downwards.
TCAACCTAGGGCGTCTGCTCCTAATGATGTTTTTTATCATCAGATAAAAATACCAATTGGTTTTTGGTGTAAGTAAGGATTAAATCTCAGATCTCTTATTTGATCACAAAAGACTTTAATAATTGAGCTAATTGGAACCCACTGAGATACAAGTTAAATGTTCATCACATGTGGTGGTGCGAATGCCTTAAGTTATATGTCGAGGATAATTATAGTTTATTAATCTTACTATTATAAATTGGAAGTGTTTTGACTTGAAATATGTTTGGAGTCTTGGACTTTAACCACCAATAAGGAGATGAAATGCATTTTGATTGCACATGATTCACTTGGATTGTTAAGTTAAGTGAGTTGCACTTGACAAGTATTAATATTATGTTAGTTTCCTATTGGTAGTTGGAGCCAGACTTTGTCCAAATAAATTTATTAACATGTATCATTGAAATGATAAGTGAAAAAAACATATTATTTATTGTAAATTTATTATATTGTTGTCAATTATTACTTTGTTAATTTCTAAACTGCGTGAACCATCAGGTTTTATTGCTTCGATGTCACAAAGATTTCCAAAAGTACTGTGAGCCGAGGGTGGTATCAATCGGTCCTATCCATCATGGTAAGCCAAAGTATCGATTAGCAGAGGAATACAAGCTTACATTGGCAGAAAACTTCATTGAAGAAAGTGGCAAGACTGATAAAGGATTGTATATGGTGATTAAGAACAACATCGATCAACTGAGGAAGTGTTTCGATGAGGAGGTGATTCACAATTATAATGATGAAGTCCTTTCATGGATGTTGTTTGTGGATGGTTGTGCAACACTGAAATTCATAGACTCTATTGTTCATAATAATTTCAAAAAGTTCCAAATTAAAAACGGTCAAGTGGCCTTTGTGCGACAAGATTTATTCTTGTTGGAGAATCAACTTCCTTATCAAATTCTCGACGATTTAATCAAAAACAGTAAAGAGGGTGGAAGATTGAGGGAGTCGGTCCAAAGTTTCATCGATGAGCAAAGTATGACAGAAAAAACAAAGGAAAAGCCAACCAAAAATAATAAAGAGGGTGAAAAAACAGAGGAAACGCCACCCAATAAAGAACCAGTTCATCTTCTGGATCTACTGCGGAACAGACTTCTAGGCTGCACTTCCACAAGTCCTAATAATAAAGAGGGTGAAAAAACAGAGGAAATGCCACCCAATAAAGAACCAGTTCATCTTCTGGATCTACTGCGGAACAGACTTCTAGGCTGCACTTCCACAAGTCCTAAAAATAACTCTAACCAGGAGGATTGGAATTCATTTCGCAACGTGCAGGAGCTTAACGCAGTAGGAATTCATTTGAAGTCTAGCAAGAATAAATGCTTGGGAAACATAACCTTCACCAAGAATTGGGAATTCTATGGCGGAACCCTTAGCCTGCCTCCAATAATAGTGGATGACTCAACTGGACCCAAGTTCTTCAACTTGATAGCTTACGAGATGTGTCCGGATTTTGAAAATGACTATGGAGTCTCGTCTTACATATCCTTCCTCGATTCACTCATCGACGAATCCAAAGACGTTATAGACCTCAGGAATGCAGGCATACTCCGCAATTTCCTTGGCAGCGATGATGAAGTGGCTCGAGTCTTCAACGAGATAGGCACCGACTTGGTTCCTAACCTTGAAATATACAAAGGCGTCAGAAGCCAAATCCAGCAATACTATGACAAGGGGAGGATGCTCTGGATAACTCAAGTCATTCACGACCATTTCAGCAGTCCGTGGACAGTAGTGGCTTTCATTGCCGGATTATTTGTACTCATTCTCAGTGTCTTACAGACCGTGTACTCTATGTTGGGTTATTATCATCCAAAATGAGACCAGAGGTATTGAAAATTTGTTATAGATCCTCTCTGGTACGTCCTATGTATGGCTATGTCATTCCGTTTGTTTACTTTCCTTTTGTGGAACTCCCATGTTCGTTTAAATAAGTCATTGTGGACAATGTACTTGATTCTTAATTTAATGTAATGTGTGTTTGAGATAAACATGATATTTATCTACCAGAATTTTATGGCGTGAGGAGGGTTAAGAGTATTATGTAATAAAATTTGAAGATGAATAATTGATCCAATATATTACCCTATTTTATGATTTTGTTTTGTAGTTAAACTCTTAGAGCATGAATTCTCATATCAGGTGTGTATATGAGAAAGTAGTATGAAATCATTCACAAGTTTTTACCATGTGCTACTATCAACTTCTTAGTCCATTCCTTGGTTAAGAGCATCTCCAACAGGTTGTGTATCTGGGTATATTAGTTAAAATTTGGAGAATTTGTGCACTGTTCATGCTCCAGCAGCTTCTCTATATCCAGAAATTTTTTTTGCTAATGAACAGTAGCCCATCAAGTCTGATGGGCTACTGTTCATTCTTCAAATCATTTTTTTCGATTATAATAATTTGGTGTTGAATAAAAAAATATTGGAAGATGTGTAGTTGTTAAAAAAAGAATAAATAATGAATGAAGAAATAATATTTAAATGAGATAGAGAATGGGATAGAGAATCTGTTGAAAAATGTATTTGAAAAAGTGGGTAGATAAAAGTAAAAGTCACTGTTCATTTTCCAAACAGTACAAAAATTTGATGAATCTACTGGAAATGCTCTAATTGAGTCAATCCGACATGTGGTCCTCCTTACCAACACAAATAAATAATTGTGGTTTCACATACTGTCTGGTCTCTTTAAAATCAGGTTTTGAAAAAGAAATAACTTTTGTTTTTTGTTTTTAAATTGTTAAGAGAACCACGTTGTTAAATTCTAACCCTAGTACACTTTGTAAATTTCTATAAAATATGAATATTCCTTATCTTTTTTCCACTCTCCTATAAGTAATTTAATTGATTTTTGTAGCTTCAAATGCATGCTCAGCAACACATGAACAATATGTTACACACTAGAATTAGTATAATAAAAATAGAAAAACATCTATTTTTGGGGTATTTCACAATTCACTCATAAAATTTAAATTGAGCAATTTCCCCCTTTAAGTATTGGAAACGAAAAGAAAAAAAAAGCCCTAGTAAACAATGATAGTAACCCTAGTTGTCCTAAGGTAGTGAAATTCCTTGTCACACAAGTAGTAACCTGCATGAATATTCTATTACGTAATCTCTAACATGGACCCAATTTGATTTTTGGAATATTCTATTACATATTGTCTAAAATAACCCAAACTAAATATCAAAAATACCATATACCAAAAATAAAAAAATAAAAAAGTAAATTTTTTTGGGATATGCTTCCAAAGTGTTGTGAATAGTGACATGCTAAATCTCGGGAGTAGATAAAAAAAATTTTAAGTGAAAAACCTGTTGCACATAGTGTATTTGAGAAATGTGTATATGCACAAGTGTGTGCAATAAATGCTGACTTCTTTTTTTAAAATAATGAAAATGTTAATTTTGGTTAAAAAGTGCCATGAATGCCTCCATACCACCTAACTTTTGCACTTTTTTTCGGTGTCAAAGTTGTTTTCTCATGTAAGTAGGGATTGCTTTTTGGTTTTTTCTTAGGTAATAAGAGGAGGCAAAGTAATTAAGAGGTTCTATATACGGAGAAAGTATATGTTGTTTCTAGATCTCCAACTCAACATCCATGTGGTGTTTCTAAGTCCAATAATAAATTGACACATGTATTAAAATGATAGGTCAGCATACTCAGGTCACTTAAAATAAAGAGACAAAAATGCCCCTAAAAATTTCAAAACCTTGCCATTAACAACATGCATTTCCCCTTTTTGCAAAATCAAAATTCTCTCTCTCTCTCTCTCTCTCTCTCCCCCCCCCCCCCCTCAAACCTCCATAGTCGTTGCCTAGCATCGCTGCCGAAGCTACGTTGTTGAATATCACTAGTTCTGACAAGACATGCCTTTGTTTGGTTGGAAACCCCCCAAAATCATCTCTCATTTTCTTCTCTCTCTTTTTCTATTTATTTTTGTATTTTTCACATTTTTTTAAAAAAATTTACAGAAAATAAAAGGGTCTATCTTTTTATGATGTTGGATTTGGCATTATAATTTCACCTTAGAAATGTCTTATTTTTACAACCAAATCTTACCTGAAATGGTTTTGTTCTATTATGGGATGAGAACACTTGATGTTGCAAGATATGTACGATGATGGATTTGGTTTTGTTCTGTTATGGGGTGAGATTTGGGTGCTTTTGTTTCAGGAAGAGGTGAGTCTGATGGGGCTGGGGTTTGGAATTGTGACTTTAGGGTTTATCAGCTACCATTCCTTGTTTTAGTTTGTATCTCTATTTTTATTATGAATTTCTAGAGACTTTACATGGGATTGGGCTGCCTAGATTAATATTGACGGTTCCATTAATATTTGATGGTTCCTTGCAGCTAATGTATAATTCTAATCATGTTGTGAGTTTAGGGTTTATTAGCTATCATTCCTTGTTTTAGTTTGTATCCAATTTTATTATCAATGTCTATAAACTTAAATGGGATTGTGCTGCTTAGATTAATATTGATGGTTCCTTGTAGCTAATGTACAATGCTACTCATGTTGGTCGCCAAGTTGAATTAAGATCATATATTGCTAGCAGTGTACATTGTTACTTGAATATAGTCTATATTGCCTTAGCTATAAGTAAGGAGGGATTTGATACATTTTACGATGCTCTGATTGTGTGTAATTTGTTGGCCAAGACCAACCTCCCCTGATTTTTTGTTCATGCTCTCGTTAAATCATGAATATAACATGCTTGATAAATTGCCCTGTGGGCGCAGTGGTTTTCTCTTAAAAGCCTTGGCCGAGTGGACCAGGGTAGAGAAAAGATGGAGTTGCGATTAGGTCTAAAAACCATTTGCATAGCGCCCTTATGTGGAAGAACTGATCTTACTACCAGAGTATGAGTTCGGAATTTAGGTACGATTTTGTGAAGGTGTTAGGCACCCAAAACTACCCACCCGTGGGTCGGCTTCCCCTCATTGTGTCTTATGTCTTAATCTCATTAAAGGCATGTTCAACATCGTTATTCTAAACTCACACACACTAGCATTCATCTAGCAATCAACATGGCATTTCATCCCAAAATCCTAACATACATCTATCATGGCAACTCATATCAAACCTAGCATATATCTATCATGCATATCATATCATCTCATCCAAGGCAGCAAGCAAACAAGATATCCTAAGGGCAGAAACATGGTAGCAATCAAACAAACATGTTTATCCTATTTAAAGCATGGCATATTAATACATATACATATTCATTAAAGGAAGAACAAGGTCATGAAATGCATGACTTATCTTTACTTACCTCACTACACCACAGCACCTAAGCATCAATACATGATCATATTAATGTATGTTCATGGCATATCAAAGCAAGAAATGGAAACAAACCCTAATCTAACATGTCAAGGACAAACAAACAATCAAAGAAAGAAACAATACTCCAAAAGCATAAAAAGGGTTCAAAACAGAGGCATATTATACAAAAGAAATAAAGAAACAGAAGCAGAAAACTCAGATTAGAGTTTCTGGGCACGAGTATGTGTGCGCATACATAGGCCTGCGTACGCAACCTAGTTGTATGTATACGCATACTTCAAGTTTGCGTACGCATGCAGGAAGCATGCGTACACATACATGCCCTAAGAACCTTAACCTAGAAACTAGAAATACAGAAAACAAAGCAAAAATTAAAACAATAAATCTAACAATCTAAACATTCATTAAACAGAAAAACTACTAAACCCTAGGCTACCTAAACATATTAAAACACAAACAAAGGAAACAAAACAAATTAAAACATAATTAAAACAAAGAAATAAAAAGAAGAGGGTTAGAACCCAATACCTCAAACAAGAAGCTTTTCAAGCTTGATTTTGACCGTTCCCCTCAGTCAATTTATTCACCACCAAACAAAAATGATTAGTAGACTTCAAAACTCAAAGATCAAGGCCAAAAAAAGGCCCTAATCAAAAAATATTGACTTGAGGATGTTTTATGAAAAACTCCCTCTTTGATTCACTATTTCTAGTGAATCTTGTGTTTTCTCTTCAGATTTTCTGTGTCTCTTTGAAATATACTATGTAAGGCTTTATATAGTTGAAAATTTGGGGTTTGGAACGGCTCCCATACAATGTGGGATTCATTCCAAACCTCAACTATAATGCAGAAAAACTTGTCTTTCATAGCTTCTGGAACCCTAACTGCATATGCATACATCAAGCCTGCGTATGCATACGCGTGTATGCATATGCAGCCCTAGGGTTTCCATGGCCTTTATTTTCCAAAAATAGCTTTATTTTGTTCATACAAGAGTTATATTTTCCATAAAAACCTTCCTTAAGTCAATTTAAAATCTGAATGGGTCCTAAACCAATCATAGGCATTAGAATTTCAGCATCATTGGGGAACAGGGGCCCGAGCCATAAGGGGTACAAAATGTGGTGTCTACATGCCCCAATAATTGTGTTGAGTAAAAAACTTATTGTTATGCATTTTAAATTGCTGGCTACGGACATAAGTTGATTCTATGTCGGGCTATATCTTTTTTATTTTAGAGTACATCACAACCTATAGGTGCTACTGTTATGTTTAGTATACATTATAATTTTGTTAATATGATAGAGATGTTTGATTAGTATATGTTTTATAGATTATATTTTTATGCTTCTTTGAACCATGTTAGAGAATTGCTGTTACGTTTCCTTGGATAGTTTTAATTCTACCCCATTGGATAGTTAGAGAACTGTTGTGATGCGGTCTCTCATTATTTGAGTCCCATAAGATAAATAATATGTGCTACAGGAATGAGAATTTGTATTTCCTAGGCATTAATTGGGTTTTGAGTTTTGCTAAGTTCTTGGTACTATAGAAATATTTGTTTATCTTTTTTAACCTAGAGCAATGGGCTTGATGATCAGTTACATAGTTAAATAGATATTTAAGCTTAATTTTTTAAGTTCTATTGAATATTAAGTGTTACATGTTGGTTTGTTGGTTGTTGGGAAAGAAAGTTCCAAACTTCACCAGGAAGAGAGTTGGGAGGTCTAAACAAGGGAGGGCATTCTTTGTTGGTCTAAACAGAATAATAGGTTGACTACTGTCGTGGAGGTCTTGCGAGGCCGAGATTGCAGAAATGAGCCCAAAACTCCCTTTGGGTTTGTTAAATTCATTAGTTATTTGGAGAGCCAAGCCCAAAATTCGCAATGTAAAGGACACAAAGGCTAATGGTGCTTTATGGAAAGAGAAACCAACACAAAAATGAAAACACAAGAAAGTGCAGAAACTATATATTCATAAGTCAGAAATTTCAGCCTGCAGTCACCAAGAGGAAGAAATTGAGGGAGGTCTCGAGCAAGAGAGGGAGAGTTCCCCTATATCAGTATTTTCACCTCCAAGCCTTCAAATCGTCCATACACTAGGTAGCTAATTGGGCTTTTGTGACGACGTTTTGGGTTTTTTTTTTTTTTTTTTAGGGAAAATGTTTCTTTTTCTTGTGGGCTGGTGATGCGTATTTATATCAAGCTTTAGTGGATGCTTGTGACCAGTTTTTAGGTGGGAGGAAGGCCTAAGACCTTTCAGATGCTATTTCTATGACTTGGTGAATTATGTTTTATGCTTAGGGAAAGGTTTGGTTGCTTTTTGCATGATTTTGGAAACAAAGTTGTTTCCTCTTCATAGCTGCTGTCTCTGGTCTTTGTAGGCCTTGGAAAACTACATTTGGGTGGCTGAGTGGGCTAGGTTGCTCAGCCTTTTTCTTAGAGTCAGCTGTGCCTAGATGTGGAAAATGGAGCTGGGCTGAAAATTAGGGGCACAGTCACCCAGAGTATGGAGCCAAATCTGGGGTAGAAATTTCTGACATTGGACCTCCTTCATGGGCCCTAGATGCCCCTAGCGTCCCTAGCCCACTTTGTGGCACACACAGGCTGGGCCTATGTAAAAAGTCCAATGGGAACTAAACCAAACCCACCGAAACCATTCCTACTCAATTCCCCAACCACTCGCATGGGCTTAGGCCATGCAATAGAGCAGAATACATTGATAAATTACATTAGTTAGACCTACTAAGCAATTGGGCTTAGTCATTCTGTCAAACCATAAAATTTGTCGCGAAAATGACATTAACATTAGCCCCCCTCACATGAGTGGTGCTTGCGGCATGCGTGTGAGCTTCACAGAATTTTTGCAAGCTCCGAATACTTGATGAATCATAGTATGGGCCCACACCTGATGTTAGCATGGCCCATTAAATCTTTGCGTGTTGCACGGACAAGTACATTGCTTGTGCTTTTTTTTTTTCCTTTCTAAAATCCCTCTTCCTTATCTCATGTTGTAGCTGCCATCATTGTTATTGTCTTATACACATACATATATTTGTCCTACTCTCCCTCCCCTTTATTTCATGCCTTTTCCTTTGTTCTTTGGTCTTCATTTTTCTTCTTTACTTCAAGTAATAGGCATGTCAAACTTGGCTCCTTTATGACTTTTGTCTTACACACACACACACACACACACACACACACACATATATATATATGTATATTTGTCTGACTTTCCCCTTTCTTTCACGCCTTTTCCTTTGTTTCTTAGTATTCATTTTTCTTTTTTTCTTCAAGTAATAGGTGTGTCAAAAGTTGGACTCTTTATGACTTTTGTCTTATTCACACACACACACGCGCGCACACACACACACACAGATATATATGAGATATTTGACTAGCCATTTCTTCTCTTCTTTTGTTTCTGGTCCACACCTTTTCCTTAGGTAAAAGACGTGTCAAGGTCAGGTCCACATAAAAGAGTGGCCTCCCACACCATTTGTTTACACCCACCAATGTTTACACCCACCAATATTAGGTCCACCTTAGAAAGAGAGACACAAACTTCTCAGTTTTTTTTCTTTTTTCTTTCCACCGAGTGGGTCTTCACTTTGTTGTGTTGGGCACTCTGTCACTCAATTTGCTATCACCATGATTGACCAGTGAGGCAAGAAGAAAAGTAAAGGAAGCAAGAGTACAAGGGAGAGAGCGAAGAGACCAGCTCTTCCCATGGTTCGATTTTTATTATTATTTTGTTTTTATCCTGTGTTGGGCACTTTGTCACTCCATTTGCTATCACCATGATTGACCAATGAGGCAAGAAGAAAAGTAAAGGAAGCAAGAGTACAAGGGAGAGAGTGAAGAGACCAACTTTTCTCATGGTTCAATTTTTATTTTTTTAGTTTTGCCTTATCCTCCTACCATATGATTAGAGCCAAATGGGTTCATAACGGTCGCATTCCAAGGGTGGAAGCAAGAGTTCGAAGTTGTCACAGACCAAGGATAGTGGTGATTCTTTGCCGTTGTCTATTGGGTCAGTGGTTGAAGACTCGCCGCCGAGACCGTTTTGCGATCCATGGGTCACGACAACTTCACCTTTCCCCTTTCCTTTGCCACTCAATCTCGTAACTCCGAATGAGGAAAAAATGGAGATTGGGTCTGACATTGTGGATTCCAATGAGTTTAATCTTCCACCGCCGGATAGCATGACAGAGCTCTGACTTCGTCGCCAAGAGGTACTTCCCGTTCCTATCATTTTTAGTATGGAATGTGGCCACTCTGTTGATAGTGAATTGCAAGATGTTGAGTTTGTGAATTTACTGAAGCAGTCTCGAATCTATGGTAGTGTATTGATGTCTTGCGGTCTGAACATGAAAAAAGACATTGCCGGGTTGCGACGTTTGGTTTGTAGGTGGAATTCAGCAACCCACACATTCTTTTTTGCCTAGGGCGAGGCTACTATAACTTTAGAGGATGTAGAGAAAATTTTATTATTGCTGTTGGTAGGTTGCAAGTGGCCATGGCTGATTGTGTCAGTTAAAGGGAGTGAGGGTTATGGTGGCCGTGATGTTCCACCATGTAATAAGCACTCTCGATTTGCTACATGGGTTCAGTATTTCGAAAACTTTGAGGGAACCCTTGCTCGTCGTGCTGATTCCGTGGTTTATTAGCTAAGTTGTTATGTGTTAACTGAGTCCCCCTCTGATCATATAAAAACATATTTGTTTCCTCTTGCTGTATTGCTGGCTCGTGGTGAATCTCTCGCTGTGGGTGCCATGTGCTTAAGTAACTTGTATAATCATTTGAATGCTCTTCACATTTTCGAAATGGAGGGATCACCATATTATGCCGTGGTGACTTATTTGAACTTGGCATTACTGCAAGTTTGGACTTGGGAACGTGCTCTTCCGCTCGTAACACACGCTCGTTCTGTCACAACTGTTCGCAAGTGCTATCCACCAAGTCCTAAGAACAACCAGCTTGATTTTTTGGGTCAAGTTGATGGATAGGGAGGTTGACTTTATCTGGCGTCCATATGTTAGCATTGTCGATGGTTTTTCGTTAGCATTGTTGGATGAAGATGTTGAATTTGATGTGAGTGCATATAGTTCTTTGTTAGCTCGTACTTTGCTTTGGCTATTTCCTTGTGGTCCCTCGGGTTCTTGGGCACGGTACAACCCACACAGAGTTAGGCGTCAATTTGGGTATGATCAGGGTGTGCCGAGTGAGAACCCAGTGGTCCTTGACCATGAGCATTCTATGACTCCATTCGTTCTGCAAACCGGGCGTTCTTGTTTGAATAAGGCACCTCTGCTGGCATTGCTTCCTGAAAATCTGAGAGTTGGGGTTCTTACTCGGAGGGCTTGTCGATATTGGAATGAGATAGCTGTTAGGTTCAATGATTGCACAACGGCTGGTAGGGATGAATGCACTTTTCCTCCCCCTCCTTCGGCACCAATTAACAGGTCACCCACATGAAATTTAGTCATGGATTGATCACATATTTTACAAAATAGAAAATAAGTTTTGTGGCTTGGCATGATGAGGTAGCGACTTGGGTAGCATACGTAGGTGAAGTTCCTGAACCTTGGAAAAAATATGAACCCATGGCTAAAGCTCGCGTCTTTGCTCCTTCGGCGCGTGGTGAGGCCTTGAATGCCAAGCCCCCAGCCAAGAGGGAAAGACCAGAAACTTCTGTCAACGCCTTTGCCCTTCCTCCTCCCTTACCTAAGAAAGTCCGCTCCTCAGTAGTTGCGGGCTCGAGGGTTTTACCCCACACAGTGTTGGCGCTTCATGCCATGAAGGATGATGCTCTCGCACCTCTAAATTGTGCTGTCACAGTGCGTCCTTTGCCTGGACCTAAGGTTTCTGACAACCAGGTACGTTCACTTCCTTCTCTTTTCCTCATTGTTTCATTAATACATATATATATATATATATATATATTTTTGGTTATTTTATCATTCACACACACACACACACACACACACACACACACACACACACACACACACACATATATATATATGTATGTATGTATGTATGTATGTATATTTATCTATCACTCCACTGGACTAACATCATTCCTTGCTCCCCCCCCCCCCCCTTTTAGGTTCCTTCTTCTCCCGTGGTCTCTGAAGGAAGAGTGGACATCCCAGAATCATTTGAAGATAACTTGTCGGACGATTATGAGAACGTCGCAGTACCTATTGCTGCCGCCTCTCCCTTTATCACCATAGAACAAAGGTCTTTAGTGGGCGTCGGCAATGAGATGACAAGTGAAAGCTACGATGGGACAAGTGAAAGTTCAACTAGAACCACAGTGAGCCTCACAGCAAAACTTCCTTTCCGTCCCTTCCTTTTTTTTTCTTTTTTTTCTTTAAAAATAATAATAATAATAATAACTTTATGCCTCCGCTCATACTATGTGACTTTTGATGCCTAGGGGACTTGGATGTGAGTAAAGGAGTCGATGCTGTTGGGGAGGCGACCAACATAAAGCTTGTGATCGCGAAAGCCTCAGTGAGTATTTTAATGTTTCCAGGGGTGCGCATGTTCTGTACATGTGTGCGTGTGTGTATATATATATATATATATATACATGTATATACATATACGTCTTCCACCCTTTTTTTTTAGTTCATACATACATTTCGACTGGTCTTTATGCCACTTACTTACAGGTTCAGGTTACCTTTGGTATGGGAGTTAAGGCACCTATCGATGCCACCGTCATACTAGATTCTCAGATTGAACCCATGTCCACATGTCTTGATTCCCTAACTTTCATTTCTAATGGGGAGCACATCGAAGCTTTCTTGGGCAGGTTCGAACAAGACAGAAATAATGAGTGTGAGGCTTCCCATTTCTACAACTTCATAGGCCTAAGCACACGTATCCATCAGTTCTCAGTCCCTTCAGAGAGTGTTCCATTGTTGGAACATCTACAAACCAGGCACAATGATTTCATCGGGCAATTGACAGTTGGTTCAGTTGTCGAGAATCCTTTATTGAGGATCTTGGCTGCAGTGCTTATGTATATGCAAGAAACTTAGGTGAATGTCTTATTAAAGCTTTTTTAAGAGACCAAGAAGACTTATAAATCTGATTGGTGGGGACTTTAAGGATGTTCCAATATATATATATATATATATATATTGGAACCTGGGTTACAAACTTACAGAGTTAGTCTTCTAAAAAAAAAAAAGACTTACAGAGTTAGTGAGTTATAAATCTGGATTTTTCTATTTGCTTTGGGAAGGACAAGTTAGCGTGTTCAAGACCGTATCGTTTTTTTCTTTTTTTTTTCTTTGGCTGAATAACTAAGTCTATGTCATTTCACATTTGGTAGTTTGGCCATTATAATATAGGAGTAATATAACATCTAATTTGAAAAGACTATGTCGTTTTAGACTTCTCTTTTTAAACCATTTAATCACCAAATGATGTCGTTTTAGAGTTCTTTTTTTACACAACTCTCAGTCTCCTTTTCAAGTGAAATGAAGTCGTTTAGGTTATTATTACTGTGCAATATTTTTTTTTCAACTCTTTTTCTCTGTATTTTTCCAATTCTAAAATACACACCCACCCAACAAACAGTATTTTTCCCTCTTATTCTCATATTCTCACCTAACCCTTCACTACAATTCTAAAATACTTAGGGCCTGTTTGGATCACCAAAAAATTGAGTGATATCACTCAGTTTTCATTACTGAGTTTCCAAAATGCGTGGGTCCTACAAATAAAAATGTGTTTGGCTTGGGCTTTAACATTTGTTTCCATCACTCAAAACTCAAAAAAATAGAGTTTGAGTGATGAAAACTGATTTTTTGTGTTTTCAGATTTAGGAATATGAGTTATGGTGACAAAGTTGTAAAAAAAACCAAACTTGTAGGACCCACTCTTCTCACTTGTCACTATCAAGTCAGACCCACTCATTAATCACCAACGACATTTTCTTTTTTCTTCTTCTTTCTTTCTTTCTTTCTTTCTTTCTTCTTCAAACTCACTCCAAGGCTTTTTCTTTTCCTCGTCTTCTTCTTTATTTTTCTTTCTTCTTCAGACCTACTCCAATGTTTTTTTTTTTTTTCCCTTCTTCAGACCCACTTCACCATTTGCATACATGCATAAATTTATACCAAGAAACAGAAATCCACGCCTCATTTTCGTGATTTTGGTTTTCGATCTAAGGATTCCTGGGTTTGGGTTTGGGTTTTCTGTGTTTGTGGGTTTGGATTTGGAAATTTGGATCGCCAATCTAAAGATTTTATGTTGATGGGTTTGGATTTTCTGTGTTTGTGGTTGTGGCTTGAAGCTTGGGCTGTGATGGAGGTGGGTTTGTGTGGTTGATGGTTGAAGAGATTTTTCTGGTGTCTTTTCGGGTTATGCAGGGCAGGGATTTTGTTTGAAGCTTTCTTGGGAATTTTTGGCTTTGTTTAAAGGGCTGTCTTGTATCTATAAAAATGAGGAAAATGGAGAATTTTTCTGGGTGATTTTTGGGTTTGGAATTGAAGGGAGTGTTGATGTTGTTGTAGAGGGGAGAAGACATGATTCCTTAGCAGATTGTACAGCATTGCTTGCCTTGAGGGGGATCAATTTTTATGGGCAACTCTGCATTTCTGGGTTTTTTGATGGGAGAATATGAAGTGGAGGAAGAGCAAAAAACAGAATGCAGGTAGGAACCAAGCAGTTTTGTTTACAGTCAGTAGGGTGGGCTCCACCACTTTGGCAAAAAGTGGAGTTAAAAGCTAAGATATGTAACTCGGTTTTGTAACCAAACAAAAGTTTTTGAGTTTTTGAGTTATTGGGAGAATTGAGTTATGAGTTATGGGTTCTGAGTTTGAGTTTGAGTTATGAGTTATGAAAACTGAATCATCACAAATCCAAACAAGCCCTTATACTCGGCCTCTCCTCTCGATCATCTCAAAACTCATGCTCACAGTCACGATCTCACTCTCTCTCACCCTCTAAAAAAAAATTCTTCTCACAGTCTCACACTTCCTAAACCAATTAGTCTTTCTCTTATCTCAATTCTCCACCGCAGAGCTATGTAGCTCCTTCTTTGGTAAACCCTAATCCCTAATTTTTTTTTTTTGGTTTTTTTAGTTCACCGATCAACTTATTTGGTGATTCTAATCTTTTTTATTTTTTCTTTTTTGGTTATTTTCTTGCAATTTCAGGGGTGTTTTAAGCGATTTAGCCTCATAAAGGACTAAATTTGGAAGGATCAAAGACTTCTAGGGTATTTTCTAAATCTATTTTTTATTTGTTATGAGTTCACTAATGTTTGATTTTTTTTTCTAGGGTTCAAAGATTATAATTTTTTTTCTTGATTATCCTATTGTTCCATTATTCTGGTGTGATTTTTGTTGATTATGTCCTGCTATTGTGGTTTTCAGTGATTATCTTGTTGTGATTTTAGCAATGAAAAAGCTAATGTTATTATTTTATTATCCAAGCTAATGTGTCATTTTTGCATTGACAAAGCTGCTTGAATGGTTGTTATCTGTAGATAGTTATAGAACTTGATGAATGGTTGTGTATATGTTGTAATTAAGTCAAAATGGGCTCAAATGCTATTCTTTAGAGGCCTAAAAGGCCAAAACTTATAATAATAATTTTTAAAGCCCTGCCTAAATAACCGAACCAACCACAATGAACCACTGAAATTAACCGCACCTTGTGTAGACCAGTTTTTACCCTTTAAAACTAAGGTGCGGTCATGCATTAGGTGAAATTGCACCCCATAGGTGTGGTGCAAAAAACTTATTCAAAACCGACCGAACCGAACCGTGTACAGCCCTACCGACATGGACCCAATTTGATTTTGGAATATTCTATTACGTATTGTCTAAAATAACCCAAACTAAATCTCAAAATCTCAAAAATAGCATATACCAAAAAATAAAAATAAAAAATAAAAAAGTAAATTTTTTTGAGATAAACTTCCAAAGTGTTGTGAATAGTGACATGCTAAATCTTGAAAGTAGATAAAAGTTTTTTAAGTGAAAAACCTTGTGTAGTGTATTTGAGAAATGTGTATATGCACAAGTGTGTGCAATAAACACAGACTTTTTTTTAAACAATGAAAATGTTAATTTTGATTAAAAAGTGCCATAAATGCCTCCATACTACCTGACTTTTTCACCTTTTTCAATGTTAGTTGTTTTCTCATGTAAGTAGGGATTGCTTTTTGGTTTTTTCTTAGTTAAGAGGTTAAATATATATATATATATATATATATATATACGCGCCCGTATTATACGAGTACTTAGCTTTTTTAGGAGGAGTACTTTGTCTCTTCCGACAAGTGTCCAATTTTTGGGACATGTCCAACTTGTGTGACTCCTAGAGCACTAGAGCTGAGCATGATCCGAATCCTATAGATAATACCCAAACAAATTAAATTATAATCCATGTTAGGTCCTAAAGATTTAGAATCAAATATTTGGAATCATTCTTGTATTGTGTTGGCAAACCGAGAACAAAACATGTCTAGTCTAAGTGTTTAGGCAATGCTTAAATGTGCGTGTTTCAAGGTTCAAGTCCAGCTGATTGCAGAAAAGAAAAGTGAAGTTCTACCTTACTCGACCGATCGAGAATTAGGTTCAACCGATCGAAAATCAAAGGCACAGTTTTTCTACAGAATTTTAAACAGGCCTAAGCCCGTGAAAACATTTAGGGTTTCATCTAAACTTCTCCACATATAAAAGGGAAACCCTAGCCACATTTTAAGGGTGCTGAAAAAGACTTGTATGTTACTCTTTGTGAGATTTGAGAGGTTTTGTACCTTCTAACTACACAAGAATCTACCAAAGCCAAAACTACCGGAGCCAAAACTATAATCAAGTATTGGTAAAACTTAGTTGCTGCATCAAGATCATTACTGAGGGTAATCTAAAACTTTTGAGTGGGATCTCAAAGTCACAAGCAAGGCGGCTTGTGTTGGTGTAAATCCGAGAAGAGAAGGAGTCCGTGGATTCGGAGCTTGCACGTGATTGTATCAGTAAGTTACTACTAGAGGTACCATTAAATTTAGGGTTAAATCTTTTGTAAAATCTTCAATTCTCATATAGTAGATTTGGTTTACCTTGAGGATAGTTAGATTAAATCCTCTCCAGGTTTTTACTTTGAAACGGTTCGTTTTATTGGTTTTTCTAGGTCATCATATCGTGGTATTATTTATTTTCCGCTGCTTTGCATGATATGATTTAGTTGTGACCTAAATCTGAATAATTAATCTAAGTAATCACTTAATTAATAAATTAGGTTAAACAATATATTTTGAGGGGTCTAAACAAACATACAATCCCCATACAGATATATATCAGGTGATCGTTTATTCATGTGGGTCAAAAAGGTTTATGCTATACCGGTGAAAAAAGTGTACGGTGATAAATAGAAATAAATATAATAATACAATGATGCTGGCGTAGCAGCCAAGTAGTGTTGAAAAAAAAAAAAAAAGTTAAAAAAAGCGAAAGAGATTTTTTTTTTTTTTGGCTGAATAAGCGAAAGTGAATTTTGCTATATGATATCCTGGAGAGAGTATATGTAACTTTATGAATAAAAAGGGAAAGCAATAGCATCACCAAATAGCATGCTTTAGAAAAGGATGTGTTGCATAATTCATCTATAAGACATGCTCTTTAGGAATTTATTCTAAGCTGAAATTTCAAGCTTAATTTTAGTATTTTTTTTTTTTTCCTGCATTGTTCAATAATAAATGGACGTAATATAATAATGCTCAATATGTAATCTTTTATAATTTTTTACGTATTAAAACTCTTTATCTATTGGTTTGCAAATGGGAGCAACAATTTCAAACACCTTATCATTGTAATTTGACAATCTTTCTAGACACTAAAACTCTTTTCACTTATCCCATCAAAAAAAAAAACTCTTTTCACTTAAAACTCTTTATCGTAAAAGCTCTACCATTAAAGCTCTAATTATTATAGCAATACCAAATGGACTCTCAGAAAATTACCTAGTTTAAAGCTTTAAGTAAGCTAATCATAGTTCCATCCCATGATATGCTGGTTATTGTCGTAAAATTAAGGGTAGCCACTTGACTTAAGGAGAGTGCAACTACTTGGCACAACAAAAGAACTAGTCACTTGATAAATAAAAATAAATTTTATTATATAGTGCTAATAGTCCAATATCATGCTTGTGCACAAATTATTCAAGTATTATATAAAAAAATATAGAAATGATTTCAATGAATATATTGAAAAATAAAATAGACAGTAAAAATAAAAATAAAAAATTGCTTTATATTACATGTCAAATGCGCCTCATGTAAGTGTAAATTTTTCATTTAAAAAAAATGATATTAGACTAGAAAATTCTTGAAACTGTTGAAGAGTTTTGGTTGAAGTTTTGACTTTTTTAAAACATTGGAAATAAATTTTCACTTAAACTAAATTATTTTAATGTCACATGATGAAATTATGTTTTACAACTGATGAAACTTATATTAATGTAAGCTTAAATTTTTGAAATAATTGGTAATTTATCATGGAATTAGAGTTTGAAATCCTAAATATGATCTCTGTATCCATTCTGCTTAAGCTGCTGGGATTGACAATCAATCATTTATCAGCATCTAAGTTTTTTGGACTAGGTGGGTAAGGTCTCTGGACCCTTATCCACGGGTTGGTAGGTGGAATCATAGCAAAACTTTACAGAAGTAGCTAGATATACCTATATAATACCAACCCTGCTGCATAAAGATAAAGGTACAATCATCATCAGTTTATTGAAAAGTTACGTAAAATCTCAAATTCTAACAACCTTGTCTCGTAAAAGGTGAAAATTGTTTTGTTCGTTTTCATGAAGCTTGTCGTAAAACTAGTTACTAGTGCACATTTGATTCCAGACTTGGCATATGAATAAAGTTAAAAGACTAACTGCTTCAAGCTAACGTTTCCATTTTCACTTAGCATATATAATTAATGTTTAGTATTTGATCAATACGGTTATCATAGTAATAGACTAATAGTTACCTTGTTTTGGTAAACACTCACCAAAGCCATAATGGAGCACGTAATTTCCATGGAGGAGTTTCATTCAAGAAAAGTTGAAAGAAGAGAAACTGGTGAAGCAAGCAGAGGCCATGATCAACCTGTCAGTGTTGTTGTTGCCAACGAGGAGCTGAGTATTACAATCCATGAGAATGAGATATATAGTACCAGTTTCGAGAAAGAGAACTTTAAGAAATTAAAGGAGGCGCAAGTCAAAGGGAAGAAACGATGGACTACAAAACCAAAGATACAAAAGGTGGCGTTAATTTGTGCATTTAATCAAAATATAATAATTCTTTTATTCAACTAGTTCTATATCCTATCAAAAAAATTTCATGTTGTCACAAAATTTACTATGACGCTTTTGATCCCATTATGTTAGACTAGTTGTTTCAAAATAATAATAATAATAGTTGTTACAAAATATTATACCCACTATCTTGTGATTTATTTCAGCATTAGTTTGTCATTTAATTCCTTATTTAATTTATTTGTAATTAACCTATTTATATAAAAGAGTCTTGACATTCTTGATGCATGTATACCAGCTCCAGGTATTGGTCACTTAGGCTTTTTACTAAGGCAGACATGGCAAATAGGTCGGGTCATGTCAGGGTTCAGGTCGAAAATGGTTTCGGGCTGAAAACAGTTCATCATAATTAGCAAGTTAGAAAACGGGTCAAGTTGAGTTCAAGTAGATCCGTATTTTTTCACTTAAAAAAAAATTAGAAAACATATATATGCCACTTGGTAATATATTTAAACCATAAATATACTAGTATTATAAGTGTAGTGAACATAAACTTTTTTCCTCAAAGAAGCAATTTTGACCCTAGATACTCCCGGATTTGTGTCGCTCACTTGTGTCTTGTCTTACTAGCTATCACATATATAATCACAATATGTGACGGTGTAACACATTGCAAGCCTCCAGCATTTTCTAACCACAATCTTACAATTCCATTTCAAAAAGAAAAAAAAAATATATATATATATATATATATATTATCAACACTCTTTAAATCCAAAAGCCCACCTATTTATTTTGAAATAAATATCATTTTCGTTCCTATGAATAAAATAAAAGTTCCCACCATAGGGGTAAAAGGACAAGTAGGACAAAGTTACGAAGAAAAAGCGAAGATTTTACTATGAACAATTTATATTAGTCGAAAGCTAAATTATATTACAGGAGAATGAAAATAGATAGATGTTGGAATACAAAGGTAGAGGAAAATAAAAATAGATAAATATACTAATTCTCTTGCAACTACTTTGATGTCAAAAGCAATAGCTTTGGTCAAGGTCCACATAAATACTTCCACAATCATTATACAACTTCTAGAAAAGCAGATAAGAAAAGAACCCAAATATTCTCACTCTTTATAGAGTGAACCGAATGATAATAGTTTCATATAAGAAGCTTAGCTAAGTCCAAAATTTAATAATCCTCCATCCTGGCGCCTTCTCTTTTAAGAAAAGAAAAATGAAAAAGGTTGACCCCCAAAAAAAAAAAAAAAGGATTGAGCTACAAGTTAATTAGGTTGGGTCAAGTCACGGGTCTACTTGTTTTTACTTTGAGTAAAAAAATTCAGGTTCAAGTTAGGTCCAATTTCACCACGTCTAGCCTAAGGCCCCCACAAGATAAAGCTCCCGCAAAAATGTAGTTTTTATCACTATAAAATAGATGAGTTGTGTGCTCTCTCCACCACTCAAGAAGGTTCCCAAAATTGTGGCTTAGTAAAAATCCAATTAATTTGAAACTCTAAGTCGTAGCAATATATATTGTAAGCATGTCAAATGATCGTTGATTATCAATTGCATCTAACATTTTTTAGGTTTCAATTTTTGTAAGCCAAACTCCCACAAGTTATATTGTCAATATAAAGCACAAAATCTCCCATATGGTCACACACCAAACAATCACTCTATTTTTCAATACAAAAACCAAAGTTGGGAATTAGATTTCAACTTTCCTTCATCTTGCATGGCCTTACCTAAGGTAATGAATTTTTTTTTTTTTTGAAATAAATAATAATAATAATTTTTGTCTCTTTTTGTTAAATTTTATACCTGAACCGTGTACTTTTAATTATTCTCTATCTAAAATTAATATTGGCTTAATTGGTACTAATTCATTAAGTTATGTGTTGATTCGCCTTTACTTAGGCATCTTGAGGCCATTAGGTGATTCCATTTTTAGGTGAGGAAATAGTTCCTTTAATATATTAGAATATATTTTTCTACGTTTTAAAATTTATTATCATTGTCATATTATAATTTTATTTAATTTGTAGATAGTGTTTCTTTTATTATATATTCTTTTTCTACTAGAAAATTAATCACAACAATGTTGAGACATGAAATGTCATAATTATTGGCTATATAAAAATATTAGATTTTTTCCCCAAATGTATCTATTGCTTGTAGAATTTTACTTACAAAACTTGTTACAGTCGTTTTGTAAAGATTTAAAAAAAAAAATTGATACAATCGTACTTAAAATTACTATTTCACAACAAGATTAAGTAGATCAATTAGAAAGATTATCAACTAAAAATACAAAAACTGAATTATAAACTTCTTGCATCTCAAAAGGCAAGAATTTATGGATTTTAAATTTATATATAATATTAAAAGTTAATATTCAAATATAGAAAAATTCTAACTTAAAGTTGTTGCCTTGAGCGGGAAACTATATGGAGCCATCCCAACTACATAAAATGTAAAAGAAATAAAAGAAGATAGACATAAAGAGTTGGTAATTCCTGTATATTATATATATTGTGGGAAAATTTTTTTTCTTTATTGAAACTTTTTTTGTTTGGTATAGTGTAGACTCATGTAGCTTCTTTTTTTTCTTTTTTTTTTTGAATCAGGCTCTTGTAGAACATGTTACATGTATAATAGGAGTATTATTTACTGTAGATTTACTATATTGTTGACAATTATTACTTCATTAATTTCTAAACTGCGCGAACCATCAGGTACTATTGTTGCGAGATCACAAACATTTCGTAAAGTACTGTGAGCCGAGGGTGGTATCAATTGGTCCTATCCATCATGGTAAGCCAAAGTATCGATTAGCAGAGGAATACAAGCTTACATTGGCAGAAAACTTCATTGAAGAAAGTGGCAAGACTGATAAAGAATTGTATATGTTGATTAAGAACAACATTGAGCAACTGAGGAAGTGTTTCGATGAGGAGGTGATTCACAAATATAATGAAGAAGCCCTTTCATGGATGTTGTTTGTGGATGGTTGTGCAACACTGAAATTCATAGACTCCGTTGTTCATAATAATGTCAAAAGTTTCCAAATTAAAAACGGTCAAGTGGCCTTTGTGCAACAGGATTTATTCTTGTTGGAGAATCAACTTCCTTATCGAATTCTCGACGATTTAATCAAAAACAGTAAAGAGGGTAAAAAATTGAAGGAGTCGATCCAAAGTTTCATCGATACGCAAAGTATGACAAAAAAAACAGAGGAACCGCCACCCAATAAAGAACCAGTTCATCTTCTGGATCTGCTGCGGAGCAGACTTCTAGGCTGCACTCATGACATAAGTCCTAAATCTAATGAGAAAGAATGGCAATCATATCGCAATGTTCAGGAGCTTAGAGCAGTAGGAATCCATTTGAAATCCAGCGACAGTAGTTGCTTGGGAAAGATAAACTTCACCAGAAACTGGATTTCCTTATATGGCGCAATCCTTTCGCTGCCTCCAATATTAGTGGATGACTCAACCGGGCCCAAGTTCTTCAACTTGATAGCTTACGAGATGTGCCCAGATTTTGAAAATGACTACGGGGTCACCTCTTACATATCCTTCCTCGATTCACTCATAGATGAAGCCAAAGATGTTATAGACCTCAGGAAAGAGGGCATACTCCGCAACTTACTAGGCAGCGATGAAGAAGTGGCTCTAGTCTTCAATGAGATAGGCACTGACTTGGTTCCTAACCCTGAAATATATAGAGACGTCAGGTCCAAAATCCAGTAGTACCATGAGAAGAAGAGGATGACTTATATAAATGAAGTCATTCACAACCATTTCAGCAGCCCGTGGACAGTAGTGGCTTTCATTGCCGCATTATTTGCACTTATTCTCAGTGTCGCACAGACGGTGTACTCTATCTTGGCATATTATCAATGACAGCCAAAGGTATTGAAAATTTGGTTGCTTTATTCCCTTTTCAACAACATCTAAATGCACTGATTCTATCAATTTTTAGATTGGTGTTCAAATAAAAGTATCTGTATGAGTTCTGCACCTATCAGGATTTCACCTATATAGATCCTCTCTGGTCTGTCCTATATGGCTATGTCATGCCGTTTGTTTACTTTCTTTTTCGTCAAACTCCCATGTTCGTTTAAATAAGTCAGTGTGGAAAATGTACTTGATTCTTAATTCGATGTAATGTGTGTTTGAGATAAACGTTATATTATTTGCCAGAATTTTATGTGTGAGGAGGGTTGAGTGTATTATTATGTAATTAAACTTGAAGATGAACAATTGATCCAATATATTACCCTATTTTATGATTTAGTTTTTGCAGTTAAACTGTTAAAGCATGAACTCTCATATCAGGTGTTTACTTGGTTCTGAATTTATGTTTCAATATGCATTTTTTTCATCTGTAGACTTTTGGATTAGAGACTATGTGTGCATTTGGATTGAGATAAAAAATTAAAATTATTTTACTATTCAGCTTATTTTTGCTATTATTTATGGGCTCCACTGCACTTTTTAGTACTATTTATAGGTCTCAATATACTATTTCAACTAACTTTTACCTTTATCTACAGTATTTTCAACAATAAATTTTTAGTTTCAGCAAAATAAGCGATATCCAAACACACCTAATTGAAACCACAATTTTAATTCTAAAAATAAATAAACCACAAATTTATGCAATCCTTCTTGATTTGATATTTTCCCCTCGCCTATGGACGAAAATAGTGTGAAATCATTTACTATGTGCTACTATCAACATCTTAGTCCATCAGTAAGAAGAGCATGAGGGAATGGGTAACGGATAGGAACCTTAGTGAAGGTTTTTGGTTTGGTGATGTTATTCTTGGATCGGGTGGCCATGGGGTAAGTTGGTTGAGTAGGTGCATCTGGTTGTGAGGTGTGAGAAGTTTGCATCGGTGAAGAAGAAGGGAAAGTCTAGTGATGTATCAAGTGGAGGACATCACGGTTTTATTTTTTTTTTTTGGTCTAATCCTTTTATGCTATTACACTGTTCTCTTGCTGCAATTCCCACAAAACCCATTCGTTTCTTCAAAACAAAGCACTACAAGAACCAGAAATCATAGAAAATGAACTCAAACTTAATGGCGAGACACATTTCAATCCTATTCAGACACCCGAATCAGACCATCGACTCCATGTGTTTCGGGCATCGTTATCTTCCACAGCAGCTCCAACAATGGAGGGGGATCATAATGAAGATCCGAGATGGGAACCTAGAGCAAGCACTAACATGGATACAGCGGAAAATGCAATCAAGTGGGATCAAACAGCTAATAAGGAAGCAACAGACCCACCACATTAGCAACTCCGAGAAGCTCATTTTGGCCCAAAAGAACCTCGAGCGTAAGATTAAATCCCAGGACCTAGCTAGAAAGTTCAAGGCCATTCTTGTCAAGAAAGTCAGGAAATTACTATTTATTCACCTCCAAATTCTTTAATTTATGGTGCCCTTTTCTTTTTTAAATGATTTTAATGTGATTTAACTTTGTGGTGTCCATTTCATAATGATTTCTCTTTACTGTTGGAACAAAATACGAATTAGTTTTTTTTTTTTTTTTTTTAAATATAAATGGTATTTGAACCCATGTCATTTATTCGAAGACAAAAGAGAAATTGATTTTTATTGTCAATGCGTTTAATTAGACAATAAGAGATTTTACTAATTGAGCTAATGAAACCCATGATTGCTGTATAGTTGGTTGTTACTAAATAGTTTAAATTTGATTTTTGGTAAAGCCAAGAACCAATCTTTATTGTGCAAAACTAATAATCTATGGTGTTTTGTTCTACTGCAATTGCATATGGCCAATGCTTATGCGTGGAGATTGAAAGATAGACATGGAATACTCAATAGTATTCTGTTACTGAGTGCTACATTTTCTTCTCTCTTTTTTTGGGTGTGTTTGTGGGATTTTTTTAATAGTTACAACAATAGGTAGGGGAATTTGAACCCTTGACAGTCTGTTTGTCAGATTTTGTGCGTTTTATAATGTATATACTAAAATTCTACCTCGACTAGTAAATAAGATAAAAGACCTCCCTTTAGGGAACGAAAACAATAATGGCTGATCCACTCTAAATGTGAGGAAGTGATTAGGAAAGCTTAGGAGTAAAGTGTGAGTTGCTCAAATGCCTTTATACCAGTAAATAAGATACATGCAGTCAAGCGAAAATTGGTACTCAGGAACAGAGAAGTGTTTGGAAGGTTTGAGTTTGTTGAAAATAAGAAGGAATGTACTCAGGACAAGAGCAAGTATAGAACCAAAATTGAAGAAGGCAGCTGTGATCAAGCAATCAAAACACAAAGAGAGTGGGCTAGCACTAAGTTAATGGACCCGATTGAAACAGTTCCATACCATGACCAATTCATTCACTCCTTTGAAGAGGCAATGCCACGTGGATAGTAGAGGCAGTTACAGGTTTTGATCAATGAACATGTGTTCAAATAGATAGGATATTTTGTAACAGATTTTCCCTCCAAATGGGGAGTTAGTTACTTTCTTCACTTGCTTAGATTGTATATATAGGAGTAGTTATGTATTTTTTTCATTCATTGGATTCTTTTCATCAATCAATAATATTAGAGTTCTATTTAGAGAGAGAGTTCTAGAAATTTACATGGTATCAGAGTTCAGAGAAGCACAACAATGGCGTCCACTGAGTCAACCAATCCATCTTATCCAATTCAAGTTCAACCTTTACAATCTGTTTTGAACTCCAACAATGATTCTACTACACCTAATCCTCCCAATCCCTATTTTCTCAGTTCGAGTGAAAATCCAAGCAACATTTTGGTTACACAACCATTGCTTGGAATGAACTATTATCAATCATGGTCCAGAGCAATGATTCTTGCTCTTACTGCGAAGAAGAAAATTGGTTTTGTTAATAGAAAGACCTCAAAGTCAGATTTGGATTTGCCTTTGTATGAAGATTGGGAGAGCTATAACACTATGGTGCTTTCTTGGATGATCAATTCTATGCATGTAGACGTGTCCAGCAGCATTATGTACTGTGAAACAGCAAGGGAGATGTGGATTGAATTGCAAAATCTCTTTTCACAAGGGAATGGTCCCAAGATTTACAATTTACAAAGAGAAATTTCTCATATTTCTCAAAACCAGACGTCAGTGACAGAATATTATACCAAATTCAAGAGGCTTTGGGATCAATTGCTTAATTACGAGCCACTTCCAAAGTGTTCTTGTAGTGCTATGAAGTTTTTAAGTGCTTCACATAACAAAGCCTATGTCATGAGGTTTCTGATGGGATTAAATGAGAATTTTGAGACTCTTCGTAGTCAAATTCTCATGTATGATCCATTTCCATCAATAAGCAAAGTTTATTCCCTGGTTCTTCAAGAAGAATCACATAAAAGCTTTGGTCATGGAGGATCTTGTTCAACTCAGCCTAATGCAGTAGCAATGTATACTAATTCAAAGAGCAGCTCTGGAAATTCTACTTGGAACAAAGGGAATGGAAAGAAAGAGATGCCATTTTGCGCTCGTTGCAATATTCTTGGGCACACCATTGAGAAATGTTACAAGCTATATGGCTATCCACCAAGATATAAGCCAAAAGGAAAGTGCAATGCCACTGCAAATCAAGTTTCTTCTAATCTAAGCAATGGAGCTGAGAATCCCTCAACTGTAAGTAATTTGTGTCATATCTCTAAGGCACAATGTGAGCAGTTATTGGCTTATCTTACCACTGGATTTGGAGCTAGTGATGCACACCATGCAGCTTCTGTGAGGGCTTTCAGTGTGGCTGGTGTGGAAGGAGATCCTGGTGGTGTTCTTGATGTGATTTCCTCACAACCACAAACCAATCTCTCATCTTGTTCCACTCACATGTCAAGTACTTCTTACAAGATACCTTTCATTCCAACTCTAACACATTCTATTTTTTCTGCAAAAACCATCAATATAGAAGCTTTTAGGGAATCTGATTGGGTCATAGATACAGGAGCTATGAACCATATGTTACATTTTGTTTCTTATTTCACTTCTATCACTGCAACTCTAAACACACATGTCACCCTCCCAAATGGTGAAATTGCTTTGGTCACACATATAGGAACTGTTAGGATTTCAAAAAGTCTTGTCCTCTATAATGTTCTATGTGTTCCTTCATTTAGTTTCAATCTTATTTCTGTCAGTCAATTGGCAAAATCTATCCTTTGTTGTCTCATATTTTTTGGAAATTTATGCTTTATCCAGGACCTTGCTCTCTATAGCACGATTAATCTGGGTAAAGAGATCAATGGTCTTTACTTGCAGTAAAAAGGAGACTCAACTTCATCCTCAAGTTGTTTTTCTGCTTCTGTTTCTGTTTCTGTTTCTGTTAATAAAGTTCAGCCACATATATGGCATGCTAGGTTAGAGAATTTATTAGAAGCCAAATTGGCTTTGATGAATAAGAACAATGTACCCCTTATCAATTCTAATGAAAAGTTTCATTGTGATATCTGTCCTCTTGCCAAACAAAAAAGGTTGCCCTTCAATACAAGTTCACATATTTCAAGTAAATGCTTTGATTTAATTCATTGTGATTTGTGGGGACCTTTTTCTGTTTCCACCATTGATGGTTGCAGGTTTTTTCTAACTATTGCAGATAATTGTTCAAGGTGTACTTGGGTGTATTTGTTAAAACACAAGTCATAAACACAATTTTTCTTAGAACAATTTTGTACAATGGTTGAAACACAATTTGCAAGAAGGGTGAAATGCATTAGAACAGATAATGGTACTGAGTTTATAATGAAAAGCTTTTTTGCTCAAAAGGGCATCTTGCATCAACTCAATTGTGTTGAAACTCCACAACAAAATGTTGTTGTGGAGAGAAAGCATCAACACATCTTGAATGTTGCAAGAGCACTCAAATTTCAATCTAATCTGCCCTTGCATCTCTGGGGTTATTGCATACTCACTGCTGTGTACTTGATAAACAGAATTCCAACTTCAATTCTAAATCATAAAACCCCTTATAAAGTTCTTTTTGGTCATCTTCCTACCTATTCTCACTTAAAGTTTTTTGGGTGCCTTTGTTATGCCTCAACTCTTTCTCATAATAGGACTAAATTTGATCCAAGAGCCAAGAAATGTGTCTTTCTAGGATACCCTTTTGGAGTTAAAGGGTATAAGGTCCTTGATTTGCCAACCAATACTGTCTTCATTTCCAGAGATGTTATGTTTCATGAAATTATTTTTCCTTATGCTAGTAATGAATCTGATCTTACTGATCCTTTACTTATGTTTCTGAGGTTGTTGGTAACTCTCCTAATGACAGCATTGTAGACTCATTTGTTACTCCTATTAGCATTCCAGAAGCTCCCATTCATTCTCATGGTTCTCATGATCCATCATCATCTACTTCTGCATTGCACTCTCCTTCATTTGATGCTGACAGACCTGGTTCTATGTCCAATGACATTACCATGTCTCCATCCCCATCTACCACTACACCACCTTCTCCTCCTGTGCTTATTCTTGCCCTACGACACACTAGAAAATCCACCAGGATTCAAAAAGCACCTACCTATCTGCAAGACTATGCTTGCAATTCAGCTGTAGCATCTCACACTCTAGGTTCACCTTTTGATATAGCAGACTTCTTGACATATTCTCATCTCAACCCTCCATATCAGTCTTATCTTATGGATGTTAGTGCTAGTCATCAAGAACCTGAAACCTTCTTTCAAGTTGTTCAGAATCCTGTCTGGAGGGAGGCAATGGATAAGGAGATACAAACCTTAGAAAAGACTGGCACTTAGGTCCTTACTCCTCTCCCTGCTGGT
The DNA here is from genome assembly GCA_032727855.1 of Quercus ilex subsp. ballota. Lineage (NCBI taxonomy): Eukaryota > Viridiplantae > Streptophyta > Magnoliopsida > Fagales > Fagaceae > Quercus > Quercus ilex. Next base: position 14,777,667 of record CM064914.1, on the reverse strand, counting down.
AAGAAACTCATTGGTTGTAAATGGGTGTACAAGGTGAAATTAAGTCCTAATGGCAATGTTGAAAGGTATAAGGCAAGGTTAGTGGCAAAAGGTTATACCCAAAGAGAAGGGCTTGATTTCTTGGAAACCTTCTCCCCTGTTGCAAAGACTGTATCTGTTAGAGTTTTGATTGCATTAGCCTCTGCCAAAGGCTGGCCTCTACATCAGCTTGATATAAATAATTCTTTTCTTCATGGAGACCTTGAAGAAGAGGTTTACATGAGCTTACCACCTGGTTTTCACAATAAGAGGGAGCCTTCAACTTCAACTTCTTCTACTCCTTTGGTTTGCAAGCTTGTTAAATCACTCTATGGTTTGAAGCAGGCATCCAAGCAGTGGAATGCTATGTTGTCTGCTACCATCTTACAGCTTGGTTTTACACAATCACAAGCTGATCATTCATTGTTTGTTCACTCTAATGGAGACTTGTTCACTGCTTTGTTAGTGTATGTAGATGATATGATCATTACATGGAATGATCAAGGCTGTGTTGCTTCAGTGAAGTCAATTTTGGACCAGAAATTTGGAATCAAGGATCTTGGTTCCCTTAAATACTTCTTGGGTTTAGAAATTGCAAGAAGTAATAAGGGTATTAGTTTAAACCAGAGAAAGTATGTTCTTGAGGTGCTCAAAGAAGCAGGGATGATTGGCTGCAAGCCTGCCAAAACTCCTATGGAATAGCAATTGAAACTATCAAAGGGCGATGGAGAATTGCTTAAGGATTCAGGTCAATATAGGAGGTTGATAAGGAAGTTGATGTACCTTACTCTTAGTAGACCAGATATTACTTATGTTGTTCATAGACTCAGCTAGTTTTTTATCACAACCTAGAGTGCCACACATGAAGGTAGCCACTAGGATTGCAATACATCAAAGGAACACCAGGACAAGGGGTGTTCTTCCCTATGGACACAGATTTGTAGCTTAAAACCTATTGTGATGCAGATTGGGCAGGTTGTCCTGATACCAAGAAATCACTCACTAGTTATTGTGTTTTTCTAAGTAATGCTTTGGTTTTTTGGAGATCAAAGAAACAAAATGTGGTGTCAAGATCTTCTGCAAAAGCATAATACAAGTCAATGGCCTCAACCACATGTGAGGTAACCTGGTTCTTGTACTTGCTAAAGGATCTTCATGTCTCACATGACAAGCCAGTCACCAGGCTGCTCTACAGATATCTGCCAATCCAGTCTTCCATGAAAGATCCAAGCATATTGAGGCAGATTGCCATATTGTGAGGAATAGAGTTCTGGATGGAACAATCAAAACTTTCCATGTGACATCTAGAAATCAATTGGCAGACATCTTTACTAAAGCTCTTAGAGTGGACAGTTTTCTAAGATTGCTTAAAAGGTTAGGCATCATCAATATTTTTGCTCAAAATATCCGGTATCCTGAGTACCTAACACAAAATCAAGAAGCAAGAGCTTTGCTCTTGAGGGGGAGTGTTGAAAATAAGAAGGAATGTACGCAGGACAAGAGCAAGTATAGAAACAGAATTGAAGAAGGCAGTTGTGATCAGCTAATCAAAACCCAAAGAGAGTGGGCTAGCACTGAGTTAATGGACCTAATTGAAGCAGTTCCTTACAATGAACAATTCATTCACTCCTTTGAAGAAGCAATGCCACGTGGATAGTAGAGGTAGTTACAGGTTTTGATCAATGAACACGTGGTCAAATAGATAGGATATTTTGTAACAGATTTTCCCTCCAAATAGGGAGTTAGTTACTTTCTTCACTTGCTTAGATTGTATATATAGGAATAGTTATGTGTTTTTTTCATTCATTGGATTCTTTTCATCAATCAATAATATCAGTGTTCTATTTAGAGAGAGAGTTCTAGAAATTTACAGAGTTTAAAGTAGAAGCTGAAAAGGAAAAACTCAAATTCATTCAATCCAATATTAGCTCGGTCGATAACGTGTTGTTAGAGTATGTTTAAAGATTCATGAATTAGAATGTGTTTAAAGATTTATCTAGGAAAAAACATTACTATTTGAAGAATTTGACAAACTAGGCATTTAACGAATATTGTAGTCAATATGCTGAAGAACACTATTAATGGAAGAGATGCCTTAGAGACTTTGAAGCTCAAAACAGATTGATTTGGACTCCAGCACTTGACCATGAATTTTTTTAACATAACAGATTAATTGACATGGGTGATCAATACAGATGTTTTTCCAGAAAAAATAGATTTTGCCTTGTGGGTAATGTAAACACATTTTACAAAGTGTTTTTGGTTCTTTTTCTTGTGTTAGGGAGATAAAATATGGGATAAGCAAAGCTTTACTGTGCATAGTACCCAGCTTCCAACTCAAACCGAAGCCCAAAATTTGTTCAAAACGGTAAAGCTAGTTGGGCAATACACTTGGTAGCCACCGAAATATATTTTTCGCGTGGCGGCCGAGGTCCACTTTTAGTGCTTTGGGCCTCTGGTAGTGGGCTTTGGGTCTTTCATTGAGTGGAAGACAAAAATAGGGTATTCCAGCTATTGCTATTGCCACCTACCACTAAGGGCAATTTTGGAATAAAATATTATTTACAAATTTTTGGGCCTGACTAATCCAATTAAATTCAAATTCTTAAATAAAAATAATCGAATTTATAAAATTTGGACTAATTTTGTTACAAATGCCTTAGCTTTCAATTTTGTAAGATTTGGGCCAAAAAAAAAAATTTAATAGTTATCAATCTTATACTAATAAAATTTCTGTCTTCACTTCAAATTTCTCAATGGCATAGGCCACCCCAAAGTGATAGGGGATGAAATTGAAGGCATTATTGTAAAGGTATTATCCACGTCGAATATAACAACTTTGTCCTCCTTGGAACTATTTTGAAGTGGAAATTGCAGGTTTGGGAGGGACAGAAGTCTTTGGGCATTTGCTTAATTGGCTTCATTATGGGTTGCATGCTATGAGAGATAAAGCAATAGAAGATTACAAATTCAAATACATTATTAAAGTCTTTTATTTTTTAATCTCGAAATGGTCTTTATCTTTATCCATAGATAATGAGTTTATGATGTACTAGGTGTATCCAGTCCCTATTTACATACATTATTTTTGTACTAGCTTAATTGATATAGTTTTTGCATAGCAAAGAGGACATTTGGAATGGTCCTGTTGCCTCCTCAATATTTCGACAAGGTTGTTCAATTCCATTGGTTAGCATTACAAAAATAATAAATAAATAAAAATTGAGAATGGAAAATAAGTAAACCTATTAAAATTGGACTTGGACCTATTAACCCACTTGAACATAGAATTAGAAAAATAGGCACAGATAGATTATTTTTATAATAAAAGGATGAACCCGATATAAACTAGTGAAAAAATGTGTCAACTCGTACTTGGGTTAGTAGAATGATAGATTGGGTCATGTTGAACCATTTTCTTTTCTTTTTTTTCTTTTTTTTTTTTTTTTTGCATTTCATTTTGAATATAATTTTTTGTAAAAAAAAAACTCTCATCATCTTTAATTTGAATTTTAAGGCGAAATTTAATCTATCTATAGAAAAATTCTAGATATAAAATTTAATGTTTAGCCCTTTTGCGTTGTATACTAAATATTATGACACATTCTATATTATAAATACTTATGACATTACCCTCTAAGTTGAGGTAGAATTATTAAATATGAAAATATTTTCAACATCGAATCTACTATTATCATTGTGCAGTATTTCTTAGGTTTAGATATTTTCTTTTTACAATTTACTTAAACTTTTTTACTTAACATGTAATATTTTATTATCAAAAATTCATATATTTAGTTAATTTTAGGTTTAATTTCATATTTTACATACAATAAGTGACCTAATAATAGGATATTGGGTCACTTGGAATTTATGTAACAAACTTCTAAGAGCATTCACAGTAGTAAAGGCAAAATTTTAGCTATTTAACTACATAAAAAATCATTTTATCTATTTTACCTACATACATGCTGCAGCAGTGGATCTATTTTAGCTTTTAACACAATAAAATAATATAAACATCACAATAAAATAATATAATTACTACAATAAAATAATATCACTCCCAACAAAATTCCACAGCACCAACCACAACCACCTCTACCATCAGCCACAGCCACAGCCACAGCCGCCGCCACCACCACCACCACCAGTCCACAATAGGAAGAAAAAAAAAAAAAACCACCACCACCACTAGCAGTCCACAGCAGAAGGGAAAAAAAAAAAAAAAAAAGAGCAAACCCACCACGAGCAAGCACTCCGATCACCAGCACAGCACAGCACAATCATCCACCACCACCACCACCAATCCACAACAGGAAAGAAAAAACCACCACCCCTTCGCACTCGTCCTGTTCCTAACTCATCCGAGTCAACTTGGCCCACTCATCCTTCCTCGGATCGTAAACCCACGCCGATTCCAATGCGTTCTTGTTCTCATCGTGCCCGCTCGCCCACCCATCAAAACCAGGTTGCCTTCACAGCTTGCCAACTGAGAAAACAACGGTAACCCATCTAGGTACTTGGGAACCGGGTCGACTCGGCGATGGGGCTTGGGGAGATCGGCGATGGGGCTTGGGGTGGGTCGGCGAGCTGGGTTGGTGGAACAGATCAGCGATGAGGGAGCTAACCGGCGAGCTGAGGGATGAGGGAGATGAGTGGCCGGCGAGCTAGAGAGAAAAAAAATTGAGGAAGAGAGAAGAAAGAAGAGAAGCCAGAGAGAGAAAGAGAGAAAGAAAATAGGAAATGAATATTTAATGAGAGAGGAGAGAGGAGTGTAATAAAAAATTGCTTTTTTTTTTTAGATGTGAGCTACAGTGCACGTCTATATAAAAAATTACTTTTTTTTTTTAGATGTGAGCTACAGTGCACATCTAAAGATAGACGTGCACTGTAGCTGTGAAGCTAAAATTTTTAGTTTTAGCTCCACTGCTGCAGTAAGAATTTTGTGTCTGTGGAGCTAAATTTTAGCAATATACATCCACTGCTGTGAATGCTCTAAGACCACTACTTTTAAAACAACTTGCCTGCATGGCAAACTGTGAGCGATAAAGTAAAAATGGTAGATCCAAGTGGATCTACAACTCCACTCAAAATTCACCGTCTAGACAAATTGTAGTAAAGTTATGTCAAAAGTTATGGTACTACTAGCATAACTCTTTACTAATTTTAGTCTTTATTATGCAATTTGAAAGTTGAAACCGCGTGGGCTATTAACTGTATTGGGCCATAGAACCCAATCAGAACTGGCTCAGAGGCTCCAACTCAAGACCGTTACAGACAGAGCATGCGTATTGGGCTTCGATTTCAAATTTCAAAATTCAAATTATTAGCTAAGCCCATTATGTATTTTCGACCGTTGGAAACCAAGTCGGTGATATATGGGTCTATTATAAATATGGGACCGGCTTAAGAAGACTGCTCTGTTTAAAATTTTTCTCTCTGTATAACTCTGCTCTGCTTTTACAAACGTGTTTTCAATTTCTAGTGGTGAAGGTTCTGATCATCTTGATCAGATAGTAATCAAAGGATGTCCGAGAATCAAAAATTTGCTGTGGAAACAATGGTGGAAATGGGCAATGAAATTGAAGATGGGTCTGTGTCTGGGTCTGGGTCTGGTTTACTTGAGATTGAGAAGATGATAGACACACTAACGCAAGCTGGGCGTGTGGGAGACACGCGCCGTCTCGAGGTTTTTGCGGCGTGTGATGTTTCGATTCTTGAGAAGGTTTTGCCACACTGCAATGTTGATCAGTTGATGTATGTGGAGAAGTTTTGCAAATCCAAAGGGAGAGATCTGAGCCTTGTGACTGATCAGTTGTGGAAGAAATTCTACGAAAGGGAATTCGGGGTTTCAAAGGCTGATGTTGTGGTTCAAAGGATGAGGGAAAAGAAGGTTTTGTTCAAGTGGGTGATATTGTATGAGGCTAAACTAAAGGAAAGGGCTGAGGCTGAGAACAAAGCGATTGATCCAGTAAAGCAACTTTACAAGAAAGAGAATGAGAGGAAACAGAGTAGGCAACTCAAGGTTTGCGAAGCGGTGAAACCCATCACAAGAAAGAGGGGATGTGATGAGATCTGTAACATAAAGAAGGGAAACTTGATGAAGAAGGCAAGAAAAGAGTTTGAAAATTGCAGAGAGGTGAAGGATCTTGCTGCTATCAACAGGATTGCCTTGCAAAGGAAATATCATCATCGTCCCTCTTTGTTCATTAAGTGATTTGGCTGTTTGGGTTTTCTGTAAAGAAGAGATTTTGTTGAATTGCTCAAGGGAATATTTTTTTGGCTATTAGGGTTTTTTTTAGGCAGGAGATATTGTAGTGTTGTAGAAAAGATTTTATTTTTTGGGATTTGTCTAATCCTTTTGCCACTGTCTGTTGGTCAAGTGAGTTTGGCTAATGGGTTTTCATTAGAAGACATTTTTGTATGAAAGAAACTTAAAAGGGTTTGTTATTTTTTTTAGTAGAATTTCCAAATGTCAGCCAAGAGAGCCTGGCTACAATATCAGGAATACATTTTGTTCTACTGAATTTGTGAAATCGTCTTTCCTTGCTTCTTTGCATTTACTTTACATCTTACAAATTTCTTTGTCATTGAGACTGCTAATGATTGCTAATGATTTGTACGGAGACTACTAATGATTTTGACTAATGGTAATGCTTTGTCATTGAAGATAGATATGATGGGTTTCTAATACAGATCGAAGGATGAGGCAATATAAAAGGGTTAAAAAGCTTTATAAATAAAATTATTTTCCCAACTCAAGTATATTTGTCAGGTTCTATGTCTAAAATTTAGAGCTGAAGTCTTAGAATTGAGTGACATTAATAGTGTCTCACTAGTCTTGTTTCTTTAAATCTTAAGGGAAAATGTACATTTGAAATTTTACAATGGTACTTCGAACTAGATCACCCCTCTAACTAATGCATCTGTGGGTGATGGATGTTCAAGAAAAAGAGGAATCACAGTAAGGACCAGTCAAGTAAAAGGGAGATTATGGCTTCTCACTGGTGGCCAGGACGACTGTAGTTCACACAAGTCTACTTCCTAGATCGGGGATCAACCTGTGAAGTTTGAACACACATCCTCTAAAGATTAAGTTAGAAGTCTATATTTTGTGAGTGGAAAGAAACAGAGCAATGGTTGCAGCTTTTATTAAAATCAATATCCCTGATCCTGAATTTTATCTCAATCATATCATTAAAATATGTTAATATGATTCTTTTTTCCTGCAAAATAGACTTTCTTTTTCTTTTTTCTTTTTTCCTGATTAACGAAGTGGACTCAACAATTGAAAAGAATAAAAGGGTATAAGAAAACATATAGCAGGAACCCTTTTAAGTGTTAATTAAGAATGTTATTTCACCTTATTATAGTCACGCACAGGTGAAAGACACCAACTTAAGTTGCCCTCCTCTACCTACTTTTTTGTTATTATTAAATAAATAAAAATAAGAGGAAGGAATGTTATTTTACTTTTTGTTTCACCATTGGCGCTTATATAAACTCTTGAGACTAGACTCTACCCTTATATCCTTTGGCTACCGTGGTTCAATTATTAAAGATTCACGCATAAAAGTGAATTAGAATAATTTCAATTTGGAACATCTTTCTCTTTTTAACACCTGAATCTAGTAAAAACAGTTGCCAACTCAATCAATTATCTATTCTCTACAGAAACAAGGTGTATCCAAACTAGATTTGAATTTGTATATAGATGCATGCACAAGTTCCATTACATAAAAGGGAGTACAAAACATGTACATGTTATATTGTAGCACTTACATGTACAATAAGCGCAATTTGTGCTCATAAAGACATGAGGACATGTAATATGTAGCACTCACAGTCTCACATGTACAAGCTACGCTCAAAAGAGCTTAGAGAGACATGAGGACACGAAGATCTTCATAACCAATCTCCCTCCTATCCTTTGGACCCCTACCTCCAAAAGCTTCTCTTGCAAGTTTCTGCTTTCTCGCCTGTAACTCTAATATCCTCTCTTCAATGCTGTTTCGGGCTATCAACCTCACAATCTTCACATCCTCCTTCTGTCCAATCCGGTGAACCCGATCCATTGCCTGATCCTCAACAGCTGGGTTCCACCATGGCTCCAACAAGTAGACTCTAGAAGCAGCTGTGAGGTTTATACCTGTTCCTGAGGCCTTAAGACTTGCAAGCAAAACTGTGGGTGAATCTGGTCCAGGAATTGCAAATTCTTCAATTACATTAGCCCTTCTCTTTGCATTCATAGACCCATCTAAGCGCAAAATTTTGAAACCAGCATCTTTCAGTGGCTTTTCAAGTAATATCAACATCTTTCGGAACTGTGAAAATACTACTGATTTTATAGCTGGGTTTTGATCTCTTGATTCCACAAGAAGTTTTAGAAGAGTGGAAACTTTCGAAGATGCTGTTGTTTTTGAAGAGGATACTCCAGCATCATCAGCATCAGAATTTTCTGGAGGGGCTGTGAACAGGTCAGACTGTTGCACAGGACGGCGACAAAGGGGGCAGCAGGTTTTGCGCTGTAGAGTTTTTAAAATACAAGCTTGGCAAAATATGTGAGCACAACGTGTAATTACTATATTGGTTGGCGGTGACATGCAAATTGGACAGTCAAAATCTTCACCCTCTTGCAGTACCTCGACCATCTTTTTCAGCAACTCCGGGTTGTTGGATACATCTGCTTATAATCAATTTTAAGTTGTCAGTGCAGAATACACACATAGAAAACAAATAGGTAGCAAAGATGTTTTTTGTAATCTACATGAGATAATCACAGCTCTACTGGATAATAATAATAATAATAAAAAATAGATAAATAAATATTTTTTTTTAAAAGCAAGCCACTGTAAAAAAGTGCAGGAACACAAGCGCAACATTCCACTAAATGACCACTCTCATTGGTCACCGAAATAGCACTTTATTGGACAACATGCATCAAGGTAATTATCAAGATAAAGAGAAAAACAATCTTCTAATTCCAAGCAATACGAACTTCTTAAACTAAAATGCAAACAGAAAACTAATATTTGAATGAATATTGCACATATGCATATTAACATAATCTATCACAAGTAAAATCACCATCATTAAATTATTAGCCTATTAAATATGTCCAGAATTGCACGAGCACACTGATCTATCTCGTACCAAAAAATAAAAACATTAAATATTGATGTATTATCATCATGGAGTGTGGAAGCAAATCAAGAAACCAGACCACATATGTTCCAGTGTTCCAAACATTGTGAATCAATATCCACAAATGTGAGAATTGCCCCCAGAGAGTCCCAGCCAATAACCTGAATGCCAATATAGCCAAGTGCCAAAGAATGGGATATGATAAATGAAAGATATCCACAACCATATCCTCTCTTGCAATATTCTCAGGCCAAGACCATCTTGTCTCTTGGGTTGATCAAATACATCCCAACTAACCAAATACTCCTGCCTACCCTACCAACAACCAGCCAATAAAAAGTCCTGTATCTTCTCAATTCCTGTGATATTCTAACTGGAATCATACAAACACAAAAGATTTGTAGACGAAAATTGCCACACCCTTGAAATACGACTCTTCCATCTGTCCACTCTGTCCCACCCATCCTTTCCACCACAGTCATAAACTCTATTGCCAATGGTTTTCTTATAACAAAAGGCCCAAGTAATTCATAAATGACCGACCAACCAACCTGAGCAGGGTTAACAATATCTCCTTTCCACATGGTTGTGTAAGTATGCTGTATGTCTACCAAATACTTCACAAGTAATGGAAAGTACCCACAAAATACATCCAGAACCAACAAACTGCACCTAATTCCATTTAAAATTGGTTTCCACTTTCCACCAATTGAATATAGTAATCAGCCTCACTCTCCTAGATAGCATCTTCTGAACTCTACAAGTACTTTGAGGTGATGATGTTGTCATATATGCAGCTCCTGCTTTACACCAATTAATTCTGACAATAAAGCTTCCCAAAATGGAGTCCAATGGCATTCAATCACAGTGAAAATGGTGGTGGGGCATAATAGTGAGGGTAGGCAGCCGAAGTTATTTGAAGAGCAGATTTGTTGTACAGTTAACTGAGATAGGTACGTTGAGGTATGCAGCTCAAACAGTTAGCTAATATGATCAAAATACTCCCTCCGTCCCAAATTGTTTGTCAGCCTTAGCAAATCCAACTTTCTGGGGGGAAACCATGTATTGCACTGTCTTCGAAATAAAAATTTACTGATTTCTAAAATTAACCTCATTAAATTACAATCAGATAATGCATATGGAAAACAGATATTGAATTTTCCAATAAAATAAACAGCAATTTAGGATTATGAAATTGAGTTAGTTGACTTTTCAAACTAGACATGTCTACCATAGCTTGTGAATCTGCATTCTTTAAAGCAGTGCGCATGGTCAATGATAAGCCAAGTCTCAACGACTCTAAATCATCACTTACAAAATATGGCTTCTTAGAAATATTGGAGAGATTAGTGAGCAGTTGGATGCCAAGGGATCTAGTCTTCAATTTCTTCAAACTGAATTGTAGATTTATACCAACCATCTACACCCACAAGAAGCAAGAACTCCCCACATGCCAACCCCATGGTCCATATCTCTATCTCTCTCTCTCTCTCTCTCTCTACAAATATCTGAATATTCTACTTTGATGCTCAAATTGACCGGCTAAATTTGACTAAGCTCCTTTGGCTTCAGTTGGTGGCCATCTCTTTAGTTTGGTTTCAGTTCTCAATTTTCCAAAATTGGCAAGGTTGGTTTGGTGGAAAAATACCCTCAAAACCACACTTAGCACACCGTAAGCATTTTTGGGACCTGTAGGCTATTTGAGTCACTATAAGCCCATAAGATCTTGTTTTTTAAATTTTAAAATCCAAAAGTAGCGAACTTTATTTTTACTACAGTCCAGGTCCCCAGAAAAGGCACCCAAAACTTTAGTTTTTCTTCCTTGTTTAAAATCCATCTCATACCCCTTTCCTCAACCCTTTTAGAAACACTAAATTCCCTATGGTTCCCCTAACCTTTGCCCTCTTTAAACCTCAACCCTAGCATCCAACAAACCCAAATACTGCTGCCAACACAACTCTTACAACTTAATTTGTAGTCTCCTACAGCTAGGGTCTTCAAGATTCAAAATTTCCGAGTCCAAACTGCAAACTGAACCATAAACCTCTAACACTAATTCCGTACTAACCCAAAATCTTCAATCGTTTCCTCAAGCTGTCACCCTAGTACTTACTCTGGAAAGGCTCTCTTCCCTGCGGTCTTACATCAGTAAGCCATCCAGCCAGCCAACTTTTAATAGGCCCCAGCTTTGTTGATACTCAAATGGAGATAACCATAACTTCAAACCACACAGGAACTCTAATGTAATAAGGTATTCTAGCACTAATTTTTATGGCATGAAGACATAAATGTAATGGACTTTTGATTCTCCTTCAACTGACAATGTAACCTCTGTTTGCAATCCAACAATGAAAGAACCCAAAAAGTCACTTTCTAAGAGACTTTATGATCTTTTGATAACTCGATAATTACAATGGGGGAGAGGGGATTTGAACCTTAGATGTCTCCATTAAAAACACCAAAAGGTGCCAACCAGTCAAGCAACAAGACTCTTGGCGATATTACTTTCATGGTTTTTATGATGATACTCGTATTTTTAATATTCGTTTCCACATAGCTTGTCAAAAGGCCCACCGAAAACAATGAATGGCCTGAAATTTTTTCACATTTCCGACTATAATTTGCAACATTGCATCATTTGTGAGTATGTATTCCACTCAAAATTTCTCAAAAATCACGTATGAAATCAATTAGCATTTTTTTTTTTTTTTAATACCTTAGAGAGTTATCGTACAATATATACAACGTTAATGAGTCATCATACTCACTTGATGTTAAACTTTTCTTTTTGCTTTTGATATTTTTCCAGGCTATTAATTTTTAAACCTAAATCTAAGGTCAAACACACAATAAGTTTTTTTTGCATGGAAGACTCTAATAGTTTTCCATGCAACTCACTTTTAAGTCTTACACTATGTTTGTTTAGAAGGAATGGAGGAGAAAATGGAAGAGAATAGACTCAAATTCCGTTGTTTGGTTAGAAGGAAAGAGAGAAGAGAAATGGATTTCATGGGTCCCACCAATTTTTTTATTTTTTACTTTCCCACCAAATCCATAAAATTACTAAAACTTAGGAAAGTTTTTACTTTTTGTGAAATTACTTTTATATCTGTTGATCACCTGCTGATTTCTTGTCTGGTTTCTCATTCTCTGTGGATGTATATGCTTCGGCTGTTTGGGATTGATTGGGTGATGCCAGATTCCGTTGCAGACTTATTTTTTTGTTGGTATCATTGGCTTGGGAAACATAATTCTAATATTTGGAATTTGGTTACAAACTGTTTAATGTAGAATATTTGGACCGAATGGAATCGGCGTTCTTTTGAAAATACAGGAAAATCATTGGATCAGTTGTTAAATTTATGCAAACGGACCCTCTTTGATTGGTCTCGGAGTTGGGGTCTCTCGGATTGTTCTACTCTCACAGATTTTCTTTTGTCTCTTAGAATAGCTTAAAGTCTGTTTGCTTCTTTTTACCACTTTTTTCTATTTGTTCACTATCGTGAACCTTGTGTTTTTTTCATGCTATTCCTTTCTCAATAAAACTTTTTCTTACCTGTCAAAAAAATCTTTATAATTTAAAAGGATAAAATTGTAAAATACATTTCATTTCTTTCCTTTCTCTTCTCCTTCACATCAAAAAACATATTTTCATTTCCCTTTAGTTTTCCTTTCCCTTCCCTTAAACTTTTCATTTCTCTTCCCTTCCCTTCCCTTCCCTTCTTCTTTCTTCCGTCCAACCAGACATCACCTTAGTGATAGCCTCGATAAGAAAGCAATATAGCATCATCCTCTCTCAGACTCACGCTATAATATAAATTGAGAAGCTTCACTAATGTATCAATAACAAAATACCTCTATTGCAAAAAGGAGACGAGAAAACCACCGATAAAGTAATTCTAAATACTTACTAAAGAGTATGATAACACATTAATTTAGGAATGAGCAACCAAATGAAATCCTCAAGCCTAACAAAATTGACATTTTGAGATGGTAGATAAAACACAAACAGACACACAAAGAACTATCTGCTAAATAAAAGTAGGGAGTTTCACGGAATCTAAGCAACTAAAATCTCAGTAACTTAATAAAATAAAAGGAAAAAAGAGAAGATAATTTTACATCTTTCATATTACCTTCAATATTGTGATCAGGAAGTAACGATTTGAGATCTGAAGGGCACAACGCCAAATCAATACATATCTGGCGAAGTCGTAGGAGTATACTAAGTACAGCTGAGTAGTTGGGCATCTGTCGACCAGCATTAAAATAATTCCGGAAAACACTCTTAGCTTCCCGTTCCATATTGTCATACAATTCACGTTCTTCTTTAGAAAGTTCCACATAACAAATCTCTATAGTTTTAGGTGGCAACCCAACCAGTCCCTTGTCTTTTGTTCTTCGCAAAGAAATGGTTGCCATTAGAACCTGAAATTGTAACCAATTAAATTCAATAAACTGCATACATACGAATCAATCTGCAGAAGACAACAAAATGAAATAAAAAAGCAGAAAATGGAACAATTCAAATTAATCACGACCACAAGACGCTGTAAAATTTTCGATGAAGGAAAAAGAAAAAGGCAGATCATTCTCTAAATTAGAAGTGTTACAGCTTTTCATTACAACAATGAGCCTTGGCTCAAATGGCACTTCCTCCCACAAGTGTGCACGGAGGGTGTTGTTGTGAGTTCAAAACCCACTAGGTGAGCGTATCACTAACAAATCCAAAAAATAGAAATAAAACTTCCATTACCTTTTGATTAAACCTAAATACCTAATAGGCTTCTAATTAACCCATGTTACCCACTTCATGCTATTAATCAGATATATTCACTGTTATTTACTTTTCCAATGAAATCAATTTGCTCTCCTCCAAACCTTTCATATAATCATTTTAAAAAATCTAAAGCAGAAAACCTAGGCCATGCATTGCAAATTCTGCATATAAAGTTCATAACATGTACTTCCTTATAAATCAAAAAGGCTCTCTTTCATCAACATGAGACAATGAAACAACTAATTAGTCATGCAGAGGTATCCCTGCAAGAACTACCTGCGCTTTGGCTCAGGTGGTAAAGGATGTGGTAGGGTTGGAATAGGTATTCTGTTCAAATCCTACCATTCAATCAAATATTAAAGAAAGAAATAATCCATTTTAATACATTGCCCCAGTTTGCCTCTTATGCAAGGTGGTGAAAGACAAGTTGATGGACAACTCATCCAATAATGACCTGAAATTTTACTTATAAATATATAAACAAATCAAGACCTGAACTCTGCCAAGATACAATTGTAACAAAAATGGATTTTCAGAGAAACTTTATGTGCTTCAATCTTTTGTTAATCTATATTCAGTAACATGGTTATAGTAATTGAAATTGAAATCTTTTCAGAGAACCTTCTATGTTCTATAGTGCTGTACAATACATAGATTTCATAATCTATAGCCAATAATCTTAATAATTTACTTAAATTTAACTGCTTAAATAGATACTACTCACATCCCAGTAAAAGTCCTCCTTCCGATTTTAATCTGCTGCAGGATATTGGTCAATTTCAAAAAATGAAGATGTAATTTCTCTTCATTTCCTCAACAAAACCTCCATCCAACAATTTCTCTTCATAGTTCGCATGAGATGTTCCAATCAATTAGAAGCAAATTGGACTTATTTGGGATTTTATATCAGAATACATTTTTCTATTAAGAAACCGAAACCAAAAAGAAAGGACTCTTGTGGCAAGGAAAAATTGGATTCCACTAGCTGAAATTAAAGGGAAAGAGATTGAATTGGACCTGTTAGGAACTTCTCTGAAAACAGATTTCTGTTTATAAACAAAAGAATCCTTTTTTACTTAAATATATATATCTATAAAAAGACTCCTTTTGCAAGGAAAAATTGTTTCCAAGTCATGGGAAACATTAAAAGAAAATCTCAAATAACCAAAGAAATTGAAATCTTCAGATTGGAAATGCCAAAAACTATTGTGATTCACTTCTATATAGGTCCCATTATTCTAAGTAGAAAGTGCAACAGAAGTCCAAAAAATAAAAATAAAAAATCATTTAATCTTTGCAATTATATTTAAAATACACAACTGTTGTGGCAAAGAGCCAAAAACCATACACTATCAAGCAATTGACTAAGCAAAGAAACAAAGTACTAAGGAAGATCAGAAAACCTTTCACAATAAAAGTAAAGCATTTAGCCATATAGAACAATGATTTCCAACCTCAAAGAAGGCATAATTCAGTAACACAAAACTAACATCCCTTTTTAGTAAAAAGTAAACAAAATCTGTAACATGAAATTACCTGTAGACGTGAGAGGCCCTTTTGGTCCCCCTGAGAAAGTGGACGCTGTACCAAGCTTTGCCAATAGCTCTTAATTGAAAATGGCTCAAACCGCAAGAATGACATCAAAGAAAACAAATCAAATGAGCCATTCTGAATTGGTGTTCCCGTAACAACCCACCTCCGCTTGGCTTTCAAATCAGTGACAGCTTCACTTTGTCGAGCATTCACATTCTTTATCACATGTGCCTCATCCAAAATGACCCGCCACCACTCAATCTTACTCACAGGGGACCATGGCCGTTGAACTTCAGCAGCCAGAGTACTATATGTCGTCAATACTATATCATACTTCTTAAGCTCCTCAACATCATTTGTTCTCTCCCCATAATACATATACACTTTCAACTTTCCTCGCCAAGTATGCTCTTGAAGCTGTGTTACCCACGTCGAGAATACAGAAGGCGGGCAGACAATTAAAGTTGTCTTGATAACAAAATTACTAGAAGAGCTCTCACAAACACCAGCAGACTTCCTTATTACATTGGCATCTAATCTTGCATCATTAATTTTACGTTTCTTCCGTGACAAAGTACCCTTCTTACTTACTCTACCTCTCTTACCCTTCTTGCTACTATCCCCATCCTCCTCGCCTATTTCATCTAAGTTTTCTAAATCTACACTACCACTACGAATTTCATTAACAGAGGCACTATCGAATTTATCGAACGCAATCAAAGACAGCAAAGTTAGAGTCTTACCCAACCCCATATCATCCGCGAAAATCCCACCACGCAAAGGCTCGGGCCGCACTTCAGTACTAAAATTCGTCAATATATTGACATAACTTCCATCTTTCTCCTCCCAAAACGGAGGCAATTCGTTGGAATTCTCTCTATTAACCAACCACCCCAACCCCTCTTTCTGATGCTTAAAGAGCTTTGATTTGATCACATTCTGGGGCGGTTCCAGACCTTCCAAACGACCTTTCTTGCTCGCATTCTCGTCCACAAGCTTGAAAATTTCATCCACGCTCTTGAATTCCTCAACGCCCTTCTTCTTCTCCTTCACCACCGCCGCCTCCGACAGAGTGAAAGACGGATCAGAATCCGAAATCAAGTGCAACCCACCTCGCGAAATAGCCGATTTCACGGTCTGAAACGCGTCGGCCCTCGCGAAGACGTGGACCTGGCAAGGAATCTTGTACCTATTACCGGGCACACGATTGTTCGGCACAATGCCTTCGACGTGAATCGCAAGAGAGTCGATCAGAGGCGCCAGGACCGAGGCGACGTTGCGTTCGATGTGGCCGACTTGGACGGTGCGAGTGTTGAGAACCTTGATAGCGTTCGGGTCGTAAGTGTTGAGAGGCTCGCGAACCAAACCCACCATTTCTCGACCGCTTATAGTGCCCGAGTAGTACTGGATTCCAACTATGTTCGCGATTATGAAACCCACCATGAAAGTCTCCGGCGGAGGCTGTGACGGTGGAAAGTCCTGCAGAAGTGAAAACTCATCTGGGTCTTGCCACTGTTCTAGACTCAAGAAAAGCGATACTGGGTCCACTTCGTCTTCCATGGAAAAAACACAGACAGAGCTTGTTTTCAACTTCTGGGTTTTTAGAGAGAGAAAGTTAGAGAGAGATGGGGTTTTGGTGTTTGATGGTATAGGTCGCTGTTGGCACCGTTTCGGATGGGTTTGTTTAGTTTAGTTTAGTTTGGTTTAGTTTGTTTTTTTTTTTTGTTTA
This sequence comes from Quercus ilex subsp. ballota, assembly GCA_032727855.1. NCBI lineage: Eukaryota > Viridiplantae > Streptophyta > Magnoliopsida > Fagales > Fagaceae > Quercus > Quercus ilex. Next base: position 14,760,460 of record CM064914.1, on the reverse strand, counting down.
ACTTTGAATGAAAACCGAAAGGCGCGTTTAGAGAGAGAAACAAAGAGTAAAGAAGCATGGAATGGACTCCCTCTCTCTCTCTCTCCCTGCGTCATTCTCCATCTGTATCATTTTTATTTCCCTTTCTTCGAGGTCATTCGACAGTTACTATTGAAGAAGGCGATTTTGAATCTTAAACTTTTTGTTAGCGATATCAGTAACCTATATATCATTATTCTTTTTCTTTTTCTTTTTTCTTTTTTTTTTTTGGTGGATAATTTGACAGTTAAGACGTGATTTAAATCCTAATCATCTTTCTTAGAAATATCAAGATTTAAGACATCTTGTATCAAAAAAGAAGATTTAAGACATCTTTTTTTCCTATTATGGAATATCAAGACATGTCTATTAAACTATAAAAATCTGTCTAACTAATACATATCATGAGTTAAATGTGAACACAAAGAAGTTTATTGTTTACATATGACATATAGGAGAGCGTGTATTTCGAAACGTAAAAACAATAATTTTTAGTTAAAAAATATTGTTATCCTAATTTTCAATTCTTGAAATTTAAAGGACCACTTTTAATCCCCAATATTTTTTTTTTTAATATATTGATCCCAAATTTTCAATTCTTGAATTTTAAAGGACAGCTTTTAGTCTCCTAACATAAAGTGATCCCTAACATATTTAAAATGAATAACATGTCAATTTTGAGTTGGGACACATTATCTAAACAATTAAAAGTGATTACTTTAACAATATGGATTAGAATTTCTAATCTAAATAAATAAATAAACAGGAACTAGAACTACTCGTGGCTGAATTTTAGGTATTTACCACATATTTGAGACCTAATTTTCTTTTTCTTTTTTTAATTTGAAGAATCCTTTAGAAAATATAAGTACTGTCTAATTGTCTATATGTGTTTGTCTGTATGTGTCGCTGTTTGCTAATTTGAGCCGAATTCAAAAGCAAAAATATAATTGAAAGATGATGGAGGTGGGATCAGCACTCAGCAGCACATGTAAGGCATGCATTCTTGAGAAAGTGCTAGGAAAAAAAAAAAATATATATATATATATATAAAAATAAATAAGAATTCTTGGGAAAGTGGAACTTTTTTGATGAAGGGAAAGTCGAAGTTTTTTATAAAAATGGAATTTTCGGGTGAGGACTGAGGAGGGTATAAATAATTGGTGCATATTTTTATGTTAGCTTTTTTTTTTTTAGTGAAGCATATTTTAGTTTGTAAGCTATGAAAATATGCATGAAAAAAGGTGGGTAGGAGAGCGAAAGTTGCAAAAAGACGTAGTAGCTAGCACACTCGTGCAAAGTCAAAAAACTCCCAACCAGCAAAACGGCACTAGCTGATGATAGAGTTGAAACATTGGAAACTCCTAGGAACTCACACTAACACTGTAAGTTACACATACATTTATTCAACTACCATTTTAGATTTGATTTTTTTGTTTTTTTTTAAATCATTTGGCGACAACAAAGGAAAATGAAGAGGAAATTCTCCTCAATTTGCATGAACTTGTGAGGCTTGCTTCTTTGTAATATCAAATTCTTTTGTCTACCAACTTTGTTTTTTATTTTAGAGAGTTTTTAATTTGAACAAAGTTTAGTTACAAAATTGGTTGTAACTTAAGATTACATACTGACTCAATAAAATATATATTACGACATATTTTGAAAATATAACCGTTAAATTGTATGTTCTTTACGCTCTTTATACACATCTTAAATTTTGTATAAATCAAATATTATTACTATATGATCTATAAACTTATATTTTGTACATAATTTTAAATTACAAAAACTTGCAATTTAAAAAATTTATTGATAACATAGCTATTGATCTTTAATTTTCTTGAAATTTTGTAAGAATAGAGGATATAAGAAGAAGATGTAATCCAATGGTGAATTTGTCAAAATTCACTACTAATAAAAAGATATTAAATAAGTTTATAGCCTAAGGCTACAACTAATTTTGTAGTTAAATTTTATCCTTTTAATTTATGTCATCCGCTTTTTATGATAGTTTTTTATCATTACCAATTTTTATCATTACCAAATAATTTTTGGTATAGGCAAAAATTGCACTCCATATCTTAGAAGAAAAAAAAATTATAAAAAAAATTGCTTAGAGCATTCACAGCAGTGAATCTAAAATTTTAGCTATTTAGCTACACAAAAAGCCACTTTATCTATTTTACCTACACACATACTGCAACAGTGGATCTATTTTAACTTACAACACAATAAAATAATATAAACATCACAATAAAATAATATACCCCTACAATAAAATAATATATCCCCTATCCAAAAAACATCACAACAACCACAGCCACCTCTGCCACAGCCACAACCACCGCCACAACCACCACCACCACCGGCCACAACCACCACTCTATTTTGGCAACCACAACATAAAAAAAAATAAAATAAAATAAAATAAAATAAAATAAAAAAACCACAACCCAATCACCACCCGTCACCACACCCTCAAACCCAACCCAGCAACTGAAACTTAAAAGGCACCACCAAAATCAACTATCAAACCCAACCTTAGCAACCGCCGAAACCAACTCTCAAATCCAACCCCAGTAACCGAAACTCAAAGGCACCATTGAAACCAAGTCTACCACCACCAATTCAAACCCAATCCCCAGCAATTAATACTACAAGCTACCATTGAACAGCCCGAACCTCAGTACCACCAAAACGATTCAACCCACAACCACTGATTCAAAGCCACAAACACCATCGATTCAACACCAATTCAAAGCCACAAGAACACTGATTTAGGCGTGGATCAGCAGCTTGGGGCTTGGGTCGGCTTGGGCCAGTGACGTTGACGCTGGCGAAGGCGTGGGTCGGAGACGTTGAGAGAGAGAGGCGAGAGTGACTGAGAGAGAGAGAGGCACGGATTGGGCGATGGGGCTTGGGGTGGGTCAGCGAGCTGGCTCGGCGAAACAGATCGGCGATGAGGGAGCTGGCCGGCGAGCTGAGGGATGAGGGAGGTGAGGGTGCTGGCCGGCGAGCTAGAGAGAAAAAAAATTGTGGAAAAAAGAAGAAAGAAGAGAAGCCGGAGAGAGAGAGAGAGAGAGAGAATAAGAAATATTTATTTAACGAGAGAAGAGAGAGAAACGCAATAAAAAAATATTTTTTTTTTTAGATGTGAGCTACAGTGCACATCTGACTTTAGATGTGCACTGTAGCAAATCATCTAAAGTTTTAAGTTTTGCCTCCACTGCTGCAGCGCGTTTTTTGTGTTTGTAGAGCTAAATTTTAGCAATATAGTATTATAGCTACACTGCTGTGAATGCTCTTATTGTTTTACTTTAGTAGAACTTAGGAAGTGTGAAACCTGTTTTTTTTTTATATAGGGAAGTGTGAAACCTTAAATGATGTCGACATCACAACGGTAGTTTCCATCATTAATAAATTGGATTTTTTTTTTTTTTTTAAAGTAGACTTTGGATTTTGAAATTGTACCGTTATTTACAAGTATTAAAAAAAATAAATAAATAAAAAGATTACTGGTGTGAAGCATGCGTTCAATACAACCTACAATATAGTTCAAAACATTGCTGGCATGAAAAAATGAGCGTTTCATTATGTTTAAAGTCAAATTAATTTAATTAATTCTTGCAAGCAAAAAAAAAAAACTCAATTCACTTAATTAAATTTGCTTTTAACTTATAAAAAAAAGGTTCAAAGTTCAAACCATTGCTAGCATGAAAAATGAGCGTTTCAATTATGTTCAAAAAGTCAAATTAAAAAATTAAATAAATTAATTATTGTAAAAAAAAAAGAGCTCAGTTCACCGGATTATATTTGCATTTGACTGATTCTGATTTCCTCATGGAACTTTTTAAGATTAAGAAATGATGCAGAATTGTTTTCATGAAATGGGAATGCGTTAATTGAATAATAATAACAATAATTGAGGCGAAAAAAAGGAATATGAGGTTAAATTCCCCGACTTAGGTGGACTTTTCTTTATAGGCTTTATAAGAGAGAATTTATCACACGAAATAAATTAATCCTTTTTTAATGAGAGGAAAAATTTGAAATAGATGACTAGAGAGTAGAGACTAGGGAGAAGTGTGTGACTCAAAAAATAATGAGAGGAGCAAAGGCGGGGGCAGAACCACGTTAGCATCAGGCCCAAATTTTTATTATAAAATGCTCTAATTCCATTTAGGGAAATGCTAACGAATGTCTTAGAGTATTAGTTAATAATTCATTTAAAGATAGTTTTTATGGAAGAAGAAAAAAAACAATTAATTTGTAGACAGTTTTTTTCATTTTCCATTGATAAGTAAAATTATGTCCAAACTGAACCCGTCGACTGTGTCATGAAACGGAGTCTACAGCTTAGACTGACGGGATTAGTTAAAGTAAGAGACTGAAGACCCCATAGCTGACGAACAGTAACGTGACAGGACTGAAATGGAAGGAAGCCTGCTCCAAGGGGTTAACTCCATCTTAAGGCTGACGCCGGTATGGCCGAAGGGTAAAAGATAAGTTGACGGTCCTGAAGCTGACGATTCTAATAAAATCTTTGTCTTTGCCACCACGCATGAGTATATAAGGAAATGACTTGTATCCCAAGCTAGGTGTTAGTGTCCTACAAAGAAAGGATTCTGCAATCTACGCTCATGAGTACTCCTATAAGGAAAAGGCTTCTACTCCAAGGAAGAAAGGTCAACCCTCTACTACTATAAAAGCCCCAATACCCTCACAAATCGAGGTACGCATAATTAACCCCTCTCTAGCACTCTAGAGTTGTAACAAGTTCTAACTTGACCTTCGGAGGGTATTTGGCCGGCACCACACCGGTGCTCTCTATAAGGTCTTCTCCTTTTTGTTATGTAGGTATCGTTTCGAGTGTGTAAATATCGTGTGACTCACTGGTGATATTTTCGGCATCATCAGTTGGCGCTGTCTGTGGGGAAGGGACGTTTTCTGGTTTGTAAGCCATAGCAAACGCTTTCCCGATAAAAGAGTTGCATGGTGCTGACTCACTCGATGGCAACAACGAACAACGTTCAGGGAGACAAAACCCGCGCAGCGGCCCTCGAAAGGCAGGTGCAGACCTTGGCCGCCGCCGTAGAGCGCCTTACTAAGCAGAACCATGATCTGGAGGAACAGTTACACTAGAAAAGTGCAGGTCACGGCACTCAAAAGCAGGACCAAGAAGGCACTAGTGTCGATAGAAGAGAATGAGAAAGGCTGGAGGGTAGTAATGCTCCGAGTAGACTGGAGCGTCAGAATTTGAGCATGCCATCCCTCACAGATGCAACTCAACCACACATTGCCACGGAGATACAGGCAATAAAAGAACAAATGGAGGTCATGATGAATGCTCTCAAAGGACGGGTATCTAGCGACCTTAACGACCTGGTATCGCACCGACTCGCCATTCACTGCAGCTGTCAATTCCTTCCCCCTACCACATAAATTTCGCATGCCGCATATAGACAGTTACAACAGGGTGAAGGACCCCCTGGATCACCTAGAAACCTTCAAGACCTTGATGCACCTTCAAGGGGTAGCGGACGAAATCATGTATAGGGCCTTCCCTACAACGTTGAAGGGTCCCACAAGGGTATGGTTTAGCCGACTGACGCCGAACTCCATCAGCACTTTCAAGGAGCTAAGAGCTCAGTTCACTACCCACTTTATTGGGGACACAGGTATAAGAAGTCCACGGCATGCTTGATGAGTATCAAGCAACGAGAGGACGAGACGTTGAGATCTTACATAACGCGCTTCAATAAGGAAGCGCTATCGATCGACGAAGTCGACGACAAAATACTTGTAACAGCCTTCACAAATGGGTTGCGAAAAGGTAAGTTTTTGTTCTCACTATACAAAAACGACCCCAAGACAATGTCGGAAGTACTCTACAGGGCCACCAAGTACATGAATGCTGAAGACGCACTGCAGGCTCGAGAGGAAAAGCTAAGAAAAAGGGAGAGGCAAGAGGATGCACGACAAGACCAAGGGCGGAAGAAGCCAAGGACAGGAGACCGAAGGGATGAAAGGCGTTCTAAGCCCCCAGGAAGGAGGTTTACAATCTTCACCCCGTTGACCACCCCGATAGATCAAGTCCTAATGCAAATCAAGGACGAAGGGGCTCTGACCTTTCCCAGAAAGCTGAAGGGGGATCCTAACAAGCGGTCTAGAGACAAATATTGCCGCTTCCACCGCGACCACGAACATGACATAACTAACTGCTATGACTTGAAACAGCAGATTGAAGCCCTCATTAGACAAAGGAAGTTGCAGAAGTTCGTCAGCAAGGAAAGAGCAAATCCGCCTCCTCAGGAGCAAGCTCCCCAACGAGACAACGAACGACCAAGGCAACCCTTGGGAGACATAAGGATGATTGTAGGGGGAACGGCCGCCAACGGCCTATCAAACAGGGCTCGTAAGACTTAACTCAGAGCGGTCCAGAATGTCCAACTCACAAGCGTCATCCCGAAGATGCCACGAGTCAACAACCCTCTTATTGGATTCTCGGAAGAAGATGCCCGACGTCTCCACCATCCACACGACGATGCACTGGTCATTAGCTTTCAGGTAGGAGACTATAACGTGCACCGGGTCTTGGTTGACAACGGAAACTCCGCAGATATTCTCTATTACCCAACATTCCAACAGATGCGGATTAGCAGAAAGCGACTAGTTCCAACCAATGCCCCACTCGTCGAGTTCGGCGGAACAAAAGTGTACCCCCTAGGCACGGTCACGTTACCAGTCACCATTGGAGATTATCCTCAACAAACCACTAGGAACGTCACGTTCCTTGTGGTCGATTGCTCTTCTGCCTATAACGCCATCATAGGGCGGCCTACCCTTAACTCCTGGAAAGCCGTAACCTCGACCTATCACCTAATGATCAAATTCCCCACTGAATACGGAGTAGGGGAATTGCGAGGGGACCAAGTGGCCGTGCGGGAATGCTATATTGCAATGCTGAAAATGGATAATCATTTGCAAACCATGAGCATAGAAGAGCAGCGGACAAGGGCAGAACCCGTAGAGAAGCTTGAGGAGATACCCCTTGATAACTCCCGGCCGGACAGGACCACAAGGATCGATACTCTCGCCAGCCCGACGGTTCGCTCAGAACTCATAACATTCCTTAAGGAAAATCGGGACGTGTTCGCCTGAAGCCACGAAGACATGCCAGGAATAGACCCTTTGGTCATGGTGCATAGGCTGAATGTGTCACCTTCCTTTCCACCCGTTCGACAAAAGAAGTGGGTGTTCGCCCCGGAACGAGATCAGGTCATAGCTGAAGAAGTCCGCAAACTACAAGAGGCGAACTTTGTTAGAGAAGTTTACTACCCCGACTGGCTAGCAAACATTGTAATGGTTAAGAAAGCCAGCGAGAAGTGGAGGATGTGCGTGGACTTCACCGACTTGAACAAAGCATGCCCCAAAGACAGCTACCCCCTCCCAAGGGTCGACATTCTAGTAGACTCTACAACTCGACACCAGCTGTTAAGTTTTATGGACGCTTTCTCTGGTTACAACCAGATCAGGATGCACGAAGCCGATCAAGAGAAAACTTCGTTCGTTACTAGTCAAGGCCTCTTCTGTTATAAAGTAATGTCATTCGGCCTAAAAAATACAGGTGCGATGTGTCAGAGGCTCATGAATAAGATGTTCGCGCAGCAGATTGGGAGAAATGCCCAAGTCTACGTCGACGATATGTTGGTGAAAAGTCGAAGGGAGGAAGACCACTTGGAAGACCTTAAGGAAATATTCGACACACTTCGCTCCTACAACATGAAGCTTAATCCAGGAAAGTGCGCCTTCGGAGTGACAGCAGGAAAATTCCTAGGATTAATGGTGTCGCAGAGAGGCATCGAAGCAAACCCGGACAAGATCCGGGCCATAATGGAGATGGCACCCCCAAAAAATGTGAAGGAAGTGCAAAGCCTTAATGGCAAAGTAGCAGCGCTGAATAGATTCGTATCAAGGGCGACAGACAAATGCTTACCCTTCTTTCGCACACTGAAGAAATCCTTCGAATGGATTGCCGAGTGCCAGCAAGCATTTAAGGAGTTAAAAGCTTATCTCTCTTCCCCACGGTTACTAAGTCCCTCGCAGGCTGGTGAGGGACTTTTTCTCTACCTAGTCGTGTCCCCTACCGCCGTCAACGCCGCCCTGATCAGAGAGGAAGAAAGAGTGCAAAAGCCTATTTACTACGCCAATCGGGCACTTCGTGGTGCCGAGGAAAGATACCCACCCTTAGAGAAACTCGCCTTTGTGCTGGTTACGGCAGCACGCAAACTCAAGCCGTATTTTCAAGCCCATACGGTGATTGTCTTAACCGACAAGCCCTTACGGCAGGCAATAAGCAACCCAGAAGCTACTGGCCAGTTAGCACTATGGGCCATAAAATTGAGCGAGTTTGATATCCAGTATCACCCACGAACTGCCATTAAAGGACAGATTGTCGCAGATTTTATAGCAGAGTTCACAAATGATGAAGACAGGGGGGCAGAGGAATCTCTGCAGTGGAGCATACATGTAGACGAATCATCCAACAGGCAGGCTGGGGGAGCCGGCATTGTGCTACTGACACCCGAAGGAGACACGGTTGAGTGCATGGTCCGCCTTGATTTCCCTACCACGAACAATGAAGCGGAGTACGAGGCTTTAATAGCGGGGCTCAACCTCGCCAAAGCTGCAGGAGCCGCAAATATGATCATTTACTGCGACTCTCAGGGCATCACCAACCAGATAAACAGGGACTATGAGTGTCGAGGCGAAAGAATGAAAAGGCATCTGGACCAAGCAAGGGAAAGGGTAGGCAAGCTGAAGGCCAAAATCGTACAAATCCCTAGGGGAGATAATGAGTAAGCCGACCGCTTGGCCAAAGCAGCCTTAGCCAAACATATGACCACCTTGGGTAATGTACTATCTTTTGTTCAACTTTCACCACTAATAGATTCCATCGATGTACAAGAGGTAGGCTTCGAAAGCAATTGGACAGCACCGTTAGTCTCCTACTTGAAGAATGGCGCGTTACCGGACGGAAAGGAGGCCGCTAGAAAGCTGAAGGTCCAAGCAGCGAGATTCGTCTTAATAAGAGATGTCCTGTACAAAAGGGGTTTCTCCCGGCCATTCCTGAGATGTTTAAGTCCTGAGGAAGCAGACTACGTCATGAGAGAGGTGCACGAAGGAATCTGCGGAAACCATTCAAGGTCCAGATCATTAGTGCATAAGCTAGTGCGAACGGGGTACTTTTGGCCAACCATGCAGAAGGATGCCGAGGCTTATGTAAAAAGCTGCAACAAGTGCCAAAGGTTCAGCAATGTTATTAGACAACCACCCGAAGAACTTACCCCGATGACGGCACCATAGCCGTTCGTTCAATGGGGACTAGACATTATGGGGCCATTCCCGACGGCAATACGACAGCTGAAGTTTCTGGTAGTGGGTATCGACTACTTTACGAAGTGGGTGGAAGCTGAAGCCTTGGCCACCATTACGGAGAAGAATGTACGAAATTTCGTCTAGCGATGTATCATATGCAGGTTTGGCATCCCTAGAGTCTTAGTCTCGAACAACGAGAAGCAATTCGACAACAACTCCTTCCGGGACTTCTGCTCGCAGTTGGGGGTACGAAACCACTACTCCTCCCCCGCCCACCCTCAAGCTAACGGACAGGTCGAAGTCACAAACCAATTCTTGTTGAAGATTATCAAGACTCGACTTGAGGGGGCAAAGGGTATATGGGCAGAAGAGTTGCCGAGCGTACTTTGGGCCTATAGGACTACGGCAAGGACACTAACAGGAAAGACACCATTCCGACTAACATACGAGAGCGAGGCAGTCATCGCAGCTGAAGTCGGACTCACAAGCTACAGCGTGTATAACCATGATGAAAGAAAAAACGACGAGGCTGTATGTCTACAGCTCGATCTGGTGGACGAAGTTAGGGCAACAGCGGAACAAAGGCTCGCACGGTACCAAGACCATATGGCCAACCACTACAACTCTCGAGTCAGACACAGAGACTTCCGTTCTAAGGAAAGTCATGGGCACAGCAAGAGACCAGACCCAAGGAAAACTCGACCCAAATTGGGAAGGACCTTACTGAGTCACGGCGTGGCAAAGGAAGGGTACGTACCATCTGGAGACACTAGACGGACGGGAGCTGCACATCCTTGGAATGCTGAACACTTGCGAAAATACTACCAGTAGAGATGACGACGTGAAGGACGACACCCCCCTTTATTCATAGTTTACCGCCTCAAATTTCAGTTATACTCCTCAGTTTTATCATTTACTTTAGTTTTTGCTACAATAAGCCCAAAGGGCAGGTTTTCTTTTTCGAAACTATCTTTTATATAAATGCATGGCAATAAGAGGAGTTTATTCAAAACAACTAAAGTTTCTACTTACAAGATGGCCAAGTCCACAAAGTGAACGAATCTATAAGGCGGACGGTCTAAAAGACTGACAAGTTGGCCAAGTCCACAAAATGGACGAATCTATAAGGTTGACGATCTAATAAAAGACTGACAAGTTGGCCAAGTCCACAGAATGGACGAAACTATATAGTTGACGGTCTAATAAAAAAGACTGACGTATTGGCCAAGTCCACAAAACGGACGAGGCAATAAGGCTAACGTTTTCTATTTACAAGCTTGCAAAAGACAAATAACACAAAAGGTGAAGAATTCTAAAAGTAGACAAACATCGGTCTGCAACGATGGGCAACTGTAAGCCCTCAAGGCTGACGAGCTGATCCCAAGAGGATGGGCTAGAAACCAAGTCCATATTATGGACAAAGCCATAAAATTAACTGTCCATGTGACGGACCCATCAAAAGAGACGGGCTCATTAAAGCGACGGTCTCAACAAAGTGGCTCCACTAAGTCCATATTATGGGCAAAGCCATAAAATTAACTATCCATGAGACGGACTCATCAAAAGAGACGGGCTTATTAAAGTGACGGTCTCAACAAAATTGCTCCACTAAGTCGATAACGAGGACAAGGCTGTAAAATTAATGGTTCGTGTGACGGACTCCTCAAAAATAACGGACCCAACAAAGAGACGGTCTTAAAAAGTGGAATTTTAACAAGGGATAAGTCCAGTGCAAGAAGCCGACGGATATAACAAACCCTTAAAGACAAAACAAGCCCAACATTAACATGGACAACTAAAAATCCCATAGTGGGGGCAACGGCTTTACTAAGCTGACGGTGTCATTAAAATAGTTGAATCCATAATCACTACTATTAAGATTCTAACCCACAACCAGGCTAACGACCTCAGCCTGCAACTTGAAAATAAACTAAGTCTACAAAGCAAGAAAGTAAAGCACACGGACGAAGTAGCCATGCACACATGATCAAAAGCGACGGTTACTAGAGTATTGCAAGCAAAAGTGAGTTACTCATAAAATCAAAGCATAAAAGGGCACTTAAAAAAGAAATTTGTTTAAGGATTACAAATGAAAGCCCAAGGGGCACTTAAAAATATTGTTTGGAAAATGGAACAGAAGATGACAATTGCAAAAAAACTACGACTGGGCTGAAGGGGCGTCACTTGAAGTCTTTTTACTTTTCTGAACGGGAGGGTCTTCTACGTCAAGGATCTCCACAGATGGATTGACGGGAGGATTCGCAGCAGGCTGGGCCAAAATAACTCCACTATCTCCATGTGGGGAGGAATCCTCGGGGTCGTCATCGCCAACTGTGACGGCGTCATTAGCAGGCGTCATTGGCGGGGCGTCATCCAAAGTGATCCCAGATAGATCCAACTCAGGAAAGGCTAACGCTACTTATTTAAGGCAGTCATCGAATCCTGTACCGTAGTATCCACCACAGGAATCAATAAATGAATCTGACGCATTGAATTTCTGGACCGCGTCAGCCCCAGCTGTCTCCACCTGATTACGAAGGGTCGTCAACTCTTTCTCTAACTCATCCTTCTGACAACCCGCCTCTTCCAGCTTCTGCTTTACTTCTTTTAGCTCAACGTTCAGAACACGGACGACTTCTTTATACTGCGCCTGCTGATTCAACATGTTAGTATTATGTTTACTAACACGAGTGACGACTCCTTCCTTGGCCACACACCGGTCCTGGAGCACTTTTACACGTACCAAAACCTAAGAAGGGCACAACCCTCAGTTAATAAACAAGGAAAAGATAAGAGAAGTTAGATAAGGGAGACGACTTACCCGTGTTAGGTCAAACAAAGCCGACGCCCCCAAATCCTCTGTCCCCAGCAAAGCACAAGGAACAATGTCTGTCGGTTTTATGAACGATTCTACTTCTTCGACGGCATAATCCTTATGCGTCAGTAGGCAACGGGGCCCCTTAAGGATGGGACCAGAAGGAGTCATTACCCCCTTTCCAACCCCATAGACTGACTTGGGGGGTGACTTCTCTGAGTGATCATCCCCAGTAGTGACGGCCACCTTCTTGAGTGGACGGACATCCTTCCCGTCGATTTTCCTCTTCAACGAACCTTTCGTGACGGCCTTAGGGGCTGACGAAGATACCAAATCCCCCTTGGCCCTTTTCTCCTCCTTCTGACTACAGCCCTTATTCGTTGCCTTACTGCCTCCATTTCTGCAAAAGTAAGACACATGAGAAAAAAAAAACTGACGGCAGAAGCTGAGAGCGACGGAACTACAGAAAAGACCACTTACAACGGTGAGAAAATTCTTCCAACTTGAGAGCTTCTGGCGTTGGTTCCGAACCCTCGCAGTATGCGTAAAGAGCGTCAAGAGTAATTAAATTTCAGCACTTTCGCTCTTCCAAAGGAATCTCAACAACCCGACGGATAAAGTCTCTTTGCTCGTCAGTTATAAGAGGGCGAATGTTGGCTGAAAAGGAAATTAAGCTGACGATGTTTGGACGCTATAAAAATAATAATAATAATAAAATAAAGTATATAAAAAATAACTGACGGGGTTAGAAGCTGTTGGTTGAAACCTGAATCCTTGACGAAGGCCCATGTATTATCGAAATAACCATGGGAAATCGTTTCCCATTCTTCCTGACGGCACACCCAGTCCGTCCCTTTCACAAAAAAGTACCTACTCTTCCAAACTATATTGGAATCTGGCATCTCAGACACTAACTTTAACTCCCTCTCCCTGACGGCAAAATGGTACATTCCCTTAGAAGAAGAAAGGTGTTGGGGTCTATATCAATAGAAGAATTCGTCTAAAGTAAGTTGACGGTGTCCTCCACTTAGACGACCCCCTAGGATCTCAGCACTTATAAAGATCCTCCATGAATTTGGGGCAATCTGGCTAATAGACAACCCTAGAAAATCAGCGAGCTGACAATGTAAGGCCGTCAGGGGCAGTCTGAGCCCCGCAGCAAACATGGCGTCGTACATACCAACATCTGCGGTTCTCCCCTTATAACACTTTTCATTCTCCCTGGGGAGACGGATTGGGATGTGGTCTGGGATTTGGAAACGAATGCGTAACTCCTTGAATACCTTCTCACTCATTGTTGGTAAAAATTTATTGACGGCCCATTCCTCAGGAAGGATGAAGGGACGGTTACCTCCGGGACTTCCTGAAGTTCCCTCACAGGACTCCTCGTCACCTTCATCTCCGTCACTATCCCTCTCTTCTTCCTCCTCACCTACTACCTCTTCCTGACCTTCATCACCGTGACTCCTTACCTCCTTGTCGGGAGATTGGGCAAGTGACTCTTTCTCTGACAACCGGGAAAAGCCCCCGGACTCATCACCTGAACCAAATACCTCGTCGTAGCCCACTCCATCGCGGACTGACGACTGATCACTCGACGCGTCACTTGACATCTAACTACCTACAAGTGACAGATTTATTCTAAGCACCTAGGATGACGACCTCGCTATAAAAAATTAATTGAAATAGAACGTGTACAAAAAAAAAAGAGAGGACTTACAAGTTTCTCGAAATGGGTGACAGTTTTTTGAAGCGACGACAGCAACTCAGATGACGATGTTGAGGAAATTGATGGAACAAAGGCGACGGATCTTCTCTCCAAGAATCAGTAAAGATAAAATGGAAAAATGGAGGGAAGAAGTGGGTTATATATAAGGGGGAAAGGCGCGGAAGACGAAGCGATGCCCTCGTCCAAATGCGAAGCCAACCAGAGTACACCACGTGTCCAAGCATTTAATTTTGGCTACTCGAGGAGTCACCTTTGAATTATTTTCTCTCTCCTAGCTTAAGTGGAAATTAACAACGAAAAAAAAATGTAACTCCATAACCCGTCAGTTCGAACTGACGGAGATATGGAGTAGGGGGCAACTGATAAGTAAAATTATGTCCAGGCTGAACCCGTCGGCTGTATCATGAAACGGAGTCTACAGCTTAGGCTGACGGGATTAGTTAAAGTAAGAGACTGAAGACCCCATAGCTGACGAACAGTAACGTGACAGGACTGAAATGGAAGGAAGCCTACTCCAAGGGGTTAACTCCATCTTAAGGCTGACGCCAGTATGGCCGAAGGGTAAAAGATAAGCTGACGGTCCTGAAGCTGACGGTTCTAATAAAATCTTTGTCTTGGCCACCACACATGAGTATATAAGGAAATGACTTGTATCCCACGCTTGGTGTTAGTGTCCTACAAGGAAAGGATTCCGCAATCTACGCTCATGAGGACTCCTATAAGGAAAAGACTTCTACTCCAAAGAAGAGAGGTCAACCCTCTACTACTATAAAAGCCCCAATACCCTCACAAATCGAGGTACGCATAATTAACCCCTCTCTAGCACTCTAGAGTTGTAACAAGTTCTAACTTGACCTTCGGAGGGTATTTGGCCGGCACCACACTAGTGCTCTCTGTAAGGTCTTCTCCTTTTTGTTGTGCAAGTATCATTTCAAGTGTGCAAGTATCATGTGACTCACTGGTGATATTTTCAGCATCATCATCCATAAAAATTGTGTCAAAATTTTCCTAAAATAGATTATTAGTCAATGCCCTAAGGGCACTCGTTAGCATGACCCTTCTATTTATTATAATGTTTTTTTTTTATAGAGAATTTTAACATATGACGTCTACTCCTAATGATAGTTCTTTATCATTAGACTAAGACCAATCGATTTTTGGTGTAAGCAGGGATTGAACTTCAAATCTCTTATTCAACTATCAAAGACTTTCTTATAATGTATTAAAATAGAAGCTCAATCACAAATCCAAATCGTTTATATTAAAATAAAATCTTTTCTTCAATCAATAATCTAAATTAGATTTTAATTGCACTCCAATCTTGTACTAAGTGTCATTTATTATCCAACAAAAAAAAAGTGTAGTTTATTATCCTATAATTTGATGTTAAACGTTTACTTTTTAAATGTGATGTGGAATGCATGATAATTGTTCTTATTATCTGGCTATGACACCAATTTATTTTTTTTATGTAAATGAATTTCGAACCTAAATATTTTATTTGATGACAAGAAACTTCACCAAGTTGAAACACCAATCATGCCCCTAAAAAAAAAAAAGTTAAAACACCAATTTTGTGTCAATTATCTTTCCAATATATAGTTAAAGTTGAGAGAAATCATTACATATTTTAAAAACCTATAACTTTAAAAAAGGTATAAGTTGTAACTCTTACACCAGGTATAATTTGAACTTATATATGTATATAATTATGTTTTTCTTTTAATTGTACCCGTGTATATGCACGAGGTTATACACTAATTATATATATATTTTTAAAGAGTTTCAACATATGGCATCTGCTCTTGATGATAACTTATACACTAATTATAATTTTTTTTAAAGAGTTTCAACTTATGGCATCCGCTCCTGATGATAACACCTTATCGTTAGACCAAGATACCAATCAATTTTTTATGTAGACAGGAATTGAAACGCTCCAAGACATCATGAAAGCATGCGTAATTCCTCATAACATGATTATTGAGGATGAGCGAGATGTAAATGAAGCGGTGGAAGTAGATTATGAGCAAATTGATGACAATCCTACTATACAACTGTCACGGGAGAACACAAATGAATTTACCGAGTTCATTGAAACCCATCAATGTATTCGAGATCATAAAATTCATTCTCAACTCCAATTAGACCTCATTGAACATTTATAGCAATTACAAGGGGAGTTGTAGGAACTTAAGTGTGTGAGTTATGCATGTGGGGTTTTATTGTAATTTGATATATGTATGAATCTTCTAAAGACAACATTGATAGTTATGTATGTGGATTGTATCTATATATATGTATGTAGATCATAAAAGTTGGTAGGTTGAGTACATTGATATTTGGCAGGTTGCATGTATATATATGTATGTGGATTTTAAAAATTGGCAGGTTGAATACATTGATATTTGGAAGGTTGTATGTATATATATGTACATAGATTTTTTAAGTTGGCAGGTTGATTACATTGATATTTGGCAAGTTGCATTTATATGTATGTATGTGGATTTTTAAAGTTAGCAAGTTTGAGTAAATTGATATTTGGCAAGTTCTTTCTCAAAAAAAAAAAAAAAAAAAAAAAATGGCAGGTTCTATATGTGTGTGTGTGTGTGTGTGTGTGTGTGTGGATCATTATAATTGACAGGTTGAATACATTAATATTTGACAGGATGCGTATATAAATATGTATGTGGATTTTACATTAATATTTGACAGGTTTGATGGAATATATATGTATGTGGATTTTTAAAGTTAGCAAATTTGAGTACATTGATATTTGGCAGGTTCTTTCTAAAAAAAAAAATTTTGGCAGGTTGTTGAAATAGTTGGAAAGGAATTGAAAAAAAAAATTGGCAGGTTGTTGAAATAGTTGGAAAGAAATTGCAAAAAAAAAAAAAAAAAAAACTGGCAGGTTGTTGAGGATGACCGTTGGAATAGTTGAATTTGAAAAAGCTGGAATAGTTTAATTTGAAAAAAAAAGATGACGGTTGGAAAAGTAATAATAAAGAAAGATTAAAAAAATAATATTTTAATAAAATGGTAAAATAATAAAGTTTTGAGATGTTGGGTGTATTGTAAAATGGTATGGTATAGTTGATAAAGTAGCTTTTTAGGATGGTAAAATAAGATGAGATATGAGATCCGGATGTGAATGCTCTAAGCGTTCTTCTGTAATAGCTCGTAACTCACAACCTTATTGCAACTCTTAACTTTCCAATTAATTAAAATATTAAAATGAAATAAAATAAGACCAAAATAACATGATTTTCTCATGACTGAACAAAAAAGTCAAGTAAATCTACCGTTTCTTTTGCACTATGTTTTGGTGATTAAGTCAATAGTTCATTTTTTTCTCTAGTTAGTAATATATTATAAACCTGTTTTAAAACACTAATATTACTATTTTCATGTGTGTTCTAATAAGTATTATTGTTTACTTTTTTAAAAAAAAAGTAGGGATGTTTATCCCACATTGGTTGTGTATATTTAGTGTCCGATGTTTATAACCCCAATCTATAACTACAAAGGTTATGCCCTTTTGTAGTTGTACTTTGGTTAGTAATGTATTATAAACTCAGTTTAAAACACTAATGTTACTATTTTCGTGTGTTTTCTAATAAATATTACTGTTTATTTTTAAAAAAAAAGTAGATATGTTTATCCCACATTGGTTGTGTGTGTATAGTGTCGGCTGTTTATAACTCCAGTATACAACTACAAAGGTTAGACCCTTTTGTAGTTGTACTCTAGTTAGTAATGTATTATAAACCCGGTTTAAAACACTGATATTACTATTTTCGTGTGTGTTCTAATAAGTAATACTGTTTACTCAAAAAAAAAAAAAAAGATAAGTAAAAAGTGTAATGTTTTTCTTAATCCTAGCTTATATTTATTAATTTTGATAAATATTTTTTGTTATACATCAATTAGTTTACAAATAATAAATAAATAAATAAAACTTTATTTGCAGGTTGGACATTTTGATTAACTTTTTACACTATTGTTTCTTTATTTATTTATTTTGCTAACTTGGTTATCCAAAGTTCTTCTAGCATCTAACTATTGCTTCCAGTGTGTAGTCACCTGTCTCCAGGGACGGACTCAGGATCTCAAGCTTGGGGGGATGGGGCATAAGCCAAAAAAAAAAAAAAAAAACCTTCAAATAGGCATCCATATAGTATTAACAAACTATAAATACACAAAGTCATTTTTTTTAATACATTAAGATGCAATCATCTACCAACAAAAACAAAGAAAAAAACATTCAAAATAATATTGTTTTTTAATAATAGGGTGGCTAGGATTTTTTTTTTTTTTTTTTAATGTTTAAGCTATTGTTTTTGTTAAGTTTTCATGGATTGGATGGTTGCTAGTTGAGTTAAGTTGACTAAGCTGATTGAAGAGGAGAGGGGCCTAAGGTTTTGAAAGAGGGGGGACCCAACTACAAAAATGAAAAATATAACCACTGAAGGGGCAAAAAAAAAAATTTCTTTAGGCTAAGGGGCCCAGGCCCCCTTGGGTCTATCCTTGCTTGTCTCACACACATACTTGTTAATTGTAGAGTGGGACCTTTTGGTATTGGCTCTAAAATAAAGGTTAGGATTTTTGAACTTAAGGCCTCATAGATCTTAAAAGGCATTGGGAACCACTAAACTAATTCGCTAGGGTTTTCTACACGACTATACATAGTGTTTGTTTGGCAAATATTATTTTTGCCAACTTATTTTACTATTCAGCTTATTTTTGCTACTATTCATAGGCCCCACTGTACTTTTTGGTACTATTCATAGGTCCTACTGTACTATTTCAGCTAACTTTTACCTTTATTTATAGTACTTTCAGCAAAAAGTTTTCAGTTTTAGCAAAATAAGCGGATATCAAACGGACCCATAATATAATATATTGTGTATATATAAAAATTAATCATCACATTTTAATTTGACCTTTCAAAGATAAATTTTTGACTCCATCATTGTTAATTATGAGGGTCTTTACCTATTACAAATAAGGTATTTGTGAGGGTATTTATCAATCACTAATAAAGTATTTGAAAGAGTGCTTACATATCATAAATAAGGTAATTGCCAAAGAATTCTATTATAACAAATAGGTTAGCATTATTTGTTGTGTGCGTGTCATCATAGATAATAATTTGATAGGCTAGCTGTTGTGAACACAAACACACTCAAGTTACAATCGAGGCTTTTAGTGTATTCTTGCACAACATAGACTCATACAATCCAATCCAATCCAATCAAATCTACACAATTTGGGTATCTTAATCTCACACATGCTTAAATTTCTAATGTCCTCATCTGGGCTCACGTTGTGTTCTAGTGTTCTCGAGCCACGTGGTGTTACTAGGTTAAATATGATACCATTTGTAACAACATGAGGAAATTGCTAGTCACATATGCATTTATACCCATAAAGGAATAGTTAACTTACAATTGAAGCTCCTCATAATCAGTTAACTAATGTGGGGCTTAGCAAATGCCTACACACCCAATCCAATTTCTAATGTCTTGATTAGGGTTCACGTTGTGTTGCATTGTCCCTGAGCTACATGGTGTTACTAGGCTAGTTCTAATATCATTTGTAACGACTCAAGAAAAGTGCTAATCACACTCTATCACATTCACAACCCAAATCTATAGCCTTATGGACTTAATCATATGACCAAAAACTAGCAAATTACACATATAAAAAACTATTCCACATAAATATATATAAGACATGACCCAACCGTATAAAAAATCAAAATAAAAGGCACTTCCATCAAAAGCCTTAATTACACCAATTCAATTCTAAAAATGTTCCGACATGAATAATGTCATAAAATTTCTAATAAAGTCTCAAAAGCACCATAAAAGTTCCAAACATTCCATAAATAACTAAAAACAACAAATCTGCGACAATCTGCTTACAATAGCTTTTCCACAATCTGAAAATTTTGGAATGGGTAAGCTTGATAGTTCAGTAAGCACATATGTATAGTATAGAACTAGTCGTTAATCCATGCAATGCACGGATTAGTTGAACAAAAATTTTAAATTTTAAATTTGCCTAAAGTTATGATCACTTGAAAAAATAAGTTATAATTTAAGGGGGAAAAAAAATACTAACACCAATAATGTTAGGCATGCCATGTCTATTTTCAATGGCATTCTTTCTTTAATGAAAATTAAGGTCTTAATCATTTTTTTTAATATAATATAATCCCTCCCATTGCTCAATTTGTTTGCAAAATCCTAGGTTTTTTCTTGCCATATAAAATGTAACCAAAAAACCCAAAAATAAGAAAAATAAAAACTATAGAAGTTTTTACATAGAAAATAGTAATTAATTACACTCAGAAATGGCATTGACACTCAGAAAGAGTCATTAATCTAGAGCAATAGGTTTTGGAAAAGATTTCTTTTTTTTTTCTTTTTTGAGAATTGCAAAAGCTAATTTAGTGTTATAGGCAATAGTTATAATAATTTAACACGTAGAAGAACAACAACAAAAGGCATATCAGATGAATAAATTGACCTCGTTAGAGAATGAAGACAAATAAATGCACTGGAAAGAATAGATTTCGGAATATATGAA
The DNA here is from genome assembly GCA_032727855.1 of Quercus ilex subsp. ballota. NCBI lineage: Eukaryota > Viridiplantae > Streptophyta > Magnoliopsida > Fagales > Fagaceae > Quercus > Quercus ilex. Next base: position 14,739,926 of record CM064914.1, on the reverse strand, counting down.
TGTAAAAAGAAGAAAAAGAAGAAGAAGGAAGTACCAGTTGAAAGGCCATAGAGTTTTAATCAAGATAGAAGACGACCAATCTAGGAAGCACTTGGAATGCTCCTATTATCTGCATAGCCTCAGCTACCACCTTCTTGCCTCTAATCTACTTATGATTCCAACTTTTATTCTTGGCGAGAGAAAGGGGTTCTTGCCTTCAGGTAATGTAATTGAGAAAAATGCCACAAGAAACATATCAACACCCTTTTTGGTTCTTAAATAATAAAAATTAAAAAAAAAAAAAACAAATTTATGAGGTTAACGCATAACCTAAGCTTGTTCATCAAGATTCAAGACCTAGCAACGTAAAAAAACTATATAAAAAATAGAGTAAAAATGCAAAAGGGTTATATATATGAAAAATATTTTTTTTTTTAAATAACAGTAATTTATAATTCTTAAATCACATTAATTCAAACGGTAAGGCAAAATATATGACTACATAATAGAAAAAATATAAGAGAAAAATAGTTTACCTCAAAAGAATAATGCATGACTATAGCAATTGAAATTTGTCAATACAATTTCATATATTGCAAAACATGAACCCAACATTAAGATGTTAAAACTTCTAAAAAGCCAAAATAAAGAGTAAAGAATCAGAAGATTCAGTACCTAGAAAATATTGAAACAAAACAAAACAAAAACATATGACTACATAATAGAAACAAAAATATAAGGGAAAGATAGGCTATTATCCATGGCTAGCAGTTGAAAGTAGCAAGATAGCTTCAAATATTGCAAAAATTGAATAAAAAAAAATTAAGTTGTTAAACTTCTTAAAGGCTTAAAAAATTGAAGAAATCAGCAAAAAAACATATGACTACATAATAGAAAAAATATAAGGGAAAAATAGGTTACCTCAAAAGAATAATCCATGATTATAGCAATTGAAATTTGTCAAGACAATTTCATATATTGCAAAATATGAGCCCAAAATTTAGATGATAGAACTTCTAAAAGGCCAAAAAAGAGAGTAAAGAACCAGAAGATTCAGTGCCTAAAAATTATTTGAAACAAAACAAAAAAAATAAAAACATATAACTACATAACAAAAAAAAATTGACAATTCTTATCAACAAAAACACAATAAAACTATAATTAAAAAACCCTAATAGTGATCTAGTGACTGGAGAATTAGAGAAGGAGAGAAGGAAGAGTCAAAAAAAAAAAAAAAAACCAAATGAGAGAGGAGGGGTTTGTGTAAAGAACACAGTAAAATATAATTAAAAAACCCTAATAGTTATGTAGTGATCGGAGAATTAGAGAAAGAGAGAAGGAAGAGTCCAAAACAAAATAGAAAACAATATGAGAGATGAGGTGTTTGAGTTTGAATACATCTTAAAAGTCCTAAATCAAATTAAAAAATATAAATAAAAAATGTTGATGTGGAAAATTGTAGAGAGGTTAACCAAAAGTCAAAGCTTGTCAACATTATTAAAATATATATATATATATATATATATGTTTGTCAAAATAAATGGAATATGCTTAACAAACGATCAATCAAAATAAGAGGTGGAACTAGGACTTCAAGAATGAGGGGTCACAAAACCACTGCGCACCCTTGGTGCGGTGGTTACTCCACAAGTATAAGTGCTTATAGGGTGTGGGGGGTAAGGACCGGGGTTCAAGTCTCCAGGAGGGAGATTCATACACATATACACTTAGTTTATACTAGAATAGAAATTATATTTTGTATCAAAAAAGAATGAGGGGTCACAAATAAAATTTTAATTAATAAGGTTATTATAGAAATATGAAGTATTTGGGATATATAAACTTTAGCTAAATATAAGGGTGAAAGATGAATTTTTGGTAAGTTTGGGGGGACAATGCTTTATTTGGTTCCGCTCCTAATCAAAATACACATTTACTTGGAAAACATATTTGGAATGCAATTTCTATCTCAAAAAAATATATTTAGAATGCAATTTTATTATATAAAAAAAGGACTAAAAAAGGCATTTATTAATTGAAAATAGTTTAATGCAATAGAGATTGAGCAAACTCCCTATTGGCTTAGAGCGTCTCCAATAGAGTAGGTAAAGCCAAAATATAGAGAATGAAACTAGAAAAAAGAGGAAAAAAGAGCTCCAACAGTCTCTCTAAAACTCAAAAAAAAATTTGCACATGAACAGTAGCTCATCAAGTTTGATGGGCTACTGTAGATTAGCAATTGATTTTTTTTCATTAAAAAATTTTAGCATTTAATATTTTATCACTTCTTTCTCTTTCTTCTTTGATTTTTTTTTTTTGGGGTCTTACACTCTCTCTCTTTGTTTCTTCTCACAAAACAATTCTTACTCTCATAAAACTGATTTAATTTAAATAAAATCTAAAATCAAAACAACAACAACAGCAGATCAAGAACAGGAAAAAAAAAATTAGAACAACAATAAAAGATAAAGAAAAAAAAAATAGAAGTCGATCTGACAAATCTAAAATTAGAAACAACAACTAATCAAGAACAAGGAAAAAAAATAAAAGCCGATATGACCCTGATTGCATGCACTCCGCAGTGAGGAGGAGCAGCAGTGGCGGTGTGGTGGAGCAAAGTCAATTTCTCCTTTCTCTCCATGCGTGTCTGTGTGTGTTTGAAGATAATGACACTAAAAGGAAAGCAAGATTATGTGAGACGTATCACAGAGAGAGCTAGAGAATGTTTTGGAATCAAGTAGAAAAAGAAAAAAAATAAAAAGAAAAAGAGAGTAGAAAATGAGAGAGCTAGAGAAAGAAAGAGAGAGGGAGGTTCTTGAATAAAGTGGAAAGTAGAGAAAAAAAAAGGAGAGAAAGGAGATATATGAGTATACGTGTGTGGTGGACAAAAAACAAGAGAGAGAGAGAAAAAAAAGGAAACATATGGGTGAAAGAAAGGAAATACAAGACATGTCTATTAAACTATATTTCTAAGACATCTTGGGTATACGTGTGTGGTGGACAAAAAACAAGAGAAAAAAAGAGGGAAAAAAGAAGAAGAAAAACATATGGATGAAAGAAAGGAAATACAACCACAATATTTTTATAATATTTTTACAATAAATCTTAAGTAACATATTGTTATTAGCTAATATTGGTGAGTAAAAATATAATTTCAGTGGTGAGTTCAAATTAGAATTAGTAACAACTTTTCATATAAGATTTTGTTATGATTCTTGTGAAAGTATTGCAAAAAATATTGTGAATGTAACAGTTTTTGTTGAAAAATATAATTGTTAAAAATGAATAGAGGAAGAAAAAATAAAGATTAAAAAAGAATAATGAATGAATGAAGAAATAATATTTAAATGAGATAAAGAAATGATAGAGAATCTATTAGAATATGTATTTGAAAAAGTGGGCAGCTAAAAGGTAAATGTCACTGTTCATTATTCAAACAGAACAAAAATTTAGACAAGTTACTAGAGATGCTCTTAGGGAAACCGAACTTCCTTGGTCATAACTATATTACAAACAGATTCCCCACTAAAGAGCACGTAGAGTCATAGACTCCCTCCTAAATAGGGCACCAAACTCCCTTATAAGGGTCACATAGAACATCAGTAGATTGGACCCTACATATCAATTATCAAATCACAAAGTATTTTCAAATGAAAATGATTTGCAAATCTTTCATCAACCTTATTCAAAAACATGTTTAGAGTTTTCAAATAATTAAATTAAGTTAAAATTCACAATTTTGATTTTAGAAGTTTTTACTATTAAACTTCAGATACATGGTTCGCAAAGTGCCTAAATCCTAGGATGTAAATAAGTTTGAAAATTAGATTATCATAGTCTAAAAAAAAATGCATAACATAAAAATGAGATGAATCAAGACTCAAGAGGAGTTTTGCTGCGATTTTGTTCTCAAACAGATGCTGAATTTTTCTTTTTTGTTGCATTTAATTGGTTGGATGGTAAAAGGTGGATCCCAATGACTAATTGAAAAATCCATTCTAAGCAAAATGGCTAATACAAATTCCAAAATGTCCAAACACTCAGTTAAAAAACAATTTTATTTATAAAGCATTTTGGGTCTAGAAAGCAGTGAAATGCATTCTGAATAGGGGGGCGGGCCCCCCCGGCCCAAAGAAAAAGAAGAAATTTTTTTTATTGTTTATATTTTCTTATTTTTAGAGTTGTGACTCCCTCTTCCAAAAACTTGGATCCCCTCTATTTTAAATAGCATAACTCAACTAGCAATTACTCAACTCAAAAACTTAATAAAAACAAAACTTTAAAATAAAAAATCTTAGTTGTCCCAATATTAGAGTACTAGCATCAAGTGTTCTAAATGCTAAATGTTTAGTATTTAGAATACCAAATACCAAAAATATTACCATACGAGACACACCGGTGCAATGTGATGCTATGTGTTGTTTCTCATCACTGGCAATTCGTTTTACCAATGGCAATTTTTAGGATTTTTCTGATGCAATGTGTTGTTTCTCATAACTTTATTTTTCTCTTATACGCTTTTTTTTCATGGATGTGCATTAATATATGCTTGATAATAACTAGAGAATTTGCATAAATTATGGTAATACAAGTAACAAGAAGGAAAGCTAAATCTGTTTTAAGAAAAGACCACTTCAATGGATCATCTATTAGAGCATTTTCTTGGTTTGACTAATAGTTTTATCCTTCCTCCTGATTTCATGTTGCATGGTAAGTGCTGCTTACGAGTGAGTGTTTTAAGACAATCTGGAGGGAGGGAAGTTGGATAACTTTGTGGCTTCTAAGTTGTGGTTTTTATTGCTTTTTCTTAGTTGGTCCTAATTTTAAAATTGTATGGTATGGCACATTTACCGATTTATACATCTAACATCACTTTCATCTAGGTCTAATCGTTATCAATTCTATTATGCACCAATTATAACTAAACACATATATTTGTGAGATACGTATGGAATATGAGCTTAATTTATTATGTAAAATATATCCAAGAGTTCAAACAAGTGATTACAAAGCATAAGATGGTTTGCTACTTGTGTTTGTTTGTGAAAAATTGTTCTTTTTAACTTTGTGAGTGTAGGAAAATTGTTTGCTACTTGTGTTTTTTTGTCTCAATTTTGTTCTTTATGGACTTGAACCTTAAATTTCTGCAGGGAGCAAGCTGACTGTAGGGAAGTGATGGTAGGCATGGCAAGACTGGAACTTTGAGATCAGTTGGGAAGTGTTTTTGATGCTTGTTGGCTATGGCTATACTTCTTCATGCAATTAGAATGTAAAAAACTCCTTGTAAAGATTTTTTGTGATGTATAGGATCTTTTGTCAGTAGAACTTACAAACTGATATATTTTTTGTTGGGAACTAGCAAAATTTTGGCAATGAATTTCAGAAAATTTAGTATTTATTAAGCATTTGTTGGGAACTTGTTTTGTATTTCTTCATTCAAATTCGGGCAAGAATTTGAGATTTAGCAAGGGAAAAAATGTTTATAGCCGCGTTTTTATAAACGCAGCTATAGACAAAACCCATATCAGAGGCTTTAGCCGGGTTTGGAAAACCCAGCTACAAGGCAGCCTATAGCCGCTTTTTAGAAAACGTAGCTACAGGTCTGAGCCTACAATTACTTTTTAAACACAACCCAAAGCGGGTCTGTAGCCGTGTTTTTTTAATAAAACGCAGCTATAGGTCTCAGTTTATAGGGGGTGAAAAAACGCAATTATAGGGTATAGAAAACGCAGCTATAAACCCGGTTTGGGCTGCGTTTTTAAAAAAGCAGCTCTAGGTCTCGCAAGGGGCTATAGTCGCATAGGATAGGCCGTGTTTGGAAACACGGCTATGTAAAACACAGCTATAGCCTATAGTTGCGTTTTTAGGGTCTATAGCTACGTTTTTCAAATGTGGCTATAGCCCTCTTTTTTTGTAGCGTACTATAAGTACTTAAAAATTATTAACACATATGCTCTAAGTGAAACAATATTTCCAAATTTTAAAAAATACTGGTCAAATTAAAAATCTACTACATCAAGAATTTTTTATAATTTAGAAAAATTAAGTTTCAGTTTTTATTTGATATTATTTCAATAAACTACGAAAAGTATTTTTTTTTTTAATAATAAAAGTTGGATCATACATGTCTTGCTTGCACTATGAAGTCTAATGTAGATATAGAAGTTAATTTTATGACATAACTCAGCATATTTTACTCAATGTAAGCGCATTAAATTATTAACACATAGTTTACTTCAATTGAAAACTCTGCTACCAAAGCTTTCAAAACTTTTAAATACTACTCTAATTGAACTCAATTATTACAAGCGGTAAGATATTTATAAGGAAAATCCTAGAGTTACAATTTTTTTTACAAATTGATGATGTATGGTGAATAGTTATTGGTAAGTAAATAAGTGATGTCAATAGTAGACTCAGACGAAAACTAGTAAAAATTTTCCAAACCTGTTTGAAAGGGAGAGAGAGATTTTCATAGAAAACTAATGATAGACCTATTTCTGTAATAGGTCACTATGTGCCACAACTTGCTCAGCTCATTATTCAGTCCGGATTGAAGTTCAATTTGAAGGGAATAGCTGTGAGTAGAACATAAATAATAATCATGTGTATATATATATATATATATATATTTTTTTTTTTTATGATATGTGAAATAGAATTGAATTAAGTAAAATGTTATTAATTTGCATGTACAGATAGGGAATCCTCTTCTGGAATTAGGCACTGATTTCAACTCTGGAGACCAGTATTATTGGTCTCATGGCGTGATATCTGATGCCGCATATGCACTTCTTAATAGAGTTTGTAATAGTTCTGAGATGTTCAGAGAGGCTATAAGAGGAACTATTTCTCCTGCTTGTGCTTTTGTAAACATCCAAGTTTCAAAAGAACTCACTGATTTCATCGACCCATACAATGTCACTGGTGACGTTTGTATATCAAATGGTCAACCACAAATGGGCTTGTTGTATCAACCTTTCAGGTCTAGGTTTCAAACTTTGCCATCTCTCCATTCAGAATCAAATCCTCCTACTCAGCAGGTAAAGTTTAATTTGTGTGTCAAAACTCATGTGATATGTGTACGTTCATTGCTTCTTTTGATTTTTAAAACACAACTTTTTCTTTCTAGCTATAGACTTTAATTGACCTTTCAAAATAAAAATTCTCTCTACTTACCGCAATCTAATGAGAAGGAAGATGTCTGTGCAATAGAAAACACAATCAAGTATTTGAACAGGAAAGATGTTCAGAAGGCTCTTCATGCCCAGGCCGTTGGATTCGACGTCCATTGGTCTGAGTCCAAATCCTCTGTCTCATCAATTGTGCTCCACTTCATGCTCCACCAATAAAATTTGGACAGCTAGCATTTCTCATTAAATGAGATATCTCATTAAATGAGACAACTAGCCTCTCTTATTAAAGTTAGAGTTATCTCATTTAATGAGAAAGACTAGTTGTCTAAGTTTTATTGGTGGAATATGAAGTGGAGCACAATTGATGAGACAGAAGATTTGGACTCGGTCTATATGCCGAAGGTAATGATATGCACAAATTTTAAAAATCTTAGTAATTATTACCATATTTTAACTCATGTTTTAAGGATTAGAATGATATGATGTACTCATGTTTTAACACGTGTTCTATTATAAATTTAATTAGTGAAATTCATAATTAATATGAAAGGATAAGAGTACCGCGTCATTGTATTATGAAAATACTAAATAATTACTGTTTTTCGAGAAAAATATAACATATAGATTTCAAAAGAGTATTATACAATGTAGTTGCGCTTTTTCCTTTTTTAAGATTTGTTTATTCATCTACAAATTTATGACTGGTGTCATTTCATGCATCAACATAGTAAATTAAAATTGAAATTGTTTTTTTATGAGTAATATGTCACATCAAATTATAAAATTTATGTGCTAAAATTTGTAGCGTCTTTATTATTATTCTATTATAATTTCTTCTTTATGCAGACAACTAAATAGTTTGGGTTCTTTGTTTTACTGTCTTAGTAACAACGTTCTAAGATACGATCACAAGAATTTTGAGATCCCTACAATTGTGTCGTGGGCTCACTTGTCAAGTCTGGCATCCGGGCCTTGGTGTATAGGTAAAATCTTTCTCAAGCTTTTTCTTATTTACTTCTTTTATTTTATATTTATTTATTTTGCTGAAGTGGGTAACCCTCAAGTACTGATTAGGAGATTTGAACTTAAGACTTTATCTTTTTTTTTTTATAATCTCAAGACTTTATCTTCTATATATTTACTATACACTAGTTGATTTTTAGTCTCAAAACATTTGTAGAAAGTATTTAACATTAATTATTGTATTTTTTATATATATATATATATGATAAAAATTCTACTATAGTCTAATTTAAGTATATATGTGTGTGAAATTCCTTCTTAGAGACTTGAATCCCAGTCTTTGCCTCTCATACCTCATAAGCACTTATACTTATTAAGTAACAATTGCACCAAGGGTGCGCGATGGTAATTTTTACTTTGTTGATACCTGATATCATTAACATTTTAAAAAACCAAGAAATGAGAATTGTTAAAGAGTATTATAATTATTACACCAAGAATGATATATTGTTTTAATAAATTCACAATTTGAATTTATAATGATTTATGTGGGGCTAGAAATAGTCAGGCAACCCCGGCCCACTTCGAACCAGGCCCAAGGCCCATGCCGAGGACGAGTCCAAGGTCCGAGAACTGAAGTGTAATGCCCAGCTGCCCACGAAACAGTGCCGAGGATGATAACATCCTCGGAATTCCGAGATCCGAAAACGGACAAGCAGCACGCCATCAAAGGGAACCCCCCGAGCATCCAAGGAGCAAACAGCAAGTACCAAATACCGGACATGGAAGCATGGTGGAGGAGCGAGTCCCAGATGAACTGTCACCTCCACATTAAATGCCCTCAACTAACGTCCTGGCCGCATTAATGAGGAGGAGATGCCTCAACAGTGCCACCTTGGTTGCTACCACCCACAGAGAGAATGGGAAGGTGGCTGATGGGACAAGCACTCGAGTGATGGCCTAATCCCACTACAAATGTAGGGTTAGGATCGATTGGGAAATGGGTATATAATGTAAGGAACCCCTCCTAAAAGAAGGGGAGAGAAAGAGACGATAAAGAGAATACTGTAGCAATCTATATTCTCTGAGAGAACTTTGTAGTCAGTCTTAAAAAGAAATTATAAGAACTCCAAGTCCTGGAGAGCACATCCGAGGAGCATTATTACTCACCCCAATTCACGTTCAGGCTATCCAATCCTCATGCAACCATGCATGGTCGTTGCACTTCTTACTAACGCCTAGTTCTTGAGTCCATTCTCTATAAATTCATTGCGGGGAAACTGGGCTTGGGTCCTCGTAGCCCCCAATTCTAAGGGTGACCACCAGAGCATCGTCATGGGGCTGGGTGGTCCCCATCTTGTCCTCCTCTGAGAAGCTCAAAGGAGGGCAGGAACTCCTCCTAGCCCTTTTCGGTCCTGCCTGGGACTCCTCGGCTGGCAGTTGGGCCACAGATAACACTCGCAAAGGGCGCGTGCCCGTTCTCCCCGGTGCCGCCAGGATTACGTTGATTGTGCAAGGGTTGCCCCATGGCGGTGTCCCTCCGGGGCTCTTGATACATTTGGCCCTGACGATTGTCGGGGTTGAGCAGCAGATGCTTCAGCTTTCCTTCCCGGACTAGCTGGTCCAGGTAGTTCCGGAGGTTCCTGCAGTCCTCCGTGGTATGCCCGTGGTCCTGGTGGTATTGGCAGTAACGGTTCTGATTGCGCCTCTCAGGTTCCCCAGCCATCTTATTTGGCCACCTGAAGTACGGCTCGTCCTTTATCCTTTCCAGCACCCTATGCACGGGTTCTCGGAACACGGCGTTGACGGTTTAAGCATTGGTCGCTCCAGATTCTCCTCCGAAATCCCTCCTCGGGCGGACGTTGTTATACCGGTCCGACCTGAAATCCCTCCTCTCTTGAGGGATGACCTTATCCTTCCCCTTGCCTTGCAGCATATCTTCCTCCACCCGCTTGTATTTATCAATCCGATCCATCAGTTGCCGCACGCTGGTGGCGGGCTTTCCGGTCAAGGACTTCCTCAGGCCGTGCCCCATTGGTAGCCCATTCTGGAATGTACTGATGGCGACGGCGTCATACTTGCCGTCCAGCTCATTGTAGATCTCCCAGTACTTGTCCGAGTAGGCCTTGAGGGTCTCCCCGTCACACATGGATAGGGATAGTAGTGCCCTAATGGGCTGAGGAGGCCTGCTGTTCGTGACAAAGCGGGAACCAAAAGCCTGGGTCAGCTGTCTGTACGAGTCTATGGAATTCGTCCTCAGACCGTTGAACCACCTCATCGCCACAGGTCCCAAGCTGGATGGGAAGACTTTGCACATCAGCGCCTCGTTCTTGGAGTGGACAGCCATCCTCTGGTTGAACTGGCTCACATGCTCCACGGGATCCGTTTTGCCGTTGTAAGCAATGAAGGTTGGCTGATGGACCTGCCGAGGAAGCTCTGCCTCCTCTATACGACGCGTGAAGGGCGACCTGGAGAGCTGATCCAGCGCCTTGCTCATGGCGTCACCTCTTACGCCCCTGGGGGTTGGGTTGGCGCGCCTACGCCTCCGGTAGCGCTCGTCCTCGTGGGAGAAAGTCTCGCTGGGGGGCGTTCTTGACCTTTGCCTGTATTCGTCATCACTCTCATCGTCAGAGGGCAGGTCAGGGCTGGGTTCGGACCGTCCCAGAAGTGGTAGAGGTGAACTTCATAGTGGTGGATACATACTCCCCCTACACGGCCATCGTAGGAAGACCCTGGCTCCACACTTTAGGGGGCGTAGCCTCCTCCGTGCACCAGAAGGTGAAATTCCCATCAGGGGACCAGGTTCTAGAAATCTGTGGTTGCTAGCCCACAGCGAGGCAATGCACGGTGGCTGCCATATCATGTCGGCTTGACGCACAGCCCTCGGCCATTATCGAAGAGGGTTTATAGCAATCAAAGACCATGGTAACGCACCCTAATGTAGCTGCCGAAGGGGCCAAGTGTAAGGACTTGGAAAAAGTGGTAATCGGTGACGATCCAGAGAAGTTCTTTCAGGTCGGGGCTCGGCTGCCTCCCACCGAACAAGAGGAGCTGGTCGAGTTCCTTCGAAGCAATATCGACGTATTTGCATGGGACCCCTGCGACGCACCAGGGATTGACCCGTCCTTCATCTGTCACCATCTCAACGTTAGTCCATCCATAGTACCCAAGAAACAGCCGCCCCAACGCCCATCGAGGGAGCACGCTGACGCCATAAGGGAAGAGGTGAATAAACTCAAGCGCGCTGGGGCTATCAAAGAGGTTTTCTATCCCGAATGGCTAGCCAATACTGTGGTGGTCAGGAAGAAGAGCGGAAAGTGGAGGGTCTGTGTGGACTTCACCAACCTAAATAGGGCATGTCCAAAAGACCCGTTCCCCATGCCTCGGATCGACCAGCTGGTAGATGCGACCACGGGCCATCCTCGGATGAGCTTCCTAGACGCCTTTCAAGGCTATCATCAGATACCACTGGCCCTGGAAGACCAGGAGAAGACTGCCTTTGTGACACCCGTCGGGAATTACCACTACAAAGTAATGCCTTTCGGTCTGAAGAACGCAGATCCACCTATCAAAGGATGATGACGAGGATGTTCGAGCCAATGCTGGGCAAGAGCATCGAAGTCTACGTTGACGATATGGTGGTGAAGAGTAAAGCGGTATCCGAACATCTGGGGGACCTCGGCCGCACATTTGACGTCTTGAGGAAGCATCAGCTGCGCCTAAATGCCTCAAAATGCTCGTTTGGGGTGGGCTCAGGCAAGTTCCTTGGGTACATGATCACCCATAGGGGAATCGAAGTTGATCCTGACCAAATCAAGGCTATTCATGAGTTGAAGCCCCCACAAAACCCCAAAGAGGTCCAAAAGCTTGCTGGGATGATCGCGGCTTTGAACCGATTCATTTCTCGGTCGGCTGACAGGTGCAGGCCCTTCTATCTCTTGATCAACAAGTGGAAAGGATTTGAGTGGTCCGAGGACTGTGTTGTAGCTTTCCAGCAACTCAAGGAGTACCTATCCCGACCGCCTATCATGTCCAATCCTGATGCCGATGAGCTCTTGTACGCCTACCTTGCTGTGGTGCCCCACGCAGTGAGCCTAGTACTGATACGGGATGACAATGGCATTCAAAAGCCAGTTTATTATGTCAGTAAGTCGCTACATGAAGCGGAGGTCAAGTACCTGCCCTTGGAGAAGGCCATACTGGCTGTGGTCCACGCCACGAGAAAGCTCGCCTACTACTTCCAAGCTCACACAGTGGTCGTCCTGACCAAACTTCCCCTGAAGTCTGTACTTCGGACTGCCGACTACACCGGGAGAATCGCAAAGTGGAACACAATCCTTGGGGCCTTTGATATCAAGTATATGCCCCGGACTTCCATAAAAGGACAGGTCCTGGTGGATTTGACGGCCGAATTCACCGAACCCACTGTGGAAGTAGCCCCCAGGGAGGAGAGCTCGGATGAAAAATCATTTGGGGCAGTCTCTATCCCGGGGCCACCATACTGGAAAGTATATGTTGATGGTGCGGCAAACCAGAGGGGGTCCGGAGTGGGGCTAGTATTAGTATCCCCTGAGGATCATGTCATCGAGAAGTCCCTGAGGCTCGGATTCTCGGCCACAAACAACGAGGCCGAGTATGAGGCGTTGCTGCAAGGGATGGTTATGGTACGGAAGATGGGAGGAAGATCGATAAAGGCGTTCTCAGACTCGAGATTGGTGGTAGGATAGGTAAACGGAGAAATGGAAGCCAAAGATCCGAGAATGCAAGAATACTTGAGCCAGATCCAGCGCTCGCAGTCGGAGTTCGACCTCTTTAGCCTGTCTCGTATTCCCCGGAGTGGGAACATCCATGCCGACTCATTAGCCACGCTCGCAACATCCTCGGCAGAGGGTCTGCCCCGGATCATACTTGTGGAGCACCTAGAAAGAGCGAACGAAATGGCAAGGGGGTCGATCATCGTCCATCAGATTGAAGTGGGTCCCAGCTGGATGGATCCCATAGCGAAATTCCTCAAAGACGATATACTGCCCGAAGATAAGACAGAAGCTGAGAAAATACGGAGAAAAGCTCCTCGGTTCTGGCTATCCGAGGATCTCCGACTATACAGGCGCTCCTACGCTGGGCCATACCTGCTATGCGTCCACCTCGAGGCAGCGGAGTTACTGCTCGAAGAGCTGCACGAAGGAATCTATGGGAGTCATACAGGAGGGAGATCCCTGTCACACCGAGCCGTCACGCAAGGATATTGGTGGCCGGGAATGCAACAAGAGGCCCTGGAATATGTCAAGAGGTGTGACCAGTGCCAGAGATTCGCCCCGAACATTCACCAGCCAGGAGGGGTCCTCAATCACTTGTCCAGTCCCTGGCCGTTCGCCCAATGGGGCTTGGACATTGTAGGTCCCTTCCCGAAGGCGCCAGGGAATAAGAGGTATTTGCTAGTGGCCACGAACTACTTCACGAAATAGGTCGAGGCCGAGCCCCTGGCCAACATTAGGGACGCGGACACCAAGAAATTCCTTTGGAGAAACATAGTTACGCGATTTGGGGTCCCTCATACCCTCATCTCGGATAATGGACTCCAATTCGACAGCAAGGCCTTCAGGAGGTACTGCTGTGAACTCGGGATCACAAACAGATATTCGACACCCGCCTACCCACAGGGAAACAGACAGGCAGAAGCCGTCAACAAGGTTATCGTCAACGAGCTTAAGAAGAGGCTGGACGACGCCAAGGGAAGATGGGTTGAGGAGCTGCCCCACGTCCTATGGACGTACCGGACTACCCCTCGGCGGTCAACAGGGGAAACACCTTTTGCCATGACTTATGGCGCCAAAGCGGTGATCCCTTTGGAAACAAATTTTCGAACGCTGCGAACAAGCTCTTTCACTCCCGGCAGCAATGATGAACTGCTGGGAAGGAGCCTGGACTTGGTGGACGAACGAAGGGAAAGAGCAATGATCCAGCTGGCCTACTACTAGCAAAAACTCAAGCAAGGGTATGACACCAATGTGAAACTCAGGCCGCTGGCACCGGGGGACCTGGTGCTGAGAAAAGTCGTCGGGGCTGCCAAGAACCCATCCTGGGGAAAGCTGGGACCCAACTGGGAAGGCCCCTACCGAATCACCTCAGTAGTAGGAGTAGGTGCATACTATTTAGAAGATCTAGATGAAAAACCTGTACCTCGCCCCTGGAATGTAAATAACCTGAAAAGGTATTATTATTAATGAAGCAGTCTTTTTGAATTCCGATTCTTAACCTGTTTCAACTTGGGATCACATGTCCGGACGGCCAGCCTAAGTGTTAGACAGAACCAAGGCACTGCATAGTCCTCGGACTCAGGCCTATGGGGAAACTAACTACTTCAAAAAGCCAAAGTGTTAGACAGAACCAAGGCACTGCATGGTCCTCGGACTCAGGCCTCTGGGAAAACTAACTACTTCAAAAAGCCTAAGTGTTAGACAGAACCAAGGCACTGCATGGTCCTCGGACTCAGGCCTCTGGGTAAACTAACTACTTCAAAGAGTTTAAGTGTTAGACAGAACCAAGGCACTGCATGGTCCTCGGACTCAGGCCTATGGGAAAACTAACTACTTCAAAAATCCTAAGTGTTAGACAGAACCAAGGCACTGCATGGTCCTCGGACTCAGGCCTATGGGGAAACTAACTACTTCAAAAAGCCAAAGTGTTAGACAGAACCAAGGCACTGCATGATCCTCGGACTCAGGCCTCTGGGGAAACTAACTACTTCAAAAAGCCTAAGTGTTAGACAGAACCAAAGCACTGCATGGTCCTCGGACTCAGGCCTATGGGGAAACTACCTACTTCAAAAAGTTTAAGTGTTAGACAGAACCAAGGCACTGCATGGTCCTCGGACTCAGGCCTATGGGGAAACTAACTACTTCAAAAAGCCAAAGTGTTAGACAGAACCAAGGCACTGCATGGTCCTCGGACTCAGGCCTCTGGGGAAACTAACTACTTTAAAAAGCCTAAGTGTTAGACAGAACCAAGGCACTGCATGGTCCTCGGACTCAGGCCTATGGGGAAACTAACTACTTCAAAAAGTTTAAGTGTTAGACAGAACCAAAACACTGCATGGTCCTCGGACTCAGGCCTATGGGAAACTAATTACTTCAAAAATTCTAAGTGTTAGACAGAACCAAGGCACTGCATGGTCCTCGGACTCAAGCCTATGGGGAAACTAACTACTTCAAAAATTCTAAGTGTTAGACAGAACCAAGGCACTGCATGGTCCTCGGACTCAGGCCTATGGGGAAACTAACTACTTCAAAAAGCCTAAGTGTTAGACAGAACCAAGGCACTGCATGGTCCTCGAACTCAGGCCTATGGGGAAACTAACTACTTCAAAAAGCCTAAGTGTTAGACAGAACCAAGGCACTGCATGGTCCCCGGACTCAGGCCTATGGGGAAACTAACTACTTCAAAAAGCCTAAGTGTTAGACAGAACCAAGGCACTGCATGGTCCTCGGACTCAGGCCTATGGGGAAACTAACTACTTCAAAAAGACCAAGTGTTAGGCAGAACCAAGGCTCTACGTGGTCCTCGGACTCAGGCTTATGGGGAAGCCAACTACTTCAAAGGGATCCTAAGTGTCTACTCGAAAAAAATTCTACTTGGCCCTTTAGAAACGAAGGGTCCACCCAAGCGTACATGCCCTCGTTATAATAATCGATGCCGCGATTGGCCGAGATGCAATTGAAGTTAAAATCATACAAGTAAAGAAAAAGCAGATAGCGTGAAAGTAAGCAAACAACCACAACAAACAGGAAAAGAAACAAAAATCGCATTTCATTAAGTCCAAAAAGAATTACACGACAGGCATCACATTACAAATAAAAAAAAAAAAAGATGCAAAAAGTAAAGTGAAGCAGGCAGAGGCGCCGAGGAGCCTACTCCTTCCACTTAATTGCCTGCTCCTATGGGTGGCTGGACCAAGGCAGCCTCAGGGTCCTCTGAGCCCTGACTGAGTGGGATGGCCTGCAGAGGTGTGGCAGGAATAACAACCCTCTAGGCAGAAGAAACCTGGGCATCAGGGGATGGCCTTGCAACCTCCTGAAACGCGTCCTCGTTAGAGCCGTCACTCACTTCAACTACCAAGGGAGGATTACTCCCTTGGACTGGCTCACTAGTGGCCCCAGCGTCTGAAACCCCCCCACCTGGAGTAGCAGCAGTTTCCACAGCAGCCTCCTCGGCCTCAAGGCCATCTGGGCCATCTGGGGTAGCCTCGCGGATGGCAGAGGGGTAGTACACGCTCTCATCCTTCCACAGGACAGAAGAGGCCTCCACACCAGCTTGCCTAAGGGCTTCCATCCAAGTTTCAGAACAGTAGCGCTTACATACCCCAGGAACTTGGGATTTGTAGGCAGCTGCTGTCTCAGTTGCCCCGGCAGCATAGGCAGCCTCCTCAGCTTCTTCCTTGGTGGCCCAGGCCTCCTCCCTACCCTGCTCTGCCTCGAGCTTGGCCCTCACAGCTTCGTCCCTAGCGAATTCAGTCACTTTTCTAGCCTCCTCGGCAGTAGCCTCCTTCTTTGTCAGATCCGCAATCAGCTCCTTCGCGATCTTTAGCTGCTCCTCTACCTCACCCAGACGCCTCATCTGGGTCTTGGCCTGCCTCTGTGCACCCTCAAGGCCTGCTACTGCGCTGTCCCGAGCCTGGGTCACGGCCTTCAACTCCTCCCTGGCCTTGGCAAAGTCCTCCTCGGAGCTCTTGAGAATCCGAGTGGCCTCCAAGCGCTTCTCGCGCTCTTCTTCCATGGCCTTTCCGTGGTCATGGGCCGCCTCCTCCAGCCTGAAGGTGGCCTGGACAGCCTGCCAAACAAAACGGGTACATAATAATAAGCCGAGCTAAAAAAAAGGGGGGGAAAGAAAGGCAAAAAAAACTAAAACGAGAAAAGACACAAGTATTGAGGGCCTTACCATCCCCAAGTATCGCTTGAGGCTGAGGAAGACCTCCCTGCTCCTCATGGTCCCCAGCTGCTCCATGTCCACGGGAAGTAGCAGACATCTCTCCACCGTGTCGGCCACGTATGCGCCCTTGCCCTCCCTAAAGTCCTTGAGGGAGGAGTCATCCCTCAGAGGTGCCCCACGGAGCATTGGGGCGGGCAGCCAGGCCTGGACCTCGGGCGGGGTATCTACCTGCTTATCCTGAGACCTGGAGCCTATCCTCAGCTGCTTTGAGGGCCGCCGAGAGTCGTCCCCCTCCCGAGTGGGCCTAGATTTGTCCTCGATGGGCCTCTTACCCTTGTCCTTCTTCTGCTTAGGATCGGCAGGCCTGTGCCTGGAAGGCGGATTCGCCTGAGGCGGAGGAGGAGGAAGCCTAGATTGAGTCGAGGCCGACCTAGTCTGAGCAGGACGATTCTTTGGAGAAGGGGGTGGAAGCCTCGGCTTGGACTTCCCCGATTGCTCTTCGATTAGCTTGAGTAGACTGGGCTGGTTCTTCTTCTTGTAGCCCATCGCAAGCCGAAAAGGTGTCTCTGACGCTGAGAGGTCTGCTTCGGTCAGACGAGGATCACCAAAGTCTCCAGAAGGGTCCTCGGACTGATGAATTTGCTCAAAAACGTCAAAATCGTCCCCTCCAGGACCAAGATCTACAGCTTCCCCTTCCCTCTCCAAGTTCTCTTCCGCGGCCTCTGAGAATGTGTGGGAGGAGGAGGGGACTGCTACCGTGACGCCTTCTGAAGTAGAGGGATCCTTGGGAAACTCGAACCCGTCCTCGGTCACTGTTATTTTATGCAGCCGAGGATCCTTTGCTTTGATCACGTGCTTTGGGGCCGCGAACGACTTTTGGAGCAGCGTGTACCCCAAGATCTTGTGAGCGGCTCTGACTTGGTGATCTGCTTCGTTTTCAAAAGCCGCCGACCTGAGCACCTTCTGCAAGTCTTCCCTGTTGATCAAGTTGTAGTGGCACGCGAAGGAGTGCGGATCTGCAAAAAGAAAACACATTCGCGATTAGTAACCAAACAGTACAAAAAGAAATGACGCATAAAACAAGTTAGAATCTTTGAACCCCCTCCTACTCCTACTGCCCCACCTGGTGTCCCCTCTGTCGTCGGGCAACGAATGCCATCGTGCCACGTTCCGGACACGATGAGAAAGTCCTCGTTCATCCCCTTGTTGGACTCAGGGAGACCCTGGATAAACCGGACCCTGTCGTCCCTCGTCCTCATATAGTAGGACTTGTTCTTCAGGTGTTAAAGGTTGTAGCAGTAGTTCACATCATGATGGGTCAACCTTAGCCCCATCTTCTCATTCAGAGCATCCACGCTACCCAGAATTCTGAACATGTTGGAGGCGCACTGGGTGGGGGTTAACCGGAAGTATGTAAGGTAACCCCTCGTCACTGGCCCCATGGGGATCCTCATCCCCCCTTCAAGGAAGGCGATGATGGGAATCACCACCTCGCCCTCCTGCCTCCGGAGGTGCCACTCCCCCTCCTTACAATACCTCAAGCCCACATTGGCCGGTATATTATAATCGGCGATGAATTTCTCCATCGCCTCCTCAGTGAAGACGTACTTCTTAAGTTTACCCATCCCAAATGACGCCTAAGAGAGCTAAAGAAAGAGCAGATAAAAGAGAGGGATAGAGCGACTTACAGAAATGAGGAGAAGCTCTTCGGACAGGCTTTTTATGCTGGAGATGTTGGTGGAAATTTGGCTGGACTCTGGATGAGGGCGCAAGAGCTCTTGATTGTGAATGAAAAAAAGGTGAAAGCGGTTCGAACGAGTATTTATACCCTGGATGGAAGAGCCGCGCGAGTTTTCCCGCCCATAAATGCTAGGCGCATCCTGACTGTTAGATTGTCATCTGCCCGTTGAACGTGGGGAGCACAAAGCCGCCTGAATTAATGAAGGACACGTTACGCGCACCGAAGCGCCAGTAACGCACCTTGGGCAGATGAAAAGGCTCCAGCGCCGATGAAGGACAAGACTCGACTGGACACGGAGCAGATCCGAGGATATCAAAATCCCTCTTTCCACCCGAGGATACGGACAGCAAGATTTTGAGGGGCTATTGTGGGGCCAGAAATAGTCAGGCAACCCCGGCCCACTTCGAACCAGGCCCAAGGCCCATGCCGAGGACGCGTCCAAGGTCCGAGGACTGAAGTGTAATGCCCAGCTGCCCACGAAACAGTGCCGAGGATGATAACATCCTCGGAATTTCGAGATCCGAAAACGGACAAGCAGCACGCCATCAAAGGGAACCTCCCCGAGCATCCAAGGAGCAAACAGCAAGTACCAAATACCGGACATGGAAGCATGGTGGAGGAGCGAGTCCCAGATGAACTGTCACCTCCACATTAAATGCCCTCAACTAACGTCCTGACCGCATTAATGAGGAGGGGATGCCTCAACAGTGCCACCTTGGTTGCTGCCACCCATAGAGAGAATGGGAAGGTGGCTGATGGGACAGGCACTCGAGTGATGGCCTAATCCCACTACAAATGTAGGGTTAGGATCGATTGGGAAATGGGTATATAATGTAAGGAACCCCTCTTAAAAGAAGGGGAGAGAAAGAGACGATAAAGGGAATACTATAGCAATCTATATTCTCTGAGAGAACTTTGTAGTCAGTCTTAAAAAGAAATTATAAGAACTCCAAGTCCTGGAGAGCACGTCCGAGGAGCATTATTACTCACCCCAATTCACGTTCAGGCTATCCAATCCTCATGCAACCATGCTTGGTCGTTGCACTTCTCACTAACGCCTAGTTCTTAAGTCCATTCTCTATAAATTCATTGCGGGGAAACTGGGCTTGGGTCCACTCCCTCAAACCTGGTCGCTACAATTTAATTATTTTGATGACATGTTATAAAAATGCGTGGTTTTTAGACTAAAATTTTATTTATTTATTTATGACTCCATTGTGAACATAGCATTGCTCAACATATTGTGAGATCAAGAGTTTTTTTTATCAAAATAAAAATTAGATAGATAATAAAATTATTTAATATAAAAAGTGAAACTTAGTTTAATTTTTTGAAAATGTGATAATAAAGTTTTAATTAGAATAGTATTTAAATTTTATGAAACTTTAGTAATTAGAGACTTGGAGCTATACTAATAATAAATTATGTGAAAAACTTCATTGGCAGCTACATTATGGAAGCTTTAGCACAACTACATAAAAATTTACTATAATAATTTTTTTAAAAATTATATAATATAAAAAATAAAGTTCTTTAAATTTATTGAAACTTGAATCTGACCTTAAGTAATCGATTTTAGTAATTTTAATTTACATAAAGTAAGTTACATGATAAAATAATGCCACACAATCAATAACACTTGCATTGAATCATGTGGGCATGGGCATGGCATGACCATAGCATGCAAGCCCCAACTTTTAGTAATATTGATGCGTACGTAAACAAAAGAAAAAAGTTCAATAATATAAATTGACCAATAAAATAAATTGTAAAAATAAGAGAAAATTTTAATTTTAAATTATGTGGTCCAAAAATATAATAAATATTTACTAAATTTTCAAGTAAATATTAATATTTTTATTTAATTTATTTAAACTTTTAGTAATAGAGTTTTAATTAAAGTAGTATTGTAAAATTTAGGAACTTCACTAATAGGATTTCACATAGAGAAAATTATGTTAATAATTTTAATGTACTCAAAATTTTTTAAAAAAAAAAAAGAAAAAAAAAAAGATACACTTAACATTATTATTAGAAGTATATATAGTAAAAGGGCTGGGTTCAAATTACACCTGGTGCAACTCTAAGTAATATTACACCACCCAATAACTCATTATAAATTTCATATTTTGAAAATCTCACCATTGAATTATATGATCTGTATGTTCTTAACACTCATACCAATTTTCATGTCAATTGGATGTTATTTACCTTTCGATCAATAAACTTATCTTTTATGCATTATTTTAAACTACAAAAACTTGAATTTAAACAATTAATTGATGACATGACTATTAATATTCGATTACTTTGAAATTTTACAAGCATGAAGAATATACGAAGATAATGTAATCTAACGGTGAATTTGTTAAAATTCGCATCCAATTAAAAAATATTGAGTGGTGTAACTTTGCTTAGAGTTACACCTAGTGTAACTTGAACCTAACCCATAATTAAAATATTACAATAATTTAAACTAAATTATAAAAATTCCCATAAATATTTGGACACTTTTGGCAAAAACATGTTAATTAGAATCCAATTTTTGCTCTTAAAACTTTGTCAATTGGGTTTTAATTGGAGTCAAATATGTTAATAATTCTAATATACGATTATCACATAATTACGTATAACACTGGCTTGGAGCCACTTTATGAAACCATAACATGTAAGACACAATTTTTATATACAAAATATATAAATCATAAAACAAATAGATATATGTAAGGACACGGTTTGAGTCCTAAGTCCAAAAGTTAAAAGGATTCAAGTCCAAAGAGCCCAATATAATGAGTTTGTAGAGAGTATGTTGGAAAACTAAGCTCTAATGAGTTAGGTAACGATTATAGTGGGTTCAAATGACAATAAAGTAAAAGTGGATTGGTTGTATCTAATGAAAATCGTCATTGGCACAGTTCAAGGAGATAAGTTCTTATATATAATTCTTGAAGTTGATTACAAGTACAGTTCTTATTGTTACAGTGTCTTTCTCTTAATTTTCCGATCCTTTTCTCTCAGGGCCTCCCTTCTATTTTATACTATATTTTCTTTTTCATCTCTGCCCTCCACGTGTAAATTAGATTATTGGTGTTGATCCTTATCATATCAACACCTTCTTGAAGTCTTTAAGGAGTAACTGTAAGGCTGAAAACTACTGTTTAAGTATCACTTCCTCATTAATGCGGCTAGAGAGTCAGCTACAGAACATTCAATGCGGTGGTAACAGCTTTCTCTAGATATTTCCCAACTCCCATTTGTCCTGTACGTTCACAATGCCTATCCTTATCAATAGAATTTCTTGGAATGTCACTCTGGATGACAGAACACACTTTTTGACCTCTGCTTCGTTTAGCTGAAGAGATTCTCCTCCTTGTCCTACTTTCCCCAACCTTCTCATTCTTAGCTTCCTTATGGAGTTCTAAGTCTCACATCTTGGAGTTTTGAGTCTCACATCTTCATTACTGTTTATTTATCCTCGGACCACTAAGCGTCCTCGAACAGGGCCCAAGGTCCAAGGTCCAAGGCCTAACATATATTCTTGGACCTATCAACCCTACAATATCCTTATTGTTCATAAAAAAAAATAGATATCCTTATTTAATTTCATTTGAAGAAGAGATTAAAAAAAAAAAATGTCATGCTAATAATTTATGTGATTTTGATGTAATTTGATAATGGAGATCAAGATTTAGTAATCCCCTTTTTCGGGACTCAAACATTGATAAATGGATTAGCAAAGGAGTTGGGACTAAATACAACTGAGTCTTACAGAGCATGGTTTAAAAGAAAGCAGGTAAATGTATTCATATTCTTTTTTGTTCAATGATTGGTGCCAAATGGTATATTTTTTTTCTTGATTTACTTTTGTTTGTAGGTTGGTGAATGGACACAAGTATATGGTAAAACCCAGCTATCCTTTGCCTCCATAAGAGGAGCTTCCCACACAGCTCCAGCTACACAACCAGAGAGATCATTAGTGCTATTTAAGGCATTTGTTGCAGGGCTACCACTACCAATAGCATGAACACATCAAAACCAGTAAAGAAATAATAATGTAATAATATTATCAATTTTAATTTTTCAGGCTTGGGAATTAACCACTCCCTGAATACCAATTATCTCTTTTAATAAAAGTAAGTGACTTTTATTCTAGATACGGCTTTTTTTCTCACTATTTTTTTTTTAAATAAATATATTTAATATTATTATTTGTGAGCACCCCTCAAAGCACCTTATTGACTCTCGGATTGCCGCTCTGATCTTGCCATGTGACTGATTGTGCTTGCATGTAGTATGCTACTCGTTTTAGTAGAAACCAATTTTTAATTAAGTTTGGTCTCTTGTTAATATTTACATGTTACTCGAAGTGAAACTTGAGATGCAAAACCCAATTCGAATTAAAACATGACTTTTAGAATTAGGGTTTGGGGTTCAAAAATGTCACAATTAATGATATTTTTTGAGGGAATGCAAGTTAACAATGAAAGTTGAAAAACCTATATAATTGACTATACATAGTCACTTATATACAGTGGCAAAGTCATGAATTTTCTCTAAAGAGGCCAAGCTAAATATAACAAAATTATTAAATTAAAAAAAATCAAGACCCAATAGGAAATTTTATTTTATGAATTAATTTTTTAACTTAATATTGTTGTGTCCTATGTTTTTTTTATTGTATCAAACTCATTTATTATTTAACCACTCAAACCAAAATATAAATGCAAACAACAGTACATTGTAATGACTAATGATGTATAACAATATTTTATACTCTTATATATTATTATATAACATAAACTCAAAAATATTATAATATACTCCCTCCGTCCCAATTTTTTTGTCCTGTTTGAAAAGTCAAACTTTTTAAGGGAACATCATTTATTGTTTTGTCTACATTTTAAAAATGTATAAGTTTTCAAAACTACCCTTAAAAAAATTTATTAAAAAATTTAATTAGTAAATTAATAGGGGTATAATAGGAACATTAGTAAATTAATGACTTTTATTTTTAGAAACAGGACAATATTTTGGGACATCTCAAAATGGAATAGAGGACAAAAAAAAAATGGGACGGAGGTAGTATTATATAATTAAAGTAAAGGACAGGAAGCCACATTTGTCAAATTTACAGCCACAAAAACGTCATTCTCACACTTAGAAATAGTATTTTGAAGTGTTGTACAGTAGTAACACATCACACTGAGTTATAGAAAACACGTAGTTATAGAGAAAAAAAAAATGGAAAAAGAAAAGAAAAGAAGGTAACAACACACAACAACAAAGCAAGATAGAAAAGGCGAGAGATACCAGTGATTCATAAAAGGGTTACTAGCGTCTGATGGCGTGGAGGACTGTCATGGAGAGGCAGCGTGACGGTGGGCTGAGGAATGAAAGGGCTAGATGGTTTTTTTTTTTTTTGGGTTTTCTTATATCAAAATTATTTTTTTTTCACCTAATTGATTTAGTTGGGTTTTGCTTTTATTGGATTACTTCTGGAATTTGAGAATCAAATTTATATTTTGAGATAAAAAATTCAAAATCTCAGGGGGGCCTAATAGGTAAAGTTTTATGTAATTTATAATTTTTATACTGCTTTTAATAGAGGATTAGGAAATTTTTTGAAAAGTCAGGGCCCCCACACCCCCCCCCCCCCCCCCCCCAGCTCTGCAATATAGGTTGCAATTCCTAAGTCAAAGTAAATTTCCAATGACATAAATTCGAAGTAACTTGATTTAAAGTGAGTTATTCCTAAATATACTACTGTGAAGTGCATTGAGACGAAGTAAATTAATTCGAAGCACACTATATCGAAGTAAACAAAGGTTGATTAAATCTTAAGTCATAATTCTAACATCAAATTGATTAATGAGCATAATTCTAGATCAAACTCAAACTAATAATAAAATATTGCACTAAACTTGATTAATTTTTTTTTTTTTTGAGTAACAACTTGATTAATTAAGATCACAATTTACAAAGGAATTATATACAAGCATAAATATCTACTTTGCAAATCATAGGAACTAGAAGATCTCCTAAGATACAAAATATAAATGATCTCAATAAATTCTTTGGTGTGTTTGCAGTGCCATTTTCTTGTAAAATGAGCCTTTATTTATACTTGAGGCTTTAACGGTTATCATCGGTTATGCTTTTCATGTGTTCCTTCCTTGTAGAATTTTTGTGCCCTATGTTGTGCATCTAACAGATATTAGTAACTTGTTATAATTGCTTTGAGGCAATTGTTCCCATGTTGCCTATGTCTATTTGTCACGTCTTTTCCTCCGTCTATTCTCATAAACGTTCAAGGTAACTACCTTTAACTTCATTAAAGTAACTATTTCATTTCTTCGTAATTGCTAAGTAGGTTAAGTTAATGCCACTTATCATTAACTTAGGAATTGTTGTTGACTTTGGCTGATCCTATTTGGATTGCAATGTTATCCTTCCTTCTTCTATATGACTAGTACTTGTCACACTGTGTATAAATTATTTTGGCCTTAACACTACTATCTTGAAGGTTAGAATGGAAAATAGGAGTCAACACCTAGTTTAGGGTCTAGGAGATACTTTGACCTATGTGCAAATCTCTAATGTAACCAATTTATGAGTCTAGAGTTAACGTATGGATTTGGGAAGGTGTAAGGAATCCAAGTCCGCTAGATTGAATGGATCAACATCTACTTTTGACCTCCTAGCAATATTTGAACTTTGAAGGTGATGTGTGAAAATGTGACGAGTTTCACATCAAATGTTTATTATTATATTGATTTAGGCTCTATAAACAATTATAAGAAGAATTAATCATAATTTGATTAATCATTTCAGAGTATAATTCAAATGTGGCTAACGCTTTCTTCTGTCATGATAAATGCTATTAGAGTTGTTTCTTTGTTTAGACCTCTTTTAAACCAGATTAGTTTAACTTAACCAAGTAGTTACTTAGCTTGATTATTCAGATCGAGGTTAAACACATGCAATCATATTACTTAGTCCTGAAAATTAATCATATTTTTGGTCTCTTCGGTTTTAATTGCAATTTTTATATATATAGAATCAAAATAATCTAAACAACTCATAATGTAGAGGTATAGATGTTATCAAACCCAATCTCTAAGTGTTGGAATGAAAATTTTCACCTACTAGTTACTAAACATGTTAATAAACATAAACATATCAGTAACAATATTTGTTGAAGGGGAACATTATTTCTATTCTAAAATTTGATTTTTAAATTTTCTCAATTTCTCATATGATAGATAAAAAATTAGAAGGTCAACAGAGTTGAGAAAAGTTAATTTATAAATCTTCAACATGAAATGGATTTCGTTGACTACAAAGAAAATTACAATGATTATTTTTCCTAATTTAATATGTTGTATATTTAATAATTGCTCGTGGGTTCCAGTTAGCTCAACTGGTAAAGTTTCTGATAGTTGTATAAGAGATCTGAGGTTTTGAACTTTCTCAAAAAAAAAAAAAAAAAATTGGTCATTATTATTTTACACACTAAATTATATTATATAATGCGGTATACACTCTAATTAAAATTGTCAAGACACTATTTCATTTATATTATGTAATTGTAAAGTTGAGATTTTGGGTCTTGTCTCGTGAGAAGTGAGTTGTGATGTGTAAATATGAAACCTACCTTGCAATTGGGTCATTGCCCTCTAGCTTATCAAAATTTCAAAATTTTGGGCTAAGTTATTGAGCCCAATCAAAACTTCATATAACCCATTCTGCCAAAAAATAAAAAACAGAATAGCCCGAGTCAGTGAACACTGTAAATCAGACAGAGCAACCTTGAACATTTTATCTTTCAGATTGAGATCCCATGCAATACCTAGGGTATTGCATGGTGTGCAATTGATCAAATCTCAACCTTCCATTAAATCCAATGCTTAAGAAATTGACACATCATTCAAGCCACGTCAGTGATCCGTGTGCAACTTCCACTTCACTTTTTGGTTTCAACTTTTTACGCTCTCCTCTCAATTTTCAAATTTCCAGTCTCTCTCTCTCTTTCATTCCACCAAATCTATCTAGGACATCGTTGGCCAAGCTTCCATGGCTGCAGCTAGCAGCCACCGAGTCCCACGCCACTGGCAATTCATGCCAGTGTGGCCTTCTCCTTTCTTAAAATTTTTCTGTCTCTCTCTATTTTCTTGTTCTCCCAAGCCCAACTGTGGCCGAGCTTCTCCTTGCAACCACCGTCTCTGACTTGCTATCACCACCTTCATCGCGCCACCTATCTTCTTTGTATTGGTTTTTTTTTTTTTTGTTGTTGTGTTGATTTTCATGTCAGTTTAGTGCTAAGACTGTGATTATAAATGTATGGAAATTGTCGTATCTTTAAGAACTTGACTTCTTTCCTTGATTATTCTCTATGGATTTTTTTTTCTTTCCCTGATTTATTTGCAAAGATCATCCCTTTGTTTCATTTATAGCCCTAACGATAATCTCTTTTTGAGTTTCTTCCATTGAAACATAACTATGCTTTCTTAGCTTAATAATAATTTCTTAGTTTGAAGTTTGTCACAAACTTACAATGTATCGGTTCTATCTTATTCCATTTGTTTTCTCTTTATAGAATATTTGTTTGTTATCACTATGGTTTGAGTTTGGCAGAAGTTGATTATTTTATTTTAATGTTGATTTTAGAATTGCACAAAAGATGTTTGTGAAAATATCTCTTAGAGAAACTATGAAGTGATGTTAAATTATTTTATATGCATGTTGTGCAGTCTTGAGGAAGATTCATCATGTGCGCTAGGCTACTCTGAATTTCTGAAGATTCATCTTATGTAATGGAAAAAACCAAAACAAATTGAAGTATGGAATGGACTTTGGTTCGACCATGAGATCATTCTTTTTGCCTTCCATTGTAGCTATTGTAATTGCTAAGCAAGTTGTTGGATCTTGATGTTGAAGCAAATTTTGTGTTGAATGGATGTAATCTAAACACTTTTTTTTATTGCAAATAGCATGTTGTGATGGAGTTATGTTACTAGGTTTTTGTGTCTTGGCTTGAAGTAAGTACTAAAAATTGAGGATGACTTGAAAACATGAATTTTAAAAATTATCCACGTAGCCTAGTTCCTACTCTTTTCACCAAAAAATCAGTTCATATGATGGAGTTTCTTGAAAGTGCTATTAATTAGTGCTCTAATTTTTGGTCAGCTTACAACTTCTTGACCAAGTTCAACACATTCTCATAAAAACAAAGACTACAAGGAATATCCATCAAGAGTCTTCCAATGATAGAAGTAAAGAAGAAAATATCTCTATACAAAAATGAACAAAATTTTATTAAAATACACTCTTTGATCACAAGTCCATAATAATAAGAGTTCTATTGAAATATATTTTTTGATTGCAAGGCCATAGTAACATGATAGTAGTTAACAATGAACATTTTTTTTTCCACCATCGTAATACCTTCCCACAAAATAACCCAAAAAGTATAAGTCTTGTATGCTTCAAGACCAAATGCTTCAACAAAAAGTATCATGGCTCTGCTCAACTGCAGCCAAAATATCACATGCACTCATTTAGTTCCACACTTGGTATGTAGTCTCTTGCTTCTTAACTATACATTTCATCCAAAACTTGCAATTTTTTCTATCCACCCTACAGATAATTGTAACTAAGTTAAACGAAAGTGTATAATTTGTTTTGCACTTTCTCAATGATATAAGTTAACATATATCAATCTAGGTTTAAAAGGATATCACTAAATTTTTTCAACCTATCATAAACAAGTATCTATTAAATAAATATAACAATAACAATAAGAAGAAAATGCATAATATCTCACTGTTTGGAGCTTATTAAAAGTAAAGTTATTAAGAATCCGTCAACAACAAACTATTTTGGATAATAAACCATGGAGAATAATCCAGAATCAAGGAAAGAAGTTCGAGTTGTCAAAGATACGCACTAACTTACAGTTTTAGCACCAAACTAACATAAAAAAATCCAAAAATCCACAATAGAAGAAAGCAAAATACAAAGAAATAAACTAAAATTCTACAAAGAATTTCATCAAACATCTTCAGTGCCCACCCAAAAAACAGCAAAATCACATTAACTTCACCCTCAGCAAGTAATTACAACAATTAAACTAGAAGTAGATATATAATTGCAACCATTATTTAACTTCAGCCTCATGTTTTTTACTCAAACCAACTTTATTCAACTTCAGCTTCTATCATGCTTAATCATGCTTTACTAGTAAAATAATTATTCTAACAAATAGTTCAAGGTACCAGGTACCACCTTAAATAAAGGAAAATAGTTCTCTATGATACTAGGGGTGAGTTTGGTTCAGTTTTTTGAAAAAGTTGATTTTTCAAAAAGTGCATAATGAAAAAGTGTTTTTTTAAAAAGCTGAGTGTTTGGTTAGCACTTATAAAAGTTGCAATTTGAGGGGTAAATAACTAAAAAGGACAATGTATATATAAGAGAGTTTATTTCATACTTAAATCAATATTGTGAAATTATTTTTTTCTCACCAATATTAGCTAATAATAACTTACCACTTAAAATTTATTGTGAAAGTATTGTGAAAAGTTATACTGATTTTAATTTGAATGTACTATTACAATTTTTTTTTTTTATCTTTCTAAACAAAATATTTTTTTCTCACCAATATTAACTAATAATAACCTACTATTTAAGATTTATTGTGAAAATATTGTGACGATATTTCTCAATTTTAATTTCTTATTCTTTATTTTATGTTTACCTTATTTTATTTTATTTTTTTATCCATAGTTCTTTTTTTTTACTCTTTTTTTCTCCTCCACACACGTACACTTAATTTTTTTTCTTTATTCCCTTCTTTACTCTTTTTCCCTACCACTTCCTTCACACACGTGCTCTTACTTTTTTTCTTTATTTCCTTCTTTCGTCTTTTTTCCTACCACTTTACACTCTAGAATGTTCTCTGCCCCTCTCTCATCCCTCAAAGTCTCTACATCTCTTTTTTTTTTTTTTGAAAGTTCGAAATCTACAAGCTGAGTGAGAAGATGATGATGAAGAAGATGAAGATGATTGAAACATAAGGAAATCCCTCATCTCTCTTCTTAATTCTCAGATCCCTTAAGTCTCTGCCACCATTGGGTTTGTATTTGATTTTGATTTTGGGTTTGGGTTATGGGTTTTCAGTTAATGGTTTAATTTTGAGTTGATTTTCTGTGGATTTTGGGTTTGATTATTAGTTGATTTTGTTTTGGGTTGATTATGAGTTGAGTCTGGGATGGGTTTTCCAATGGGGTTTGAGTTGATTTTAAGTTGTTTTGAGTTATTTTTGGTTTGATTTTGTTGATTTTGTGTTTGGATTATCAAATGTTGAAATGAGTTGTGGTGGTAGACCGGTGATAGTTGGGTGGTGCTGTGTTTGTAGCAGCACGGAGAGGGCAAAGCAGAGAGAAGAGATAAGAGGTGTGAGTGAGCTTCAGGGCAAAGGGCAGAGCAGAGAAATGAGATGAGAGGAATGAGGAACAGGTGTGAGAATTGAGGACATGAGCATGATTTATTGAAGGGTAATTTGGTAATTGCCCAAGACCGTCCAACAGATATATGACAACGCCCACAGACTTTTTCCAAAATGCACCTTAGAGCTCATTTTTCACTTTATGCGTTCTCTTCACAAACCCAAAACGCAACTTTTTGGAAAAAGTTACGTTTTATACCTAACCAAACGGGCTTTGTAGTTCAGCTTTCTTCAAAACGGGCTTTTTGGGTTGAAAACGTTGAAACAAACATGCACTATTCCAAAAATAAATACAAAAAATAAAGGCAGAAATGCACTTTTTGTCTCTACATTTTGGCCCGATTCTCGTTTTGGTTTATACTTTTTATTTTTACCACATTTAGTTCCTATTTTGAAAACACACCATCTGTTTCAGTTCCTACCATTAGTTCCTTAACATAAATATCCTATGTGGCTAACGGAGTGCACTGTTGGCGTTGAGAATACTCACATGGCCATTAAAATAATAATAAAAAATTTAATTAACATTTAAAAAGTCCATGTCAGCTTTTAATTAATAAAAAAAAACACTAGACATAAAAAACAAAATTGAAAATTTCTTATTTAAAAAAAAATAAAATAAGATAATTAAATCATTTTTTTTATTCCATTCATTAATTTTTTTGAAGAACATCATCATGTTCTTTGTATTCTTCCCCAATACACGACTTATATCCTTAGCAAATTAATCCTTATTTTCTTGTCTTTTATTTATTTATTTTTTTTCTTTTCATTATATTATTAAGTATTTTCTTGGCAACTAAACAAATTCTCATTCAAAAACCCAGAAAATTCTCACACACGCACACACACTCTCTAAGTAAAAACTTCAAACCCAACACTTCCTTATCAAACCGATTCACCTACCCTTCCAAAACTTTCTCAAACCTTCCTCTCTCTCTCTTCCAAAACTCTCACAAATATCATTCGAACTCCATGGCCAGCCTCCTTCACTCATCACCACTGCCGCCACCACAATTGGCGATGGCTTTTTCTTTTCTTTCTCTGAACGACCCTTTTCTCTACATCTCTCAATTCACTCAAACTCATATCGAAACGGCTCAAACTCAGACCCAAATGGCTCAAGCTCATCCTTTTTAGATTCTATCTCATATGTCAGTGTGTCTCTCTCATTCTTAGATTGGTATTTTTCTCTCTCAAATCAGTTGGCCTCTGTCAAATTAGTGGGTCTCTCTTTCATCTCTCTATCTCTCAGCTCGATGGTGGAGATCACGGTTGAGATAGATGGTTGTGTATTCTGATGATTTGGGTTTGTGGGTTTGTGGCGGATTGGTGAGTTTGTGGGTTGTAATTTTGATGAGTGGGTTTTTGAGTTGGAGATCTGGGTTTGTGGTGAAATGGTGGGATTTGGAGGATTGTGGAGATCAGTGGGTTTGTGGGTTCAAATTTCTAGGTATGCAGATCGATTTCTGGGTTTGATTTTGGTTGGTGTATGTTGATTTCTGGGTTTTGAATATTGGTGGGTGTATGTTGATTTTTGGATTTTGGTTGGTGTATGGTTATAAAGAAAGTACTAGAAAGACAAAGAAAAGAAAAGAAAATAAGGATTAATTTACTAAAGATAGGAAGAACACAAAGAACATAAACACAGACATGGGAAGAACACAAAGAATATAAACACATGATCTTCCAACAAAATAATGACAAGAAAAGAAAAGAAATTTTATTTCAATTATTTAGTTATTATTTAAATTATTAAATAATAACTAAAATTTTATTTTATTTTAAAATAATTAAAGAAAAGTAAAAAAGTATGACCAGGGCTTTTTTTAATATTAAAATGCTGATGTGGTATTATTTAAATGTTAAATTAAAATTTATTATTATTATTTTAATAGCCACGTACGTAGAACGTAGGATATTTTTGTTAGAAAATTGACGATAGGGATTGAAATGAATGACGTTTTTTAAAATAGAGACTAAATACGGTAAAAATAAAAAGTAGAAACCAAAACAAGAATTGGGAAAAATATAGGAATGAAAAATGTATTTCATCCAAAAATAAACACAAAAAACCAAATATACAAAATATTTAGAGTCTGTTTGGTATGTGTGTTTAAACAACAGTTTTTAATTTTTTTAGAAATATTTATACGGAAAAATATATGTATAATATTATTTAAAAACTGAAAATACGTGTTTGAACTCGCGTAGACGGCCTTAAGAGCATCTCCAATAGAGTATGTATAGGCAAAATATAGAGAATATATGCTGCTGTTCATGCTCTATATGCTACTGTTCATGCTTCAGCAGTTTCTGTATATCTGGAAATTTTTTTTGCTAATGAACAGTAGCCCGTCAAGTCTGATGGGTTACTGTTTATTTTTCAAATTATTTTTTTCTATTATAATAATTTGGTGTTGAATAAAAACATATTAAAAGATGTGTAATTGTTAAAAAAATAAATAATGAATAAATAAATAATATTTACTTGGGATAGAGAATTGGATAGAAAATCTATCGAAAATTATATTTGAAAAAGTTGTTCGGTAAAAAAGATTTTTTTTTTTTTATTTTTTAAATAATAACAGAGGGGCGAGTTGGGCGAAAGTGATTCTGATACCGTGTTGAAAAATCCGGCGATGGACATTGGTGTCAGCAATTCGGAGGTGGTGGCTGCAAGGATAAGCTCGGCCACGGCTGGGCTTGGGAGAACAAGAAAACAGAGAAACAAAGAAATTTCAAGAGAGGAGAAGGCCACACCGGCATGAACTGCCGGTGGCAGTGGCAAAGGTGCACACGGATCGGCTTGAATGATGTGTCAATTTCTGAAGCATTGGATTTAATAGATGGTTAAGATTTGAGTAATTCTCAATCCTTATCTTTCGGTGGCACTGGCAGGCTGTGTGTGGGAGTGGAACTGAAACAATGACGGTTTTCCTTGTAGCCAAATTGTTCCTGTAAGTTCAAAAGCTTTTTTGAGTTTCTTAAGACTTGAATTCTCATCAGCCTCCTTTTGTTGTTGTTTATGCTTTTTGCAATGGTATTTTAACGAATGCGCAAATGGGTGTCTCTTATTTTGAAAGAAACGGTATTTTTGCTTCAAATTGTACCTGGAATTCGTTTTCTTTCAATGGGGTTTTGGTTCCTCGGAGACCCATCTTCCCTATTGGTCTAACTGTGAAGAAGGTCCATGTTTTTGGTGTTAAAGTACAAAACTATAGAGCAATTAATGCTTTGTTGAAGGGAGAGTCTGATAACGATAATAGGTTGGTGCGTGGTGGGATTCTGGAGAAGGAGCTTCAGTTTAAGCCGTCCTTCAATGAGTATTTGAAGGCTATGGAGTCTGTTAGAGTTCGTAGGGAAAGGAAGCAAGCTGATAATAATAATAATAAGGTGAAAAAACAGAAGCCCAGTGATACAGAAAATGGTCTTTTTAGGACACCAACAATGGAAGGAGATAAAGGAAATGTAGAATTGAAGGAATTTGAGAGAAAGAAAAGTATTTTGGATCAAGTAAAGGTGTTAAAAGTTGTAAAGCATGAAGGGTTATCTAAGAAGGATTATGGGATCACGAGCAAAGAAAGTCAGGTTATAAGGGGTAAACTTGGTTACAAAGGGAAAGAAAGTAAAGAATTTGTCGATGAAATTGATGCCAATGAAGGCCATATAAGTGGAAAATTAATGAAGCAACATCAGGCTAGTAGTATTCAACAGAAATTGGACGACTCCAACTTGGGTAAAAGTACAAAGGCTTGGAGGGTACAAAAAGTGTCAAAGGCATTAGTTCCTGTTCAAAGACATCGCCATAGTATCAAACTAGAAGGGGAAATTGTTAGTGATGCAAGTTCCTGGGGCATGTTGAGACAGAACAGGACTGATAATAGCCAGTGGGATGACAAATCAATCAATAAAAGCTTGAAGGGAGAGAAAATTGGTTTTGGAATTGATAGGCATGGCAGACGTGAGAGGAAGTACTTGCAAGTTGAAGAAGTTGCTAATAATGGGGAAATTGTTAGTGATGCAAGTTCCTGGGGCATGTTGAGACAGAAGGGGACTGATAATAGCCAGTGGGATGACGAATCAACCAATAATACCTTGAAGGGAGAGAAAATTGGTGCTGGAATTGATAGGCATGGCAGACGAGAAAGGAAGTACTTGCAAGTTGAAGAAGTTGCTAATAATGATTTTGTGCATGAAAATGGAACACTAACCAGAAGAGGTTACTCTTTCTCTGAAAGAATTGATGGTAATGGCGCAGAGGAGGAAAGAACTGCCTTCAAGAATTTTGATGAATTCAGTGACGTTGTGGACAAGCCACGAGTTTCACGGATGGAGATGGAAGAGAGGATCCAGAAGCTAGCAAAGCAGTCTGTTGCTCTCCTTTTTTTTCCTCCTAGTGTCCCTAGTTTGGATGAATTTATTTCTATTTTGTTTTGTTTGCAATATAATGTTTAACTCATAATTAGAAGTAATATTAACAACTTTTGTTATGTCTTGCAGTTTGGTTTTAGTTCCCTCAAGTTGGATGTACACCTGCATGCTCCAAAATATTGTAATGGGAATATAGTCTGGTCTTTTGTTAGATAATGAGGTCCATCATGTGTATCTTTATAAAGTTTTGATATGTTAATGTCACTTGTATCATGTGAATCGATGAGCTTCCATATATAGACTGATTTACAAATTATCTGTGAGTTCTTTGCGTCGTGAATTGGAATTTTTGTCAACAATATTATGGTGCCATGTTTAAAGGACCAGTTATGAATACTAATTATGGTGGGCTGGTCACGGGAACTTTTGTGATGTTGATATTATCTCACTAATTTTGGCAAACAAAATTTAGGTGTTATGAAGAGTTATGTATATAATTTTGTTTGATAATGTGATCCATAATCTGAAATGATAAAACAAGAAAATGAACTTTTTGGGTATTTGTTAAGATTTAGTACTTGTGTGGAGAAAATTTACTGCTATGAAGCTTGATTATTCAGAAAGAAATCATTGTAATTTTTCAACAGTATTCTCTGCAGTTTGTACCCCTCAAAATGCATACTGATGACATTTGCTACTTTGCTTGTCATTTCTTGGATAAGTCTTATCTTTCTTTGATTTATGTACCAATCTAAATATCTCATTATCTAATTCTAACTTATCTTAAATATTGATTCTCATGATTTGGTTAATGTTAAAGTAGTTTATTTTAACAGGTTGAATGGTGCAGATGTAGACATGCCTGAATGGATGTTTACAAAGACAATGCGAAGTGCAAGGATCCGATTCTGTGATCATTCTATATCGAGGGTTATCCAGATATTGGGAAAACTTGGAAATTGGAGGTGGGTGCTACAAGTCATTGAGTGGCTTCAGATGCGTGAGCGCTTCAAATCCCACAGGCCCAGGTATCTTTTTCCCTTTTTTTTTTTTTTCTCTCTGATGAACATTACACATGTTTTAAAAGTGCATTTTCTTTTCTTTTGTGTAATATTTTTTTTTTGATACTCCTCTTTTCTGTATTTAGTATTATGAATATTAAGCATTTGAGTAATGAATTTTGTTGTTGGTTACATGTGTTTTGAAAGGGCATCACAATTTCATTGAGCTCAAAACTTCCTATAAACAATCAAACTATATTGTTTGAAATTACTTATATTAAAAAAAGAACTACATTGTTTCAAATCATTTTACAGGTTGTAAATAAATGTCACGACAGAATTTCTAGAGAAACTGTTACAATTCGATGATTTAGCTCTAGCTCTCTCAGAGAAAACAGTTAAGCCTTGTATTCAATGCATCACAGGACATTAATACAAAGTTTTGAAGAACTATGTATTTGGATGAAGCGTTTGATTACAGAGTATGTTCTAATGGGTTTAGAGTGAGTAGAATGGATTAAATTGGATCTGGTCAGGGTGGGATTGATGATCTTGTGTAGTTAGTTGCACTTTTTGTGGTTCTGTCAACTGCATCAGAGCAGGCCATGGTAATTGTTGTTGTGGTGTTAGGATTTACTAACACTAGCCCTGGTTGATGATGTTACTGTAGCATAGAAGTTGCAATATTGACGGTGAAGGGGGTAGTGGCTTTGGTGGTAATGGTCCTCATGGAGGTACCAATCAAAACTTGAATCTTCAGTAGTCATCTTTAGGAAGCTACTTTTTTTTTTGGGATAAATGTCATCTTAAGAAAGCTATTCCTTTAGAGATTCCCTTTTATTAATGAAAATCTTTATTACTTATAAAAATATGGAGGTACCAATAGAATAAAGGTCCTGATGGAGGTCCTTACATATTTATGAGGAAAATCTGTTTTGAACTTGCTTCAACCAATTTTTGGCTTGTTTGAGTATTTATAATTTTAAAGTAGTTAATCAATATTGTAGAAGCTCTAAAGTCGTTGATCAAACAATACATATTTCAAAATATTTTATCCATGGTACTTATATATATATATATATATAAAATCTATGGTTCCGGAAATAATATTTGGCTCTAGTGACTTAAGACCATGGTTGTTGTATAGAGAGGGTCTTTTGACTACATTTCCTCTTCATTTTGTAGATTTATATACATGACTGCACTTGATGTACTTGGAAAGGCGAATAGGCCTGTGGAGGCACTCAATGTCTTTCATTCAATGCTGGTATTATATATTTATTGTTATTGCATATAGCATGCTTTTTGCTTGTGCACTACACCTTGGGAGAAAATACAATTGAAGCTCTGAGAGAAAATACAATTCTTTTATTTATTTTTGTTTAATTTCTCTCCAGCGACAAGTGTCTACATATCCTGATTTAGTCGCTTATCAATGTATTGCTGTTACTCTTGGAAAAGCGGGGTATTTGAAGGAACTTTTTGATGTAATTGATAGTATGCGATCTCCTCCCAAGAAGAAGTTCAAAACCGGGGTAATTGGGAAGTGGGACCCAGAGTTGGAACCAGATATCATGGTTTACAATGCAGTGAGTAATACTTGATTGAACTCAATTTGCAAAAGTTAATGGTCTGTATTTGCTTCACTGGTGTATACCTGCATGATTGGATGGTTTCTATACCTGTTACATGACACACTTCTGAAGATAGAAATTAAAAATTATAATTATTTTAGAAATGGTTAAATCTGTGAGCTGCAACTAAAGTATGACAGAATTCTTGAAATTGTCAGATGGTAATTTTATTTCATTGATTCTACACTTTCTAATGTGTAAGTGATTTTTTTTTTTTGGATAAGTAATCGATTTTGTTGAATCAATAATATAAGGCATAGGCATAGCCCAAGTTTATAGGGAGTATAGTAAAGTTATACCCACAATTAAATTCTAAAAGTGCAATGATCCATCTGATCTAAGAGAGTAGAATAAGACAACCAGCTGTATGCAACCATCCATTCAAATAAAGTTTGAAGAAACATCAACTTCAGATCCAATAGATTTCATTCGCAGCACTCAAAACATTTGGAATTCGTCTCCCGCCAAAAACACCACATCAAATAATGAAGAATCGCCTTCCAAATTTCTATGCACTGATACTGCCACAACCCAACCTACCAACAAGCTAGCAGCTCTGTTACTCCTTTAGGCATTGCCCACTGAATTCAGAAGAGGCTAAATACCATAGATCACAACTCTCTAGCACTAGAGCAATGTAACACTAAATGATCTACCATATTGGCACTCCTCTTACACATACAACACCAATTTATCACAAGAACATGTCTTTTCCTCATATTGTCTACAGCTAAAATCTGCACCAAAGCTGCAGTACACAAAAAGAATGCCACTCTTGATGGGACCTTAGGCCTCCAAATACTTCTCCAAGGGAAACACACCCTGCCATGTGGGGCTAGAGCCTTGAAATAAGATTTAAGCTCAGACCTCCTTTGTTTAGAAGGGGTTCAACACAATTTATCCTCTTCTTGGCCTATCACTTAAATAGAGTAAATATTGTCCAAGAAAGGCTATATAGACTCCAACTCCCAATCTTGAACAATTCTAATAAAGTACCAATCCCAGTAAATAATGTCATTGCTTCACTGCTTCACTAATGCATCCCTCCTTTTTTTTTTTTGATAGGTAATAGGATTTATTGATATAAAAAAAGGGACACCCTAGTAGTGAGGAAGTGAACAGGAGTTAACAGATCAAGTACAAAATTACATAATTCAAGTAAATCAAGAAGAGAAGAAAATGATTGGTTTCGCAAAGTTGACAACCAATCCAATAAGATTCTAAAGAAAAATAACTTGAGGTCTGGCATAGATCTCTCATTATCTTCAAAGCATCTACTATTTCTTTCCCACCAAAGACGCCAATGTAAACAATGGGGAATAGTTAGCCATATATGTCCATTTTGATGGCGACCAAACCGACCTTGCCTCCAATTTCCAATCATTGACAACCCAAAAAAAACTTGTTTTTTGACAGGTGATCAAAGATTTATTTCATAAAAAAAAACTTACATCCCAATGAAGGAAACCATTAGTGAACTTCATAAACGCAGCCACACTTTCCTTCTTATCTCGATAGATTCTAAATAATTCGGGATAGCTATTGCAAGAGGTGTCTCCCCACACCATCGGTCTTGTCAAAACTTCACCCTCAACCCGTCACCAATTTCATACAGAATATAATGAGACAAAGAAGGACAACCCTGACTAATATTTTTCCAGAAACTTACACCATAGGGACCAGATACTGCACCAGTACACCAGCCACCCCACACACATCCATACTTTGCCTCTATCACTTGCCGCCAAAGAGCATCCCTTTCAAACCCAAATCTCCACAACCACTTCCCAAGCAAAGCTTCATTAAAAAGTCTCAAATTTCTGATCCCCAAACCACCAGAAAAAAGCGGAGCATAAATAGTAGCCCATTTAATTGAATGAAATTTGGGTTCATCCCCCATACCACCCCTAAGAAATTCCGCTGAAGTTTGGGTTCATTACCCAACTTGTTTCATGAAAAATTGTGCCATATTTTTCAATATGATGACTCACACCCTGGAATAGGAAACAGAGATAAGAAGTAAGTGGGTAGATTTGAAAAAGTGCTTTTTATTAAAGTATCTCTACCCCCTTTCAAGAGATACAATCACTTCTATTCTGTCTGTCTTCGTTCCAATTTTGACTTGCCTAGATTAACCTTCAAACTGGAAACAGCTTCAAACCGAGTGATTTTAGGTTTTGTAATAAAGCCAGGGCTTTTTTATTTGTTATTATTATTTTTGTAATTTTTAATGTAGGGCTTAGTTAGATCTCAAGCTAGTACACGTAGCTTGTAATAGGCACTAGGGTTTTGACGGTTGGTTTTATGAATTTGGAGTACTCTTAGCATCTTTTGGTATTGTTGTAGGAAGTAGAGATTAAGTAGAGTTTTGAGATAAAGAGCTTTATCTGAAAAGACTTTTGGTATTGTTTGATTTGCTCTGCTTATGTTAGGGAGGAAAAGCTTTTATTTGAAGGGGTGGTGATATCCTTGGTCAAGGTTAAGATGACATATTTGCATTCTTTTTATTGTACGGATGATTAAATCTGCCTGTATTTATCTTTTCTCTTTTCTTGAGTTTAACAATTCCTTGATTTTTGAAATTTCCAATCTAAGGTGGTCCTCTCTTCATACTCATGGATCAACCCCTTAGCATTGCCTAAACGAATTTCTTTAGTTATAAAATAGTTTTACCAAAATATCTCACTTATATAATTTATATGTCTCTTCATTACAGGTCCTAAACGCCTGTGTCCAGCAGAAAAAATGGGAAGGAGCATTCTGGGTTTTGCAGCAATTAAAGCAACGAGGCCAAAAGCCCTCTTCTACAACATATGGACTTGTCATGGAGGTAATAGCTGCCATTAGTTGCTTTCTTGTGGTCCATTCTTTCACTATTAAAGTAACACTTTAATGGCATGGTACTCAGTTTACTTCTTTCTTGTGAAAATTGTTTTATTAAAATACTAAGATGATTGTGGTTTTTCAATTGATTTCCTGATATTCATGAATATGTATCCTCCCAGCATGCAATTTCTGAAGTTGCCATGTGGGATATTTTTTTCTTGTAGCGTTTAGTTATTATACAAAAGAAATGTGTGGAATTGCTTGCTATTGGCCCAAAACTATATAAACGTTGTTGAACTAGCTTTTCCATCCAAATGAAAGTGACCATTTTCACATCCCATACAATCTTATTTGACTTATATAGTTATGTGCTCCATTTGATATCTTATTTTGGAGCTCAAACATAATTTGACACCATGATATTCTGGGTTCATAAAATATGCAACTGAACTGCAACTTCTGTTTGAGAAATAAAAATATTATTCTGAGTTTATGAAACTAGCTGAAATCCTCTTTTATAAGAACATTGTTAGACTCGTTCCATGTTTTGGGCCCTGGCTAGATACATTCTATTTTAGATTCCATTGATTCTCTTTCTTTTAGATTGCAACTCTGAATAATTGCTGTTCTCTAGGAGCACTTTATGTATGTTTCCTGAGCACATGAGGCAGATCCTCTTCTTTAATAAAGTTATACTATATATGAAGATATTTTGCAGCTTTATGTTGAATATCCCTTTTAATTGTTAGTGTTAACCTGGAAAATTCTATACCTGAAGCGTTTTTGCTTGCGCAGGTGATGTTTGCATGTGCCAAGTACAACTTAGTTCATGAATTTTTCAGAAAATTGCAGAAATTTTCTATTCCAAATGCTTTAACATATAAAGATATTTTACTTAACTTCTTTTCTTTTACATGCTATCATGTTTGGTTACATTATGACATTGACTTCTGTTGTAAACAGTGGTCGTGAATACACTTTGGAAAGAAGGTAAAACAGATGAAGCTCTTTTGGCTGTTCAACACATGGAAAGGCGAGGAATAGTAGGTTCTGCAGCTCTTTATTATGACCTGGCTCGCTGTCTTTGTACTGCTGGAAGGTGCCAAGAAGCATTGAAGCTGGTACTTTTGTTAAGCTTTATCTTACATTTACATTTTTTATGTGGACGTTCCTTTTATGTATTTAAGCTTTGGTAGGCTGGTACTTCATCTTGCTTTAGTGATAATGTAGCTATTAGGTGCTAAAAAGCTTGGACAAAGCTTCTTTTAATGCTCTGGGAGTCGTATGACTAGAATAGTTGGTAATTCAAGAAGATAATGCTGCTTAGGAAGTAATTAGTGCTCTTTCTCTCTCTCTTCATTGCTGTATTTCTTTAGTTTCAACCAAAACTAACACTTCTTTGCTTGGTTTTCAATTACAAAACTAATGTAGGACAAACCAGGGGATTTGTCTATTTGTTCTTGTTTTCAGAAAATTTGTGGAGTCAAGGGTTAGAACTTTTAGAAAGAAGGGTTAGGCTTCAAGAATGACTAGGGTTGTAGTAAATAAGGGAAAATATCTGATTTAGGGTTGCAAAAGAAGTGAGAAAAAACTAAAATTGAATCTGTTAACAATCTGTGAACAATAACCTTGAAGGTCAACATACCTCAATGGCTCAATGCACAAAACATACATTATTAATTCCATTTCTCTCTTGGTACATTGAGAACAAATAATATAAAAAGACTTTTTATTTATTTATTTATTTTTTATACTAGTAGTATTAGTAATCCCTTTTTGCTTTGTGATCTTTTCGCATAAAGTAGTCTTTTTTAATCAATTTTTTCTTACTTATCCCAAAAAAAAGGAAGTAGTATTAGGAATCCCTAGTTTAACTAGTAAACTAAAAACCTAAGAAAAGATTATTTGGGACTTAAAAAAAAAAAAAAAAAAAAAAATTCAAAGATACTTAGGATCTCCTAGAAATTATAGACTTAACTACACTACCAAGGTTGGATGGCACTTGCCGCCTCAACAAAGCTCGACCTCTACTCAGCTAACTACCAAAATACCCTTAACTTCGCCTGACTTGCAGTATTTACAATTTTGACTGTAACTTGTTAAATAAAACTCAAATTAGAAACTTTCCTTTTAACCCTAAGACACATACTTTAAAACTACACGATTTTTACTTCAATTGGACATTACATGTGGGTCCCGTAGAATAAATCTTGAATAGGAAAATTGGTGAAATAGTAACAAATTTTTGTTCCGTGGTTACATCAGCGGATTTCAGGTTAGACAGGTTTTAGGTATGGGTTTTGATGAAAAATTGGATTGAGCTATGCTCTAATACAAGTTGATGCAGCATGGGTTGCAAACCCTGGCTTCACCATCTAGAGCTGCCTAATACCTTAGGCTTCATCACCCAAGGGTGCTTGGAATCATCACCAAGATAGAGAGAAAAATCAATTCCATTTTATTCTTTAAATTCAACGTATCAATAATGTTTCCTTTGGGGCCTATAAATAAGTTCCCTAGTTACAACAAAATAACAACCAAATATCTTAAACCACTCAAATCAATTAAAACTAAATTGAATCCATAATCTAGACCAATGGAATCAATCAACATTAATCTAGTATCCGCATCATTGTTACTTCTAAGGAGAAGGTTCTTACTACCAAACTAGTATTCCCTAGCTCTACCTGTGAGCTTAATTGTGGCAAACCTGGCCTTCTGTTCTTCTAATAAACCTATCTGTTCAAAGAATTGCTTCATCTCATGTGATGAATATCAAGAGTAGGTTCTTCTAATATAACACTGTGCACTAAAATTATAAGCTTCAACAAATTGTAATAAGAATCGGTATGTTGATCTGGACTAGGCTGGGAGAGTACCTGCCCTTACACTGGTTGTGAACCTGCAGTGTACAAGGTTTGGCATAACTTGTGAAGACCACAGGACGATTAAGTGTGTCTCCCACAACGTGTCGCTAAATGAAAATAAGTGTGTCTCCCACAGCGAGCTTATGGTCCAGCTGGAGATTCCAATTGTATTGAGCAGGGGTTGAGAAAGTTTGGTCACTGGTTTGTAGCAATAATTGAAAGCTCATGGAGTTGATTGGTGCCCGAATTGGATTATGGGTGTCCAATTAACGTTTCTCTCTCTCTCTCTCTCTTCCTGTTTGGTTCTTGGTGAGGGTCTTTGGTCATGATGTCAATGTGTTGGTTGGGGTTTCCGGTCAATTGCAATGGTGGGTAAGTTGGCATTTTGGCAGTGTTCTGGTTCAGGGTTGGCAGCTTGGTTGGGGTTCAGTGGTGGCTAGGCTTTGAAGCTTAGTGTTTGGATTTTGTTATTGTGTCGGTTTGACTTCTTGTAATCCGATTATGTGCTTTGAAGGTTGGTTCACAACTTGTTGTAATCTGATTATGTGCTTTGAAGGTTGGTTCACAACGGCTTGTTGGTGGTGGGTTCTCATTCATATGGTAGGTTGCTGTTTAAGGGCTAGTCTATTTTGGAAGGTGGTGGTTGTGGTGATTGTGATGGTAAATTTTGATGGTTTCTAAGGATGCTTCTTGAATTAAGGTCAATTTTTTCTTTGATACCAAGTTGATGCAACATGGAGATTGCATGACCATGAAAGAAGGGAAAAACCTAACAACTCTAGGTTTCACCACCTAGGGCTGCCTAAAACCGTAGGCTTTATTGCTTGGAATCACCCCCAAGCTGGAGAGAAAAATCTCAATTCCATATTATTCCATCAAATTCAATGTCTGATAATGTTATCCTGTGACCTTAAAGTAGAGCTTCCTGCATCCAGAAATTAAATCTTTCCTTCTCCACACCTTGCTGGATTGGAGTTTGGTTTTTAATCTTTTTCCATGTTCTAACTTTTTTCCAATGCTTGATCTTTGTAACGTAAGAGTTCGATGTACAGCCCATGTACAGCCCCGGTGTACCTGTATCTTTTATTAATACAATTTCGTTATTTATCCCAAAAAAAAAAAAAATTGT
Source organism: Quercus ilex subsp. ballota (assembly GCA_032727855.1). Taxonomy (NCBI): domain Eukaryota; kingdom Viridiplantae; phylum Streptophyta; class Magnoliopsida; order Fagales; family Fagaceae; genus Quercus; species Quercus ilex. The sequence continues at coordinate 14,695,848 of CM064914.1, read as the reverse complement.
TACAACAAATAAGGAAAAAATCAATATAATCAATTACATTAAATTCAGAAATAAAATCAAATGAAATTCATACCAAATAAAGTCAATTAGATTTCTTCTGGCTGCGCTTCCTGCATCATTATGTCTTGGAATTCTTATTATGTAAGCTTGTACCTAAAAGCGAAAAAAAATGTGGCAACAAAAACACCTTGAACTATAACACATGCAACATAAGAAATGAGCCTTTAAGCTTTGACTCGAGTGGTAAGGTGGGAATTGATTAGGTGTTAGGTTCAAGTCTTAAATAATAAATAATAAAATGCTATTTAATAGTGTAAACCACTAGAACATTACAATGGTTATAGTCAAGACAGAACTAAGTGTCTTAAAATTATTGACTTAGATTTGAGCTAATCTTATCACTAGGCGATTAATGTGATTATTTTTATGTCAGAGTGACAATTAGTGTGTGAACTAGTAGAGGTATCATGAACGAGTTTGCTATCCTGTCAAAATAGGTATACATCAAGTATTAACATCGAGTCCTTATATATTTTTTGATAACTTATGTGAAACATATTATAAAGAGAATAACCCTAGTACACTGGTGGTGTACTAAGAGAGAAGTACAATCATGTCAAAATACAATGATCAAAGGAGAAATAAAAGCAGCACTCCAATCCTACAAAGTATGATAGAAGAAGGCCTTAATTTCAAGGATATTTTGTTCACATCCCTCAAAACTTCTGGAATTCCATTCTTTCCAAAGACACCACATAATGCAATGCGGCATAGCCCTCCAAAAGGCTATGTTCTATGCTTGCCGGAGGACCCCTGCCAAGCTGCAAACACATCAATGACTCTTTTTGGCATAGCCCAATGAAGGCCAAATAAACAAAATGCCATAGTCCATAGCTCCAAAGCTATAGGACAATGAAGGAGCAGGTGATCCATGGACTCCCCCCATTTTTTGCACATGCTGCACCAACCCAAGATCAAAATATCTCTCTTCCGGAGATTGTCAATAGATAAGATCTTCCTTAGAGCAGTAGTTGAAGAAAAGTAGGCAACCCTAGATGGGGCCTTTGAACACCACACCATCTTCCACAGGAAGGACAGACCATTAGGTGAGGATAGGGAACGATAATAACATTGAGTCCTTATCTCTTTGCACTAGTTAAAGATGATTTTATTAGATCGATTCAGGATGAAATTCCTTTGTATATGTTTTTTGCAGATGATTTCATGTTAGTTGATGGTATAGGGTAGGAATTAATTTCAAGTTGGAATTTTGGAGACTTCGGAATCTAGAGGGCCTTAGGTTGAATGGGACTAGAACCGAGTATGTAGAAAACAGGTATTTTGGATTAATAATTTACAGGGATAAAGAGATTGAGGAGGGCATGATTCATATAATAAGAGGGGGAAAGATTACATATAACCAATCCCCCATTGGTTAATGAGAATCCATGGCCAATTCCAATTTATTGGGATTAAGGCGTAGTTAAGTTTAATTGAATTGAGTTGAGTTGAGTGTGAGCTATCTTAATTAATATTATAGGATTTCATTGTCTTGAGTGTTGATGGATCATTGGCTAATCTATATAATGTTTGAACTATTGTTCTCCCTTGTCTACCTTTCATAGTGGTTCCTTACTCTATATCTCTATGTATATATTTTGCATAGCATACACTCTTATCACTTATAATTTATTTTCACATAGTGTGCTTTTCTAGGATGCACGGACCCGGACACGGGTATAGGTATGGGTATGGGTACAATATGGCGACACGAGCAATATTTGAAAAATTATAACATGATACGGCAGATTGGACACCATTACGACACGGGTACGGCACCCCAAATGAAGTGTTCGTGCATCCTTGCTTTCCCTATCACATAATAAAGTATAATATATGCAAGGTGGATGAGCAGCATTACCTCTGGATCGAACCACTTAAGTTCTTTTTTTTTGGGGGGGGGGGGGGGGTGTGGGGGGGTGTGCTGGTCAAAATATACAGGTTTCTTTCTGCTTCTTTGATCTGCAAACTAAATGGAATGCAATATAGCATATGATGGTGGACCTTTGTCCTACCCAGTACAACATTCCTACAGTACCCTTGGCCCTTTTCTTGGGATTTGCTGTTAGCTGATAATGTTATTGTCAGTCATCTACAAGAAAAGTGTATGGATGATTACAATATTAACATTTGGCTGAGCTATTTTCCTAGAATGTGTGTGTGTGTGTGTGTATTCATTCATGGTTGTAGCTGAGAGTTTGATCACATTTTTCACGTTCATTATTTTGACAGATGGAGAAAATATGTAAGGTCGCAAATGAGCCTCTAGTAGTGACTTACACTGGCTTAATTCAAGCTTGTATTGACTCAGGAAACATTGAAGATGGAGCTTACATTTTCAAAGAAATGCAGAACTTTTGTTCCGCAAATCTTGTTAGTTGTAATATAATGTTGAAAGCTTACCTAGAACATGTGATGTTTGAAGAAGCAAAAAAACTGTTCAATATGATGTCAGAGGATAGGAACCATATCAGCAGGAAATCTGATTACAGGGCTCGTGTGATACTGGATATCTACACATTCAACACCATGTTGGATGCATGCATTGCAGAAAAGAAGTGGGATGATTTTGAGAATATTTACAGAGGGATGCTGCACCGTGGTTTTCACTTCAATGCAAAACGTCATCTTCGGATGATATTAAATGCTTCTGGAGCGGTAAAGGTATCTTCCTTTCCCCCCTGTTATTTCATTTCATGGCATAAGGTTAATGCGTAGGATATAATTGAATGGTGGAAAATAATCTGTGGCTAACTCTGATTAGTTGATTGAGGATACATAGCCCGCCTTGAAATTTTGAGGCTAAGGCATGGTTACTGCTGTTGTTTTTGATGGGGCATAATACTTGTTTGGACATCTTATGGAAAGGAAATGTTCATGTGTTTTGGTGTTTATCCATTGGAGCGAATGGAACATTTTCCATATATAAATATAATAGTAAAATCAAACAAATAATATTTTCAAAAAACCCAAATCTGATCCTCTATGTCCAAGATATTTAGATTTAGTTCAGATTCTATTGTAAGCAGAGTGTATGTTCATTAAGTGCTATGAAAGGAACAGGGAGTAATTAAACTTTTAGGGATATCTAGATATGCTGCCAATTAAAATGGAAAGAACAAAGAAACTATAATATTGGACTTCCAACACGGAAAGAATAGAAAAAGCGAAACTGATAGTATGGTAATGCAAGGGGGATTTTTAAAAAAAATAATCAAATCCCTTAAACTATATTATTAGTTAGGCAACGTTTCAAACATATTTGGTTTCTAACAATTCGAGTCTAATAGACTCGAATTGTTAGAAACTAAATATGTTTGAAACGTTGCTTAACTAATAATATAGTTTGGGTTTCATAGTTATTTTTTTAAAAAATCCATGCAAGGGTCTAAACTTTGGTTTTGGGGTATGTTGGAAATTTATTATCAAAGATATTCCCTGGTTTACAAACAATCATGCACACCCATGCACAAACGTACATGTTTGTTTGTTTGTTTTTGTTTATAATTTTTCTCCTCTGAGCATTGTGACATCATCCGCCCTGCTTTGTCACCCATTATCTAAAACATTGACAATCCATACTCATCTTAGTGACATCCCAAGGATTCAGTGTTTTTGAAAGATAATCTTTTAGCGATATCATACCAAGAAAAAAAGGATCTCTGATTATATACTCTTCATATATATACTAACTCTTTAATATTTTACCTATATAAATTTTTTTTTACCTATATCATTCAAGAGTGTTTATGGAGTTTTACATATGTACTTGTGTGTCTCTCGTGGCCTTCTTATTTATTTTGTTCTTATTTTTGTGCACATGCATGCATGCTTACACATAGATGTGAGTTCCAGAATGAGATGTTTAGGTGTTGTTTGGATTTTGAGATATGAGTTAACAAAACTGAGTTTTGTTAACTCATATCTCAAAATCCGTGGGCCCCACATGCATGAAGTTTGTTTGGCTTTTTTTTCCGGATGTGAACTCAGTTAACAAATCTCAAAATTTTAAGATATGAGTTATCAAAGTAGGAAACTCCGGAGGGCTTGTTTTCATTTTTTTGAGTTATGAGATTTGTTAACTCATGGCAATTTTCGTAATTATTCAGCACAATTGGGCCCCACGGTCAGAGGGTTGTCCCATCAGTCTCAACTTTACTCCTTCCAACGGTCATAAATCACTTCTCTACACAACCATCTTTTTCCTTTTTTCATTCTTCACTTTCTTCTAAAGAAGCTCCCAAATCCACTGCAAAAGCTCCTCCCAGTCCGGTCTTGCACAGCCATCTGAAGGAGAAATTTGGAGCTGAAGGAAATCTCCATCTGACGTGCTCCTCTGTAGTGGTGTGTTTTGGATACTCTTTTATTTTATTTTGCAAGAGCATCAATAGTAAAGTAAACATAAAACAAACTAGAATCTACAGTTAGATGAACTCATCAATCTACAATACTACTTGATACAGAACAAGTAATGAACTTCATGTCAATAATCAACTTAATTCCTTTGCCATTTTCTCACCCATTTATTTCTTAAACAACAACACCCATATGATTTGTAAATTCCAATCTCTACCCAGTACTCCCTTCCCACATGAAATCCCAACCGAAACCTTAAAATTTGAAACAATACCACATTAAAAAAAAAAAAAGTTCATTTTTTCCCTAAAATTTCAAAAAAGATGTGGGAAAAATTCATACACTAGTCTTGGTAATTTTCCTTTGGAGCCGTCGGATTCCTCTTGATGTGAATGCTACCGCCGTCGGATTCATACACGAGTCTCAGAATACTCTCTGTTTCTCTTTGTTACAAGCTTTCAGCCTCATTATCAAAGCTCCAGTGCCGTCGTTCACCGAAAACCCCAAAAAATCAGTAGAAAAAAAAAAAAGCAATAATGCGCAAGCAACAGAGACAAAGAAAGGGGCATGAACAACAACAGAAAAAACAGAGCACAACCAACAGAAAAAAAAAAAAAAAAAAAACGAAGGGGAGAGGCAAAGAAAAAAACAGAGCACAACCATCGACGCCGTAGGTCCAGACCGTGATTTTCGTCGCTGGGTTCGTGGAGGGGTTTGGGAGAATAACAGGGGAAAAACGAAGAGAAAATCATTGAAAAACGAAGGGAGAAAAACGGGGAAAAACAAAGAGACAATCACAGGAAAACAAAGGGGAGAGGCAGAGAAAGACAGAGTAAGGGGAAAAAGAAAAAAAAGGAAAGAGGAAAGTCTCTGACATGGGTTAGTGTGTAGGTCCCTTTTTTTAGATTTTTTTGGTTGAAACCATAACTGAGTTATATGTGCCAAACAGGTCCGTGTAGAAAATTGGATTATTTTGAGTGATGAGTGATGAGTGACGAGTGATGAGTGATGAGTGAAGAAAATTGAGTGAAGAGTGATGAGTGATGAAAAAAAAAAAAACCAAACAGGGCCTTAATCATCAACCAGAATCTCTCAAATGGGTCTGGCATAACTAGAATCTCCAAAATCTCTCTCGCACTGCATGTCACTAGGTGTTTCCCTTCTGTAGAATACTAGGAAAAGAAAATCTCCTTGTTAGTAGTTTAATTTAATCTTCAGTTTCTATTTTTATTGGGTAAAATATCATTTTCGTCCCTAAACTATCACAAAAGTTCATTTTTCGTCCCTAAACTTTAAAAAGTTCTATTTTCGCCCCTAAACTTTAAAAAGTTCTATTTTCGTCCCTAAACTTTTCCAAACGTATTGATTTTCGTCCCTTCCATATCAGCACTCTGTCAAGCCACGTCAGCACTCTGTCAGAACTTTTGAAAGTTTAGGGACGAAAATAGAACTTTTGAAAGTTTAAAGACGAAAAACAAACTTTTGTGATAGTTTAGGGACGGAAAATAGAACTTTTGAAAGTTTAGGGACGAAAAACGAACTTTTGTGGTAGTTTAGGGACGAAAATGATATTTTACCCATTTTTATTCATTGGTGGGAGTTATGCATAATTGCCAGGGAGTGTTACTGGAGACAACTTCGAATCACTTGGCCAAGGCAGATAGGACTCCACCACCTGCCCTCGTCAAAGAAAAGTTTTGCATGAAGCTAGAGAACGATGACTATATGGTTGCTCTCACCTGTATAATTAGTCATTCCATTCCTGAGTTGCAGGCATTCTCTAATTCGGCATGGTTGAATTTTCTTAAGGAAAATGCTCACAGGTTTCGTAAGGATGCTCGTTTTCGGTTGATACAAGAGGTTAGCATCCATACTAACAGAACTGAATTGTCAAACCTAGCAGTCCAGAATCTCATATCAGCTTGTAAAGAATTTTGTAGGATTCACATGACATAGCTGAGATTAAAGAAATCGAAATTGTTTGTAGTGCTCAAACTGAATTAGCTTTTAAATCCTGATTAACTATTATTTGTGTTCATCTTTACCATTATATAACAGAAACAAGCATTTTTACTTCTTAGAGTACCTAGTGCTTAAGGGTGTGTTTGTTTGGAGGTGAAATAGGGTAGATGGAAAACTTTGGAAAGAAAATGGGAAGAAAATTCTTTTTGGAGTGTGTTTGGTTGGGTGGGAAGGAAGGAAGGAAAATAAATGGTAGGATCCGGGTGTTTTCTCTCTGGACTACCAAAAAGTTTTCTCCCCAAAATGGAGAGAAAACTGAAGAGAGAAAATGAGGTTACTTAATGGACAAAAATGCCCATGTGCACTTGCACATGGGCAATTTATCCAATTCTTTTTTTTTGGCTTTCATGGGCAGTTTTTTTTTTTTTTTTTTTTGATAAGTAACGAAAAATATATATAAAAGAAGAACACAGCCCCGTACATAGGAAATGTACTAGACAGGCAAAAACATCAAGAAACCAAATTACAACGATCAAACAAAACAGGAAGAGAAAAACAAGAAAAAGATGGTATAGCTAAACACCATTTGAAAAGAGAAAAAAAGAAAAAAGATTTAAACTCAAGAAAGGACCGTTCGCGACCCTCAAAGCTTTTGGCATTCCGTTCCCGCCAGACACACCACATCAAACAGTGAGGCACCATCCTCCAAATAACTATATTACAATGACGCCTGAAGTTACATGACCAACAATCCAGCAAGTCCACTACCCTTTGCGGCATTACCCAACAAATACCAAACAAGCAAAAGACCATACTCTACATCTCATAAGCGAAAGGACAGTGAAGAAGGAGATGATCAACAAATTCTCCACACCTTTTGCACATAAAACACCACTCAAGGACAACAAGATGCCTCTTCCGAAGGTTATCAATAGTTAGAATCTTGCCTAAAGCCGCAGTCCAAGAGAAAAAAGCAACCCGGGGGGAACTTTCGATTGCCACACCATTTTTCATGGGAAGGAAATGGCAGTAGAGGGGGATAGGGAGTGATAATACCTGCTCACCTCAAAACCCCTACTGTTGGCCGACTTCCAACAAAGTAGGTCAGAACCAACACCTCGCACCTTAGTGGAATAGATCAAGACCAAACACAAATCCAAAGATTGTGACTCTTGATCATTCACTAGGCGCCGAAACTGTAGGTCCCAAAAAAAACTCCCATTAGCAAAGCACATAACCTCAGAAACTGAAGCATCCCTTGTCCTACTAATATTATATAAATCTGGAAACGCTTCCTTAAGAGGACGATCCCTACACCATACATCATCCCAAAACTTCACATGAGAACCATCACCCACATCATACCGAAGGAACTTAAAAAAATTCAGCCAGCCTCTTCTAATGAACTTCCACAAACAAATACCATACGTTCCAGATACGGATTTTGTACACCAACCACCCCACTCATTCCCATACTTCGCCCCAGTGACCCTTCTCCAAAGTGAATCATTCTCCGCACCATAACGCCACAACCATTTGGCTAATAAGGCAGAGTTAAACCTTCTCAGGCACCGAATGCCAAGCCCTCCATTCTTCACTGGCCTACAAACCTTTGACCAACTTACTAAATGAATTTTACGTTTACCACCGATACCATTCCAAAGAAAGTCTCTTTGTAAATCCTCCATCCGCTTAGCCACCTTAACTGGAATAGGGAAAAGGGAAAGAAAATAAGTAGGAAGGCTAGAGAGAGTACTCTTAATAAGGATAACCTTGCCCCCCTTAAATAAATACAATCTCTTCCATTCAGCTAGCCTTCTTTCCATCTTCATGGGCAGTTGCCTCTTCCTTTTCTTTTTTCGTGGGCTATGAGTGTGATAGTTGTTTTTTCTTTCTCCTTTTTTTTTTTTTTTTTTTTGACTAGACATGATTTTTATTTTTTAATAAATTGGGTGATTGCTTTTTTTTTTTTTTTTTGGTTTGTCACTTTTTTGTTTTAATTGGCTATCATTTTTTAACAAGCGTGTATGAGTAAATTTATATAAACTCACTTTTTTCATCCTTCTAGTTTTTCACTCCCAACCAAACAAAAAAGAGAGAAATTAAAATCCTTTCTATTCTCCCACTTTTCTATCATCCCACAATTTTCTATCCTTTTATTTTTCCACCTCTCCAACCAAACAAACTCTAAAACTCCCATTTTTGTGGGGTATGAGAGAGATGGTTGGTAGATAGTCTTACCCTTGATAGTTTTTGAAGTGGCTTATTCTTGGACTTGAATCGAACAGAGACATTAGATTGCATACTTGTCTTTTCAGAGGCAAAGAAAGACCCATTTACAACCTGTTATTGGGTGATTGTTTTTTTGTTTTTGTTTTTTTGGTTTGTCACTTTTTTTGTTTTAATTGGCCATAATTTTTAACAAGAGTGTATAAGTAAATTTATATAAATTCACTTTTTCTATCCCTCCAGTTTTTCACTCCCAACCAAACAAAAAGGAGAGAAATTAAAATCCTTTCTATTCTCTCAGATTGGCAGGAACGGACCCACTAAGGGGCATTCCCCTCCCCCAAATTAGCTATTTTATTTGCTTGCCCATATTTTAGAGTTATAGTTGGTCCAAATAGCCTGAAAGAAACTAATCACTTAACACTTTTTTTGGACCCAAGGCCCCTCCATAGTCCAAATACAACACACAAAAAAATCCACAAATCGCCAATATCATAATTCAATAACTTATAACCAAAAAAATCTCATAGAAAAAAAAAATTCTCTTACGGGGTGACAATAATTTATATAACTTTTTAATTGATTTATAAATTATGAGAAAGTCAATCACAATATTTAAATTTTTTTCAAAAGATAAAATGCAAAATTCTTTTAGAAGTCAATATTGATGATGTAATATTGCTAACTCTTAATATTAATATCCCAATTTTTTAAAATCCTCATATAAAGTTTTGAAAACTTCATTAGTGTAATTTTTACTTGCATCCAAAAATATAATTTTATCATATTAGTGAGTTGGTCAACGTGATAAAATCAATATATTAATTCCAATTATCCAAAATTTGGAGATCTGAATTCATTTTCTTTTTTTTATTCTTCTTCGAAAATGTTAGAATATCATATTATAACTTTCAACTTTTTTGGTTTATATTATTTTCTTCTTGACTTAAATATTTATGATAATAGTGTAATTGTTTTGTCTACTATGAACTTTTTTTTTTAATAAACCATATCACTTGAAATTTTGTTGGTTCATGCTTTGACCCCTCCTAAGTTCAAATCTTGGTTCCATCCCTGAAGATCGGAGAAGAAACAATTTAGGCCCTTTGAATGTGAACGCATGAGCCAAGCGAAGTTTCTGTTTGAAATTTCTCAATATGAATCAAAAAGCCAAATGCCGGAAAGGGGAAAAAAACATTATATATGTTGCGACTGTTGGAGAAAAAAACAACAATTATTTAATATAATAAACCGTTACGTTGGAAAGACAAATATCAATATGTAATTATGTGTGTGTGTATATATATATATATATATATAAAATTTAAAAAAAAAAAAATAAAAGCAGCAGGATTTACATTGCATTTCACAAAATTATCAATTAGCCAAATCTCAGTGGCGCAATTTTTACATCCAAGATCTGCTAAAACTAGAGGAGCATTATTACAACTTTTGTCCACAAAATTAAATTCACAGTATCTGAAATTAGGGGGCCGTTTGATATAGTATTTTCAGCAACGCTTTTCAGTTTTTAAATAACATTACACGAATTTTCACATACTTTTTCATCCACACATATTTCCAAAAAATACAAACAACATTATAAGAACAATGTTATCAAACAAACCCTAGATATTGCTAGTTTCACTTTGTTGAACAGAGCATTTCAGGTCACTTATTTATTTATTTTTTTTTGGGGGGTGGGGGGGTGTGTGGAATCCATGTGAGAAGCAGCAATGGCAAGTTGGCAACACTTAAGTGGCTCTCAAGTTGAACCTCCTGAATTCCCTGCTGGTTAAAAAATTGTAGGACATGCCAGAATCCTGCAAAATGAGCCTCCAGCCAGCATTGGCCCACAATCGCCTCAACCTTAGCTGCAACAAAATTTACATTGAAATCTCTAATCACTGCAGCATTTACCTTGGAGTAAGGTAACTGTGGGGGCTTCCATATTAGGAAATGTACTTTCTGCAGTATCTCAGACGAAATTTTGCAGCCAAGTAGTGTTCAAGCATCTCCATACCTATATATACCAAGTGGATTTCTGTACTCCTGGTTCCCCAAATTATTCTGCATTTCTGTACGCCATAACTTCCATGACAGAGTGGAAAATAGTTTCAGTGAGAAAGTATTCTTGTGGTGCAGCATCCAGTAGAATAGATCAGTCCAGTTATAGGTTAGTGTGGGATAAAGTTTATGCCTTCAAGTAATTGCCATACCTTCTTGGCATCTGGGCAAGACCACAAAGCATGTAAACTGGTTTCAGGAGCTTCATTACACTGCTCACAAGTCACCAAAGAGATGATGAATTTGGAAAATAGATGAGGCTTTGTGGGTAAGATAAACCGCAGAGCAGGCCATGAAAAACAATCTTGTTAGGAACCCGAGCCTTCCACAGTTTCTTCCACATAATTGTTGAGCTGTGATTGTTTGAAGCCTCTTCTAAACCTGACACTGCCTCGTGGTCTGACAAATCATATGCACTCCAAATTGGAAAATCTCCAATTTTTGCAGCCACCCAAAAGATACTGTAATCAAAATGTTGAGAATTTCACGGAATGCTTTGAATGACAGCAGCTTCTTGCGGCATGAACAAACTGTCCAGAACAATCCTCCTGCAAGTCCTTGCATTATCATCCAGCAAGTCACACACATAGTTTGCTGCAGATTGAGGATTTCTTAGTAAAACCACCCTGAATGTACTTGGTGTCAGCAGCTGCCTATCTTCCCAGATGTTAACCTGTCTTCCATCACTATCATCCAACAGTAGCTCAACTGTGCAACCTTTCTAGCTTCCATTATACTTCTCCAACCAAATGACGCATTTGATGGTAACTTTGTGTTAACAATAAGGGGTTGATAGGAAGGATTTACAGCTGTATTGCATTAAAAGTTTACCAGAGCATTACATTTGGAGAAAACCAAAAAAAAAAAAAAAAGAAGATATTTAATCAATAATAAGAGCCAATTGACAGTTAATTTAAATGCCTGACCATTTTGGGTCCTTGACCACTTTCGCAAGAGCCCAAGGTGAGTGTGAGAGGAGCATAGCTACTTGGCTAATACTTCTACATTGACGCTCTTCTAACTATCCACTTTGGCAAAGGCTTCAAGCTTCTCAGATGTTTGATCCCATCCTTCCATTAATTAATTAAATAAAAGTTCACCAACAAGAAAAATTTGTGTTATTCCCACATGAAGAAAAAAAAAGTGATACGGTATGATATTAATTTTTGAGTTTGGGTCAATTTGGATGTGAGTGCCAAAAGGTGCCACTAAGGTACAAGTATCACAATATTTTGAAGTTAGTGGGAAGAAAAGTAATGACTTACAGGTAATGAACAGCAAACGTTTAGCCTTCCAGGTCATTTTCATTAGATTCTTCAAAATCAGCTATTAATCCTTTGAGTTTTGAATCCTCTTTGGCTGTGGATCCTCATTATAGTAGCACTCTCCTTCCATTATAAAAAAGTTCCCCAACAAGTAAAGAAAAAAATCTGTATTATTCAAACCTGATGAAAAGACTTAAAAAAAAAGAAAAAAGAAAACTGATATGTAATGATTTTTTTTTTTTTTTTTTGGAGGAAGGAATGATTTTAATTTTTGAGTTTGTGGTGAATGGGGTGTGAATGCCGAAAGGTAATGTTAACTAGCAAAATACTTTGAACTTTCGTTATTCCCTCTCAAAAAAGGGGTAAAAAATCTACAAAGAAAAACTCCAATATATACATATAACAAATTAACATTTTTATCATGCCAATTTAAACCTGACAATCGAAACCCACACTTTCATTTCATTGGATTCACCTCCCCAAAAAATAAAAGAGAACATCAAGACTTTTAAACTGTAATAGCAAGGAGAAAGATGATGACTTACAAGCAAAGAAGTCAAAACATTCCTAATATCAGCCATACATCCTCCAAGTCTTTGGATGTGATTCATTGTTAGAGTAGCCTTCTCCACTAGGTCCAGCCCATCTTCCTCATCAAGTCTTAGCTTATTTCTGCTACCTTCTGCAGCTGAATTGTAGGAATCATGGCTGAGATCACCCAGTTCGTCATAGAGCTTCCTGCTGTTAATGCTTAACTGTGTCAAAGTTTGATTGGGATCTTCAATGTCTTGGTAAATATCCTTCTTCCCTCCGTGAATAGATTCAAGCTTCTTGGATATTTGATCCCCTCCTTCCACTAAATAAAAGTTCCCCAAGACAACAAGAAAAATTTGTATTATACTAACCTGATTAAAAATAAAAAAGATGATGACCTGCAAAGTAGTAAGAAGAAAAGATGTTCACTTACTGGCAAAGTCGTCAAAAATTTCCCCTTGAATCCACTTTGGCTGTGGTTCCTCGTTAGAGTAGCCTTCTCCACTAGGTCCAGCCCCATCATCCACACCACGGCTGTGCTTATTTCCGCTACTTTCTATGGCTGAATTGTCAATATCATGATGTACTACACCAAAATCCTCATACAGTGTGCTGTTGTTGTTGATGCACTGTGCCATGGTTTGATTGGGATCTTCCATGTCTTGCTTGTATACCAACTGAACCCCAATTTTCTCCACCACCTCTGCAAATATTTGAATCTTGAGTTGACTGAATCCATTGGCATCAATGCGACTACATATTTTGCCCCAATTGAAGATGTAATGGTGAGTGGACAAATATAGCAGCCAAAAATGAGGTGATTCAATTCTACCATATTTTGTCGTAAAATAATAAGATTGTGAGAAATCTGCAATCTGAAGTCCATTGAGCTGAAAAATACATGTAAAATTCCAATTTCTATGATATTGATGTGACCCATTGGGTACAAAAACAACACACAACACAATTCCTATTAGCTCATCACACCCAAGAAAAGACAATTGTATGTTATCACCCTGAAACTCATTGCTAAACCATTTTGGAATTTCACCTCCAGGAATAACAATATTTGGTAGTCCCTGAAATAAACAAGGCATAATGTTAGAGAGAGATAGAGAGAGAGAGAGAGAGAGACCTGAAGCATGTTACTGCCGTTTTGAATATAGTAAACCAATTTCAAGCAGTTGAAACATTGGAAAAGGGAGTGATCTGACATAAAAGGATAAAATTGCAGTTCTGGCAATCTCTCCAGTGAGCTACAATCGTTTGCAATTACAGAATCAATAGTTGACGGAACATTTCTCAATGATTGAAGCCTCTTGCAACCCTCCAAATAGAGTCTTCGAAGATTAAAGAGTTGGGACACGCTTTCAGGAAGGGAAGCAAAATTATTTCCACTTAGGTTTAAGCATTCTAAAGATGACAAGTAAACAATGTCATCGGGGATTGACAAAAGATCACAATCATTAATACGCAAATATGTTAAAGAATGCAGACCCAATAAAGAAGGCAATAAGGAAGGCAATAATAAGCCCACTAAAATAGGACTTGTTGGCAGGGAAGAACATAAAAATGACGGCAATCCTATGCACTCCAAAGGACTTGTTGGCTGGGAAAATGGTAAATTCCATAATGAGTCCATCAACTCAAGACTAGCTGGCTGGGAATAAAATTCAGATAATTTCCATCCACGGATATATAGATGTTTGAGATTTTTAAGGAGAACAACGGAAGAAGGAAACTCTGTTATGGATGTCCAACACAAATTGAGCACCTCCAACTCTTTCATATTTCCTATGTTCTTTGGCAAGTTTTCAAATTTTAAGCATCGAAAAAGATCAAGAGATTCAAGCGATTTCAAATTAAAAATGGTGCTAGGAAGGCGCACAAGATTCATGCAAAACCTTAAGAGTCAATGCAGTAAGTTTAGTCAAACGGCCAATTGATGAAGGCATCTCCTCTATAATTGTTTTACTCAAATCAAGCGTCTTTAGACCTTTGATTATCCATGGGTTCTCTGGCAAGTTTTTGAATCTTGAGCATGTAGAAAGATCAAGAGCCCCTTGGAACTTAAAACCACAAGTTGTGTTAGGAAGACAACCAAGTTTAAAGCAATCAAGTAGAGTCAGTGAAGTAAGGTGCATCAAACGTTCAATTGATGAAGGCAACTCTTTTATAGCTGTTCCACTCAAACCAAGCTTCTTTAGACCTTTGACATTCCCAAGATTCTCTGGCAAGTTTTCAAAACTTGAGCACCCAGAAATCTCAAGACATTCAAGCGAATTCAAACAACAAATGGTGTCAGGAAGACACAAGATTTCTGCAACTCATAAGAGTCAATGAAGTAAGGGCTGTCAAACCATCAATTGATGAAGGCAGCTCTTTTATATCTGTTCCACTCAAGTGAAGGTTCTTGAGACCTTTGAGATTCCTTAGGTTCTCCGGCAAGTTGTCACAATTTGAGCACCCACAAAGACCAAGCCATACAAGCGAATTCAAACTACAAATGGTGCTAGGAAGACACACAAGATTCTTACAATCATTGAGAATCAATAAAGTAAGGGTTGTCAAGCCATCAATTGATGAAGGCAGCTCTTTTATAGTCGTTCCACCCAAATAAAGATACTTGAGACCTTTGAGATTCCCTAGGTTCTCTAGCAGGTTGTCACAATTTGAGCACCCAGAGAGATCAAGAGATACCAGTAATTTCAAACAACAAATGGTGCTAGGAAGGCACACAAGATTCTTACAATCTTTGAGACTCAATAAAGTAAGGGCTGTCAAACCTGCAATTGATGATGGCAACTCTTTTATAGCTATTCCACTCAAAGAAAGCTCCTTGAGACCTTTGAGATTCCCTAGGTTCTCTGGCAAGTTGTCAAAAATTGAGCACATCCAAAGATCAAGGAATTCAAGCGAATTCAAACTACAAATGCTGCTAGGAAGGCACACAAGATTCTTACAATCGATAAGAGTCAATAAAGTAAGGGCTGTCAAACCATCAATTGATGAAGGAAGCTCTTTTATAGCTGTTCCACTCAAATAAAGATACTCGAGACCTTTGAGATTCCCCAAGATCTTTGGCAAATTGTCACAATTTGAGCACCTAGAGAGATCAAGAGATACTAGCAATTTCAAACTATAAATGGTGCTAGGAAGGCACACAAGAATCTTACAATCTTCGAGAGTCAATGAAGTAAGGGCCGTCAAACCATCAATTGATGAAGGCAGTCTTCCTACCTGTTCAACAAAAATGAATAAACGGCTTCCAAACCGACAATTGATAAAGGCAGCTCTTTTATAGCTGTTCCACTCAAATCAAGCTCCACGAGACCCTTGAGATTCCCTAGGTTCTCTGGCAAGTTGTCAAAATTTGAGCAACCAGAGAGATCAAGATGTTCCAGCAATTTCAAACAACAAATGGTGCTAGGAAGGCACACAAGATTCTCACAATTTTTGAGAGTCAATGAAGTAAGGGTTGTCAAACCATCAATTGATGAAGGCAGCTCTTTTATAGCTGTTCCACTCAAATCAAGCTCCTCGAGACCCTTGAGATTCCCTAGGTTCTCTGGCAAGTTGTCACAATTTGAGCAACCAGAGAGATCAAGATGTTCCAGCAATTTCAAACAACAAACGGTGCTAGGAAGGCACACAAGATTCTTACAATCTTTGAGAGTCAATGAAGTAAGGGTTGTCAAACCATCAATTGATGAAGGCAGCTCTTTTATAGCTGTTCCACTCAAATCAAGCTCCTCGAGACCTTTGAGATTCCCTAGGTTCTCCGGCAAGTTGTCACAATTTGAGCACCCAGAGAGATCAAGAGATACCAGCAATTTCAAACTAAAAATGGTGCTAGGAAGGCACACAAGATTCTCACAATCTCTGAGAGTCAATGAAGTAAGGGCTGTCAACCCGTCAATTGATGAAGGCAGCTCTTTTATAGCTGTTCCACTCAAATCAAGCTCCTCGAGACCCTTGAGATTCCCTAGGTTCTCCGGCAAGTTGTCACAATTTGAGCACCTGGAGAGATCAAGACATTCCAGCAATTTCAAACTACAAATGGTGCTAGGAAGGCACACAAGATTCTCACAATCTCTGAGAGTCAATGAAGTAAGGGCTGTCAAACCGTCAATTGATGAAGGCAGCTCTTTTATAGCTGTCCCACTCAAATAAAGCTGCTCGAGACCTTTGAGATTCCCTAGGTTCTCCGGCAAGTTGTCACAATTTGAGCACCCAGAGAGATCAAGAGATCGCCGCAATTTCAACTACAAAAGGTGCTAGGAAGGCACACAAGATTCTTACAATCTGTGAGAGTCAATGAAGTAAGGACTGTCAAACCGTCAATTGATGAAGGCAGCTCTCTTATAGCTGTTCCACTCAAATAAAGCTGCTCGAGACCTTTGAGATTCCCTAGGTTCTCCGGCAAGTTGTCACAATTTGAGCACCCAGAGAGATCAAGAGATCGCAGCAATTTCAAACAACAAATGGTGCTAGGAAGGCACACAAGATTCTTACAATCTCTGAGAGTCAATGAAGTAAGGACTGTCAAACCGTCAATTGATGAAGGCAGCTCTCTTATAGCTGTTCCACTCAAATAAAGCTGCTCGAGACCTTTGAGATTCCCTAGGTTCTCCGGCAAGTTGTCACAATTTGAGCACCCAGAGAGATCAAGAGATCGCAGCAATTTCAAACTACAAAAGGTGCTAGGAAGGCACACAAGATTCTTACAATCTCTGAGAGTCAATGAAGTAAGGGCTGTCAAACCGTCAATTGATGAAGGCAGCTCTCTTATAGCTGTTCCACTCAAATAAAGCTGCTCGAGACCTTTGAGATTCCCTAGGTTCTCCGGCAAGTTGTCACAATTTGAGCACCCAGAGAGATCAAGAGATCGCAGCAATTTCAAACTACAAAAGGTGCTAGGAAGGCACACAAGATTCTTACAATCTCTGAGAGTCAATGAAGTAAGGGCTGTCAAACCGTCAATTGATGAAGGCAGCTCTCTTATAGCTGTTCCACTCAAATAAAGCTGCTCGAGACCTTTGAGATTCCCTAGGTTCTCCGGCAAGTTGTCACAATTTGAGCACCCAGAGAGATCAAGAGATCGCAGCAATTTCAAACAACAAATGGTGCTAGGAAGGCACACAAGATTCTTACAATCTCTGAGAGTCAATGAAGTAAGGGCTGTCAAACCGTCAATTGATGAAGGCAGCTCTCTTATAGCTGTTCCACTCAAATAAAGCTGCTCGAGACCTTTGAGATTCCCTAGGTTCTCCGGCAAGTTGTCACAATTTGAGCACCTAGAGAGATCAAGAGATCGCAGCAATTTCAAACAACAAATGGTGCTAGGAAGGCACACAAGATTCTTACAATCTCTGAGAGTCAATGAAGTAAGGGCTGTCAAACCGTCAATTGATGAAGGCAGCTCTCTTATAGCTGTTCCACTCAAATAAAGCTGCTCGAGACCTTTGAGATTCCCTAGGTTCTCTGGCAAGTTGTCACAATTTGAGCACCCAGAGAGATCAAGAGATCCCCGCAATTTCAAACAACAAATGGTGCTAGGAAGGCACACAAGATTCTTACAATCTCTGAGAGTCAATGAAGTAAGGGCTGTCAAACCGTCAATTGATGAAGGCAGCTCTCTTATAGCTGTTCCACTCAAATAAAGCTGCTTGAGACCTTTGAGATTCCCTAGGTTCTCTGGCAAGTTGTCACAATTTGAGCACCTAGAGAGATCAAGACGTTCCAGCAATTTCAAACAACAAATGGTGCTAGGAAGGCACACAAGATTCTTACAATCTCTGAGAGTCAATGAAGTAAGGGCTGTCAAACCGTCAATTGATGAAGGCAGCTCTCTTATAGCTGTTCCACTCAAATAAAGCTGCTTGAGACCTTTGAGATTCCCTAGGTTCTCTGGCAAGTTGTCACAATTTGAGCACCTAGAGAGATCAAGACGTTCCAGCAATTTCAAACTACAAAAGGTGCTAGGAAGGCACACAAGATTCTTACAATCTCTGAGAGTCAATGAAGTAAGGGCTGTCAAACCATCAATTGATGAAGGCAGCTCTTTTATAGCTGTTTCACTCAAATAAAGCTCCTCGAGACCTTTGAGATTCCCTAGGTTCTCTGGCAAGTTGTCACAATTTGAGCACCCAGAGAGATCAAGAGATCGCAGCAATTTCAAACAACAAAAGGTGCTAGGAAGGCACACAAGATTCTTACAATTTCTGAGAGTCAATGAAGTAAGGGCTGTCAAACCGTCAATTGATGAAGGCAGCTCTTTTATAGCTGTTTCACTCAAATAAAGCTCCTCGAGACCTTTGAGATTCCCTAGGTTCTCTGGCAAGTTGTCACAATTTGAGCACCCAGAGAGATCAAGAGATCGCAGCAATTTCAAACAACAAAAGGTGCTAGGAAGGCACACAAGATTCTTACAATTTCTGAGAGTCAATGAAGTAAGGGCTGTCAAACCGTCAATTGATGAAGGCAGCTCTTTTATAGCTGTTCCACTCAAATAAAGCTCTTTGAGACCTTTGAGATTCCCTAGGTTCTCTGGCAAGTTGTCAATATTTGAGCACCCAGAAAGAACAAGACATTCTAGTGATTTCAAACTACAAATGGTGTCAGGAAGACACACAAGATTTTTGCAAGACTTTAGATGAAAAAAAACAAGCTTTTTAAGAATTCCAACGGAGGGGTGAAGCTCACATAATTTTTGACAATATGAAAGAGTTAATTTCTCAAGATTTGGGACTCCAGTGAAGTCTGGGGATATAATCAAGCCTGATCTAGACAAGTTGATGATCTTCAACTTGTCAAAATTCTGTTTTAAGGAAAAAAAAAAAGTTAAAAAAGAAGTCAAGTTGATGAGTTTCCTAGTGTCTAATTTATTGAAATTTAAATGCAAAGTTGTGAGGATACTTAATAACACAATTACCCTTATTCCTATCCAAAGTTGTTCAATTCTGCTCTTTGGCAAACAAAGCATAACAAGCTCATCTGGCTGGAAAGTTGATGGTAGAGAATTTGAAGGATAATACCTCCAACAAAGAACTCTTAAAGAATTTGGAAGATGTTGAGGGTCATGGAAAATACCATCAATTCTAAGAAATTTAAGATTGTACATTTGCGAAATGACCTCAGGGCTCCAACATGTCTCTTTTACTTCATGTTCATCTTCATCTTCATATTCGTCTTCATATTCATATTCATCTTCATCTTCATCATAATTACACAAAATATGCATGGCTTGAACTGCTTCTATTCCCTAATAATCAAGAAGGAATTGGAGAATTGTGAAATATCTTATTAGCATAAATATTTAAATATCAAATTTGTTGAACAAGAAGGTAGGGAATAAGTTCAAATTCTCTAAATAACCTTTTACCTTATTATTTTTCAACACATTTTCAATGTCCTCATAACGCCACAGTCTACTACGCTTCCCACAATCATTAGGGCACTCTTGACGAACTATGTTCTTACCCATTTCTTCAAGTAAATCATGCATCCACAATATATGTCCATCATCATCAATTTTCAAGAGAGATTTATTAATGAGTTGCTTCAATCCAATATCAGCGTAAAGGCCAAGACTATCCAGTACTTCTACTACATAATCCTTCTTCTCATGATTAAAGAAGCATGCAATATGCAGGAATATTTCCTTATCTAAGTCATCAAGTCCATCATAACTTATTTGAAGTACATTGAAAATTTCCTTATTAGGATATTTTTTGAACCTCTCTAATGCACTTTTCCATTCAATGGTACTTTTCCCAAACAAGAAGGAACCCAAAACCTCAAGAGCTAAAGGCAGACCAGCAGCGTACTCTAAAAATTCTTCAAACATCACTAAATACTCATTTGGGACATGATCTTTTTGAAAAGCTTTCGAGCAAAAAAGTTGAAAAGCATCTTTATCATACAATCCTTTAACTTCATATATTTTATCAACTCCATGCGTTTTCAACACATGCACATCTCTTGTTGTTATGATAATTCTACTACCCGGACCAAACCAATCATGCTCCCCAACTAACATTTTTAACTGGGCTAATTTATCTACGTCATCAAGAACAAGAAGAATCCTTTTACGACATAACCTATTCTCGATCTTGAGAACTCCATCACCCTTATCTCTAATTTTCAAATCTTTTTCCTCCAAAATATTAGAAATAAGTTTCTGCTGTAGTCCAACTAAACCATGTTTTTCAGAATTTTCCCTAACATCCTCAATAAAACTATAAGCTTCAAATTCTTTGGAAACCATATGGTAAACAACTCTAGCAAGAGTTGTCTTACCCATTCCCCCCATTCCCCAAACCCCTATAAAGCGAACATCGTTTGACCCTATAGCTAAAAACGGCTCCAATTCCACCATTCGAGAGTATATTCCTACCAGGTCCCTGGTAATGTAAGGGAATGCATCATATTTCAAGTGAAGTGATATCCATCCCATGATGTCTTTGATGTCTTCTGTCTCATACCTGCAACCAAAAAGGTACAATATGCATTGAGTTTGAACCACCAAGAGTTCACGCAAAAAAAAAAAAAAAAAAAAATATATATATATATATATATATATATATATAACATATATGATGTTCAATTCGGTTGAGTGAAACAAAAATATGTAAAGTGATCCACTCAGGAAAAAGTTGAAAGAAGTAGAATGGAACATGTATGTAGATCTGCTTAAGGTTCCAAATAAAGTTATATATATGAAGTGGTTCATCTGAATATAATTAAAAGAAATAAATAATTAGTCAAGTTTAATTACCTAGTATTCTTTAAATGACATCCAGCAAGATTGCCCACTTCTCTCAAAGCGTCTCTCCATTTCTCCACCCTCTCTTTGTTCTCCTTTCTTTCAGGTTCAATAAATGCCTGCTCAAAAGTTCGTTTCCGTATATTAGATGGATCCACATAGTGAAAAACAGGCAAAATTGTCATT
Organism: Quercus ilex subsp. ballota; assembly: GCA_032727855.1. Lineage (NCBI taxonomy): Eukaryota > Viridiplantae > Streptophyta > Magnoliopsida > Fagales > Fagaceae > Quercus > Quercus ilex. The sequence goes on along the minus strand of CM064914.1, from coordinate 14,674,422 downwards.
CCCATCTCTTTCTTGCAGTGAATGATGTGTGCAAGTTCATCTAAGCACCAAGCTGAAGATGCGTAGTCTTTTGAGATAATGACGATAGCAAATCTCGACTCCCCTATTGCTTTCAACAGCTCTGGTGAGATGGGTTTTCCTCTGTCAAGGTTTTTATCGTCTTTAAAAGTGTGAATGCCTTTTTGTCTCAAAGCATCATAAAGATGACCCACAAAATTGTAGCGGGTGTCCTCGCCTCTGAAGCTGAGGAAGACATCATACTTCCATCGGGCAGCAGCAGCAGAAGAACTTGGGAAAGATGACAAGTCCGTTTTCATGTCCAATAAAGCCATTAGAAAAATAGATCTGCACGCAAAATTTAAAAAAACCAAAAAACAAAAAATAATCAATTAGAAATTTCGAACCGAAAAACGATTAAAAAGAAAATAAATTAGGGAAGAAGAAATAACTTGATCCCCAACTAGACTTGTGTAGTTTTGAAAATGCGTCGAATCCAATCTGAAATTTGCAAATGAAGAGAGAGAGGACTGAGGATGGAATTTGGAGAGGACCTAGAAATTTGGAAGTGATGAAATTTCAGTGCTCCTTTTAGGAAATATTACAAGAAACTTCCACTGCTCTTTTTTATTATATTTTTCTGAGCACTTCCACTCCCTAGAAATTTCAGTGCTCCTGAGAGAAAACAAAGAACTAAAGCATGAGTTTTTTTTTTTGGGAGAAGAGCTAAACGATGAGTAGATCCTGAGAGGTCGTGAGGGTACAATGAGAATGAAAGAAAGTGAGAGAGAAAAGAATAAGGTCTGGTAAGGTCAAGGGAGAAGGTAAAGAGATGAGAAAGAGAAACAAAAATATCTGAAAAGTTGAAAAGTACTGAAGACATCGAAAAATGTGAAAGGTCACGTGAAATGTGAAAATACAAAAAATGAATTAAAGAAATGGAGTAGGATTTCATAGTTTACTTTACCCAATACCTACAAGTACAATCTTCGTTATTTGATTACTTTTAACTAAACAATCTCATCTTAGCTGTAATAAGACATTGGCTTAAATTTGATAATAAAAAAAAAAATACATTGGCTTAAAAATCAGTTTTTTTTTTTTTTTTCTATTTATCATATTTTTGATACTATTATAAGTCTCATAATACTTTTTTTTATTATTTATAGATTACATTGTATTATTTCAGCTACCTTTTAATTTTATCTACAATACTTTCAATAAAAAATTTTCAATTTCAACTAAATAAACTCCTTCCAAACGGATTTTAAGTAATATCAAGTTTGAATTTTTTTAACAATCAATCTCATAATTATATCATTGTATAAGGAATTTATTTTATACTCCTAAAATAAGTAATTTAAATAATTTATGTGTATATGTATACCCAGTGCGTAATTTTGGAACAGTACACTAACACACACCAATACTAGAATATTTTGTTCTCACAGCCAATCCAAAAGGACCTCTAAAACAGTATTCAAAACTTTGGTTTATATTGCTCTTTTGCTTTTTACGTTGCTTCCAAGTTAATAGTTTGTATATATATTTATTAAAAAATTAATTATTAAAGTAAAGTAAAAAAAATCATACAATTGTCTTCTAAGAACTGAGATTTTTAAACTTAAAAAAAAAAATCATTTTTAATTTTAACATTAGAATAAATGAATAATTTTAAACCTTTTAACTTCTCTCTCTTACACTAAAAAAGTGCAATTTCATAGTTTAGGTGCTCATTTATCTGTATATATTAAGAGGATTCAGAAAGTTAGTTATTACTTTTTTTACTGTCATATATATTAAGAGAATTCAAAAAATTTAAAAATTAGTACACTTTCTATAGGTGCTACATTCACAACATTTTCACAACAAATCATAGATGCTTAGTTGTTATTAGTTCAAATTTGAACTTAACACTAGGATTACTTTTTTGTCCCAACAATAACAACTAGTAACAACTTGCCACTTAAAATTTGTTTTAAAAATGTTGTGGACATATCATATTTCATTTAAATATACCTCATGAAAGTTTGATACATTTTTTCCTAAAAACTAGCGCACACTAAACTCAGTAATTTACTTCATTTCAAATCTTAAATTTTAGTTTCTTAAAAATTATTTGCTATATAAAATTACGTTAAACTCAAAATAAAAAAAGAATAGCATCACACGTTTTAAAATCCTAAATTTTAGTTTCTTAAAAATTCCTTCCAGTACAAAATTACAATAAGCTCAAAAAAAAAAAAAAAAAGTCTTATCGCACGTGCGGACGTGTGATGGGGCTAGTATATATTGTGCATATGCCTAGTATTAGTCATACAACGGCGTCTTTGCATGACTAAAATAATAAATCATGTCAGCTCAAAAAAACAAAAACATAAATATTGTTAGTTTTATGTATTAATTACTTAAATCCACTCTAAAAGTATAAATTATAAATTCTTTGCACTTTTTCAAACTATTAAAACTTTAAAATTTAAACTATCTTCTTAAATATAATGGAGATTGTGCTTTTTTAGCCTCACTTTATTTTTAACAATTTTTTATTTTATTTTATGAGAATCTATTCTTAGTTTTGAATAAGACACAATTTGCAAGCATTGTTGAAAACATAAAATTAAGATGGCTATTACTACTCTTAGGTCTAAGGTCTTAAAACTTTGATAGTGGGGATGTTGAGGCAATTCTACGTGTTCCCTAACTTGTTATCAGATAAATTATGCTATGTTTTGGTCACATTCCGACAATGAGTTCTACACAGTCAAATCTAGTTATTATGTGGCTAAGAACATCGGAATAAAAGAAAATTTAATTTAGAGCTCAAATGGGGCAAAAGCAAGTGAGGTCAAAGATTTGGAAGTTTACAGTGTTCGGTTCTCAACATACCCATATCTCAATTTTCATAACTTAGTTCTCATAAGTCACAATTCTTAACTCATTCTCATAATTCATAATTTCTATTTTATTATTATTATTTTTTTTTATCTCAGTCAAATTCCTATTTGGAACCAAAACTTGAACTCAGTTTTTGGTTTGTAAAAAACAAAATAACACTCAAACAGTGGGGCCTATATCAGAATAGCTACCCACGTTTCTTCCACACATTGAACCCAACCTGAAGATAAAAGAAGAATGCTAACGTAAAATAAAATAAAAAATAAAAAAAATAAAAAGAAAAAAGCTTTGATCTCATAAAATAAACCCAGAAAATGAAGCCAAAAGATCTCAGTTTTAAGGGTTTGGTGTTGATATTTGAAGTTCTGATCCCATATCATAAACTTAGTAAATAACACAAACATCATAAACCTAAAAAAGACCCAAAAAACTAAAATAATTTAGTCCAAAAATCAGAGCCAAAAAAAATACTGTAACAACCCATCAAACTGAGACTCAAAGAATCAAGGAGACGCACCTGAGATTGGGGCTAGAACAGGTGGATCTGAAATTAGGGAAGAAGAAATGACTTGATCCCAACCTAATCACTTGCGAAGTTTTGAAAATGCGTCAAATCGGAGTGAGTAGAAATCCAATCTGAAATTTGCGAATGAAGAGAGAGAAATGACTAAGGAGTGAGGAGAGCTAGAATTTTGGAAGTAATGAAACAGAATGAAGTTTCAGTGCTCCTTTTAGGAAAAACTAGGCATGAGCTCAAAGGCTCTTTTATTTTTTTAGGAAAAAATTAATAATTTTTATCTATTATAATTTTGGATTTACCATATTTTCTAATCACAAAAAAAACCTAATAGTGTGATGAAAAATTATTTTACCTGCAAACGCATAATACTCATCACACCCTTAAGTTTTTTTGTTATTCAAAAATGTAATAATCCCATATTATATGGGAGGCTAATATTCATTATTCATATCATGACATGGTCTTCCTTTGGAACCGAAACCAGTAATACAATACCATCACGTCTATAATTGTTCTATGCTATAAATTCTATTTGACATGTAGATTCATAGTCATACACACCTAGTGTTCGTTTAGCAAAAATTATTTTTGCCAACTTATTTTACTATTAAATTTATTTTTGCTACTATTAATGGATCCCCTGCACTTTTGATACTATTTATAATCTCACTGTACTATTTCAACTAACTTTTACTTTTATTTATAGTACTTTCAGCAAAAAATTTTCAGTTTTAGCAAAATAAGCGGATCCCAAATGAATCCCTAGAGCAGAATTTTATCTTGTATCAACTATCAAAAAAAAGTGCATCTTGTTATTTTAAGTTATTTTTTGGGTGAGAAAAAAGAGAGGGCATGTTATTAATATTTCCAACAATGTCTGCCACGTGTTAGTTCTGATCAGAATTGACCCGCTTCTTATATACCAGTTCAAATGTATTGATTCTGGATTTATTAGTGCAAAGGTTATCACAATAAAATATAAATGCATCTAATTTGACAAAAGATTCAAGAAGCTAATCAATCACCAAATGAAATTATTCCTGCCAATCATAACCATTTGAGCTAAAACTATCCCATGTTCTATCAAAATAAAAAAACCTACCTGGCCACTTTTTTTTTTTTTTTTTTTTTTCAAATTCAAGTCTTAAAAACAGGACAAATTTATGGATAACTACACGTTTAAAAGTTTTTCAAAGAAAAAAAAACTACACGTTTAAAAATATTAGATTAAACTTTTTTTTTTTTTTTAAATCCCATGTTCTATAAAAAATACACCACCTGGCCACTCTTTTTTTTTCAAATTCAAAGTTTAAAAACAGTACATGTTTGTGGATAACTACATGGTTAAAAATTTCGGATAAAACTACCAGTCTTCCACGTTTGCTTAATGTATGATTTATACATGTGGGTTGACATAACACTCCCCACATTCAAAACTTCTCATTTAATCCTAAAATATTGTGTTTTAATCCTAAAATTTAGTCATGTACTACACATTCATAACAAAAAGTTAAAACAGCTTATGTTTGAAATTTAGTAACCACCATTTTTTTTTTTCTTTTACGGTAAAAGGCTCAATTTTAATCCTAAAATGTAATGTTTTAATCCTAAAAGTTAGCCACTTGCTACACATCCATAATAAAAGTTAAAAAAAGTTTAAATTTCAAATATATTTCTTTTACAGTAAAAGGATCAATTTTAATCCTAAATGTAGTGTTTTACTCTTAAAAGTTAGCCACTTACTACACACCCATAACAAAATTTAAAAAGATTTTAAATTTCAAATATATCAACTACGGGTCCGTTTGGATACAGTTGAAAACTAAAAACTGAAAACTGAAAACACTGTAGCAAAATAATTTTTAAATGTGTAAATAGTACCGTGAGACCCATTTTTAATGAAAAAGTTGCTGAAAAGTGAAAATTGTAGGTCCATGAACAATGCACAGATGCACTGTTCATTGACAAAAGTCAACAAGTGCGACTACTGTTCACAGTACCGTGAACAGTGCACGAATGCACTGTTCACGATTGAAAAAGTCTCTTTTCCCGGCTGAAAAAAAAAAAAAAAAAAAAAAAAAAAAAAAAAAAAAAAAAAACGCAAACGCAATCGTAATCGTCCCAGCCAAACGCACACTACCTTTAAAACTAAGAAAGGTTAAGTAACATTTTTTTATGGAGCAGTAAATTAATAATCATAAAAAAAATGTAAATTGAATTTCACATATAATTATATAAATGATAAATATAGTTTATATTATAAATGAAATTTTTTTACAACAATTTCTTAGATAACAACCATTTTATGTGAGGTCTGAATCATACAATACTTCTTGTAAAAGATCTCACCCGAACTTATCTAATAATATTCCATTCCAATACCTCAATGCAATCCAATAAATTTGTGCATACGTCAACTTAAGAGAGATAAAAGAGTTAGGGTTAAATATAAGATTATCATTATTTTGAATAAACCAAGTATTATAAATTAAATTTGAATTAATCAACAATGATGGGAAAGTAGATAAGAGATGGGGTTATTGGGTTAAATAGGAAAACCAATTACCGATACATTTCGAATGAGAAGTTAATTTTTATTTTTTTGGATATTAGGAAACAAAGCAGAGTGTAATACCCTCTAAAAAAAAATAGCGTAAATTAATGAGAAAAGGTAAGTAACATTTTTTATGGAGTAGTAAATTAATAATCATAAAAAAAATGTAAATTGAATTTCACATATAATTATATAAATGACAAATATAGTTTCTATTATAAAAGAAATTTTTTTACAATAATTTCTTAGATAACAACCATTTTATGTGAGGTCTGAATCATATAATAACTCTTGTAAAGGATCTCACCCAAACTTATCTAATAATATTCCATTTCAATGCCTCCTCAATGCAATCCAATAAATTTGTGCATGCGTCAACTTAAGAGAGATAAAAGAATTAAGGTTAAATATAAGATTATCATTATTTTGAATAAACCAAGTATTATAAATTAGATTTGAATTAATCAACAATGATGGGAAAGTAGATGAGAGATGGGGTTATTGGGTTAAAAAAGGAAAACCAATTACCGATACTTTTTGAATGAGAAGTTAATTTTTATTTTTTTGGATATTGGGAAACAAAGTAGCGTGTAATACCCTCTAAAAAAAAGCGTATATTACATTTTTTTTTTATTTTAAATAAAACCCAGAAAGAGAGTTTGTGTTTGTTTTAAATTGAGTAACGATTAACATGATACATTAAATATATAATAATTTTTTTTTAATAATAATAGTAACAAACGCTGAAAGAAACATAGAATCTCATATCATATTACCTTTTTTTTTTTTTTCTTCTTTCAGATTTTGGTAAAGTTCACCCCTGATTTCGTTTGCCTCTGTCAATGCTAGTAATGGTTTGTCACCCTGCGATAAAACATAGATTCCAAGAACATAAACGTCGAAGTTTTTAGTGGAATAAAAAGATTTGTTATAAGAAATGAGAGTAGTGTAAAAAGACCAAACCAAGTAGCCAGTGGCGGAGCCAAGATTTTAGTTTGGGGGGCAAGGTTACAAGATAATATTGAAAACAAAATTAATCTAAAAAATATTAGTTTGCATCAATAAAAATAAATAAATAACTAAATAATAAATAAATAAATATAATCCATTCATATTAAATAAAAATTAATTGAAGACATTAATCAATGTATTTATTTACAATTCAAGAAATTAGTAAATGTACTCAAAATAAACTGTGTGATTAACTCAATGAAAAAGTGTAAAAATTATAACAATATATTTGAAAAGTTGTATAACGTCAAAGTGTAAACCCTCTCTCTAGTCCTGACCCTCACCTAATGAAAATTTGGCTGACTTAAAAAACACTCTGTTTCTAGACCAAAAAACAGAGCACAGCCACCAACTGAGGGTAAAATTTGTAAATAAACTAAAACCCTTCCTCTCTTACTCACTAACATGTTATGCTTTTATCTTAGTAGGGGGACAAACTAATCTAAATATCCAATAGTAAAGGAGTTTTTTTTGGAGGTCAGGGGGGGCAGTTGCCCCCCCTCGCCCCCCCCCTTGGCTCCGCCCCTGCAAGTAGCAAGCGTGTTATATTCTCCAAAAAAAAAAAAAAAAGTAGCAGGCGTGTTCATTCTCAAAATAAATAAAAAAAAGTAGCAAGCGTGTTATTAAAGGTAATAGTATAGGTTTGTTACCACAGAAGCGTAATTCCTATAAATAAATAAATAAAAATGCGTAAATTCCTATAAATAATAAAAATAAATAAATAGACCAAGTAGCGTAATTTCCTTAAAAAAAATATCGTAAATTCCAAAAAATAAAAACCAAAAAAGAGTTTGTGTTTAATTCTAGGCCAAAACAAAAAGAAAGTGCCCTTACCAATATCCTTTTTCAAGCAGCTAGGTCAAACACAAATCCTTCCATTTGAAATTTCAAAGTCAACCATGGGTAATAAGCCACTATCAAACACCCTTGAATCCCTAATCACATTTACCCACAGGTAAGTAATCCTCAAACTATGAATACTTGGCAGTCATGATAGGTAAGAACTCAAAGAAAGTCAATGATAAATAAAAGAAAAGAAAAGAAAACAAAGAGGAACTTGCAAAAGATAAAACCTGAAAAGTTATTGGAGCCTCTGACAGTATAAACCAAATCCGAAAGTAGAAGAAAAAGAAAGGAAGATGTAGAGCTAAACTAAATGTCTTCAATCTAAAGAAGAATAAGAAATAGAAAATAAGATAGAAAATGGCAAAGCTTACATGAGTTTGTGGGTTTTAAAGTGTAGGAGTTTTAATGGCTACTATAAACTTCTTTTCATATTTTCTTCTTAAAAATAAAGTTCTTTTTGTATTGCTTTTTCACTAGGTGTGTATAGCTTTTTCTTTATAGTAAAAATACTAAAAAATTCAAGCACTACAACGAGGAAGACAGGCTGTAACTTCCCATTGACCAGAGAAGTCCTGTTTATATTGCTATTTTTTTCCAGCTATAAAGTTCTTTTTACATTTACTTTTTGACCCAAGTTAAGAGTTTGTTTATATATTTATTAAAAAATTAATTATTTAAGTGAAGTAAGAAAAATCATGCAATTGTATTTTAAGAACTGAGATTTAAGATTAAAAAATTTAATCAACATTAGAACAAATAAATAATTTTAAACCTTTTAACTTCTCTCTCTTACATTAAAAGTGCATTTGCACAGTTACATGTGCTCATATATATTGTGCATGTGCCTAGTATTAGTATTACGATGGCATCTTTGCATGACTAATATAATAAATAATGTCAGCTCAAAAAAACAAAAACATAAATATTGTTAGTTTTATGTATTAATTACTTCAATTCACTCTAAATTCACTCAAAAAAATTACTTAAATTCAGTTAATTCATTCTAAAAGTCTAAATTATAAATTCTTTGCATTTTGCATTGCAAACTATTAAAACTTTAAAGTTTAAACTATCTTTTTTAGATTTAATGGAGAATATACTTTATTAGCCTCACTTTATTTTTAACAGTTTTTTTATTTTATTTTATAAGAATCTATTTTTAATTGTGAATAAGACATAATTTGCAAGTATTGTTAAAAACATAAAATTAAGATAGCTATTATAACTCTTAAGTCTTAAAGTCTTTATTTCTACCACCACATATCCTTGGTGTAATGGTTGTCATTCCATAAGTATAACTTGTGGAGTGTGAGGATAAGGGCAGAGTTAAAGAAAAAAAAGTCTTTTAAGTCTTTATACTTTGATAGTGGGGAATGTTGAGGCAATTTTACTTGTTCTCTTAACTTGTTATCGGACAATTGATGCTATGTTTTGGTCACATTCCAAGAATGGGTTCTACACAGTCAGATCTAATTATTATGTGGCTAGGATCATCGCAATAAAAGGAACTTTAATTTAAAGCTCAAATGGGGCATATGCAAGTGTGGTCAAAGTTTTGGAAGTTTATAGAGTGTTTGGTTCTCAACTCATCCATGTCTCAATTTTCATAACTAAGTTCTCATTCTCATAACTCACAACTCACAATTCTTAACTCAATTCATAATTCCCTTTCTTCTTCTTCTTCTTTTTTTTTTTTTTTAATCTCACTCAAATTCTTGTTTGGAACCCAAACTTGAACTCAGTTTTTGGTTTCTAACAAGTAAAATAACACTCAAACAATGGGAACCATGTCAGAACGGCTACCTGCATTTCTTCCACACACGAACCCAAACTTAAAAGAAAAGAAGAATGCAAAGGTGAAAAAAGAAAAGAAAAGAAAAAAAAAAGCTTTGATCTCATAAAATAAACCCAAAAAAATGAAGCCAAAAGATCTCAGTTTTAAGGGTTTGGTGTTGATATTTGAAGTTCCGATCTCATATCATAAGCCTATTAAATAGCACAAACATCATAAACCCAAAAAACTAAAATAATGTAGTCTGAAAGTCAGAGCCAAAAAAGACTGTAACAACACATCAAACTTCACAAAATTTTAACAATAGATGAGACTGATAGAATCAAGAGACGCACCTGAGATTGGGGCTAGAACAGGTGGATCTGAAATTAGGGAAGAAGAAATAACTTGATCCCCGACTTGACTTGCGTAGTTTTGAAAATGCGTCGAATCGGAGGGGATAGAAATCCAATCTGAAATTTGCAAATGAAGTTTCTCTTTTTGTTATTTTATTTTTAACAGCTACTGTAATTCTTCGAGAGTTTCGAAGAAGTTAAGTGGGGGACCATAGCCGAAGAGTCACCGTATGAGTCAACTCTACTGTACACTACAGCAAATTCATCCCGACTGTTCAAAACGAGGACAAAAGCGTAAATTCATGGATGGTGACTAGCCAGAGTTGTTGATAACTCGATTGTTACAAAAATGGTGTGTGGCATTGAATAATGAGCCTTTTTTTTTTATGGGAATAATGAGCCTTTTGTAAAAGCTAAAAACGCTGGCCAATTTGTATTTATTAAACTTTGTGCTAATTAGGCCCATCTTCACCCTCAAAAAAAAAAAAAAGTTTAGGCCCATCTTTTTGTTGTCTTTAATTACTGGAGTTATACTATTTGATTTCTGCTTGTCAAGAAAACAGTGAAGACTGAAAAATTGGAGAAAACAAAACAAAGCAGAGCCAAAACGACACCGTGAACAGTAAGAAGAAGGTGACATCATTTCAATTAGACGGTGGCGTTTTGCAAAAGAGAAATGAAGAAAAGGCTAAAAATGCTTACCGTATTAATGTGATTCTATTTCCAAGAAACTTCATGTTGTCGACCGAATGCGAGAGTCTTCGTGCCCGTTTGGTTGGGCTTTTAGAGTCCACTTTTACATGTTATGCGCATTTGCAAAATGCTGAAACAGTTTTTTGCGTTTGGCTCAGCCCAAAACGCAACTTTTTGAAAAAAGTTGCGTTTTGGGCCAAGGCAAAAAATAGCCTATAAACGCGCAACAAATATGGAGCTCAGAGGTCCATAAACAAAGGCAAACGCGCATCATGTATCCGTTAGGTTTCCTGTTTACCAAATTACCCTTGCTGATATATATACCTCAGTTAACGCTTCTCACGCTTTCTCATCTCAGCTCTGCCGTCAAGCCCTGAGCTCCCTCACTCTCACGCTCATCTCTTTTCTGCTCTGCCCTCTGGTAAGTGAGCCGTGAACCTTCTTCCTCTTCCTCTTCTTTTGGCATTAGCTCATCTCATCCGTCTTTCTTGTCTTTCTTCAAGTGCCCGGATGAGAATGTATTTCTTCTGGCACTGAAAATGTATTTCTCAGACCATGGATGAGAGAGCACTTGAGATGAGCACTGGCATTAGCTCAATTTCCTGTCTTTCTTCAAGTGCCCGTTTCCTCTTCAAGTGCTCTCTCATCCGTGCACTGAAGTGTTTTTTTTTAACACCAATCTGCTACCAAAATACCAGGTACCGATCTGCTACCAAGAACGCCGATCTGCTACCAAGAACACCAAGAACACCGATCTGCTACCAAAATACCAGGTACCAAACACTTATCTGAATTTTTTTTTTTTTTTTTTTAACCGAGTGTGGGAAAAAAAATTTTAGCTAAAAAATTTTCAGTGCTACATGCTTTGTAATTTTTTTTTCCTTTTGTGGATGCTCTGTAACAGTGATGATGATAGTGCTACATGCTTAGGGAAAAATGCTTTGTAACAGTGCTTTGGGTAATTTTTCTTTTGTGGATGCTTTGTAAAATGCTTTGTAATTTTAGGGAAAAATTCTTTGTAATCTGTAAAATGCTTTGTAAAATGCTTTTCTGTTGGCTGTAAAATGCTTTGTAATCTCTCGTGCAATGCTTAGGGAAAAATTCTTTGTAATTTTCAGTGCTACATGCTTTGTAATTTTTTTTTCAGTGCTACATGCTTAGGGAAAAATGATTTTACCAGGAATACTGTTATTATTATATTGTAGCATTGTGTTGTACCGTGTAATATCTCGGCCATGAAAAAGAAATGGAGAAAGAGATAATGTTTTTAACGGAAAATTTTAGTGACACTGATTTTGCCCCCAAAATTTTCACACCCATACAATAAGGGCAATTGAGTTTTATTTGCCTGGGTAAGGCAATGAACATTTGTCTCTGTAAGCTGAATTTTATTTACAATTATTCAATTAGTACCATTTGGTTTAGAAATTGATTGTATTACTCAGAAATATGACTTCAAACTTCCATCAATGAAGTCAGCCTTGACTAAGTTAAAAGCCTCACTGTCAGTGATAACTTGAAACAAGATACAGTAGCAGTTTTCTCGGCAACCCTAAAGAGAGTTATTGTTATAGATTAATGGGTATTGTTCCTTTACTTGTTTAGTTATTTGTTTTTGTTGATTGGAATTTAACAATTTGGGTTTGGGGTCTGAAAATCAGAGGAGAAAAAAGACAATATGCAGTTGTTGTCAGGGTAATCATGGGGTTTTTATTAATAGTGATCTGATTAAATTCAAAACATTGCTAGTTTTTATGGTTTGTTTTTATGGTTTTAAACACTGCTAGTTTAACGTATATCCAAACATTGTTTGCTTATTTTCTATTTACTATTTTTTAGTTCAACCTTGGCTGCTGTGAGATTTTTTATATTTTAAGTCAGCGTTAAATATTTGTAATTGCTAAATTATGAATTCTATTTTTTGCATTTCTTATGGTTGGTTAACTTTATAGATGGGTAAAAACACCACTTCCAACCCTGAGGAAAAAAAGGCTAGAGCATTATGGGATATTAATCCAAGCTGGACAACTACTTTTTGTAAGCTTTGTGTGGAACAGATTCAACTTGGGAATAGATCAAAAGGTGCTGCCTTTAGTACCAAAGGTTGGACTACTCTAGTGACCAAATTTTGTGATGAGACCGGTCAAAACTATGATAGGGGTCAATTAAAAAGTAGGTGGGATGTATTAAAAGGTGAATGGAGAGTGTGGGAACAATTGAGGAATCTTGACACAGGTTTAGGTTGGGATGCAGAGAAGGGAACGATTCTTGCTCCTGATGATTGGTGGACGCGGAAGTTGGAGGTGAGTTGAGTATTTTATTAATATGTAGTTAGTTGGAGATAGTTTTTTTATATTATTGTTATATGAGTGAAATTACAATTACATTTTGTAGGAATTACCCAAAGCTAGAAAATTTCGAGAGAAAGGTCCACAGAATCTAGATGAACTTGATATAATGTTTAGGGATGTTGCAGTAACTGGAGTAGCTGCATGGACCCCTTCTTCAAATACACTCCCCCCAACAATGCCACAAGAGGGTGCTGGTGATTCAGATGGTAGCTCCGAATTTAAGGATGATCGATGTGACATGAGTTTAGACATTTATAGTTTGCAGCAAGGACATACTAGTCAATCACGTAGTTCAGGACAAAAGCGAACTAGTGAATCAATACCCTCACAGAAGAAAAAGAAGAAGATAGGAGGAGCTGCAATGTTAGACAATCGTATTAGTCAATTAATAACTGTATGTCAGAATAGGCATGAAGGTACTTCTCAAGAGTCACCAAGTTCGATTGATAGTGTCATGGCGATTGTGAGAACACTTCCTGGAGTGGATAGTAAGTTTGCGATTCAAGCTTCCATTGTCTTACTAAAAGGTCACGTAGGGAGATGTTCCTAGCTTTCAAGGAGCCAGAGTCACAGCTGGAGTGGCTATAAGAAATGATTTGTAGGGAAAACAAGAAGTGACCAATCTTATGTGGCACTCTGTATTAGCTTAGGACTAATATTATTTTTATGTTGTATTAGCTTATGACTAATATTAGCTTTATTAAGTATGCTATGTTGTATTAACTTTAAACTATGTTATGTGATATTTAGTATTAGTTTTGGACTACTATATGTGTAATATAATATTAACTTGATGTTTTGAATTGGGACCTATTGTATTAACAAAGTTTTGTTACTTTGTTGATTATTATGTTGATTTATATTAAGTATTACCAATGGTTGATTATTTGTTACTTTGTTGTGTAGCGTAAACCAATATGGATGATTATAATGGTACTCATGAGAGTGGCCATTTTATGGAACTATTAATGGATGGGGATTACAGAAATTACTGTGATGATAATGATGGTAGTGATTATAACATTGTTGACAATAATAATGATGGTGATAACAATGATGATGATGATGATGATGAGAGCAGTGACAGTGATGATGATAGTGATAGTGATTTTGATGATGATGATGATAGTAACGACGATTCTGATGAGGAGCTTTACCAGCTTGTGGCAGTTACTTGTGAAGCAGTTGTGACATATTTCAATAAATACATTAATAAGACTCCTTGTTATGATTCTGAACAAACAGGGTGGGCTTGGGTGAGACGTTGTATGGAAGGTAATGAGACATTGTGTTACAACATGTTTAGAATGAAAAAGGAGGTGTTTCAAAATTTGTGTCAAGTTTTACAACATGACTATGGACTTCAACATTTAAGGAATATAAGATTAGAAGAGTCAGTGGCAATTTGTTTACTGATACTTGGTCATGGAACATGTAACCGAATGGTTCAAGAAATATTTCAGCATTCGGGTGAAACCATAAGTAGACATTTTGAGAAGATGGTCACTCTGTTGGGTGCTCGGTTTGCAGCTACATATGTAAAGCCTTCGGATCCAACTTTTAGTGAAGTTCCAACCAAAATACAAGACCATCCAATTTATTGGCCACATTTCAAAGTATGTGTACTATTGTATATTTGAATAAATGTTATTGTCTATAAGATAATTGTCATGTGGAACTAAAAACTATTAATGTTTTTATTAGGATTGCATTGGTGCGATTGATGGCACACATGTGGTAGCGATTGTACCTACTGAGAAGTCCATTCCATACTTTGGAAGAAAGGGATATCCAACCCAAAATGTAATGGCTACATGTGACTTTGATATGTTATTCACCTTTGTTTTGCCTGGATGGGAAGGTGCAGCACACGACACCCACATTTTTCTTGATGCTATTCGTAAACAAAGTAACAACTTTCCACACCCACCACCAGGTTTGTAATTGGTTAATCAATTGTTCATTATAATGACACCTTGTGTGTGTGTTTAATACAATTGAATTTTTTTTTTCTAGGGAAATATTATGTAGTTGATTCTGGATATCCAATGATGAAAGGCTATTTGGCACCATACAAAGGGATATCATACCATCTTCAAGACTTTCGAAGGAGAGGTGGAAACCCTAGAACTAGACATGAAAAATTTAATTATGCTCACTCATCTCTTCGATGTGTGATTGAGCGCACTTTTGGTGTGTGGAAGAATAAATGGAGAATTATCAAAAACATGCCATCTTTTCCATTCCATATCCAAATACTTATTGTATCTGCTACTATGGCTCTTCATAATTTTGTTAGACTAAATGATAGGGATGATAGGAGCTTCATAAAAGCCAATCGAGATTCAATTTCTAGAAGAGAACATAATAGTGAAGCAGGTAGCAGGTGTGAGCAGAACACAGGATCTTTAACAGATCCTGCGATGGTGGTTCTTCGTGATTCAATTGCTAATTCCATTTGGGGGGATAATAATTAGTAGTTGTCTTTTTTTTATTTTATAATATCATGTAGTACAATTTAAACTTGGGTTATTGGTATGTATTTTATTATCTTTTTTATATTTTTGTGTTGTACAATTTAAACTTGGGTTATTGATATGTATTTTATATCTTTTTACATTTTTATGTAGTACAATTTAAACATGGATTATTGGTGTATATTTTATCATCTTTTTACATTTTCATTTTGAGTTTCATGATGATGAAAATTATTTAGATTTAATTAATATTAATAAGAAGTCATTAATGGTAATAACAAATAATTATGAAACTAAAAAATAAAAATAGCCCAAACATTATTAAAATAATACCAATAATATATTTATTATTATTATTATTATTATATGAAGTAGTTTATTAATAAGTATGAAATAAACTCACATAAAAAAAAATTAAAAAAAAGTATGAAATAAACTCCTTTATATATACATTGTCATTTTTTGTAATTTACCCCTCAAAATGCCACTTTTATAAATGCTAGCCAAATACTCAGCTTTTTCAAAAAGCACTTTTTAACAGCTTTTACCAAACACTCAGCTTTTTGAAAATGCACTTTTTTATTATGCACTTTTTAAAAACTCCACTTTTTCATTATGCACTTTTACAAAAAGCTGAACCAAACTCACCCTTCATATGAGTCTACTCTAGACCATAGCTTTTACATCCCACGTTAAAAGTAGCAACAAAAGTTCTCTGTTTTATTAGCCAAAAAGTTATTTTCAAGATGTAATGTTTTGTCTTGGTATGAATTAAAGTAATGAGTTTCACATTTAAAAAAAAAAAAAAAATTATTTTCATATTGATTTTTTACCACAAATAGGTGAAAAGTTAAAATTCTTTTCATTCTACAGTAAAAATTCAAATTCATGCCATTCAATGAGAGATAAGTCGTATCTTCCCCTTTATTTATTCATTTATTATTATTATTATTATTATTTTGGATAAAAGGGAATATGCACAACCACAACGAAGCTAGCTAGTCAAAATATATGGCATAGTTGTTCTATAAACGGCATTAACATTGTCGGTGTCAAATTGTTGTTGGCCTGTTTGGTAACAATATTCAAACATTTTTATTCAAAATAATGTGAAAATTGTGGATTAAAAAGTATCGTAAAACACATGTTTATAATATTTATAATAGAAAAAATATGCTTGGTACCATATTTCAAACAATATATTTAAAAAAAAAAAATTTCTTGATACATGAGAGTTTTAGTTGAGTGGCCCATTGAAGAGAAGAGAGAGAGAGAGAGAGAGGGATCTAATTGAAGAGAGTTGTGATGAGGGAAGGTTCCAGGCGTGAAAGCAAAGGGAGGAAAAAGAAAGGGAAAAAGGAGTGTGGAGGCGTGAAAGAGAAGCTGAGTCCAACAAGTCATGGTCTTATTAGGTGGGGCCTACAATTTTTAATTTATTTACAAAAAAGCCTTACAATTTTTAATTTATTTACAAAATGCCATTAAACAATATTATTTGAAAAGCTTACCAAACATGTATTTTTTGTTAGGCACACAGTTTTTAGTATTTAAATACTAAAAAAATGAGTTGCATCAGTGGAGAAGACATAATTTTTTGCTCTTGAGCTACAATGCATAGTCATTTTTAGTTGTACACCGTCACTCATATGGTATAATTAAAAAATATATTTTATTTGTCGTTTTATTATTATAATAATTGATGAAGTCAAGAATTTCACCAATGAGCCGCACGGTACCTATGCGTTCGAATATCAATCTGCACAACACAAAGAAGGGGAAACCTTACAGAGAGCACCGGTGTGGTGCCGGCCGAAGACCCTCCGAAGGTTAAGTTAGAAAATATGCTCACAACTCTAGAGTGCTAGAGAGGGTAAATTATGCGTACCTTAATGCGTGAGGGTAGCGGGGCTTTTATAGTAGTAGAGGGTGGACTTCTCTTACTTGGAGTAGAAGTCTTTTCTATGTAGGAATCCTTTTGAGCGTAGATTGCGGAATCGTTTCCATATAGGACTCTTACATCAATCGTGGACCGCAAGCATCTTATACCAAGGATCTTTATGGCCTTTGGGCCTGCTGTTATTTCATATTGGGCCCTTTTACTATCGGCCCACAGTAACTGACCGTCAGCCCATCTTGTGCCCAAATTCGTCCTCTTCAGTTGCCCCCTTCACCTCATGGGTCCGTCATATATTAGTGGACGGAAACATGGGGTGACAAAAATATTGTGGGGATGACGGTAAGAAGGTTTGAAACAGTTAGTAATTTGGCAACCGACAAGGCCTGAAATGCATTAAATGGCCGTCGACATGTGTCACATTTTTACAGGCCATTTGGATGGGATCAAAGCATCGCTTCGTCTTCCGTGCACTTCCCTTATAAATACTGCTTCCTCCTCCTCTCATTTTTCATTTTCAGAAAGAATTTCATTGTCAGAGAGAGACCGTCGCACCTGTCAGAGAGAGACCGTCGCGCCTGTCATAGAGAGACCGTCTCACCAACTGCAACCGTCAGCGGTACCTCCGTTCCATCTACTTTTTCCAGGTAAGCCATTTCCATCCGTCTTATATTCAATTCCTTATATTAACTATGAAAAAACAACTCCCTTTCTTTCCCCGTCATATTTTGTAACATCCATTATAGCCTTAGGTTTTGTCCTTACCTGTAGGAAAATGTCTAGTGCGTTAAGTAACCAGTCCGTCGTGCGCGACGGAGAGTTTTATGAGGAGGTGTATTCGTCAGGTCATAAAGACCGAGAGGATCTGAGCGAGGATAGGAGTACGTCTGCATCTTCTCCTTCCTCAACAAATGAGGATATGGAGATTGTAGAAATAGATGAAGAGCAATTAGAGGAAATTAGACCCGTCG
This sequence comes from Quercus ilex subsp. ballota, assembly GCA_032727855.1. Classification (NCBI taxonomy): domain Eukaryota; kingdom Viridiplantae; phylum Streptophyta; class Magnoliopsida; order Fagales; family Fagaceae; genus Quercus; species Quercus ilex. Next base: position 14,656,086 of record CM064914.1, on the reverse strand, counting down.
TGGGAGCGGACGGACTTAGGCTGTTCGTCATGCGGCCGGAGTGGACGGTCAACGCATTTACTTCAAAAATCAAGGAGCCACATTTCAACACCATTAGGGACAACTACCAAATTCCAGACCATATTCCCATCCGTCTACCTTATAAGTCAGAGAAATGTTACTACGAGGGGGTCGACGGTGTTGGGATATATGAACAGGTGCTCAAAGCTGGCCTTAGATTCCCACTAAGTTCCCTTCATCGCGAACTCTTACAATATTTGGGTTTGTCCGTCAGCCAGATATCCCCAAACGCTTGGCGAGTCTTTATTGCCATGGAGGTGCTGTACGGAGCCATGTCAGGCGGTAGGCGTAGGCTGACGGTGAGGGAATTCCTTCACTGCTACCGTCCTGACGAGATAGATAAGTCGAGGGGAATGTATAGCTTCGTCCCCAGGAGCTCCGTCTTAAAGGTTATCTTTGAAACTCCAGATTCAAACAGAGACTGGAAGAGTCGTTATTTCTTCATAGAAGGAGACGGTTGGATGTGCCGTCCAGGGGAGACGGATCACATGCCCGTAGACACCACATGGGGCATTTTAGCCGAGTCTGGTATACCCGTCATACAAAAAATAACTAATCTTTATTTTTATGTTTCTTGATCTTAGTTTAAATTTTACGCCCGTCTATTCTCTTTTTTCAGTCCGTCAGCGCCCCCAGATAGAACTAGAAGAGTTCAGTTTTTTGGAGAAGATTTTTAAGAAGACCTCGCTGGAGGAAAGGACTTGGGCCAAGCTCGTTACCCTTGATACTATTCATTGGTATTGTGACGGACCTGATCCTTCTCCTGCAGCAAGAAAGTACGACGAGAAAGTCGGTCAACGTAAGCTTCTCTCATAGTTCCTTCAATTTAGTCCGTCTACTATTCTTTATTTATATTTTTCTCCGTCTACTTTGGCAGAGATGGATGACGCCAAGAGAAGGGCACTGATCAGGGCAAATGCTGCCAAAAAACGGGGGACGGGTGATGCTGACCCAAAAGAGACGGGTACCCAAAACCCTGCAGTAAAGAGAAAACAACCACTGAAGGGGGACCGTCCGCCTAAAAAACCAAAGGTTCCTTTGGATCCCGTCCTGGGCCTTATGGCCGGAAGCGCTAAAACCGTCACCCCAGTCAAGCACGGGGCTGGTAAGGGCCTTATGGGGGGTCCGTCGTCGAGTGATAAGAGACCACCTCCCCTTCTTAGGGACGACCCTAAATATGCCTTGGAGCAACTCTCATCGATAATGACCTATGAGGACTACGAAGACCTGGGCAATCACGCGACGGAGGCGATGGGCGAGACGGGCCTCTTCAGCATGGCTCAGGTAATGGTTCTTTTATTCGTTTATTTATCTGTCTATTCTTGTTTGCATATGAGACTAATTTTCCCCGTCCTTCAGGCCACGGTGATGATGAAGGGTCTTTTTGGACGGTGTTTGAACCATGAGACGACCCTCGGCCGTCTAAGGGAGAAGGCTAAGGTGACGGAGCACGAGCTGACCCAGCTTCAAGCCTGGAAGGTTATTCAGGAAAAGAAGCTCAAGATGGCTGAGGAGGAGCGGGACCGATACCTCGAGGCGACGGAGGAAATGAAGAAAACCATTGAGAGGATGGATGTGAAGATCCGTCAGGCCAAGGAGGTTGCTGTGCTCGAGTACCGCGACTCTGACGCTCTCTTGACGGAGCTAGGAGTCTCATATGCTGACGGATTCGATGAGGCCCTCCGTCAGGTTAAAGCTCTCCACCCTCAGCTCGACTTGACATCCGTCAATATAGATGCTGCCGGTCAAACGTCCGTCCAACCTGCTCAATCTGAGGACACGGAGGAAATTTTTGGCGAAAAAGTTGCCATCGACGCTCCTCTTGACCAGGCAGTTGTGGATAATGATCCAAAAGAAGTTTCGGCCCGTCGCACTGAAGAGAATGAAGCCCCAGTCATAGGATAATTTTCTTTAGTTTTTATAATGTTTGTAAATTATTTGGAGAACAATTTATGACTTCGTCATGTTTTCGTTTTTTGTGAACACTTTGTTTTTGGGTATGTACTTTGTTTTAACTTTGCTCTTTTTAATTTAAAAAGTCGCTTGACATACTCCGTCGTGTAGAATTCATCCGTTCACATCATTTTTAAAGCATGATTTTTTGAATGACTCCGTTCACATGGATGGGTTTACAAAAGTGATGTCTGTTGGATGTGATTGTCAATTTATTACCGTCGTGGAACACGTAGGTCAAGGGAACTTTTACTTTTGATCCGTTCGTGTTTTATGAATCAGGAAGCTTACAACGTCCGTCCATGTTTTGACAGTAATAACCGTCCACTTTATGGAATTTTGTGTTATCCTGTTTCTTTTATAGATTTTGTAGGATCCATTCTGCTTTGTTTTATCCGTCCTCTATGGACTTTAGATTTTCATCCTCGTGGGATGATCCGTCCACTGTGTGGACTTTTATCCGTCCTCTATGGGACTTTAGGTTTTCATCCTTTTGGGATGATCCGTCCACTGTGTGGACTTTTATCCGTCCTCTATGGGACTTTAGGTTTTCATCCCTTTGGGATGATCCGTCCACTGTGTGGACTTTTATTCGTCCTCTATGGGACTTCGGGTTTTTCATCCCTTTGGGATGATCCGTCCACTGTGTGGACTTTTATTCGTCCTCTATGGGACTTCGGGTTTTTCATCCCTTTGGGATGATCCGTCCACTGTGTGGACTTTTATCCGTCCACCTTGTGGACTTAATTTTATCCGTCCAGCTCATGGACTTTAGGATTTTTCACCCCTTTGGGATGGTCCGTCCACCTTGTGGACTTAATTTTATTTATGTAGAGAACACAGTAGAGTCTGAACGCTTCTTTTTTATTGAAAGAAAATAATGCTGAGAAAAATGTACCTGCCCCCTCGGGCTTAAAAAGGTACTTGTAGAAAATTTGTTCGAAGTTGAGAGCAACACATTAAATAACCAGAAAATTGTCTGAGGTAAAGAAATTTATAAAAAATTAAGTAAAACATAGTAGTAAACTGGAAACTGAGGGGTAGTCGACGTTCTTCATGGCGCCCCTACTGGTAGTACCTCCGAAGGTGCTCTGTGTTCCATGGGTGTTGAAGTTTCTGTCCGTCCATGGTTTCGAGGTGGTAGGTCCCTTTTCTTCGCCAAGACGAGATCCTGTATGGTCCTTCCCAGTTGGGGCCGAGCTTTCCTTGCGCTGGATCTCTGGCAGCTCCCATTACCTTTCGTAGCACAAGATCTCCAATCTGGAAGTCCCTGTGTTTGACATTGGAGTTGTAGTATTTCGCCATGAGGTTCTGGTACCTAGCCAACCTCTGTTCTGCTGTAGCCCGGACTTCGTCTATCAGGTCCATCTGGAGCCGCAGGGCCTCTTCGTTGTCATCCTTGTCGTAGTTCTCCACTCGATAGCTAGTGAGCCCGACCTCTGCTGGGATGACGGCTTCACATCCGTATGTTAGTCTGAACGGTGATTCCCCAGTTGGTGTTCTTGTGGTTGTACGGTATGCCCACAAGACGCTTGGCAGTTCGTCAGGCCAGATGCCCTTTGCCCCCTCGAGCCGGGTCTTGATGATCTTCAGCAAGGACCGGTTCGTGACCTCTACTTGCCCGTTGGCCTGAGGGTGTGCGGGCGACGAATAGTGATTTTTGATCCCCAGTTCTGAACAGAAGCCCCTGAATGCTCCGTTATCGAATTGCTTTCCGTTGTCGGAGACGAGCACCCTGGGTATCCCGAACCTGCATATAATATTTCTCCAAACAAAACTCCGGATGTTCTTCTCCGTGATAGTGGCCAGGGCCTCTGCTTCTACCCATTTGGTGAAGTAGTCGATTCCAACTACCAGGAATTTTAGTTGTTTCGCGGCTATCGGGAAGGGGCCCATGATATCTAGTCCCCATTGGGCGAACGGCCAAGGAGCCGTCATAGGCGTAAGCTCCTCGGTCGGTTGCCTGATCAGGTTACTGAATCTCTGACATTTGTCGCATGTTTTAACGTATGCTTGTGCGTCTTTTTGCATTGTTGGCCAGTAGTACCCCGTTCTGATCAGTTTGTTTACTAAGGATCGTGCCCCTGAATGGTTTCCGCAGATGCCCTCATGCACTTCCCTCATTATGTAGTCGGCTTCGTCTTGACCCAGGCACCTCAGGTACGGGCGTGAGAACCCTCTTTTGTATAGGATATTGTTGATTAGTACAAATTGCGAGGCACGGACCTTCAGCTTCCTGGCTTCCTTTTTTCCTTCGGGTAGTGTGCCCATCTTCAGGTATGCCATCAGTGGCGTAGTCCAACAATCTTCAGAATTCAGCTCCTGCACTTTTATTCCGTCATCAATGAGTGAGGAGAGTTGTACAAATGACAATACCTGTTCGGGAACGATCATGGGCTCTACTGAGGCTGCCTTCGCAAGACGGTCAGCACATTCGTTTTCTTCCCTTGGGATTTGAACAAATCTTACTGTGAGATCACCGATCCGTTTCTTTACTTCGTTCAGGTACTTTCTTATCTTCTCACCTTTGCATTCGTAGATACCATTGATTTGACTTGTTATCACCTGGGAATTGCAATGTATGATCATGGATTCCGCGCCTGCTGCCTTCGCGAGGTCTAGTCCTGCTACCAAAGTTTCGTATTCGGCCTCATTGTTGGTCGTGGGGAAGTCCAGACGAATCATGCATTCGATTTTATCTCCGTCGGGGGTGTGGATTAGTACACCGGCACCTCCTGCATGCCTGTTGGAGGATCCGTCCGTGTGGATGCTCCATTGAGCCTTTGTGTTTGCCCCCACGTCTTCTGTCCTGGAAAATTCTGCAATGAAGTCGGCCACGGCTTGTCCCTTAATTGCGTTTCGCGGACGATACTGTATATCAAATTCGCTCAGTTTAACCGTCCATAGGGCCATGCGTCCTGCGGTATCCGGGCTACTCATGGCTCTCCGTAGGGGTTGATCCGTTAGGACCACTATTGTGTGCGCCTGGAAGTATGGCTTGAGCTTTCTTGCCGCAGTCACTAGCGCGAAAGCCAACTTCTCCATTTGAGAATACCTTTCTTCCGCTCCCCGGAACGCCCTACTTATGAAGTAGATGGGTTTCTGTGATCCATCCTCCTCCCTAATTAGTGCCGCGCTGACTGCCGCTTGCGAAACCGCTAAATAGAGGTAGAGTTCTTCCCCAGGCTTAGATGGGCTTAGCAACGGTGGGGACGACAGGTACTTCTTCAAGTCCTCAAATGCTTTCTGGCATTCGTCCGTCCATAAGAACGACTTCCTTAACGTACGGAAGAATGGGAGACACTTGTCCGTCGCCTTTGAGACGATCCTATTCAGAGCTGCAATTTTATCGTTCAACCTCTGCACATCCTTGATTGTCTTCGGCGGTTCTAACTCCATGATGGCCCGAACCTTTTCTGGGTTAACCTCTATACCTCGATGGGAAACCATGAACCCCAAGAACTTTCCTGCCGTCACTTCAAATGCGCACTTGTTCGGATTTAACTTCATATTATACGACCTGAGAGTGTTGAAAGTCTCCTGTAGGTCTTTCAGGTGATCGTGCTCCAAGATGCTTTTTACAAGCATGTCGTCAACATACACTTGCACATTCCTCCCAATCTGATGCGCGAACATCTTGTTCATTAGCCTTTGGTAGGTTGCTCCTGCATTCTTTAGCCCAAACGGCATCACTTTGTAGCAAAATAGTCCCTGACTTGTGACGAAGGAGGTCTTCTCCTGATCAGCCTCGTCCATCTTGATTTGATTGTAGCCGGAGAAGGCATCCATGAAGCTCAAGAGTTGGTGCCTTGCCGTTGAGTCTACCAAGGTATCGATACGAGGTAACGGGAAGCTGTCCTTCGGGCAAGCCTTGTTGAGGTCCGTGAAGTCGACGCACATTCGCCACTTCCCTGTGGCTTTCTTGACCATCACTACGTTTGCTAGCCAGTCGGGGTAGTATACCTCCCGAATGAAATCGGCCTCAAGAAGCTTCCTAACCTCCTCGGCTATAGCTTTGTCTCGCTCTTCAGCGAATACTTGCTTTTTCTGCCTCACGGGCGAAAACGTGGGGTTCACATTCAGCCTGTGAACTATGACTGAGCGATCAATATCCGGCATGTCCTCGTGGCTCCAAGCGAAAACATCCCTATTATTCCTTAGGAACGTGGTTAGGGCCTGTCGCGTGGATTGACCGGCCAACGTCCCCATTCTAGTCGTCCGTCCGGGTCTTGACTCGTCTAGAGTTACTTCCTCTAGTTCTTCCACTGGTTCTGCTGCGACCCGCTTTTCTTCTATGCATATGGTGTGCTGGTGGCCATCTATTTCCAACATGGCTACGTAGCACTCGCGGGCGGCCACCTGATTCCCTCGCAACTCGCTGACCCCATACTCCGTGGGGAATTTAATCATCAAATGGTACGTCGAGGTAGCAGCCCTCCAGCTGTTGAGAGTTGGCCGTCCGAGGATAGCATTGTATGCTGATGAGCAGTTGACTACGAGGAATGTTACATCCCGAGTGATCTGCTGTGGATAATCACCCACCGTCACTGCCAGTGTGACCGCACCCAATGGGAATACTCTCGTTCCTCCAAACCCTACCAGCGGGGAGTTCGTTGGTATTAGCCGTTCCCTATCAATCATCATCTGCTGGAACGCAGGGTAGTATAGAATGTCCGCCGAGCTGCCATTGTCAACCAGTACTCGGTGTAAGTTGTATTCTCCTACTCGTAAGGTGACAACTAATGCGTCGTCATGCGGATGGTGAAGACGTCGTGCATCTTCCTCTGAAAACCCGACGATTGAGCTATCTATCCGTGCTATCTTTGGTTCCGAGCCCGTCAGCTGAACATTCTGGACCATTCGGAGGTAAGTTTTTCGGGCTTTTTTGGACGACCCGGTTGTTGGTGTACCCCCTACGATCATCCTTATGTCTCCGATTGGTGGTTTGGGACGCTCATTATCCCTCCGTGGCTGAGGCTCTTGAGGTGGCTGGTCCGTCTTCTCTTTTCTTATAAATTTTTGTAGTTTCCCCTGTCTTATAAGGGCTTCTATCTGCTGCTTTAAGTCATAGCACTCTGCTGTGTCGTGGCCGTGATCGCGGTGGAAGCGGCAGTATTTGTCTCTTGACCTTTTGCTGGGATCTGATTTCAACTTGCCGGGGAAGGTTAGAGCCCCCTCGTCCTTGATTTGCATCAGGACTTGATCTATCGGAGCCGTCAACGGTGTGAAGCTTGTGAACCTCCCTCCGGGTGACTTAGGGCGTCGCTCGACTCTTCGGTCGTCCACTCTCGGCTTCTTCGACCCTTGATCCCTTTGTCCTTCCTCCTGTCGCTCCCTCTTCCTTGGCTTATCCTCCCGAGCCTGCAACGCGTCTTCTGCGTTCATGTACTTTGTTGCCCTGTAGAGTACTTCTGACATGGTTTTAGGGTCGTTCTTGTATAAAGAGAATAGGAACTTTCCCCTTCGCAACCCGTTTGTGAAGGTTGCTACCAATATTTTGTCGTCAGCTTCGTCTATTGAGAGTGCCTCCTTATTAAAGCGCGTTATATAAGCCCGCAGCGTCTCGTCCTCCCGTTGCTTAATACTCATTAGGCAAGCTGTGGATTTCTTGTATCTGTGACCCCCAATGAAGTGCGTGGTGAACTGAGCACTGAGCTCCTTGAAGGTGCCGATAGAGTTTGGCGTCAGCCTGCTAAACCATATTCTTGCGGAGCCTTTGAGTGTCATGGGGAAGGCTCTACACATGATCTCGTCAGCTATCCCCTGAAGGTGCATCAGGGTCTTGAACGTTTCCAGATGGTCCAGAGGGTCCTTCATCCCATCGTAGCTTTCTATATGTGGCATGTGGAATTTTTGAGGTAGGGGGAAGGCGTTCACGGCTGCAGTGAATGGTGAGTCAGTGCGGTTGACTAAATCGTCTAGATCACTGGAAACCCGTCCCTTGAGCGCGTTCATCATCACCTCCATTTGTTCCCTCATCGCCTGCATCTCTGCAGCGATTTGAGGTGGTGTCGCGTTCGTGAGGGACGGCATGCTTAAGTTCTGTCTCTCTGGTCTGCTTGGGGCATGGCTGCCTTCATGTTTCTCCTGATTTTTCTTTGGAGCGCTGGTCCCTTCTTCTTCCCCCTGGTCGTTCTGTCCTGCATTCTTCTGACGCAGCTGCTCTTCCAGGTCGTTATTTTGTTTGGTGAGATGTTCCACCGCGGCAGCCAGAGTTTGAACTTGCCTCTCGAGGGCAGTCGTGGGCGGTTCGTCTCCTTGAACATCGTTGGTGGTTGCCATCGAGCGAGTGAGTACCATGCAACCCTTTAGTCTGAAAAACGATAGTATGGCTTTGGATCTCTACTAACGTTTCCCACAGACGGCGCCAACTGATGAAGTCAAGAATTTCACCAATGAGCCGCACGGTACCTATGCGTTCGAATATCAATCTGCACAACACAAAGAAGGGGAAACCTTACAGAGAGCACCGGTGTGGTGCCGGCCGAAGACCCTCCGAAGGTTAAGTTAGAAAATATGCTCACAACTCTAGAGTGCTAGAGAGGGTAAATTATGCGTACCTTAATGCGTGAGGGTAGCGGGGCTTTTATAGTAGTAGAGGGTGGACTTCTCTTACTTGGAGTAGAAGTCTTTTCTATGTAGGAATCCTTTTGAGCGTAGATTGCGGAATCGTTTTCATATAGGACTCTTACATCAATCGTGGACCGCAAGCATCTTATACCAAGGATCTTTATGGCCTTTGGGCCTGCTGTTATTTCATATTGGGCCCTTTTACTATCGGCCCACAGTAACTGACCGTTAGCCCATCTTGTGCCCAAATTCGTCCTCTTCAATAATTATTTTCTTTTGTTTGTGGCTGTGATTGGTGTTTATTATATTGGATAGATTATTTTATTATATTGTTTATATTATTTTAACGTGTTGAATGCTAAAATAAAACCATTTATGTTTGGTTTTTGTAAAATGAGGTGGTAAAATAAATAAAGTAGCTTTTTATAGTGTCAAATCAGAGACAGACTTATGATTTTAAGTTAGCGAGGGCTGGAGTATAAAGTAAAGAAAAAAAACTCCAAATAGGCATCCATATAGTATTAAAAATTTGTAAATACTCAAAATCGTTGTTTCTAAATACATTCACAGTGGTAGTGCTAAAAATTTTAAGTTTTAACATCTTAAAAATGTATTTTATTTATTTTACTGTCTCACTTTATAATACTCTCAATATTATATATTTTATTTTTTATCACTTTATTTAAAATAATATAAATAACTCGTTTAAAAAAATAAAATAAAATAATATAAAGAATAAGAAATAAAAATGAGCTAATGTGAAATTTAGAACTGATGAAAGAGACGGTGGAGGACAACTTTTGAAGAGCAGACTACCGAGAGGTGGCCTTATTTATGAGAAATTCGGTGTTTAAGCGGTGATGCAGGAAATTTACAAAGAAACTTCATTCGGCCAGATACAAAGAATGAATTAAGTGGTCGATCCCATGTGAGAGTCATCGACTCTACTGTACACCATAGCAAACACATCCCGCGTGTTCAAAATGAGGACAGAGCGTAAATTCATGGTGACTAGCATAAGATGTTTTTTTTTTTTTTTTTTTTTGATAAGAACTAGCATAAGATGTTGATAACTCTATTGTTACAAAAATGGTGGGGGCATTGAATTCGTACGTGTCATAAGGGTAAATGGTGTGGGGGGAAAGTTGTCAACTTTATTTCTGGAAAAGTTGTTTATTTCTGACTAGTTTAGGCCCATCTTTTTGTCGTTAGTTACAGAGAAAGAGAGTGAACGACAGGGACAGATTTTCAGAGAAGACTGCAGAGGTCGGTCTTCGTCAGTCTTCACGCGTAACTTGACATATGGCGTTTGTTTCCGCGTTGGAAATTTCACGTAGAAACCTCAATTGTTGTCTACTCTCTCTGGTTTCTTTGTTGAAAAGTCTTGGTTCCCCTCCCCACAGTTTGTGATTGATTGATTTCTGGAGCTATACTATTTGATATCTGCTCCTTTGCTACTATGATTGATTCTACTGGGGCTTTCAGTTGTATAGACTTAATTAAATCTCATTCATCCAAAAAAAAAAGTACTCCGGTGACTTGTGTGAACGTAAAGTAAAACGGCTTGAATATTTTTCTTCCAAAGTGTGTAGCCTTGGTGGTGCATCATGGTCCTAAAAAATTTCCAGAGTTAATTGCATCCATGAGGTTAGATCACGCAAATTGATTCGAATCATCTAATGCTCTTATCAAATAGTTGTGTAGCCCGTTTTGTTAGGTGTAGCGGTTGAATCCATTAGGTTAACAATGTTTCTTTGATGGGAAATGGGTTAATGAGAATTTGTATAATAATGATTTATTAAGTCTATACACATTGTTAGATCAAAATAAATATCCCAAACAATACATTTTAAAAATTCACCAAAATTGTTTATATATATATATATATATATATAGGTTGTATATATATACACACACTGATAAACGGATATTTAATAAAAAGAGTACTACCAAGCCTAGTAACGTAGGCTTGTTACCATGAATAGATGAGATGTAAAATTTCTTTTCATTCTATAGTAAAAATTCAAATTCATGCATTTCAACGAGAAAGATAAGTCGTATCTTCCCCTTTATTTATTCATTTTATTATTATTATTATTATTATTTTGGATAAAAGGGAATATGCACAACCACAACGAAGCTAGCTAGTCAAAATATATGGCATAGTTGTTCTATAAACATCATTAACATTGTCGGTGTCAAATTGTTGTTGGCCTATTTGGTAACAGTATTCAAACATTTTTATTTAAAATAATGTGAAAATTGTGGTTTAAAAAGTATTGTAAAAACACATGTTTATAATATTTATAATAGAATATGATTAACTGCTTGGAGAATATGAAGTTAGTTGCTGATGAAGAAGAGATGATAACCATTTCAGATGAAGGCCGTAGAATTGAGATTGAGAGTTGCACCATGAGTTTGATTGGTAAGTTCCTCACGTGCAAACCCTTTAATAATAAGGCAACGAAAAAACACATTACGGAGAGCATGGGGTTTGGAAGACAAGGTGCAGATAGTTAAAGTGGGCTCTACTCTATTTCAGTTTAAGTTCGATACAGAGTTTGACATGGAACGAATACTGAAGGGTGGGCCATGGTCCTTTGATAACCAACTGCTGCTGCTCACACGGTGGAAAAAAGGGATGAAAGCAGAAAATGTTCAACTCTAACATGCTGCCCTTTGGGTCCAGATATGGGAAGCTCCCTTCGATATGGTATCATCCTGAGTAGCCAAGGAAGTAGGAGGCAGACTAGGAGAGGTGGTGGAGGTTGAAAATAGGAGAAAGTAGGAGGACCCAAATTATTTTATGAGAGTTAAGGTGGCTTTGCCGATTTCAAAGCCGCTTCGACGAGGTGGGTTCATAGCAGGGTCCGACTGGGAACGCTCATAGGTAACTTTTAAGTATGAGTGACTCCCTATGTTTTGCCATTACTATGGACTATTGGGGCACGATTTGCGTCACAGTGCTAGCCACTTTACTGCAACAAAGAGTGGATCAGAATTGAGCTATCAATACGGTGACTGGCTTAAAGCGATAGGGGGACGAAGTATATCACCAACGAAGCGATATACAAAAAATGAATTCGACAAAGGAGAGGGCCATGAATTTAGGCAGCCAGGTCGTTCCAGTGGCTCGGTGGCAGAGAAAAGCCCTAACGAAAAACCTAAAAAGATAGGGAGACGCGTGGACGATGAAACTGGAATTTTCGAAAACGTTATTGATAGTGCGTTACGTATCTCAGAATTAAATTCTGTCGTGGAGGCTGATAAGGAAATCATTGGAGGAGTTAATGGGGAATTGATGATTGATAGGAAGTTAACAACGGGAAATTTGAAAGAGTGTGAAACGGATGGAGATAATGCAAGCAACATGCGCTCGATAATATCAGAAGGGCAATCTGATATGGATTACGTGGAGAGTAACATGCATGATGGGCCTGAAGTGACAAAGCCCAAATCAACTTGGGTTAGGTTATGACGTGAGGTTCATGGGCTGAGTGAGAAAGGATGTAAACAACCTCTGTTGGTGTTAGGGAAAATAAGTGCTACGAAGCTAGAAAACAGAGACAGCCACACAGGTTATGAAGCACAGATTGGGAAGAGGGGTAAGATGGAAGCAGATGACAAAGATGATGACCAGATATCGGCAAAGGTGGCGGGTCACCCTTGCCGGAAGCAATGAAACTATTAAGCTGGAACTGCCAAGGGCTTGGGAACCCTTGGACAATAAGAAGCCTTCACAAACTAGTGAGGGTTCAAGCTCCCACGGTATGTTTTTTTATGGAAACAAGATTGGATAAGGAGGGTTTTTGTTAGGACATATGTGGTTTACTCATTAAGAACATATGTCATTCTTTTATGTAATTGGCTAATCCTTTGACAAAATGCACTTTACTTGTAATTGGGTAGTTCTAGGTGTTTTTAATACTTCAAGAAACAAGGTTTCAAGATCAAGTGTTGAAGTCATCAAGTTTGTCCAAGAAAAACAAGCTGATAGTGCAATTTCATTAAAGCTCGACAGCTGGCTCGACAGTTGCATCTATCGAGTTTAAAGAAAGTTGTCTCAAGCCCGTAAGCTCGACACCTACTCGACAACTGTTCGACACCTCCTATCTGTCGAGATTTAAGAAATCCAGAATTCTTATCTAATTTTTTGGGATCCGTGAATATGTCTTTGGGTCGTTTTTTCTTCTAACCCTAGACATATAAAAGGATTGTTTTAAAGGCCGTCAAACAGTTCATAAGTTGCACAAGTATTGAGAAATCTCTGTTGAAGCAAATTGTAACTAGAGACGAAGTTCTTAACCTAGTTCATCTCTTCTTAAAGAAGTTGCTGTGTATATGCACCTTTGGGTTTTATGACCAAGCATTTTCTTGATCTTCATCTTGTAGGATGAACTGAAGAACTTTGTAGCCAACCTCTCTATTAGTTGGTGTTAAAGCCGCGTACTGGGATCCGCGCAGTGGTTAGTCACATACTTGGGAGCTGTGCATCAAAAAGGGGAAACTGTTATTATAGAACAAGTCCAATTGGGTATTGGGGTAAGGGTTCAACTGTAGGTTGGTAAGGTACTTGAGATTTCTTTACTTGTAACCACTTGTTGTGATAATAGTGGAGTTTCAGGAGTGGTGACCTGAAAATCACCTGGTGGGGTTTTTGCCATTAGGTTTTCCCTATTCATAAACAAATCACCGTGTCATTTAATTTTCGCTGCATATTTAGTTGTTTGGTGATTTGTTTGTACTACCACGCGTTTGCATGTTAAATTGATTAATTAATAACTTGGCTAATTAATTAATTAATTTAATCACAAGGGGTCAATACATTTTTGGCCTATCAAGTGGTATTAGAGCAGGCACACTTTGATTAGGTTTAATCTTTGTTGTGTTGATCCATTGACCCCTGTTTGTCAGGGATAGAGGACAATCATTAATCATACCTCCTTTATTTGATGGCACTAACTATACATACTGGAAAGTACGCATGAGAGCTTTTTTACAGTCTTTAGATGAAAAAGTGTGGCAAGTTGTAGAGAATGGCTGGACTAAGCCAAAGGAAGCGCCGGCCGATTGGGATGAAGCCAAGATCAAGGCGGCAAACTTCAACAGCAGAGCGTTGAATGCTCTATTTAGCGCAGTTACCAATGAGGAGTTCAAGAAGATATCCTCTACTGAAACTGCAAAGGAAGCATGGACCATCCTCTAGACAACCTATAAGGGTACAAAGACTGTCAAGGATTCAAAGTTTCAAAAGCTCACTACCAGCTTTGAAGAAATAAAGATGGAGGAGGATGAGACGTTCGATGAGTTCTATGCCAAGCTCAAGGACATAGTGAATTCAGCCTTCAATCTTGGAGAAGCTATTCCTGAACCCAAGGTTGTGAGAAAAGTGCTCAAATCTCTACCTAAGAGATTCCATGCCAAGATTACGGCGATGGAAGAATCAAAGGATATTGATAAGATTCCTTTGACTCAGCTGGTTGGAAACTTGCAGACTTATGAGCTAGGGTTGACCAGAATTGGCAAAACTGGTAAAGGCAAGAGCATGGCCTTAAAGGCAAAGAGCAGTGACACAGATGAGTCTTCCGATGATGAAGATTCCAAGATGAAGTCCTACATTACCAGGCAGTTCAAGAAGCTCATGAAGAATGCAAATGGAAGGAACTTCGACAAAGACCGTAGACAATCTAGCTCTTCTTAGTCTAAGGGCCAAGACAAAGGGAAGAATGATGCAAGGGATGGTGGTCAATACACTATTCCTACAGGACTAAAGTGTTTTGGATGTCACAGATTTGGTCACATGAAGCAAGAATGCCCTACATATCTCAAGAGCATTGGGAAGAGTAAGGCACTTGCTGCAACATTGAGTCACTCTGAGCCTAAGAATGATTCCGACGATGAAGATGACGAAATCTTAAATGCCTTCATTGCCACAGTCAATTCTACTGAAGGGATTGTTGAAGAAGTGGAAGAAGAAGAAGAACTGGAGGATTCTAAGTGTGAGAAGATGGATGATCAAGATGATATCCATTCAGCCTATGAGAAATTATATAAGCTCTTTGAGAAGCATGAGAAACTATATAGGCTGGCCACCAAGAAGCTCAGTGATGTGGAACTTGATCGTGAAGAGCTTTCCATAAAGTTTGATAAAACTAATCAAACAATTGGTGCACTGAGGTTTGAGAACAATTTCTTGGTTGAGAAGACCAAGAAGCTTAAAGTAGAGCTGTTTCAAGTCAGAGCTCAATTGGAGAGGACTTCAAGTGCAAAGCTTGATGAGATGCTTAGTAATTAGAAATCTGCTTCGGATCGAACAGGTTTAGGGTATGGTTTTTCTTCCTCTAATACTACTTCTACTAGTACTACTGTTTTTGTTTCTCCTACTAATAACATTGAAATTGAGAATACTGGTGTTAACACTGAATTAGCTAGTGAGAACCTAGACAAGGGTAAATCTATCTTAGGAGCACCCCCTAAACATGATAAGAAAGATGTTAAAAACCCTAGGACTAAGAAGGCTAACTCTCAAAAGCCAAAACAGAAGAAGCAGCATCTCTGTCATCATTGTGGAGCTGCCGGTCATGCTCGATCAAATTGCTATAAGTGGTTATCCACTCAACAGAGCAATGACATGATAGCATTTGGAAGCCAAAATCAGCTTCAATCCTCTCTTGCTCCTCTTGGAGATCTTCTGAAAGCCCTCATGTTCATTTCGAACTTGAACGGTTTCAATTCTTCCCCCTCACAACCGGTTCAAGGGTTCAATCAAAGGAAAGGTTATTCTAAGGTGTGGAAGAAAAAGGACTCTAAGTGATTTTATCACTTTCTTTTTTTATTGCATTACTTGTGTGTTTTGCATTTATTTTGAGTCAGTCTAGTTTTTATGTCTTGTTTTGTTTAACATGTTTTTGTTTGTTTGCTTTCAATTTTGTTTGTTTTGTTTTTGATAAAAATTTTTTTTTTGAAAAATTGAAAAATACAAAAACATTGTGTATTATGTGTACTTTGGTACTTGTGTACCTTGGATGGCTATTGAAACAAAGTTTTCTAAATTTTGTATCTTTTGTAGTTTAGATGAGCATCTCTATGCACAACTAAGCAAGTGAGCTTTGTGGCTCTTGTTTGTGATGAGTAAGATTAAGTTATCTCTTAAACTCAACACTCGTATCACTCTTTTTGACGAGTAGGACTAGAAAATCCTGAGAGAAAGGCATAAATAACTATCTCACCATTGTTGCCTGCCAATCATAATATGATACTAGTATGCTTCGGCATAGCAAAAGTGTAGTGTCAAAGACATCCGTATGCTTCGGCATAGCAAAAGTGCAATGTCTATGCTTAATATGTTGGGTATTTCTTTTCTCTCTTCTATATGCCCATGCATGATATGCTTAAAAGAAAATATGCAAAGAAAACAAAAAGCGAAAAGATTAAAATGCTTTAAATATGATTGCAAGCGTATTTTATAGAACATGTGAAAGTTATAGGATGTACCTCAAAGGTGATAGTCTCCATCAAACAGTTATGATTGTGTGTGAGTTTAAAAGTTATTTTCTCATATCTCAGATCGTCATAACTTGTATACACATATGCAATCTTGCGATGTTTTTCACACACAACACGCAATATTCTTTGCTACTCTTGATACATGTGCAGATACAATGTGATTTGGCCATCACAAGTGTTTACATGTGCTAATGTATGCTCACTAAACTGTCTTGACTTGTTTTTGAAATATAAAATTGGTTAGACTTGTTTAGTGTGTGTGTGTGTGTGTTTTTGAGGATCCATGTGCTTGAAAATTATTGTTGAGAGATGATTTTGAGAGGTTAATATGTTGATTGGATCATTGGTTGAGGTGCATGTTGGATTGCATTCATGTCTGTGTTTTTCACTTCTCGAAAAACTGTTTTCAAAAGCAAGCTCGACACCTCCTCGATACCTGGCTATTTGTCGAGCTTCTCAAGCTTTTCTTTATTGTAATCTCGACACCTCCTAAACACCTGGTGGATCGATCAAAAAAGTTTCTGTCTTCTCGATACCTTTTTGACACCTTGTGGATCGATCGAGCTTTTGTTCTTGGTTCTGATGTTTATTCCTCGATACCTCCTCGACACTTGTAGCTGTCAACGTGCATTTTCTCGACACCATCCTCGACAGATGGCTCGACACTTCTCGATACCTCATCTGTCGAGAATTACTGAGGTTCCTATATAAGCCTCGTCTGTGATCCGTTTCTCATTTGCTCGATTTCTCTCAATCTGTCCGCGACTGTTCCTCTCCCAAACTTGATTTTCTCATTCAAAACCTTCAACCCACGTGATTTTCGACCCTTCGTTGATTCAAATTACTTGGTATGATCTCTTTTCCCTTCGTTCTTCATGCATTTCATGTTTTTGAATCTTAGGTTTTGGGGTTTTTGAAAAATTTTGGGGTTTTTCAAAATTAATGAGTTTTTCTTGAAATTTTAGGTTGGGTTTTCATTTAAATGTGTTCAAAATGTCATACATTGCATCACATTTGCATTAGAATGGTATTTTCATACATTTAGATGTGTGAACTATGTTTGTGTGCTGGTAGGTTTGGATTGGGCTGAGCCCATGATGAACTTTCTTGTGCATGTCACATGTTCATGCATCCCTATGCATACGTACTCTCTATTCAATATATTTGATATATTTAAATTGCTTTGGAACTTTTCTGATTGTCTTTTTCTCTCTCTCTTTCTCATTCTGTTTACGTTAGTAGTGTTTATGGCACCCAAACGTAAATCTACTCCGGCTCGGAACCCTCTGCTTTCTAGAGCTTCTTCCTCTTCTGATTCTGCTCCTCTTAATCTTCGGTTCCATGATAATGATGCCAACAAGGCATTTTCGGAGAACTTTTCTAGACGAGGTGTTCATTCGAAACGCCAAGTCATTTTGGCGGACTTCGATGATACTGACTTTCCCTCTGTCATTCACAGTAGGGGATGGGAGTCACTGTGTGACGTCTCAGTCACATGTCCTCTTATGCTCATTCAGGAGTTTTACTCCAACATGCACGGGATTGATCGTTCAGTACCTCTCTTTTTCACTTCCGTTTGAGGTACGCGCATCCCTGTCACACCGCAGCTTGTTGCGGATGTGCTTAGGGTTCCTAAGATAAAGTTTCCTGACTATCCGTCTTGTGAGCGTCTGAGGATTGTGTCCAAAGATGAGCTCATTTCTGCTTTCTGTGAGCGCCCTTCGGAGTGGGGTGAGCGTTAGTTCACATCATGTAGGCTTTTTGCTAAAGGTCTTAGATTCTTAAATATGGTAATGACTTTTGTACTTTATCCACTTTCTCACTACAACTCCATCACTGAGCCTCGTGCTCGATTTTTGTTATCTCTCCTAGAGCATCTTACCATAGATTTTCCCTCTCATTTTATTTTGTCTATTATAGATGTTCATTTTGATGCGGCGACCCATGATAAGCTCATCTTTCCTTCTGCTATCACAAGGATTCTACGCCATTTTTCCATTCCTTTTCCCGTGTCTGACCATTTTACTTTCATGTGTGCCATAAATACCGCTACCATAAAACGTAGTGTGGCTCAGTTTAGGTCAAGACAGTAGGATTCCACTCCTCCCTCCCATTCAGCTCCATCCCAATCTGCTCTATCTACATCTGCTCATTCTTCCTCTATGAGCGATGTTTCACTTGGAGACATCATGGCGCAGCTGTAGCGCATGGATGCTCGCCTCGATACATTCTCCACTGAGTTATATTTGGTGAATGTTCGTGTTAGTCGTATTGCACGATGGCAGGCGACCATGGGTGGTTTTGCTCCTGAGGCTACTCCTTCACCACCTCCTCCAGCAGCTTCTGATTTTGAGGATGATGATGACGAGGACGATGATGGTTCGGATGATAATGATGGAGATGCTAGCTTTACTGATGAGATGTCTACTTGACACTCTACCCTTTGTCACTCGTGACAAAAAGGGGGAGTAGTTTTGGGGATATGAGAGTAGTCATCTTAGGGGGAGAGTTAGAATAGGACATTTTTGATAGGGGGAGTGTTGTTACTTGAGGGATGTAGTGAGGTTATGATGTATCTTATTTTTTCTTTTCCTTCTTTTTAGATACATTGTTCTTGTATATGAGGTCTTGTGACCAGTTTTATATACATTGTACTTATTTTCTCTATATATGTGGATGTATGTTTCTTTCACCTATCTCTACATGTGTTGTTTCTTTTCTATCTTTATACACATGATTCTTATACTTGTATGCAATCTATTATTTCTGTTTCACACAAAATGCCTTGATGAGTTTTGTTTAAAGTGTTTCAGAAATACGGGTTGTCAAAGTCTACTTGCCATAAACTCTTTTCTTGCAAAGTTTTTCAAGGGTTTGTGATAGGATAGATTTTATTGTATTCAACAAGTGAATATGAGTTGAGTGATTTATGACTCCTCTCATATGTTCATTTGTTTGTTGTGGTTTTGTCTCGGATTGCCAAATGGGGAGATTGTTAGGATATATGTGGTTCACTCATTAAGAACATATGTCATTCTTTTATGTAATTGGCTAATCTTTTGATAAAACATACTTTACTTATAATTGGGTAGTTTTAGGTGTTTTTAATACCTCAAGAAACAAGGTTTCAAGATCAAGTGTTGAAGTCATCAAGTCTGTCCAAGAAAAACAAGCTGATAGTGCAATTTCATTAAAGCTTGACAGCTGCATCTATCGAGTTTAAAGAAAGCTGTCTCAAGCCCGTAAGCTCGACAGCTGCTCGACACCTCCTATCTGTTGAGATTTAAGAAATCCAGAATTTTGATCTGATTTCTTGGGATCCGTGAATATGTCTTTGGGCCTTCTTTTCTTCTAACCCTAGACATATAAAAGGATTGTTTTAAAGGTCGTCAAATAGTTCACAAGTTGCACAAGCATTGAGAAATCTCTGTTGAAGTAAATTGTGACTGGAGACAAAGTTCTTGACCTAATTCATCTCTTCTTGAAGAAGTTTCTGTGTATGTGCACCTTTGGGTTTTGTGACCAAGCATCTTCTTGATCTTCATCGTGTAGGATGAACTGAAGAATTTGCAGCCAACCTCTCTATCAGTTGGTGTTGAAGCCGCGCAGTGGTTAGTCACGTACTTGGGAGTCGTGCATCAAAAAGGGGAAACTGTCACTACAGAACAAGTCCAATTGGGTATTGGGGTAAGGGTTCAACTGTAGGTTGGTAAGGTACTTGGGATTCCTTTACTTGTAACCACTTGTTGTGATAATAATGGAGTTTCGGGAGTGGTGACCTGAAAATCACCCGGTGGGGTTTTTGCTATTAGGTTTTCCCCATTTTGTAAACAAATCACCGTGTCATTTAATTTCCGCTGCATATTTAGTTATTTGGTGATTTGTTTGTGCTACCACTCGTTTGCATGTTAAATTGATTAATTAATAACTTGGCTAATTAATTAATTAATTTAATCATAAGGGGTCAATACGTTTTTGGCCTATCAGTTTTGATGAACTTTACGATGACTTACCATTCCCTAACCGGCTCATTGTGAAGTATCCTAATATAGGGGGTGGACTTGCATTAATATGGAAGAAGGAAATTCAACTGGATGTTGTGAACTACACGGCTAACCACATTTTGGCCAAGGTGGTTGAGGAGGATGGATTTGTGTGGTTCCTTTTCGGCTTTTACGGATGGCCGAAGGCAAGGGAGAAAGTTAAGTCTTGGGCACTTCTAAGGCAGCTTAGGCAGATTGTTGAAGGATCGTGGGTGTGTATTGGAGATTTTAATGCAATTCTTAATTCCACAGAGAAGCTAAGCAAGAGACCAGACCATTACCAAATGGATATGTTTCGAGAGGCATTGGATAACTGTCAATTAGAGGACTTAGGGTTTTGGGGTTATCAATATACGTGGAATAATAAACGGCCTGGAGATGCGAACACTAGACAGAGATTGGACCGAGCCATGGCAACTACAGATTGGAGAATAAAGTTTCCAAGAAGTACAGTGACCCATCTATCTTCTCACGCCTCAGACCACCTTCCCATTATTTTGTAGGTTCTTGGTTCAAAGAAGGTACGTCATAAAGGAAGAAGAAGGTTTCAGTTTGAGGAAGCTTGGCTCTTGCATGAGGATTGTGAAGACGTGATAAAGCAAGCATGGGAAAGTGGTGGGGCCGACTCATCACTATTGGATTTGGTGAAGCAAAAAGTGGCTGCTTGTGCAATAGACCTTCATGGATGGGGATCTTTTAAAACTCATCCCCAATCTGAGGAAATAAAGAGGCTTCAAAGGCAGATTGAACAGCTAAATGAGGCAAAGCTAACGGAGGAAAGTAAAGTAGAGTTCTTGGTGGCCAGCAAAAATCTTGATGCTTTATTGCTTAAGCAAGAGATTTACTAGGCACAGAGGTCCAGAATTTCTTGGTTGAAACATGGAGACAAGAATACGAAGTTTTTCCATTCAAAAGCATCGTAAAGAAGACAGAGAAACCATATCCAAAGCATTAAAAATGCAGAGGATGTGTGGGCTGAAGAGGAAGATGGTATAGCTAGGGTGGCGGTGGAGTATTTTGAGAATTTGTTCAAGGTAGGTACATGTGAGAGGGTAAAGGAGAGTTTGAACACTGTCACTCCAAAAATCACTCCAGACGTGCAGTATGTTTTGTCTAGTACATTTAGTGTAGACAAGGTCAAAACAGCATTGTTCCAAATGGGACCAACAAAAGCTCCAGGACCCGATGGTATGAATGCTCTTTTTTATCAAAAATTTTGGCATGTTATTGGTGATATGGTGGTTAAAGTAGTGTTAGATTTTTTAAATTCTGGTCACATGGTGTCTAAGATAAATTATTCTTATATTGTTCTTGTACCCAAGGTGAAATCCCTTGAAAAAAATGTCTGATTTTTGACCCATTAGCCTTTGCAATGTCATATATAAAATAATATCCAAAGTCCTTGCCAATAGACTGAAACAAATTCTACCCCAAATTATATCTCCAACACAAAGTGCCTTTGTCCCAGACTATCTAATAACTGATAATGTGTTGGTTGCATATGAGACATTACATACCATGCATGGTAGGAAAACAGGAAAAAAGGGGTCTCTTGCACTTAAACTGGATGTTAGTAAGGCTTATGACTGGGTTGAGTGGAGCTTTCTAAAAGGTATTATGGTTAAATTGGGATTTCCTGATGTTTGGGTGGATAGAGTCATGTGTTGTGTTACTACACCATCTTATTCTGTCCTAATAAATGGGAAAACATATGGCCATATTACTCATTCTAGAGGTCTCCGACAAGGAGACCCTCTTTCACCATATCTGTTTCTCTTACGTACGGAAGGATTCACATCATTGCTTTATAAAGCAGAAATGGAGGGACAAATTTGAGGTGTGTCCATTTGTAAGAGGGCCCAAAGAATTACTAATCTATTGTTTGCAGATGACTCATTGATTTTTTGTCAAGCTACTCAGAATGAAGTCCAGGTGATTTCAAAGATCCTGTAGGTGTATGCCGGTGCATCGGGTCAATGTATTAATTTGGAGAAATCTTCTGTTTACTTTAGTGGTAACACCCCATTAAAGCAAAAGAGTTGGATCAAATACTCTTTGGGAGTAAAGGAAGTGGATCGGTTTGAGACGTATTTAGGCTTGCCCATGTTGGTGGGGCTAGCAAAATACTACTCATTTGCTTACCTGAAAGATAGGGTATGGAAGAAGCTCCAAGGGTGGAAGGGAAAGATGCTATCTAGAGGCGGGAAGGAGGTACTAATAAAGGCAATGGCTCAATCTATCCCCACGTATTCCACGGGGGTATTCCAATTACCCAAGAAACTTTATGACGAACTCAACGCCATGTGTGCCAAGTTTTGGTGGTGGCAGGAAGGAGAGGTGAGGAAAATCCATTGGAGAAGCTGGAACAAACTGACCGAAGCTAAGAAGGTGGGAGGTTTGGGATTTAGAGACCTAACATCCTTTAATCTTGCCATGTTGGCAAAACAAGGCTGGAGGCTAATACAGCAGCAAGACTTTCTGATGGTCAAGTGCTTCAAAGCTAGGTATTTCCCACGGAGTCATTTTTTGGATGCTTTTGCTTCTCTTAATTGCTCTTATGTGTGGAAGAGTATAATGGCAGCAAGTCCAATCCTAAAATCTAGATGTTGTTGGAGGGTGGGAGAATATTAGAGTCTCCACGGATAAGTGGATTCCGAATCACCCAACGAATGGAGTTTTGCATCCACCAAGCATGGAGGAGAGTGGTTGGTTTGTTTTGGATCTCATTAACTAGGAGCAGAAAGTGTGGTGCAATGAAATCATACGAGCAAATTTCCATAAGGAAGATGTCGATGCTATTCTTAGAATTCCCTTAAGCCACAGACAAACCTTAGACGTAATAATGTGGTTACATACAAAAAAGGGAGTTTATTCGATCAAATTAGGCTACCATGTGGCAAGACAACTTCAAAAAATGGAATCGTGGGCAGAAACATTAGCTGGTCCGATTGGTGTTCAGGTGTGGTCAAAACTTTGGAAGCTTAACGTGCCTAAGAAAGTCAAGGTGTTTGGGTGACGTGCCTGTTAGAATATCCTGCCAACTCATGCTAATCTCAGGTGACAGAAGGTCATTGATGAAGATGTGTGTACCTTCTGTTCAAGAGAGGCCGAAACAAGGGTTCATGCATTGTGGGATTGTGCCGTTGCAAGGGATGTCTGGGCGGGTAGCTTGGTTCGGCTGCAGAAATGGAGCTCGGGTCAACAGGATGTCCTTCAATTATTTCATGAGCTGCTGATCCAGTTAACCACAGCTGAGTTCAAGCTTTTCTTAGTTTAGTCTTGGTTGATCTGGAACCAAAGAAATACTGTAGTTCATGGGGAAAGATGAGAGACCCGAGATGGCTTAACAAGAGGGCGTGGGATTACTTTAGTGAGTTTCAATAGTCACAAGACCAGTTGAATATTCAACTACCAAGATTGACTGCAAACACCTGGGTTGCCCCTACGGATCTAGCCTATAAGCTAAACTTTGATTCTGCAATCTTTAAGAAGTTGAACTGCTCTGGAGTTGGAGCAATAATACGAAACGGGAAAGGCGAGGTCATGGCAGCTATGTCTACAAAAGGGCCTCCAGTTGAGGACAGTGAGGAGGCAGAAACGTTGGCTTATAGAAGGGCAGTGGAATTTGCTATTGATGCAGGATTTTCTGAGCTAGTCATCGAGGGAGATAACGTAGCAGTTATGACCTCACTTTCACATGGTGGGCCTAACATGTCTCGGCTTGGTCACGTTGTTCATGATATCCAATGGCTCGCAACAGGTCTTCGATGGGCTTATTTTAGTCATGTGAAGCGAAGTGCTAACTCAGTGGCACACGTACTCGCTAGGCATGCTAAAAATGTAGTTGAGGATATGATATGGTTGGAGGAAACCCCCCTACCAGCTGTAGAAGCCCTGTATTTTGATTTATGAGGGAAGGTTCCAGGCGTGAAAAGCAAAGGGAGGAAAAAGAAAGGGAAAAAGGAGTGCGGAGGCGTGAGAGAGAAGCTGAGTCCAACAAGTCATGGTCTCTTATCAGGTTGGGCTTACAATTTTTAATATATTTACAAAAATGCCTTACAATTTTTAATTTATTTACAAAAATTCCATTAAACAATGTTATTTGAAAAGCTTACCAAACATGTATTTTTTTTTAGGCTCACTTAGTGTTTAAACACTAAAAACTATTGTTTGGAATTACTTACCCAAGAGGCCCATATTGCCAAATTTAACAACCAATAAATAAATAAATAGAGCTGCATCAGTGGAGTTAAAGACATAATGTTTTGTTCTTGAGCTACAATGCATAGCCATTTTTGGCTGTACACTGTCGCTCATATGGTATAATTAAAAAATATATTTTATTTGTCCTTTTATTATTATAATTATTATTTTCTTTTGTTTGTGGCTGTGATCGGTGTTTATTGTATTTGATATATTATTTTATTGTATTATTTATATTATTTTAACATGTTGAATGCTAAAATTAACCATTGATGTTGGGTTTTTGTAAAATGAGGTGGCAAAATAAATAAAGTAACTTTTGGGGTGCCAAAACAAGGACAAACCTATGATTTTAAGTTAGCAAGGGCCGGAATATAAAGTAAAAAAAAAAAAAAAAACTCTAAATAGGCATCTATATAGTATTAAAAAATTGTAAATACTCAAAATTGTTGTTTCTAAATACATTAAGATGTAATAATTTACCAACAAAGACAAGCAAAAACAAAATAATGTTTTTTTTAATATTAGGCTGGCTATGATTTTTTTTTTTTTGGGGTTGAAATTAGAGCATTCACAGTGGTGGTGCTAAAAATTTTAGCTTTTAGCACCTTAAAAAGGTATTTTATCTATTTTACCGCCTCGCTTTACAATACACCCAATATCAAATGTTTTATTTTTTATCACTTCATTTAAAATAATATAAACAACTCATTAAATTTTTTTTTAAAAAAAAAAAGGAAAAGAGAGTTTGAGTTTTTAAATTGAAGCGAGATATATAATCTTAATAAAATATTGTATTTTATTTTTAACAACTTGCTACAGTCAACTAATATTTATACCAGTTTACTGTAATTGCAACAATTTTAGCTTTATATTCTCTAATAACACATGATTTTTTTATTCTTTGAAGGTAAAGTAGTTTTTTTTTTTTTTTTGTTGCTAAAATACAATCACCATTGTGAATATTTTTATTATTTTTGTTAAGTATATGGGTTGGATAGTTGCTATTTGGATGAAGCTAGATAAGATTATTGAGGAGAATGGGGGCCTAAGATTTTAGAAGGTGGCCTAATTACAAAAATTATATATATAATAACTAAAAAATAAAAATTGGACCCAGGGGACCTAAGCCCCACCTGGGTTCGTCTCTTCAAAAGCTAAATTTTTTTGTATTACCAATGCTGATGCTCTAAGAGTACGCACCAGAAGGACCCTCTTGGGTCCGTCCTTGGAAAAACTAAAATTTTTGGCATCACCAATTCTAATACTCTAAGAGTGCACCCCAGAAGCATCAAAGCTTACAAAATTAGAGACATCAATAGAGGGAAGTTCTTCTAAAATTACGAAGTCTTCCTATTGAGCACAACCCCTTTTATTATCTGCACGTTTATTCACTTCGTGATAAATATGGCTAACTCTAACTCGGTGAAACACTGAAACCTATTGAGCAATGACCTACAATCATTTAAGAGTGATGAATAAGTCCTATTAGCATCATATCGAAGTTAACCGAATCAACAGCTTTTGCATTAAGCTCAACTTCAATATAGTTAATTCCTAGCTGGAGGGCCCACTTCAGGCTAGCATGAAGGGCCCAAAATTTAGCGCCATCATTGGCTAGTAGAAGTTCTTTTTATATTGCCTTTTTTTTTTTTTTTTTTGGTTAACCAGCTATAATGTTCTTCTTTTACATTGCTTTTTTAACTGCTAATTAAAGAGCCTAACTGATACTCTTTATATTATTAACAGAGATGTATAAGATTTGAATTCTTTTATTTCCAATGTAAATTAACTATTAAATTAAAAAAAAATTATATTTATTAAAATTCAAACATTATAACTAAAAACAGAATTGTACAATTGCCTTTTGAATGAGATTGAAAATTAAAAAGTTTACTTTTAATCTTAACTTTAGAGTAGAAATTTTTTAATCTTTTTTTTTTTTAACTTTTACTTTTTTCTAACTTTTATATCTCACATTAAAGGTAAAATTGCATGAATTTAAATCCAAAAAAGCCATCTTCTTAAACTCCAACATGTTAAAAACAAAATTGAAGAAAAATAGTAGAATTCATTATTGAACATATATTATTTGGACATACCTTATTTTGCTGGACATACATTATTTGAACACAAACCACTGTTTGAACATGAATTATATCATAGTTGGACATGAAGCATTTTGGACTATCTTATTGTTAGACACATAATAATTTATTAATTATTTTCTAATATTATCAATCAGTATACACTTTTAATATCTTAAACTCAAAACTTTATCAATGATTTTATGTTAAACATATATTTATTTCAATCATTATTTTAATTCTTAAACTTTGAGTTTTATCTATTTTGTAAGCTTAAAAGCACTAGTAGTCAATGGTTTATTTGACTCAATACTGAGTTCCAAACTCACTTCTCAAAACAAATTTGGGTCTAATAAAGTAATCCTACGATCGATAACTCGTGGTTGTACACAAAAAAATGTCCCCAACAATCCCCAACCTGAATTGCGCAGTTTTGAAATTACGTCGAATCAAAGAGAGATGGAATCGATGTTAAATTTGGAACTGATGAAAGAGACAATGAGAGGACAACTTTTGAAGAGCAGACTATTGAGAGGTGGCCTTATTTATGAGAAACTAGTGTTTAACCCGCGCAATGCATGGGATCATTTGAAATCTCATAAGTAGAAGAGAAATTTGGCTCATAAAATCATTTTTTAAAGAAAAAATTTGTTGCAAAGTGTGTAAGATATGTTAGTTATCAATTTAGACCATCCATTCAACACATTATTATTTTAATCTTTTAAACCTTTATCCAGTTGATTGCTTTCACATGTTAAAAACATGGTGAAAATAGCACTAAGTTGAAAATTCCATATGATCAATGACAGACAGTTAATATTAGCTAACACCAATAATTATACACTTTCAGATTTCAAAGTTCTACAATTTTAATCACTCTTCAAAAACAACAAATCAGGTAGGATGGAAAACAGAAACTGAAAACTAAATTGAATTTTGTAGTTGCTATTTTCCCTTTTGATCTTAGCATGCTAGCTGTTGCATCATTTCGAATAGTGATAATGCTTTCTCTTTCTTAGCGCTCCGCCCCCCTTTGAATAGTAAGCAGTAAGTCATTGGTTCAAATCCAATAATAGGAAAAATCGGCTGAAACTCCTTTTTTTGCTAGCATGACAGCAAGTACAGACTGGCAGCAAGGAATCAACTGAATGACCAAAGCATTGGTAAGTCCTTTGTTGTACTGGGGATCCCTAAGCAAAGAATACCCACTGCACCACAACCATACACATCCCACAAAATTTAGTTCAGAATAAGATCAATAGGATGCAAAAGAAAAAAAACTAAGTGTAATAATCATTTGATCACAAAAACGAACCCCTCATTTTAAGTAGTCAGCAACTTTCAGATTCTAAAAGGCCAAAAAACTACACTACAAATCATATTATAAACAAAACAAAAATGAGGGGACTTACCCCTAAAATGTGTAATTACAGATATTGACTTACCCCCAAAATGTGTAAACAATTGTACCAGAACTACAATTGAACTACTTTCTTAAACCTCCAACATTATGGTTGCTAATATTTGGTTTTTGAAGTTCCAAGTTAAGAAAATTCGAGCCTCTGACATTGCTAGAGCTCATAAACCAACCTCAACGTTAGAGTATAGCAAATGTAGCTTGACCTCTTAAAAAATTGTGTAAAGTGCTTTCATTTCTCAATGTCAATTTATCTGGTCAAGATCCTAATCATCCCATATATACTTATTACAGACTCTTGATTATTTTCCTTCACATATAAGATGAGTCTTTGAACTTTGACTTTCTCTTATTTGACACATGAGACATATTTCCATGCATCAACGTAGTTCTTTATGTTTTGTGACTAAAGAAATTTGTTGTATTCAGAAAATTTTAAACTCATCATGTATAGAGCTGTTTTGTCTACAATAAGAAGCCTTCCTGAGTTTTGCTCTCTACTTTATGTTGAATTGTTCTTTCCCATGTCTACATATGACCCTCCACCCCATTCCTTGAAGGCATGGAGATGCCATTTGTGCTAGAGCTCAACATCAAGTTTTGCTTGCTTTCTACAAATCTGCTCTCAAAAAATTCCATAATTCCATTTACCAAGAAATTATTATTACTATACATTCTAAAGACTCTTAGTCATCACAACCCAAACTTTGATGGTATTTACGAAGGATCCTAACAAATTACATTGAAATAAACATACATGCCTTTTCACTATACAACTAACCCAACTAAAAAACTTAAATCAAAACCAACCTAACCAAAACACTCAAAACTAACTCATATTTCTTAGTTCATAACCAAATCAAAGGAAAAAAAAAAAGAGAATTGTAACGTTCAATTTCACCTACGCTGTACTTATTTGCCAACATGACTCAATACAGCATCATTTACATATCCATTAATCTAATGAGGTTATGCAGATAGCTGAACACATACTATCTGTGCTCATGGATCCTGACCTGGTCTGTCAATAACTAAAAATGTAGAAAAGAATACTATATTATATTCAATCATTGACAGTCTTGTTCTAAATTTGGGTCTATGGATTTTCATATTCAAGAAATCTCTCAACAGGAAAAATTTAGTAATTTGCATAAATCAAGTCTTAATAGTTCCAAATTAGTAATTGGTACACAGGAAAAACGTAACATAGATTAAAAAATAAAAATAGAAACTTCACAAAAAAATTTATAAATTTGAATCACAGCAGATCTAAAACTTACTTGAAAAATGTGATATTCTCATCTACCATACCTACGAACCACAATGAACAAAAGAATGAGAGCATAGAACATTTAACAATGAATAAATTTTAAAAAACATATTTGATTACAGAATTTTGAAATAGAAAGTGAGAGGAAAATAAATATAAATAAGTTGGAGAGGGGCTACACTGCATATTTATATTTATATAAATAAATAAAAAATAAAACAAATATCTCAGGAACGGTAAATCTACTTTGTACTCAAACCTCAACACATCATACTTCTCACTTTTTAGCAACAGAACAAAAGGGGAAAATGTATGTATTTTATTCATATGATCATGCTGTTAACTCATATTTCTTAGTTCATAACCAAAAAAAAAAAAAACTGTGAGAATATTGCTTGTGGAGGTAAAAGACTCCCTTGAGATCCTAAAATGGCATATTTTAATCGAATCAGTGCAGGTGAAACAGATTGGGTACCATCAACTGGTGTTGAAGTTCCGGATGGATGCATTTTGCCAGCAGCAAAACTTTACCTATTCACCAAAATGGCTCAATACAGCATCATTTACATATCCAATTATTTAATGAACTTATGCAAATAGCCGAACACACATAACTTAAAATAATGGTTAGCCTAGCAGGTAAATCTACTTTGTACTCAAACCTCAACACATCATACCTCTCACTTCACAGCAATAGAACAAAAGGGGAAAATGTATTTATTTTAATCATTTGATCATGCTGTTAAAGATTACAGCAAAATTAACATTAAACAGTATCACTTTTTGGCACAAACTTGAACTGGAAAATTTGTTTTCGTCTTATACATAAAGATTTTAAACAATCCAAGGTGAAATTTTACTTTTAACTACAATAAATCAAAGGATAAGTCCCTAATGTTACCAAAATTAAAAACCAAACCAAAGCGTCCAAAGAAAGAGAATCAACCAATCTATTTTTTAAAAAGGGTAAAAGAAGAACTGTAGACAATTAAGCAGGGGGAAAAAAATTAAAATATAAATATATTGAAGAAGAAAAATTGAAATTCGAGTAGTATAAGCCTTTTAGACTTAATTAGCGATGATTGGATTCAATTTTTCCCAGCATCCTGAACCTGTTTAGTAGGAAACAAAATATGCAGCAACAGAAATACAGCCATGGACATACATCACAAAAAAAGTAACAGATATTACACTCAGCCCCCTTGTAAGAACAGATTATGTAGAAAATCCTGAATTGTTCTGCAGAAAACAGAATATGCAGTAGCAGAAATACACCCATGTACATACATTATAGAAACAGCAACAAATATTACACTCAGCCCCTCTGTAAACACAGGTTATGCAGAAAATCCTGAACCTGATCTGCAGAATGCAGCAGCAGAAATATAGCCACATCACAGAAACAGAAACAGATACGTCCACGTTACTTCTTCTAAAAGACCTAGAAAAGGAAAAAACCCAATAATCTATTGCTCTCTTTTGATCTTTAAAGTATCCAAAAGAGAATGGAACTTACTACTTTCATTCCATTCATCTGAGTTTTAACTGGACACCATAAATAGATACCCACACATCAATTTAACCAAATACCCAAAATAAAACAAAACAAAACAAAATAATAATAATTTTTTTTTTTTTGATAAGTAATAAAGATGTATATTCAAGAAACTACCTCATGAAAACAACATAAGGCAGGCAAAGGATACAGGGGAGGAAACAAACAGAAAAACAACAAAACAAACAACCAACAAAAACTAAGAACAAAGAAGAGAACTGAGGAACAAAGGGAGAGAGTCACTAGAGGTGAGTCCCCACGCCCTAGACCAATCAAAAAGAGAGCCACTGAAGAAAGCTAGCAACTGGTCATCGGTTTTATCCTTGTCTTCAAAGGTTCGCCAGTTTCGCTCCCTCCAGATACACCACATTAGACAAGGAGGAACTAAATTCCAAATACTAGAGGAGTGCTTTCCCAACCAATTCCACCAACCAAAAAGCGTATCTGCAACTGATCTTGGCATAACCCAAGAGATCCCAAAAAAACTCAGACACCTTAATCAGCAAATTAAAAACAATCCAGCCAAATTATTAAAACCTAATCTAATTTAACCAAATACCCAAAAAAAAAAAAAAAACTAACTCAGACACCTTAATCAGAAATATAACCCAAAAAGTCAAATAAAAAACAATCCAGCAAAATTATTAAAACTTGATCTAATTTAATGTATAAACTGAAAAGCAAAGAGAAAAACTAACCGGTAGCAGTTCAAACCGAATCTCTCTCTCTCTATTGTTCTCTTTCTCGGTTCTCCTTGTATTTTTGCAACGTATCTCTCTCTCAACCGTATTGTGGCAGGAAAACCTAAAATAAGTATCAATGCAACATTCAATTCTATACTTATTTAATCCCAAAGATTTCGTTAAGATTAGAAACAGAAGTACCCAAACTAAAATCAATATTTTTAGTGATTTCTATAATCTAAAAAAAAAAAAAAAAAAAAGCAAATATCTAAAATTGAGAAAACAAACATTTGGATAGAGAATCCAAAAACCCATAACAAAAACGAATCAAAACTAAACCTACCGAACAAAAAAAAAAAAATCAATTAAAAGTAACGTTTTATACCCAAACCTACAAAATTGAGGAAAAAATGTACCGTTGTTGATGTCGATTCTGATCTGACGATCTGAATCTGAAAATGGAACGGAGGGTGGTGGGGAAACTAATGGTGATGGCCAGCCTTTGATATTTCTCTCTTCACCGGTAAGAAGTTCCAGGAAACCAAAAGAGGGGAAAAAATATGCCTACCTTCTGAATTATCTTCTGAATTGCCTGTTGTTGCAAAGCACGAACAGAGGTTTGCACTGTTGCAGGGTTTTTTTTTTTTTTTTTTTTTTTTTTTCCGTCAATCTGATGGGTTGGAACACGCTAGTCCGATCTGTGTTTATATAAAGGTGTAGCGAAGAATTGCAAGTTTAGGGTTTGCATTTTTTGTTTTTTGTTTTTTGTTTTGTGGATAAGTGGTTGGTGTCTTATAAGGCTTGCGTTTTCTCTTTCTTTCTTTTTTCTTTTGGATAAGCGGCTGTTGTTTTTTATAAAGGTTTACGTTTGTGTCTGAAAGTGAGCCTCTCCAATGCATCGAGCGAAATTTTAAAGAATTAAATCTACAAGCCTCTCCAACGCACCGAGCAAAATTTTAAAGAATTAAATCTACATGTGTCAACATTTTAAGGAGGCTTTTTTTGCTTACGTGGCAGCACCTCCTTAAAAGCTTCTGCTATTATATATAGTACTAGTCGCTAACCCATGCGATGCACAGGAAAGCTATTGAATGCGAGATTTTTTTTTATATTATAAAAGTATTGTATATTTTTCTATTGAATATGTCCCTGATACACCAACTTTGATATCTAATGATAAGTTTATAAATTAACTTGGTTCATCCCCCACCCCTACCCACAACTGAAACAAACTAAAAATTATCAATGTACCAACACCTTGTTCAGTCTCAACGCCACAATCAACTAATATAGCAAAAGCCACTAATACATCAATAACTCTAGTAAAACCTTATCATTCACTCAATACCCTAACCAACAACATTAACATCTGCCTAGTTTCTTCTCCATACCGAACCCACAATAGGATATTGACCCAAAACACTTGCTGCAAAATGTCTAAAAACATAAGAAAAAAATTACCATAATAGCATATAAAGTTACATATAGAAGTATTCAAGACATACATTTGGCTTACACTTCTCTTTTAAATTTTTAAGGATACCTTATGACAATTACACTTACTTACACATAGGAAAATAACGAAATTATCTAAATCTTATATCCAAGAGACGCATAGACATATGCCATGTGAAAAATAAAATGAATAGTATCAAATTATGAATTTCAATGATCTAATTCATAAGACTTCATGATAAAACTGAAGAACACTTCTTTTTTTTTTTTTTTTTTGTGGGGGGGGGGGGGGGGGGGCGTGTGGGGAGTGGGGATACCTATTCTTAACACCAGAAGATGCATAGACAGATTGCCATGTGAAACATAAAATGATTTGTATCAAACTGTTAATTTTAATGATCAAGTTCATAAGACTTATGCCAGCAGACCTCATTCTGCATAAAGCAGAAATCCACTTTCCAGGTAACAATTTTCATCAATAAAAGTTATGAAACAAAGATACACAAATTAACTAAGTAGCTTAGTCACCCATGGGCCATTATATAGTTTATGCCACTTCATCTAATCTATTATCCCAACACATGTACACCAGTTGATCTATAGGTGCTGATATAGAGAGAATCATAAATTTCAAGCACCTAAAAAATTTGAGAATAATGTAATATACAAATTAGAAACCTATTCCGACAAACAACCAAGACAATTAAAATTAACAACATACACAAAAAAAAAAAAAAAAAAAAGCTTCAAGTGAGGTTTATGCTTAAAGACCCAAACTCTCAGATCCATAATAAAGATTCAATTTTAAATGTGTTTGTCTTCCTTATAATCTCAGAAACTGAGTTGTGTGTTCAAGACTGAGTGGCAAACCATTACTACCAATCCATATAACAAAATGTAATAAGGGAAACAAAAAACATCAAGCAAAAGAATGGAGCACAAAAAGAACTGAGATTTAGAGATACCTCAACCAAAGCAGCCACGTTCTGTCAGTATTTATACACTGTGAGGAGAGGAAGACAGGAAGAAAGGAACTCAGATAGGCGGCTGTTACTACGAAACCGTAGAGCAGGAAGGTAGGGAGATTTCAACGGTTTCAAATGGTATCAGATTTTCCTGGCCTTCACGGTTTCAGACTCTTTGTTTTCCTTCATGGTTTCAGACTCTTTGTTTTGAGTAGCTAGTCGGTATGATGTTGTATTTTTCAAACTCTTTGTGTTCTCACGCAAAACCCTTCAGGTTCCACGTTATATTTTTCAAACTTTCTGTTTCAAAAAGCAAAACCCTTCAGGGTTCCACCTTCCACGATTTCTAACTTTTTTGTTTTTCCTTTAAGCTGAAAAGGCCTTGGTTGGGCTTGACAGTGGGAGTAAATAGATAAGAAGTGGGCTGAGATTTATTATGCAGAGTTACTATTATTCTAAAATTTGTAAAAACTATTTTTAAATTGTAGGACAAATTAAAAGAAAAAAAAAAAAAGATTGGAATGACATGGCCGCTGACGTGGCGTAACGTGAGCGCAGCAACATTAAACGCTACGCTTCAGCTTTTAGTAATATATAGATTAGATTAGATTCGGTGTTTAAGCAGTGATGTAGGAAATTTACAAAGAAACTTCATTCGGCAAGATTCAAAGAATGAGTTAAGTGGTCGACCCCATGTGAGAGTCATCGTATGAGTCAACTCTACTGTACACCATAGCAAACACATCCCGCGTGTTCAAAATGAGGACAGAGCGTAAATTCATGGTGACTAGCATAAGATGTTGATAACTCTATTGTTACAAAAATGGTGGGGGCATTGAATACGTACGTGTCATAAGGGTAAATGGTGTGGGGAAAAAGTTGTCAACTTTATTTCCAGAAAAGTTGTTTATTTCTGGCAAGTTTAGAAGAAATTATAGAGTCATCTGGTGGACCACGTCACTTGTCCACCATTCCACTAAAAAACTTTCATTTGTTTAAAATTGCTGACTCATCAATTTTAAATAAATGGAAGTTTTTTAGTGGAATGGTGGACCGCATCACTTGTCTACCATGTGGATCATATAATTTCTCCAAGTGTAGGCCCATCTTTTTGTCATTAGTTACAGAGAAAGAGATTGAACGACAGGGACAGATTTTCAGAAGAAGACTGTAGAGATTGGTCTTTGTCAGAGACTTGAGGGATGAGAGAGTTGTAGCTTTCGAACTGCCAAAAAAAAAAAAAAAGACGCAGAGACTTGAGGGGCGGAGACTTTGTGGGTTAAGGGAAAGTGAGAGTCAATTCACTTTATGGGTTAGGTGGGTGTTGAGGGTCATTTTTTTTTTTAAATAGGTAGAAGGCAACCTAACCCAGAAATACAGGCAGCAAAGAAGCGACAGACTAATTAAAACCATTAGGCCCAAGCGGCAGGAATAATGGATCACAGGCCCTTAATATAAACGAATGGGTCTTGAGGAAATAAGTGGGCCTAAAAGGCCCGGAAAGAGAGAAAACAGCACCCATGGGCAGTATGTGGTATGGAAAAGTGAGAATGGGCCGCGGCAGGCCCAAAGCAATGTAAACAAAGAAAGTAGGGGATAATGGCAAGCCCATGAACCCCAAGGATGAGAATGAGGAAATTGGGCCAGGGAAGCCCAATTAAGTTAGTAAAAACCCATGGGATGCGAAGCTAGTAAATGGACCAAGGAAGTCCAAAGGGAGTAAATGGGCTGGAAAAGCCCAAGTGAAAAGAAAGGGACACTGGAGCCTATAAGTGAGAACACTAGTGGCCATATTAAGCCACTGGGGGAAAGAAAGGAACGGCAGGCCTAAAAAGAGGCCCAGCAGGAAGAAATCGCCACGCTAGGAAAGGCCGAGTAACGCTGTAGGAAACCAAGGCAATTAAAGAATTGGGTTGAAGAGAACGCAAAGCCTAGTACTCGGTAAAGCCCAGACCCTATAGGAGCGGGAAATCAGAGTAGCAGCTCGTGAAAAGCTAGAAACGGACGGCAGGCAATACAGCCAAAGTCTCCAGTCCACGGCAGGCGTATGAACAGCAGGCAGATTTCAGACATATGCACGCGCAAGGTCCAGGCACCACCAACCTGTACCCAGCCAATATAGGATATGGTGGGGTCGTGGGTCAGAGGTAAGAGGGTATGGTTCGGAGGTAGGGATAGGGGAAGACCTGTTTTGAGGTTCCTGCTCAAGCTCTTTTGGGGGATACGTCTTGCTGGGATGACATACCACCCAAAAGTGGCAAGGTTGAGTTGGAACTAATTGGTGCATGCCATGAGGGATAGAGAGAGAGAAACATCATCGCGGCAAGAAGAGGTGCCACGGCAGACTAACAGACGAAATAGTTGTCTTTGTCTGTAACAGGGGAACTCGCAGACGGAACAGTGATGGTCGGCAAGTACGCCCAGACCAGACAAAGGTGGTTAAGGGGTAGAATAGTAAAATTCGGTCATGGCAGGCACTATAAGAAAGAAGCCTCTGCCGTGTACAGGAACAACGATAAAGACGAGAGCAATACAACAAAACGTAAAGAAAAAGACTTTGAAACATACTTAGAAAAATAGGGGAAGCACAATACTAAAAACTACAATTGCGGAAATCACTAAGGAAAGACTAGAAAGGAGAGAAAGACGGAGAGAAAAGAGCAAGTGTTAGTGGCATGCACCGATAGGTCCCTTCCCTTCTCTCCCTCTCAAATCCCTGTTCTCTTCTATAATCATCCTGGGCATTGTCCATTCAGGTCCGCCTCCCTCAAACCCATTAATTTCCACGGTAGGAATTCTTTCCTCGGAGGTTAATCGTGTTGAGAAGAGGCGTTCTTCCTCCCTGACCTTGTCCCCGTGGACCGAACTGGGCTTATTTCCTTTATTTGTTGATTAATCTTTATTACCATTTGCCCTTACTATTTTATTTGTCAAAAATTGTTCATATTATTGTGATTATGGATCATTTGGTCCTTCACTATCAAAAGAACTATCTGGTCATTCCAGAATACATTGTTCTGTTTTTATCAATTATGTCTGTTTGCCATAATCTTCTCTGAAATAGCTCTGCCTGCCGCAAGCACTCTCCTGGCAGACGAGGCCTAGTTTGTACACAAGCTGGCCAAGTTGAGTTCCAGTTGGACCAGTCTTGACTCTCGCAACCCAGAACACTTGGGCCTACAACCACAAAGGGGCAGCCCAGCCCAACACGGTAAAAAAGGCCCCAACATTAAATTGGCGACTTCACTGGGGAGTTGAGAAATAGTTCAAGGACAAGAGCCCTCACAAACAAATGCCTTCGAAGTCCAGGACGACACGGAATATGAGTGTTTTACCCTCACAAGCAGAGTCCAGGCCTACAGCACCCCACCAACCGCAGCCTAATAAGGCAGAAGGTGCTAACGAGATGGGGGTTGGACCCCAACCTCCTCTAAGGATCCTTGCCGACAACGCCAACACCTTTGTGGAAGTGTTGCAGGCTCTACAGCATTCGCAGCAGCAAATGATGGAGGAAATTCATCAGTTAAAAACGGATAGAACAAAGGAGAAAGGAAGCCAGCATGATCCAGAGCATGTGGCAGAACAGACACTAGTAGGAGGTGTCCCATAGAATACGGATCAACGTTTTATTACTATGGCAGAAGTAGCGGCTCTCTTGGAGCAAGAGAGAGCTAGAGGACCAAAGGAGAGATTCTACGCACGTAGAGCCCCATACCCACTAAGGGTGCTCAGTAAACCATACCTCGAGAGGTATGAACCGCGAGTCTTCGCACAATATGATGGCAGGAAGGGAAGTGCTGTTGAGCACGTGAGCAAGTTCATCGATACGTTTGGCCCTTATGTCGCAGATGAGGACTTGTGTCTTCGAGAATTTTCTAAATCATTGTGTGACCGGGCTTATACCTGGTACATTGGCTTAAAGCCAGGGTCGATCCCAACATGGGATGATATGGTGGATGTATTTTGTACCAAGTACTTCCACGAAGAAGAAACGGTGACACTTGCAACACTGTAAGCGACCAAACAAAGGAATGGTGAAGACTTGATGGAGTACATCAAGAGATTTAGGGACTTAGCATTCGACTGCTATGACCATTGCGAAGAAAGGACGCTGGTGGAGATGTGTATGACGAATATGATCAGGGAGTACATGGCAGTTCTAGAAAACCTCGAAATCTCCCAATTCACGCAGTTATTACAAAAGGCGAGAAAAATTGCCTAGTCCGTAAAGCCAAGCATGGACAAAAGAAGTGCCCCGTAAGCCATGGCGGTGTCCATCGGTGAGCGGAGGAGAAAGACCGACGGGAGAGAGTACGATACTCCCCTTCCAATACCATGCACCATAAAAGAACTAGACGTACTGTTAGACAAATGGATAGCAGATGGCGTTTTCAAACCTAACCAGGTTGCTAGGGAGCCCACAGAAGAGGAAAGGAGGGACCCGCGTTTTTGTCGTTTACATAACTATGTCCAACATTCTACCGCAAAGTGTTGGGCACTCTGCAGATTAATGCACTGCAGGATAAAGGAAGGGACTTTAGAACTGTCCCAGCAGGAAGTCCAAAGAAACCCACTCCCAAATCACAAAGGGAAGGGGGGTAGCAGCAGTAGTGATTTGTGTGGATACAGGGGATGACAAAGAAGAGAATCTGGCCCTGCCTGCTACAGCGATTACTACTTTACAGTAGAGCTCCAAATTAAAAAACTTATTTGATCAGCTGGACTTCACAATAAAAGAAAGAAAAGTAGCCACCGAGGCTCTAGTGAGCATTGCCTCTGGGGCAGGGGTAGAATGTTTATCAGCGGAAGTCCAGGATAACAGGGCTCTCTTACAGGAGTCAACCGAAATCACCTTCAGTGATGAAGATATGGAAGTGGGGTACCCAGACCACAGGAGACCTCTTTATCTGGCAGTATCCATAAATCAAATCCCCACAAAAAGAGCCTTAGTAGATATAGGTGCTTCCGTAAACCTCATCCCATTGAGCACTCTGCAAGCTGTAGGGATTTCAGAAAGAAAGATCCAAGGGTGTCCAATGGAAGTAATGGGATTTGGTGGAAGGGGAGAGTACACTACAGGCCATATCCAGTTATGGTTAAAAGTGGGACCCATAACTTCTCCAGCTCGGTTCCACGTGGTAAAAACGGAAGTCAAGCTTGATAGGATGGGCGGCTGACGCATCCTCCTTATGCTTAGACTGCAAAGAAAAAGGGGGACAAGAGACAGTGTTAAAGAAAGAAAGCAGTAGGCACGACATGGGTTAGCAGTTAAAGTCAAAACACAGAAGACAATGGAAAATTTTCCTAACATAACGTACCTTTCGCTCAGTGGCAGACATAGGATGAGGAGTTGTTTTCCTCTTGCTACCCCGTGTCCTGCTAGAAAGGGGAGCACCTGTGGCTGGCTGCGGAGCAGCAGACTTGGGCTTGCTTGTGGACTTGTGCTTGGCAGGAGTCTTCTTGGTTGACGTAGGAATATTGGTTACCTTAACTTTCTTCTCCCAACCCGGGGGAAAATCACCCGTGAGCCAACACCATCCTTTCTTTTCATCGTCCCACTCGAAGATGGCAGAACAGCTTTGTTTCTTGGCATAGGCTAAAACTGATTTGGAAGGCAGAAGCAACTGAGGGTTGGGAGAGACAAGCATGCTTAGCTCGTTAGGAAGGATAAGGGAAAAGTCACGACTACCTACCAATTCTTGGCCAAACGAGGTCATCACTGCCTGCCAATAGCCATGCATGGCAGGAGTGCAAAGGCCCTCTCTCAACGAGCCAGGAACGGTAATTGCACTGAAGTGCTGTCTCCAAAAGTCAAAAGCAGTCTGCTATAGGAAAGGTCGAACTGAAGTAGGAGATTCCATGAGATAGGAAAGGTCATCAGGGATGTCCTGGTCCAGCCCAAACTACCTCTTCACCCGGTTGGCAGGGTAGTGAACAAATCTAATACCCTCATCGGCCAAGTATGGAGCCATCCAACATTGGTAGCCGCCAAATAAGTGATCCCCATCTCATCAAAACTAGCCAAAGGGGTGGTGGTCCCAATGGTATCAGTAAACGAACCCATAGCAGAATCAATACATATGTAACCCCTACCTAAGTTTTTATAAGCTCTCCAAGAAAAATCAGTACCACTATCAAAAGACTCAACGACTAAGTGACTGAGGGGCTTCAGACCAGACCAACGAAAAGCCAAAGGGAAATTGGATTCAAACCTGCCGCAGAAGTCAGTGATCACTTGCGAACATGATTGGTACTTCTCCTTCGTGAAACGAACGGGCCTACATTTCGCTAATTATTGGGTACTGCGCTCAAATAACAATTGCTGCAGGATGGTGCTGTGAACAGAGGAAGTGACAATGTGGCAGGAGCCCGCCTGGCTCTCGTCATTCCGCAGGATGTCCAGTTGAACATACAAATGCCCCAAGAACATGGGGGCCGGAGGCAGACTCACTCCGGCGGCTATTTTAATGGCCAAGTAGAAATACAAAGGCTTGACGGCGTAATTGAGGGTGCGAACCAAAAACGAACTTGCAAAGCCAAAAAGCAACAAAGGCCGCACGGTGGGCGGCGACAGAAAACTTAGAGGAAGAACTAACCCAGTATGATAATTTTGCATTCCCGGCCATCCTCTTTCTCAACTCGGCCTCAATGGCTTCTTCCTCCGAAGAAAGCTCTATAGTGGCAGGATCCGTATCACCAAGGATCGGCAGGAGTAGTTGGTTGGCCACATCTTCAAGAGTCACGGTCAGTTCGCCGTAGGAGAAGAAGAATGTGTGGGTGGTGGCGCACCACCGGCGGACCAAGTGACGAAGGTTATAAAGGTCTCGAAAATTAGAAAGACTCCGAGATAAAACGATGGCCTTCAGAATGCTGGCCTGCTGCAGCAAACCCATAAAGGCCGTATCAGATAATTCTCAGTCAACCCACTCCTTCCAACCCAAGGCCGTGCCTGACCCAAACTCGAAATGAATCGGCACGGGAAGAGAGACCCCCTAACGGATGACCAAATCAGAAATGGAGGAAGACACCGGAGCCTAAGAAATATTGGGGTTCCGTCTACATATGGTGAGCCACACGGGGCTTGGCGGCAGTGACACATAATCGTCGGGAACCTCGGGGAAGTAAGGATAGGCATTATACCAAGGATCGATTAGAGGGGTGCACTTACTGTCTGGGTCGCGCAGCGTGTCTTCCTCATCGGAATGATCTGATTCGGAGTACATGGCCTCCTCACCCATTTCTTTTCCAGCGGGAGGATTAGGAACTTTCTCTTTCCCTTTGTGGCGGGAAGAACTCTGACTTTTCATCGGCACCATTGTGCGATGGTTCGAGCGAAGTAAAAGGGGTATGGGTGCGCGAAAAAGAGAAGATGGTAAAGGAAGAGGGAGGGACACAATGTTTTGGAAAAGAAGGTATTTGTGTTTGATTTTCGATGGGACTCTCTTCTTATATACCTGAGTCATTAATACCGGCCTGAAGGAATGCGACTGATCAACCATCAAAAGAAGAATGAAATTAATGAAGCGGCAGTTGTGTCTTAGGACAACTGTCATTCTGGGAAATTCGAAGAGTCACCACTGTTCATGGCAGGAAAAGAAATATATGTATATGAAGGGGCCACACAGTTTTAAAAAGCCCGCGAAGGAAAAGAAAGAAGGGAAACAAAAAAAGAGGGGACAAAAAGGTCTTTTATTCACATATGGACCGCATAAACGCTCCATATGTTCAGGGGGCTAAATGTTGGGGGTCATTTTTTTTTGAAATAGGCAGAAGGCAGCCCAACCCAGAAATACGGGCAGCAAAGAAGCGGTAGACTAAGTAAAACCATTAGGCCCAAGCGGCAGGAATAATGGATCACAGGCCCTTAATATAAACGAATGGGTCTTGAGGAAGTAAGTGAGCCTAAAAGGCCCGGAAAGAGAGAAAACAGCACCCATGGGCAGTATGTGGTATGGAAAAGTGAAAATGGGCCGCAGTAGGCCCAAAGCAATGTAAACAAAGAAAGTAGGGGATAATGGCAAGCCTATGAACCCCAAGGATGAGAATGAGGAAATTGGGCCAGGGAAGCTCAATTAAGTTAGTAAAAGCCCATGCGATGCGGAGCTAGTAAATGAACCAAGGAAGTCCAAAGGGAGTAAATGGGCCGGAAAGGCCCAAGTGAAAAGAAAGGGACATTGGAGCCCATAAGTGAGAACACCAGTGGCCCTATTAAGCCACTGGGGGAAAGAAAGGAACGGCAGGCCTGAAAAGAGGCCCAGCAGGAACAAATCGCCGCGGCAGGAGAGGTCGAGTAACGCGGTAGGAAGCCAAGGCAATTAAAGAATTGGGTGGAAGAGAACGCAAAACCCAGTACTCGGTAAAGCCCAGACCCTATGGGAGCGGGAAATCAGAGTAGCAGCTAGTGAAAAGCCAGAAACGGACGGCAGGCAATATAGGCAAAGTCTCCAGTCCACGGCAGATGCATGAACAGCAGACAGATTTTAGACATATGCACGCGCAAGGCCCAGGCACCACCAGCCTGTACCCAGCCAATACAGGACATGGTGGGGTCGTGGGTCAGAGGTAAGAGGGCATGGTTTGGAGGTGGGGAGAGGGGAAGACCTGTTTTGAGGTTCCTGCTCAAGCTCTTTTGGGGGATACGTCCTGCTGGGATGACATGCCACCCAAAAGAGGCAAGGCTGAGTTGGAACCAATAGGTGCATGCCATGAGGGATAGAGAGAGAGAAACATCACCACGGCAGGAAGAGGTGCCACGGTAGACTAACAGACGAAATAGTTGTCTTTGTCTGTAACAGGGGAACTCGCAGACGGAACAGTGATGGTCGGCAAGTACGCCCAGACCAGACAAAGGTGGTTAAGGGGTAGAATAGTAAAATCCAGTCATGGCAGGCACTATAAGAAGGAAGCCTCTGCCGTGTACAGGAACAACGACAAGGACGAGAGCAATACAACACAACGTAAAGAAAAAGACTCTGAAACATACTTAGAAAAACAGGGGAATCACAATACTAAAAACTACAATTGCGGAAATCACTAAGGAAAGACTAGAAATGAGAGAAAGACAGAGAGAAAAGAGCAAGTGTTAATGGCATGCACCGATAGGTCCCTTCCCTTCTCTCCCTCTCAAATCCCTGCTCTCTTCTATAATCGTCCTGGGCATTGTCCATTCAGGTCCGCCTCCCTCAAACCCATTAATTTCCACGGCAGGAATTCTTTTCCTCGGAGGTTAATCGTGTTGAGAAGAGGCGTTCTTCCTCCTTGACCTTGCCCCCGCGGACGGAACTGGGCTTATTTCCTTTATTTGTTGATTAATCTTTATTACCATTTGCCCTTACTATTTTATTTGTCAAAAATTGTTCATATTATTGTGATTATGGATTATCTGGTCATTCACTATCAAAAGAACTATCTGGTCATTCCAGAATACATTGTTCTGTTTTTATCAATTATGTCTGTCTGCCACAAGTTTCTCTGAAACAGCTCTGCCTGCCGCAAGCACTCTCCTGGCAGACGAGGCCTAGTTTGTACACAAGCCGGCCAAGTTGAGTTTCAGTTGGACCGGTCTCGACTCCCGCAACCCAGAACACTTGGGCCTACAACCACAAAGGGGTAGCCCAGCCCAGAACAGTGGGTAATAATAAAAAAATTGAGAAAAAAATATTATTTTAATAAAAAAGTGTGTATAATAGATAAATTGATGTGAGTGTTTTGTAAAAATGATGATGTGGTAAATTTTATGTTATTTAATAAGTACAAATAAATCTATTTCTTACCTATTATGTAACAAGGGTAAATAGTCAATTTATATAAATTACATTTTCCATCTTTCTCTTTTTCTCTCCAACCAAACAAAAGAGTTTTCCACCCTTTCACTTTTCCACCCCTCCAACCAACACACAAGAGAGAAAACTAAATATTTTCCATCCTCCCACTTTTCCATGCTTCCACAATTTTCCATCATCTCACTTTTTCACTCCTCCAACCAAACGGACCCTTAAAATTAAAAAAAAAAATTTATTTTTAATTTCAACATTAAAACAAATGAATAATTTTAAACCTTTTAACTTCCCTGTCTTACATTAAAAGTGCGTTTGCATAGTTCCAGGTGCTCATTTAAATTGTGCATGCGCATAGTATTAGTAATACGACGACGTCTTTGCATGACTAATATAATAAATAATGTTAGCTCAGAAAAATAAAAACATAAATATTGTTAG
The DNA here is from genome assembly GCA_032727855.1 of Quercus ilex subsp. ballota. Classification (NCBI taxonomy): domain Eukaryota; kingdom Viridiplantae; phylum Streptophyta; class Magnoliopsida; order Fagales; family Fagaceae; genus Quercus; species Quercus ilex. The sequence continues at coordinate 14,612,099 of CM064914.1, read as the reverse complement.
TTTTATGTATTAATTACTTAAATTCACTCAAAAAAAAAAAACTTAAATTCAGTTAATTCACTCTAAAAGTCTAAATTATAAATTCTTTGCACTTTGCATTGCAAACTATTAAAACTTCAAAGTTTAAACTATCTTTTTAAAATTTAATGGAGAATATACTTTATTAGCCTCACTTTATTTTGAACAGTTTTTTATTTTATTTTATAAGAATATATTTTTAATTGTGAATAAGACATAATTTGCCAGTATTGCTAAAAACATAAAATTAAGATAGCTATTACAATTCTTTAAGTCTTAAAGTCTTTACAAACATTGTTGGTATGATAGATGTCACTTGTGGGCCATAGTTAAAAAAAATTAAAAATTAAAAAAAATTAAAAAAAAATCTTTTTAAGTATTTATACTTGGATAGTGGAAATGTTGAGGCAATTTTACGCGTTCCCCTAACTTGTTATCGGATAAATGATGCTATTTTTTGGTCGCATTCCAAGAATGGGTTTTACACAGTCAGATCTAATTATTAGAGAGATGCTACGTTTACAACAATTTTACAACATTTTTACAACAAATCATAGGTGGTTAGTTGTTATTGGTTCAAATTTGAAACTAACACTAAGATTACTTTTTTGCCCCAACAATAACAACCAGTAACAACCTGCCACTTAGAATTTGTTGTAAAAATGTTGTAAAATTGTTGTAGACATATCATTTCCCTAATTATTATGTGGCTAGGATCATCGCAATAAAAGAAACTTTAATTTAGAGCTCAAATGGGGCATATGCTAGTGTGATCAAAGATTTGGAAGTTTATACCGTGTTTGGTTCTCAACACATCCATGTCTCAATTTTCATATTCATTCTCATAACTCACAATTGACAATTCTTAACTCAATTCATAATTCCCTTTCTCTTTTTATTTTATTTTATTTTATTTTTATTCTCCACTCAAATTCTTGTTTGGAACCCAAACTTGAACCCAGTTTTTGGTTTGTAAAAAGCAAAATAAAACTCAAACAATGGGAACTATGTCACAACGGCTACCCAATACCCACATTTCTTCCACACACGAACCCAACAAAGAAAAGAAGAAAGCAAAAGTGAAAAGAGAGAGAGAGAAGAATGAGGAGAGAATTTGCGTAGTTTCTATCAAAGCTTCATCAGTTCGTTGTGCTCCTTTTTTTTACGCTTATTCAAAAGTGGCACAGAAAGTTGTAGTACAAAATTTCTCTTTTTTATTATTTTATTTTTATTAGCTACTATATACTGCTTTTTATATTTTCTTCTTAAAAATAACAAAGTTCTTTTCATATTGCTTTTTCACCAGGTGTATACTGTATGATGTTGGAAATTTCCAAAGAAACTTCGTTCTTTCAGAGTTTCGAAGAAGTTAGGGTCTGTTTGGTTGTGTTGTTTAAACAACACAACATATATTTCCACAATATTTTTTCACTCACACATATTTTTACTACACTTAAACAACATTACCAAACAAGTCTTAAGTTAATGGTAGAGTCATTATATGAGTCAACCTTACTGTGCACATCTCTCGTGCTCAAAAATGAGGACAAAGCGTAAATTCATGGTGACTAGCAAAAGATGATGATAACTCGATTGTTACATAAATGGTGGGGGCATTGAATAAGTGTCATAACTCATAAGTCATAAGGGTAAATGTTGTGGGGGAAAAGTTGTATCTGGCTAATTTGTATTTGTAAAACTTTGTGCTAATTAAACCGATTCTAAGTTTCGGCCCATCCTTTTGTCGTTAATTACTGGAGCTTTACTATTTGATTTCTGCTCCTTCGCTACTGTGTCTGTGATTGATTCTACCGGTGCTTTCTGTTGTATAGAGTTAATTAAGTCTCATTAACAAAATAAAATAAAAAACAATTTTTAGTATTGGTATCCTTCGATGGTGACCTTTTTTTTTTTTTTTTTTTTTTTTTTTTGAGATAATATACACAGAATACATGGGAGATGGGGAATGAGAGAGTGGAAAGACAAGACTTACAACACTAGCACTTACAAAAAGGCCTAATCTTGGTAGTGGCATCATGGTCCCAAAAAAATTCCATAGTTAGTTGCATCCATGAAGTTAGATCAGGCAAATTGGATTTTAGAATCATCTAATTCTCTTATCAAATACTCCAGTTGTGTAAGGAGACTAAAACCAAATCCGACCAGCCCGTTATGTTTGCTGTAGCGGTTGAATCCATTAAGGTTAACAATTTTTCTTTGATGGGGAATGGATTTATGAGAATTTGTATATAATGTTTTATTTAGTATTATAAACAAATTTGGTAAATTGTTAAAATGTATTGTTTGGGATATTTATTTTGATTTAACAATGTGTATTGTCTAGATTGTGTTAGAACTTCTTTCCCACTTCCTTTTGCGCATGTTTGTTTCTAAAAAAAAAAAAAAAAATTCATGTTTGGATTTAAAAAAAAATGAAACGTTTGAATATTTAATAAGAAGAGTAGTGATGCAGATTTTAAATAATAATAAATAAATAAAACACCAGATCCTCGTTATATTTCCTTCCATGATATGATTAACACTTCTTCATTGAAAATTTATTCAATAAATAATATTTTTTATTCTAGCCTGAATAGTATATTACTGTATTCCCGTTCTTTTATGTAGGCAATCAAATCTCACAATATTTTTACAAATTAGGTGTCTCAACCAACCATAAGTCAAAATAAAAACATGGGCAAATTACAACTTACCTACTTGTGATTTGACCAAAATTTAAGTTGTCTAGCTATAGTTTGAAGTTTGACAATAAGGTGTCAAATTTCAAATTACAGGTAAGCCACTTAAATTTCAACCAATAAACAAGGATATTGTGAAAACATTGTAAGATTTTATCGTGTTCTTAAATTTGCTCTCAAGTTTATTAGGATTCAAAGTTCTGAAATATCATGAACAATTTCACCAATATGACTCATTTAATTAATGATCATTATTTAGGACCTTGGGCAATGTATGAAACAACCACTACCCTTTTTAGTATTTATATGGCTACAAAGTTAAGATTGAGATAAGGTTACCTAGTGTATTGCGTTGTGTGTAATTGCTTTTAATAGCTAAGATTGAGGAATAAAAAAAAAATATCAATCTCAACAATTGAGTAAAAAAGGTTAGAAGAAGTAAAAAAAGTGAATAAAAAAAAGTTAGAAATTAAAAAGTGAAGACGTAAAACAATATTGTGAGAGGAATGGATGTAATTTCATACAGTACTGAATCTACAAAGTTCTTTAAACAATTTGTAAAGAGTCTTTTATAGTCAAGAACTTTGAAGCTAACCATAACTTTTAGTATTATTAACAAAAATGTCTAGGATTTAAATACATCTGTCCTCAATATAATTACCAATTATTGAATTATCAAAAGAAAATTATTTATAAATTTAGGAATAATTATAGTAAACCCACTTGTAGTATGGCCGGTGTTCACTTTGCCTACCTGTGGTTCAATCATTTACACTTTACCCACTTGTGGTAACTTCCGTTAGGACTCTGTTACCCACCTTTCCCTTTGCCGTTAGAAAAACAAAATTTTAAGAAAAAACAAACATAACAAAAATAAAAAAGTTAGGGTTCTTGATTGCTGAAGAACTTCTACGAGAATAAATTGGAGGAATACAAATCAAATATAAATAAAAAAATCCAATAGCTTCCAAACCCATCTCCTTCATTTATTTATTATTTTTTCTCCCTCTTCATCTCTATCTCTCTGAGTTCTCCCTCTCTTCAAACACGACCCACTCACGGCATCACCCACAATCCACCATTAACCAAAAACGATGCTATCGTAGTCGGTGGCTACAGCGAAAATTTCAATTTCAATTTTGTTCCTCTCCATCGAGTTCAAAGATTGCGTTGTGGGCAAGATGGCTTGGCGAGAGGGTGACTGGGAGAGAGATGGGTTGGCAAGAAGGAACAAAGATGGCTGACCGAATAGAGAGCTTAGGTGAGCGTGAGCGGCTAGTTGAGGAAGACGAATGAATCGGACCAATGTAGAAGCAGTGAACAGAGCAATGGTGGCAATGAACGGAACAATGACAAACGAATATTGCAGCAGTGCAAATTTTAGCTTTGGCCATGGGTTCCTTTGCGTTGAGTTTGGCTCCGACTGTGACTTCAATCTGCCTCTCTCTCTCTCTGCTATCTTATTTTCTTTGCTATGGGTGTAGTGGGTCTGTGTTTGTGTTGCTAGGTGTGGTGGGTCTGGGTTTTGAAGAGGGGTTTGCTTTGGTTTTGGTTTGAGATTTGAGAGAGAACTAAGGTGAAGCCGTGTATGATTTTTGTGAATAACTGAAAGTGTCTGAAAGGATTTTTGTGAAATTAGAGTAGAGCACTTTCAAGTGTAGGATTTAAAATTTTTTTTTTTTTAGGGTTTGTGTGAATATGAAAATTTTATTTGGATTGATTGGCTCAAGACTGTTCAAACCAAGAGCAAGTGTGTTCTTGAACCCAAGCTACAAAACCCCCCTCTTTGATCTTGTTTGTTTGAGGTTTTTTTTTTTTTTTTAGACGAGAGAGACATAAAAGTGAAGATAAAATACATTTTTACCCCTGATTTTAACAGAGGTGGGTAATGGATGGGTAACAGATTGAAGTTCAGGTGGGCAAGGTGTAAATGATTGAACCACGGGTAGGCAAAGTGAAAACGTGCCATACTACATGTGGGTTTACTGTAATTATCCCATAAATTTATTAAAAACCAAACATTACAATAAGAAAAATCGCACAATTGACTCTGACTTTTTTGAATGATGAGATGGGAAATTAAAAAGTTCACTTCTATTTTTAGTCTTTGGATTGAACTTTTTTTAAAACTTTTAAAATTTTTATCTCTCATGTTAAAAGGTACTATTGCACATATTTAAATCTAGAAAAACCATCCTCTTTGGCGATACATAGACTTGCCAGAGAAGGCATTAAGCAAGAAAGCTGAAAAAAAGAAGGAATTTATGCATAGACTTAACTGAAATCAGCACAATATCATTGAGAACATTTCAAATGAAATCTTATTAAATCAAGTATAAGCTATATAAATCACATGAAATATTATAAAATCAAATATAGAAAAGGAATTAAATTTCTAAACCAAGTAATAAAAGACAATAAGATTTTTAAAAGAAAGGAAAAGGAAAATAAGCCTAACAAGGGTTAACTAATTACTCATAAATAAAATAAATCCTAAACATCAATTGTTAGGCCTTAAACCCACATTTGGGTGGCCTAGTTCGTTAGATACTTGGCCAACAAATCTCATGACTTGGGTTCGAGCCTCAAGGCCCTCAACAATTAGCTGTGTGTTGGTGCTCCTTATATCTCATCTCCCTTCCAAAAGATCCAAAGATAATAAGTGAGTTTCTCACAAACCGGGAGTATGGGGTCTCGCCCGGGAGTGAGTAGGGTGCTATTATGGTCACACCCAGGTAGGGAAGCCACACTAGTCACCCCCTCTACCCATTTTTTGTTTACAAAAAAAAAAAAAAAAATGTTAGGCCTTAAGTTTAACTAATAGTAGTTAGGCCATTGGTTGTGTGTCTTCTTTTTCTGTTAATGTAAGTTTGTGTAATTAGAGACATGTATCTTGTGTCCATACCAAATGGGTTAGGCTAACTCTCACCCAAAGTTTAGCTAAAAGCCCACCTTTTGTAGCATACTAGACCCTTTAATCCTAAAAGGGGTTAACGGGAAAGGGGGTTCCCATTTCTAACACCTTGTGTCCTACAAAGGTGTTTGCGCACAAGGCTCTTGACATGTCCTATTAACGAGTAGAACATTCCTGTAATTCTATTTCTAATACCTTGTGTCGCTCAAGCCCAAAAGGTTGGTCTTTTGGGGCTTGACGTGAAGGATCTAAGGTGTTAAAATTTTCAATTTGAGTTACCTACTTTTCAAACCCAACATATTCTTTATTTTTTCTCTATTATATTTAAGTCTTTATTATTCAGTCTTTATTATTTTTTCCCTTTCCAATGGTCATATTTTTTCAACAGCCACATTTTTTTCCTTTTTGAGAAGAAGAAGAAGAAAAACAGCCATATATTTCTAACAATCATATTTTCCAACGATCATATCCTTTCAATATAAATAGCATAATTTCGTCTCTAATTTTATTTAACTCAAAGCCAATAATAGTCTCCCTCAAAAAAAGGAAAAAAAAGAAGAAAAAGAAAACAAGAAGAAGCTTATTGTGTCATTTGGAGGTAGCCCAAATCCAATTTGAAGTGGGTAACTTTTTATCGTTGTGTGGAAGTAGATGTTAGTAGAAGAGTGAAATCATTTCAACATTTGGACTCATGAGAAATTGAGATTATATTTTCTATGAATATTCAAGTCAACCAAATTCAATAATAAAAATGAAATAGTAGTATGAACACAAAGAATAAAGAAGAAAGCAAACATTAGCAAACCATTGCGGGTTGTGGCTTGGTGGTATAAGTTCTCGTATTTTTACGCATGATGCTTGGTAGGAGGTAAGCGGTTTGAGTAGTGATGCTTCAATAAATGTGTTATGCTCATGATGATAGCCTTATCAGGGCACTGATAGTACACATGGTATTGCTCATTGTCGTCACGTAATGTAGGGTCGATGAGTCTACATTGGAAACCCTTTTTTATTTAGCAATACACACACACACACACACAAAAACTGTAGAGATATTGAAGAGCATAAATTAGTGCGGAAGAAAACCAAACCACCGGACAATTAGTGTTTTTAGATTAAAAAGAGCATAAATTTTGTGGAAGAAAAAAGAAATATTGAAGAAAATAAAAGGTTAAATTAAATTAAATTATTTTATTATATTTTAGAGATTTTTTTATAAAAATATTTTTTTTTGTCATTTAATTCACATCATATGGCATGATTTAATTGGATGAACTAGCCCATGTGACAAGTTGGGGTATACTTAATGGCTAACTAATATTTTGTTTTTTTTTTTTTGTTTTTTTAATGGAGGGGTTGCCAATCAAAAAGATCCCCTAATTTTAGGGGAGATAATCAAAATGTTGAAGCTTTAGGAAACAAAATAAATATAACCTTAAACTTTAGAGGTGTGTTTTACAATTTAGTCTCTACAATATTATTATATGAGTCCAAATTTGGTAAAGATGGGGTATAAAACCTATGTTTTACACCATCCAATAAGAGATTGCTATATCAGCATTTTACTTAAAATTCGATACATCCTACCACATCTAATAACATCTAAATAAACTCCCAATTTAGTTGGATTTATATATGAATATTAGAACTGATTAGGGGTGTAGTTGTGCTTATTTTTAAATATGTGATAAGATAATGTGACATGTTGGGATTGGAGGGGTAAAATATGGGTTTTACACCACATCCTTACCAAATTTAATCTCTCATCATATTAGATTGTTTCAATTTCAATTTGGGTACGATATCAATTTTGTATGTGTTAGATAACAAACTGCAATAATGAGGGCAATTTAATTGGTGTTGTGGGTCCACGAATCACATGTTTTGCATGTGATTGTAACTATGCTTTTTTGTCCAAGATAATCTCAATTTGGACAAAGGGTGAATATTGTGGTAATTCTCTCAAATTTGGGGGGTTAATTGAGCAAATCAAAAGTTTAGAAAAAGATGGTAAAACTAGAGAAAGATTCTAAAAAATAAAATGTCAACTTCAAAAGTGTCATTAATTTTCTTACAACCTACTTTGTGTTTTTGTCTTGTGGTGGTTCAATTGAGCAACATCGGTCCATCTCAAATGTGAAACATTTGGTAATTTTTTCAGTATCGGTAGGAGGATTGTAATTTAAAACCAATATAAAATATGGGTTTAAAAACAAAGTTTACGAAAAAAAAAAAAAAAAAAAAAAAAAAGAAGAAGAAGAAAAGTTTGCTATTTGCAAAGACCTGGCCAGCTTGTCAGGTACAATCTCAAAAGTGGAGGTTCCAAAATCCAAACTTCCACTTCACTTAGAGCATTCCCATCAAAGATTCTAAAAAATTTAGCATTTACCATCTCAAAAACCAACTTTATAATATATAACACATCATTTTACAACATCACTTACATCAAAACTTCTATTTTTTTAACACTTCATTTAAATATTCTTTCTTTATCATTTTTTATTCTTCCTCTCTCTGTCTCTCTCCTTTGTTTCTCTCTTTCTCAACCCAGCACCATCTCTCTTTCTCAACCCAGCGCTGCCGGCCACCTCAAAGAATCACCCGGATCAAAGAGTCACAAAATCAAAGAATCATCCAAATCAAAGAATCACAAAATCATAACAAAGACCTAACACCACCCCGATTAACCCACACCCAGCACCCAAAGGCACCCCGATCAACCCACGAACCCAGCCACCGAAATCAAGAACCCACCAAAATCAATCAAAATCGTTGAAATTAAAACTCACTGATATCAAATCGCAAAACCCAATCACTGTAGAGACCCACGATCAACCCACACTATAGAGACCACGATCAACCCATACCTTAGAGACCCACGATCAACCCACATTACAGCTTAACCACACCCAAGACCCAAGAACTCGAGATGCAGAGAGAAAGGGAAACAGAGAGGCGGAGAGAATGAAAGAAAGAGTGGACGAAGAGCACAAGAGAGACATAGTGAAAAGGAAAGAAGAAAAAAAAAATGGTAGCAGCTTGCTATGGTGAGGTGTTAGAAATAAAACCTCACTGTAGCAAGTTGCTAAAATTTTTAAAATTTGAAAGCTTTGATAAAGATGGGTTTTTATGATTTGAGGTGTTAAAAATGCTAAAAAATAGCATTTAGCATTTTTGAGACCCTTAAGAGTATTCTCATCAGGTGTGTCAAATGCTAAATATTTGGCATTTGACACACCAAACACCAAAAACCAACCATCATCAGACGTTTCAAATCCCCTAATATTTGGCATGGAGCTATAGTACGCTCTCAAATATGAGAGCGTACGGACAAGAATGCCAAAATTTTATATGCTTATTTTATTTACTTTTCCTCTCTCTCTCCTCCCAACACATCTCTCCTCAAGGACAACAACTTCAGAATCTCCCAAGGCGCGCCCCAAGCTCTGGACTCCGCCGCTGTGCTCTCCAACGACCACTTCAAGCTCACTTCAACACCGGCCTCGTCCCCTCCGTCGTCGAGTTCCTCGATGATGCCAAACAGCCCGTCCGCGACACCGCCCGGCGGTTCCTCCTCACGCTCAAGCAGCTCTGTTTGATTTGGGATGGGTTTGATGGGTCTCCCACCTCCGACGCATCACTTCCATGCCAATCTCCCTCTAGCCATGGTTTTTCTGTGGTTTTTTTTTTTTTTTTTTTTTTTTTTTTGCTGTGGTTTGATGGGTGGGTTCGGATGGGCAGTGGTGGTGGTGTGCTATAGGTAGTGGTGGTGGTGTTATGCTGATTTTGGTGGTTTGGTTGATTGGTTGATTTTAGGTTTTGGGTTTTGGTTATGGATGTCGGCGGTGGTGGATTGTGGTGGTTGTAGGGGTGGGCTATTATGGGCAGTGGTGGTGGTGTTGTGCTTTGGGCGGCGGTGGTGGTGGTGGGCTGTGTAATATATATTACTGTTTGAAGTTTTTTTTTAATGATATTTTAATGTGTTGTATATAATATTTTAATGTTTAGAATTAAAAAATAGAATACCTGATAAATGGTATGTTGTAAAATGATGTGCTAAAATGATAAAGTAGGTGTTTGATGTGTCAAAATGACATTTTTTATGAGAGAGCTGATGAGAATGCTCTAATGCTCTTGTATGCAACTTAGAAGAATTAAGAAATGTCAAATGACATCAATTTCAGGGCAAGATATATATATATATATATATATATATAAAAGAGGAATTTTGAAATTGCAAGGGACAAAAGAAAGAAGAAGAAGAGAACCTTGAGATGAGGAGTTGTGATGGTTCCAGTTTTCTCCGAGTTAGACTCACTCGAACCCAGTCCTTCAGAATTGCCGTGTTCCCCATTTTTACTTCAACAAGCTCTGCTCTGACTCGGTGAAGTGAAAAATGGTGGCAATTGCCAATTACAGACGGCGTCGTTTTTTTTATTGTTAGTATTTCTTTAGAGACAGCACAAATATATAATTTGGTGTTTAAAATATGATTAAGGTTTTTATTTTAGTTTGAAATATTTAATTTCCATTCCCTATAAAATTGGAAAAACTGGGCATATCATATCAATAATAAGTTGTTTTGGAGAAATGTGGTGTCTGAAGAAGGAGTGTGGTTTCAGAGAAGAGACACTAGTACTGTACTGTGTGCAGAAAATGGTTCAGAGAAATAAGAAGGATTTGAGAATGAGCTTATTAAAATAACATTGCCCTTTGCTCCCAAGAGATGGACCTGAGAAACGGATTCAATATGCATTTGAGCAACGAATTGGTGGAGCGATCTCTGCTTTAGCCACAAACAGCTACCATACCAGACCCCAGAAGAGCTTGAGATGGTTCACTGTTCAAGGTTGTTGTGTCGATTGGCATGAGAATGGTACCTAGCCACCCTAAAGATATTTATTCATATTGCATTTCTTGAATGGGAAATGGAAATCTAGAAGCAACTATAGGCATAAGCAACTAGTTTGCTGTAAGGGTTTTCATAGCATCTGGTGGAATTTAAATTGTGTCTGGTTTTGGAAAGAATTAACGAAGTGCTGCTTAATTCATTCCCAAGAATTTGTGTGGGAAGACATCATTGTATGAGAAAATCAGTGGATGTGGAAATCTCTAAGGGTTGGGTATGTAAGTTGGCCTCAGGTGATGCTGTGTAGCCATATATGGCACCAAAGGAATGCCATTCTCCATTGCCAAGGGATAAGAACTGAGGAGGGATTATGCAGTCCATATAGAGAGAGCTTAAACCAAGGGTGGAGACTAGAAGTAAGCCATTTGTAGTAAATGGGGGATAAATTTAGCTCTATCCTTGGAGAGCACCCTGCATAGCTAAATTGGTATGCAAATCATGGTCCAAATCAACATCTGAACTGAGCAAGGTTTCTGTTCGAAATTTCTCAATATAAATCAGAGAGCCAAATGCCAGGAAGGGGGGAAATATTATATATGTTGCGATTGTTGGAGAAAAAGAAAAACAACAATTATATTAATATAACAAAAGAGAGGCGGATTAGATTTGAAGAGTGGAAGAATTGAACAAAGCAGCCATAATGAGACATGGGATTTTTTTGCGAAGGCAGGCTCAAATTGGGTAGCTTGGGTTCAATCTATTCTTTTAAAAGATGAGTTTCTGGAGTGTTCAAGACAGCTATTTAGGTTGGAAGAAAATTCTAAATCTTAGTAGCACTGTTAAGCCATTACTGAAGTGTGAAATGATATCAAGTTGTCGTATTTTCCTATGGCATGATTGGTGGAATCCAGATGGAGTCCTAATTCCGAAGAATGGTACTTGAGTCATATATGATGTTGCCAGTGGATCAAATGAAAGGGTGTCAAGTGTTTTGAAAGAAAAACTGTCTTTGGAAGCCAGTAAGATGAGATGGCCTTGTATCTATTATAGTAAACTTTGTTGGTGCATCAAAGTCCTCAAAATGTTTCAGATAAAGCCTGGTACCTATTCAAGTGCAGAGTCATTGGAGTACATTAGAGCTAAGCTTCTTTTGTTGGTGCATCAAAGTCCTTAAAATCTTTCAATTACATGTAGGTATGCAAATCACGGTCCAAAATCAAGTTCTGAAAACGAGCAGGTCTGTTGCATGGAGAAAAAATATATAGAAAACATTAATATATCGGACTGTCTTTTTTTTTTTTTTTTAAAGAAAAGAAAATAAACTTTTATTTATTTATTTATTATATAAGTAAAAAGAAAAGAAGCTAAAGAGACAGATTTTAATTAGCTTAAATTTTCTGTACGGTAGGAAGAAAAAAGAGAAGACAGTCCTCCAATCATGAGATCTCCTCATTCTCCTTTGCATACCCCACTAAACCATGTGCTGTTAGATTACATTTCTTTAATATTGCATGAAAACTGAAGAAATTTGTTTAAAAAAAACCTGCAGTGTGAGCACTTATATATCTTTCTTGGCCTCAAACAAATAGCTTTCACTCAACTTCAATGGAACTATCAACCTGAAATTGGAATAGTCCACCATGAGGTCTTGTATTCCAATATCAAGACTAAATGTAACAGCTTGATTCATCAATAACATTCCACCATGGTGCTGCAAAAAGTCTCGATAGAACTTGTGTCTCTTAGCCCAATTTCGTCAAAATTGTGCCACAGAAGCCAGGTCATGGTAAAACTGATCTCAAGCTCAGGTGAACCCAACTTTGGCATTGTCATTTCCACAAAATCAACAAAAGGAACCATCAAATGGGCATTCCCTAAGCACAGGAGAAACGGTTACGCCATAATCTGAGAACAGTAAACACCAAACTGTGGAAGAAAAAGCAAAACAACAATTACATTAATACTAAGGAAGAGAAATTTCAATATGCATTTGTATATAAAAGTTTAACAGAGCATTGCACTTGTAGGTCACCAAAAACAAGAAAAAAAAGAACATGATTTAATCAATAATAATAGCTGACCATTTTGAGTCCTTGACAACTTCAGCAAGAGCCCAGGTTTGCTAATTCTTCAGCGTGCCTTTGGTTTCTATCCCTCTTAATTACCACCGCAATGGGCTTCAAGATTCTTGGACATTTGATCTCCTTCTTCCATTATATTAAAGTGCATAAACAAGACAACAGGAAAATTTGATTTCAAGCCGATTTAAAAAATAAAATAAAAAAAGAGAGAGAGAAATGTGGCTATATGAAAGCCAAAAGAATGCTAAGGTACAACTAGCAGAATACAATGATTTTATTTTATTTTTTAAAATGCTAGTAAGGTAAATACAAAAAGAAATATTCTTTATTATATACCTAGAACAAATTAAATTTGTAATCATGCTAAAATAATTCAAAACCCACACTTTCATTTCATTGGATTCCCTCCCCAAAATAAAGAGAACATCAAGACTTGTAAATTGTAATAGAAAGAAAAACGATGATGACTTACAGGCAAAGAAGTCAAAAAAAATTCTCTTATACTTGATTCAATTTTCCATCCTCCATGTCTTTGGAGGTGGTTCATCATTTGAATAGCCTTCTCCACAAGGCCCAGCCCCATCATCCTCATCATGACTTCAATTATTTTAAGTACCTTTGGAGGCTGAATCATTATTAATATCATAATGAATCCCAACTTTCCTCACCCACAAGTTATGTGAAGCACTTATTCTTATCTCAATTTTATTGGATCCGTTCCCATCAATTTGACAAAAATTTTCTCCCCATTTGGAGTTGATATAGTGAGGAGACAAAATTATAACAAAATGTATTTTCAGTGACGAAAAAATTCGTCACTAAAAGTCCAGTTTTTCGTCACTAAGGACCTTTAGTGACGAAATTGGACTTTTAGTGATGAAACTCATTTCATCACTGTAGCCCCATCACTAAAAGTCCTGGTGACGAAAAATTTCGTCACTAAAAGTCCGATTTGATTATTAAAAAAAAAACTTTTAGTGACGAAAACGTTTCGTCACTAAATGTTTTCCTCACTAAAAACACTATTCAGCGACAAAAATATTTCGTCACCAAAAACACTTTAGTTTACTCAATCATATTTAGTGATGAATAATTTCGTCACTAAAACTATATTTGGGTACATATTGTGACGAAAAAATTTGTCATTAAAACTATTTTTAAGAAAATCTAGGCACATATAGTGACGAAAATTTTCGTCATTAAAACCATTTCTTACAAAATTTTGCTATATTTAGTGACGAAATTTTTGTCACTAAAACAATTTTTTGTTGCTATATTTGTGACAAAAAAATTCGTCACTAAAACTTATTTTTTGTTTTTATTTTTTTCATGGCTTTGATATTAACCTGTAACCTGTCATTACATTATTAAAATCTCACATTTGAATAACACATTTATTTCAACAACACATTTATAAAAAAAGATCCATACATTCCACAAGTAAAAAATAAAACAAGTATCCAATTCAAACTCCTTCCATACAATAATTGTTTGCAATACATACAATAACTCTACCTAAACCCTATTTTAGAACTAACGGAAGATGTCCTCATATATTTTCAAGTAATGCCAAAAGTAAATCCCCTAAAAGCCATCAATAAGAAATCTGCACAAATATAAAAATAATACTTCGTTAAAATCGTAAAGTAAAAACATTAACTATGTTATAAGAAACATTTCTAACAATGCATTAAGAGTAGTCACATTTCTAACAATGCATTGGATGTTCTAAAGACAAAAGTGTAGATAACCTTAACTATATTTGCTTAAGCTGCTATTACAAGACAACCAAAAAAAGTAAACCAGGGAAAATAAACTGGGTGGAGTCCGCCTTGCTGGTTTACTAGCAATAAATTACCAGCTTTTAAGCAGTTAACAAGCCATGTTCTAGATCATAAGTTTGTGTCAGACTTTAAAATTCTTTCTTGAACCAGAATATAAGAATTTATATGTTTATGGAAGAACTGTACGAGTGAACAAGAGAAGGAAACTAATATAGTAAATAATTTATAAAATAGAGGTATACTGTAAGATCTAAAAGAAAATTCAGCCTTACAACCTCAGACATCACAAACCAGATAGCATTAAAAGTTTACCAAAGGCACCAAAATGGAAAAAGAAAATAAGAACTTAATTCAATTGATTGATGCCCTAACTAAATACAATATCTATCCACCACATTTATGGTGTTTCATTGAGATTGTCAATGAAAAAGAAAATTGTATGCAAGTAGCAAACCAATGAATGCAAGTTAAACCAACTTCCAAACCTTAATTAACATAATTGAGTTAGAGTTCAATAAAAAATTTCACCCATATTAAATAAAGCTAAATCTTATTACACAGGTGTGTATACACGTGTTTTGTAACTAAAAACATGGGTTTAACCCACGATTTCAAACATGAAATCATGGGTTTTAGTTATAAAACACATGTATACACACACGTGTGTAACCAACAATGCTCATCAAATAAATAGCTCAAACAGGAAGCTACATGAAGTGTTACACATATGATTGATGCCCTAACTAAACACAATATCTATCCACCACATTTATGGTGTTTCATTGAGATTGTCAATGAAAAAGAAAATTGTATGCAAGTAGCAAACCAATGAATGCAAGTTAAACCAACTTCCAAACCTTAATTAACATAATTGAGTTAGAGATCAATCAAAAATTTCATCCATATTAAATAAAGCTAAATCTTATTACACAGGTGTGTATACACATGTGTTTTGTAACTAAAAACATGGGTTTAACCCACAATTTCAAACAAGAAATCATGGGTTTTAGTTATAAAACACATGTATACACACGTGTGTAACCAACAGTGCTCATCAAATAAATAGCTCAAATAGGAAGCTACATGAAGTGTTACACATATGGTTTTACAAGTATTTAAATCAAAGAAAATACTATTTTTCACATCTAATCAATAATACTTATTCACATTTGCAAGAAATGAAAAACACTCCCAATATTAGTTTAAATCACCTTATAACACCATGCAAACCATCCGCTTGCTCCAACACACCATACCACCACAAATCCAATTTCCAACATTAGAAGTATACAGTTTTGTAAGTTTTTGACTAGAATTTACTTACTTTGCTCAAGCTAAGTTTACAACTTTTAGAAAAAAAAATCCAAAGTTGTTGCAAAAATTGTGTATTTAGTTTGCAAAAGAAAAATTAAATTTATAAGTACAAAAGTTAAAGAAAAGCTTGTAAAAGCTCATTAAATCAGACCGTAACCAAATCTCACAATACCTTTCAATCAAGATGGAAAGCTCAAATTACACCTATTATGCATCAATTTTAAACTTTTATGTTAAGTACATATATACCCAAATCCTTAAACTTCTACCTTAAAGTACATTGGCAGTATTTTAAGTAACATTAAAGTGCTTTTGTTTAAACTAATCAGTGCCATCATGATCCTCATCAATACTAGTGTTAAATTCTAATTCCACAAAACCATTCACTTCACCTGTAATGTCATTCATATATCTCTATAGTATATATCCTCATTCTATGCTAATCCCAAAAGATAATATATATAACAAAGGACCCCAGCCCCCAAAAAAAACAACCTTCATCAACCTGGTTTTAGAGACAATGCCATCCTAATATTCCTTTCTCAGATTGAGCACTCATTTTTGTCATCAAAATGGATGATAGAAAAAACTAGTAATTAGGGAAAAAAAATCTCATCTTTTGTCTTGCAAGAAATATGAATAGAGTAGCACAATGTATCTAAAACATAATCTAGAGAACAATCCCTCATTAAATCAAGTAAAATAACAATCAGAGGACACAATCCCATTGTGAAATCAGAGTATCATTACTTGAGCAATAATCAACACAAGAAAATTTAGAAGATGGGTAATCTCATTTTGAGTTCATACATTACACCTAATGTATATGAACTTGTACATTACATATATCTAACACTGGAATCAATGTGGAAACCAAACCAAGAGAGTAAGTATCCAAAACTAGAATCATCCAAACAATAAGAACCTAGAAATCAAAAAGAATTACAACAATTGACAAGTACATATATAAGAAACTTTCTTCACAACCATTACACAGTAAATATCAAATACCCAAACTAAACAAAAATGCATATACCCATTACTGTATCAAACAAAAAAATACCCAAAGGACCTAGAATCATTAAACAAAAAAAAATTAACATCAAGCATTTAGAATCATTAAACAAAAATACCCAAAGGAACTAGAATCATTAAACAAAAATTAACAAAAAAATTAACTCAAAAGGGAAAAAAAAAAAAAAATACCCATTACACGTTTGGGGGAGGTGAAGGGTAGCTGGTTGGGTGGAGGGCGAATCGCCGGAAGCGTTGCGAAATGAAGGACGAAGCATCCCGAACTGAACATCGCCGGCAAGTTGAAGCGTCGCCAACGACGAGTTGAAGCGTCGCAATCAGCGAGCTGAGCGTCGTGATCGGTGAGCTAAAGCGTTGCCGTTGAGCTTCATCTTAGCTCACCGATCGGCGAGCTAAAGCGTTGCCATTGAGCTTCATCTCAGCTCACCGATCGGCGAGCTGAGCGTTCCGATTGGTGAGCTAAAGCATCGCCGTTGAGCTTCATCAGTGAGCTGAAGCGTTGCCGTCAAGCTTCATCAGCGACGGTTGGCTCAACAGAGCTTATCGGCGATGATGGGTTTTTTTGGTCCAGCTTGGTTTTTTTTTTTTTTTTACCGCAATGCTTGGGTTGAAATGTTTTGTGGTTAGCTGGGTATTGTATTGAAATTAGGCTTTTAAGTTTTTAGCGACGAATTTCAATTTCATCACTAAAGGCCTAGGCTTTCTTAAGATTTTTACAGACGAAATTCATATAAGTGCAAAACTATTATTATTTTTAGTGACAAATTTTTTTCGTCGCTAATTCTTCCTTATAGCGATGAAAGGATTTTCGTCACTAATACTATCCACAACAATACCTACAGTGATGAAATATTTCGTCACCAAAAATTTCAACTTTTAGCAACGAAATATTTCGTCACTATAGATTAATTAAACTCGCACCAAAGTTTCCCTCCACTGGCACCCATTTTTTAGATGACAATAGCGACGAAATTTATTTTTCGTCACTAAATGTTATAATTTTTTTTTTGTAAGGTTGAATTTAATTAACCATTGTATTGGCCTTATTCCGTGCCAAATTTGCTTGTATTTTAGCAATTAGTAACCCTGTATTTAGGTGGGATTCATGTAAGGGTAGTGTGTGAGAAAGTGTGAAGAAATGCTCAAGATTGTGCAAAGATGTAGGGACTCGCAGGTGACTTGTGATTGGCAAGCCGCCAATTGCAGCACACGAGTGAAGTGTACAGGAAGATGAATAGTTAGGAGAAAAAGTCCAGCCTGACCGTTCTTTTAGCTTGCGATTGGAACTCGCGGCTCAGTCAAGTCGTGAGGTCAAGTCGCCAGCTAACCCTGTTTTGAAAAACCTGACTCTTCGTATTCCATTGTCACCCTAGTATAAATACCCCTTATACCCACGAAATGTAGAGAGTTTCCAAAGAGAATTTTGAGAGAAAAACCCTAGAGAAAAACAAGATTGATTCATTCCCAATCTTCACAAAGAGACTTTTCATATTCCTCTACTCTATTCCTCTCCATTGTTACATCCTTGAGAGGTACATTACCAAAACCTTTTCTCAACATACCCATATCCGTGAGAAGGCTGTTTGGTGCTTTGGGAAGCAGTTAGGAAGGGACCAATTCATATTGGTTGATGCTATGGGCTATAGCAGAATCCGGTAAGCTAAAGAAGAAATAGGTTCGACGTAACTTCATTGGAGCAAGAAGCTTGGAGGGCTTAGGTACACTGGGTAGATTAGGCTTGGAGGGTCTATTGCTGTTCATGTATCCCAACTACATTCTTTAGTGGATTATTTACCGCTTGGAGGGCGGCAGATAGGTTTTACGCCGAGAGCTTCGGTTTCCTCTTCGATAACACATCGTTGTGTTGTGGATGTGATTTTAATTGGTTTAGATTGTTTATCAATTTTGTTATTAGCTTGTGTTCATTTTCCGTACATATATTGTTTGACTTTAAGCTTGAATTGATAATTTTGTATTTGGGAGTCTAAACGTTCATAGTGTTTTACACACTATTTGAACTTTCATTTTCATTATTAGTGACGAAATTCATATTTCATCACTAAAGCTGTATTTTTAGCGACAAAAAATATTTCCTCACTAATTTTCGTCACTAAAAATACATTTTATTGTAGTGAAATAGAGTTGCCAAAGGTGACGTGAACTAACTACACCATAGTTTGTCCTAAAAGAAGAGCGTATTGGTGATGCGCTTTCAAATCCATTGACTTTAATCCAACATGTAAGAAGAAAATATTTAGAGGCATAAGAAACTTTTGGGATTGAAAAACCAACGCACAACTTAATTCCCATAAGCTCATCACACCCATAAGGCACTTGTACGTGCAATTCATGACTTACAGATTCATGTTGAAACCTTTTTGGAAAGTGGCCTTCAGGACTAATAATGTCAAAGATGTTTGGTAGTTTACCACTTTGTCCCTGAAATATACAAAGCATAATTAATGTTTAGAATTTTTTTTTTAGGAAAATAATGTTTAGAACTTATAGAGAGAGAGAGAGAGAGAGACCTGAAGCATGTTACTGCTACCTTGATTATAGCTAACCAATTTGAAGCAGTTAACACACTGGAAATTCAAATGGGAGTGATTTGACCTATAAGTATAAAATTGCAATTCTGGCAATCCCCACTGTAAGATACAATTGTTTGCAATTACAATATCAATAGTTGAAGGAACATTTTCCAATGATTGAAGCCTTGTGCAACCCTCCAAATGGAGTCTTCGAAGATTAGAGAGTTGAGACATGCTTTTAGGAAGGGAAACAAAATGATTTCCACTTAGATTTAAGTGTTCTAAAGAGGACAAGCAGCCAATGTCATTGGGGATTGATGTAAGATCGAAGTCACTAAGATGCAAATATGTTAAAGATTAAAGACCTAAAAAGGAAGGCAATAATGGTTGAGGAACTTGTAATGTGGAAACAAATTCTAGGCTCAATCGATTCAATAAAAAGGCCATCCGATGACTTGTTGTCCCGGAAATTAATGAAGGAAATACTAGGCCCGTCAACTCAAGACTTTTTGGCAGGGAGTAAAATTCAGCTGACTTACATATACAGACAGGGGCAGAGGGGGGGGGGGGGGGGGCGAGGGGGGCAGGTGCCCCCCTGAACTTTCAAATTTTTTTAGTACTAATATGGTACATATATTACACATTCCCTCCCGACACTAAAGACATTAGGTTGTAGTTGTACAGAAGATGCAAATCCTACTACCATAAGGAAATAGGAATAATAAGGGAATGGGGCTGACCTAATAATGATTAAAAAAAAGAAAAAAAAAGAAAAAGAAAAGAGGATCGTATTGCAAACGAAAAAGGAATTACACTACCTAATACTAATACTAATAGGAATCTAAAATATATATAAATATATATATATATATATATATATAAATATATATATATATATATATATATATAGTATAAAGTAGTAAAGGATGCCTCACATTTAAAAAAAAAAAAAAAAAAATTCTTTTGATATTGGTCTCTTTCGATTTGTAACTTAGAGTTTTTGTTGAGTTTTTAAAAGCATTCAACACTTAAACGAATTGGATAGCTTGCTGAAAAGATGGTAGAAATGAAAAATGATGTTTTATATCCTTTGGTTTACTCATTAGTGAGCTTGGCATTGATCTTATCAGTTGCAACAACTATTATTGAAAAAGCTTTTTTAGCAATGAACATAATTAAAAATTGACTAATAATTGTTTAGAAAGATATATTTAAGACTACTGAGTGTGAAAAAAATCATGCAGCGGTTTCAAAATATGAAAAATCATCGAGGGCAATTGAGTAAATTAAGCTAGATGTGAAAAACTAAATTAAAGTTTACATTTTATGTTAGATTCTATATGACAATTACATTAGCATATAATTGCTTATTTATTTTGTTATTAATATTGATTAATTTTTTTAGATTAGTTTTTTACTTTTAATCTTGCCCCCCCTGACCTAAATTTCTGGCTCCGCCACTGTATACAGATATATAGATATTTCAGATTTTTAAGGAGGGCAATGGAAGAAGGAACATCTCTTATGTCTGTCCAACACAGATTAAACAACTCCAAACTTTTTACATTTCCTATATTCTTTGGCAAGTTACGAAATTTTAAGCATCCAAAAAGATTAAGAGACTTAAGCAACTTCAAACTACAAATGGTGTTAGGAAGGCTCACAAGATTCTCGCAATATCTTAGATTCAATGAAGTAAGGTCAGTCAAACGTTCAATTGATGAAGGCAGCTCTTCTATATCTGCTTTGCTCGAATCAAGTATCTCTGGGCCTTTGATTATACATAGGTTCTCTGGCAAGTTTTTAATTAGTTCCACAACAGCAGTACGATCCAAAGAAAGCTCTTGTAAGAATTTGGGATTTGCCACAAATTTTGGAATTGACTAGAAATTTCAAGAGTCACAAGGGGCTCCATTCCAAACTTGCTTGGAAGACGAATTAGTCTTTCACAATCTTGTAAATTAAGATGAATAAGTTTTTTAAGAATTCCAATAGATGGGTCAATCTCGCATAAATTTGTGCACCTAACAAGAACTATTTTCTCAAGATTTAGGACTCCAGTGAAGTTTGGAGTTATAATCAGGTCCGAGGGGTCGGTCAAGTCAATGAACTTCAACTTGTCAAAATTCTATCAGAAGAAAAACAATTGTTAGAATAATTAGCTTCCTAGTGTCCATTTATTGTAATTTAAAAAAGCAAAGTTTTAGGAGGATACTTACCTTTATTCCTATCCAAAGTTGTTCAATTTTGCTTTGTTGCAAACAAAGTTGAACAAGCTTAGCTAGCTAGAAACTTGACTGCAAATATTTTGATAGATAAAAAATCCAATCAAGAATTCTTAAATCATTAGGAAGGTGTGTGGGGACGTGGAGAATGCCATAAATTCTAAGATATTTAAGACTGTCCATCTTCGAAAAGGCCTCAAGGTTCCAACATACAACTTGTTGTTCATTATAAGTACTCACAATATCCATGGCTTTAAGTGCTTCTGTCCCCTAATAATTAAGAAAAAATTGGTGAATTGCAAAATTAATTATTAGCATTACAATTCAAGTTCCAAATTGTTAAACATGAAGGTAGGGAATGAGCTCAAATTCTCTAAATAACCTTACCTTATTTCTTTTTAACACTTTGTCAATGTCCTCGTAATCCCCCAATCTACTACGCTTCCCAGGATCATCAAGGCACTCTTGACGAACTATGTTCCTACCCATTTCTTGAAGTAAGTCATGCATCCACACTATATCATTATCCATAATTTTCAAAAGAGACTTATTAGCAAGTTCCTTCAATCCAATAATAGGGTAAAGGCCAAGAATATCTAGTATTTCTAATACATAATCTTTCTTCTGATTATTAAAAAAACATGCAATATGCAAGAATATTTCCTTCTATGGTTTTTGGAGTCCATTAAAACTTATTTTAAGTACTTCAAGAATTCCTTCGTCTGGAAATTCTTGGAGTCTCTCTAATGCAATTGTCCATTCAACAGTACTTTTTCCAAACAAAAAGGAACCCAAAACCTTAAGAGCTAAAGGAAGGCCAGCAGCATAATTCAAAAATTGGTTAGACAACTCTCTATAATCATCAAAGACATGCTTTTTTTAAAAAGCTTTCGAGGAAAAAAGTTGGAGAGCATTTTCATCATTCAATCCTTTAACTTCATATATTTCATCTACTTGATGTGCCTCCAACAAATGCGCATCTCTTGTTGTTATGATAATTCTACTACCAGAACCAAACCAATCATGCTCCCCAGCTAACATTTTTAACTGTTTCATCTTATCTACATCATCAAGAACAAGAAGAATCCTTTTACGACATAACCTATTCTTGATCTTAAGAACTCCATCATACTCCTCTTCTATTTTCAAATTCTTTTCCTTCAAAACTTCATCAATAATTTTCTGTTGTAGTGGAACAAGACCATATTTTTCAAACTTTTCCCTAACATCCTCAATAAAACCACGAGCTTCAAATTCTTTAGAAACCATAGCAAGAGTTGTCTTACCCATCCCTCCCATCGCCCAAATCCCTATAAAGCGGACATCTTTTGAACCTAGAGCTAAGCATGACTCCAATTCCACTAGTTGAGAGTATATTCCTACTAGGTCTTTGGTGATATGTGAGAATGCATCATATTTCAAGTTGAGCGATATCCATTGTACTATTTTGTGGATATCTAGTGACTCAGGTTTGCAATTAAAGAAGTAGGAAATACGTAGAGTTTGAACCACCAATAAGTTATACAAAAAAATAAGATTCATATTTAAAGTTCAATTTTGTTGACTGAAACAAAAACATTTACATTGATCAGCTTAGGAAAAAATTGAAAGTACAATGAAACATGTATACAGATTTGCTTAAGGTTCCAAATAAAGTTATATCTAAAAAGTGGGTCATTTGAATATTTAAATGAAACAAATATGTCGGGATAAATTACCTAGTATCCTTTAAATGCCATCCGACGAGGTTGCCCACCTGTCTCAAAGCATCTCTCCATTTATCCAACCTTGTTTTTTCCTCATTTTTTTCATGTTTAACAAATGCCTGTGCAAAAGTTCCCATTTGTTTTCGTACATCAGATGGATCAACATAGTGAAAGACAAGTAAAACTGCCATTTCCATATCTTTTTTGCACGCAATGATATTTGCAAGTTCATCTAAGCACCAAGTAGAAGATGCGTAGTCTTTTGAGAGAATGACAACAGTAAATCTTGATTCTTCTATTGCTTTCAACAGCTCTAGTGAGAGATATTTTCCTTTCTCAAGTTTTTCATCATCTTTAAAAGTGTTAATGCCTTTCTCTGTCAAAGCAGTAAATAGATGATCCATAAAATTGTTTCGAGTGTCCTCACCTCTAAAGTTGAGGAAAACATCGTACTTCCGTTGCTCAGTAGAAGATGAAGTAGAAGAACTTGGGAAAGATGATGAGGCAATTTCCATTCCCATTAAAGCCATTGCAAATGCACTACTACTAAATATTGAATCACTATATATAGATCTGCATACCAAAACAAAAAAGAAAAAAAAGGAAATTAAATACTACTAAAGAAAAAAATAATGAAAATAAACTAGGGAAGAAGAAACCATTTGATGCAATGTTTTTAATCCTTCCGTTCTTCAGATCGGTCAAACAACTCTATCTATATATATATATATATTTTGGTTAATTTATGAGAACGCCCAGTTGAACTAGTGCCATTCTTTGGCTCCCTTAAAAATAGCAAACTCCAAAAAAAAAGCCCAATAATGAAATCACCAATAGCAAAGTTACAAAATTTAGCCCAATCTACCAATTTTACCAAAATAAAAAAAGCCCAGCCCGTAAAATATTTTGATCATTCCATCAAATTCCCAAAGGAAGAAAAAAAAAAAAAAAAAAAAAAAAAAACACTAAGATAGAGTGAGAGACGTTGAACTGAAAAGAGACGCAGAGAGGTAGTGTCACTGCTGCACAACTTGACAACAGATTGAGCATACAAATAAGTGCAGAATTGATGTTTTGAAGGACACTTAAGAGAGAGAGAGAGAGAGAGAGAGAGTTTTTACAATGGATGAAATAAAGAAAAAGGAAGAAGATGAAATGAAGAAAGATAAACAAGCTGAAGAAGGAGAGGGGAGAAATAAAAATGATTAATTGTGTGGATGTAGGTGAAAAAAGAAAAGAAAAGAAAAAAGAGAACGGTCTAAGAAGATAAGTAATGGGTGGAGGGGAATAAAGAAACGAAAAAGCAAAAAAAGTGGCTTGTAGATGGGTGGAAAACTAAAACAATGGGCCTAGTTGGGATTACGTGAAAAAATATGATGTAAATTGGTTTATAATTACTAAAAGATAATATAATTCTAATATAATATATTTTTATATTACTATATATTAGGTTAATATATTGGGATTATATATATATATATATATAAAGTAGTGGTAATTTCAAATCCCTACTGAAATATTTTGTTATTTTTGCCAAATTGAAATGGCCTATGTAAGGTTGAATTTTATCAACCATTTTGTTGGCTTTATTCCGTGCCAATTTGCTTGTAATCTAGCACTTAGTAATTCTGTATTTAGGTGGGATTCATGTAAGGATAGTGTGTGAGAGAGTGTGAAGAAATGCTCAAGATTGTGCAAAGAAGCAGGGACTCGCGGTTGACTTGTGACTTGCAAGCCGCCAACTGCAGCACATGTGAGAAGCATGCGGGGAGGTGAAGGGTCATGCCAGCTGTCGCACTACAGGAAAAAAGTCCCAGGCTGGCCAGGCCGTTAGCTCGCGGCTAGAACTCGCGACTTAGACCAGTCGCGAGGCCAAGTCGCCAACTTACCCTATTTAGGAAAAACTGTCTCTTCGTATTCCAAACACACACTACTATATATAGACCCTTATACCCACGAAATGTAGAGAGCTTCCAGAGAGAATTTTGAGAGAGAAACCTTAGAAAAAAACAAGATTGCCTCATCCCTAATCTTTACTAAGAGACTCTTCAAATTCCTCTACTCTCTTCCTCTCTATTGAAACATCCTTGAGAGGTTCTTGACCAAATACTTTTCTCACCACACCCACGTCTGTGAGAAGGTCTTTTGGTGCTAAGGGAAGCAGTTTGGAAGGGACCAATGGTTATTGGTTAATGCTATTGGCTATAGCGGAATCCGGTAAGTTAGAGAAGAAAAAGGTTTGGCGCAACCTCGTTGGAGCAAGAAGCTTGGAGGGCTTAGGTACTTGGGCAGATTAGGCTTGGAGGGTCTATTGCTGTTTATGTATCCCAACTACATTTTCTAGTGGATTATTGATCGCTTGGAGGGCGGCGGAGAGGTTTTACGCTGAGGACTTCGGTTTCCTCTTCGATAACACATCGCGTGTTGTCCTTGTGTTTGCATCTCTCCTCCCTTTATCTTTTCCTTTTATTTTATGTTGTGAATGTGATTATAATTGGCTTAGATTGTTTATCAATTTTGTGTTTGGCTTATATTCATGTTCCGCACATTAATTATTTGATAATAAGCTTGAATTGGTAATTTGTTATTGGTGTCCAAACGTTCAAGAGTGTTTTCAACGTTAATTGAACTTTCAGCCTCAAATACAATATTAACTCCCTTGATTTGTAAAAACTAATTGAAGTTTCATAATAATTTTATTTTTATACCATAGCCCTTCTAACTCAGAGTCTTGACTTTGTTCAGGTTCACAAAGTTAAGCAAATAAACTCGCTCTAGCCAAACATACATCACTCTGCCACTCGCTGTGACTAAGCCAAAAAAAAAAAAATAATCACTTTAAAGTTTAAATGTGTGTGTAATAAACAGTGCTCCAATAATAATGCCAATTTTTTTTTTGGATAAAAAAATGAAAAAATGCCAAACAATTTCATAACACAGCATTATCCATGAAGCATAGGATTCCTTTCTAAAAAAAAAAAAAAAGGAGTAAGATAAGATGCAACTTTGGTTCATGACTTCACTTGAAAATGAACCCCAACTTGCAATTCAATTTAATCCAGATATGGACAAGGATGCCAAATATTAGCCAAAAATTATCGACCTATATTTTTACGGTACTATCAAGAGTTTTGTATCTTAATTAATGGGTATATTTTGGTGTTTCTAAATAAAACATTCAAATCCAAATCTCATCTCCTCCATTTGAATTATACAAAAAACCTTTTACAATATTTATCAACAAAGAGTAGAGCTACAAATGCAGTATTTTCATAACAAAACTTAAATTACAAGTTGTTATTTATTGGAAGGAAAAAAATGATGTTAATGATAGAGTTAAATGAGAACCAATAACAACTTGTTATCTAAGTTTTGTCGTGAAATTATTATATCCATAATACTTTTTTTTTTTTGGTAAAAGGGATTAAAAACAAGAAACTACACAAGCAAAGGATCAGTAGGACAACGCCTACTTACATAAATCCCAGACAGGTCATGGTTAAGAGCAGGGAGTAATTCCACAGGAGGATCATCAAGAATGCAGAAGTCTTCATCTTGTTTCGCACCTTTTCTTGCGAGGTAGTCAGCGCATCTATTAGATTCACGGTAGCAGTGGCTGAAATGAATGTGCGGGATCTGAGAAGCCAGCTGCTTACAGTTATCCAGAAGGGGGGAGAGGATGGGATTTGTCTGATTGGGATTTTTGAGGACATCTATTTTGGCTTTTGCATCCAGGTCTACTTCAACAGTATGGAAGTTCTTGTTCACACAGATAATTAGGCCATCCCTTAACGCCCATAACTCCGCTTCAAAACTCGCAGTAACACCAATCCTTCTTGAAAAGCCTACCACCCAATTCCCAGACTCATCTCTAATTACAATTCCTCCACCAGCTAATCCCGGATTGCCTAAAGAGGACCAAGTATACTCGAGTCCAGAAATCAAGCCGTTCAAAAAGAAAAAAAAAAAAAAAATTAAGGATAAAAATAAATAATTAATAATTAATAGTACCGTACTTGTTCAATAAGAAAAATATGAATCATGGGTGAAACGGAAGCTTAATATAAAACTGGTAAAAATAATGAAGACTAATATGTTAATTAGATATGATTTTACCTAGGGTAGATCGAAGCCAATTCTTTCTTTTGGTCAATCATTTTAACAAGGACTGCTAACATTTTCCACATAATGATGAGACAACACCCCTAATTCTATAAGAATAAGCATCATCCCGACTCCCAGTCTTCTATCACAACACAGAGCTCTTGTTCTCACTCTCTTCTTCTCAGCAATCATGCAGTCTCAGCAGCAATGGATGGTCATAGGCATAATATGTGCATCTTTGGTGCAGATTTTTATTGCTGTGGAGTCTTTTCCCATACATGATAGAATCACAAGTCTGCCGGGGCAACCACAAGTCAGTTTCCAACAATTTTCCGGGTACATCAATGTGGATGAAAAGCAACAGAGAGCTCTTTTTTACTATTTTGTTGAAGATGAAACACAGCCTGATTCAAAGCCCCTTTTTCTTTTAATGTACACTCTTCAATTTCTTGAGTTTCATTTATGAAATTACAATAAACATTTTACTTCTTTTTTGGTGTGTGAATATGTTTGCATTTTCTGTCGATATATGTAGGTCCTGGTGCTTCCTCCATTGGAGCAGGAGCTTTTATTGAGCATGGCCCCTTTAGGCCGAATGGAGACTCAGGCAATCTAACCAAGAATGAGTATAGCTGGAATAAAGGTCTTCCAATATCCCATTTTTTATATTTGGTCTGCCTCTTTGTGTGAACCATGATAGAAATTGGCTTGAATTGAGTGCGTAGATTGGCATCGAATAGGAATTACCCCAAATCAAATATGACTATGTCTTGTACTGCTAGAAAACCTATGGTGTTGTTTGGTTAGAGAAAAAAGTAGGTGTATTTTGTATTCATTTTTATTTTTATTTATTTATTTTTGTGGGACTCACTACTAAGCTTGTTTGGATTAAAGATTTTTATTCAGTTTTTAGATTCAATATCCTAAAATTATGGTTTGAATACAAAAAAAATCAACACATTTGGAATGTTTTTATTTTCATAGAATACTAGTAGAGTGTCATTTTTGTGAAAGTGGCAAGGGGCCCACCACCTGATGTGAGTCGTGATGTCCGTCAGTGAAAAAAAAAATACTCTCTCTTAAAATAAAGGATAATGCCAAATCATGAAGGATGTATTTTATATTCAAATTATATATGTGTTCAAAACAATTTATCAAACACACTTAAATGTAGAAATGTGTCATTTTTTCTATATTCTAATTTAAGATTTAAGTACAAAAAAGAGAAATAAAAAGTAAATACACCATTTTTTGGAACCAATCAGCCTCTTAGTTTTCTTAATTTCTCAGCTAACTTGGATTGTAGCCACCTTATTTGACCATGGAATTGCTAAATTGAAAAGGTAATATAAGTCAAATAGTACTTGCATGTGGATTCTATCTTTTGCATTGCATTGTCAACACAGTTAATAGCTGAAGGTTGTGATTTTGGTGCATTGTCAAGAAATGGAATCACATCTACATTACTTAAATGCAAGCATGGCTATTTTGCATGGGGATTGAGATTAGGAGCAATACTTAGGTTATTGCACTTGATGCAATTTCTATGGAGGGTTGAGATTGATAGTTGCAAAAAACAACTTTCAATCTCAACCATTGATTAAAAAAGTTAAGGAAAAAAATTGAAGTAAAGTAAAAAGTAAAACTTAAAAATATAAAAAAGTAAAATTTTTTTGTGAGACATGGTAGGGTGAATTGCACCCGATGCAATACCCTAGATATTGAACCAGATCTTAATCCCTTGCATGGATGCATAATAGTGCTTGCCGACAATTTGGTTATCTTATAATATATATATATATATATATATATATAACCCTTACTTTTGAATTCAACCCCAACCTTGAATTAAGAGTAGAGAGAACTTTGTGTGGGAGAATAATTTGGTGGTATTGTAATTTGGGTATTGTGAGAGTGTCATTACACCATTTTGTATTCTTCATATTTGTTAGTGAAACTTTTCTTAGTCATTGCCTGTGGACATAGGTTAAAAGTCAAACCACATAAATTTTGGTATTCACTCTTGGGTGCGTTTGCGTTTATTTTTCTTGTCAAGTTATCTACATTTTTATTATATATACATTTGGTGATATCTTTCAAATATCCATAATATTTTTACCATTAATCTTGTATGGAAGAACTATTCAAAAGCATTTTCCTACAATAATTTGGTAATAGAGCTTCCACTATTTACAACAAACCAAACCAACTGCAGCCAAACCAAGAAATGTTGCATAGGGGTCGCCGGCCTATGTCATTTAAAAATAAAATACTTGTATGTTTGGACATACATATTTACATGTTTGCTTGTAAAGGGTAAGCAAGTTTACTTGAAATATGGACAAAAGTAAGACCACGAAAAAATTCTTGATTATTTCTCTATCATTTTAGCTTGATAAGCTTTAATTATATATCATCATCCTTCCCCTTCTTGTACAAATTTTTTTTCTATGTGCATTTTTTTGTTTTATTTACAGTCCATGATTGACAAAGCAAATTGAGTAAGTCATTATTAACTTTATTAGTTCCTCTTTGTTACAGAAGCAAATATATTGTATTTGGAGTCACCAGCAGGAGTTGGTTTCTCTTACTCTACTAATAAATCATTTTACACATATATGAACGACGAGATATCAGGTATATAATCTGTGGCCTTATATTATATTATATTATCAAAGACATGTATCAGTCGGTCGAAATTCTACCTATTGAATTTGTTACAAATACATTTTACTATTTGAGTATTAATTGTAAGTTTGATATTCTAAAACACTATAGCTTATTTAGACCCCCAATTTTTAATTATGGCTTGATTAATTTTAAGCTTAACACACTTAATGCTGAATATACGTGATTAGCAAATTAATTAATCAAAGTATTTAACAATTGCATGGATGGGCACAATGATGCAATACTAAAATGTAAAGGGCAGTAGGGAAAAGGATAACAAACCCAAGATAACACGGCGATGTGTTATCGAAGAGGAAAATAGAAGAACTCAGTGTAAAAACCTCTCCGCGGCCCTCCAAGTTGAAATGATCCACTCGTGAATAAGTTGGAGTACAAGGATACCAAAAAGACTCTTTAAGCCTAATCTACCCAAAGAACTTGAGCCCTCCAAGCTCTAGCTACCAACAGACTTCTCGGAGTCTTGTCTTCACTAGTTTCCTAGATCCTGCAATATCGCCCAATTGCACCGCCAAGCCTTTTCGGCTTATTTTGGCAAATACCCAATGCTTTCCAACCTCCAAAACACTCTCTACACTCTGTATATGTGTGAGTTATGTTTGGATACAAATCTCCTCTTAAGGTATAACAATGGGAGAGGGAGGAGAAGAGACTATAAGGATTTCTCTTTTGAGGACATGTAGCTCTTTCTAACAAGGTGGGTGTTGTAGAAATCTTTCTAAGGTTTTCTTTTGAATAGCATCTTTTCAATTTTGTGGGTAATGAGGGTATATATAGTATGAGTGAAGGGTATAAAATCATACTTAAAATCCCAATTGTCAGTGCATCTCATGGGTCATCTTGTGAGTTGGCCAAGTCGCGAGATGAGTCGCGAAATACACTGATTCTTCAGCTTCCGGCATGTGCTCCTCATGTGACCTTCAATTGTCTTGATCAAATCTTCACCACTTAAAACTAAACCTATTACAATTAAATCCTACAAAATATAAGGAAATAAATTAATGAAATTACAAAACTTGTTGTCATGGAATAAAACATACATAAAAGATATGAGAAAAAGCATAACTTAATGGTGAAAAATACTACATGCAAATGGCAATTCTCATAGACATTAGGTGATTGACATTAAATTCAATTTCATTAGCATTTTGAAACGATGGGGATGTTTTTCCAATCATTTTAACATTATTATGTGAAAAATATTATTATGTTTCGAAATTTTATTTTCATGCAATTAACTAAGGGGATGTTTTTCTAATCATTTTAAGATTTTGAAACTAACACTAGTTCTGCTTTTCTTAGGCACAAGACAATCGTATATTCCTACAACGATGGTTTGCCAAGTTTCCAGATTACCAAGACAAAGAATTTTTTTTAATAACAGGAGAGAGTTATGCAGGTAAATTCTTTTTATCTTTTTTTCCACTATTAAATGAAGACTATATATTGTGGTGCGAACAACTAGAAAAATCCTTCTATTCATGCACATGCACACATTGTGAAGGGAAAGTGCATGAAAGTATTTGACTTTTTCCAATATTGCACTTAAAATTTTGAAAGATTACATTTTCTTTCCATGTCATTTTTTTTATTATTATGCATTTTATTTATTTATTTTAAATTCTTGATGGATAATGTATAAAACTTTCTATATTTATATCTTTATTAGAATATTAGCACATTATATTTTCTTATAATGGTAAAATAGATAATCCATATACAAATAAAATCTTAATAAATCTCTATTATTAACTACATTAAGAATTATCAAATTTCATATTTTGTTGAACTTTTTCATGTATTACACGTGTTACTTCGAGAAATCCTCAATACAAAGGTTTGAGTTTCCGACCTTATGCTCCACCACTCTTGGCCTGGTGTTTCATATGTCTAATTTTTTTTTAATTTTTTTTTTTTTATAACTTTGATTATCTTATAAGAAAAGAAAAAAATGTACGACAAATTGTAATTGGTGAATTATAAAATAGAGCACTCAAAGATGATGATTATATGATAAAAGTTAGGTCTTAGAAGGAGAGTTTATGCCAAGTGGTTACCCTCTCTTAATGCCAAGGGGTTAGTCTTTATTAACAATTTGAAAAGTTACATAATTCCCCTATAATTTGGGGTGGTTTCCAAATTAAACCCTAAATTTAACCCAAAAAATCATTAAATTTCAAACTTATTATTCCAAACCATGCCCTTAATAAGTCTCTAAAAAAACCTATCTAAATACATATGAAACTTTAGTACTCTGGTACATTATATGAGAATGTGAAATTATATTTTTATGATAGTAAGTCATTTACTTATATTCATAAAAATATAATTTCGCATTCTCATATAATGTACGAGAGTACTAAAGTTTCATATGTATATATTGTCATAAACTCTTCCCAATAAAATTGTATATTATATGCCAAAAGTTTTGTAACCAATACCATTAATTGGCATCTTTCCTAATTAAGGAAAACAAGGGTTCAAATTCTCCTTTCTCCACTTTTTGTAACAATTGATTATATATAAATATAAATATATATATAAACTTAAGCTCTAGTCGAAATAATATCCTATCATGTATTATATAATAAAACTTATGTCATAATACATTAAAATAATTAGTATATTTGCTCTAAGTGAAACTCTTTTTCTAAAATTTATAAATATTACTTCAATTAAAATTCTATAACCAATGATTTTTAAAAAATTAAATTGAAGAAGTTTAAATATTTATTTTTAATAATCTACTATAATTTTAATAATAAAACTTGTATCATACATGCTATGCTTGCACTTATTAAAACAGTACTCTATTTAAAAATGAATTATTAAAAGTGTCAATTTTTTTAAAATGAGTTTCATTATATATTATGTAATACTCTTTGTTTTTTTGAGAAACTTATATACTATTATAATATTTATTTTTGATAAAAACTTGAACTTATGCCATATGCATTTGTCATGTAACTTAAATAATTTTTATATTTTATTTTTACCATCATTAATAATATATTCCCATAATTGGTTTAGATATCATTCAAATTATGGTGTATTATAATCGTTCATTTTCTTATGTGAGAGAGAGAGAGAGAGAGAGAGAGAGATATCACATAAAACTCATGATAGTCCTGTTTCTGTAATAGGTCACTATGTGCCACAACTTGCACAACTCATTATTTAGTCAGGATTGAAGTTCAATTTGAAGTGGATAGCAGTGAGCAGAACATGCAAAATGTGACTCATTATGGAAAAACTATAATTTTTTAGTTTATTCTTTCCAAATTTGTTTTTATGTTTTGTCAAACAGAACTAAGCATAATATTATTAATTTGTACTTTACATTGCAGTAGGGAATCCTCTTCTGGATTTCAACACTGATTTTAACTCCGTAGATGAGTATTTCTGGTCCCTTGGCTTGATATCTGATGACGTTTATGCACTTCTCACTAAAGTTTGTAACAACTCTGAGATTTCCAGAGAATACATAAGCGGGAATTTTACTCCTGCTTGTGCTTTTGTGAATACCCAACTAAACAAAGAAATTACTAACTTCATTGACCAATACAATGTCATTGGGGACGTTTCTCTGTCATCTATTCAACCAGACATGGGCATGTCTTATCATCCTTTTAACTTTAGATTTCAAACTTTGTCATCTCTCCATTCAGAATCAAATTATGCTTCTTCTACTCAGCAGGTGGTGAAGTTAATTTACTTTGTGCGTCAAAACTCATATGATGAGAGTTTATTATTAGTTCTCTTGATTCAAAACATTAACTTTTTTCTTTCAATTGACTTTGTTTTCTCATTATCCCTTTGCTTACAACAACCTATAGAGTAGAAAAACGTACAAAAGTATTTCAATAGGAACGATGTGCAAAAAGCTCTCCATGCCCACACTACAAAACACACGGGCTATAGCCGCGTTTTAAGTAAATGCGGCTTATAGTATTCACCTATAGCCGCATTTATAGGTGTTTATAGCTGCGTTTTTTGGTTAGGCCCTATTGCTACGTTTAGAAAATGTGGCTATAGGACCAACCAAATCAAAATTATTATTATTATTATTATTTTTTATGGAAATAATTTATTGATGAATCTGATTATTTTGTGTGAATTATTATGAAATTTTTTCTAATGAGGGCCTCATTAGTAAAATTTCAATATCAAAACTAATGTGAGAAATAAATAAGAAGGCAAAAATTGTGATACATGTGAGGTTTCATGTTGTGGTAGAGGAGAGCACACGGTTTGACAAAGGAAGAGAGAGCTTTTTTGGTTATGGCCTTATGGGGGGAGGGGATTCTTTTCTAGGAAGGAAAGGTTCACATGACTTGTGCTAGAAAACACTGGTTCGGATAATTATATCATAGACCTTTGTACATGTGGATATACATCACAACCATTTACAAGATAAGAGGCAAAGAGGGCATAGAACCAAAGGTCATGAGAAAGAGCAAAAATGGTAGAAAAGGCAGTCATGGATCGCATGGCATGCCACCCTTGACTAGCTGACATTGCTTGAGAGAATAATAAACAAATCCACTGCAATAAACAAGAATTTTGAGTCCAAGTTGTGAACAAAATTTTCAATTAATTTTTCTTAAGCATTGACAAGTGGCTCACCTATACACATGCATTTGGACCCACCCAACACATAATGCACACAAAAAGTCAGCCTTAGGCTATTTTTGGACTTATCCCTCTGTTGACATTTTGGTATATGAATATGTGCATGAATCATATAGGAATAGTATTGCCCAATTAGTGGCTAATTAATACTTTATCATTTGGCTGGATTAATTAATTGTTGGATGGCTTGGGAAAATTTAGAGTACATCTTATTAGGCTAGGGTGGAGGGGTTCAATTCTTCAATTGCAGGCCATGAGTGATCACATTATGTCATGGATGGGGCATATGTTACTTGTCCCCTTAAACTACCACTAAACTTTGCAAAAAAGTGGTAGTCTGTACCAATTTTATATATAAACCTACTCCTTTCTTTATTGAATATATTAGATGGTCAAGGTAACAAAAATATTCGTTGAAAAATTTCAATGTAATCTGATTGCAAAGTTGAAATTAGATGAGGACATCACTTTCAAAGGTTGAATAATTTCGAGACTTTTGGACGCATCTATTTCATGGCATGCCTAAAATACTCTCTTAATTTATCCTATTATTTTCATTATCCTTTCTTAAAGGATGCACAGCCTGCACTAAAATTCACACAGTTCCATTGATATAATTGGCATTACATTTGGACCAAATTCAATCAAATTGGGAAATATGGCTCAAATGAAAGACTAGCCAAATTGGTCTCAATATCATGATCTTAGCAATAACTTATTAGTCCATTTCATTGCACTATTTGGAAAAAAAAAATGATTGGAAATAAAGATGCTATCATTATGATAGGCTTGTTCCTGTACTAATCAATTGTGTGATTAAACTAATTCCAGGGAACAAGAAAAGGGAAAGAATGAGAATTCGTTGTAAAACATATTAATGAAGGAAACCAAAGTTTCATTATAATTATCCACAAATTATCACTCAATATTTTTAGTAATGCCTGTTGAAAAAGGGTATTCTCATTGTCATGTACATTACATGAAATGCATGTTATGTCCCAAATTCCATTTGTTATGTTTATTTGTTGATTGCCGCTTGATATCACCAACATAAATTTTCACTATTGTAATGAGAATGTTGAATATGATGTAGGCAAAATCAAGTGGGGCAGCAGTGGAGCGTGCAATTGTTTATGAGAAAGTATACAGTACCAAAGATGGCAATCCTGTTAATCCCCAAGTGGGGGAGATCATCGTAAGCACTATTTGTAACCTATTTCTTTCGTATTTCGTGCTTGAATTGTTTATAGAAAGTAATATGTTATTTGGTTCTTGTGTGAAAACAGGCTAGGATCAAGAGGGCACATCATTACGAGGAGAGCGTGGTGAAGGAATCTTATGGTCAAAAGATGATGCGTTTGCTCGAGTGATGGGTTCAGAGCGCTGTGGACGTGTACGTGGGGTGGGTTTTGGACCAACCCCATCAGGAAGAAGTGCATCCAACCTTTCACACTATACATTGACTCCACCGTCATCAAGCGAAATGACCTAGCTGATTATTGAATTGGAGACTTCGCTTGCATCTGTGATGAACCAACTTTCCCATTCAGATGAGAGGCATCAAGAGAATCTTGCCCAAGCACTAGCCCAATCAGATGCGAGGAATCAAGAGCAACTCACCAAAGCATTAGCCTAATCAAATGCGAGGCATCAAGAGCAAATGACAGAAATGATGTTGCACATGAAATAAATGTTCACCCAATTTAGCCCACTTATGCATTCTTCACAACCTTCTCAGCTACTAAAATGTTGCATTTAATTTAATGAAACTTGTTTGTTTATTGCAATGCATTGTTATGTGATATTAATACGATGTGTTTAATATATTTAGGATAGCGCTGTTGATAAATGAGGACTCTCCATGGATATTGATCAAATCATTTTGTATTATTTTTTGGTTGATCATGAAGGAATATTGTTGTGTTAATTTTAATGTATATATATCATATATTATTTTGATATTATAGATAGGTTGATATGTAGACAGGTCGATCATGCCCTTTAAAGAATGAAATTTTTTTTTGTAAACAAAACCTTTTAGTTGAATCTCTTGTATATGTAGACAGGTACATTGATGCTTTAACAATGTAAAAGAGTTTAAGATGATTAAATAGTGAAGCCATGCATTGTTCTCAAGGTAAGTTTGAAATATATAAATATCGTTGGAGATTTTGGGAAGTTGACAAATATACTCTTGAAAGCTCTCAAGGATAGGCTCGTGACCAAGAATGTGGTATGTTTCTCCTACTGTTGTAGTGATGTGCTTATGTTTCATCTCTTTTATTGGTACTACTCAAACACCCTGAACCTGCTAATGGGAGTCCCATGCTGTTACAATGATAGGCTGAGGAGATAGCTGAGAAACTCTATGAATCAGTGGTTACAAGTCTTGAGGGGAAAAGGTTGGCTTCATTCACAAGGGTATCTTCAATAGTGCAAGTTTGTGATTCATCACTTTTTCCCTCCAATATTTAATCTAAACTAATTATTTCTCATTATTTCACTTTTTTATAAGAATAATGCCATGGAATGAAACAACGATTGCAGACAACAATAGAGGAAGCTCTTGTTCGTGTTCTAACTCCTTGCCGGTCAATTGACATATTGAGGGATGTGCATGCTACCAAGGAACAAGGGAAGCCGTATGTTGTTGTTTTTGTTGGTGTGAATGGAGTTGGGAAATCTACCAGTCTAGCCAAGGTAAGCCACATATTTTCCCCAATTTAAATGAAGTTTGGAATTTTATATGTAGGTCCCGTGGACACAGATTAAATTGTATGGATTTTGATTAGATGGTTTCTTTCAAACATCACTTTTCCAGGTTGCCTACTGGCTTCTTCTTACCACATACATACTTGAAAATTTAAAATTATTTGCAGGTTGAGTAATGTTGAGGAGTTAACTAGGGCTACCATGAAGAAATTAACTCAGAGTATGGCAATACTTGCTAATTGTTGTTTCTACAATTTGTTTTGTATCATATCATTCTTTGTAAGTTAAGAACTATTGAGTATAAGTTGTTCATATAAGAAAGAAACAAATACTTTGTCTTGCTGGAATTAAATTTATTCTATTTGGTGAGTACTATGTCTTATTCAATAATTATTACTTTTATTGAGTAGTTTCTTTTTTGTGATTTCGTAGAAAGGTTGATGATTTTGTAGATAGATTGAATATAGCTGCGTTTGTAAAACCTATAGTAGTGTTTGTAGACAGGCATTTGCCATTTGCCTAGGGAAAAAAAAAAAAAAAAAAACCTATAGCCACGTTTTATAGCCAAATTAAAAAAAGAAGCTATAGTAGCATTTTTAAAATGTGGCTGTAGGCTAAGGATCTAGAGCCGCGTTTAATAAACGCTGCTAATGTACACCATATAGCCACGGTTTAACAAAGCGGCCTAAAGATAAGACCTATAGCCATGTTTTTAAAATGCGGTTATAGCTATCCCCTATAGCCGCATTTTAAAAACACGGCTAAAATATGTCCTATAGCCGTATTTGCAAAAATGCAGTTATAGACCTATCAGACTTATAGTTACAGGTTTTAGGCAATGGCTAAAAATGCTGTTATAAAAAATGTGGCTATAGACCAAATTGAATTATAGCCACGTTTTAAAAACGTATCTATAGGACTTTTTTTTTTTTTTTTTGGGATAGTGCCAGCTTATCGGATTCGACCAATGGACTTGAATTTGCAAGTAATAATATGCACTTTAAACAAAATCTTCCATCTTTAACTTAATTTTCTTTTTTTCTAATTATAACAATAAGTGAGGAATGGAGATTTGAATTTTGGTTCTTTTTATAAAAGAGACCGATCATTATTGCTAATCTACAAGAATCTTGGCATCTTCAATTTATGTTTTAAGTAATCTTCTTCTTTTGGGAACAATTTAATATTTTATATATATATATGTGTGTGTGTGTGTCAAAGAAAGATTATGAAACAATGTTGTGCTGTTTTTTTTTTTTCTTTTTTTTTTTCCCTTCTAAGATAATTTTTTATTTATTTATAAACTTATGATTGATTCCATTTTATCAACATAATATATATATTTTTTATAAGTGACAACTCAAATTTTAAATTAAAAAAAAAATACTATGGTCATAATATTTTCACAACAAATCTTATGTTGTAGGTTGTTACAGGTTATTATTGATAGAACAAAAAAGTAATTTTAGTGATAAATTCAAATTAGAATTAACAACAACAAACTACTTATAATTTGTTGTGAAAATATTATAAACGCAGAACATTTCATAAAAAAA
Organism: Quercus ilex subsp. ballota; assembly: GCA_032727855.1. NCBI lineage: Eukaryota > Viridiplantae > Streptophyta > Magnoliopsida > Fagales > Fagaceae > Quercus > Quercus ilex. Next base: position 14,573,251 of record CM064914.1, on the reverse strand, counting down.
AAAAATGTAATATCTTTTGACATCACTCTATTGTAATTCCTTCCGCTTGCTGACTCATTTGCATTGTTGGGACTTGGGGTCCTTTGTTTTACCATTTTAGTCAAACACAACTACACTATGATGGAAAAAAAAGACATATTTGGAAGAAACAAATAATTTTATCAATAATTTTCAAAAAAAATCGTCCATGATGACATTAGCGGCTCCAAGAATTTTTTTCAAGGTGTTATTTAAGAAGCATAAATTATACAATCTAATAAAAAGAGAAATTCATATATTGAGAACAATAACAATAAAAAAACACGCAAATACATAAAATTTATAATTGTCTTTTACGAGTTTTCATATTTTGAAATTGTTTCATGATAGTCTTATTATCAATGCTATAAGCTATATCTTTTTCAATGTACACAACCAAGCAATCATTCATCCACTGAATGTAAAATAAATTACGGAGCAAAATTTAATTTTATTAGCATAAAAAAAACTGAGGATGTTTCCAACTTTTTTTTGAAGGGTAGACAAATAAATTTTTTTAAATAATTATATATATATATATATATATATATATAAATTTAGGCCCTTGCATGGTGATATGCCTCGCAGTCCTCAGATTAAGAAACATCTAAGCTTTTTTTTTTTTTTTGGGAGAACAAAGTCAACTACCCTAATGGTTGGTGAATTTGGACAATGCCCATTTGGTAGTAGTGTTTAAGTATTCGTGTTCAAAATGATGCAAAAACATGTGTCTAAGGGCCTGTTTGGTAGATCATTTCAAGCAACTTTTAGAGCATTTTATACATACTAACACACATTTTCACACACTTTTTTACTTACACAGATATTAAAAACACCCAAACAACATTACTGAAACTCCTCTACCAAAGACTCCCTTACAATGCAAAAAATGTGTTTAGTATACCATGTTTTAAATAACATATTTTAAAATGTGAAAAGCATAATTGTATGTTTAGTATGTGTATGTGTATTTTTTTTTTTAAGAGATAACTCATTGAGTAGTACAATAAAAGTATACCATTTTATTTAAGGAGAGAGAAAAAGAAAGAAAATAAGAAGAGGTTGAAGTGTGATGAGAGAGAGAGAGTTTCAGTTGTGTTTGGTATTGTCAAGTGAGTCCCACAATTTTCAACTTATATATTTACAATAGGCTCAGTCAACAATGTTACTTGAAAACTAAAAAATAATATGAATGAGTTATCAAAATGCATGTTTTATACGCCATAATTTGAGAATTGTAAATCAAATATTCTTAATAAAACATCTTTGTCAAAACAATATTTTTTAACCATAATTTTCAGTTTTTAAATACTGAAAACTGTTATTTGAAATCTGCTACCAAATAAACCCATAATCATTTGCAGAGGAGTATTAGGACTTAAGTTAATTTGATTACATATTCAAGAAAAAAAAAAACTCATATCCCCCTAAACCCCGCCCCCCCCCCCCCCCCCCAAGGTCTTTGAATTAATACATATTTTTAATTTAAAGATAGAAAAATAAAAGACCATTTAAATTTTTAATAAAAAAATAAAATAGGTTTTAATTGAAAAAAAAAATGTAAAAAAGTTTTATATTTTTTATTCTTTCCTTTTTTTTTTAAAATAATTCAATTCTTTCCATAAAAAAAATATTGATTCTTTTAAAAAAAATATATATATTTTACCATTGGCCAGCTCCACTGACGGATAGAGGAATTCAAATTTTTTTTTTCCCCAAATTCTAGCTAGGATGTAGATATTTTGTAGTGATGCAATTATTCTCACTCTAACATATTCATGAATATTTCTATAAAAAAAATCATGAATATGTTAATGTACTTATTTATTCCAATCAATACAAGGTAATCAATGATTTTTTTTTTTAGTATAGTTATTAGTTCATTTTGACAATTTGTGTTTAGTAATAAAATATAATTATAATTTTTGATAAGCTCACTTGGTGTCGTGGGCTTACTTGTCAAGTTTGGAATCCGGGCATTGGTTTACAGGTTTGGTAATAAGCTCTTTATCAAGCCTTTCCCTTTTATTTCTATACTTATTTATTTGTATATCATGGGGAAAAACCCAGTCTCCTATTTGCTTCACTAGATGATGTTCAATCTAAAAACATTTGTAGGAAGTATTTTATCAAATGTATATGTAATATTTTTATTTTCTAACTTTTTTTTATGAACATTTTCTAACTTATGATATCATAAAACTTAAATAAATATAAGAAAGTGGAAATGTTAAAAGTAATATAATAATTTCATAAATATATTGAGAATGAATATAGTGTATTTCTTGCAGGGCAACCTCTACCAGAAGCATGAACTCATCAAAATATATTTTTAACTATATCAATTAACTTAAGTGCATTTTTTTTTTTTTATAAAATTTTTATTGCGTGTGTTACTTTGCTTTTTTGGATTATCATTATCCATGAATAGTTTCTACTTATCATTTTTTTTTAGAAAGTTTCTTCTTGTCTAAGGAAGGTAAATCACCAATAATTAAAGATGATGTGTAACACTTTTGTTGCCCTACTTAATTAACCGCAATATAAGATATAAAACAGTAAAAAAATATGTAAATATCATTACCTCATTTTTATTTAATTTGATAGTGGAGATCAAGATTCAGTTATCCCATTTATCAGGACTTGGACATTGATAAATGAATCAGCAAAGGAGTTGGGACTAAATACAACCGTGCCTTACAGAGCATGGCTTGAGGGAAAACAAGTCTATATTTATATTGTTTTCATTGGTTCCAAATGGTATTCTTTTTCCTGATTTATTTTATCTTGTAGGTTGGTGGATGGACAAAAGTATATGGTAACACCCAACTATCCTTCGCCTCCGTAAGAGGAGCTTCCCACCAAGCTCCGGCCACACAACTAGAAAGATCGCTACTTCTGTTTAAGGCATTTCTTGGAGGGCAGCCTCTACCAGAAGCATGAACACATCAAAATAATGAAACAAATAATAATGTACTAGTATTACCAATTTGAATTTTCCAAGTTGGGAAATATGTGGCCTCTTCTTGTCTATCAATTATATCTTCTAGTAAAAGCGAGAAAGTTGTATTTTTCTTTTTTGGTAATAATATGACGGCATTATATTTGACTCGTAAATCAATGTATTATGCAATTGCATTAAAAAACAATACACTAACATATCAATGTGATATAATATTCTAAGAACTATGACGTTAGCATTTATGCCAGGTGGGCTTCTTGCTTGAATTTCACAAGGCATGCATCTATAAAATTGGATTTTCAGGAAAATTTCTACCAAGATATCATCCAATAAGGGTGGAGCTGGGAATTTTGGTTTGGGGGCGATTACACATTATACATCAATAAAGAAAAATTCAAAACACATACATATATTAACACACACGCTGCCCAATTACATTTAAAAAAAAAAAATCAGGTTGGTTAGGTAACCATTACCCAACAAGCTCAAGGAGAGAAACCCGCCTCGAAAGCAAATGTGACTAATTATTTTTCAAATCATAACATGTAATATTAGAACTAACTTGGTGACACCTAGTTTGTGCATTCAATCATTATTAGTATTTTTATAATTTTAGGGATTTGACTTGAGGGTGGTAACAATAAAAAATTCATTTTTGAATCAACATGTTTCAGTTCATATTTCATCAACTTCTAAGTTAGAACAAAAGTATGTATGAAGTTGGCAGAATCCTTCATACGTGACTATGCACAATTTGGATGATTTCTTCCTTGAATTTGCTCTTTCATAGACTTATACTTGTATGAGCATAGCCTTGGATGATTTCAACATATATAAAAAACCTTTTTATTTTTATTTTTATAAAGAATGACAACTATAGCTTTGAACAAGTGAGAGTGTTCATACAATTGGGAAAAACAAAAAATTGCACCTTCGATGAGAGTCAAGTTCTGAGTAGCTCTCACTTGCGTGGAGTTGGTAATCCATCATTTTCATGAGAGAGCCAAATAATTTTCAGACAAAGAGATGTTTGGAAGAAACAAATAATTCCATTAATTATTCACACAAAAATCTATCCATGATATGCCTCACCTTCCTCGTATAAAGAAATATCCATGCCTTTTTTTTGGGGTAAGGCGGGGGCTCGGTTTCTTGACAAAATCAACTACGCTAATCATTTTCCAGGGCGGCGTTTTATTATTATTATTATTTTGAAGAGAAGAAAATTTTATTGCAAAAACAAATAGAAACTACAAACAAAAACTACAACCCAGCCTCATCCAAGATAATGCAAGCAAAACTTGAAGAGCAATGTACTGAGACTAAAGAGCAATGTATGATAGAAATTCTACTCTATCCTGATTTAAGTATATATGTGTATGGAGTTCCCTCCTAGAGACTTAAACCCCGGCTCTTCCCCCCCCTCCCCCCACATCACCCCATTAGCACTTATACTTGCAAAATGACTATAGCGCCAAAGGTGCGCGATGATATATTTTTAGTTCTTAAATATTATTTCTCCTCATATTATCTGTATATGACTCTTTTATTTTATTTTTTCTATTTTATACTTCTAAATTTTGGGCTTGTTAACTAGAGAATTTTGGTTTTGTGTTTTCGAAATTGCTCCTCTATAAAGAAACTCATGAAGCTCCTCACATATATAAGCTTCTTCAACATAATTTTGTGGTGTTGGATATTCTCTTTGAATGATATCTAATTGTTTTCAAATAAGGGTCACCTATAATAGCTCATGGCATGGCCTAGTAGCCTGCTGGCTCACCAGGCTAATTGTCAGCCCAACCTAGTATTGTTGAGGTACATGAGTAGCCTAGTCCTACTAGCGCAGTGGGGCAAGTCATGGGCCAACCTAATAACTCGGAATTTATAACAAAATAATTTGGAAAAATCAGAGTCAAATTTGAAACATGAGAGAAAGACTTTAAGATCTCGCACACTTAATCACTAGAATACTTAAAGTAATTGTATTAAATTATGCTTATGAATTATATATTTTCCTAGTAGTCAAGTAACTTTGATTTGTTTAAAAATAATAATAATAACCCTTGGACATTTATTTTTTAATTAAAAGGTAGAAAAAAAAGGTTAAACCTTTAATTTAAAAAATTAAATAGATTTTGATTGTAAAAAAAGATGTAAATAAGCTTTAATTCTTTCTATTAAAAAAACATTGATTCCCACCTTAAATTTTTTTTTTTTTTTTTTTTGATTCTTTTCTTAGAAAAATATTTTACTGTTTGCTATTCTCCACTAATGGCCAAAGGAATTTAGATTTTTTTTTTTCAAGTTGGGATGTAGACATTCTGTAGTGATGCAACTATCCTCACTCTAATATTTTAAACAAAATAAATAAATTATTTTTTTAATAAAATATTTTACTGTTAGCTGGGCTCCACCAATGGTCAAAGCTAGGATTTTTTTTTTTTTTTTTTTTTTTTTTTTTTTTCCTTTTTTCAAGTTGGGATTTAGACCATACTGACAATACTACTCAAATCTAAACCCATAACCACAATCCAGAATCCATCCAAGAATCATTACACACCCAAATCAAACATAAAAACCAAACCTCCACAGAATTTCACTCACTCACCCCCTCAGCTAAAACCCATACTGCCAGTCCAACAAACAACACAAACTCAATTAAACAATAGTCAAGGGTTCACTCACAAAACCCATTAGCTACTGCTTGTATTTACTTAAAAACTCAAACAAAATTCTCCATAAATGTCATTTTCTCCTAGGGTGCTCAACAGATCCACAAAACCGATCCATATGTCTGATCTAGCCTAACCTGAAAGTTGACAAGCGGTTTCGACAAGTTGCAAGGTTGGGTAGCAGGTTTGGAACTCAAAAAACATGTGATTCGGCGGGTGGCGGGTCTAATATAAAATTCACCTGAAATAGTATACATGTTATGTTTTTGTCCCTGAAACTTAATAGAAGTTGACGAAAGAACAAAATGTAGAACATTTTAAAGTTTCAACAAACAAAAACATAACTTTTTGAATTTGAAAGACAAAAATAGAATCCGTGCTACCTTTTTTTTTTTTTTTTTTCAACAGAACTCCTATCTTTCAGTTTTCACTTTTCCAAAGCCCTCCCCGTTCCACCCTCACCCCCAACTTGGCCAAAGGGGAATTCAACAAAGGTTGTATTCGTCACTACTACAAGAACAAAACTGAATCTCCAGATCACAACATCAAGCAGAGTTCCAAAAGATGTGCTTGCATGCTAGGAAGAGTGGGAACAGAGATGCTGAAGTTCAACGGACTATAAATATAGATAATCTGGTAGGAGGAAGCCACAAGAGCTTACCACTAAACTAGCGACGGCAACTACTCTCTACAATATGTGGAGAGAACAGAACAATAGAGGTCATGGTGGGAGATTAAGACATCAAGAGTGGAGAAGAAATCTTGAAAACAATTACAAATGATGTCATGTATTGACTACTGCAAAAGAAGAAAATTAAGAGCTCATTCCAAAATAAAGTCATCTGGTTCATTAGGTGGTCGGCAATCCCCTGCTGCATAAGTTTAGTAGTAAAGCACTTATCAAAAAGAAAATAATTTTAGCAGTTAAGCTGTGTTTCAAAGATAAAGGGGTACTTTGATAGTTTGACTAGGTTTGGTCTACTGCGTTCTAAATAACAACTGTCGTATCTCATTTCTTATGTACTTCCACAAATTCTGATATCTAACAACACACAGATTGTGTAAATCATCAAAGTTGCAATTTAAAAAATCTCAAAGAGGTTCTACAGCTCCGCACCTGGTAGGTGCTAAATTCTGCAAAAGCTATTAAAAAACACATGATCTAATGTAGTCTCTTCTCCTAATTAGGTTATCCAACCTATTATCAATCTAATCTGTGAAAGGTAAACAATCTGAATAAAAATCTACATTTCTTATTTTTACACTATTACATATGAAAGAGTAAAATCATAATAAGATCATTAATATTTTAAAGAATGAAATGGATTTTTTGCTTAAAAGAGATTCTGCCATCTCACAAGCATTTCTATCACAAACTAAGAATTAGACCAATAAGAGTTTCACAAATCATGCAAAAGACAAAGCTAACCCAATGCCAAGCCTCAAGAATAGTTTCAATAATGCCAACCGTGATTAGGTGCTTTTCATTGAACAAAAGATAACCAACCTAAAACTTTAAACACAAATGTACAAGCCAATATGAACTACTAATTCTACCCTGAGAGGTTTGGCATATTTGAACTGATCTTACATACTACACAAAATGGAAGACTGCATTTTCTCTGAAGAAATTTAATTCAATCTTTGATATCCAAATGGCCCGGGTAAAACCATAAAATAATTTAGTCAAGGCACAATGTGACAACATGTAAAGAATCTACAACAGAAAGTGTTCAGAGATAGGTTAAATGACAATATTATTGTAATTCAGGCCAAAAGAAAGATCGTGAAACTGTACATACTACATAGGAAAAACATAGTTCCCTAATAAAATCCAAACCACTCTTAAAAAACCTTCAAGCACAATATGCCAATCAAAGTCTGCAAGGAATACAAAGACTTTATTATTATTTTTTTTTTCTTTAATTCTTTTTCCAACAGGATGTCCAAGGTTCTTTGAGAGCATGATCGATCCCAAGATATGCAGTTCCATCACACATTCACCAGGCAATTATACAGATAAACTCCAATGGGCAAACCCAAGTGGTTGGTCTCGTGGTTCCTAAAACCACATTTGATCCATGAGCTCCTAGTTTCATAACTCCTAGTCAGCATTTTAGGGCCACACCCAAGGAATTTCTCAATGTAATTACTGTAGAACGGAGGGATTGCACACATACAAGGAAATAGTCAGAAGCTCAAAAAGTGCTGGACAACCTCATTAATAAAAAGAGAAAAAAGAAACATACAATCTGATTAAAAGAAAAGGTGAGAAATCCCAATGGGTAGAACCAAAGGGAGAGTTGAATGCTAGTGAGGAGGGTCAAAACTCAAGACCCCATATTGAGAAACCATGAATTCAAGGAACCACTAAACTAAAACCATGTTGAGGTTAGTGGGAAAAGCAACAAGTCTCATGACATAAAAATTAACAGGTGTTCCCGCATTTGTTATTGGACCATTTTAGAAAAATTGTAATACCACTTTAAATTCTTTAATGAGAAATATAAAAAGCTGTAAAAAAAAAATCAGTTCTTTTTTTCTTTTTCTTAACTAGTTATGAAAAAAATTGTGCCACAGTAACACAAGCATGCCAATTTTTGGAATGGCATTCTCAATTCTTAAATGGACTCAGCAACGACAGTGAAGGTAAAAAATAATGTAATATGTCATTTACGTGACTTGCTAGGCATTTTAACAAACATTTAACGAACACACTAATAACTAAAGAAGCTATCACGTCGAGCAAATAAGGCACCTGCTCAGGGAAGAAACGACGGGGCAGTAGATGTTGTTGGGGTTGCGGAAGAGGGCAGCGGCGGCGACGGAGGCTCAGTTCGGAGTTCTTTGACGACGGCGGCGAGTGACTCAGGGTTGAGACCGAGGTCGCAGAGAGCTATGAGGACGGAGAGGGTGTGGCGGTCGAGCCCAGTGTCGAGAATGTTCGACATGTGGAATGCAAGGTCGAGTGACTCCCTCGCCGTTCGAGCAGCCTCCGGATCCATTGATCTCTCTCTCGAAAAACAACCTATTCGAATTGGACCCCACTTTGCCTCGAATTGAACTGTGTCACAAGGATATTTGGGACCTTAAAAAGTTTGAAATCGATCTGAAATTTTCAGGGGAATTCGAAGTCCTAATGGTTGGTGGAGCCCTCAATAGGAGAGTAGGGTTCGAGTAATCGAGTCTCTTCTCTCTTCAATCTAAAATAAAAAATGCCTAAAGTAAATCTTTCTGCAACGGTATTGAAAAAGAATAGTACTATGATTTATTTTTTCCTTTATGCAAATTACATTTTAAACCCCATAAGGTGGTTTCAATTTTCAAATTAAGCTATATTGGGGGAAAAGTTTTTTTTTTTTTTTTTTTTTTGTGTGGTGAAAAGGAAGCTTTAATTAACAACTAGCCAGCCTCTCAAACAGAGGGGACAAAACGATCATACAGAGCTCCTGCCGAATCAAGGCTAAGGAGAAAAGCTACATCTGGAGGGGGGTCAAGTAAAATAGAAAAATCTTGGCTAAGCAGAGCACCCCTTCTAGTGAGGGCATCTGCACATTTATTAGCCTCCCAATAACAATGTTGAATTCTAACACAAGGAATGGCTTTAAGACTTTCCCTACAATCAGAGACCAAGACATCTATTCCATTAGGATTATCCACCTCCTTATTCAACAACTCAACAACCAATTTTGAATCTAGCTCCACAACTACTGCTGGAAGCTTGAGGGCTGAACACAAGCGAATACCATCTCTGAGGGCCCATAGTTCAGCTGCTACGCTCGTTGTAATACCAATCGCTTTGAAATTAGATCCTCAATCTCAAATGAATTTCAAAATTTATAAGCTTCTAAAGAGGATAGTTGGCATTATAGTTGGGTCGTGGCTTGTGTCCAGTGGAAGTTTCCACTAGACACTTTGGATGGTGGACACATGTCCACACGTGTCCACAAGTCGTGTCCTTATAGTTGGTACTACAGCTAGTTTTCAGTAGAATGAGAGCCGATTATCCCTCTCTTATTTCTATAAATAACTCCACCACTCACAACTCACTACATGGTTGTGGCAAAGTGAATTGACTAAAATCTTCAACAAAACTCAAATAATAGCATGAACCATTTATTGAAGCAATTGGGTAAGGTCCTCCCACCAACATTTAAAAAGTTTGAAAGAAACCTAGATCTAGAATCAAATGACAAAAATAACATGAACCATTTATTGAAGCAATTGGGTAAGGTCCTCCCAACAACAAATAATAAGTCCAAAGGAAACCTAGATTTAGAATCAAATGACAAAAAAGGAAGTATTTCATTACTGACAAAAGGAAGTTTGAATCAAGAAATATCACTAATTCACAATGTATTATGCAAATGGCTAGGTGTCCAAATCTATCATCCCAATCAGGGAGTGAAGCTCATTCAGCAACTTAGGTAGTATAGACTCGACGTGCGGAAGATGATGGAAAGAAAGAGTAAAGGCCAATATTGAATATTCTTAGTTCTTAGTTATTTGAAAATAAAAGTAAGGGAAGAGCCAATGTCAATGTGAGTGATAGTCAAACTTGTGCATCTCCCTCATATACTTGATCTTTGCCATTGTACTCTCCTTAGATTGCATATTCAAATTGCTCATATCAGGTGTGAGATGGTTTGTGACTCCAGTATCAGGATACAAATTTAGGTTAGAAGATGATTATGGACCAATATGAAAGCAGCCATATGAGAATTCCCAGTCTTACCATGATAAATTGAACTGACTGTAGTAGCTAGCTATATATCGTGTGACAAACTCTATTGCAAACATGACAAGCTTTGTGCATGATTTGAGTGATTTTTGGTGGTGGGATTTTCATTATGGAACTATGCATCAAAAACATTATGGTATTGTTCATCTGTTCTCGCGAGCAAGTGGATGCCCAAAGAAATCATCAACTGAAAAGCAGAGTAAGGGCCGGACCAAGGCCCTATCACAAATTTTTTTTTTTACCCTTAGCGAAAGAGGCCTGAATTTTTTTTTTCTAAATAACAATAAATATTAAAAAATTTAGTTAGTTGTCACGTTGCAAAAGAATGTTGAAAACTAGTATCTCGAGTGTCTAAAACTCGAGTTCCAGGATAAAAATCGAGTTTTTAAGTCTCGATTTGTAAGCGGATGAGTATGATGTGGAAAAAAATCTACGTGGAAATCGAGTTTTTAAAGACTCGAGTTCGGAAAACGCCGCTATAGGGCTTAAAAACATCACTATAGGGCTTAAAAATGGAGTTATAAAAAAATTTAGCAGAAAAACGCCGCTATAGGGCTTTAAAATGTCATTATAGGGCTTAAAAACGCTACTATAGGGCTCCCTGAACCTGGTATTGATCACTTATGAAAAAATTTTGCAGGAAAACACCGCTATAGGGCGATAAAACTAAATTTTTTTTGCATGGAACTCGAGTTTCTAAAACTCGAGATCTCTGTGGCATTTTCAGATCTAAAACACTTGCGAAGCGAGTCTTTGGGACTCGAGTTTTAATATGGATCTCGAGTTTCTAAAACTCGAGATGCTATTTTTCATAATCTTTCCAAACGTTGCTTAACTTACTACATTGTTAAGCATTACACAGTTGGTTTGCAGATTTCCCCAAAGAGGCCCCCTCTTCCATTGTCAAAGGCCCAAAATTTTATTTTTATGAAATTATATATAATTTTAATGGTTGTACACTTAAAAAAAAAATAGTGTTGTTAAGAATACTACAAATTTTATTATAGGCTTACAAATTGGGATGTTACCAATCACAAAAAAGTAATTTAAAAATTCATCAATTAGATTTATGAAATTCATCAATCATAGTCATTGTCACATCATATTGTGAATATTTTGTAGTGCTTTTATCGCTTTTTTCATTTTCATTACTATCAAGACTGCCAAAGTGCGACACCAATAGAAACCTTTTTTTTTCTTTTTTTTGAGAAATAATTATAAAATACTGCTAATCCCGTAGTTCGAATTCTTTCCCCCCTAGACCCCTAAGCATTTTGCAAATGGGGAGGTGCCAATTCAGCTACAAAACCTTTGGCACCAATAGAAATCTAACCCAATTAAAAGCCTATACCGTTTCAAAAAAATGTTTCAAATAAGTTAAATCATCAGTTATAGATTATTCTCCTCCAATAATTTGAGACTTTAATTTTTGTAAACTGATATCGAATAAAGCCATACTCTAAATAATATCTATCTTTCTTTGTTAAAAACAAGATATAAAATTAAAAATTAAATTACAACTTTACTTAACTATGCATTGTCATATATCCAAAATAAAGTATTTTTTTAATCATAATATATTTTTATTTCTTTTTATTAAAATTTATGATTCAACTCTATGAAAATCAACTAGTTTACTTGGTATTTTCATCAAATTATGTATTTAATGTATCAAATTAACTTTGATTTGATTAATATTAAATAATTTTGTTTCGTTAATATTTATAAATAAAAGGTCCTCACTTAAATTTTTCGCTTTAGGCCCCAAATTTTGTTAGGCTGCCATAAGATACGCATTAGTCATTACTAAGTAATCTACTGCAATAGGTTAATAAGTATGTATTTATAATAGTCTTTTTTTTTTCTTTATTTAAGAAACATAATAGAGTCATTGGTGTATGTGGTCTTTTAAAATTGTTTTAGTTTTTTTAAAATGTGGGGAAGATTACATTTCTTAAGGTACACCTTTTCTATAAACATATATTCACTTGGTTTTTTTTTTTGGAAATCGGAACCAAATGACTTTCATTAATTCAAAAGACTGGAATCCAAATACAAAGCATCCACTGCTGGGGGAGGATCCTTCTCCATCCATACAATTTCATTATCAAATAACCTAGCAAATCTTGCCAAAGCATGAGCAACACTATTGGCACTACGCCTAACATAGCTAACTAAGATAGCTCTAAAACCTGCAGCCAAGCACCAAATATCTTCATAGATTAATCCAAGCCAAGAGAGATTTGGTTGAGGCTGTGACACTGTCTTCATCACCAGACCATTATCACCTTCCAGTATCACCTCCATAAAACCAGCGTCTATAGCAAATTCAAGAGCTTTGCAACAAGCCATCACCTCCAACTCTTCACTATCCCTCACAGCACCACCCTTGGCAGATATAGCAGCCATAACCTCACCCTTCCCATTACGAATGATAGCACCATAGCCCGAAGTCACACCGTTATCAAAACAGGCTCCATCAAAATTCAGCTTAAAGAACTCTCCTTGCGGTGGCTGCCATACTTGACTTGCTGGGACGTGGACGGAAACAGGTACACTCAGATGGTCCTGTGCATCAACAAACTCTCTCAAATAATCCGAGGCACGTTGGTGAGACCATGATGGATGTTGGAAGGCACCCCAATGCAAAACCGTGTTTCTCTGTAGCCAAATTTGCCAACAGATCACCCAAAATAAATCCCATTCCTCTAATGATAGCTTCAGCATGAGACCAGCTACCAACTATCTAAAATCCACTTGCTTAGTCTCGAATTTTTGAAATCTGATAGCACTACTAGCCCACACATCTTGCGCAGCCCCACATTCCTAAAGCACATGCAATACCATTTCCGTAGCTCTATGATAGAAGCAGCAACTCGCATCATCCATCACCCTTCTCCGAACCATTTATCCCATGTAGGCAATATATTAGGACATGCTTTCCAAGAAAAGATTTTTACCTTATTGGGGATCCTTGCTTTCCAAACCCATGACCATAAGGAAGTGCTTGCTCTATGCACTAAAGCCTCTCCAGAAGAATTCTTCGCCATCCTCAATTGCTTAGCTACATGGTACCTGGACTTTACACTATATCTGCCATTCTTTGTAAACAACCATACCAAGGAGTCCTGCACAACCCGCCTACTCAAAGGGACCTGAAGAATAGCTTCTGCATCAAACTGATGGAATATTGCCTGAACTCGTTCTCTATCCCACTGGTGGTTCTGCCAATCAATCAAGTCTGAAACTCTCCTCCCAAACTTCCTCTTCGGGTTGGAACAGAATTCTTCTGGTTGGCTGATTAGGTAGCCAACAATCCTTCAGAACATGGATGGAAGCACAATTACCCACTCTCTAATAGCACTCTTTCCTCAAAACTGGTTGGGCAACTAGCAAACTCTTCCAAACGTAGGAGCTATTTTGACAATCCTTAGCCTCAAGGAACTCACACCGCGGAAAATATTTTTCCTTGAAACAACTATACAAAATAGAGTTTTTATCGTGTAACAACCTCCACCCTTGTTTCGCTAGCATAGCTAAATTAAAGGATCTAATATCTTTGAAACCCATCCCATCCTCTTTCTTTGACTGTGCTAAAAAGCTCCAACTTTTCCAGTATATTTTCCTCTCTTCACCAACTTGGCCCCACCAAAATCTGGCATACATAGCATCCAATTCATCACATAATTTCCCAGGCAATTGAAACACCCCCATCGTATAGGTGGGAATAGATTGAGCCACTGCTTTTATCGGAATCTCTTTTCCCGCCCTAGAAAGCAACTTCCCCTTCCAACCTTGCATATTTTTCCAAACCCGTTCCTTAAGTAAAGCAAAAGAATCATATTTCCTTCTCCCAATCAAAGTAGGCAGCCCCAAGTAAGAATCAAACCTTTCCACGGCCTTCACCTTCAATTTATCAACAATCCATACTTTATGCTCCACAGACACATTGCTGCTGAAATAGGCAGAAGACTTCTCCAGGTTAATGCATTGGCCAGAAGCTTCAGCATATAGCTGTAGAGTATCTGAGACAACCTACACTTCATCTTTATTAGCTTGACAAAAAATCAAAGAGTCATTAGCAAAAAACAGATTAGTTATACAAGGAGCATTTTTACAAATTGCCACTCCATGCAACCTCCCATCTAATTCTGCTTTAGCAAGGAGCGAAGTAAAACCTTCAGCACATATCAGAAACAGATAAGGGGACAACGGATCTCCTTGTCAAAGACCTCTAGAAGGAATGACATTTCCATAGGCCTTTCCATTAATCGGAACAGAGAAGGAAGGTGTAGAAACACACCTTATAACCCTATCCACCCAAACCTCCGGAAAACCCAATTTGATCATCATACCCTTAAGGAAGCTCCATTCTACCTTGTCATAGGCCTTAGTCACATTCAACTTAAAAGCTAAAGCCCTTTTTACCCTTCCTTCTAATATGCATGGCATGCAAAGTCTCATAGGCTACAAGCACATTATCAGTAATAAGGCGACCTGGTACAAATGCACTCTGAGTAGGAGAAATTATCTGTGGTAAGATCAGCTTTAACTGTTTGCCAAAACTTTTGAAATAATTTTATATATCACATTACAAAGGCTAATGGGTCTAAAATCTGCCATTTTTTTTTTCTGGTCTCTTTACTTTAGGAATTAGAACAATATGACTATAATTAACATCAGGCTCCATATTACTAGACCTGGTACAAATGCACTTTGAGTAGGAGAAATTATCTGTGGCAAGATCAGCTTTAACCTGTTTGCCAAAACTTTAGAAATAATTTTATATATCACATTACAAAGGCTAATGGGTCTAAAATCTGCCATTTTTTTTATGGTTTCTTTACTTTAGGAATCAGAACAATATGACTATAATTAACATTAGGCTCCATATTAGTAGACTGTAAAAAATCTAACACATCATTAGCCACCTCATTCCCCACAATATGCCAAAATTTTTGATAAAAAAGTGCATTCATACCATCAGGTCCAGGAGCTTTTGTTGGTCCCATTTGGAACAACGCTGCTTTAACTTCTTCACTACTATACGGCCTGGTAAGCACCTCTTGCATATCATTTGTGAGTTTATTAGGAACTGTATTAAGGCAATCAATGTCGACCTTGATCTTTTGTTGTTTACGATAATCACGTCATGCCTCATCAATCATATAGTGTCGTAGTCTCAATGAACAGAAGGTTTGGATAAAACTTATGTTGCTTATTGTTGCTGAAAACTGATTGTTGCTGAAAACACTGTAGCAAAATAATTTTTAAATATATGAATAGTACGTGAGACCCATTTTTAATATTTTTTTAATGCGTGAATAGTGTTGCTACATTGCGTGAACAGTGCGTTACAATGCATGAACAGTAATAATTGTCTCTGCACAGTGATATTACTGTTCATGCACTGAAAAAAAAAAAAAGTTCCAAAACGTGAATTCTGAAAACGCAACGCAACTTTCAGTGTTATCCAAACCGGCACATATTATATGGTATGACACTATGACTTGGAAGAAGAATGCAAAGCTAGCTAGGAGGAGCCTTTTTTCATAAGGTAATCGGTCTACGTCGTTTGAATAGCACATGCAGCACATCATGTGGTCAATGCGCAGTGGTGATGTTTTTATGGATCATTTCATTTGAATATTATCTTGAATATGCCATCCAAAAAATTAATAAATAAAAACATTATATTGAATAAAAGTATGTGAACAGAATATAAGTCAGGGAGTTTTTCAATGCCAATTATTTCAAACATGGACAATTATTAGTTTACATGAATAACAAAATAATTGAACGTAAAGTTTATATTGTAGGGAATTGAATTTATAATCTTTTTATCTACAATGTACATTTTACATTCCACCATTCATATAAACTAATAATTTTCCTTGCAAACATATTTTCATCTCCTTTTCCACTATTCATGCAAACTAATAATTTTCCTTGCAAACATATTTTCATCTCCTTTCCAAATTCAAACCATTGCTTATGTTAAGAGAAAACAACCCATGGAGAAGGAAAATATTCCATTGAACATCAAAATTCTGTGCTCTTTTGTTTTATTTCTCTCTCTCTCTCTCTTCAAAAGTATTAAATGGTTCCATTTTATTAAAAATTTTTGACTTTGCCATATATCTAATATGCCTGATGTAGATAAAGTTCAAATATTTGGTAAGTAGCACTATGAAGACAAATGCTTAGAAAAAAAATGAATAAATAAACACTAGCGCACAATTTTTTCCACAATATTTTTTATGAAGTTGTTACTTATTAAGGTGGCGTGTTTTGATTAAAATTATATTGCTTTCACATAGTTACCTTATTGACACTATTTTATTTTATTATAATCACAACAAATCATGTTAACGGTTGTTAAAAGGTTTATTTCTAAACCAATATATCAAGCTAGTTTGAAATAAAGTTTAGTTTATACAAGGCCGCAAGATGCTTGCCAATCTAGAAATCATGATGGCTCCCAATACACTCAGATATGAAACTGAAAATAGTACATCGTCTATAATGTCATCTAAGCTTTGGATATGCCATCTTTATTATTGTTGTCCAAAGATCATACTCGTCCAGAAGAAACGACATTCAACACTTAGAAAGATTTAAGCCACGTTTGCCAGAATTGAGATTTATCACATAATTAAGTCTACTACTTCGGAACGTGGGAGCAGTTTCATCAAAACTCGCTCCCACAATCTCCGCAAATTTAACATGTCTCTCATGGGAAGTGTGGCATGAAACAAGAAAACCCACTCAAGATCTCCTATATAAGGACTAGACATCACCAAATTTGAGGTACGTAAGAAATTTCCTAACTCTTACATTTTGAGAGTTTCTGAAGATCTTTTAAGAAGTTCTAATTTAACTATGGAAGGGTTCTTGGTGGGCATCATACCGGTGCACTTCGATCACATTTCATGCTTCATTTCAAGCCTTCTGTCACGGCTTGGTTTGAACATTTAGCCCACTAATTTCTCGCATCATCACACCCAGTTTAATTAAATCTAAAATTTATAAACAGTTCCTTGCATGTTTTTTATTTTTTATTTTTTATTTTTGGAAACAGTTCCTTGTGTGTTATATCTTAGATTCCCTATTAAATTAAAACACAAGGATTGGACCACCAAAATAACCAAATTATTTCCAAAATGTACAAAATGATCAATATACCCTTAGAATTGAACCACCAAAATAATCAAAATATCTGTAGAACCAATGGAGGTTCTAAGGGTATTTTGATCATTTGGGACATTTCAAGGGCTTTTTTAAAATAAAATTTTTGGGTTATTTTCATAATTTTGGAGTTTATGGGGAGTATTTGAATAATTTTAGAGGTTTTTGAGCTATTTTCATAGGAAGGAAAGGACCTTTCATTTCTAACCCTGTCCAAATTTAATTAATTATAAATTTGGGACAAACTTAATTAGGAGTTTTATTTATATAATAATTATCTTCATGAAGTAAAGTATATGTTTAATTAATTAGAGTCACAATGATACACAGTTTGTCAATAGTATTAAACTTTTTTCTCCCTAAAAAAAAAATAGTATAGACTTTTCCCCCCTTAAATGCTGTTGTACAATCAAGATTGTTGTATCATGGATTTTTTTTTTTGGCAGAAATTTATTTGAAGGGAGTAAGTCTTAACCTCAAAAGTGGGGGCGTCATGCCAAGGACGTTGGCAAAGAAAAACTCAGTGACTTTAGATGAATGATTCTTTTTAACTTAAACATAAGTCGAAGACTAAAAATACAAAGAAATAGTAAAAATTCATAGTTAAAATCAAAACAATTTCTTTATTTATTTACTTATTTTTGAGTGTTTAAATAGAAGCAACAACATGAGAGAAAAATTTACGTGGTAATCCTAATGTGTAGTGTAGATGAAATAGTCCTATAGATACAAAATTTGGGCTTGAACTTTATCAACTTTCTATTCAAGAATGATTCACTCTTTCAATTGACCTAGCAAATGCTCACTACTTTTTTTTTGGAATAACCGGTTTCCCTTTCTCCTTAATCTCATCTCACGTTTATTTTTTTTTCCTCAAATATATTTGTTTTGAATTTGAAAAAAAAAAAAAAAGTAGAGATAAAACTTGAGGATAACATGTTAAAAATAATCTCTAATTCCTATGTAAAACACTGCCTACAAAATAGGACAACAGTCACGTTAGTTTTATATCTTAACTTCTTCAATTTATTTCTTCCTCAATTTCTCTCAATTCTATATTCTTTTTCTCTACACCATCATCATCATTTTTTCTAAATTCAAAATCCTAAAAAGAAAAAAAACTTTACTTACAAAAACAAAAGTATAGTTCTAATTGTTCCGGTTCAACATGTATGTCAATGTCCATTACTCTTTTCTATTTTGTTTTTATAAAGAAATCAATGGCCTTCTAATTATTTGGAATCTGGGTCTTTTTTATTTTCTTATTTCCTTATATCATCATTTTTTAAAAAGTTTTTACTATATGTTTGTGGGTTAAAGCTTACTCATGGCCTTTTTTTCCTTTGATTACAATATTACAGTGATTTTCTTTGATTACAATATTATAGTAGAACACAAACTGTGCAATTTGGATAAGTATCAAATTGTGTTAAAGAAACACAAACTGTGCAATTTGTAAAAAAGAAAAAGAAAAAGAAAAAGAAAAAGCCTCTAATTGGATCATTATAGGACTACATTATTGACTTTGTCATATGTATACTCTTAACATAATAATATTTTTATTATTAGTGATAATTCTTCCATTGTTCTCAATCTCATCTCTTCCATATGAAATTATCCCTAACAACTGTTGTGCCTTTTTACTACAATTTTTTTTCTTCAAGAAAATACATTTAAAAAAAAAAATTAAATGATATTATTCGTGATTAATAGCACTGCTAATGTTGACGGCCTATCTTATAATTTTTTCTTTTAAGGATTAAATATAACTTCATAACTCCCACTTAAAAAAAAAAAAAAACAAAAACAAAAACAAAACAAAACAATGTGAGAGTTGAGACTGTGAGAGCCTTTCCTATTTAATTTATTTATTTTGGTTTTTAGGTATTTGATTTTTTTAAAAATTTATTTTGTAGGGGGTTCGAGGACCGAAGAGGATTAGAATACGAAAGCGTCTCATACAATCCTACTCGTATAAGGGTATCCGCCCCGAAGACATCACCAACACGAGGATGTGAGGGAATATAGAATAATGTTACGTAAGAAATTATGGAGAAGAGGAAGGACCATAAGGGGGGTAAAGACGGTGGGGGGAAGTTTCCTGGAAAATCATACCTTCCCCCTCCGTATTGAATACCCTGCAACAACCTTATCAGCTGCATTAATGAGGAAATGACACCTGAACAGTGACTTCATAGCTAGCAGCTCCTTCTACCATCTTCAGTGGAATTTTGATGGGACAAGTATCTTGAGAAAAATTTTAGATGGAGGGTTGGGATGTAAGGAGGAAGGATATATAAGTAAAGGGAACCTCCAGATTAAAGGGTTGAACATTTTCTTTTGGGATAAGAGAGAAATAAAAGGTGATAGTGTGTAAGACAGGCAAAACCTAGAATATTTGCGCATAAGTAACTAATCCTCGGACAAACCCGAGGAGAGTATCATTTGTAACAACTACTTAAGAGAAAATTCTATAACACTTTGAATTCTTCAGCCACAAACTAAAACTTGATCTTGAACTACTATTGAACTGTCTTTCCCCTCTCTTTAGAAATTATATTGTTTGGGCTTGGTTTGAAAAGGCATCACTGTTCTTAGTGGGCTTGGACTATTACTTTCTGAGCACTTACAATTGGTACTGTTTGTGGGGAGTTCATCTGTAGTTCAATCTTCCTAGGGTATGGCTAACCTAGGGCATGATAGGAAGGAATTTGTGGGGTCTCAGCGTGATGACCACTTTGTTAACCTAGAGTGAAGAAGAGATAGGGAGCATAATCCTACCCCAAGTGTTAGGGTGGAAACGTAGTATACAGAGTGCATTGAGAGGAGCCACTCAAGAACTGGAAGCCATGTTTCGCATGAGCAAGAAACACAGAATCTGAGGCTGAAAATTGATCATTTGTGTAAAAAGCTGCGTCGGAGGGAATGTAATAAGAGGGGTTCAACATCCCCATCAAGTGAGGGGTTTGATGGGGGCAAAGATCAAATTTACAGACGAAGGTCAAGGGCCCCTCCCAGTGAATCTTTCTCTGTATCATCATGAGTTGATAAGTTAGAGAAGCAAAGGAGAAGGCGAGGAGTAAGCTCATCCTTTAGGAACATGGGGAATGATGCGATGAGTAAGGCCTTTCACCAAATTTTGAAATCACCTTTTGTAAGGAGAATTGACAGGGCCAAGCTTCCTCATCGTTTTATGCAGCTTACATTTACCATTTACAATGAGAGATCTGACCCTGTGGAGCATGTGAGCCATTTCAATCAAAGGATGGTTGTTCACTCCAGGAATGAGGCCCTTATGTGTAAAGTGTTCCTTTTCAACCTCAGGCCTGTCTCTATGAGTTGGTTCGACAGACTGGAGGAGGGTTCGATTGGATTTTTTGAGGAGTTAACCAGAGCGTTTGGGGCGAGGTTTGTAACGTGTAGTAGAGTCCCTAAGCCCTTAGATGCTTTATTATCCATGGCAATGAGGGAGGGGGAAATTCTTAAGACTTATTCGGATAGATATTGGGAAACATTTAATGAAATAGATGAGGATTTTGAGGACGTGGCCATAAGGACCTTCAAGGTGGGGCTTCCAACAGAGCACGATTTGAGGAAATCGTTGACGATGAAACCAGCTCATAGTATGCGTTAACTAATGGACTGCATTGATGAGCATAAATAGGTAGAAGATGATCAGACCCAAGGATAGGGTAAGGCCAAAATCTTCCCCGAAAAGAGGGATCATCGGTGAGGGGGTTATAATCAAAATCGACCCAAGAGGGATTTTGTTAACTAGCTATCGGGGGCTAGCGCACAGATTGTCAGCTCGGTGTTTAAGGAGCTAGTATATCAAATCTTCGAGAAGATAAAGAATGAGCCATACTTCAAATGACACAATAAGATGGGGGGAGACCCATCCAAGCGAAACCAAAGTCTTTATTGCCATTATAATTAGGAGAGGGGACATCGTAGTTCTAGGTCTAGAGTTGAGAGATCAAGCCCAAGAATTTAATAGGGCTAAGCTGGAATCATCACCAACCTTGGGGGGTTTTTCTGAGGAGGACAAAGTGGGGACTTACCAACCCCATGATGATGCCTTAGTGTTGACTATTCGGATTGGGGGCTATGATGTGAAAAAGGTCCTTATGGACCAGGGGAGCGGAGCTGAAATTATGTATCCAGATTTGTATAAGGGGTTGAATCTCAAGCCCGAGGATCTAGAGAGGTATGATTCACCCCTGGTTGGATTTGATGGGAGAATTGTAATCCCCTGTGGAATGATCAAGCTACCTGTGCAGGCAAGCGATGAGGAGGTGCAAGTTAATTTTATTGTGGTGGAAGCCTATTCCTCTTATACAGCTATTTTGGTGAGGCCTTGGCTTCATACTATAGGGGCAGTGTCATCCACTCTGCACTTGAAGGTTAAGTATCCACACAGGAGTGAGTAGGCGAGTTGGTGGGAAGTCAGGTAATGGCCAAGCGATGTTTGGTGGCTATTATTAGGCAGCAATCATTGGATAAAACTTCAACTGGCAGAAATGAGGCCCCATAACAGTTAATTGGCCCCAATGATGAATGTGGGGCCAAGTCACAGAGATTGCTCTTTGAAGACTCGGAAAGAGTTTTTGAAGAGCTGGAAAGGATTGTGATTGATGCATATGAGCATAAGTATTTTCAAGTTGGCGCTCAGCTGACCCCGAGGAGAAAATAAAACTGGTTGATTTTTTGAAGAGTAATGTAGATATCTTTGCTTGGAGTGCTTATGATGTGCTAGGGATTGACCCTGAGTTTATATGTCGTCAACTGAATGTAAATCCTGGGGCTATACCGAGAAGGCAACCACCTCGACACTCTTTTAATGAGATACGAAGGCAGTAAGAGAAGAGGTCAATAAACTAAAGTAGGTGGCGGCAATTAAGGAAGCTTTCTATCCTGAATGGTTGGCCAATACTATGGTGGTAAGGAAGAAGAACGGGAAATGGCACGTGTGCGTTGATTTCACGGATCTGAACAAAGTATGCCCAAAGGATCCTTTTCTTGTTCCTCGAATTGACCAACTGGTGGATACGACGGTTGGACATCCTTGAATGAGTTTCTTGGATGCTTTTCAAGGATACCATCAAATACCTTTGGCATTTTTTGATAAGGAGAAGACAGCATTCCGAACTCGCACCAGGAATTACCATTATCGGGTGATGCCTTGGCCTAAAGAATGCTGGGTCTACGTATCAGACAATGGTGTCTTGAATGTTCGAATTGCAGATTGGGATAAACCTTGAAGCATACATTGATGATATGGTGGTGAAAAGTAAGCAGGTCTCGAAGCACTTGAAGGATTTAAAGGAGGTATTTTTAGTGCTTAGGGAACATAAATTGTGTCTCAATGCATCTGAGTGCTCTTTTAGTGTTAGCTTGGGAAACTTTTTGGGGTACATGATTACACACCGGGGAATAGAGGTTAACCCTAATCAGATTAAGGCTATTACAAATTTGCATCCTTCTTGGAATCCCAAAGAAGTACTAAAGCTGACAGGGATGACAACTGCTTTGAATAGGTTTATTTCTTGGTCAAAAGATCAATGCCAGTCTTTCTTCCAGCTCTTTCATAAATGGAAGAACTTTGAATGGACCGAGGAGTGTGTAGCAGCCTTTGAAGAGTTGAAGCAATACTTGTCACATCCTCCTGTTCTCTCTTGACCTAAGAAGGAGGAGGTATTATATGCCTACATAGTAGTCACAGACCATACGGTAAGTTTGGTTTTGGTTAGAATGGAGAATGGAATGCAAATGCCTATCTACTATGTTAGCAAATCTTTGCAAGAGGCAGAGACTTGCTACTTACACTTGGAAAAAGCGGTGTTGGCCATTATACACGCTACGAGGAAGCTTCCTCATTATTTCCAAGTGCATACTATCGTGGTGCTCACGTAACTCCCTCTGCAAGTGTTACTACGGAAGTTTGACTATATGGGAAGAATTGTTAAATGGGGGACCATGCTTGAGGCCTTCAATATTAAATACTTGCCCCATATTGCTGTAAAGGGGCAAGTTCTGGCAGATTTCGTTATAGAGTTTACTGAGGATGCTACGAGGGGTAAGGGGTTAGGACCAGGCGTTTTGGTGGTTTCAGTCTCTTCTCCTGCTGCTTAGGAGGTATGCATGGATAGGGAGGCAAACCAAAAAGGTTTCGAAGTGGGGATTGTAGTAGTGTCTCCCGAGAAGCTCATATTGGAAAAGTCCCTACAGTTGGGCTTTCCGACCAAAAACAATGAAGCTGAGTATGAGACTTTATTGGTCGGGATGGCGATGGTTGTCAAGCTTGGGAGGGAAGTTGTAGAGGTGTATTCGGACTTAAAGTTGGTATTTGGACAGGTTAGCGGAGAATTTAAGGCCAGAGAGCCACTAATGCAAGGGTATCTTAGCAAAGTTAGGCATGCCCAATCTTGTTTTAAGAGTTTCGCCTTAAGGCAAATCCCGAAGAGGCAGAACTCCCATGCAGATTCGTTGGTTATGCTAGTCATCTCTTTGGGATCAAACCTACCTCGGATCATAATTATGAAGGATTTGGTAGCACCTAGTCGTAATGATTAGCTTCCAGTTAGGGTACATAACATATAGTTTGGGCCAAGTTGGATGGACCCTTTGGTTTTGTTCTTAAAGGGAGGATTGTTGCCCGAAGATAAAGGTGAAGTTGAGAAGATACGTAGGAAGGCCCCACGATATTGGCTTTCCGAGGAGAAAAAGTTGTATAAATGCTCCCAGTCAGGATAGTATCTACTATGCATGCATCCAGAGGTTGTAGAACCCTTGTTGGAGGAGCTGTACGAGGAGATTTGTGGAAGCCACACTGGGGGAAGGTCTTTATCGCGTAGAGCCCTTACCTAGGGATACGGTGGCCTAGTATGCAGAAAGCTGCCGAAGAGTATGTACGGAAATGTGATCAATGTCAAAGGTATGCTCCAAATATACATCAACCAAGAGGAGTCTTAAATCCACTCTCTAGTCTTTGACTATTTGCCCAATGGGGCTTGGACATAGTGGGGCCCTTTCCAAGGGCTGTTAGTAATCGAAGATGGCCCCTCGTCGGAACTGATTACTTCATAAAGTGGGTAGAAGCCGAACCCCTTTCTAACATTAGGGACGTGGATGCGAAGAGGTTTATTTGGAGGAACATTGTTACCAGATTTGGGATTCGTCATACCCTAATCTCGGATAATGGCTCCAATTTGATAGCAAGGCCTTCAGAATGTATTGTGGAGAGCTGGGTATCAGAAATAGGTATTCTACTCTGGCGTATCCATAGGGAAATGGGCAGGTAGAAGCAGTTAATAAGGCCATAGTAACTAGGTTAAAGAAAAGCCTAGACGACTTGAAAGGAAGGTGGGTGGATGAGCTACCCCATGTGTTGTGGACATATCACACCACATCTCAAAGATCAACAGGAGAGATCTCGTTCTCAATGACCTATGGATCTGAAGCGGTCATACCTCTTGAGGCAGGTTTCCCAACTTTAAAGACTGATCAGTTTTATGTAGATGAAAATGATCGTTTGCTTTTGGTGAGTTTGGAATTAATTGACAAAAGAAGAGAGATAGCCATGGTCAAAATGGCCCATTATCAGAAAAATTAAGGGAAGGGTATGATAAAAGAGTTAAGGCAAGGCCATTGGTACCTGGAGATTTAGTCTTAAGGAAAGTAGTGGGAACGGCGAAGAACCCATCATGGGGGAAGCTGGGTCCTAATTGGGAAGGTCGATACAAGATAACATCGGTGGCAGGTATCGGCGCTTATTACTTAGAAGATCTAGATGAAAATGTAATTCCGCGTCCATGGAATGTAAATAATCTACGCAGGTATTATTATTAATAATATGACAATTTCTATTTAACTTTCATCTATTCATTGATTGATGTTTTATTTACAAGTTGATTTTCATTGAATTTAACCTAGATACTAAGTGTTAAATAGAACTTCGGTCTTGTTCGAATCCTCGGGTCATAAGTCTTGGGTAAATTAACCCTTATGTGAAATTGGTAAAATGACAAACAGAACCTTGGTCTTGTTCGACTCCTTGGGTCACGAGCCTTGGTTTAATTAACCTTTATGTGGAATTGGATAAGTGTTAAATAGAACATTGGTCTTGTTCGACTCCTCGGGTCACAGGCCTTGGGTAAATTAACCCTTAGGTGAAAATAGGTAAAGGGGCAGGTGGGTTTTAGTCTTATTGGAACCCTCGGTTTGTAAGTCTAGTTTTTATTAAGCAACCGAGTGGAGTTAGCCTTAAGGCAAGTGGAGTTGAATCCTTTCAATTTTAGTAAAAGTCTGTATAAGCTTGGCAGATATATTGTGAGAATTAAAAATAAGTTTGAAGAAACTTAGCATATTTGCAATGGCATATTTATGTCGGAAGAGTACATGAAAATTATGTAAATAAAGGGGAAACAAAAGGTAATTATGTATTCATTTGGGTCCAAATATAGATTACAAAAGAAGTAACGAGAGAGAATATCAGCAAAACCTAACCCATATCAAGACTAATCTATGTTTACATTAAAAGGGATCAAGCCGCGACCTCCTTCTCTTTGTCTTTCTTCTTCCTTTTTAGTTGTTCAACTTCAACAACCTCCTCTGATTCTAACTCCATTATGGACGTGGGAGTTGGTTGTTCTTTGTCTTTTCCAGAAGCAGGTGTAGTAGTTGAAGTTGGGAAAGACTTGGGCACCGAGGATGTGGAGCTCGGCTTGGGAGGAGGTGAAGCAGTACTGGGAGCAAGACGAAGAGTTGGAGGGTAGTATACTTTGTTAGCACTCCTCAGGTTGGAGTCTACTATAACTCCTGTGGCATTAAGGGCTTCGCTCCAAACTTCTACGCAGAAAGCCTGAGAGACATCTTAAAGCTGAGTAGTCAGACTTTGGGTGGTCTTGGTCATACCAGCATCATACGTTGCCTGCTCAGCTCTTGCCTTCTCAACATCTTTATCCTCAAGCTGCTTTTGCTGTTGCTTGGTCTTCTCCATGGCCAAGGCTAGTTACGTTTCAGATTTTTTCAAAGAAACTCGTAACTCCTTGGCCTATTTTTCAAATCCTGCCAGGGTAGCTTTAGCATTTTTACACCCTTTTTCTACTTCAACTAGGTGAAAAAAGGGTTTCTTTGAGTCTTTTTTCAGAGTCAACTAGGGCTTTCTCGGAGTGAGTAAGCTTGCCCTCTGCCTTTCGGGACTTAGACAAGGCGTGGTCATCCCACTCCTCAGAGACGAAAGACACTTGCATAGCCTATAAAAAAAAATAGTAACACTAATGATTAATCAAATAGATAAAGTGTAAAATGTTGATAAGGCAAGAGGATGAAATCTAACCTTTGCAAGGCCCATTTTTAGTGAAAGGAACACCTCACATTTCCTTAACCCCTGAAGCTCTTGCATATCCTCGGGGAGCAGAAGAGCCTTCTCCAGGCATTCAAAGACTAGCCCAGACCTTCCTTTCTAGGGATCCCTAAGGGATGCCTTAGAGGTCATGGGGTCTTTCGAGCTGAGTACAAAGGCAGGGTTCCATATGGTCGGTTTGGGATGTTATTCCCCTTTGGTGCCTTTGCTGGTTTCGATAGTAACGCCTCTCCTTTTATGAGCCGTTGTAGTTTTAGGCTCCTTGGTAGGCGATTGTTGCACGGGTTGGGGGATTTATCCTTCTTCGGTGCCCTTAGTTGCCTTTCCCCTTTTTCTTTTCTTTTTGGTGGCCTCTGCAGTGGCGACTTGAGCTGGGGCAGGAGTTGGTGGACGAGGTACTATGCGCACTGCGGGAGAATCACCCTTAGCATGAGCAGTGAGTAGTGCTAGAAGATCAAGGGTCTTTTCCTTGAGAACCATGGGTTTTGGTATGTTTGACGCTTCTTGACTAGTACTAACTTGAGCGGCAACAAGGTGATTGTGAATGGGCGCTGGGGAGACTTCGAGGTCCTCTTGATAAAAGACTTCGAAGTCTTTATCCAAGTCCTCCTAAGTAGGTTTGGGGGTTGGTTCCTCTTGTTCTTCGTAGGAAGAAATAAGTTGCTTTTGGGAGTAGAGCAGCTTGGCTGCAAGTGGAGCAGGTAATTGGGCGTCTTGGGTGCCGGATGGAGGAGGCTTGGTTAGAAATTTGAGGACAGCAACGTCGATTAAGGCTAACCTCGGGTCCTTTGCTTTAATCACATGTTTGGGATTTTGGAAACGATTGGAAATGGGCTTGAATCGAAGGGTCAAGTGCACTACCCGAAGTTGACCATCTCAGTGGAGGAAGATCTCTGACTTAAGGATCCGGTTTAAGTTTGCAAAGTTCACCAAGCTTTTGTTCGGAGTAGAGTAGAATTTATCTGCAGATGAATAAAGAAGTTGTTAGCTGTAAAATTATTCATTGTAAGTAAAAATCATAAGATATAGAGGGAAGGATGTCCTAAAATTAATCTAAAGGCCTCGAGAACCCTACCTAGTTCCCCATCTTGGGTAGGGCAATGTAAACCATCGTGCCATTCACCCGAGACGATGAGGAAATCTTTGTCCATGCCTTTATTTGACGCGGGTATACAAGAAATCAGCCAAACGGATGGAACTCTACACTTAAAGTAATAGCCTGTCTCTTTTCCTTTTTGGCTATTGTATACCCAATTTACATCATGCCATGTAAGGTTAGTTCCCATTTTTTGGTTTATCACATCCACACTACCGAGGACCCTAAAAAGATTGGGAGAGCATTAGATTTCCATCCCACCTTCTATAAAGCTATAAAGGCGATTATAAGAATAACTACTACCCCGGGGGGTTTGTTAATGACCAAACACTCTCCTAATTCGCAGTGTTGAAGTTCAACATTGTCGTGAATCTTGTATTTAGCCCTGAAGGCGGCCATACCTTCAGGGGTGTCAACTAGCCTAGCAAATCATCCCATGCGTTCCTATAATGATAAAGTAAATTTGGGTGTTAGAAAAAAAAAAGATTTCTTTACAGTATAGGATGAGGAGCCAAATGCACTTACAAGCACTGGAAAAGGGTTTCCTCAGACTGCTGCTTTGACAAAAAATTATAGGGAACAAGTAAATGGGAGAAAGTCATTCCCATCCCCTCCTTATATAGGAATTGAAAAATGAATGGTAAATTTCCTGCATATAAGTTACAAAAAATAAGGACCGTAGGATCATCATCTCATCGTAGAACGTGGGGGGACAAGCAGCTGCCTGATGCAATAACTGCAGAGTCGTGGATACCGAAGCATCAAGAATGTGCAGAAGACAAGTGAAGCAACGTTTTCACGTGGGAATGCACTTGGCGCGTATCAGTCTCCCTATTGTTACTAAAACCTTCCTCTTAGAGTGATTCTCAATAGCAAGGTTTTAGGGGGCAAATGTAGGGGGTTCGAGGACCGAAGATAATTAGAATACGAAAACGTCTCGTACAATCCCACATGTATAAGGGTATCCACCTCGAAGACAGAACCAACCCGAGGATGTGAGGGAATACAGAATAGTGTTATGTAAGGACCATAAGGGGGGTAAAGACAGTGGGAGGAAGCTTCCTGGAAAAGCATACCTTCCTCCTCTACATTGAATACATTGAAACAACCTTATCAACTGCATTAATGAGGAAATTACACCTGAACAGTGACTTCACAACTAGCAACTCCTTCTACCACCTTCAGTGGAACTTTGATGGGACAAGTATCCTGAGAAAAGCCCTGAAGCATATAGATGGAGGGTTGGGATGCAAAGAGGAAGGACATATAAGGAAGGGAAACCTTCAGATTAAAGGGTTGAACATTTTCTTCTGGGATAAGAGAGAAAGAAAAGGTGATAGTGTGTAAGATATGGCAAAACCTAGAACATTTGCGCATAAGTAAAAAAATCCTCGGACAAACTCGAGGAGAGTATCATTTGTAACAGCTACTTAAGAGAAAATAAAATCCTCGGACAACCAATGAACTACTACTAAACTATCTTCCCATTCTCTTTAGAAATTTTATTGTTTGGGCTTGGTTTGAAGGCCAAGGCATCATTGTTCTTAGTGGGCTTGGACTATTACTTTCTGGGCACTTACATATTTATTTTGGTATTTAGGTATTTGATATTTTTTTTTGTTATGGATGTGTACTTAGTGGCTACATTATAGAACTACGTGGCTATCTTTAAGATTAAAAAAAAAAAAAAAAAACTTGATAACTCTCATTTAAATAAAAAAAAAAATATTTTGATAACAAAACAAAATAGCGTGAGAGATTTTCCTATTTATTTATTTATTTTTTTGGTGTTTTAGGCTTTGGAATTTTTGTTATGGATGTGTACTTAATTAGTGACTACATTATAGGAGTCATCACACTCTAAATTTTTATAATTGGAAAATATAGTAATCTCAAATTATAATGAATCAAAACTATTAACCTTTTCCAAAAAATAGAAGAGCATTTGAGAAGCGCGTGATAATTATAGAATACTAGCCTCTGAGCACACGCTCACTTGCGTATTCAGAGGCTTTTCTATTTTTTCGGTAAAAGTTAATAATTTATATCCATTATAATTTGAGATTAATACATTTTTCAATCACAAAAAATACTTAGGGGTGTGATGAATGTTATGACTTATGCTTTTGAGGATGAAATAATTTTTTCATCACACCTCTAGATATTTTTGTGATTGGAAAATATAGTAATACCAAATTATAATAGATGTAAATTATTAATTTTTACCAAAAAAATAGAAGAGCCTTTAAGCAGGTTAGTTGTTATTATTATTATTATTATTATTTTGAGAAGAAAGTGGGATATTATGTTTATGAAGAGAAATCCAATTCTGTTTCCACACAAATCGACAATCAATATCCACCTTGATCTTTAGGGGGACGTTTGGTTTGCTATAATGTGCCCTTGATGTGATACACATTACGATGATGTGATATTAAGGTTTTTGGTTTATTTTATTTTTTCTAAAATTACCATAATTTAAAATTGATAGGCCAAGAATGTACTGACCCCTTGGGTAAATTAACTAATTAATTGGCCAAGTGAATTAATTAGATTCAATTACATGCAATAAGTGTGGTAGCACAAACAAATCACCAACTAAGTTAAATGCAGCGGAAAATAAATTTGACACAAGTGATTTGTTTACGAATGAGGAAAACCACCAAAGCAAAACCCCATTGGGTGAATTTAAGGTCACCACTTCTGAGAATCCACTATTATTAAAGCAAGGAGTTACAAGTAAAGGAAATCCCAGTACCTAATACCAACCTACAATTGAATCCTTACCTCAATACCCAATTGGACTTGTAATGTAGGGGCAATCTCTCCTTTCAATGCACGGCTTCCAATATGTGACTAATCAATGATGTACGGATCCTAGTACGTGACTAACTCTACAGCAACCCTTTGATTGTTACAGTTGATTTGCAGCAGCTTCACATAGAAACACTAATAAGATCTTCAATGTTGGTGCAAGAGACTTTACTTGGTTACAGAACCCAAAGGCGTACATGAAACGCAGCAAGAATTCTTTGTTTTGTAGGAGGAGGCTAAGGTTTTAAAAAGAAAACCTTATGAAGCTTTCTAGGGTTAAGTTTTTCTTTTTCCACCTCCTTTAAATAGGAGTTTAATGGGCTCTTCTATTCGAAATAGGTTTACACAAACCTTGGGATTTCCTAGTCCAATAAGGATTATACAAACCCACAAACCTTGGGTTTTCCTAGTCCTATGAGGATTATACAAACCCATAAACAAATAGCCTTTTAGAACAAAAATGTTGCTGGTTATAGTGTGAATCCTGTAAGCTCGATAGATCGAGACATGTGTCGAGCTTTAAAGAATCTCGACAGATCAAGCTTTAAAGAATCTCGACAGATCAAGCTTCTGTCGAGGAGGTATCGAGACGTCCAGATTGCACTTTTTCTTGAACAGTTCTTGAGTAATCTTCATGTTTTCAATTTAACCACTTGTAATGATCATCTTGAACCTTATTAGATTTAACCCAAATACAAGTAAAGTGCGTTTTGTCAAAGGATATGCCAATTACATAAAGATATGTCCTTAACAAAAATTATATAATATATCGCATCATTTTAATCTTATCACATTCCTAAACAATGTAATATTGTATTCTTGTGTTGAGATTATATTAATGTAAGATTGCAATAATGTAACTAATATTACAACGTAATGTAACATTACAGCGAACCAAACGCCCCCTAGATGTTTACGATAATCACGCCATGCCTCATCAATCATTTAGTGGAACACTGCAAGACTCAGAGTACTTTGGTTAATTTGGTATCTATTTATGGTATGACTTGGAAGAAGAACGCAAAGCTATAGGAGCCTTTATAAGGTAATCGGTCTACGTCGTTTGAATAGCAGATGCTGCACATCATGAGGTCAATGCGCAGTGGTGATATTTTAAAGGATCATTTCATTTGAATATTATCTAGAATATGCCATCCAAAAAATAAATAAATAAACAAAAACATTATCTTGAATAAAAGTATGTGAACAGAATATAAGACAGAGTTTTTCCAATGGCAATTATTGCAAACATGGACAATCATTGTTAGAAATTAGTGGTTAAATGATTAAATTTATCATATTCCAATAACTTAATTTTTTGAGACAATCGAAAATTTAATATAGTATCAGAGCAAGATGTCATGAGATCAATTCCTATCTCCTCCACTCTTACCTCCCATTTAAATTCCCACGTGTCGGGGCATGACTATTAAAAAGGTAGTTTATAGTGCATCGTCTATAATGTCATCTAAGCTTTGCATGTGCCATCTTTAATATTATTGTCATCCAAACATCATACTCATCCAGAAGAAACGACATTCAGCACTTAGAAAGATTTAAGCCACATTTGCTAGAATTGGGATTTATCACATAAGCCCACTACTTCTTAACGTGAGATCAGATTCGTCAAAACTCACTCCCACTATCTCCATTAAACCAACATGTCTCTCGTGGGAAGAGTGGCAGGAAACAAGGAAACCCACTCAAGATCTCCTATATAAAGACTATACTTCACCACTTTTGAAGTACGTAAAAAATTTCATAACTCTTACACTTTGAGATTTTTTAAGATCTTTTAAAAAGTTCTAATTTAGCTATCGGAGGGTCCTTGGCAGGCATCATATCAGTGCACTTTTCGTACTTCATTTCATGTCTTCCATTGCAACTTGGTTTGAACATCCAGCCCACGAATTTCTCATCATCACACTCATTTTAATTAAATCTGAATTTTCATTGGAATAGATAGATTGCTTATGTTGCACTGGTCAATGAAGTTTTTTATGTGAATTTTATTTAATTTGTAGACCTTAAGAAACAATACCTAAGGTATTATACTTTAGTGTTACCATTTAATTAAACTCTAATCCTTGCCAAATTTGATATTCTTGTCATTCATTATATCTTTGGCATGTAATCACTATCTCCATATTTTTTTTCTGGGTATTTAAATAAAATAGAAATGATGTTTTCTGGATGATTAAAATATTTCACAAAGATGATGAAGAGGATTAAGAGCATTCACATTCAGTATGTAAAAAATATCCCATTTTACCATCTTAAAAGCTATTTTATCTATTATACCATACCATTTTACAATACACCCAACATCCTAAACTCTATTTCTTTTGTCACTTTATTTAAATATTTTTTTTACTGTTTCTCTCTCTTCATCTTCCTCTCTCTCTCCCCCTCTTCCTCCAGGCAACCAGGCTCCAGCAAAATCCATTAAAAAACCGCCACTCACATCCCATTTAACCCACCAAACACCGGCCAACAACCATCACCACAACCACCACGCCACCACCATGCCAACTTGCAAACCCATTAAAAAAACCACCATACCCACCAACAAGAACCACCAACAGGAAAACACACACACACACACACCGCCAAAAACTACCAGACACTGACCACAAAAACCGTGCCACCACCAAGAAAGAAAAAAAAAAAAAAACCAAACACACACAAGAACCAAACAAAACCCACAACTCATAACCCCATGCCACCACTGCACCACCGCGACTCACCACGCCCCACCCACCATAGACCCACCACGACCCAAACCACAACCACTATGCCTCAGACCCACCACGACCGAAACCCACAACCACCATGCCTTAGACCCACCATGCCTCACCCACCACAGACCTACCACACCCCACCCCACCCACCATAGACCCACCACAACCCAGACCCACAACCACCATGCCTTAGACCCATCACAACCCAAACCCATAGCTCACCACTCCTCCGCCACCAAATTCGACTCATAATACCCCTCAGCTAGTAGATCGATGAAGAAGCTTTAATCTCTACTTCATCGACGTGGAGGCCCAACCACTAGAGATGTGAGGAAAGAGAGAGTGAGAAAGAAATGGACTAAGACCAGAGAAAGAGAGAGAGAAAGGTAAATGAGAGAGAGAGAGAATAAAAAGCATTAAAAGAATGAGATGAGGAATTAATTTGAATATTTTATTTTTGCAATTGAGCTACAGTATCATCAAAAAAATAGGATGACACTGTAGCACAATTGCAAATTTTTTTGCAATTCCAACACTTCGCAAAATCGGACAATGGAGGGTTTTGGGGCACTGATGCTAAATATTACCAATATATGGCATTTACAAGACCCAATGTGAATGCTCTAAAAATAATAATTTTTAAATTGCTTTGACAAATGTGACCTTAATGGAATTAATGCAATTATTGTCTAATGGCTGCGAAATTGTTGCCAATCCTTTCATCCAGCTTGATTAGGTTGGAAAGATCTCTGTCCTTAGCTCCTACCCCTAGGAATGTACTCCATTCCTGATACCTCTACTTGGAATTCCGATCCCATATATATAGATGATTGAGTTCCAACTTCCAACACGTCAAAAATAAAAATGTATTCCTTCTGCCAGCTTCCATAAGTTTTGTGTCCTTTTTTAGAAAGTTAATCTTGTGAAAGCTCGAAAACGTCTTGAAAAACACAAGAGCTGTTTAGACCCCCGATTAAAATTACGGCTCGATAGATTTTACACAACTTTAATATAAAGTGCGGAATAGTGTAAAAGCGAGTGGATGAATAATATAGCTACTCTAATCCATTAACTAAACAACACAGCAGTAAAATGGAATATAAAAGAGTAGGGAAGAGAGATGCAAACACAGAAAACACCAAGACGTGTTTTCGAAGAGGAAACCGAAGAACTCGGCAAAAAACCTCTCCGCCGCCCTCCAAGCGGAAATCGATCCACTAGACAATCAGTTGGGATACATGAGTAAGCAAGAGATCCTCCAAGCCTAATCTACCCGATGTACCTAAGCCCTCCAAGCTCCTACTCCAACAAGGCTTCTCGGAACCGTGTCTTGTCTTAGTTATCCAGATCCCGCAACAAGCTCCATGTTGCATCTGCCATTCCAGGCTTCTTCCAATGCTTCCCAGCAGCACCAAAACGTCACACAACACTCTCCAGAGGTGTGGTAAGTGTTTGGGCTATCAACCTCTCAATGGTGTGGAAATGGAGAGGGAAGGGTTGAGGAGATACCACAAGCAAGTGTATAGAGAAATGTGGGGATGACAATCTCTAATTACAAATGTGTTTGGCTAGGGTTTTCTCTCTAAAGCATTCCTCAACATTTGTGGGTAATGGGGGTTTATATAGGATAGGTGCAAAATGTGTGAGTCAGTCAGTACAGGCTGGCAGAACAGCATGTCTCGCGGGTGTCTCGCGGGAAGGCCTTACCCGCGAGATACTCGCGAGAGATAGTTGTCTCCATCTGTCATGACTCTTCGCATTCCAGCATGTGCAGGGCACATGCTTCACTTCGCGGGAAGCTTAGTCGCGAGATACCCGCGAGATTCCATCAGCTTCCAAATTGCTTGAGTCTTCACACACTCTCTATCACACACTCCTTACAACAATTCCCATAACAAATACAGGGTATAAACGATTGATAGAAATTACAATCAAATTTGGCACGGAATAAAAGTCAACAAAACACATAGTTGTAAATCACAACTTTACAATCTCCCCCTTTGGCTATTCCGTGACAAAACCCTAAAACAGACTCTAGACTTAAACGTGAGTTTGGGAACACAGGCAAAACTCACTCACACCTAATTCTAGATTCTGATAAGCTCTTGGACATATGAACAAGTAACTCCTGAAACACAACAACAAAATATTATCATTGTATGCAGAAAACTTGAAAAGCATATGGAGCAATAAGCACATGATCAAGCAAAATGAAATAGAAACACTAAATCATGGCAAGATCAAACGAGTAATCACTATACACAAGCAATTACTATGCTCATTCACACAAGGAATGAACATCCGGATATGCAAGATGATACGCTCATATGAAGAGTACCATTTGCACATCCAACACTCAACCAATGCAAAATACTTGAAGAATTTGCATCTAGGAACAATCCTACTAGGGCACAAGAGTGTTCATCACTCAACCAATGCATAGAACGTATATGCATCTAGGAACAATCCTACACGGGCACAAGAGTGATGTAGTGAAGTAAATGTATGACATTAAACTTCAATAGCACAAGCATAAAGGCTGCATAAGCAAAGTATTGCAAATACATGGCACAAACCATAAAAGCCTACAAAGATGCAATGAAACAAAACAACCCTTAAAGCTTACAAAAGCAACATGGGTACATGCAAAGTACGCTACAAAGCATAGAGAGTAACACAAAAGAAACATCTGAAACTAATACTTAAATAAAGCATAGTATCAAAGTTTTAAACACAAA
Source organism: Quercus ilex subsp. ballota (assembly GCA_032727855.1). Taxonomy (NCBI): domain Eukaryota; kingdom Viridiplantae; phylum Streptophyta; class Magnoliopsida; order Fagales; family Fagaceae; genus Quercus; species Quercus ilex. The sequence goes on along the minus strand of CM064914.1, from coordinate 14,536,914 downwards.
AACTGTAAAAACACATTTATAAAAACTAAAAAGTACTGAATAAAAACCGTCTGAAAACCAATAACCAATGTTACTAAGTTGCTAGACTATGCTCCCCCTAACACTGTGCAAGCTCTTCTCTAGCTCCCTCTCAGAATTTTCTCCCCCTTTTTGACCGGAATGGCTAAAGGGTCAGAACTGATCTGACTCTGAATCCGAGCCGTGCTCCATAGATAAGTCTTGTACTTGAGAAGAGAGCGCGGTGATCTGTCCTTGAAGGTATGCAAACTGGTCAGTGGTGTACTGCACATGAGAGTCAAGCACTGTAGACATCTGATCCATCTTAGCAAGCAACTGATCCAGTTTGCTTAAGCCTTGTGGAGGAGCCGAAGATGATGGCTGTGTAGAGGGCTCAGGAACCGAGGTGAACCTGTCAATCTCTTCCTCTGTATCTTCGCCTTCATCCTGCTGAACCTGTCGTGGTGGTGGTATGGTATGCACACCGGTCTTCGATCCCTTGATGTGTGCAGTGCTCCTAGTCAGTGTATGACCACCAATGGGATAGTCCCTCTGAACAACCGTGAGGCCACTAGGTAGCTTGAGCTTTGCCTTGGCAATCAATCCCATGATCAAAGAGGGGAATGGCATCACAGTCCGTGAAATCTGCTTTGTGATGCTCTTCTTCAGGACATGCATGATATGGCCACAAATGTCAATCTCCTTATGTGTAAAGAGATCATACAGAAATCTTGTTCTTGGAGCAGAGAGAGTGGTGAGATTGGTGACCGGATAAAGATTGTGGATCATCACATAGCTTAGGGTCCTCATTTCCGGAGAGAACTTGATGGTGTTCATGGATGATTTCTTTGGTTCACCACCAAGGAGTTTAATCATCTCATCAGCAGAACCCATTCTGTCCTCATAAGCAACAGTGATTGGTTGAGATGGTGGACGAGTTTCCAGAAAATCTTGAATGCTCTCTCTTGTAATCACAAACTCCTTGTGTCTTACCCAGCACTCAATACAGTCTCCGTTGACAGTGGCATTGGAAAAGAACTCTTTGATAATCTCTGAATAGACCACTCCAGTTGGGTTCAGCAACTTGGTCCAAGTTCTATCTTTGAACACTTCAGGGATGAAAGTGTTCTCAAGAGTCTCTAACTGGACTACCCTTTCCATGATGATTGTCTTGTCCTTGTAGCAGTCATTGTACTTCATATTAGCTTCTATAGATCTGAAATGATCAGAATCAGTTCGGGCTCGCTTTGAAGATGATTTCTTCTTAGCAGCATGCTTGGTGGGAGACATCTGCACAAGCAAATAAAAGAAGATGCACAAGCACAAACCAGAAGACAAACTTCATTAGATTCAAGTTAGTTCCAAATCAGACTTAAACTAACCCAAAAAAAATATAGCATGGTCAGCATTAACCATTATGCTAAAAGACTCCAACGAATAAAGCATAACTACATTTTACCAAATTAAGACAAAATTGCAATAGAGGGTGTCTGTGTGCAAGTGCTAATGAGAGTGTGCGGCATGAGATGCATGAGGGTGCTTAAGTGTGCCTAGTTGTGTGCTAAGAATGTGCAACATGAACAAAGTGAGTGAAACACATAATCAATGACCAAACCTAAGTAAAACAAGGTCAAACATGTGAAAAACTATGGATCAAAATCACTTGATTCCGAATTAGCACAAAAATGTCACTCGGACATTTTGACAAACACCTAGCATGCACAACATCAAATAAGACATGAGCAGTGCATGAACATGGGAAAATTTATCCTCAATACAAGATAAAATGCCACAAGGGGCCAGCACAGAAGCAGGAACAACCAATGGGACATAGCCCAATGAAAAAAAATGAGAAAAATTCACCCAATTTGAAAACCAACCCAAAGTTTCGAAAATCCCCAATTTTGAAATCCCTAACAAAAAATTCTGCATAATTTGAGTGAAAACCCAAAGGGAAATGGTTAACAAACATACCTTGAAGAAGAAAATGCAGAAAAAATGCTTGGATTGAAGGGAAATGAATGGAATAGTGTTTTTGGGTTGAGAGAGTTTGAAAGAGGTTGAGCGAGGGAAGTTTGATAGTTTTGAAAACTGTCACATCAGCTATATAAAAACTGAAAACACGCATTTTTCGCGGGTTAGAGAGGGGCGAAACAGTCGCGAGAAAGTCGCGAGAAGTGCCACTGAAGCACAAAAATTTTCGCGAGAAGCATTAGGTCCCGAAACAGTCGTGAGACAGTCGCGGTAGCTTCTGTCTGAAATTGGAAAAATCCAATTTTAGCCAAACAGCATTTCGCGAGAAGCTGTTGGTCGCGAGACAGTCGCGAAAGTTTCTGTGTGACATGATAAAAATAAAAATTTTCTTCAACTCCTTTTCGCGGGAAGCTTTAAGTCGCGAGCTTCTCGCGAAACTACCCCTGGACCAGTTTTTGAAGAAACACAAAAACATGCATTTTAGTCAAAAACAAAAGACAAGAAAGTATAAAATCACTTTCAAAAACAAATAAAACACTCAAAAATCTTTTTGGATTTGATCAACAATGATTGAGCATGTGAAAACACATTTAAACAAGTACAATCACACAAATGAATAAGGCATTCATTGAACATTGACTTGTGTGTTGTGTGTGGATATCAAAAATGAGATAGTCCTTAGTCCAATGTGAGGCTTCAATGATCAATTCAATCAAGGCATACACAACTAGCACTAGATTATGTGACCTATCTCAATTATAGAAACATGCATATATGACCTCCCACACGTACTTGATAACAATTCATTGAAGCTTTTCATTTGGCTCCAAATTTAACATATCATTTGCAACTTTTGAGCAAAGCGAATCTCATTTAGAGAAAGATGCCTGAAATTTTTGATATTTCAGTTTATGAGTTAGCCTTTGGCTTTTTGGGCATCATACATTTTATTTTGGTCGCTTCCCCTTTTTCCTAGTCGAATACTAGTTTGTGCGACAGGCTTTTGCAGCTCTATATCTCTTTTCATTTGGAGATTTACAATTAGAGAGCTCTTTTAAGCAAAAAAAAAAAAAAATGGGAAGATATATAGGCATGAGTCTATGCATGTCTCAAGATCAACAAAACCATTCACTGATCATTCATGTCAAGGTTGAAGATCTATTTACAACAGTCACATAGATTTTAGGATTTCTTCCACAATGATATGTGTGCATGAGAGACAAGTTAAGCTCGTTAAATGCACAAAGCCATAAGTACAAAGGTACAAGGCAAAACATGCTTTGAGACACAATTCAACAAAGTGATCAAACTATTTGAATTTTCTATTTTTATGTGTTTTTGAATTTTTGAACACACCCAAAGAAAAACAGAGCAAGAGAAAAAAAATAAACCAAAACAAACGGTACAAAACACCAACAGTAAAAAATAGAGCAATGCATGAAACGATGCAACAGTAGAAGTCCCTAAACATTGAAAGAATTTATGCGTGGACATGTTATAATGCTTATGCATGAGTACCCCTCTTCACCCACACGTCACGTGCGTTTGGGGTGATATCCTTAACGGATTGGGTACGAGAATTTGGACTGTCAAACCTTCTGGTGAAACTCTCCAAGCAAGTGGTGAAGGCACCAATCATTTTCATCACGTCCATCATGCCAGGATCACGATTCTGATTTCTCGGTTGTTCACCACCCCAAGACCTCATGTCATTTCTCTTTCCTCGTGACTGAGGTGCGCTTGAGTTTTTGTCTGATCTCAGCTTTTGACAGTTAGGTCTGGTATGTCCTTGCATTCCGCAGTAGTGACACACATAGTTCGTTCTGGGACCCCGTTGAGATCTTGGAAGAGATCTTCCTCTGGTTTCATGTCTACCTATGGAATGATTTTGGAGCTTATTCACCATCCGTTGCTCACTCACATTCTTCTTCTCAGCCTTAACATTCTCAAGAATAGGCTCTTCTACAATAGGCTCTGTGGCCTTTACAAATTTCACTTCTTTGGTAACTTTGGCTGATGAGCTACTTCCTCCGGTGTATCCTAACCCAGACTTGTCTGAAGAAGGTTTTTGAGATGAGATAACATCATCTAACTTCTGGGAGGAGACTCTTTCTATCTTGGCATGAGCTTGCACTACCTCTTGCTCAAGAAACCTCACCTTTGTATAGGCTTCAGACAACTCGCCATTTAGTGTCTCAATCTCACACTTAGCCTCTTTATATCTGATCAAGAGACTTCTATAATCTTCCTCAGCTTTCTTCATTTTCCTTACAGCCGCCTTGGCTACTCTAGTATATTCTCCTGACTTCTCAAGTAATAAGGAGTAATTTTCTTGAAGATTAGCGGTATTCCCTTCTTCTTCTTCAACATCTGATTCTTCCACATTCCCAATAGACTCTGAATCAGAGTGCTCACCAAGCTCCTTCACAAGTGCACCCAAATCATCCGATGACTCCACATGAGCAATGGTCATGAACGCGGAGTAGTTTCCCTCTCCGTCACAACTCTCTTCCGAGTCAGAATCAGAGGAGTCTGAATCACTGAGTGTCGTGGCATAGGCTTTGCCTTTTTCCCTCAGAAAATTTGGACACTCCTTCTTTAGATGTCCATGGCCATTGCACTCATAGCATATAATTTCTGAAGAAGGTTGAAACTCCCTCCCTTCTTTCTTTGTAAACTCTTTCCTATCACCTTTTGAAGATGAAAATTTTCCTCTGTTGAATGGTTTCCCACTATTCTTCATCTTCAGAAATTTGCGGAAGTTTTTCGCAAGAAATGCTACCTCCTTTTCCACCCCATCTTCTTCGGAGGAATCACCCATCCTTTCGGTGATGGTTTTAAGAGCAAGTGATTTACTCATCTTATGGGAAGGCAGTCCCATCTGATATGTTTGGAGAAACCCAACTAATTCTTGAATCTTAATCTCATCCAAATCCTTGCTTTCCTCTATGGCTGTAACTTTTGCTCTAAAACTTTCAGGCAAGGACCTCAATACTTTTCTCACCACCTTAGCATCTTCAATCTTCTCCCCAAGATTGAGTTTAGCAATAAAAATTTCATTGAGCTTCCCATAGAATGAATCAAATGGTTCATCATCACCCATCTTGAGCTCTTCAAATTTGGTGGTAAGCATCTGAAGCTTTGTGTCCTTAACTTTCTTTGTACCCTCATAAGTGGTCTCCAAAATCTCCCAAGCCTCCTTAGCAACTGTCATATGAGAGATCCTGTGGAATTCATCAGGTGAAACAGCACAAAATATAGCGTTTAAAGCTTTACTATTTGCATTGGCTGCTGCGAGAGCTGCCTTATCCCAATTTGCCTTAGGAGCTTCCGGCTTAGTCCAGCCGAGCTCTACCGCATCCCAAACGGTATCTTCTATAGAGCATAAAAATGCTCTCATTCTGACTTTCCAGAATGCGTAATTGTTCCCATCAAAAAATGGTGGAACATTGAGCGATTGAGACCGGTCCATCTCAAATAGGGTCAAGGATCACACTAAGGTATTTAAATCAAGCAAGTGTACCCGCTCTGATACCAATTGAAAGCTCGAAAACGTGTTGAAAAACACAAGAGCTGTTTAGACCCCCGATTAAAATTACGGCTCGATAGATTTTACACAACTTTAATATAAAGTGCGGAATAGTGTAAAAGCGAGCGGATGAACAATATAGCTACTCTAATCCATTAACTAAACAACACAGCAGTAAAATGGAATATAAAAGAGTAGGGAAGAGAGATGCAAACACAGAAAACACCAAGAAGTGTTTTCGAAGAGGAAACCGAAGAACTCGGCGAAAAACCTCTCTGCCGCCCTCCAAGCGGAAATCGATCCACTAGACAATCAGTTGGGATACATGAGTAAGCAAGAGACCCTCCAAGCCTAATCTACCCGATGTACCTAAGCCCTCCAAGCTCCTACTCCAACAAGGCTTCTCGGAACCGTGTCTTGTCTTAGTTATCCGGATCCCGCAACAAGCTCCATGTTGCATCTGCCATTCCAGGCTTCTTCCAATGCTTCCCAGCAGCACCAAAACGTCACACAACGCTCTCTAGAGGTGTGGTAAGTGTTTGGGCTATCAACCTCTCAATGGTGTGGAAATGGAGAGGGAAGGGTTGAGGAGATACCACAAGCAAGTGTATAGAGAAATGTGGGGATGACAATCTCTAATTACAAATGTGTTTGGCTAGGGTTTTCTCTCTGAAACATTCCTCAACATTTGTGGGTAATGGGGGTTTATATAGGATAGGTGCAAAATGTGTGAGTCAGTCAGTACAGGCTGGCAGAACAGCATGTCTCGCGGGTGTCTCGCGGGAAGGCCTTACCCGCGAGATACTCGCGAGAGACAGCTGTCTCCATCTGTCATGACTCTTCACATTCCAGCATGTGCAGGGCACATGCTTCACTTCGCGGGAAGCTTAGTCGCGAGATACCTGCGAGATTCCATCAGCTTCCAAATTGCTTGAGTCTTCACACACTCTCTATCACACACCCCTTACAACAATTCCCACAACAAATACAGGGTATAAACGATTGATAGAAATTACAATCAAATTTGGCACGGAATAAAAGCCAACAAAACACATAGTTGTAAATCACAACTTTACATCTTGCAACGCATGTCTCTATGTATATAAACCCTCTGTTTTTGTTACGTAAAATGTTTTATCTAAAAGAATATATATATATATATATTTGCAGTATTTAATTGCGTTTTTGAAAATGTTTAGAAAACTTTTTTTTGGGGGGGTGTTGGGTGAGACGTAAGTAAGATACACAGTATTTAAATTTTAAAAGAAAGAAAAAAGTAAACGTCCTAAATACCTCAAGAATTTCCTTAATAATCAAAATACTCCCAAAACTATCAAAATAAAAATAAAAGTAAAAAAAAATTAAATTACCAAAATGATCAAATTTTCTCTATTCAATATACTCCTAGAATTGACCATCAAAATAATCAAAATATCTATAGAACTAATGGAAGTTCTAAGGGTATTTTGGTCATTTGTGGCATTTCATGGGCTTTTCAAAATAATTTTTTTGGGGCTATTTTCATAATTGTGGAGATTATGGGGGTATTTGGATCATTTTAGAGGTTTTAAAGCTATTTTCATATGAAGGAAAGGACCTTTCATTTCAAACCCTGTTCCAATTTAATTAAAAATTTGGGATGAACTTAATTAGGAGTTTCATTTATATAATAATTATCTTCATGAAATAAAGTATATGTTTAATTAATTAGAGTCACAATGATACACAGTTTTTTTTTTTTTGAGAAACAAAAAATGGAGGTCTTTATGGTCATATTGCACCCCCGGGCAGGGAGCCAGTGGCCTCGGCCGATGATACACAGTTTGTCAATAGTATTAAACTTTTTTCTCGCTAAAAAAAAAGTATTAGACCTTCCCCCCACAACCCCCTCCCCCCCCCCCCCCCCCCCCCCCCCCCCCCCCGCCCTTAAATGCTGTTGTACAATCAAGATTGTTGTATCATGGATTTTTTTTTTTTTTTTGGCAGAAATTTATTTGAAGGGAGTAAGTATTAACCTCAAAAGGAGGGCGTCATGAAAAGGACGTTGGCTAAGAAAAACTCAGTGACTTTAAATGAATGATTCTTTATAACTTAAAACATAACTAAATACAAAGAAATAGTAAAAACTCATAGTTAAAATCAAAACAATTTCTTTATTTATTTACTTATTTTTGTAGATATATAAGATAGAACAAAAAAAGAAAAGAAAATATGTGTGGTTACTCTTGATTAATTGATAAGAATCTGTAAGTATAACCATACTAAATTTAATAGAGATTAAGTCTTCATTGATTTTGCGTTTATCATAGCTCAGTGCCATATTTTTGTCAAAGTCAAGTCTATTTGGTTAATTAATCACTTTTACAAGGACCACCAACTTTTATTTTCCACATGATCAGACGCGTATTCCAATCTTCACTCTATAAGAACTAGTAACTTCGTGGGGGTCTTCTATTCAAACCAAATTAAGAGCCCAAGTTCTCACTCTCTTCATCTTGCTCAATGATTCAGTCTCAGCAGCAATGGATGGTGATGGCCATAATATGTGCATCTTTGGTGCAGATTTTCATGGCAGTGGAGTCTGTTCCGATGGAAGATAAAATCATAAGTCTACCAGGTCAACCTCAAGTCAGTTTCCAACAATTTTCTGGCTACATCACCATTGATGAAAAGCAAGAGAGAGCTCTTTTTTACTATTTTGTTGAAGCTGAAGCACAGCCTGATTCAAAGCCCCTTGTTCTTTGGTTAAATGGAGGTAAGAAAATTCTTTTCCATTTCCTAAAAATTTATGTTTTTGATGTCCATTTTACTTGGTTTAGTTTATGAAAATTGTGAAACATTTTACTTGTTTTTTGGTGTATGAATATGACCTTGCCTTTCTGTCTACATGTAGGGCCCGGTTGTTCATCTATTGGTGCTGGAGCTTTTGTCGAGCATGGACCCTTTAAACCGAGTGGAGACAATCTAGTCAAGAATGAGTATAGCTGGAATAAAGGTCTTCCAACATCCTTTCTCTTTATCTTTTTTCTGAGTGCGGTGGGTAAATATCCATTTTGAATCCAACTTTTTGTTGAAGCATATATCCTTATATATTTTTAAAGTTCTTTTCTTAGATAAAGTAAATTTTCAACTTTATTTCATAATTTTTATTTTTATTTTTATAAAAATGTTTGTTCTATAATTATTTTTCTTTATTTTTTTTAATTTTTATTTATAAAGTTTATTAAAGTATACTTGTATCTTAAAAAATAAGTTCTTAATTACAATGAAAGTTGCATTTAAACTCACCTATAAACAGGGGCGGAGGCAAGGGGGGGCGAGAGGGGGCAAGTGTCCCCCTTGACCTCCTAAAAAAAATCTAGAGTAGCAACCTAAATATTACGTTATCAAGTATTTTGACGTTGACACAAACGTTCCACACTTAGAGACTAGAGAAGAAAGCAATATTAGGCGCAAATATTCGTAACATTATTTTGTCTTTTTCCAAACAAAACAAAGTTTTGTGAGTCCTACTTAACACCCATACTGTTTTTCCTAGCCACATGTTCTCAAGCACTGGAAATTTTTTTTCCTGGAGTGCTTTACTTAGGGCAATTTGTTCCTCAAATAAGGTATTCCCACATAATTATATATGTATAAAAAATATATTTAGGTCCTTGTATGTCAAACTAAAACCTTAGTGTTCCCTAATCTTTTCTCTTCTGCTATAACTTTTTCATAATTTCAATTTTGAAACACTTTATTTTTACTATAAAACCAATTTTAACTACTTACTACTTAAAGAATAGAGTAAAATTTAAATACTGAATTTTGCATAAATGAAAATACAACTTTATAATTCTTTTATATTGATTTGTTTTCTCAATTTATTTTAAGGAATCAAATTACATGTTTAAATTCTATATATTTAGAATAATCTCTTAATTTGATTGTTATTAACTATGATTTTTTTTTTTGTTTTCTTTATTTTAATAATATGAAATATATACTTATAATCAATTGAGATTATGGAGAAGCCAAGTTATAATAATGATTTAGATTCAAATTCTAAACAAACTCATATCGACGTGTATTTTACTAATCTACCAATTGAACAAATTAAATTATGTATGAAAAAATAAATTAGAGTTTATATTATATTAGATTTTGTACGACAATTGCATTAATAGTATATAATTCTATATTTATTTTGTTATTAACATCGATTAATAATATTTAGATTAATTTTACTTTCAATCTTTTCTTTTAATTTTGCCCCCCTAAACTGAAATCCTGGCTCTTCCACTATCTATAAATATATAAAATTATTAACACAAATATATACTTAACATGTGGCATACATTGATAAGTATTTATTTGCTTAAAAAGTGTAAATAATAATTTTTATGTTATTTGAAAGAGAACTATATTAACATTATGAGTGTTATTGATTTAATTCATTTCCATGCACTTTTCTACATGATTTGGTTTACTTAGATATCATCATTAATTAATGTAAGATATAGTATGAAATAAAAAATAAAATAAAAATTCAAAATGTTTGTTTTGGGTTGTTCAACCAGCCCGCAATTCATTCTCAAAAAAAAAAAAAAAAAAAAAAAAAAAAAAAAAAAAAAACCAGCCCGCAATTAAAACTTATGTGACGTTGATTTTTTTTTTTTTTTTTACTCCTTCATTAAACCAACATTTGGTTATTTATCTAATAAAGGCAAGAAAGTAAATTTATTCAACCTTCATTTTTTATCATCCCATTTTTCTTCTCAACCAAAGAAATGAGTTTTCCATCTCTTAAATTTTAACCCCCAAACCAAACACACATGAGAAACTAAATCTTTTATATTCCCTCACTTTTTCACCAACTTTACATTTTCTATTCCCCACTTTTCCATCCTCCAACCAAACAAAACCTAAAGTTATAACATCTAAGAAAAAAATTGAATAAGAATTGGATTGCACTGTCCTTTTTTTGAGAAGAAAAAAAAAATACAAAAAAAATTCTCAGAATACAAAAATTAATTTTTAATTATATGTATTGGAAAAAAATTCTTCCATAAAGTCTCAGAATACAAAAATTAATTTTTAATTATATGAAAATTTAATAAAAATTTAAAAATTTAAAGAAATTGTGGACACAACTTTTGTGTTACAATTCTGATATCAAAGACTATGACTGATTAAGAAAATCTGATACAAGCATAACAACCATTTAGGAATTTAAGGGTGTGATACTGTGATGCATTTCAGTAGTCGTGTAGGACCTGCAAACTATCTCTGCCGTGAAAATCTCGGCACATTAGACAAAAAATCATGGGAATAAGTCAATGAATCTTATCTCTTGCTATTTCCTTTTCTTCTACTTGGCAATCATTTCAAGATCGGAAACTTCCGAACTAGATGCTGGGGCATGTGGTCCACGAATTCTGAAAATTGAATAATTCTCTCTATATAATAAAACAGTAATTATTTTTATTTATATATATTTATTTTTCACTTTGATGATTAAAATATTTATGGGCTACCCCGCTAAAAAAATTAAATATTTTAAATTTGAATTGAAATAATCTAATAAATAAATGAGAAGAAATTTATAAATATATTATATAGATAAGCAAGGTCATCATTTTCATTCAGAAATAAGCTATAAATATATGAGAGATGCTACGTCTACAACAATTTTACAACGTTTTTACAACAAATCACAGGTGGTTAGTTGTTATTGGTTCAAATTTGAAACTAACACTAAGATTACTTTTTTGCCCCAACAATAACAACCAGTAATAACCTGGCACTTAGGATTTGTTGTAAAAATATTGTAAAATTGTTGTAGACATATCATTTCTCTAAATATATTATACAGATAAGGAAAGTCGCTACGCTTGTTTGCTTGCTTAATTAACATTCCCAAAAAGGGAAAAAAAAACCATTTTCATTCAGAAAATATTTTTTTTTTAAAGCTTATATATATATATATATATATATAAACACAAAATTTCTAACTTACATTAATTCTTTTTTATAACATAAAGTTATATATTTAAAATTTTTAATAGTGTATGATAATTTTTCATTGGGTTTTATACAATCCTCAAAAAAAAAAAAAAAAAAAATCCTATATATATATATATATATATAAAATAAATTTGATACCTAATTAAAATTTATAACATGCCAAAGTCTAAAAGAAAATTTGAATTACCGATTTTCAGGTTACTTAACTCCTTTCTCAAAAGGATAAATTTCTCATTGAACTTATTTAATTAAGAGAAAGTTTATTTACACAAAAAATTTGAAAACTGCTAATATGACAAATAATTAGTAATAGGTAAAATGTGATGTTTGTGGTAAGCTTAGATGAGATTCAATAAAAGCGTACCAACTAAATCGTTGTAAAATTTTTGTGCATTTAGTGTTACTCTTTAATCAAATATTGTACGTGTATATGTTTATATGTGTGTTATTTTCATTCTAAGTTATTGTGTGTGAGTTACAATCTAGATTGAAGTGGATATATAGTTGTTATTTACATTTTAAGTTCCTCTTTGCTGCAGAAGCGAATATATTGTATCTGGAATCACCAGCAGGAGTTGGGTTCTCCTACTCCGCTAATAAGTCATTTTACAACTATGTGAACGACGAGATAACAGGTATATGTTCTCTAGCCTTCATAATCAGTCAAAATTTTTTTACCGACTGAATTTGTTTCAATACTTTTGTAGCATTATTCGTATTGAATTAATACTATATTCAAATAGAATGTGCATATACCTTTCCTTTAGCAATGATTTAAAAATAAATTACAAATGTGACGGCCATGATTTGAGAATGAAAACAAAACGAAAGGCAATTTGCTTAAATTATATTGAGTTTGTATAGATTGTACATATCAGAGATTGTATCTGTTACTTGTAGTTTTGTATATGTAAGAGTAAGCTACTGTAGCATAGCATAGTTAGTGATAAACGGCTGTCGTTTATATTGTACAGGTTAGTGAGGTAGTTATAGATTCATTCCACGTGTACAGTTTGTATTGGATAGTTAGTTAGTTTGTGATTTTTCTGTTTCTCTCTCCCGCCTCTGTTCTCACTATATAAAGAACAGAGTATGGCAAAGTTAATTCAATGAATTCATTTTACAAGTTTCATATCTTTCTATCTCTCTCAGTGTGTTTACATTCCTCCATTGATGAACCTTCGGAGCTTGTATGAAATTCAATAAATTAAGTGCACAGCTTTTACATTCAAATAGCGTTGCCCTTTTTATAATCATTTTATATATGGACCTTTTGAAACTGACATTGGGTTTGCTTTTCTTAAGCACGAGATAGTCTTACATTTCTGCAGCGCTGGTTTGGAAAATTTCCAGAATACCGAGACAGAGATTTTTTTATTACAGGAGAGAGCTACGCAGGTGTTTTGTTTTTTCCCTTCTAATTGAAGACAATTTTTTTTTTTTGGGGTGCAAACAACTATAAATCGTCTGTTCATGTGCATGCACACATTGTTGAGAGAAAGTGAGATAGAGAACATGAATTAGAATCAATATTTTGGTCTATAACATCACATTGATAGATTTTTGGATCATTAGGGAGCCATAATAGGCCTGGTTTAAAAATAAAGGTGTATTATATTTTTCATTTTCAAGTAGACCAAAAAAAAAAAAAAAAAATCTGTTAATTTCTTATCAAAGAGAGATTTCTTATAAAATTCATGGTATTATTTTCTTTCATAGGTCACTATGTGCCACAACTTGCCCACCTCATTATTCAGTCCAAAGTGAAGTTCAATTTAAAGGGAATAGCTGTGAGTATAACTTGGAGATATGACTTCAAGAAAACTTGAATTTTTTAATTTAATTGTTCCTATTTATTTTATGTTATGCTTATGCCAAATAACATTGAGTGAGCAAAATTTTATAATGCAGATAGGGAATCCTCTTCTGGAATTCGCGGTTGATTTCAACTCGCCGGATGTGTATTATTGGTCTCATGGTTTAATATCTGATGGTGTTTATGAACTTCTAACTAAAAGTTGCAATAGTTCTCAGATTATGAGAGGTGCCATAAGAGGATTTCTTTCTCCTACCTGCACTTCTGTATATACTGAACTTGCAAAAGAACTTACTGACTTCATTGACCGATACAATGTAATTGGTGACGTTTGTCTATCATCTATTCAATCACAAATGGACATGCTTTATCAGCCCCTCAGGTCTAGATTTCAATATTTGACATCTCTCAATTCAGAAACAGATGCCCTCAGTCAGCAGGTGAAGTTTATATACCCTGTCAAAACTCATGTTATGTGTGCTAATTACTTCTTTTGATTTAAAACACAACCTTTTGTTTATGGAGATCACAATTGACTTTGCCTTTACATTTACCCTCTGCTTACAGGAAAGTATAAAAGAGGTAGATGTTTGTGCACAAGAAAACACACAAAAGTATTTAAACAGAAAAGATGTGCAGACGGCTCTCCATGCCCAACTCGTTGGAATCAAGGAATGGAGTTTATGCAGCAGGCAATGATATGAGCTTTTTTTTGAAAATTTTAGAAATTAGTGCCATCTTTAACTTAAGTTTTAAGTATTTTTTTTTTCAAGAACAATTTAATATATCATAAGCATCTCAAATACTATGAAACAAAATTAATAGCCACAATGTTAGAATGTTGACTTGTAATTGAAATGCAAAGGATTCTTGCAATCTCACTTAATAGTTCATGATTTTTCTTCATAAGTTCTTTTTTAGTTTCAGAATGAGTCCCATCTGCGATCTAAAGAAATCAAACATTCATTTTGTTTTTATAAATTATAATTGTTTCCTCTTGGTGATACCACAACTCTTGGGGTTCCTTATTTTACTATTTAAATCTCAGAGTTCTAGAGTATGATGATGAAAACCGAGAGATACCTACAATTGATGTCGTGGGCTCACTTGTCAAGTCTGGCATCCGATCCTTGGTTTACAGGTATGGTAATAAACTCTTTACGAAGCTCTTTATTATTTTGCAAGAAAAGGTCTTGCTGACAATTTAGTCGATTTTGATGTACTATGACAGTGGAGATCAAGATGGAATAATCCCATTTACTGGGACTCGAACACTGGTAAAAGGATTAGCAAAGGACTTGGGACTGAATTCAACTGTGCCTTACAGAACATGGTTTGAGGGAAAACAGGTCAATATATTTGTATTCTTGTCTCTTTATTGATGATCCCAAATGGTATTCTTTTTCCTCATTTATTTTTTCCTTTAGGTTGGTGGATGGACACAAGTATATGGTAACAATCAGCTATCCTTTGCCAGCATAAGAGGAGCTTCACACACAGCTCCGGCCACACAACCAGCGAGGTCATTACTTCTGTTTAAGGCATTTCTTGATGGGAAACCACTACCTGCAGAAGCATGAACTAATCAAAATCATGGATAATTAAAACATGAATGTATTGAAATTATTTATTTTCACATCATTGTATTTGTCTTGCAAAGTTATGTATTATGCAATTGCATTAAATAAGAACGTTTTAGTATTGTTAATCTAAAAATACTACCACAATTATGTCTTTTACATTTATGTCTGATGGGCTTCTTTGCTTGAACTTCATAAAGCATGCAGTGAAGGTTGAAAGCTTAATAAATTTTGTTCTTTGGTGTGATCGTCTGTTAGGGATGATTTTGCAATATTATCTTGTATATGGTAGTTGCAGTTTTATATGGTATGCTTGTAGTTTTGTAGTATCATTGTAGTATCAGTGTGATATGATTGTAGTGTAATTGTGGGATCAGGGTATTATATACAAGTTAGTTAGTGGCAGGGTGGGAAGGCAGTTAGAAGTTAGTTAGGAATTAGTGGGAATTCTAGCCTTTTGCCCTTAATTTTTAAAAAATTTAGCAATTTGCCCCTATTTCGAAATTATATAGGGATATGCTCTTGTTTCGATACTCGATTACCTTAAAATCGAGTTTCAATGAAATACTCGACTTGTAGAAAATCGAGTTATGCCCGATCAAACTTTAAAACAAAATGAAAAAAATGCATGGAACTCAAGTCTATGGAAATCGAGTTCCAAAACGTCACTATAGGGCTTAAAAATGCCACTATAGGGCTCCCTGAACTGGTATGGGGCTATCACACTTATTAAAAAAAAAATTGTAGGAAAACGCCGCTATAGGGTTTTAAAACGTCACTATAGGGTTTAAAAAGGCCACTATAGGGCTTCCTGAACCTGGTATGGGGCGATTACACTTATAAAAAAAAATGGCAGGAAACGCCGCTATAAGGCATTAAAACGTCACTATAGGGCTTAAAAACGCCACTATAAGGCTCCCTGAACATGGGCAATCACACTTATAAAAAAATTTGCAAGAAAATGCCGCTATAAGGCTTTAAAACGTCACTATAGGACTTAAAAACGCCACTATAGGGCTCCTTGAATATGGGGCGATCACACTTATAAAATTTTTTTGCATGGAACTCGATTTCCTGAAACTCGAGTTCCATGCAATTTTTATTTTTATTTTTATTTTTATTTTTATTTTTTTTAAAGTTTGATCGGGCATAACTCGATTTTCTACGAATCGAGTATTTAATTGAAACTCGATTTTAAGGTAATCGAGTATCGAAACAGAGGCACGCCCCTATATAGTTTGCAAACAAGGGCATATTGCCAATTTTTTTAAAAATTAAGGGTAAAAGGCCAGAATATCCAGGAATTAGTTGTTTAGCTGTTATTGACAGCTGGTGGGTTATGCAAGGAAAGAGGTTGTATAAAGAGGGATTTGTTGTTGTAAGGAGAACAATTAATATGAAGATTGTTAATCCCAATTCCAATTCTTTCATCTCTGTTTTCCCTTCTCTATCTTTTTGGAGGACTAATTGACCTCGAATTCAGCTAGATATCAAAATTCTTCAATTCCATTCTTAACAATTGGTATCAGATCCTTGTTTCTGTGTTACCATGACTGAAACACGTGATGTTGCCATGAATATGGTGAATAAGGCCATTAACTCTCTTCGTACCACTTCGGACCATCACAACAAGGATATTCAAGAAATCCAATAGATTCAATGAATCCACACCTGGACCTTGAATGAAATGAATCAGAGTCTTAATGCCATTTTACAGAAGTTAAATTCTCAAGATGGCAACCAACATTCACCTCAGAGAACTATACCAGTAAATCAAAGCTCTTTAGCTTTATCACTTGTGAGACCTGTAAAACTAGATTTTCCACGTTTCTCAGGTGATGATCCTACTTGTTGGGTTTACAAAGCCAATTAGTATTTTGGCTATTATCAAACCTCAGCTGCAGAAAAGCTATTAATTGCTTCCTTTCATATGGAGTTAGAGGCCCTAATTTGGTTTCAAGAAGCTCAGAAGGCTGGAGTGTTTACTGATTGGGAATCCTTAATTAGTGCAGGCTTTACATGTGAGCTTTGGATCTACTACTTATGATGCTCCTATGGAGGTGCTAACAAGGTTGAGGCAGAGTTCAACAGTTGCTATGTACAAGGCAGAGTTTGAAGCTGTGTCCAATAGAATCAAGGGTTTCTCTCCTTTACACAAGCTAAGTTGCTTCCTAAGGGGTCTATAGGATGAAATAAGGCTACCAGTGAGGATGCTTAATCCATAATCTTTGAATGAAGCTTTTGGATTGGCTAAGGAGGAATATGTGCTGAGTTGCAATAAGAGTGCTAAGTGCCAACAAAAAATTGGTAAGGGTTCTATCTTGAGTTTGCCTAAGGGTAATGTAGTGGTAGAATCTAAACCTAGGATACCTATTAAAAGATTAATCCCTGCATAGATGGATGAGAGGAGGAAGAGGGGTATTTGCTATAATTGTGATGAGAAGTGGGGAATTGGACATAAATGCAAGAATGCTAAATTGTTTCATTTAGAAGGAATTGAATTAGCTCATGGTCTGCAATTTGGGGTGCAGATTACTGAATTGGAAGAAGAGGTGGATAGTGATGTTGTTACTAAGGTAGTTGGAAGTAATCAATCTAGTCAAGAAGAGGAGGTTGAGATCATTTTGTATGCTCTTACAAGAACCCCTACACCTGGTACTATGAGGGTTAAGGGTAAGGTTAATGGAAGTAGGTTAGTGATTCTGATAGATATAGGAAGTACTCATAATTTTGTGGATGCATCCTTAGTTACTGGTTTACAGTTAAGCGTTGATGTCTCTAAGGTCTTGGAAGTTAAAATGGCTAATGGTTCTATTGTGAAGACTCAAGGTTTTTGTAATAGTGTGCCAGTGAGCATTCAAGGAATGGAGTTTTGCATTCAATTCTATGTTTTAGCACTGGGGGGTTGTGATGCAGTTTTGGGCACTTAGTGGTTAAGTACTTTAAGAGAGATACAATGGAACTTTAAGCTTTTAACCATGTGTTTTTGCTATGGGAACTAGCAGGTATTGCTGCAAGGCTTGAATCCATCTTCAGGATCCTCTCTTACGGATAGTAGGCAATTTTTTAAAGTTCCTGTGAAGAAAAGTTTGTTGCTGCAGATTGCTAGTGTAGAAGCAGATGCACTAGAAGCTAATATTCCTATTGAAGTGGATTTATTATTACAGGAGTTTGGGCATGTTTTTGAGACTCCTAAAGGGTTGCCTTCTCTTAGGGGTCATGAACATTCCATTGTTCTTAAGAAAGGAGCTCTACCTGTGTGCCAAAGACCCTATAGATATCCTTTTTACCAAAAGAATGAGATTGAGAATATTGTGAAGGAGTTGTTGTCTGTGGGGTCAATCAGGAACAGTAGCAGCCCCTTTGCTTCTCCTGTTTTATTGGTAAGAAAGGCTGATTAATCATGGAGAATGTGTATTGATTATAGAGCATTAAACAGCATCACTGTTAAGGACAAATTTCCAATCCCAATTATTAATGAATTGTTGGATGAATTGAATGGAGCTGCCATTTTCTCCAAGCTTGACTTGAGGTCTGGGTATCATTAAATCAGAATGAAGGAAGAGGACATACCTAAGACAACTTTCAGAACACATGAGGGCCATTATGAATTCTTGGTGATGCCCTTTGGTTTAACCAATGCTCCCTCAACCTTCCAATCTTTGATGAACCAAGTATTCAAGCCTTTCCTTAGACAATCTGTACTAGTCTTCTTTGATGACGTATTGGTCTATAGCAAATCCTTGATCAATCATGTTAACCACCTTAGAAGTGTTTTAGAGATCTTAGCTACTAATAAATTGTATGCTAAAAGATCAAAGTGTATGTTTTCTTGTAAGGAAGTAGAGTATTTGGGTCATGTCATTACTGTTGAAGGTGTAAATACTAATCCTAAGAAGGTTGCTGCCATGCAGCTATGGCCTATTCCTAAGGATATTAAGTCTTTAAGAGGGTTCTTGGGTCTTACTAGTTACTATAGGAAGTTCGTTAAGGGGTATGGCCAAATTGTAGCCCCCTTGACATCTTTATTAAAAGAAGATTCATTTTGTTGGTCTAAGAAGGCTGAATTGGCTTTTCAAAAGCTTAAAGATGCTATGGTTCACCCACTTATGTTGGCATTGCCAAATTTTGACCAACCATTTGTGGTGGAGTGTGACACTTCAGGGAGAGGAATAGATGCAGTTCTAATGCAGCAAGGCAAGCCTATAGCCTATCACAGTTAGGCCTTTAAGGGTAAGAATTTGCCATTGTCTACCTATGAAAAGGAATTGCTGGCATTAGTCATTGCTGTCAAGAGGTGGATGGCTTACTTGGTGGGCAGACCCTTCACTATCAAGACTGATTAGCAGAGCTTGAAGTACTTGTTGGAGCAGAAAATTGGAACCCCAGCTCAGCAGAAGTGGTTTGCTAAGTTGTTGGGGTATGCTTTTGTAGTTGAGTACAAGAAGGGCAGAGATAATTTAGTAGCTGATGCTTTGTCTAGGAAGGTTGACATTGAAGATTGTACCTCTAGGGGTGCATCAGATTCTCTTGATGGGGTCTTATGCATGGTTTCATTTCCATCCCCAGCTTGGTTGACTGATTTTAAAGCTAGTTATGCTACTAATCAGTAGGTGCAGGGTATTTTCCAAGCTTCTCAGTTGGGAAAGGAGGTTC
Source organism: Quercus ilex subsp. ballota (assembly GCA_032727855.1). Classification (NCBI taxonomy): domain Eukaryota; kingdom Viridiplantae; phylum Streptophyta; class Magnoliopsida; order Fagales; family Fagaceae; genus Quercus; species Quercus ilex. The sequence goes on along the minus strand of CM064914.1, from coordinate 14,517,353 downwards.
CAAAGGGGTATTCTGTGCAGAATGGACTACCTTTATACAAATTAAGGGAAGATTTATCTAGGGACTTGTGATACTTTGAAAGCTGTTGTCTTGCAACAAGTCCATGAGAGTCCCTTCGAAGGTCATTTAGGGTTCTTGAAGACATTACATAGGGTGAAGAGAGATTTTTATTAGCCTGGTTTGAGGGAGGATGTGAAGAAGCATGTCAAGGAGTGTTATACATGCCAAAGACTCAAGTCTAAGACTTGCAATGCAATTGGCCTGTTGCAACCATAACCTATACCTGACAAACCTTAGCTTGATGTGAGCATGGATTTTGTTAAAGGCCTTCCCAAATCCTAGTCCAAAGAGGTGGTTTTGGTAGTAGTAGATAGGCTTACCAAGTTTGTTCACTTTATACCATTATCTCATCCTTAAACAGTTGCTAAGGTGGCCAATCTCTATCTGCAGCATGTGGTCAAGTTGCATGGCATGCCAACTTCAATAGTGAGTGATAGAGACCCTATGTTTACTTCTCATTTCTAGCAGGAGTTGATGAGATTGCAGGGGGTTCAGCTAGCTATGTCATTAGCTTACCACCCTCAATCAAATGGTCAAACTGAGGTGGTTAACAAGGGATTAGAACATTACTTAAGAGCATTTGCAGCTGACATACCTCATTCTTGGGTGGATTGGTTACCATTGGCTGAATTTATGTTCACCTAATGTAAAAATAGAACCATCAAATGTGAGAAAAAAATAAGGAAACTGTTGAATGTGATAAAAGTATGGTCACATGTAATGTTAGTGCTGCCTAATGTAACAATGGAATTGTCAAATGTGAGGAAAAAAAAGAAGAAGAAAGGAACCATTGAATGTGTCAAAAGTAAGGTCACGTGTGATGTTGGTACTTCTCAATGTGACAATAGAACTATCAAATGTGAAAAAAAAAATAATAAAATAATTGTGCCACAGATTGTGACAAAAGTATGGTCAGATGTTATGTTGGTACTGCCTAATGTGACAATGAAATTTTCAAATGTGAGAAAAAAATGAGAATACCACTGAATGTGACAAAAGTATGGTCAGATGTGGTATTGATATTGCCTAATGTGATGATAGAACTGTCAAATGTGAGAAAAAAATAATGGTACCACCAAATATGACAAAAGTACTGTCATAAGTGATGTTGGTAGTGCACAATGTGAGGATAGAACCATCAAATGTGAAAATAAATAAATAAATAAAGGAACCACCAAATGTGGCAAGAATATTGTCACATGTGATGTTGAAACTGTACAATATGAGAATGGAACCGTCAAATGTGAGAAAAAAAAAAGGGTTTATTTGGTTATCCTCCTAGGCTGTTAGATTACATTCCAGGAAAAACTAAGGTTGACAGTGTGGATGTGCAATTGAGAACTAGACAACAATTCATAGCCCTATTGAAGCAAAACTTAGTGGCAACCCAGGAAAGGATGAAATTAAATGCTGATAAGCATAGAACTGAGAGGGAGTTTGATGAAGGGGATTGGGTTTATCTCAGATTGCTGCCCTATAAACAAAAATCCATGAGGCAGAAACATTTGGGTAAATTGTCACCTAGATATTATGGGCCTTTTCAGATTTTACATAAGGTTGGTAAGGTGTCTTACAAGTTAGATTTGCCACCAGATTCTAGAATTCATCTTGCATTCTGTGTTTCCTGTCTTAAGGGGAAGTTGGGCAGGCATGTGGCTTCTATTCCTACATCACCATCTGTGGATTCAGAGGGTATCCTTAGTCCAAAACCTATTGCTGTTTTGCAAGTCAGGACTCGTTAATTGAGAAGCAAGACTATTACTTAGGTTCTAGTGCAATGGCATGGGGAGGGTACTTGTTAGGGATGATGTTGCAATATTATCTTGTATATGGTAGTTGCAGTGTTATATGGTATGCTTGTAGTTTTGTAGTATCATTGTAGTATCAGTGTGATATGATTGTAGTGTAATTGTGGGATCAGGGTATTATATACAAGTTAGTTAATGGCAAGGTGGCAAGGCAGTTAGAAGTTAGTTAGGAATTAGTTGTTTAGATGTTATTGACAGCTGGCAGGTTATGCAAGGAAAGAGGTTGTATAAAGAGGGATTTGTTGTTGTAAGGAGAACAATTAATAAGAAGATTGTTAATCCCAATTCCAATCACTACAAAAAAAATGCCTATTAGCGACCAAGAATTTATGACGGACCCAAAAAGCCCTCTCAAAAAATCTTATTTTTGATGGCAAAATAAAGCCCTCGCAAATACTTGATAAAATGTGAAATATTTGTGACCAACAAAAAAAGTTGTCGCAATTATGTGTTATAGCCATCACAAATGCTAATATTTTGGGGTGAAATTTTCCCTCCATATTATTTGCGAGGGACAATTAAAAATCTCTTGCAAAAAGTGTATTATTTGTGACAGTTAAAAAAATGTCATCACTAATACTAAATTATTTGCGATGGCTAGTATCAACCTTCACAAATAATCATTAAAATGTAAAAAATTTTGGAGGGAAATGTTCCCACCAAATTATTTCTGAGGGACAATAAAAATTCCTTGCAAAAAGTTTATTTTTTTTGTGAGTTAAAAATATACCCTCACTAATACTAAATTATTTGTGAGGGCCACAATTGGCCTTCGCAAATAATCATGAAAATATTAATTTTCTTTGGAGATAAAAGTTATTCTAAAATTCAAAGAATATAATGATTGGTGAAACATAAAGTGATAGGAAATTTGTATTCAAAATTATGCCTATTAAAATTCATAATATCTTGTTTTTCATCTCTGGTTTTCAATTAGGCCACCAACTTATAGATGGTTTGCTCAAATTCTTTGAAACCTTCGAACTCAGCTTGACTTTGAACTTCATAATTCTAATTTATCCATCATTTTCTATCTGTGTAATTAACCACTGAAAGAACTACATGATCACTTCTTTGGAAAGTTGCATGAACTAGACTATAGTAAAAATGTTATTTACATATCCACAACACATATAGCAATCAGTGATTGCCAATCACTCATAGTACTAGGAAATAAGATGAACAAAAAAAGAAAAAAGAAAAAAAAAGCTCAGTTTTAAAATCAGTGCAAGGCAATTAAGTGGTGAGAATTGGAGGCAATTAACTTCTGAAATTGCTTGAAAGAGGAAAAACTATAACATTCTTTCACATTGATATGGACCCTAGTGTGAGAACAGGCACTATTGATCCAAATACTCCCATTGGCACAAATGGATTAGTTCCAAAAGTGAGATGGTGATAAACATCATCCGCAACCACCAGAATACCCAGCTTTCTTGCTATCCCTGCAATCTAAAATTCAGAAAATCAACCACCACTAACAATAACACCCTAATTACCCCAAAAAAAAAAAAAGTTTTACTTATGAAAACTCACGCTTATTGCAGAAATGTTTCTAAACCATTAAATCCACCATTGTGTTACATGTAAGTAACAAGATCATATGAGAGTCTAGCAAAATAAACTAAAATTTAATCCTTGTTTTGCCACTAAAAGCTTTAAGTCATTCTTATTATCAACTTATAGACATTTTGATATTCTCAAAACAAATTTGATTCTACTTCCAAATAGACATTGGCTCAAATGATAAAGAAATCAGGTAAGGAGGTAAATTTTTAATGCTCTTTTTTGAGTTGATTGCAGTTGATATATTAAAGGTCAATGCCCTCGCTAATAACCTCCATGTATCCAAGAATTTTGATCAAGCTCTAATATGCAATTTAAATTGTGTCCATGACTCCATTGTCCCTGCCTTCCTAGTCTAAAGTGCATGTCTGAAACAAAATAGATATATAAGCATGAAGAGGACACATTCATAAAGCCAGCAATAGTATCTCCTTCAAAAAAAAAAAAAAAAAAAAAAACAACTTCAAGCTCAGACAGAGTCAAAATAAATAGTATAATCACATATTAAACTCAGTGGGGTCAATGAGAGCATTTTATACTAGGGTAATAACCTTTGAGAATTAAAAAAGAGAGCAAGAGAGATAGCTGCCCGTACCTTGTTTGTAACTAAATTTCTATTTCAATAAGCATCCTTAGTATTATGCACACGGATAACTAATATGGATGAAGCGAAATACGGTGATCGAGTGGAGGCTGTAAGCCTTTGAAGTCACTCGATTATCATATTCTCAACACCACTCCTTCTCCAATCTATATCATCATCCTCATTTTCTTCTTGCAGCACATTTGCATTACAGTGTAAATTGTCTTCTTCTTGGTATGGCTCTTCTTCATCTGATGGCATTTCATAAAGGTTTCATGGTTTGGTTTCAATCACAACATTCCATGTGGGATCTTTTATTCCATTAACATAGTAAACTTGAGTTGCTTGACATGCTAATACAAATAGCTCTACGGTTTTCAACTTTCGTGATGTATTAACAATAGTGGTTCCATGCCGATCTCTCTTATAACCAATTCCTTCACGAGATACATCATACCAATCATATTTAAACAACACAACTTTGTTCCCTTCAGTATATTGAAGTTCAACAATGTCTGTTAGTTGTCCATAATAAGGCACATTGCAACTTTGATCCTCCCCTCTCACGATAACTCCATTATTTTGTGTTCTTTTACTTTCATCACATTGGTTTGTATGAAATCTGAACCCATTAACATTGTAACCACGATAAAAAATAGCCCTTTTCTTAGGGCCCCGAGCTAATGAAAGCATATGCCCATCAACTTGCCTTGTATTATATAAGTTGGTGATCTACAATAAAACCTAAATAAGGTTAAACTCAAGTTGTAGTAGTTAAAATATAAACAAACATACATTTTCAAAATAAATTACTATCTTACTCTTTTTTCAAACAACGCAATAAATTCTTGTCTATGCACCCTGTCAATGTTGAGAACACCTGCATTTGTAAGGATGTTCTTATGTTCTTTGCACACAGTTAAATATCCTAATCAGTTTTAATATCATATCATGAGAATATCAAAGAAGTAATTTTTGTGAAGATCATCTTACTCAACAAATCGGTCAGCATCTACACAATTTTGAAGGACATAAAATGTTGCTGCATTATGGAGATCATCATTCAACTCACACCTTATTGCTTTCCCTAAATGTCATCCAGGTGTTGAGAATATGGACAATTGAGAGGTATTTGCACATGCGGAAGTACCTCCATCATAATTTCGCTCTACCTGATTAAATTTGGTTTCTATTCCATGTAAATAGCGAGAACAAAATGTTAGACATTCATCTGCTAAATACTTTTCTGCAATAGACCCTTCTGCGCGTGCCTTATTACAGACATAATTCTTAAGCTTGCACAAATACCTATATTTGAAGGCATAATATGAAATTTTATAAAAATTAAAATACTAGTGTGCAATTGTAATTTAGATTATAATGAAATTTTGTAAACTTTACCTCTCAACTGGATACATCCATCTGTATTGCACTGGACCTGCAACTTTAGCTTCCCAAGATAGGTGAATGACCAAGTGAACCATTACATCAAAGAAAGAAGGTGGAAAATTTTGTTCTAATTTACAAAGGGTTATTGCAATTTGGGTTTCAAGACGATCCAAATCATCCACTCGTAACACTTTAGAACATAATTCTTTGAAAAAGTTACTTAACTCAGTCAAAGCATCAGATACTTTTTTAGGTAAAAAGTCATGCACTGCAAGTGGGAGTAATCTTTCTAGGAAAACATGAAAATCACGAGTCTTCATACCAGAAAATTTTCTCTCCTCAATATTCACACATCGAGATAAATTTGCAGATTAGCCATTTGGAAATTTAAGATTTTTTAGCCATAAGCATATGGCCCTTTTCTCATCATTTGACAGTGTATAGCACGCTGGGGGTAGCTCTATCTTCCCATTAACCTCTATGGGGTGGAGCGTATATCGTATGCCCATTTCTTTTAGATCAAGACAAGTGCTTAAAGAATCCTTTGTTTTATCTTTAATATTCATAATTGTCCCAATCACACTGTCAAATATATTTTTTTCGACATGCATCACATCCAAATTGTGACGTAACAAAAGTGTTCTCCAATATGGCAATTCAAAAAAAAATGCTATGCTTCTTCCAATTATGAAATTGCCCATGCCCTTCTAGAATTAATTCTTTCATCTCTGTTTCCCTTCTCTATCTTCTTGGAGGAACAGCTAACCTCGAATTCAGGTAGATATCAAAATTCTTCAATCCCATTCTTAACATCGTCATAACAAATTCTTTTAAGCAAATATGGAGCGATAATCCTAACACAGTACACTAATATATGCCATTACTGAAATATTTTGTCCCAGCTACCAATTTGGAGTGGTCTCTGTTTGTCGAATTCGTTATCTATTTGTATATAGTGTTGTTGTTACCACTATATTTTGGAGTTATATATATATATATATATATATATATGTTAATAGGTAAATCTTAGAGAAAGTTCAATTAGAATTTGGAATTAGAATCCAATTTTGCGTTATGTATTCAAATTTGTGTAAGAACTACATCATAATTATCCACTTAAGTTTGTATCATGTGCCCACTTAATTTTTTTAATCTTTGTGCCAAGTGAGTTAATAAGTGCAAAATACTAAGAATCTAATATTAATGAACTAATATATATATATATATATATATAATCAATCACATATACTCAATAAAAATCACCACACAACAAAGATCACTACATGTTCTATCTTAATAAAAATTAGAAAAAAATTATCATATTTAATATGTGACTATTTATGTTTACTTTAAAAAAAATAATTTGACTAATTATTTATATTTTATAATAAAAATTGTGTTTAATTTTAAATGTATATATACGTATGTATGTGTTACATACTATTATTTTTAATAATTTGACTAATTACTTATATTTTTATAATAAAATTTGTGTTTAATTTTAAATGCATCCATGCATTTGCATGAGTTACATGCTAGTAATAATAATAATAATAAACATCCATACTTTGTGTATCCGGTAATAATTTGGTAACTTATTTACTAATTATTAATTTAGTTATTTTATTTATGACTTTTCGTTTGGACCATTCGTTGATAATTATTTTATAAAAAATCAATTCCTTTTTCATAAATATATAATTTTTTGATAGCTTTTGATATTTGACCCAAAATAAAATTTATATATTTTATCTCATATTTATTAAATAAACTACCAAATTTTAAACTTTAAAACTACCCTAACATGTTTGTTTATTTACAATTAAACCATAACTGAATTTTTTAACAACAAATCAGATGATTTTAATAGTTGATATCATTAATTTATACCTTTAGCTTAATAATACTACGAAATGTATCAAAAAATAATAATTATAGGAAGTAATAATCTTCTTTTAATTGCTGTAATACTAATAATAATCACAAAAAATAGCTATTTTATGACATTTATGTTTCAACCAGATTATTATTATTTTTTGTAAATATATCATTTTTAGATAGCTTTAGATATTTGACACACATAAAAAAATTTATATATTTTATTTCATATTTAGTAAATAAGCTACCAAATTATTATCAAATTTCAAACTTTAAGAGTACCCTAACATGTTTTTATTTTTATTTTTACAATCAAACAAAAACTGATTCTTTCTTACCAACAGATCAGATGATGACTTTATTAGGATTTTTTAAAATCTTATATCAAATCCATAAATTTATATCACTAATCTATACCATTTAGCTTAATTTAGGGTTTAGGGTTTATTCTTTTAATTACTATAATTAAAAAAAAAAATATTGAGGCAATAATCCCTAAATGCTATATATGCTACTATATATACCATTGCCGAAATATTCCATTTTAATAACCAATGTAGAATGGTCTCTGTTTGAGGAATTTTTTTTATTATCTACTTGTACATAGTATTGTTGTTACCACTATTTTTGGAGTTATACACAACAACAACAACAACAACAACAACAATGACAATAATCATCATCATCATTATCAACAACATTTTGATGGGGCTTTTTTCAGGATGAAGGTACTGCTGGTATTGGAGTTATTATTTGAGATGAAAATGGTTTGGTAATTGCTTCCATGTCTAAGAATTTTTCTCTTCCCCATTCTATTATGGATCTTGAAGCAGTTGCTGCTAGTAGAGCTTTACTTTCTCTCTTGAGGGCGGTATTTTTTTCAGCTATTCTTGAAGGAGATTTTGCTACAGTGATTAATGCACTAAAGGATTCCTCTCCCCTGGTAGCTTCTTTTAGTCTTTTGATTCAGGATTTTCGCCTCTTTACAGAGCATTTTTATTGTATTAATTTTTCTCATGTCTGTAGAAATGGAAATTTTGTAACTCATAACCTTACTAGGCATGCACATTGTAAGGTTGAATTTAATCAACCATCTTGTTGGCTTTATTCCGTGTCAAATTTGTTTGTAATTTTGCAATTAGTAACCCTATATTTAGGTAGGAATCATGTAAGGGTAGTGAGTGAGAGAGTGTGAAGAATTGCTCAAGATTGTGCAAGGTCACAGAGATTCGGGGTTGGGACTCTCGAGTGACTCACGACTAGCAATTCGCCAAATGCAGCACATGAGCGAAGCGTGCGAGAAGATGAACAGTCGCGCCAGTTGGAGCACTACAAGACAAAAAGTTCAACTTGGCCATTCTGTTATCTAGCGGCTTGAACTCGCGACACAGTCAAGTCGCGAGGCCAAGCCACCAGACCATCCTGTTTGGGAAAAACTGACTCTTTGCATTCCTTTCTCACCAAAGTATAAATACCCCTTGAACTCACGAAGTGTAGAGAGCTTTCAAAGAGAATTTTGAGAGAGAAACCCTAGAGAAAAAAAAGATTGATTCATCCACAATCTTCACATAGAGACTCTTCAAATTTCTCTACTCTCACCCTCTCCATTGTTACATCCTTGAGAGGTTCTTACCCAAATCCTTTTCTCACCATACCCATGTCTGTGAGAAGGCTATTTGGTGCTTTGGGAAGGAGTTAGGAAGGGACCAATGACTATTGGTTGATGCTATGGGCTATAGCGGAATCCGGTAAGCTAAAGAAGAAATAGGTTCGGCGTAACCTCGTTGGAGCAAGAAGCTTGGAGGGCTTAGGTACACTGGGTAGATTAGGCTTGGAGGGTCTTCTGCTATTCATGTATCCCAACTATATTCTTTAGTGGATTATTTACCGGTTGGAGGGCGGCGGAGAGGTTTTACACCGAGGGCTTCGGTTTTCTTTTCGATAACACATCGTTGTGTTGTCCTTGTGTTTGTATCTCTCTTCCCTTAATCTTTACCATTTAATTTTTGCAGTGGATGTGATTTTAATTGGTTTAGATTGTTTATCAATTTTGTTATTAGCTTATGTTCATGTTCCGCACATTTATTTTTTATAATAAGCTTGAATTGGTAATTTGTAATTGAGGGTATAAACGTTCATAGTGTTTTCAACACTATTTGAACATTCAATTGGTATCAGAGTGGGTCACTCTTTGTGGTTTAAACACCTTAGTGCGATCCTTAACCCGTATTGAGATGGATCGGTCTCAATCTCTAAATGTTCCACCATTTTTTGATGGTAACAAATATGCTTTTTGGAAAGTTCGAATGAGGGCATTCTTGTGTTCTATTGATGATAATGTTTGGGATGTTGTAGAAGTAGGTTGGACTAGGCCGGAGGCTGCTAAATCCACTTGGGATAAGGCAACTCTTGCAGCAGCTAACGCTAACAATAAAGCCTTAAATGTCATTTTCTGTAGTGTTTCTCCAGAAGAATTTCACAAGATTTCACACATCACTGTTGCCAAGGAGTCATGGGAAATACTGGAGACAACTTATGAAGGAACAAAGAAAGTGAAGTACACTAAGCTGCAGATGCTGACCACTCAATTTGAGGAGCTCAAAATGAGTGAGGATGAGTCCTTTGACTCTTTCTATAGCAAGTTGAACGAAGTGGTCATCGGCAAGTTCAATTTGGGGAGAAAAACGGAGGACTCTAAAGTTGTGAGGAAAATCCTTCGTTCGTTGCCAAAGAGCTTCTGTGCTAAGGTGATGGTGATTGAAGAAAGCAAGGACCTTGATGATATCAAAGTTCAAGAACTGATAGGCTCACTTCAAACCTATGAATTGTCATTGCCCACACAAAGAAAGAGCAAATCTCTTGCTCTTAAGACAATTAATGAAAGGGTCGAAGCTCATGACTCTTCGGATGAGGATATTATTGATAAAGATGTGGCATATTTGGCGAAGAATTTTAAAAAATTCTTGAAATTCAAGAACAATGGAAAATTTGGTGATAAAGGGAAATTCCAAAGCTCTGGAAAGGAGAGAAGGGAATTCAAGAAGAAAGATGGAAAGGAATACCAATCTTCACAAGGAATCACTTGCTTTGAGTGCAACGGGTATGGACACTTCAAAAAAGAATGTCCCAGTTATTTGAAATTGAAGGGCAAGGTGTATGCCACAACTCTTAGTGACTCGAATTCATCTAAGTCTGATTCTGAGGAAAGCTATGACAGAGAAGGGAATTACTCCACCTTTATGACTATTGCTCATGTTGAGTCTTCGGAGGACTTGAATTTGCTTGTACAAGAGCTTGGGGAGCATAGTGATGAAGAATCAATGGGAGTTATTGAAGAATCAGAAGCTGAAGAAGATGAGAGCATAGCTAGTCTCCAAGAGAACTACAACTCACTCCTTGAGAAGTCGGGAGAATACTTAAGGGTGGCCAAGGTAGCTGTGAAGAAGATGAAGAAAGCAGAGGAGGACTATCAAAGTCTCCTAGTGCGACATAAGGAGGCCAAGTGTGAGATAGAAAGGCTGAATGGAGAGTTGTTAGAGGCTTACACAAAAGTGAGATTTCTTGAGCAAGAGGTAGTGCAAGCAAATGCCAAGATAGAGAGGGTTTCCACTAAGAAGCTAGATGATGTTATTTCATCTCAAAAACATGCCTCAGACAAGTCCGGATTGGGATATACCGGAGGGAGTAGCTCATTGGCCAATGTTACCAAAGAAGTGAAGTTTGTGAAGGCCAAAGAGCCGGTTGTAGAAGAGTCTATTCCTGATAAAGTTAAGGCTGAAAAGAAGAAGAATGTGGCTGATCAATGAGTGTTAAATACATTCCGTAATCAATCAAAAGACAGACGTGAAGCTAGAGGAAGATCACTTCCAAGATCACAACGGAGTCCTAGAACAAATCATTTCTGTTACCATTGTGAATTGCAAGGACATACCAAACCGAATTGCCATAACTTAGAGTATTGAAGAATGCTTCTGACCAAAGGTCAAGAGGACCAAGAAATGACAAGAGGACTTGGGCTGTTGAGCCATCAAGAGGTCGAAATGGTGATCCCGATGTGATGGACATGATGAAGATGATTGGTGCATTCACCACTTGCTTGGAGAGCTTCACTAAAAGGTTTGAAAGTCCTAACTCTCGTACCCACTCCTATAGGGATATCACCCCAAACGCACGTGACGTGTGGGTGAAGAGGGTTATTCATGCATAAGTATTACAACATGTCCATGCATTAATACTTCCTATGCTTTGTGAATATGATTGGTTGTATGCTTTTTGCATGTTTGAGTTGAAAATTGTTTGGTTGTTATTTTTTTTTATTATAATGTTTTTACATTGTTTTTGATCAATCTTTTCTTATTTTTATGTCAAAAATCCAAAAACACATAAAAAGTAGAAAATCCAAAAAGTTTGATTGACTTTGTTGAGTTTTGTCTCAAAACATGTTTTTGCGTTGTACCTTTATACTAATGGCTTTGTGCATCTACGAGCTTAGCTTGTTCCCTATGCACTCATATCATTGTGGAAGAAATCTTGAAATCTATGTGATTGTTGTAAATAGATCTTCAACCTTGTCATGAATGATTAGTGAATGGTTTTGTTGATCTTGAGACATGCATAGACTTGTGCCTATATATCTTCCCACTTTTATTTTATTGCTTTACTCAAAGAGCTCACCAAATGTAAATCTCCAAATGAAAAGAGATATTGAGCTGCAAAAGCCTGTTGCATATACTAGTATTTGACTAGAAAAAAGGGAAAGCGACCAAAAATAAAATGTATGATGCCTAAAAAGCCAAAGGCTAACTAATCAAAGTGAAATATCAAAAATTTCAGGCATCAATCTCACAATGAGATGTGTTGATTCATAAAGATCAAATGATATGTTGAACATGGAGCCAAATAAAAAGCTTCAAAGTTATTGTACTCAAGATTATGTGGGAGGTCATATATGCATATTTCTATGATTGAGATGGGTCACATTATCTAGTGCTAGTTGTGTATGCCTTGATTGAATTGATCATCGAAGCTTCACATTAGACTAAGTACTATCTCATTTTTGATTTTCACACACAACACACAAGTCTATGTTCAATGAATGCCATATTCATTTGTGTGATTGTACTTGTTTAAATGTGTTTTCACATGCTCAATCTTTGTTGATCAAACACAAAAAGATTTTTGAGTGTTTTAGCTTGTTTTTGGAAAGTATTTTGTTTTTACAGAAGTGTCAATTTTTCAAAAACAGTGTTGCCCTGTTCTAGTGACTCAGTCACGGGTCGGCCCAGTCGCATGCCCCAGTCGCGAACTTTACTCAGAAGGTTTTCGCGACTCATTGGCGACTAACTGGAGGGTAAATGCCCTAGTCACGAAAAATACTTAGAGTATTTTTTCAAAATGTGAGTTTTTATGGTTCTCGCGGCTCAGTGTGGTGACTTGTTTGCGGGTGGAAGGTCCAGTTGTAAGAGGTACACAGAGATTTTCGCGGCTCACTTCACGACTTTCTCACGAGAAGACCTTTCAGTCGCAAAAAACACTTAGAAAATTTTTCACGAATCTTGGTTTCATAGTGTTTCGCGGCTTACCCTGGTGACTTGACTCAGTCGCGAAAAATGCGTGTTTTGCGTTTTAAAGACAATTTTTAAAATTTTTCAGTTTTTCCCTCGAATTTTTGTGACTGTTCATTGTCTTCCCCATTTCAAACCTCTCTCAAACTCACCGTCTCACTCTCATAAACCTCCATCTTTGCATCATTTCAAACACTAATCTTCAAGAAAAAGGTATGGGTTTTCTCATTTTCTTTATATTCTTCATGTTTATAACCTTATTTTCTTGGATTTGTATGTTGTGGTTTTGGTTATGAGATATATGTGGATTCGAACATGGTTTGGGTTAATGTTTATTAAGTTTTGATGTTTGGTTTTGGTAATATCTTGTGTCTAGTATTCTAAATATGACTGTTATCATGATTTAATTTCTTTGACAAAGGTTGAAAATGTTCTGTGATTGTCTGTTATATCTCATACCCATGTTGCTATTTGTTCGGATTTACTGTGTTTCATTGTGTGAGTGAGTTTGGCTGGTTCTATATTGTTGTGTTGTGATGGTTTGGTTATAATCTCCATTTTATTCACATGAAAATGTGTCTCATAGACATATTACTTGGTATAGTATATGTTTGGGTATGTACTCCAGAGAGCTCTTGGTTGTTTAATTGTGTTCTATGTCACAATGTAATGTGCATTATATTGTTGATATAGTACTCTATTATGTTTTGATTTGTGTTCTCTCTTTTACTGAGTGTCTCTCAACTGAATGATGGTAAAACAACCTGTTTCTTACCTACTACTAATGTGTGAATTTCATTCATTACGCTATGTCTTGTTGTGGCCTCTTCTGCTTGTTCACAGATGACTCCCTCACCTACAAAGAAGAAGACTCCTGCTAAAAAGGCTGACAAAAGATTGAAAATGGACCACAATCTGTTCAAATCTGTTCATCATTTTGAGAGATACAAAGATTCTTTCATGAAGGGAACAATTATCCAGGAAAGGTTTGTGAATTTAGGGGACTTGAAGGATACTTTCATTCCAGACTGTTTTGAGGGCAGAGGATGGGATAAGTTGCTGAGTAACCTACCTCCAGTTTGTGAACCTTTAATTCAAGAATTCTATGCAAATGCTGTTATAAGGGAGGATGAGCTGAATTGCTGGATCAGAGGTCATGAATTCACCATAGATGCACATGATATTGATGAGGTTCTAGAGCTTGATGGTTTGGAGGATCATGATTTCACTAATTACAAAGATAGGATGCTATCTATAGAAACTGTACAGACTCGGATTGGTGGTGTTAAAGAGGGGAGATGTTTCAACACTAATGCCTTCCCTGCTGACATAAGGTGTCTGACCACCATCATGATGTTCAACTTGTATCCAATAAGGAAGCTGACTACACTCACCAATGCCAGAGCTATCTTCCTTATGGAGCTCAAGGAGAAAACTTTCATTGACATCAGCTCTCACATATTTGACACAATTGTGGATGAGACTAGAACCACCTCCAGGCCTAAGCTGATCTTTCCCAGCCTTCTCATGAGACTTTTCAGAGCAAAGGGTATTGCAATCCCTCAAGATATCAGTCCCATGACTCCACTATCAGCCATAAACAAACTAACCATCACATGGATACAAGTTCGTCTTCCAGGTGATGTAGAAGAGGGTGACCAAGAAGAAGGTGATCCAATGGAAACTGAAGCAGAGGCCGTTGGATAGACATCCACACCCAAAAGCAGAGGCAAAAGGAGTAGAGGTTCAACTTCATTAGCCGCACCTCCAGATGACAGCATCAACATCCAGCAGTGATCCTTTGGCCATTCCAGTAAAAAAGGGGGAGAATTTTTGAGGGGCAGCTCTTAAGGGGGAGTGCCATTTTAAGGGGGAGCACACCAAAAACATTGTTTATCTAGTTTATTGTTCAGTTTTTATATTATGTTGATGACTATGATTATGGTATGGTATTATGTTTTTGAATACTGTTTACATTATGGGCTTGATAAAATGTGTGAAACTATGGTTTATCTATATATTTATGTTTTGTTATTTTGTATGTGTTAAGGGTTTGTACCTGTTGCTTTTATAAGCTTTTAAGGTCTATATACCCATGCTTTGTAGCTTTAGTACTTGATGTTAAATGTCATGCATTTTCTTTAAGTACATCACTCATTGTGCACTTTGTTGGATTTTTATCCTTAATGAAACTATCTTGAGTTGTTGCATTGGTTGAGTGTTGGACATGCAAATGTTACTTTGCAATTGAGCTTATTAGCTTGCATGTCTGGATGTTCATTCTTTTTGTGAATGAGCATTGTGATCACTATTTATAGTGGTTGTTCGTTTTTGGTCAAGCCATGATTCATTTCTTATTTCCATTTTGCTTGATCGCATCGTGCTTGCTCTATTTGCATTACAATTTTTTTTTGCGTACAATGATCATATTGTGTTGTTGTGTTTCAGGAGATACTTGTTCTTATGGTTCAAGAGCTTCACAGATTCTAGAGTTAGGTGTGAGTCAGTTTTGACCAACTGTTCCTAACTCACGCATTAAGTTTAGAGTTTGTTGTAGGGTTTTGTCACGGAATAGCCAAAGGGGGAGATTGTAAGGTTGAATTTAATCAACCATCTTGTTGGCTTTATTTCGTGTCAAATTTTCTTGTAATTTAGCAATTAGTAACTCTGTATTTAGGTGGGAATCATATAAGGGTAGTGAGTGAGAGAGTTTGAAGAAATGCTCTAGATTGTGCAAGGTTGCAGAGATTCGCGGCTGGGACTCGCAGGTGACTCAGGATTGGCAAGTCGCCAAATGTAGCACACGAGTGAAGTGTGCGAGAAAATGAACAGTCGCTCTAGTTGGAGCACTATAGGACAAAAAGTTCGGCTTGGCCGTTCTGTTATCTCTCAACTTGAACTCGCGACTCTGTCAAGTTGTGATGCCAAGCCGCCAAACCACCCTGCTTGGGAAAAACTGACTCTTCGCATTCCTTTCTCACCCAAATATAAATACCCTTTAAACCCACGAAATGTAGAGAGCTTCTAGAGAGAATTTTGAGAGAGAAACCCTAGAAAAAAACAAGATTGATTCATCCACAATCTTCACATAGGGACTTTTCAAATTCCTCTACTCTCACCCTCTCCATTGTTACATCCTTGAGAGGTTCATACCCAAGTCCTTTTCTCACCATACCCATATCTGTGAGAAGGCTATTTGGTGCATTAGGAAGCAGTTAGGAAGGGACCAATAACTATTGGTTGATGCTATGGGCTATAGCGGAATCCAGTAAGCTAAAGAAGAAATAGGTTTGGCGTAACCTTGTTGGAGCAAGAAGCTTGGAGGGCTTAGGTACGCTGGGTAGATTAGGTTTAAAGGGTCTAGGTACGCTGGGTAGATTAGGCTTGGAGGGTCTTCTGCTGTTCATGTATCCAACTACATTCTTTAGTGGATTATTTACTGCTTGGAGGGTGGCGGAGAGGTTTTACACCAAGGGCTTCGGTTTCCTCTTCGATAACACATCATTGTGTTGTCCTTGTGTTTGCATCTCTCTTCCCTTAATCTTTGCCATTTAATTTCTGCCGTGGATGTGATTTTAATTGGTTTAGATTGTTTATCAATTCTGTTATTAGCTTATGTTCATGTTCCGCACATTTATTTTTTGATAATAAGCTTGAATTGGGAATTTGTAATTGGGAGTCTAAACGTTCATAGTGTTTTCAACGCTATTTAAACATTCACACGTCAAGTCACAAGTTCTCTTTTGTGGATGGAATATGTACCTCCACAAGTTTAATCCTTTTATCTTGCCGATTTGGCTTTTATTTCTTAATAATATTTCAGTTTTTCTTTCTTTAAAAAAAAAAAAAAAACCTACCGAATTATTATGACAAATGACTGTAACCTACCAAGTTTAATCCTTTTATTTCTTATTGTTGTTGTTGTTGTTATGATATAGGACTCCAAAATATATATAACTGTAACCTCAACACCGTGTACAAACAAATGACAAATTCCTCAACTTGATTTAAAATTTAACGCCTTACTTTGTGTTACACATAATGATTTGGTAGCTTATTTACTAAATATGAGATAAAAATATATAATTTAAGTTTACTTCAAACACTAAATATTAGTACAAAATCAAAGAATCCTCTAAAAATCATCTTCTCTCTTTTATTATTATTATTATTATTATTATTATTATTTTTTTTTTTTTGCGAATCCAGCTTTGACAATATTCATGACCAAAAATACTTAATTATTTCATAATTGTAATAAAAATTGAAAAGGTAAATAGAAGTACCATTAATCTGTAAAGGAAATAGTGTTAACCATGTAAGTTGAAAATTATATTCATTGTCATTATACAATTAATATTCTTCTTGGTAAAAAAATCCAATTTTATTTTTGTTATAAAATTAAGACATACAAACACATGTCTTGGTGCAGTGGGGCTTGATTGGTATCAAAATTGGTGCAGTGGGGCTTATGTATAGATTTATTGGGATGTGTCATGCACAAAGCTATACAATTATTGCAGCATTGGATACTTGGTGCAGTGGGGCTTTGATTGGTATCAGAATTGGAAAATCTCATTTAAAAGCAAACTTTATTAAAATGGAAAGAAAAGGAATCAAGTTGAAAGGAAGACAACCAGCAGACAGATGTGAGTCAGAAAAGGAAAAGTTAGCAAAGGCAGATGTTAATTGTAGTGCGAACTCGTAGCTGCTTGGCTAAAAATCTGTCTCATCCCACGTTTTTTGTCTTTCTATTTTGTTTAAATATTTTTTGGTTTCTTTAATTGGTTTTATTTTTTCTTTACGGTTTGATTGGATTTGGTTTTTGCAGTGTATAATCGGTAGCCAAGAAGCTGAAATAAATAAATTAATTAAAAAAAAAAAATATCGCGTGAATTAGTCATATATGTACCAATTGTGCAGTATGTAGCAATAGCGGCTCCACTTGTATGTGAGGGTGGTCACCACACTTGCCCCTTTTTTTTTTTTTTTTTAATATCTATTTAGTAATATATATATATATATATATATAATTAGTTTAAATTAATTTATTCAGTGACCATCCTAACTTAAAAAAAAATGTATATAAATGTGTGTGTGTATATATATGTATGTATGTATGTTTGTATGTATACAAAAATATATATATATATATATTATATACTATATTAATTTATTTTAACCACCTTAATAAAAATGTTAAACAACATGACCTGAGAATCACAAGAATTTAAATTCAACAAAATTTATAGTAATGCTACATCCACAATATTTTCACAATAAATTTTATGTGATAAGCTGTTACTAATTATAATTTGGGCTCAATATTGACATGTTTTACTCACCAATAACAGCTTATTGCATAAAATTTGTTATGAAATTGTTGTGGTTACTTTATTAGCATTTTCAATTTCCACTTTATCTCTTATTAGTCCTTTTTTTTTCTTTGCTAATACAAAAAATTGTAATATTTCATGTATTTGTGTGAGTGTTTTTTTTTTTTTTTTGGGTGACGTTGATATATTCAAGTTGTCTCTTTATTAAATTTTGTATAATTTAAGTTTCTTAGTGACCACCTTAAAAACAATTCCTAGAGCCACCCTTGGTATGTAGCCAGGTAATTTATTTTCACTAAGAGCATTATTATTGGTGGTGCTAAAAAGCCATACTGCTATTTTTAGCTCCACCAATTACAAAACTGAGGCTACATTGGTGGAGCCAAAACCAAAAATTTTGGCTTCTCAGCTACAGCGCACAGCCAAAGATGGCTGTACACTATAGCTCAAAGGTTAAAAAAAAAAAAAAAAAAAATTATGTTGTGTTCACACTAGTCGGAATATTTTAATTTTTTTCTTTCTTTCTCCTTTCTCCTTTCTGCCAATTTCTCTTCTTTCCTCACTCTTCACTTCTTCCTCCACTCAACCATTCCAAAACTTTTCTCTCTCAAACATCTCTATCTAAACTTAATCACAATCAAAATACAAACTCAAATCACAATCTTAAAACTAATAAAATCAGAATGATAAAATAAAAAATTAAAAAAGATAGCAAATCTAACCCATCTGAGCCACGGTAGGAAAAGGAT
Source organism: Quercus ilex subsp. ballota (assembly GCA_032727855.1). Taxonomy (NCBI): domain Eukaryota; kingdom Viridiplantae; phylum Streptophyta; class Magnoliopsida; order Fagales; family Fagaceae; genus Quercus; species Quercus ilex. The sequence continues at coordinate 14,498,420 of CM064914.1, read as the reverse complement.
GAGCGGCGGTGGAGTGGACGAGGCAGAATGCATGAACGTCGATTTAAAAGGCTGACTCTCTCTAGCCTTTGTTATCCACCGATCTCTATGTGTGTGTGTGTGTGTGTGTGTGTGTGTGTGTGTGTGTGTGAGAGAGAGAGAGAGAGAGAGAGAGAGAGAGAGCTGAAGTACAAAAACAAAAATGAAAAGGAAGATAGAGTGAAGAGTAAGTATATGTTGTGGAGGAGAGTGAAAAGAAAGTATACGTGTGTGGGGGAAAAAAGAAGAAGAAGAAGAAGAAAGAAACGTGTATGGATGAAAACAAATAAAGAGATAAAGGGAAAAATAAAATAAAAAATAATAAGAAATTAAAATTAAGAAATGCTACTACAATATTTTCACAATAAATATTGTGTTGTTTATATTATTTTCACAATAAATATTGTGGTGGTGGTGGCGGTGGTGGTGGTGGCGGTTGCGATGGCGATGGTTGTGATTGTTGTTTATTGAAGTGAATATATTATTTTATTGTAGTGAATATATTAATTATTGTATTGTTTATATTATTTTATTGTAGTGAAAGCCAAAATAAAACCACTGATGTTGCGTGTTTTGTAGAGTGAAAAGATAAAATAGATAAAGTAACTTTTTGTGGTACCAAATTGCTAAATATATGGATCCAACAATGTGGATGCTCTAAGATATAGGTTCAAAATTTCAAGGAATAAATTGAAAGTGTAAAAAACATGAGAACTAAAATGAAAACAGCCCCAAAATATATATAAGGACCAAAAAGATGTTTTTGCTCCCGTTATGTTAGGCATATGCTATTTTAGGCAAAGAGCTCTAAACACAAAAGGCACACATAGAGATTACCTAGTTGGTTATGATACTATTAGTAATGATTTAAGGAAAAACGTTAACTAGTAACCACATTTATGCTATACCCCAAAATGACTAATCTAATCACATTTGAAGCTCTTTGTAGTTGTTCATAAAACCTAGATCAACCCAATATATCTTGATGTGAGACTCTAAATACAATCACAAAACACACACTCAACTAATTCAATCTACGGCATCATATATAATACACAACAACAAAATTAAAATATCGAGGGGAATAATGGTCATGGTAGTAGGTCATTACCTCCTTCCTTATCACTGGATGGTGATCAGTTGACAAGTCTCTAAGTGGAATCTCTACCACCGTTTTGTGTGTTTAACCGAACATAAGGTGTATGACTTAGTAAAACTCAACAAAAAGGTTTAGTAACTTCAAGGAGACTATGAACGATGGAGATTGTGGAAGCGAGAGTGAGAGGAACTCCTAAGAGGAAGACTAGAGCTTTCTAACGATGAATGATTAGAAAGCTCAGTCTAACTCTCAAGAGATTCTACCCTAGCACTTTGGTAAAGGAAAATGTCAAGCCAATAGTAAAATTGATAGAGTTTTGGTATGTCATGTGTAGGTACTCCATAGGTCCATTGAAATGGGGTTGAAGGTAGGGTCATCCGCAGGTTATGCGCTAACCTAGCAAAAAAAATAAAATTATAAATAATTTTTTTTAGGCTGACCTCCTAAATTAAAATTTTGAACACTTAGACCCTAATTTATTTTAAGCATAGCTGAAATGGTATTGAATATGATAATCTTAACAATATCTAGGTCTTTTTTTTTATAATAATAATAAAAAAATAAAAAATAAAAAAAGCCAACCAACCAACAACAAAACATAGTTGGGAAAAAGGTAAAAATAAAATAAAATAAATAGGGGATTCATGTGGGACCTGCAAATAATAGCGGGGGGGGGGGGGGGGGGGGGGGAACAATAAGCTAGTTTATAATCAAGACCCAAATGCACACTTAATACAATTACAAAAACCAATTGTTGTCAAAGTTGAGTTGAATTGTTAAATAAAAGAATTGTAAAGAGTAATGAAAAACTAATAGAATAGATAAAAGAATTCTAAGCAATAATAGTTTAAGTTCACCAAACAATAATAATTAATATGTTTATTTTATTTAAAAATAATAGAAGATTTCAAATAATTCATCTTAGCAACAATAATTAGTATGTTCATTATATTATGAAACAATATGCCAAATAAACTTATAGTTTATCTATAATTCTCTTCCTAGGAGATTGAAAAAATTTGTAATATAGAAACCTTGTAAACTACAAGTTTCGTCTCCTATCCAAGATTTATCTTCATGTTGAATCTGGTTGAAAGGGTGTTTTTATAGGCCTAGAATGACTATAGGGGGTGGTGAAAGTTCTGGTCCACTAGTTGTTCAGACTAGCCAACTAGAATTGACCACCACATGATCAAAGGAAGTGACTTTAGGATCCTATCTCTAAGTAACATATGCAGGGCCGGCTCAATGAATTTGGGGGCCCTAGGCGAAAGCTTTAAACGGGGTCTTTTATTATATTTAATTATAAATTCATATATTTTTTCAATTAAAATTTATTTTTCTTGCTTTTTGAGGGGCAAAATTACTAATTAAATTTTTGCATTCAAGTTCCGCTAACATTTCCTTTTCAATTGATAATTTGGCTAATCCACTTAATCTTTCTTATGACATAGTTGATCTTAAATAGGATTTTATTAATTTTAATTTTGAAAAACTTCTTTTTGCGGATGCAACTGTAACAGGTATAGTTAGTAAGATTTTGAAAGCAATACATGCATTTGGAAAAGATTCTAGCCTCTTTATATAATTTAGTACATTAATTGGAGAGTTTTAATTTATTTGCAAAACTTCTTTTAAAACTTTTAGCTCTAAAAATAAATCTAAGTCATCAATATCATAATAAGTTTCATGTGTGAGAAAACATTCAAGATTAAGACAATTTTTTTTCAAACTATCACCATCTAGTGATTTTAGTTTTTCAAAATTAAATAATAAACCAAAAATATTTTCATATATTTGAAATTGTTTAAACCTACTTTCAATTGAAGAAATAGCTTGATCTACTATTGTGTGGGTTATTTTTTTGACAGCACACAGGCCCATGCAGAAAACAAGGGTCCTGGGCCTTTGAGCTTAAGTTTAAGGGACTGGGCTTGATTCATCACAGCTAAGATGGGTTGATTTCAAACCAAGTTGTGCACAAAGCATGGATCCTACAACACATACATACTAACACATAGAAAATATACACGTATTGCACAGTAAGAAACAGTAAATGATGATATAAGTAAAAGGAAAAAATGAAACAATCGGTAGGGATCCTTAGGATAATAAGAAATGCTTCATTATTTTCTTAAGTTTTCAATACATTGTGCTCTTATTGCCCTAGGATATATCACAAGGTCCAAATAAGTTCAAAAATCACAAACTTAAATAGCTCTTTCAGGCTTCTAAGACTTACGAAGTTTGAATCCCTTTGAATCCAAGTGTATTCTCTAGTGGCTGTTTGAGGATCCTGGGCAATGTTTTCCCTCTCTTTTTCTCTTTTTGAATTCTCACAGAGTTTTCTCAAGGATCTTTTCCTTCTAACTCCTGTTGTTGAATGTCTTTCACTGTTGGCTACCTCTCTTTTATAGTGTCATCTTAGGGTTTCTTAGGTACCATTGATTCCCTTTATTTGCTCCTCTGGGTACCAAAACCAATGTTGTGTCAGCAACATTGGTGGCCGGTCCCTTCCTCATTCTTCACGATTTCCCTCTTTTGAGATTCCTCCTTCAAAAGCCCTTAGCTGACTTTTTGTTCTGGGAGGTCCTAGAGGGATGACCTTTGATCTTTTCTTCTCCAAGGCTTCTAAATTCCACCTTTTTAGACCCATCTTTTGGCTGCTCTCCCCTTTGTCATTTTTCCCAAATGGGCTGATTCCTTTCTATCAACCTAAAAGATCTCCAACCACCTTCCTTCATGGTCCATCTTCCTTCATGGTCCATCTTCCTGGGTTCCCCGAGGTATCAGCCCCTTATTCATGAGTTGTTGGTTCCCAAGTCTTCTGATCCTTTTTCTACATCATTGGGTAACTGATGGGACATTTCTCCCCTCCTTCTTCGTGTTTCTGGTTATGTCCCTTTGAATTGTCTCAATCCCAGCCTGTCCTTGCTACACATTCCAAGGATCCCAGGCTCCTGGGAATTCACAAGTATCCTAGTCCAGTTTGTTTCTCCCCGGGCTCCTCAGCGATTTTCTTACCTTTGAGGGTTGGGCTGGACTTCTTCTTTCCTTTGTTTCGTGAGGTCCAACGCTTGCCCATTCATGGGCTTGGGTCCCTTCCTATGGACCCTTAATGGATTTGGGCCTTCCCTTTTTTATTGAAAGCCCGAATGTTTTTTTTTCTTTCTAGATTTCAATCTTTTATGTTGTTTTGGGCTTTGTTACAACATTGTGATATTTTGGACCTCAACATTTAGCCCCCCAAGCTCGTGGGTTGCTTGTAGCCCACGCGTGAGTAGACGAGACTCTTGATTTCTGTAAGAATTTCTTATTAGCTGTCTTAGTCAACTTCGGGATCCCCTCTCCCTGCTTCTTGGGATCCTACTTCTTCCACATTATCCTCTGGCATCCTGACTTTTCATGTATTACACTTCTTTTGTAACTCCCTCTCTTTCCACAGAATGTGGCAGTTAAGTGTCTAAGTAAACTCCTCCCTCCACTTTTACGTTTCCCGTAATCCCCATTAATAACTGTCAATAACTTTTTCTTATAAAATTGAATATTGGCAACTGGCATGTTTTTCAATACATCGTCTTCTCCAACTTCTCTCTGTGCCATTATTGCGGTCATCTCAAGCCATCTTTTCACTTCCAAAGATTTTTTTTTTCTTTTCAAAATTACCTTCTTCCTTCCTGTTTTTTCCTTTTGTCCCTTCTTCTCTATACTTCTTCTCTTTTTGTTGCACTGTTATTCCCTGGCTTCTTCCTCTACATGAAAAAGGAGGGAGTGTTCTCCCACTCCTTCTGAAGATGAGGGTTCTTCAGTAGGGTCGGCACAAGGAGAGGTGTAGGAGGTCACAGATCGCCCAGCCTTCCCTTTACGGGACCCCTGGTACACACCTAGCTTGTTCTTTCCTCAAGTGTCCCATTGCGAAGCTCCTCCTTCTCCCCACACCATGGCTAGATCTAAGGGAGAATTTTGATCTTCAGATCAGACGGGGATCTTGTGAGACAATTCCCATCTTCTTTGACTTTGTCTCAAGGAAGATTATTGGCTGGTCTAGTTGGGTAGACAAAGAGCTTTCTGATGGTGAGTTCACCGGCTGTTTGGAGCGTGCCGGGATCTTGAAATTAGTTGCAATTTCCAAGAATCTTGAAGGTTTTAGAGATGACAAGGGCCTTAGACACTTGCTGCACCATTGGTGTCCTTCTCTCCACACCTTCTTCTTTTCTCTTAAGAAGGGCATTTGAGTTGGCGTTCCCCCCGAGAGTTTAGTCTCGGGTTTGCATGTGATTCTGTTCTGGCTTCCTTTCTTAACTTTCTTGGACACACTTTTGATCTCTGCTGGGGAGATGAGGGCAGCTTGGCGTACTTGGCTTGTACTAGCCCCTCATGGCTTCCAGTACCTTCATCAAGTAGTCCAAGCTACACTCACTACTTAACATACTGGGTGCTCAGACAATTTGGTTTTGATTAGGACATTCCATCAGTGTTCAAAGAGGTAGTGCCTTCTCTCCCTTCCCTGGATCCATTCCTAAGGCTTCAGGCCTTTTCTTATTGGTCACGAAGTAGCCCCCAGTTCGTGGTGCCAAACTCCCAGCGGGGAGTCTTTGCTTCTAGTGGCTTTGCTGGCTATTGGAGAAGGGTTCAGAACTCCTTCTTGGACTTCGTTGGTTCTGGCAGGATTGGGAGGGTTCCTAATCCCGATCTCTTCTCTTCTCTCACTTTCAACAAGCGTTTGTCCCTCCCCACTACTGGTATTGTGTCTGCTAGGTTAAGCAGTAAAACAGGATTTGTAGAGTGGCATGTCTCTAGGGGTGGTTAGGTGTGCTATGCCAGTGACTTCCCTGATGCTTGGTCAGGGTGTGACCTTATCATGGCCTCTTCCTCTGGCATGCCAATCAAAAGAAGAGTGGTAGAGGAGATTGGTGCTGCAACCCCTGTGGGCAAAGGCCAGGAAAAGAAGATCAAGTAGGAGGCTGTCAAGATGGCTGAGGTTGAAGGTAGTGCTGAGGATACTGAAGCTAGCCATGAGACCAGGAAAAGGAAAACTGCTAAGTCTCGCAAGCAGCTTGTCATTTCTAAGGAGCCCGAGGGAGTGGTCCCTTCTACAGTTGGAAAGGAGGTCAACCATCCTCTCATTCCAAAGATCAAAGTGAAGACTAAGGTAGAGTCTTCTGTCCTTTAGGTTCCTATGGGTTCCTTTAAAGGAACATCTTCAGTAGCTGTTACTTCTTCAACCCATGGTTCTTCGGGGTCTCTTGACATCATACCCCAATCTCCCCTAGGACTCTCTGGGCGTACCCGTAGTAAGTAAAAGACTGTTGAAGAACCTGTAGAGAAAGAAAAAAGGGCAAGGCCTTATTCCTTCTTCTCTCTTTTTGACATTTCTTTTCTCACTTCTAGTTTGTTGTCCTGTTATGTCTCTCCCTTTTTTTTTTCTTTTTTTCTTTTATATATATTTACTAATGAATGATCTTTCTCTTTGTTTGTAGTCCAAGCGCAAGTCAGACCCTGAAAGATCAAAGAGTCAGTCTTCTAGTGATGATGTGGTATGACCCTGATTTACTTATTCTTTTCCCCTTTCTGTCTTTCCTCTTTCTTTGTATTGTGTATATTTTTCTTTGCTATTCTGTCAACTGCTTCTTCGTCTTCCCTTTCTTTCGTAGGTAGAGGTGCCTCCCCCTATGACTGGTGGCGCCTTGGTGAAAATAGTGTTGGCAGCTTAGGCCCCAGCTACCTCAGGTGTGGAGAGGGATCCCCTTAGTGGTGACGTGGCTGGGGAAGCCAGGCAGGCAGCTAAGGATGCTAAACTCATTCCATCTTCCATTTCCTTAGCTATTTAGGATCTTGAAGCCTCTCAACCTCTTGTTCCCCAGGATCCCAAACCTGTGCAAACTCCGAACCCAAGCAGGACTGTAACAATTGAGCCCACAATTGAAATTGCATTGGGTAAGGAGTCTCTAGGGGGTGCATCTTCATCTACACGAGCAGGTAAACCTTATCCCATCTTTTATTAGCGCTTATTTTCTTGTTTCCCTTATCCTTTTTTCCTAAAGGCTTTTGTTTCTTTCCTCCCTTTTTTCTTTTAGGCCAAGCCAGAGCCCAATCTGCCCTTGAAGCTGCCCTTTCCTTGGAGTTAGAAGCTTCTGAATGTGTGTATTGCTCGTTATTATTGCCTCTCCTCTTCCTTTTTTTTCCCCTTCTCCTTTGTCTTTTATTTATTTATTTATGGGGAAGCCCTTAGTGTCCCTCCCCTCCTTCAGTAATTTTGCCAAGATTTCTTCGCCATTCTTTCAACGTGCCCTATGTCCTTTCATAGAGTCTTCTGAGAGGTCAGAGGGACAGGAGGACGAACCACCCATGATGACTAAAGTGGCTGTCTAGACTCAGGAGGAAGCTTTACCACAAGGATCTAGTACCTGTTCCTTGCCCTACCCTTTCTCTCCTTTCTTTATCTATTTCTCCCCTTTTTTATCATGACTCTATTTGTTCTTGCAGGTGTTGATGCAGGTACCAAGGAACCTAAGCCTGCGATTGTTGAAGAAACTAAGGGACCTATTCCCGGTGTCCAGACCATTGAAGCCCAGATAGGGATCCCTCAGACCATTCGATTCTTGAAGGCGGGGACACCACAATGGAGGAAGCCCTAGGGATGGCTGTCTTGGATCCTAGTTCAGGGCTCCCTACTTTCCTGGTTCGCTTTGATTCTTTGGAGTTCAACAGCCTCCTTTCAAGCCACTTTCATTGTTTTAGGCCTCCATTTGTTAGCCTCTTACAATTCTCCATGCCTGCTGAGGGCTTGCCACTTTTAGAGGGACTATTCAAGGCTTATGGGGACTTCACTAATGGGTTTAGGGGAGGTGTGTTTCTGGGCAACATCCTGATGAAACTCCTCTGTGCCGTGTTGATTTCTCTGAGGGACTCCTCTCTTAACTCCTTATCCAAGAAGAGGCTTTTGGAATGGAGGGGAGTGGTGCAGGACCTCATAGAGGCCAAGTTCAACTTGTCCTTTTTGCTGGAGTATCTACAGTCCTTAGCCCACACACTGTTCTAGAGGAAGGCTTCTAAGGATCTTGATACTGAAATTGTTGTTGCTGAGGAAGTTCTGGCTCGTGCTCACAAAGCATTGCAAGATTTGAAAGTCAAGAAGCAACTGGTCCTTTCTTCCTCAACTATTCCTACGGTTTCCTCAGAAGGCTCTTTATTGGCTGGCCTTATATCTTAGTTCTTTCCCCTCTTTTTTTTTGGCAATTCAAGGTGTTTAAGTTTATTTCACTTTCTTTTTCAGGCAATTTAAGATTTATAAGTTTCATCTCTCTCTTTCTGGAACTATTTCTGACTGCCTTTGTGATACATGGGTATATATATATATATATATATATTTTCCTCCCATTTCTTTTCTGTTTCTCCCTCTTTTATTTAAACTGAGTCTTGGACCATGGCTCCTATAAACTCTTATGGTAGGTCCTGGACCAGGTACCCTAGTGATTATGTCTCTACGCAAGTACTAAGCTAGGTACATTGGATACTTTTTTCTTTAAGTCCTAGGTCATGAACTAGGCAGGCCTATTTTGGGGCAAGTACTGGGCTGGGTAACTTGGGATACTTATTTCTGCCCAAAATCCCAAACCATGTACTTGGATTGATCGTGGTGTGGGTCTTGAGTCATGTGCTTTTCTCTCTCTCTTTTTTTTTTAGCACTGGCCTAGGTACCCAACCCAGATTTTGTCAAATTTAGGCTGTGTCAAGTAATATTATCTAATCGCAACCATACATCTTACTTGAGGCTTCCTTAAAAAGAAAGATTCCATTGAAATACATCATGACTACTAGAAAGAACATAGGCTAATAACAAAAGATAGTAAGGGTCTCAACATAGAATGACTCCCTATCATAGATTGCTAAAGAAAACAACTAAATAAAGTTCTTGGCAAATGAAATAACATGAAAAATGAAACATAAAGTGTGACAGGGCACTTAGTAAATTGGAAAGTGACAAAAAAAAGGGTTCTTGGTGTATTGGAACCTTTCTCTTTTTACGCATAGTACTGCTTTAGCCATTTTCCGTTTATGGGATCCGTTAAGGCAATCCCATCTTCCTTCGGGAGGTAGTAATATCCATTATCATCGGCTTCCCTAATGATGTAGGGTCCTTCCCATTTTGGGGCAAATTTGGAGGGTCTTGAGACATTCTTCCTTACATGTTCTGCTGCTCTCAACACCAGCTATCCCTCCGTGAAGGTTCTTGGGTGTACTGCCTACCCATATGCCTTAGCCATTCTCTGCCGGTACCTCTAGCTCCTCCTTCTTGCCACTTCTTGCTCTTCTTCTAACCCCTCTAGATCTGCCAGTCTCCCCTCGTCATTTATGCTATCTGTGTCCTCTTAGATTCCTTCAAGTACTACTCTTGGTATGGGGATGACTAACTCTACAGGACTGATGGCTTCCATCCCATAAAGAAGGAAAAACAGTGAGAATCCTCTGGCTGTTTTCAAGGAGCTCCTGCATGCCCATAGTGCATCAATCAAATGGGCAATCCATTTCCCTTCATACTCATGCTTCATTTTCTTGAAGATCTTTAGTATCACCCTATTGCTGGCCATAGCTTGGCCATTTCCTTACGAGTAGTATGGTGTGGACCTCTCGTGCTTGATGTAATATTCCTCGGTTAGGCTTTTCATGTCCTTGTTTATGAACGGGGTACCATTGTCACTGATCAGCCTCCTGGGTATCCCAAACCGTGTAATAATGTATTCTCGAATGAAGTTTGCAACAGCTGCTCCAGTGACCTTCAAGGGGATAGCTTCCACCCATTTCGTAAAATATTCGGTGGCTACCAGGATCCATATATGGCCATTGGAAGGAGGTTTTATGGGTCCTATAAGATAAAGCCCCCAAGTGTGGAAAGGCCATGGTGTGGTCATGTCTTGCAGCACATTTGGATAAGTATGAATTGCATCTCCGAGCACTTGGCATGCATGACATGTTTTAACCAACTCCTCGGAGTCCTTTTTTATCATAGACCAATAGTACCCCAGTTGCAATAGCTGCCTATAGAGCCTCATCTTCCCTATGTGACTTCCACAGTCACCGGAGTGGACTTCCCTTACTACTTCTCTATCTTCCCTAGGTCCCAGGCATCTTAAGGGATTCCCACTATACCCCTTTTTGAATAAGATCTCGTCCTATAGGAAGTACCTAACAGTGAGCTTCCTAAGCTGATGGGCCAACATCCTGTCAGTTGGCAGGATCCCTTGAGCCAAGTATTCCATGAATGGGGTCCTCCAATCTTTTGTGACAAACACAACATAACTTTCTTCTTTGTCCACAGAAAGCCAACACTTTTGACATTCTTCCTGTATAGTTGCAGCATCTCTGTTCATATCTGGCCAGTAGTAACCCATGCACTGCTTTCTTCTGTATAGGTTGATTTTTTCTACGATCCCACAGGCCTGGCTGTGTAATTCTTCTAACCTCATCTTCTCTTCCTTTTCATTGATATATATGGATAGGATCCCTCTGGGTAACCTCTAAACAGTTCCCCCTCTATTAGGGTGTAATCTTTCAACTCTTTAATGCTTCCTCTATGCTCCATCTTTCCCATTTTCCCTCTTATCTCATCTCTTCAATCCTTCTATTCTGATTCTTCAAGGAACATCCTCTTAAGGGTCCCTATAATGGAATTTTCCTGCTTACTTATCCTTATCAAAGTGCTCTTTCCTTTAAAGGGTATCTGGATTCCAAAGTGGCTAGCGTGTCAATGAACCAGTTTTCACTCCTTTGGGCGTACTTCACAATAAAGGTCTGGAATTTCTGTTCCACCTTCTATGCCCAAATTCTATTAGTTGCCAAACTCTGTTCTCTTAATGCGAATTCCCCTTTTACTTGGGAAACCACAAGGTTGGAATCTCCCGAGACTCTCATATGCTTCGCCCCTATGCTGAGTGCTATGGCTAGTCCAGTCAGGTATGCCTCATATTTAGCAGCATTATTTGAGCAGGGGAACTCGAGCTTGAAGGATAATGGCACGGTGTCCCCATCTTCATAACTTAGCACGATCCCTAGGCCATTTGAAGTTGTTGCTGACCCATTAAACCTCATGGTCCATTTCTTTCCTGGGAGCTTTGCTATTGCTACTTTTCCTAGGATCTCCTCACTTAGTGAGCACTCCTCTTCCCTTGGGAACTGAGCTAGCAGATTTGCTATGAGTTGGCTTTTAACAGCCCTGAGGGTCCTTAAACCGATGTCATATTGAGAGAGCAAGACCAGCCACTGTGCTATTCTTCCCATCAAGAGAGGCTGATGGAGGAGCGCCTTTATGGGATGAGACTTGGTTACTAGGAGGATCTGATGGGTTGAGAAGTATCGTTTCAACCTTTAAGATGCGTAAATAACCACCAAACACACTCTTTCTGTCTTGTGGTACCTGGTCTCTGTATCTTTTAGTGTCCTGCTTACATAATAAATGAGTTGCTCATTCCCTTCATCATCTTCATGTGCTACCAAGGCTCTTATAGCCTGGGAATTTGATGCTAAGTATATTAACAGAAGTCTCCCACATATTGGCACTTGCAAGGTAGGCAAATGATTTATGATCTACAGGACATTCTAAAAGGCTTCTTGTTACTCAGTTCCCCAGGTGAACTCAGCTCCCTTTTTCAACAGTTTGGATAATTCACATGTGACGCTAATCCTTACACAAATCTCCTGATGTAGAAGACTCTTCCTAAGAATCTTTTGAGCTCTTTAACCGTCATAGGTCTTTTCATTATTACGATGGTTGTAGCCTTAACTGGATCCATACTTATGCCTCTATGATGTACTAGGAACCCAAGGAACTTCCCAGCATAAACTCTAAAGGCACACTTCATGGGGTTCATGCATAATTTGTACATCTTGTACCTTTCAAAGACTCATTTAAGTACCTGAAAGTGTCCTGCCCTGGTTTTTGACTTTACCACGATGTCATCTACATAGTCTTCCATTTCCTTGTGCATTATATCATGGAAGATGATTGTCATGGTTCACTAGTACGTGGCCCCTGTGTTTTTAAGGCCAAAGGGCATCACAGTGTAATAAAAGTTTTCAATCGTGGTCCTAAATGCTGTATTTTCTGTATCTTTGACGGCCTTCAAGATCTGATTTTATCTACTACACCCATCCATAAATGAGAACATGGAGCTCCCTGCGGCTGAATCTACAAGAAGATCAATGTTGGGTAGGGGAAACTCATCCTTTGGGCATGCTTTATTTAGGTTGCAAAAGTCCATAGAACATCGGATTTGGCCATTCTTTTTCTTCACAGGTAGTATGTTAGAGAGCCATCTAGGATGCTGGATTGGCTTGATGAACCTTGCTACTAGCAATTTCTTGATTTCCTGAGTTATGTAAGCCTCCACTTTAGTGTGAAAGACCCTAGTTGGTTGGATTACTGGCTTAACTCCCGGGTCCACATTAAAAGAATGGACTACCGGCCCGGGGTCTAGGCTAGGCATCTCATCATATGTCCATGCGAACACATCCACATATCTCTTGAGTAATCCTACTAGCTGTTCCTTTTCCTGTGCTTTTAATTGACTACTAATAAAAACAGGCTTTGGGGATCCCAGGTCAGCCCCCAAGTTTATTTCTTCCAGTTCCTCTTCGGGCCAGATCTGTGCTTCTTTGTCTGGATTCTCCAAAATTTCTTCTTGAGCCATCATGCAATCTGGTGGTCCGGGACCTTCTTAGATAGTGCATTCTTGTCCCGCGCACTTTCATAAGCTATATATTAACCTTCCCTCGGGTTCCCGGACTACCACGTATTCCCGGGATCCTAGGAAGCTAGCTTCCTTCTTTTTCCTTTTTCTGTCTAGGAGGTTCCTTAAGTCACGGGTACCTCCTTCTTTTTTCAAGACGGGTGCGCCAGGGGTCTTTGGTGTGGGACTTTCATCATCTGGTACTAACTCATCATAGAATACTATGTCTATGAAATTTACTTCTCCTTGGTTGAATGGGTTTGGGTTGGCAGAGATCCTTATGGGCCACCCATTTAACCTCCCTTTAACACACTGATGGTACATGGAGGGAATGAGGCGGTGTTTATGAGGCTAGGGGCATCCCAACAGAATATGGTAGGAAACTTTTGAATTGATCACATGGAACCTAGTTAGGGCTACTATTGGGCCTACCCTCAAGGCTAACTACACATATCCTTCAGTTGACTCTACTCCTCCTCCAATCCCCGTTATCTCTACAGAAGCCCCCAGGATCCTCCTATTAGCCATGCCCACAGCCTCTAGGGTACTCAGAGTAATGAGGTTAAGTGACGCCCCCATGTTTATCAATGCTCTTCTGATTTGGACACCATTTATTGAGCCATTAAATAGAGGGGTCTACAATGATCTGGGTGCTCAACCTTCATATCCTCATCTATGAAGGTTATTGCATTGGTTGTTTCCAAGTAAGCCCTGCTGGCGTAGGATTCTGCTGTGAAACACTCCACCCCTGAATCTGTTGCTATATTCATGAGGGATTTTGCGGCAATCCTCCTTGCTTTTAGCCCAGATCCCAGTTGGTTAAATAGTAACCTGAACTTCGGGTTCTTCTGAAGGGTCCTGACTATGCTTGGATGGAAGGATCCTTTTGATTCTTCTGCCTCTGCCTCAGCTGGGTTCCCATGGATCACCACAGCCACTACCCCTTTTCCCTTGTGGTTGGGTAAAGGGTTCCTCTACACTTCAGGTTCCCATTGGGTGAGCTCTAGGGTTCCCTCTCTGAGCTTTTTGTGAAGAAGCCTTTAGAGCGTCCAATAATCTTCAGTAGAGTACTTGACATAATTATGGATTCTACAAAGCAATGGATTCTTTCTTTCTTCCTCGGTGGGTGGTTTAGATACAGTGAATGGCCTGATAATTCCGTCTTCAACCCATTTTTCCAAGACATGATTCAATTCCTCTGCGGTGCATGCCCACGGCCTCTAGGGTACTCAGAATAATGAGGTTAAGTGAAGCCCCCGTGTCTATCAGTGCTCTTTTGATTTGGACACCATTTATTAAGCCGTGAAATAGAGGGGTCTACAATGATCTAGGTGCTCAACCTTCATATCCTCATCTATGAAGGTTATTGCGTTGGTTGTTTCCAAGTAAGCTCGGCTGGTGTAGGATTCTGCTGTGAAACACTCCACCCCTGAATCTGTTGCTATACTTATGAGGGATTTTGCGGCAATCCTCCTTGCCTTTAGCCCAAATCCCAGTTGGTTAAATAGTGACCTGAACTTCGGGTTCTTCTGAAGGGTCCTGACTATGCTTGGATGGAAGGATCCTTTTGATTCTTCTGCCTCTGCCTTAGCTGGGTTCCCATGGATCACCACAGCCACTGCCCCCTTTGCCTTGTGGTTGGGTAAGGGGTTCCTTTGCACTTCAGGTTCCCATTGGGTGAGCTCTAGGGTTCCCTCTCTGAGCTTTTTGTGAAAAAGCCTTTGGAGGGTCTAACAATCTTTAGTAGAGTACTTGACATAATTATGGATTCTACAAAGCAATGGATTCTTTCTTTCTTCCTTGGTGGGTGGTTTGGATACAGTGAATGGCCTGATAATTCTGTCTCTAATCCATTTGTCCAAGACGTGATTCAATTCCTCTTCGGTGCATGGGATCACAGGTGGTTCCTCGAACACTTTTCCCTCAGGTTTCTTCCTCTTTTCTCCTACTAAGGCTATCATGGCCTGGGGTACTAGCATCTTTTTTGTTCTTATGGTTAACGTTGTACTTCTGGTTCTTTGTAGTAAGTCAGCGAACTGAGTTTTGCAAAAAATTTCAATATTGAGCCTGTAATCAAAGAGCATGTTGGATATGCAGGTCTCCATGAGCTCCTTTTCCTTGTGGTATCCATAGCAATCTAGGGAAACGACCTCAAACCTCTTGATGAACTGTACAAGATCCTCCCCGGGCCTTTGCTACACCATTTGAAGGCTCTAGAAAGTGACTTTATCTTCGCTTGGGTAGTACTTTACAAAAAATCTTTCCATCATCTCATCCCAGGTCCTGATAGACCTAGGCCTCAAGGTAGTGTACCACGTGTATACTCTGTCCACTAGGGACTTAGCAAATTCCCTTAGGCATAACTCCTTGTCTCTTGCTTAAGGGCCCATGGTGTGAATAAATCTGCTCATATTCCTCCCATCAAAAGGGTGGAACTTTGAGGTTCATATCCTTTGGGGTAGGGCTTGCTGAGGAGTTCTGGTGGGAATGGGGGATCTCGAGAAAACTACTTGGGGATCCCGAGAAAAGCATTGACATCTACCAACGTGAGGTACTAGGGGTTGGCTCCCCCTCTACTGGGGTCTTTCTTGGTTGACTAGGGGAGGAACGTTGTCTCTGATCTCCTGGGTTCTTCCTTCTTTGAGAAGGTGGATTTCCTGCTGAAAGAATGTCATCAACATACATTAAGAGATTTATTATTCTATATAGCTTTTACACACATAAGGCTTTAAAATACTTGATCAAATCAAACAATTTGATTGCTTGATCAAAGATGAAATTTTATGATTCATATGCTTGCTTTAGTTCATAAATGGAATTTAAGCAACTTGCATACTTAACGCTACTGATTCTTTGCTATGAACAAGTCTAGTTACATCATATAGATGTCTTCCTCAAGATTGCTACTAAAAGAAGCTTTCTTTATATCCATTGCCATATATCATCCAAGTGAAATATAATGGATAAGAGAATCTAGATAGAGTCAAACTTGACTATCGGTGAAAAAATCTTTTCATAATCGATCCATTTCTTTCTGAATAAATATTTTCACCACTAGTCTTGACTTTGAAGGTTTACACCTTCTAATCTATCAATCTCATTTTGTTGTAGACCTATTTGAAAACAATAGGCTTAATGCCACTAGGCGCTTCTACAAGTTCTAGACTTTAAATAGAATTCAATTCTATTCATATAACCTTGATCCAGTAATCCATATTCACATCATCTATTGCCTTTACGTAGGACCGAGGATCAAATTCATATCCTTGTGGAATGACTTCAAAAGTTTATCCCAAAAGTATGAATTTATTTGGTAATTGATAATCCTCCCACTATGATATTGTACCGGTATAATAGTTATCTACAAAATAATGTCTTGTGGTGTATCTAATACAACTATCTCATTTCTAAATGTATTTTATAGTTGTCTTACAACAAATTCTGACATTTTTCTTCTAGAACAATCAACCTTTAAAAGAGCCTTATTCCTCCTTTATGTATACACTGACTTAAATAAGTCATTGGAACTTCATTCCTTTATAAAAGGAGTCTTAGATCATATTATCCCCTAAATAAAATTCATAGACTGGGAATATAACAAAAATAATGGTTCTAAAAGCCCGTCTTTCACCAATTTTGAATATCATTTAGATTAATATATTGGTTTAGAAATAAAACTTTTAACAACTATTAACATGATTTGTTGTGGTTATAATAAAATAAAATAGTGTCAATAAGGTAACTATGTGAAAGCAATATAATTTTAATCAAAACACACCACCTTAATAAGTAACAACTTCATAAAAATATTGTGGAAAAAGTTGTACCCTAGTGTTTATTTATTCATTTTTTTTAAAGCATTTGTCTTCATAGTGCTACTTACCAAATATTTGAACTTTATCTAAATCAGGCATATTAGATTATGGCAAAGTCAAAATTTTTTAATAAAATGGAACCTTTTAATACTTTTGAAGAGAGAGAGAGAGAGAGAGAGAGAGAGAGAGAGAGAGAAATAAGACGAAAGAGCACAGAATTTTGATGTTCAATGGAATATCCTCCTTCTCCTTGGGTTGTTTTCTCTTAACATAAGCAATGGTTTGATTTGGAAAGGAGATGAAAATATGTTTGCAAGGAAAATTATTAGTTTGCATGAATAGTGGAAAAGGAGATGAAAATATGTTTGCAAGGAAAATTATTAGTTTATATGAATAGTGGAATGTAAAATGTACATTGTAGATAAAAAGATTATAAATTCAATTCCCTACAATATAAACTTTACATTCTATTATTTTGTTATTCATGTAAACTAATAATTGTCCATGTTTGCAATAATTGCCATTGAAAAACTCCCTGCCTTATATTCTGTTCACATACTTTTATTCAAGATAATATTTTTTATTTATTAATTTTTTTGATGGTATATTCAAGATAATATTCAAATGAAATGATCCATAAAAATATAACCATTGCGCATTGACCACATGATGTGCTGCGTGTGTTAAGAAAATGTCTAAATCCCAACTTGAAAAAAAAAAAAAAATTGAATTCCTGGCTTTGACCATTGGTGGAGCCTAGCTAACAATAAAATATTTTATTAAGAAAATAATTAATTTATTTTTTTTAAAATATTAGAGTGAGGATAGTTGCATCACTACAAAATGCCTACATTCCACCTTTAAAAAAAATATGAATTCCTTTGGCCATTAGTGGAGCATAGCCAACAGTAAAATATTTTTCTAAGAAAAGAAACTTCTTCTTTTCTTTTTTCTTTTTTATTTAAGGTGGGAATCAATGTTTTTTTAGTAGAAAGAATTAAAGCTTATTTACATCTTTTTTTACAATCAAAATCTATTTAATTTTTTAAATTAAAGGTTTAACAATTTTTTTCCACCTTTTAATTAAAAAAAAAAATGTCTTAAGGGTTATTATTATTAATTTAAAAAAAAATCAAAGTTACTTGATTACTAGGAAAATATATATTTCATAAGCATAATCTAATACAATTACTTTAAGTATTCTTGTGATTAAGTGTGGGATCTTAAATTTTTTCTCTCACGTTTCAAATTTGAGTCCGATTCCTCCAAATTATTTTCTTATAAATTCTGAGTTATTGGGTTATGGGTTCTGGATTGTGTTTATGGGTTTAGATTTGAGTAGTGTTTGATGGAAATATAAATGTACGCAGTGGAAAATTAACGGATTTACTTCATTCGCAATTGATAACATGTGTCATGTAAGTTTCAGAATATAAGAACAAGAGAGTATACCTTGATGCAATGAAATTTAAAACCAAATATTAGAAGCACTCAGGAACACTCTTAATCTTCACTCCAATTCCACTTGATGCCCAAGAAGTGTGGTCTCTCAATCAGTTATATGTGTATGTTCTAGAGAGAATGAAAGAGTGTCCAACACTCACATACATACCATTTCATATTTTTACAAAATTTTTTATATTTCTCCTCTAATAACTGATTGAATAATTGGGCTAGCCTTTTGGGCCTTTCCAATTGGGCTTTAGTATGTGACTTAGAGTGTGACCAAAAGGGAACAAATAAGACACTAGCTCCAATGAGCCTTGAGCTTTTCTGTCAACTCTTGACAAGTCCAAAGTTACTATTAATTATATTTAATACTACTATATAAATATAATTGTACTCTAGGCCTTATTAATAAATTATATCCCAATATTTTATTGTATATACAACCCCTTCATAAAATATTCGTAGTAATACAAAATCATGAATGTAGACTGTCACTTTGTAAATTACTATATCTTAATCCTTGAATACCCGGTTTAATCCTTTAAGTTATTCATCATATATTTATGAAATCCAATTTCATAAATATGTATACTTTAGTAACTATTTACTAAAGTAGTTAGGCCTAACATTCTGAATAACAAACCCATTAAACTTATCTCAAAGGAATATTTTGTATCTCCATAAAGAAACTATGAATTTCTTCTTGAGAATATATATTCCATCAATACTAAATGTAGCTGCCCAACATACTGAGATTTTGACCGTTACTTTAGATCTCACTTATAATATATCAAAGCAACCTACACTTCATGATCAGATCCATTATTTTCTCAAGATTAAAAGTTCAGGTAAATAGAAGTTGTGAAATTTATTATTCATTTGACAGTCGTTAGGAGAATAATAAAACTCATAGCGGTCTAGTTCAATATGCCTTAACTCTTAAAACATATCTACATATCAATTAGAAGTTTCCACTTCCATGATCAAGACAAATCATCTTAGTTAATATGTTATAGTCTTCACAGATGAAATGCCTAATTTCACCACCGACTACGAACTAAAATTCTGAGTTTACAAAGAACCTATGATTTATATATTCTGTGACTTTTCACATAAATCACATACTATGCATCTCATGGACTATATGATAATGTCCAAATATTCATGTTATCATTATTTCAGATAATAATAAAACAACTTTATTAACCATAACATTAAGTCATATATAATGTCATACATAGTATCATACAATGGGATTTAAGGGCACTAATCCTAACAATCTCCCATTTGCCCTAAAGACTATTGCGTACTAATCTAACTCCCATTCCCTTCAAATGTGACCCATAAGTCCTTTGAGGCAAGGCTTTGGTAAAGGGATCTGCTAGATTATTTGCACTTTCAATCTTTGCTACCACTACATCTCCACGAGCAACAATGTCTCGAATGATGTGGTATTTTCTCTTAATGTGCTTTCCTTTCTTATGATTCCTTGGATCTTTGGATTGTGCAATTACTCCTTTATTGTCGTAAAACAATGTGATGGGAACTTGCTCCATTCTTACTACACCAAGATCAGAAAGGAATTTCTTGAGCCAAAAAGCTTCCTTTGCTGCTTCACAAGCGGCAACGTGCTCAGCTTCCATGATGGAGTCCGCAATACAAGATTGCTCAACACTCCTCCAACTTATGGCTCCACCTCCTAAGGTGAAAACACATCCTAAAGTGGATTTTCTAAAATCTAGATCCGATTGAAAGTCTGAATCTGTATAGCCAATGGGAATCAAATCCTCACTATGGTAAACAAGCATATAATCTCTCGTTCTTTTTAGATACTTGAGAATATGCTTTACTGCTTGCCAATGTTTTGGTCCTAGATTTGATTGATATCGGCTGACCATGCCAACTGAATAACAGATATCTGGTCTAGTACAAAGCATGACATACATGAGACTTCCTACTGCAGAAGCATAAGGGACTTGTCTCATCATATCTTTTTCCTCCTGAGTCTTAGGCCTTTGATCATCAGACAGAAGTACTCCATGTCTGAAAGGAAGTAATCCTTTCTTGAAGTTTTGCATGCTAAATTGTTCTAGAACCTTATCTATATATCCAACTTGTGATAAGCCTAACATCTTATTCTTGCGATCTCGCCAAAGCTTGATCCCTAGAATAAAGTTAGCCTCACCCAAGTCCTTCATATCAAATTGGCTTGACTACCAAACCTTTATTGATGACATTACTCCTACATCATTTCCAATGAGTAGAATATCATCAACATAAAGTACTAGGAACATTACTACTTTATCTCGATGTCTTTTGTACACACATGGTTCATCAAGATTTTGTTTAAAATCAAATGACTTGATTGCTTGATCAAATATGATGTTTCATGACCTAGATGCTTGCTTAAGTCCATAAATGGACATTTTCAACTTGCATACCATATGCTTTTGGTTCTTTGCTATGAAACCTTCCGATTACATCATATAGATTTCCCCTTCAAGATTGCCATTAAGAAATGCAGTTTTAACATCCATTTGCCAAATCTCATAATCATAATGAGCAGTAATGGATAAGAGAATTCTAATAGATTTAAGCATTGCTACTAGTGAAAAGGTTTCTTCATAATTAATACCTTCTTTTTGTGTATACCCTTTCGCCACTAGCCTTATTTTAAAGGTTTCAACCTTTCCATCTACCCCTCTCTTCCTCTTGTAAACCCATTTGCAACCAACATGTTTAATGTCGTTAGGCGCCTTTACAAGATCTCAAACTTGATTGGAATACATAGAATCTAATTCAGATTTCATAGTTTTGACCCAATGATGTGCATCTATTTCACCAAAGAGCCTTCTTCTAACTAGGAAAGTCAGCAAGCTACCGGAAGCGAAGCTTTTGTTGGCTCCCCCTTTGAATTTCCAATTCCTCTTTTTCGTTCTACTTAGGTGGAGTAATCCGAACTCTCGACAGAATATAAAAGAAGTATTTATTCCTGTGTAGACACCTCAACGAACTCATGTGGACACTCCTTATCCCGAGGACAATCTCTTAAATACACATTAAGATGTTGACCTGTTTTTCTTTTCTTTGTTGATTCCTCTCAATGAAATTTGCCATGTTGCACTAGCCTTGCTTTAAAGGTTTCAACCTTTCCATCTATCCCTCTCTTCCTCTTGTAAACCCATTTGGAACCAACAGGTTTAATGCCATTAGGCGCCTTAACAAGATCCCAAACTTGATTGGAATACATAGAATCTAATTCAGATTTCATAGTTTTGACCCAATGATGTGCATCTACATCATTTATTGCTTCTTCATAAGTGTAAGGATCAGTTTTGACCTCTTCTGAGATAGCTTCATAAGTTTCTCCCAGACCTATAAATCTTATAGGTGGCCTAACAATCCTCCCACTACGATGAGGCACTTGTGTACTAGACATCTCATGAGTAATATCTTGTGGTGTATCCGATACAACCACATCATCTCTAGTTTCATTCATGGGTTGTTCTTTTACAGGTTCATTCATTTCAGCCAATACAATTCTACTTCTAGGAGTATAATCATTCATATAGTCATTTTCCAAGTATTTCGCATTTGTACTAACAAACATTTTATTATTTTTATGACTATAGAATAAACCTCCAACAGTTCCTTTTGGATACCCTACAAAGAAAACTATTTCTGTTTTAGACTGTAACTTGTCAGACTTTCCTTTCAACACATGTGTTGGACAACCCCAATTATGAAGATGTCTCATACTAGGCTTATGCCCATTCCACAACTCTACAAGTGTTTTAGGAACAGACTTCAAAGGTACTAAATTCAAAAGATACATTGCAGTATTTAAGGCACATCCCCAAAAAGAAATTGGTAGAGTCAAATAACTCAACACAGACCTAACCATATCTAAAAGAGTCACATTCCTTCTTTCTGCTACACCGTTTTGTTATGGAGTTCTAGGTGTAGTCAATTGGGATATAATCTCATTTTCAATTAAGTAATCCTTAAAATCCCCAAGAAGGTATTCGCCACCACGATCAGATCGAATGGGTTATATGTGTTTACCCAATTGATTCTCAACTTCAGCCCTAAACTCTTTGAACTTTTCAAAGGCTTCGGACTTTTGTTTCATTAGGTACACATAACCAAATCTAGAGTAATCATTTGTAAAAGTAATGAAATACTCATAGCCAACTCTTGCTTGGATTGACATAGGACCACATACATCTGAATGTACTAGTTCTAGCAAATCTTTGGCTCTTCTACCTTTTGCATTAAAAGGTCATTTGGTCATTTTGCCTTCCAAACAAGATTCACAAATTGGAAAATCATCAAAGTCCAATTGCTCTAAGAGACCAACTTTGATCACTCTTTGAATCCTATTTGAATTAATATGACCCAAACATAAATGCCAAAGATATGCATCACTAGTAGAAGGAAACTTTCTCTTTAATGATTTTACATGACAGTCATTATCTAATTCAAAATTATATAATTCATGCTTATCAGGAGTTACAATATAAAAACCATCAACAATATTGCTAGAACAGATAAACACTTTACCCTTCTTTATTACAACATTGTCTTTAAAGATAACACATATCTATGTTTACCTAAATAAGTTACAGAAATTAAATTCCTACGAACATTAGGTACATATAAACAGTCTTCCAATATTAAAACCCTAGACTTAAAGTATAAATTAAAAACTCCAACAGCTACAACCGGAATCCTGCTCCCATCAGCC
This sequence comes from Quercus ilex subsp. ballota, assembly GCA_032727855.1. Taxonomy (NCBI): domain Eukaryota; kingdom Viridiplantae; phylum Streptophyta; class Magnoliopsida; order Fagales; family Fagaceae; genus Quercus; species Quercus ilex. The sequence goes on along the minus strand of CM064914.1, from coordinate 14,475,566 downwards.
AAAGTAAGAAACAATTCCCCTTCATTAAGCTTTTTGGTCTCCTAGAACCCTTGCAAAGAATTGCAGATATGATTAGTACAACTTGAATACACACACCAGGAATCCATGGGATTTTTTAATAAACATATTTCAAGGAGGAATGAACTTTTCATACCCTTATTATTGGCAGCCTTGAATTTTGGACAATTCCTCTTCCAATGTCCTTTCTTACCACAATGGAAACACTTTCCTTTGATCTTCTTTCCTTTGTTGGCAACCCCTAAGGCAAATTGTTTACCATCTTACTTGGTGAAGTCCTTCTTCTTCTTCTTCTTACCCTTGCCTTTCGACTTAGGTTGAGAAATAGAAGTTTCAACCATATTAGCATTTACAATAGAAGTACCAACAATGCCTTTCACCGCTACCAATTCATTCATTAATTTAGACAAAGAATAAATCTTTTTGTTCATATTATATTAAGTCTGAATTCTTTGAATGATTCTGGTAGTAACTGGAGTATCATATCCACTTGGGATTCTCCATCAATATCGGCACCTAAAACCTCTAATGTATTCAGATTAGAGATCATTGTAAAACAATGCTCTCTCACTGAACTGCCTTCAGCCATTTTGGTATTATAAATTTGCCTCACAGTTTCTTACCTTACAGAATGACCTTTCTCACCAAACATCTCCTTCAGACTTAGCATTATGTCTGAAGCTAGTTCTACATCCTGCATTTGATGCTATAGAACATTTGAGATAGATGCTAGAATGTAGCACTTGGCCATTTCATTAGATTTTTGCTAACGATCATATCGCTGTTTTTCCTCAAGAAGAGCATCTAATGAAGGAAAGCTAGGACATTGTTGAATAAGCATATATTTGTGCTCTTCAGCTGTAAGAACAATGTCCAAATTTCTTTTCCAGTCAACATAGTTGGATCCAGTCAGTTTGTTTTGATTAAGAATAGTAACAAGTGGGCTAAATGATGCCATGTTCAAATTTGAAAATAATAAACATGAATATAATAAGTAAACTGGACATTATCAATTTAGCATATAAACATATAGTATGGAATCTTAATAAAACCATAATAGTATATATGCAACGACAACCCAATCCAATATTCAATATCCCTCAGCATAGAGTGAATATAAAATACCTATGATTGATTGAGAACTATTCTCATTATTAGTGCCATCATGATAATTCTTATCAAACACTAATAATATATCATTATACATTTGGCCTCTAAATAATTATAGTAAGAACTCAGCATAGAGGATACTATAATATTTAGTCTAGTGTATACCATTGTCTAGAATCGTGTGCAATCACCTTTCATACCCTTAACGGGCTTATTTTGTAGTACTATGATACAAAACACCCTTCGCATGGAATGCAAAGCTCAAGGCTAAGACAAGGTGTTTGATCAAACTACTATAAACCAAGAAATTCAATCCTGTAGTACCATGAAATAAATACTCTCTGCATGGAATGCTAAGCTCGAAGCAAAGACAAAGTATATATTTCACACTACTATGAACCGACAATGGAGGCCATGAGATCCAACTCTTGTATCTCCCTCCCACTAGATGTTTTAAAAGAAAGGTTTTTAATTATAAAACATGTGTAATCTAATTACACATAGCCTTGCTCTTTATACATGTGAAAACACTTAGGAAAAATTCTGAATTTCTAGTTTTCGATTGATTGAATGTGTGTCTCGATTAGTCGAAAAAAATTAATAAATTCATACCTGACAATCTGCCTAGCTTGATTGGTACTTGATAGCTTCTCGATCAATTGAAAAAGAACATTCCATCGATCGACTAGCAATTGGGTATCAATCGAATCGAGTAGATTGGCCACTGTTTCACTCGATCGATCGAAAGTAATTTTCAATCGATCGAAACTCGTGAAACATGAATTTCCAAAATTTTTCTCAGGCAATTTTCAATGGTTTATCATAAATGACAGGTTATTTAGACCCCTTAAACAACCAGATTGCGTAGCCTAGATTAATTAGCCAAGTTGTTACTTAGTCAAATTAAGCAATTCTAGGTTAAAACAATCCAAACAATCATATCAAGAATAATAATGCAGCGGAAAATAAATAACACAAGATATGATCACCCAGGAAACCACACGGTAAAAACCTGGGGAGGATTTGACCCACCGATCCTCAAGGCTAATCTGAATTCACTATGAAAGAATTGAAGTTCATACAAAAGGACTACAAGCTCCCCGCTCGACTTCCTAATGCTACCCACCAGTAGAACTTCCTAACATGACCACGCGCAAGCTCCGAATCCACGGACTACTTCTTTCTTGAATTCCTCAATCAGCTACAAGCTCTCCGCTTGCTTTTCTTTTAAGTTCCAATTGTTGCAACAGTAATGATCTTCAAGATGTTGAAATTATCTCTACCATGAAAACCCTAAGTTTTGTGTAAAGGAAAGCTCCTCAAAGATCTCACAAGAGATTCACACAAAACAGCAATGTATGAGCAACAATACAATATGGACAACCTTCAAAAACGTGGCTAGGGTTTAGTTTATATACCTAGGGTAAAAACATAAAACCCTAAACGTTTAAAGAAGTAGGGCTGAGTTGGAAATTCTGCAGAAAATTCAACCTGTTCGATTTTCGATCGATCGAGTCTATTCTTCGATCGATCGAGCCAGGCCAAAAGTCCCAAGTACTTCTGCAGCCACTCGATTCCAACTTTACAAGAATAAACCAACTTTGAGCAAGTCTAAATAAGACTGAATACAATGTTTTGATCATGGTTTGCCAACATTACAAATTAGAGTTCTAAATACATAAAATCCTAAGACCTTAGAACCTAACAAACTCCCCCTTTGGCAATCCGTGACAAAACCTTAACTAACAGCTCAAAGTTTTACAAATGAAAAGCCCTTTACAAAGATAATGCTCATAAAATTCAATTCAGCCTAACTACTATCCATAGTTGCAAGTGTAGACAGCAGCTTAGTTGAATCAACCTGTATAATCCTGAAATACTCAACAAACGCATAAACGCATGTGTGACAGTAAAGAGTAAAACAACAGGTATAACATTCTTGTAAGATTCACACAACACAAAATAAAGACATATATGAATGAACAACTCATAAATATAAGTCAATAAGCAGTGAATCACAAAACAACAAGAATCAATGAATATAACATGTATATCAATCAATGTTACTCCCCCTAACATGAATATCCCCAAAAATGATATACAAAGTGAAGCACCTAAATACAATCTAAAAACTCCACAAGCTCCTCTAAAACAAGAAAAACTCCCCCTAACTACAAAAACACATTACAAGTCAAAAACTCCACTCCCCCTTTTTGTGACGGAATGCCAAAGGGCAATCACAAGTCGCCATCAAAAGGAGGTGGTGAGTGTGAATGAAGACGTACAAAATCAGCTCGGAGAGCATGAATCTCGTCCATCAAGTCCACCAAAATCTGACCATGAGCCGCCTGAACGGTCATGACAGTCTCCAAAGTACGACGAACATCGAAGTCGGCCGAAGGAGGTGGAGGAACATCAGCAGCAGCATCATCATCACCAACTGGATCAGTAATATCCTCACCAGCAAGACCTGCAGAAGAAGAAGGAGGAGGTGCGCTACTAGAGGGCTCAGACCTAGGGTGTTTAGAACTAGCTCGAAGATGAGCGGCCCTTTGTCTAAGAAAAGACGCACCTATAGGAGCAATCACATGAACGGGCTCAGAGGAAGGAAAGCCACTAAGATCAAGATAGAGAAGAATCCTATGAATGAAAATAGGATGTACAAGAGCATGAGCAGTAGATGAACTCCTATAAACTTCGTTCAAAGAACGAAGAAAAAGATGGGGAAAGCTAATAGGAGCATCAGTAACTAGAGCGTACAAAAATACACACCTCTCAAGAGGAATGGTGTGAACATGGGAAATAGGCCAGATCGAATGGCAAGCTATCCTAAAGAACAGATAGTGTAACCCGGAGAGCTCAGCAGAAGTGATCCGAGGATCAGAACCCCACTGGACAGTAGTACCAGTGATGTAAGACAAAACATCGCTAATCTCGGGAGACTCAGCATAAGGATAGACAGGATGCTGGACCAATGGTACCCCTAGAGCATCAGCCACTACCCGAGGAGTAATGGTGTACTCTACGCCTCGTATCCAACTCTTGACTAGAGTGTTGGAATCATAGATGCGGATAGAGATGTTCGAATAGAACTCTCTAATCAAGGCAGAAGGTGGAGGAGGATCAGAAACATCCACCAAGGGTAACCAACCCCGACGCTCAAAATTTGCCCTAATGGCAGGATCAAGTTCATCTAACCGCACAGAACGCTCAGCCCAAATCTTTCTCTTAAGGTTTAGCATCTCAAAAATCTCTTGGTTTTTCTCACTCGAAAACTTCTCACTATCAAAGGATGGAGGGGGTGAAGGAGAAGGTGAGGGAACATTCCTACGGGCTCTAGTCTTCCTAGGCATAGTGCTAAGGAAAGGACAGAGACACAAAGAGAAAACCACAAAGAATAAGAAAAAACAAAACCAAGGGCAGACTGCAAATTAGCACAATAAAGAATATAGAACAAAAATCTATATGATGCATGAACAATAAAATATTGTGATGCATGATCTAATGCAGTAAACAATTAAGTTTAATTGAGAGTAATTTGACAAAATTGGCTTGAGCTAGGAATTTCTATAAAAAATCCCAAAAATTTGAAAACCACTTGTTGAATTTTTAAACAAATTGATGAATTGAGCATCACATAACACAACTCACAGAGTATAATGCTTAATTACATCCAAACAATAAGCCAATTTCATCAAATTCAACTCAATTTCACAAAAGCCCCAATTCGGATCAAGAACAAACCCTAGAATTTTCAATTTTTCATCAAACTCAAAATTGATCAAATTAACCACCAAGGATCATTTTCATGATGTGTCCCCACAAAAACCCAATGATCAATTGCATAAATTATGGCTTGAAACAAAAGAAAATCCCAAAATAGCATATTGCGAAAATCGCCCCTAAATTCATGAAAATATGCATGAAAAAATGAAAATAAATTCAAAAGGAAGGGCAAAAGGGTCTTACCGGCTTGAGGAAAGAGAGATCTTGCAAAAACAACGGAGGAAAACGACAAAAATCTCTAAGGTGGAGCCTTGCCAACGCGGAGAGAGAGAAAAATTTTGAAAAGTTTTGAATAGAACCTTTGAAAAAGTCAGAACTGATCTTTTAAAAAACTTTTCCACGATATTCGATCGATCGAAAATTACATTCAATCGATCGAAAAGCACAGTCATTTTAAGACAAATGAGAGCACTTTTTCGATTGATCGAAAAACAGGCTGGATCGATCGAAATGGGCAGAGGCTCACTAAATTTTGGAAAAATCACAGTTTTTGAAAAACACAAGCCTAATTTTGAAAATAACTCCTCAAAGCATTAAATTGAAGAAACAAAATGCATGAGTATGAGATGAAATGCTTTTTCAAAAACCCAAAATTTTGAACCCAATTTTTAAAACAAATTTCAATCAAATTCCCATTGAATTTTCTCAAGCAACAAATATGTTGTGCATAAATCTCAAGATATTTTCAAACTTGGTTGGTCAGACCAAAAACACACACTAGCATGTACAGAGTTTAACAAAGAGTAACTTGTGTAGTGTGTGATACTAGCAAAAACTTGAGATACATGTGAGGTGATATGTGAATAGTAATCAATCACAAAGTCTACAAAATTCATCACATAGAATTCAAAAGAGACTATCACCTAAAGAGTTACATCCTATAACTCCCACATCTCCTAGAACAAAAGCTTGCAATCATGTAAGTTTCTTGTATTTTGCCCCATTATTTAGGTGAAATTTGGCATCAAGCCTAATAGTACACACCGGTTTGAATTAAGTGAATTGGCATCAAGCCTAATAGTACACACCAGTTTTAATTATTAAGCATTTAACAGAGGCTACACCTTATGTTCTTTTTGTGCATGTGCTACACTTTCTCGAGCACAAAATCTTATGATATGCACTAAGGTGTTCATGATTGGCTAGTGAACAGTGGTGAGATGGTTATTTATGCCTTTCTCAAAAGGATCAAGTCCGACAGTCAAATAACATGTGACTTCAAGATCAAGACAAAGTAATTAATAACCATAAACATCTTTCCCACACAACATGCACTACAAAGCTTCAACTAGTCAAGTGCAATAAATAAGCTCATCAAAGCTAAATAAGGTACATAAGACATTTTATGTGTAAATAAATTGACCAACCTTGTTTTCAAAAATCAAGAAAAATCATGTTAAACATAATTTTTGCTTCCTCCTTTTCCCTTTTTTTTTTTTATTTTTTTTTATTTTTAAAAGAGAAAACAAATAAATCCTAGAATGAAATGCATGAATTTAATGCAATGCAAGTCCTAGAACAAAAACACAAAAAAAACAAAGAACAATGGTCACAAAAGAATAGAGCAATGAAGCACAAGGACCATGTCAGAAAGACTCAATTAGTTCGAGTCTTTTGCATCCAAAACTTTTTAGATGCACCACGAGCATTGGAGTTCTTATTCACATTCGAGTGATTCCCAACTCCAGGATTGGAATAAAGGTTTAACACCTTTACCAATTCACCAATTAATGCCATAGGATCTTGTGCTTGAGGCACAGGCAATTTTGGTTTATTTGCTCTCTTATCAGCTTGAAGCTTGTAACAGTTAGGACGAATGTGTCCAGACTTACCACAATAATGACAAACCCAAGCAGGTTTACCATGCATCTTGTCCTTAGATTTGGTAGGCTCCTTAGGTTTAGATTCTCTTAAGTCTACCCTAATCTTCTTAGGTGGTGAAACTTCTACAGGTTTAACTACCTCACTCACAGGTGGTTTGACAGTTTCACTCACAACCTCACTCACAGAAGGTTTAGAAGAAGAAGAAGGAACAAAAGTAGTGGAATGTGGTCCAGAATCAAAGATGCTTTCAACATATCCTAACCCAGTTTTATCAGATGGATACTTTTGAACATTCAGCATGTGATCAAGTTTAGAACTAGCAGATCTAGCAACAGATAAATCATGTTCCAAAGTTCTAACTTTATCAAGTAAAAGCATGTTCTCAGATTTAACATTATTCAAAAGCTCATTAGCATCAAACAGTTTAACAAGCAAATTTCTCTTTTCAAGCTCAAGAGAATCAATTTTCTTTAGGCCAAGTTCAACTTTCATAGCATCCTTTGCAGCAATTTTGCAAAGTTTGTTATAGGCCTCTTGAAGATCTGCATCTTCAGAGAGTTCCCCATCAGAAGGGTTCTTTTCAGCAGATATGCTTTCATTGACTATAGCAGTAGCCGTAAAAGCAATGAAGTTTCCATCCTCGTCACCACCGGACTCATCATCAGAAACCTCATTATCACTAAGGGTTATAGCCATAGCTTTACCCTTAGTCCTCAAGAATGTAGGACATTCAGATTTCACATGACCATACCCTTGACAGCCAAAACACTGAGGACCCAAAGAGTTATTAGAAGATTGACCAAAATTTTCTCTAGGTTTTTCAAAATTGTTAACCTTAGTGGGATCATTCTTCCTAAAATTTCTAGGTTCAGCACTGTATGTACCTCTTGCCTTTCTATTTGTATTCCTAAGAAAGTTCTTAAAGTTTTTGGCAAGATAGGCAATCTCTGTAGCAGAGAGCTCATCATCAAATCCACCACCATCAACATCATCAACTGACTTAAGAGCCATTGATTTGGATTTGTTCACTTTAGGTAGGTCAGACTCATAGGATTGAAGAGATCCTACAAGCTCATCAACAGGGATGGAGTCCACATCCTTGCTTTCAGTGATGGCAGTCAATTTGGGTCTAAAGTCTTCAGTTAAAGATCTAAGAATCTTCCTAACAATCTTAGGTTGATCATGGATTTCACCCAAATTAAAAGCAGAATTAACAATATCATTCAGTTTGGCATAAAATTCATCAAAGGATTCATCATCAGACATCCTAATGCTTTCAAACCTAGAAGTTAATTGCTGCAGTTTGTTTATCTTAACTGCCTTTGTGCCTTCATGCACAGTTTGGAGGATTTTCCAAGCAGTATGAGCAACCTCAACATTAGAGATCCTCTTAAATTCCTCCATAGAAACAGCATTAAAGATGGCATTCATAGCTTTGCTATTGAATCCAGCTGCTTCTTTTTGAGAAGTTTGCCACTCACTCACAGGAGTAGCGGGCTTCTCCCATCCGTATTCAACGGAATTCCAAACTCTTTCATCAATGGATTTCAGGAATGCTTTCATCCTTACTTTCCAATAAGCATAATTATTCCCATCAAAATGAGGAGGAACAAACAGAGAGTGTCCATGCTCCATGACAACAGGGGTCAAGGATCAGCTCAGAGATTAAAGATCTCAAACAAAAAGAGCTACCTACTCTAATACCACTTGACAGGTTATTTAGACCCCTTAAACAACCAGATTGCGTAGCCTAGATTAATTAGCCAAGTTGTTACTTAGTCAAATTAAGCAATTCTAGGTTAAAACAATCCAAACAATCATATCAAGAATAATAATGCAGCGGAAAATAAATAACACAAGATATGATCACCCAGGAAACCACACGGTAAAAACCTGGGGAGGATTTGACCCACCGATCCTCAAGGCTAACCTGAATTCACTATGAAAGAATTGAAGTTCATACAAAAGGACTACAAGCTCCCCGCTCGACTTCCTAATGCTACCCACCAGTAGAACTTCCTGACACGACCACGCGCAGGCTCCGAATCCACGAATTACTTCTTTCTTGAATTCCTCAATCAGCTACAAGCTCCCCGCTTGCTTTTCTTTTAAGTTCCAATGGTTGCAACAGTAATGATCTTCAAGATGTTGAAATTATCTCTACCATGAAAACCCTAAATTTTGTGTAAAGGAAAGTTCCTCAAAGATCTCACAAGAGATTCACACAAAACAGCAATGTATGAGCAACAATACAATATGGACAACCTTCAAAAACGTGGCTAGGGTTTAGTTTATATACCTAGGGTAAAAACATAAAACCCTAAACGTTTAATGAAGTAGGGCTGAGTTGGAAATTTTGCAGAAAATTCAACCTGTGCGATTTTCGATCGATCGAGTCTATTCTTCGATCGATCGAGCCAGGCCAAAAGTCCCAAGTACTTCTGCAACCACTCGATTCTAACTTTACAAGAATAAACCAACTTTGAGCAAGTCTAAATAAGACTGAATACAATGTTTTGATCATGGTTTGCCAACATTACAAATTAGAGTTCTAAATACATAAAATCCTAAGACCTTAGAACCTAACAATAAACAAACAACCAACATAAGAACATGATATACAAAGATTGATATCAAAACTTAATTTCATTGATGCTATAGCCTTAAAGTTCAATTTAACATACTTAAATTCAAATTTAAACAACACTATAACATCAATATCAGTTTTTATTAAACCATAGTTTCAACAACCATGCAGAAAATTAAATGCATAATCTTCTAATAAAATGAAACAAATATCTCTAATTCCAAAACTCACAAAATATGTTATACAAATTCAAAATTGAAAACCTGGCTCTGATACCATTTGATGGAAATATGAATGTATGCAACGAAAAATTAACAGATTTACTTCATTTGCAATTAATAACATATGCCATGTAAGTTTCAGAATATAAGAACAAGAGAGTGTACCTTGATGCGGTGAAATTTAAAACCAAAAATTAGAAGCACTCGGGAACACTCTTAATCTTCACTCCAATTCCACTGATGTCCAAGAACTGTGGTCTCTCAATCAGTTATATGTGTATGTTCTAGAGTGAATGAAAGAGTGTCCAACACTCACATACATACCATTTCATATTCTTACAAAATTCTGTATGTTTCTCCTGTAATAACTGATTAACTAATTGGGCTAGCCTTTTGAGCCTTTCCAATTTGGTTTTAGTATGTGGCTTGGAGTGGGACCAAAAGTGAACAAATAAGACACTAGCTCCAATGGGTCTTGGGCTTTTCTGTCAACTTTTGACAAGTCCAAAGTTACCATTAGTTAAAATCAACTCTTGAGAAGATTTTATTATACATGCAACCCCTTCATAAAATATTTGTAGTAATACAAAGTCATAAATGTAGCCACTTTGTAAATTACTACATCTTAATCCTTGAATACCCAGTTTAATAATTTAAGTTATTTATCATATATTCATGAAATCCAATTTCATAAATATATATACTTTAGTAACTATTTACTAAAGTAGTTAGGCCTAACATTTTGAATAACAAACCTATTAAACTTATCTCAAGGGAATATTTTGTGTCTCTATAAAGAGACTATAAATTCTATCTTGAGAATATATGTTCCATCAACACTAAATGTGGCTGCCCAACATACTGAGGTTTTAACCGTTACTTTAGATCTCACTCCTAATATATCAAAGCAACCTACACTTCATGGTCAGGTCCATTATTCTCTCAGGATTAAGAGTTCATGTAAATAGAAGTCGTGAAATTTATTATTCATTTGACAGCCGTTAGGAGAATAATAAACCTCATAGCGGTCCAGTTCAATATGTCTTAACTCTTAAAACATATCAACATATCAACTAGAAGTTTCTACTTCCATGATCAAGACAAATCATCTTAGTTAATATGTTATAGCCTTCGCAGATGAAATGCCCAATTTCATCACCGACTACGAACTAAAATTCTGAGTTTACAAAGAACCTGTGATTTATATCTTTTGTGACTTTTTGCATAAATCACATACTATACATCTCATGGACTATATGATAATGTCCGAATATTCATGTTACCATTATTCCAGATAATAATAAAACAACTTTATTAATCATAACATTAAGTCATACATAATGTCATATATAGTATCATACAATATGATTTAAGGGCATTAATCCTAACAGTGTTGTCAGTATGGTCGGATATGGTGATTTTTGTAATATTTTGGGTAGCAATGGGAGCTTTGTTAATGGCTGGTAGCTTAGGCTCATCCCCTCTTTTGCTTCATAGCACTTTCCTATAGTATTTAATCACTAAAGGGAGCAAGTAGTAGTTCCTCGTCCTTTTAATTGGGGATGTGGATTAGAGATGACGCTAGTCTTCTAGTAGTAGAACAAGGAAATCACAGTGCAAGGTTCTCAAAAATTTAGACTATGAAAGAAAATAGCTTGAAAAAAAGCCTTGAAAACTTGGAACAACGACACTATTTTGGCGACCTACAAACATGAATAAGTACTTGGGATTGGGATGGCCATGGGAAGGGTATGGATCGGGTATATATATACACTACCTAAAATGTTTGCCTGTGGATACCCGGATACCAATACCCATTATTATCCATATCCAATTCTTACCCGGATATATTATCCATGGATATCTATACCCTACTCAAAACCCATTTAATTTTTTCTTTTTAAAATCCAAAATATTTTAACTTAAAAACTAACCAATAACTTTATCTTAGAAAAGAAAAAACTAATCAATAACTTTGAAATTAGATGTATCTGCTTCTTCTTCTTCTTCTTCTTTTTCTTTTTCATTTTTTTTATTTTTTAGATAGGGATAGAAATTTTATTAGATAAAATTTTATAATACACTTTCTAATACATGCTCACAAAGCCTCACAAACACAGAGCACATGAGCAAAAAAATCCCAGTAGCTTACCCTTTCTCATACTTGTGTTGTTCACGCGCTCACGTGCCACCACAGCCACGATTCTTGGCAATTCTGTGAAGCATTTAACCTCCGCAACATTGATTTATGTTCCACGCACTGTTTGGGGCTCTGTTAGGTAGTAGATCAAGAAGTTGAGTTCTAGATTTTAGAGAGAGAGAGAGAGAGAGAGAGAGAGAGAGAGAGATTGGATAAATATGAAGTGTTTGGCTCTAGTTTAGAGAGAGAAAGGATGAGAGGTTGGGAACCACCATCTCGGTGGTGGCGGTTGGGCTTCACGACGAAGCTAGGAGGCTGTGCCTCGTTTAGATCGAAAAGAGGGTAAGACCAATCCAGATCAAGAGAGGTTATATGTTTCGGTTTTAGAGAGAAGTTGAGGTTAAGATGTGAAACCACCACTGATGGTGGCGGTGATGAGCTTGAAAGGCTTCGGCCATGGTCGTCTGAGATAGAGAGACAATTTAGATCTGAGGATTAGAGAGAGATTTCAAGGTTGAGAGAGTTGGTTCAGAGATAGAGAAGTCCACCGTAGTGGTGGTGCTAGTGATTGGAGTAATGAGTTCAAGGTACTTGGCCATGGAGGCTCGGGTGAGAGAAAGAGTGTGAGTGAAAGTGAGAGAGTTAGGATTTTTTTTATTATATATATATGGGTCGGGTATGGATAATATCCATACCCTACCCGAACTATTCGGGTAATATCCTTACCCTACCCGATTAGGTTCTACCCATGAAGAACTGGGTATTACCCAAAACATTTGGCCTTCCTTACTTGGGAATAAGGGTCAGCAATGGGCCGGGCTTCTTTTTACTTGGCCTATGCACCTAGTGGTCTGTTGACCAGTCAATAGGCTAGGTTCGGACAAGCCAGAAGTGAAAATCTGTACCCATGGACCTGTGGCAATACCCAATTTGTTTATTTTTAGCGGGCTGGGCCTTATAGGTCAAGTCTAATGGGCTATCCATGAGCTTTTAACGAAGGCTTCAATAGGCTTATAAAATTTAATTAAAAATTATAGTTATATTGTACAGAAATGTAGTTCATAACATTTTCACAACAAATCATAAATGGCAGGTTGTTACAGGTTGTTATTAATGGGTAAAAAACTAGTTTTAGTGATAGATTCAAATTATAACCAATAATAAATAACAACTTATGATTTGTTGTGAAAATGTTGTGGACGAAGCACTTCTCTATATTGTATTACAACCACAAATTGTCACATCGATCTATTAAATATACTTAAAAAAATTGTTAACTAACTTGTGTTGATTGGAATAAATAAGTAAATTGGTGTATTTATGAATATATATTATAGAGAATATTAGAGTGAGGAGAGTTGCATCATTACAAAATGTCTAAATTCCAACTAAATAAAAAATAAAAATAAAAAATAAAAAATTGAATTCCTAGCTTTGACCATTGGTGGAGCCCAGCTAACAGTAAAATATTTTATTAAGAAAATAATTAATTTATTTTGTTTAAAATTTTAGAGTGAGGATAATTGCATCACTACAAAATGTCTACATCCCAACTTGGGGAAAAAAAAAAAATCTGAATTCCTTTGGCCATTAGTGGAGTATAGCCAACAGTAAAATATTTTTCTAAGAAAAGAATCATTTTTTTTTTTTTAAAGGTGGGAATCAATGTTTTTTTTAATAGAAAGAATTAAAGCTTATTTACATCTTTTTTTACAATCAAAATCTATTTAATTTTTTAAATTAAAGGTTTAACCATTTTTTTTCTACCTTTTAGTTAAAAAAAAAAAAGTCCAAGGGTTATTATTATTATTTTTAAACAAATCAAAGTTACTTGACTACTAGGAAAATATATATTTCATAAGCATAATTTAATACAACTACTTTAAGTATTCTAGTGATTAAAAGTCTGTTTGGGAACAACTTTTTTAACTAAAACTGAAAAGGTTTTGCTAAAAGTACAGTAAATAAAACTAAAAGATAGCTGAAACAGTACAGTAGACCCATGAATAGTACCAAAAAATGCAATGAGACCCCTGAATAGTACCAAAAATAAGTTGAATAGCAGCAAAAATAAGTTAAATAGTAAAAAAAGCTAGTTTTTTAAGTCAATGCCAAACTCAAACTAAGTGTGAGATCTTAAAGTTTTTCTCTCATGTTTCAAATTTGACTCCGATTCTTCCAAATTATTTTGTTATAAATTCCGAGTTATTTGGTTGGCCCATGGCTTGCCTCACCCCCACTGTGCTAGTAGGCTACTCATGTGCCTCAACAATACTGGGTTGGGTCGACAATTAGCCTAGTGGGCCAACAGGCTACTAGGCCAGGCCATGAGCTATTATAGGTGACCCTTATTTGAAAACAATTAGATAACATTCAAAGAGAAGATCCAACACCACAAAATTATGCTGAAGAAGCTTATATATATGAAGAGCTTTATGAGTTTTGAGTTTCTTTATAGAGGAGCAATTTCAGAAACACAAAACCAAAATTCTCTGGTTAACAAGCCCAAAATTCAGAAGGAAGTATAAAATAAAAAAATAAAAAAAAAATAAAGGAGTCATATATGGATAAAATGAGGAGAAATAATATTTAAGAACTAAGGATATACCATCTCACACCTTTGGCGCTATAGTCACTTTGCAAGTATAAGTACTAGTGGGGGGGGGGGGGGGGAAGTCAAGGTTCAAGTCTCCAAGAAGGAGTTTCACACACATATACACTTAGATTAAGATAAAGTAAAATTTCTATCATACATTGCTCTTTAGTCTCTCAATACATTGCTCTTCAAGTTTTGCTTGCATTATCTTGGATGAGGCTGGGTTGTAGTTTTTGTTTGTAGTTTCTATTTGTTTTTGCAATAAAATTTCTTCTCTTCAAAAAAATAATAATAATAAAACACCGCCCTGGAAAACGATTAGCGTAGTTGACTTTGTCAAGAAACCGAGCCCCCGCCTTACCCCAAAAAAAGGCATAGATTTATCTTTATCCGAGGAAGGTGAGGCATATCATGGATAGATTTTTTTGTGAATAATTAATGGAATTATTTGTTTCTTCCAAACATCTCTGTCTGATAATTATTTAGCTCTCTCATGAAAATGATGGATTACCAACTCCTCGCAAGTGAGAGCTACTCAGAACTTGACTCTCATCGAAGGTGCAATTTTTTTTGTTTTTCCCAATTGTATGAACACTCTCACTCGTTCAAACCTATAGTTGTCATTCTTTATAAAAATAAAAATAAAAAGGTTTTTTTTATTTTATATATATATATATATATATATATATATGTTGAAATCATCCAAAGCTATGCTCATACAAGTATAAGTCTATGAAAGAGCAAATTCAAGGAAGAAATCATCCAAATTGTGCATAGTCACGTATAAAGGATTCTGCCAACTTCATAGATACTTTTGTTCTAACTTAGAAGTTGATGAAATGTGAACTGAAACATGTTGATTCAAAAATGAATTGTTTATTGTTACCACCCTCAAGTCAAATCCCTAAAATTATAAAAATACTAATAATGATTGAATGCACAAACTAGGTGTTACCAAGTTAGTTCTAATATTACATGTTATGATTTGAAAAATAATTAGCCACATTTGCTTTCGAGGTGGGTTTCTCTCCTTCAGCTTGTTGGGTAATGGTTACCTAATGGGCAGCGTGAGTTAATATATGCATGTGTTTTGAATTTTTCTTTACTGATGTATAATGTGTATTCGGCCCCCAAACCAAAATTCCCAGCACCACCCTTACTGGATGATATCTTAGTAGTAAAAAATTTCCTGAAAATCTAATTTTATAGATGCATGCTTTGTGAAATTCAAGCAAGAAGCCCACCTGGCATAAATGCTAACGTTAGTGTATCACATTATATTATATCACATTGATATGTTAGTGTATTGTTTTTTAATGCAATTGCATAATACATTGATTTGCGAGTCAAATATAATGCAGTCATATTATTACCCCAAAAAAAAAAAAACATACAACTTTCTCGCTTTTACTAGAAGATATAATTGATAGACAAGAAGAGGCCAAATATTTCCCAACTTGGAAAATTCAAATTAGTTATACTAGTACATTATTATTTGTTTCATTATTTTGATGTGTTCATGCTTCTGGTAGAGGCTGCCCTCCAGGAATGCCTTAAACAGAAGTAGCGATCTTTCTAGTTGTGTGGCCGGAGCTGAGTGGGAAGCTCCTCTGACGGAGGCGAAGGATAGTTGGGTGTTAACATATACTTTTTGTCCATCCACCAACCTACAAGATAAAATAAATCACGAAAAAGAATACCATTTGGAACCAATGAAGACAACAATATAAATATAGACTTTGTTTTCCCTCAAACCATGCTCTGTAAGGCACGGTTGTATTTAGTCCCAACTCCTTTGCTGATTCATTTATTAATGTCCAAGTTCTGATAAATGGGATAACTGAATCTTGATCTCCGCTATCAAATTACATAAAAATGAAGTAATGATATTTATATATTTTTTACTGTATTATATCTTATATTGCGGTTAATTAAGTAGGGCAACAAAAGTGTTACACATCATTACGTGATAGTATTGGACATTATAACCCTTATTCTCTATTGGTAATTTACCTTCCTTCGACAAGAAGAAACTTTCTTTAAAAAAGAAAAGATAAGTAGAAACTATTCATGGATAATGATAATCCAAAAAAGCAAAGTAACACACGCAATAAAAATATTAAAAAAAATGCACTTAAGTTTTTTTTTTTTTTTTTTTTTTTGAGGATCCAACAGAAAATTTTTATTAGGTAGTAACGGCTAAATCAGCCTGAACAACACATGAAATATCTGGTGGTACATCTTCCATCCAAACAAATAAAGAGGGCGAGTTAGTAGCCCATCTAGCCAATGCATGAGCAACCCTATTGCCTTGTCGGCGTACATGAACAAAGCTGATTTTATTGAAAAAAGAAGTTAACACCTTAACATCTTAAATCAAGTGTCCATGGAGTGCTAAGGATTGTTCTGGGTTATTGAGTTCCTTTGAGATTGTGTCTGAGTCCCCTTCAAAAACAACTGAGGTTATTCCAATCTCTAAGGCAAATTCAACTGCTCGTCTTGCTGCAAATGCTTCCACTTGTGCCACCGTAGTTGGTTGAGTGATTTGCTTGATAGAGAAGCCATCACTGCTCCTTCAGAATTGTGGATGACCACTCCAATACCAACTTTCCCTGTCCCTGTGAAAATTGCGCCGTCATAGTTCACCTTAAAAACTCCCAGGTCTGGTGGTTCCCACTTCGTATGCATCGCCTGTTGCTGCCTCGATTTGACTGGGTGGAGATTTTGGAATTCAGCTTTCCGTTCCTTTGACAGCTGGTCTATGCGATGTAATGGGCACGTTACATCGTTAACTCGAGCCTGGTTCCTTCTATTCCAGATTGACCACGCCATGAAAGCTAATAACGCTGGGTCTCTGTTTTCCTTGAAAGCACATTCAAAGACGTCTAGTGTTGTTTTCCCATTCATCGTTGCCAGCCAGCTCCATTGAGGGTTCGAACTCCAAGCTTCCTGCAATTCAGAACAAAAAAATAAAGCATGTGAGCAGTCTTCAGCCATCATCTTGCAACTCTCACAAGTTGCTTCAGTGATGACTTTCCTCTTGCATAAATTGGACTTTGTTGGAAGAACATCCCTACAAGCCCGCCACAGAAATTTTTCACCTTACTAGGGACTTCCAGCCTCCAAAGTTCTCTCCAAAAACCAGGATTTATGGCTGGAACCTGATTCGTAGTCTCCCTTTCATTCAGAAACTGATAGCCCGACTTGACAAAGTATTGCCCAGAAGGCGTAAAGGGCCAAATAAGGGTATCTAGTTGCTGTGAAGAACTAAGAGGAATACTCTTAATTGCCTCTGCATCTTCATTACTAAAGACATGGTCTAT
Source organism: Quercus ilex subsp. ballota (assembly GCA_032727855.1). NCBI lineage: Eukaryota > Viridiplantae > Streptophyta > Magnoliopsida > Fagales > Fagaceae > Quercus > Quercus ilex. The sequence continues at coordinate 14,457,961 of CM064914.1, read as the reverse complement.
CACATTTGTTTTCCAGCACTTTGTTTGCTGGTCTATCAAAGCTACCACGCATGAATTCTCCTGCCCATATAGCACTGGTGAGGTGATTTTGGCTCTGTTCTTTACATGTAACCAGTTATCCCCCCAAATTCTGATCTCTTCCCTTTAGTATACTTTTCCATGCATAGGAAGCTGAGGGTGCCTCTTTTGCACAGAGAAATGTACCATTAGGAAAAAACCGAGCTTTAAACACTCTATAAAACAACGAGTTATCATCTTTAAGAAGTCTCCAGGCTAACTTGGCAAGCATTGCTTCATTGAACATTGTTAAATCCTTGAAGCCCATCCCACCAACATCCTTGTGTTTACACAACTCACCCAATGGATTTTTCTTCTCTCACCCCTTTGACCCCTCCAAAATTTTCTGACAAGTGATTCAATCTCATGGCACAACGTAACCGAGAGCTTGAAACAACTCATTGCATAAGTTGGGATCGATTGTATGACCGATTTTATAAGAACTTCTCTGCCAGCTTGAGATAGCAACTTTCCTTCCCACCCTTGGAGTCTCTTCCACACTTGTTGTTTCAGTTTATCAAAACTTGCCCTTTTATTCCGCCCCACCAATGTCGGCAAACCAAGATATTCCTCATATTGCTTCACTTTGGCTACTCCAAACTCAGCCATGATATGGTTCTGCATGTCACTAGCCGTTGATTTGCTGAAAAAGAGAGATGTCTTGTCTCTATTTAATTTTTGCCCCGAAACCTTCTCATAACAAGAGAGAATCTCCAAGACTTTCCGACAGTCTTCCTTTGTAGCTCTACAAAACAGAAGGCTGTCGTTTGCAAATAACAAGTGTGTTAGCTTAGGGCCATTACGACAAATAGAAACTCCTTGGAACTCACCCAAATTTGCAGCTCTCTGAATAAGTCTGTGCAACTCCTCTGAACATAAGAGAAAGAGATATGGGGAAAGTGGATCCCTTTGGCGAATACCTCTACTTGGTTTGATATTGCCTTGGGGTTCCCCATTTACCAAGAGTGAATATGAGACAGTGGTAACACATTCCATGACTAGGGCTACCCATTTATCACTAAATCCCATTTGCTTCATAATATCTTTAAGAAAAGACCACTCAACCCGATCATAGGCTTTACTCATGTTTAACTTGAGAGTCATATAACCTGATTTTCCTGAGTTGTGATTTTTCATGTAATGAAGAGTCTCAAAAGCCACTAATATATTATCAGTTATCAAGTGACCTTTCATAAAAGCACTTTGGTGCTCTGAAATGATGTGAGGAAGGACTCTTTTCAATCTATTAGCTAGTACTTTTGAGAAAATCTTATAAAGCACATTGCATAGACTAATGGGTCTGTATTCAGTTACAAACTCCAGATTTTTCTTTTTTGGGATTAGAGTAATAAATGTGTGATTTAGAGAACTAGGCAACAAACCTTTATTCAAAAAGTGCAGCACAGTACTAGTAACATCAAAGCTTACCAAATTCCAGAAGTTTTGGTAGAAAAGCGGAGGCATTCCATCAGGTCCAGGGGCTTTTAGTGGGGCCATTTGCTTCAATGCAACCTCAACTTCCCATGCTTTGAAATCTCCAGTCAGAATGGTATTCATCTCCTCAGTCACCACTTGAGGAATAGACTCCAACTCTACTGTTAAAGGATCAGGTTTTTAGGAGGTAAACAGCTCGGAATAATACTTCAAGAAGGAATCTGTAATTTGGTCTTTATCAGTACACCATACATTGGAATGGTTCCTAATACCAGCAATGAAATTTTTCCGCTTCCTCTGAGTTGCTCGACAGTGAAAGAACTTAGTATTACGGCCACCATCCTTCAAGTAAAGAGTTCGAGACCTCTGCCTCCATAACCGCTCCTCTTTGTCCATAAGAGCATTAACTTCTTTCTGTATTTGCCACAATCTACCTGAACCGCCCCCTTGAACAGCCACACGTGGCAAGTTCTTTTCTCTTTTTGTCTAACTCTCTTCTAATATTTCCAAAGTGGTCACGGCTCCACCTAGTCAACTCAGCCCCACATGCTTCTATTTTTCTAATAACCCTTGTGTCTTCGGTCCCATCATAGGTAGCTAACCAAACTCCCTCAACCGTTTCTCCACAACCTTTGTCTGCCAACCAAACTTCTTCAAATTTGAAAATCTTTTTCTTTTGCTAAAAATTCAGGTCAGCCAACTCAATCCACAGCAACTTATGGTCCAAAGTAGTACTGTTAACATGAGTAACTCGAGTTCCTGGAAATTCTAAGAACCACTCATGTAAAGCTACTGCCCTATCCAGCCTTTCCCAAACCGAAAAACCATCCCTAAAATGCTTACTCCAGGTGAAAGGGAAACCTTTAAATCCTAAGTCCATTAACTCACATTCATCCAAGACTTCTTTAAACATTTGCATCTGATTTTGGGGTCTTAATCGTCCCCCTGACTTCTCTGACTGTTTAACAATCTCATTAAAATCTCCGGCACATAACCACAGGATGGAATTTCTACCATGCAGTTGACGAAGTAAGTCCCAAGATTCATGCCTTCTATGAGTTTCGGGATTGCCATAGAAACCGGTAAACCTCCAAGCTTTACCCGAATTTTTGTTTACAATGGCATCTATATGATTCAGGGAAGAGGATTCAACTTCAATTTCAACATCATTCTTCCAATACAACACCAGACCTCCACCTCTAGTAACTCTTTGGACAAATTTTTTTTTTATCAAAGCGAATTCTGTCTTTCACATAATCTAGCCTAGCTTCGTCTGCTAATGTCTCAGCTAAAAACACGATAGAGGGGGCTTTTGCTTGTACCACATCCACAAGCTCTTGAACTGCAAGTTGGTTCCCAAGCCCCCTACAATTCCACACGATGCAACTCATTGTGACTGGCGGGGCTGGACACCAGCCTTCGCCAATGAAATTGAATTTTCTCTGTCATTGCTTGAAACCACTATTTTCTTGTTAGGTGACTCACAATGATCTTCAGCCTTGTCAATTGGTCATTTCAAACCCGTTAAGTCAAGTGGGGAATGCTGAGTCCCAGTGGTTGAACGAGGAATGCATTTCCAAGTTACCTAATGGGGAGTATCAATATTTGTTCGTGAAGTCTGATAATTAGTGATATCCGAGAGAGGGGTGACTGGTATTTTTTCCAAGGGGGGTACTAGCAAAGGGGCACGTGACATGCAAAGGTTATTATTCAGATCCTTCCTCAGGTGTCCAAATCATAAAGTGGAGACTCTTCCTGATGGGACTCAGATTCCTCGGTTTGGGCTGGAATGAAGGGATCTTCATAAATGCCAAGATCTTTATCAATATCCTTTAGTTGCTAAGAGAAAGAAATCCCTTTATTTCCGTGATCCTGAAATTTCGGGCTTACACTTTCCTTTTGGATCGTGGACTCAGTTGCATGCAAGTTAGGAAATTCCTCAATATCTGCTTCCATATCCAAAGTTTCTTTTTCCGTTGAACTAGCCACTGCTAGGGTGGTCACCGGAGTTGGGCGTTGCTTCTCATTCCTCCTCCACCATGAGGATAAGTTTTCTCTCCTATCCTCATAAAAACCTGAAACTCGAACTACATTGCCTCTTGATGGCCCCGACGAGGTTGCCCTTAACCACGATCCGAATTGTTGGGAGGATTTTTGAAGAGTACCCTTACTTTGGATCCACATATCACACTCCTTATCCCCATGATCAAGGCAACCGCACCAATAGCAAATATTGGGGAGTTCATACCTGAATGTAGCCCAAACCTTCTCATTATCCTCAAGAGTGATAATTCTCCCTCGACAGAGTGGTTGAAAGACATCAATGGTAACCCTTGCTCGAATGTAATTCCCACACTCACAATCTGAAGTGTCTGTTGAACGGTCTACTGTCCCAATAGCTTCACAAATATCCTCCGCTATTGATTTTGTTCTATAACTAATGGGGATATTGTGGACTTGCACCCAAAAAGCTACCTTGTCAAAACTCAGATCTTCAAGTACTGTATGCCTCTCATACCTTTGTAACACCACAAGGGACTTGTCAAAACTCCACGGCCCAGTGGACATAATTCTATCAACTTCCTCCTCCCTGTCAAAAACAAAAAGAACTTTGTGACCCCCTTCATTATTAATCTAAAAACCATTTTGAGATCTCCAAAGAGGTTTGAAAGTTCTGCCTATTGCATCCATATTGAGAGCACGCCTGGTGAGGAACAATGCTGCAATGATGAACTCTTGCCGACGTCGATCCTTTTTAAAACTTATATCACCCCCTTCCCTTTTGGAAAGGGATAAACAACTCCATTGCCTGGATAGATCCTCCATACTATCACAAAAAAAGAACTGACAACAATAAAAAAAACCTACAAAGTGTTTCCCCACCCCCAAAAGAAAGAGAAGAAACCACTAGCCCTACATGTAACGTTGTTACAAGAGGGGAGAGACAAGCCTTACTAGAAGGGACGACAGTTCTACTGCCTAAGAGAAGAAGGAGAACCTACTCTCTCAAAAACAGAGAAAAATGGCACTTAAGTTAATTGATATAGTTAAAAATATATTTTGATGAGTTCATGCTTCTGGTAGTGGTTGCCCTGCAAGAAATACACTATATTCATTCTCAATATATTTATGAAATTATTATGTTACTTTTAACATTTCCACTTTCTTATATTTATTTAAGTTTTAATGACATCATAAATTAGAAAATAAAAATATTACACATACATTTGATAAAATACTTCCTAAAAATGATTTTAGATTGAACATCAACTAGTGAAGTAAATAGGAGATTGGGTTTTTCCCCCATGATATACAAATAAATAAATGTAGAAATAAAAGGGAAAAGCTTGATAAAGAGCTTATTACAAAACCTGTAAACCAATGCCCGGATTCCAGACTTGACAAGTGAGCCCACGACACCAAGTGAGCTTATCAAAAATGATAATTACATTTTATTACTAAACACAAATTTTCAAATTGAACTAATAAATATACTAAAAAATAAAATAAATCATTGATTAGCTTGTATTGATTGGAATAAATAAGTACATTAACGTATTCATGACTTTTTTTTATAAAAATATTCATGAATTTATTAGAGTGAGAATAATTGCATCACTACAAAATATCTACATCCTAGCTAGAATTTGGGGAAACTTTTTTTTTTGAATTCTTCTAATCGTCGGTGGAGCCGGCCAATGGTAATATATATATATATATTTTTTTTTAAAAAAAAGAATCCATAAATTATTTTTTTAAGGAAAGAATTGAATTATTTTTTTAAAAAAGGAAAGAATAAAAAATATAAAAACTTTTTTTACATTTTGTAGGGGCCTTTTTTGTGTTTTGGGTTGGGCTGGGCTGCCTCCTGAGGTAATGGGCCCGAGTGTTTCTGAGTAGGAGAGTTGAGACCGGCCCAACTGTGACTCACCTTGGGCCGGCTTGTGCGCAAACTAAGCCTTGTCCGCCAGGAATGTTCTCACGGCAAGCTGAGCTGTCATAGATAGTCTTACAGCAGGCAGGTATGATAATAATAAAGAAAAGAAAAACAGAGTACAGTGACCTATTCTTAATGGGAGAATGACCGAGTGATCACAGTAATGGCGATAACGATGATAATGACGGCTTTCACAGAAAAGAATAATTAATTAAGCGATAATAGGAATTAATCAAAATAAATATCAAGTCGAGCTTGAATCCACTGTGACAAAGAAAACCAAGAAGGAAGAACGCTTCCTCTCAATGAAACTAATGTCCCAGGGGAATATCCTACCGCGGAGATTAATGACTTTGAGGGAATTGGACCAAAATGACAAGTGTCCAAAGGAATCTCTATTGCTTAATCGTCTCTCAGGGAGTGGGATTTTGAGGGGGAGAGAAGGGAACCGACCTACTAGTGCATGCCCCTTACACTCTTTTCTCTCTGTTTCTTGTTTTTACTTTCTTATCTTTTCTTCTCTCTTTTCTTTTTTTCCTTTTGTCTATTTCTTTTTTTACTTCCTTGGTATCTCTGTTTTTCGATCTTCCATACAGGGCACGGCTAGGGTCCTTTTATAGGGCCTGCTATGACTGAATTTTACCATCTTACCCTCTAACCACCTTTGTCTAGTTTAGGCGTACTTGCCGACCACCTAGGAGCTCATCTTTGTTCCCCAGACAAAGGCTGGTTTGTGTTGTTTGTTAGTCCGCCGTGGCACTTTCTCCTGCCACGGCGTAAATGCTCTTTTTCTTTCTCCATGGCATGCACCTGACGTTTCCTCCCCAACCTTGCCTCTTTTGGGCGGTCTGTCATCCCAGTAGGACGTACCTCCCAAAAGGGCTCGGGCAAGAACCGCAAAATAGATCTTTTCCCCTCTCCCCACCACCAAACCACACCCCCCTTACCTCTTACCTCTGGCCCATGGCCCCACCATGTCCCATATTGGCTGGGTATAGGCTGGTAGTGCTTGGGCCTCGCGCGTGCCTTCCTGTTATGTACGTTCAAAAATTGCCGCGATCTGGAGCTTTGTTTGCATAGTCTGCCGTGCTCCTTTTGTTTTTTTACGTGGGCCGCTTTGCATAATTCACTGTTTCTCTTTGGGATGGGCTTCTTTTAATACTGGATCTTACATTCCTCTTGGCCCATTTCTTGGTTGTCCTCATGTTCAGCCACTTTACTTGGCATTTCCTGTCACGGTTATTTGCTCCTGCTAGGCCTCTTTTCAAGTCTGCCGTTTCATTCTTTCCCCCAGTGGCTTAATATGGCCACTGGTGTTCTTACTTATGGGCTCTAGTGTCCCTTTCTTTTCTCTTTGGGCCTGCGGCCCATTTACTTCATTTGGGCTTCCTTGGCCCATTTACTAACTCTGCATTCCCATGGGCTATTACTAACTTGATTGGGCTTCCCTGGCCCAACCTCCTTATTTTCATCCTTGGGATTCATGGGCTTGCCATCAAATCCTACTTTCTTTGTTTACATTGCCTTGGGCCTGCCGCGGCCCATTCTCACTTTTCCATACCATATACTGCCTATGGGTGCCATTTCTCTCCTTCCGGGCCCTTTGGGCCCATTTGTTTCCTTAAGACCCATTTGTTCATTTTATGGGCCTGTGATCTATTATTCCTGCCGCTTGCGCTTAATAGTTTTATTCTATGCTTGCCACTTCTATTTGTTGCCTGTTTTGCTGAGTTGGGCCTGTTTTACGAAAACGACCCTCAACATTTAGCCCCTTGAACATATGGAGCGTTCTTGCGGTTCATATGTGAATGAAGAACCCTTTTTTGTCTTTTTCACTTTCCTTCTTTCCTTTCCTTCGCGGGCTTTTTTATTTTTTTATTTTTTTTTAAAAAAAACAAGTATTTCTTCCTGCATATATTTTCTTTTCCTGTCGTGAACAGCGGTGACTCTTTGAACTTCCCAAAATGGTAGTTGCTTTAAAACATAACTGCTGCCTCATTAATTTTACCCTTTTTTTAATGGCTGACCAGTCGCCTCCCTTCACACCGGCATAAATAACCCAGGTACTTAAGAAGAGAGTCCCTTCCCAACGCAGGCACAAACTCCTTCTATTCCAAAATATCTTCCTTCCCTCACTATTTTCTTCTTTTCGAACACCCAACCCCCTCCTACTCCGATCAAATTCTCACGCCATGACACCGGTGAAAACCAAGCCTCTTCCCGCCGTAAAGGGAAAAGCGTTGCTTTGGATCCTTCGGTGGAACAAGAAGTAGAAGAAGAGGCTGTGAACTCCGATTAGGACCATTCCGATGAGAAGGAGGCGCGACGTGACCTAGATAGCGAGTGCGCCCCATTGATCGACCCTTGGTACACTACTAGCCCCTACTTCCCCAAGGCTCCTAGAGATACATGTCGCCGCCGCCGGGCCACGTGTGGCTCGCTCTTTGCCGGAGAAACCCTGATGTTTCTTGGGCTCCAGTGTCTTCCTCCATCTACGACTTAGTCATTCGTCAAGGCGTGGCCCTCCCTGTACCCATTCATTTCGAGTTTGGGTCGGGCACTGCTTTGGTTTGGAAGGAGTGGGTCGACAGTGAGTTATCTAACACAGGTTTCGTGGGTTTGCTTCAGAGGGCCGGTGTTCTAAGGGCCGTCGTTCTTTCCCGAAGTCTATCCAACTTTCGAGATCTTTACAATCTTCGTCATTTGGTTCGCCAGTGGTGCGCCACCACTCACACATTCCTCTTTTCTTGCGGCGAACTCACTGTTACTCTTGAAGATGTGGCTAACCAGTTACTATTGCCGATTCTTGGTGATGTCAATCCTGCCACCATTGAGCTTTCTCCGAAAGAAGAAGTCATCGAAGCGAAGTTGAAGAAAAGGATGGCCGGAAATGCCAAGTTATCTTACTAGGTTAGTTCTTCTTCCAAGTTTTCTGTTGATGCCCGCCGTGCTGCTTTCATTACTTTTTGGCTTTGCAAGTTTGGTTTTGGATCCCATCCCCATTATGCTATAAAGCCCTTGTATTTTCATTTGGCCATAAAAATATCTGCCGGAGCGAGTTTGCCGCTAGCCCCCATTTTTTTGGGGCATCTATATGTTCAACTGGATATCCTGCGGAGTGACGAGAGTCAGGCTGGCTTCTGCCACATAGTCGCTTCCTCTGTACATAGCACCGTTCTCCAGCAGTTATTGTTTGAGCGCTGTGCTCAATACTTGGCGAAATGTAGGCCTGTTAGATTTGCTAAAGAGAAGTACCAATCCTGTCTGCAGGCGATTACTGATTTCTGCGGTAGATTCAAGTCCGATTTTCCTCTGGCTTTTCGTTGGTCCGGTTTAAAGCCCATCGATTATTCTGTTGTTGAGTCTTTTGATGAAGGTATTGGTTTTTCCTGGAGAGCTTATAAACATTTGCGTTCCGGCTATACTTGTGTTGATTCTGCAATGGGTTCATTTGTTGATACTATTGGTACTACCACTCCGCTAGCTGGCTTCGATGAGACAGGTTTCACTTATTTGGCTGCCACTAATGTCGGATGGTTGCCCTATTTAGTAGACGAAGGTGTCAGGTTTGTCCATTATCCTGCCAACCGTGTAAGGAGACAATTTGGGCTGGATCAGGATATTCCTGATGATCTCTCCTTCCTCGCTGAGTGTCCTACTTCAGCTAGGCCCTTTCTTTGGCATACTGCTTATGACTTTTGGAGAGAGCGCTTTAGCGCAGTCACAGTTGCTGGCTCTCTGAGGGAAGGCCTTTGCACTTCTGCTATGCACAGCTATTGGCAAGCTGTAATGACCTCATTTGATACAAAGCTGGCTAGCAGTCGAGGTTTCTCTCTCATTCCTCTTGAGGGACTTAGCATGGTTATCTCTCCCAATCCTCAGTTGCTCCTTCCTCTAAGGTCCATGTTGGCCTATGCCAGGAAACAGAGCCGATCCGCCATCTTTGAATGGGACGACGAGAAGAGAGGATGGTATTGGCATACAGGTGATTACCCCTCAGGTTGGGAGAAGAGAGTTAAAGTAGTAAATATTCTTGCGTCAGCCAAGAAAGTTCCTGCCAAGCTTAAATTTGCTAGCAAGCCTAAGTCTGCCACTCTTCAGCCAGCCACAGGTAGCAAGAGAAAGACAATTCCCCATCCTGCTTCTGCTACTGAACGAAGGGTACGTCATATTAAGAATTTTGCCTTGTTTCCTGCGTTTTGATTTTAACTTTCCTGTGGCTAACCCATGTCATGCCCACTAACTTTTTTTTTTTTTTTTTTTTTTAACGTTGTGTCTTGTCTCCCTTTTCCTTTGCAGTCCAAGCACAAGGAAGATACTTCAGCCGCTTGTCCTATTGAGCTTGATGAGCTTGACTTTGAGGTACATTTCTCCTTACTCTTTCTCTCCAATTTTTTTACTTGCACGTGTTCAGCCTGCTACATTTTTTTTTGGTTACCTTATTTGCTCCAAAGAGTTACTTTGATCTTCGAATCTCTCTCTCTTCTGTCTTTTAGGATGAGCCTAAGCCTCTTTCTATATACCGCCCCACTGCCGAGGAGCTTTCTGCCCCCATGGGCACACCTGCGGAAGGCTCTTTCGTTGGGATTGAGCTTGCGACATCTGCCCCTCCTGCAGCTATTAGCGGAGTTCCTACTGAGGCTGCTACCCCTCCTGCTAGACTGATACCTATGGATGAGGGTACTCATACCGGGGAGGTTAGTGAAGTCACCCTACTCCTGCTGCGACACCATCCGTTCAAAGGGGAGCCACCCCTACTGCTGTTACCCAGATTGAGGCTACTCCTGCTACATCTCTTATCATTTCCAGCGGTGACCCCTTTGCTGCTCTTTCTCAGGCCGTGCAGGGTGGTTCTTCTTTGGTAGTTACTCCCTCTTCTATTCCTGTTTCCGCCATGCGTGGGCCTCGTGCTGACTTGTCCTCAGAGGAGTCTGAGGAGATCTTTGAGGATCCTGAGGATGAGCCTGTCCTTGGGAAGAGGATTTCTGAATCTGAGGAAGAGGAGAGTGTTCCACCTGAGATAATGGGTATGTGCGAATCTTTTCTCTTCTTCGTTAAGTTCACTTTTCTCCTCTCTTTTTTTTTTTTTTTTTTTTAAGCTCCCTCCCCCTCTTCATTTGCATGCCTTTCTCTCTGTTTGCAGAGACCTTCGAGGAGTTAGGAATTGCAACAGACGTAGGGGTGTCTGCGGCAGTTTCTCCTGCCATACCCACAACAACTATTCCTGCTACGTCTTTTGTACCTGTTTCTGCCATATTCACAGCATCAGTTTCTGCCATCCCCTCTGTGCCTGTGTCTATTTTTTCTATAGCCCCCATTGTTACTGGTCCTGGTAAGCTTTCTTTTCCCCTTGTCTAGCAGTTCCACCACCCTTCCAGATCCTGCTGGGGAAGCTACAGCCTTCTTTGCGCGTTTTGACCAGTCCGAAGTAAATGACCTTGATCCTGTCGCTTTCTGGGGCTCCAGACCTCCTTACATAGACTTTCATGGCTTTAGGGTCCCCGAGGACTGCGCTTCTCATTTGGTGATGATCTATAACAACCGTGGAGACTTTATGCAGGGATTCTGGCTTGGCCGATCTGTTAGGGAGCATTTTTTGAAGATACTGGGGTGCGTGTTGAATGACATCGAACACAACTTTGTTGATACCGTCTCCACCGAGAGGATCCTGCAGTGGAGAGCTGCGGTGCAGGAGCTTGTCAGCGTTGGTTTCGTCGTGAAGTTCATTTTGGATTACCTTAGAGAGATTGCCCGGGCCGTTTTCATGAGGAGGGTTCGGCCCACTGTTGATGCTATTGACTCTCGCCTTGAAATTCTGAGGAAGGAGGTGGCAGACTTGGAGGGCCGTCGTGAGTGTCTTCTGTCTAGTATTGGTGGGTCCGATCGTTTTGGGGATCAATCGCTCATTTCTGGACTCCATTGATGCTGATGCAGTTTCTTCCTTGTTTTGTTGTTTCCTTTACTACTTTATCTAGTACGCTATGTTTCCTACTTATTTGGCTTAGTTTGCCACAGTTTGGGTTTTGTAACTTAACTTTATGATGCTACACTTTGCTACCGTTTTTTTTTTTTTTTTACTTTTGCTGTGACATATGATAATAAATACTTCGTGCTTTTCATTGCATCCTTATGAAAGCAAGTTACAAAAAAATGACTTGTGACATAGTCACTTTCAACAAAAACGAACAGAGTAAAGGGAAACATGACAACTTTTTCAACAAAACAAAAGGAAAGAGATAATCACATGGCTTTTCCTCTTAGGCATAGTAGCGTTTCAACCATTTCCCATTGATGGGATCCATTAAGTTCCTGCCATCCATCTGAGTTAAGCGGTAATATCCACTTGGATGTGCTTCTCTTATTACAAGGGGCCCTTCCCACTTTGGTGCAAACTTCGATGGTCCTACCAGGCCTCTTCTAACATAATCTGCCACACTTAGGACCAGTTGTCCTTCCGCAAACACTCTCTCTTTAGTCATCCTGCCGTAGGCCTCAGTCATCTTTTGCCTATATCTGCGGCTGTGTTCTTGGGCCTTTTCTCTTCTTTCATCAAGTTCTTCCAAGTCTTCGCATCTTTCTGCCGCAAAGACTTCTTCATCGTTCTCCTTTTCTTGCATCTGTATAACTCTCAGGGATGGGGTCATTTTTTCTGCTGGGCTCACTACTTCAGTTTCGTAGACCAAGGAAAAAGGTGAAAAACCTGTGGCTGACTTAGGTGAACTCCTGTAAGCCCAAAGAGCGTCTGGCAGGTGCATTGCCCATCCTCCTGTATACTCTTGGCTCATTTTACTGATGATTTTTATAAGAGTCTTGTTCGTTGCTTCTGCTTGCCCGTTTCCTTGAGGGTAATACGGCGATGACCGATGATGCTTAACTTGGTAGAACTCTAGCATTTTCCTCACCTCACTGTTGACAAAAGGTGTGCCATTGTCACTGATGATCCGGTGGGGAACTCCAAACCTTACGATTATGTTTTCCTTGATAAAGTTTGCCACTGCTCCTCCTGTGGATTTACGAAGTGGTACTACCTCTGCCCACTTAGTAAAATATTTCGTAGCTACTAGTATCTATATGTACCCTCGTGACGGCGGATTCACCGGTCCAACCAAGTCAAGCCCCAAAGTGTGGAAGGGCCATGGTGTGACCATGCTATGCAAATTCTGCGGATGAGTGTGAATCAAATTGGCTTGTACTTGGCAGCTATGGCACCTTTTCACAAATTCTGTTATATCCTTTTTCATGGTAGGCCAGTAATAGCCCATTTGCAGCAGGCATCTGTAAAGCCTTTTCTTTCCCTAGTGTTCCCCACATTCTCCTGAGTGTACTTCTTTTACTATTTCTCTCCCCTCCTCAGGGCCCAAACACCTCAAGGGGTCTCCATCATATCCCCTTTTGAAAAGGATCATATTATGCAAGAAATAACGCGTTGCTAACCTCCTGAGCTTATATTTTTCGCTGTGCTTTTGTGGCAGGATGCCCTCTGTCAGGTACTGTATGAATGGGCTTCTCCAATCTTCGTTGATGAATACGACGTAACTTTCTTCTCTGTCTGTCGCAACCTGGCAGTTCCCACACCAGGTTTGGACTTGGTCTGCATCTTTACTCATGGTTGGCCAATAAAAGCCTGTCCTTTAAAGTCTGCGGTAAAGGCTGACCTCTCTGCAGGATCCGCATGTCTTCTCATGTATCTCTTTCAACTTTCTTTGGGCCTCCTTTTGCCCTACGCACCTGGATAAGACTCCGTCTGGCATCCTGCAGTAAAGTTCTCCCTTCACCAGGGCGTAGTCTTTGAGTACTTTTAGTTCCATGGCTCCTTCTCGTCCCGTTAAAGCTTCCCTCATGGGTATCCGCCAGTCTCCTTCACAGTGTTCTTCTTGGAACCTTTCTTTCAACATTTCAATTATAGATTCTTCTCTCTTGCTGACCTCTACTCTGGTGCTCTCTCCTTTGAACATTATTTGCGAACCTAGTACGGCCAACGCATCGGCAAATCGATTCTCATTCCTCGGAGCGTGTTCTATTTCAAAAGTTAAGAACTTTTCTACCATTCTCTGAGCCATTGCTCTGTACGGGGCTAGGCTGGGTCCTTTTAGGGAAAAACTCCCTCTGGTCTGGCAGACTACCAAGTTGGAATCACCCAGTACTCTCAAATGCTTAACTCCCATTTCAAGAGCTGTGGCCAGCCCAGTCAAGTAGGCTTCGTATTCTGCCGTATTGTTTGAGCAAGGGAACTCCAACTAGAACGATAGTGCTACTCTTTTATCTTCTTCATGATACAAAACTACTTCAACCCCTTCAGACTGGGCGATAGAAGACCCGTCAAATTTCATTACCCACTGTTCTCTGAGTTCCTCTGCCATGGCTACTTCCCCTGGAACTTTGTCGTCCAGCGGAAATTCTTCCTCCCCTGGAAATTGCGCCAATAAATCTGCTATAGCCTGGCTTTTTACTGCTCTGGGTGCCCCCATTCTTAAGTCATACTGTGACAGTTGTAACAACCACTGGGATATCCTGCCAGAGAGGATTGGCTGCTGTAGTAAAGCTTTGATGGCATGGGACTTAGTCATCAGCCATACTTCGTAGGCCAAGAAATAGTGGCGTAATCTTTGTGAGGTGTACACAATAGCCAAACATGCCCTTTCCGCCCTCGGGTAACGAGTTTCTGCATCTTTCAAGGCGCGGCTGATGTAGTATACTGGTTGCTCGACGCCATTCCCGTCTTCTTGGGCGATTAAGGCACTAATGGCATATGAATTGGTGGCTATATAAAGAAGCAATGGTTTCTTGTGGATTGCGGCTTGCACCGTAGGGAGGTTCATCATAATCTGCTGCAACCTTTTGAAGGCTGCCTGCTGTACTTCTCCCCATACAAAACTTTGCCCTTTCCTTAGTAACTTGGTAAAAGCCGAAGTGATTGATGCCAACCCAGGGATGAATCTTCAGATATACGAGACTTTCCCTAAGAAGCTTTTTAGTTCTCTTATCGTGGCTGGAGGTCTCATAATTGCAATGGCCGTGGCTTTTGCTGGGTCTACATCTATTCCCCTGCTGTGGACCAAGAAACCCAGGAATTTCCCTGAGGACACGCCAAAAGCACACTTGAGGGGGTTCATTCTCAACTTAAAGGCTCTGCATCTTTCGAATACTCTTCTCAGCACACGGAAATGTTCTTCTCTCCTCTTTGACTTAACTACTATGTCGTCCACATAGTCTTCTAACTCTTGATGCATCATATCGTGGAATATAGCCGTCATCGCCCGTTGATAAGTCGCACCTGCATTTTTTAACCCGAAGGGCATCACAGTGTAGTAGAAGTTCCCCATAGGCGTTCTGAAAGCAGTTTTCTCCGCATCTTTTGGTGCCATCCTGATCTGGTTGTATCCACTGAAACCATCCATGAATGAGAAGATGGCGCTTCCTGCCGCAGAATCAATCAATAAATCCTTATTTGGCAATGGGAATTCATCTTTCGGGCATGCTTTGTTGAGATCCCTGAAATCTACACAACACCTTATCTGGCCATTCTTCTTCTTTACTGGCACTATGTTGGACAGCCAGCGGGGATGTTGGATAGGTTTAATGAATCCTGCGGCTAGCAGGGTCTGCACTTCTTTGACAATCTGCCCTTCTATTTCTGTGTGAAATATCCTGGCAGGCTGAATTACTAGCCTGGCCAGCGGGTCCACATTCAACGTATGTGTCACTAACCCCGGGTCTAGCCCTGGCATTTAACTGTAGTCCCATGCAAACACGTCTCTGAATTCCTTTAACAACGGTACCAACTCCTTTTTCTCTTTTTTTGTCAATCTTGCACTAATTGAGATGGGTCTTGGCCCTTGCGAAGCAGACCCCAGGTCAATTTCCTCCATTTCTTCTTCTGCCATGACTTGTACCTCCTCTTCAGCCACAACTCCTTCGTTTTCCTCCTTGTTACTCCCTTCCTCTGAACTTTCTTGG
Source organism: Quercus ilex subsp. ballota (assembly GCA_032727855.1). Taxonomy (NCBI): domain Eukaryota; kingdom Viridiplantae; phylum Streptophyta; class Magnoliopsida; order Fagales; family Fagaceae; genus Quercus; species Quercus ilex. The sequence goes on along the minus strand of CM064914.1, from coordinate 14,442,576 downwards.
ACATTACAGCACGTCAAACTCTCGTGCTGCCCTTTCTGGGTGGGGCCTGCCTGGGTTTCAATCGCGAGCCCCGCGCGCCTTCATAATTTATAGACGACTCTGCCATCAGTGCCTCGGATTCTGATGCATTAGGGTATGTCATCAGATTCTGCGACGGGCACCTCTTTCCTTTTCCTCTTTCTTGCCAATAACTCCTTTAGATCGGGTTCTGGGTTATTCCGGACATCTTCCCACCTGGGCACGAAGGTACCTAGTGGCTTTGATACTGAACTTTCTCCAGATGGAGCCCATTGGTCGTAGAACATAGTTTATACTAAGTGGGCTTCTGCCTGCTTAAATGGTGAGGGATTTGCGGCTATGCGTATCATCCTGCCGCTCAATCTTCCTTTCACACATTGGTGATAGGTGGATGGGACTAGCCTATGTTTGTGTAACCAGGGTCGTCCCAGGAGTACGTGGTATGAGACGTCCATTTTTACCACGTGGAGCCGAGCCAAAGAAGCTATGGGCCCCACTTTCAACCATAACTGGATGTGTCCTGCGGTGTACTCTCCCCTTCCACCAAATACTGTTACTTCCATTAGGCACCCCTGGATCTTCCTTTCTGAAATTCCTGCGGCCTGTAGAGTACTTAATGGAATGAGGTTTACGGAGGCACCCGTATCCATTAAGGCTTTCTTTACGAGGATTTAATTTATGGACGTCGCTAGGTAGAGGGGCCTCCTGTGGTCTGGGTACCCCACCTCCATATCCTCATCACTAAAAGTGATTTCGGATGACTCCTGTAATAGGGCCCTGTCATCCCGAACTTCTGCTAATAAGCATTCCACTCCTGCCCCAGAGGCGATGCTCACCAGGGCCCCCGTGGCTACTTTTCTTTCTTTTGTTATGAGCCCCAGCTGGTCGAATAAGTTTTTAAATTTGGAGCTCTGCTGTAATGTAGTAATCGCTGCGGTAGGCAGGGCCGGATTCTCTCCTTCGTCATCCCCTGGATCCGCACAAATCACCACTGCTGCTACACCCTTCCCTTTGTGATTTGGGAGTGGGTTTCTTTGGGCCTCCTGCTGGGACAGTTCTAAAGTCCCTTTCTTTATCCTGTGGTGCACTAGTCTGTGGAGTGCCCAACATTCTGCGGTAGAATGTTGGACATAGTTGTGTAAACGGCAAAAATGCGGGTCCCTCCTTTCCTCTTCTGTGGGCTCTCTAGCAACTTGGTTAGGTTTGAAAACGCCATCAGCTATCCATTTGTCTAGCAGTACGTCTAGTTCTTTTGCGGTGCATGGTATTGGCAGGGGAGTATCATACTCTCTCCCATCGGTCTTTCTCTTCCGCTCACTAGTGGATACCGCCATGGCTTGCGGGGCACTTCTTTTGTCTGTGCTTAGCTTTATGGACTGGGCAATTTTTCTTGCCTTTTGTAATAGCTGCGCGAACTGGGAGATTTCAAGGTTTTCTAGAACCGCCCTGTACTCCCTGATCATATACGTCATACACATCTCCACAAGTGTCCTTTCTTCGCAATGGTCATAGTAGTCGAGTGCTATGTCCCTAAATCTCTTGATGTACTCCATCAAATCTTGACCATTCCTTTGCTTGGTCGCTTGCAGTGTTGCAAGTGTCACCGTTTCTTCTCCGTGGAAGTACTTGGTACAAAATACATCTACCATATCATCCCATGTTGGGATCGACCCTGGCTTTAAGCCAATGTACCAGGTATAAGCCTGGTCACACAATGATTTAGAAAATTCTCGAAGACACAAGTCCTCGTCTGTGGCATAAGGGCTAAGCGTATCGATGAACTTGCTCACGTGCTCCACAGCACTTCCCTTCCTGCCATCATATTGTGCGAAGACTCACGGTTCATACCTCTCGAAGTATGGTTTACTGAGCACCCTTAGTGGGTATGGGGGTCTACGTGCGTAGAATCTCTCCTTTGGTCCTCTGGCTCTCTCTTGCTCCAAGAGAGTTGCTACTTCTGCCATAGTAATAAAACGTTGATTCGTATTCTGTGGGATACCTCCTACTAGTGTCTTTTTTGCCACATGCTCTGGATTATGCTGGCTTCCCTGAACTATTTCTCAACTCCCCAGCGGAGTCGCCAATTTAATGTAGGGGCCTTTTTTGTGTTTTGGGTTGGGCTAGGCTGCCTTCTGCGGTAATGGGCCCGAGTCTTTCTGAGTAGGAGAGTTGAGACCGGCCCAACTGTGACTCACCTTGGGCTGGCTTGTGCGCAAACTAAGCCTTGTCTGCCAGGAATGTTCTCACGGCAAGCTGAGCTGTCATAGATAGTCTTACAGCAGGCAGGTATGATAATAATAAAGAAAAGAAAAATAGAGTATAGTGACCTATTCTTAATGGGAGAATGACCGAGTGATCACAGTAATGGCGATAACGATGATAATGACGGCTTTCACAGAAAAGAATAATTAATTAAGCGATAATAGGAATTAATCAAAATAAATATCAAGTCGAGCTTGAATCCACGGTGACAAAGAAAACCAAGAAGGAAGAACGCTTCCTCTTAATGAAACTAATCTCCTAGGGGAATATCCTGTCGTGGAGATTAATGACTTTGAAGGAATCGGACCAAAATGACAAGTGTCCAAAGGAATCTCTATTGCTTAATCGTCTCTCAAGGAGTGGGATTTTGAGGGGGAGAGAAGGGAACCGACCTACTGGTGCATGCCCCTTACACTCTTTTCTCTCTGTTTCTTGTTTTTACTTTCTTATCTTTTCTTCTTTCTTTTCTTTTTTCCTTTTGTCTATTTCTTTTTTTACTTCCTTGGTATCTCTGTTTTTCGATCTTCCATACAAGGCACGGCTGGGGTCCTTTTATAGGGCCTACCATGACTGAATTTTACCATCTTACCCTCTAACCGCCTTTGTCTGGTTTGGGCATACTTGCCGACCACCTAGGAGCTCGTCTGTGTTCCCCAGACAAAGGCTGGTTTGTGTTGTTTGTTAGTCCGCCGTGGCACTTTCTCCTACCACGGCGTAAATGCTCTTTTTCTCTCTCCATGGCATGCACCTGACGTTTCCTCCCCAACCTTGCCTCTTTTGGGCGGTCTGTCATCCCAGCAGGACGTACCTCCCAAAAGGGCTCGGGCAGGAATCGCAAAATAGATCTTTCCCCTCTCCCCACCACCAAACCACACCCCCTTACCTCTGGCCCATGGCCCCACCATGTCCCATATTGGCTGGGTACAGGCTGGTGGTGCTTGGGCCTCGCGCGTGCCTTCCTGTTATGTACGTTCAAAAATTGCCGCGATCTGGAGCTTTGTTTGCATAGTCTGCCGTGCTTCTTTTGTTTTTTTACGTGGGCCGCTTTGCATAATTCACTGTTTCTCTTTGGGATGGGCTTCTTTTAATACTGGATCTTACATTCCTCTTGGCCCATTTCTTGGTTGCCCTCATGTTCGGCCACTTTACTTGGCATTTCCTGCCATGATTATTTACTCCTGCTAGGCCTCTTTTCAAGCCTGCCGTTTCATTCTTTCCCCCAGTGGCTTAATATGGCCACTGATGTTCTTACTTATGAGCTCCAGTGTCCCTTTCTTTTCTCTTTGGGCCTGCGGCCCATTTACTTCCTTTGGGCTTCCTCGGCCCATTTACTAACTCTGCATTCCCATGGGCTATTACTAACTTGATTGGGCTTCCCTGGCCCAACCTCCTTATTCTCATCCTTGGGGTTCATGGGCTTGCCATCAACTCCTACTTTCTTTGTTTACATTGCCTTGGGCCTGCCGCGGTCCATTCTCACTTTTCCATACCATATACTGCCCATGGATGCCATTTCTCTCCTTCCGGGCCCTTTGGGCCCATTTGTTTTCTTAAGACCCATTTGTTCATTTTATGGGCCTGTGATCTATTATTCCTATCGCTTGGACTTAATAGTTTTATTCTATGCTTGCCACTTCTATTTGTTGCCTGTTTTGCTGAGTTGGGCCTGTTTTACGAAAACGACCCTCAACACATTTTTTTTTTCATTCAAAACCTTTTTTTTTATTAAAATTTTAAATTGTCTTTTTATTTTATTTTTTATCTTTAAATTAAAAATATGTATTAATTCAAAGACCTTTACTTGGGAACAATTAACTAGTATTTAAAAAGAAGATCCAACACCACAAAATTAGGACGAAGAAAGCTTTATATATATATATGTAAAGAGCTTCATGAGTTTCGAAGCCAAAATTCAGTGGTTAACAAGCCCAGAACTCAGAAAGGAAACGGCGGGGGGGGGGGGGGGGGGGGGGGTGTTAGGAAGGATACGATTTTTTTTTTTGGTTTCTTGAATATGTAACAAAATTAACTTAAGTCCTAATACTCCCTGCAAATGATTATGAGTTTGTTTGTTAGCAAATTTCTAATAATAGTTTTAATTCAATGTTTAAAAATCGAAAATTATGGTTAAGAAAAAGTGTTTTGACAAAGATGTTTTATTAAGAATATTTGAGTTACAATTCTCAAATTAGGGTGTTTAAAACATGTATTTTGAAAACTTATCCATATCATCTTTTAGTTTTTAAGTAACATTGACCTTTTTGTAAATATATAAGTTGAAAATTGTGAGATCCACTTGACAATACCAACATAACTGAAACTCTCTCTCATCACACTTCAACCTCTTCTTCTTTTCTTTCTTTTTCTCTCTCCTTTAATAAAATAGTATACTTTTATTGTACAACTCAGTGAGTTATCACTTAAGGAAAAAAAAAAACACACATACATATACACATACCAAACATACAATTATGTTTTTTTCATATTTTAAAATATGTTATTTAAAACAAGGTATACTACGCTCTGTTTGTTTCGGCGTAAAATATTTTCAAATGTAAAATATTTTAATGTAAAACATTTGCAAGTGTTGTGACCTTAAAAATTGCAAATATAAATAAGCCACCACTAGCCACCAACAGCCACCACCAACCCTTGCAAAATAATACCCATTATAATCCCATTCCATCAGCCACCATCATCTTTCCAAATACCTAAGAGCTGCCAGAATCACCACCAACCATTCAAAAATAGCCATTAAACCACCACCAAAAATTCAAAAAACTGCCACCACAAAATCCACAAACAAATAATCTAATTTGAAAATCTAACAACCCAACAAATCTAGCGGCAGCGAGATCAAAACAGCCACCAACAAGATCAAAGCAGCCACTAAAAACCCAAGCCGCCACTCAGCAGTTAGATCCCGATGGACTTCGAGAGAGAGATGAGAGGAGGGAGGAGAGTGTGGAGTTGGTCGGTGGGTGGTGCCGGTCGGTGAGTGGTGCCACTGGTGGGTGTACCGATCGAATGGGTGGTGTCGCTGGTGGGTGGTGCCAGTCGGTGGGTAGCAACACTGGTGGGTGGCGCCGGTTTATGGGTGAGGAAGTATCGGGTTAGGATGTGAGAGAAAACTGAGAGGGAGAGATAGCATCAGAGATAGAGATAACGTGAGAGTGGTCAAGTCAGTTAGAGAGCAATTGTAAAATATTTTACCTAAATTTTAAGTGTAAAATATTTTAAACAAATTTGTCTAAGTTGATTTAGTTGACTGAAAATATTTTACTTTTGACTAAATATTTTATTGCAAAACGAACACTGTAAAATAAGAAAATATTATCCTGCAAATATTTTACATCAAAACAAACAAAACATTAAACACATTTTTTGCATTATAAGTACTTTATACATGTGTTTTCACATAATTTTGAACACCAATATTTAAACACTACTATCAAATGGGCATTGTCCAAATACACCAACGATAATTTAGGGTAGTGGACTTTGTTCTCCCAAAAAAAAAAAAAAGGCTTAGATGTTTCTTTATCGGAGGACGGTGAGGCATATAATCATGGATGGTTTTTTTGTGAATAATTGATAAAATTATTTGTTTCTTCCAGTTATATCTTTGATATGAAAAATATTTGGCACTCTCATGAATACGATGGATTAACAATTCCACGTTCCCAATGAAACTAGACTAGTATATATAGCGTTGAAGAAATGTACCATTTTATATCTCCACGCAAGTGAGAGCTATTCAGAACGTGAGTCTTACTTGCATATATCATAGGTTGCGTATGAACACTCGCATTCACCCAAAGCTAAAGCTGTCATTCTTTAAAAATAAAAAAGGTTTTTCTATATTTTCTATTTGTCTTGTTTATACTAGTAGAAGTCTATAAAAGAGACAAATTTAAGGAAGAAAACCAGAAGTGCAACCCAAAGGAGAAGATGGGGACAGAAATGAAGTTTGAAATCATGTCAAGAAAGACCATTAAACCAACAATTCCAACTCCTCATCAACATAGAACCTTTAGCCTTTCCCTTTTGGACCAAATCTTTCCCCCGATATATAGTTCAACCATTTTCTTCTATTCCTCAAACCCCAATGAAAAAGGTAATAGTATCACCTCTCAAGTCTTCAAGCAATTTTCTCGCCTACAAAACTCACTGTCTAAAACCTTGGTTCACTTCTATCCAATGGCTGGCCGTCTCAACGACACTGCCTCCATTGAATGCAACAACCAAGGGGCTTATTTTGTGGAAGCTCAAGTTAGCTGCTCACTTTTAGACTTCCTTATCCAACCTAACATTGAGTTACTAAGTCATTTTAGTCCCATCATTGATCCTTATACCACTCAATTAGCCTCAGATTCTATGTTGCTTATTCAACTTGATGAAGCGTAAATTCGTCAGTCAAGTAAGTTCGTCAGTAGAGTAAGTTCGTCAGTAGAGTTATACTGATGAACTGTAAGCTCGTCAGTCGAGTTGGTCAGATGGAAGCAATCCTCAGCCTGTATGAACGTATTCTCAAAGGTGGTCACCGTTGTGGTGCCTGCCACAATGCCTCCGATGCCAAAGTCAGTATAAGAAGCTCTCTTGGGAATAAACAATGTAATTGAACAAAAAAGAAAGAGATCTCTTAGTGTCTATGTGTGTATGTACCTTGCACTTGGCAATGTGGAGGCTTTATATATGCGGTTACAGCTCCTAGCCGTTGGGGCAATTAAGGTGGTTTTAATGCTCTTCTTAGTAACGTTTCGTGCCTCATAATGTGGCTTCAATGTGCTCCAACGGCTCACACAGCTGGATTTGTAACTGCCCTATGTATTAATTGGTTGTATTGAATGGCCTTCCTGCCTTCGTCAGTGACGTGGGTATTAGTATGCTCGTCCAGGGATAATGGTCGTCGGTATCATGGTCGTCGTCTTCGGTAAATGAGTTCGTTAGTCCCGTCATAATTGAACAAAAATGAAAGAGATCTCTTAGTGTCTATGTGTGTATGTACCTTGCACTTGGCAATGTGGAGGCTTTATATATGCGGTTACAGCTCCTAGCCGTTGGGGCAATTAAGGTGGTTTTAATGCTCTTCTTAGTAACGTTTCGTGCCTCATAATGTGGCTTCAATGTGCTCCAACGGCTCACACAGCTGGATCTGTAACTGCCCTATGTATTAATTGGCTGTATTGAATGGATGGCTTTACCCTCGTCAGTGACGTGGGCATTGGTTTTGTTCGTCCAAGTATGCCCTCGTCTGTATTGTTGAGGTCGTCTTGGCGAATGAGTTCGTCAGTCCTGTCAGTGGGTATTAATTTGCTCATTCAGGGATGTCTTCGTTGGACTTATGGTCGTCGTCTTCAGTAAATGAGTTCGTCAATCCCGTCAGTTGCCCCCCGATTCTGTGGTCGTCGTGACTTGTAATGACGACCGTAGAATGTGAAAGTTTTTGGGCTGTAAATAACTCCAATTCATGTGAACATTGGGTTTCCCGCTAGTTTTCAGTTTTTTGAACCTTTGTTTCTAAATTCCTTCCCTTCTCTTCGTCAGTACCTTTTGTCTATAACTTCGTCAGTACCTTTTGTGACTTACACCCTATTAAGTCATTTTTGGCTTAGCCATTTTTAGCTTTTGTGACTTACACCCTTTTAGGGCTCTTGTCATTGTCAGTAACTTACATCCGTCGAGGCGGAATCTTGTTACTTATCAGTTTTTGTGACTTACACCCTTTTAGGGATCTTGTCATCGTGAGTAACTTACATCCGTCAAGGCGGAATCTTGTTACTTATCAGCTTTTGTGACTTACACCCTTTTAGGGATCTTGTCATCGTCAGTAACTTACATCCGTCGAGGCGGAATCTTGTTACTTATCAGCTTTTGTGACTTACACCCTTTTAGGGATCTTGTCATCGTCAGTAACTTACATCCGTCGAGGCGGAATCTTGTTACTTATCAGCTTTTGTGACTTACACCCTTTTAGGGATCTTGTCATCGTCAGTAACTTACATCCGTCGAGGCAGAATCTTGTTACTTATCAGCTTTTGTGACTTACACCCTTTTAGGGATCTTGTCATCGTCAGTAACTTACATCCGTCGAGGCGGAATCTTGTTACTTAGCCATTTTTTAGACTTGTAGCTGCCCAGACCTGCTTGTTATTGAGACATTAGCTAAATAGTTCATTTATTAATTTCAATGACGAATACATTTTCTGTTACATCTGTTGGTGGTATTTCTTCAAGTGCTCGATGTTCCATGGCCTCGAGAGCCTCTGTCCGTCTAGGGTTTCCAGGTGATAGCTACCTTGTCTGGAGTAGTGGGTGACTCGGTAAGGTCCTTCCCATGTGGGCTTACGGAACCACAGCGAGAACCCCGACGGGAGAAACCCCATTTAGACTTACCTTCGTCACTGAACCGACGATCTGAGCGGTCCCTTTTCTGTCCTCTACGTTCGTCCTCCTTTCTTTCCTTGTTCCCTAGTTTTTCCACGTCCCTTATGGCAGCCAGCGCTTCTTCTGCGTTCATGTACTTCTGTGCTTTAAGGAGCATCTCCGCCATTGTTTTTGGAGGATTTTTTGCGAGTGAAGAAACGAACTCCCTAGATCGCAGTCCCGCTTTGAAGGTCGTCAACTGCACCTTATCGTCAGCTTCGTCCACCTCCAGGGTTTTTCGAGTGAAGCGTTTCACATAGGACCTCAAGGTTTCTTTCTCTCCTTGTTTGATGGTGAGTAAATGATCCGTGGTCCTCTTTGGACATTGTCCTCCAATGAAGTGACGCAGAAAGGCGTTGCTCAACTGCTCGAAGGTGTCAATGGAAGATGTTGGCAACTTTGTGAACCATTCCCTTGCAGCTCCCTTGAGAGTGGTTGGGAAGGAACAACATAATATTTCGTCTGGGGGCTGCTAGAGTCCTAGTGTCGTTTTGAAGGTGTTAAGGTGATCCTGAGGGTCCTTTAGCCCATCAAAGGGTTCAAGTTGAGGTAGCCGAAATTTCGACGGTACTGGACAGTCAAGGACTGCTGTGGTGAACGGCGAATCCGTTGCCCTGACCATTCGATCCACACTCCGTTCTGTTTTTTCCTTGATGGCATTCCTAAGTTCGTCCATCTCCCTCCTCATCTCTTGGAGCAAGTCCGAGTTCTGCTCGGTTGGAGTAGTAGGCCTTCGATGGTCACTTCTTCTATGGCTATCTCCCTCGTCATCCTGATTCCCCTTAGACCGATTCTCCTCCTGCTGAAGTCGTAGCTTCATTTCCTGATTTTGTCTGGTCAGTTCTTCAATGGTGGCTGCAAGAGCCTGGACTTGTTGTGCTAGGGCTGCGGAATCATGATTGGACTCCATCTAAGAGAAATAGTTGATCGGAAACTACTTTTTCGAGATTGAACAAGAAAACGTCGTTCCCACAGACGGCGCCAAACTGATGAAGCGTAAATTCGTCAGTCAAGTAAGTTCGTCAGTAGAGTAAGTTCGTCAGTAGAGTTATACTGATGAACTGTAAGCTCGTCAGTCGAGTTGGTCAGATGGAAGCAATCCTCAGCCTGTATGAACGTACTCTCAAAGGTGGTCACCGGTGTGGTGCCTGCCACAATGCCTCCGATGCCAAAGTCAGTATAAGAAGCTCTCTTGGGAATAAACAATGTAATTTGATGAAGTGTAAGTTCGTCAGTCAAATAAGTTCGTCAGTAGAGTAAGTTCGTCAGTCAAATAAGTTCGTCAGTAGAGTAAGTTCGTCAGTATAGTTATACTGATGAAGCATAAGCTTGTCAGTCGAGTTAGTCAGATGGAAGCAATCCTCAGCCTGTATGAACGTACTCTCAAAGGTGGTCACCGGTGTGGTGCCTGCCACAATGCCTCCGATGCCAAAGTCAGTATAAGAAGCTCTCTTAGGAATAAACAATGTAATTGAACAGAATGAAAGAGATCTCTTTGTGTCTATGTGTGTCTGTACCTTGCATTTGGCAATGTGGAGGCTTTATATATGCGGTTCCAGCTCCTAGCCGTTGGGGCAATTAAGGTGGTTTTAATGCTCTTCTTAGTAACGTTTCTTGCCTCATAATGTGGCTTCAATGTGCTCCAACAGCTCACACAGCTGGATTTGTAACTGCCCTATGTATTAATTGGCTGTATTGAATGGCCTTCCTGCCTTCGTCAGTGACGTGGGTATTAGTATGCTCGTCTAGGGATCATGGTCGTCGGTATCATGGTCGTCGTCTTCGGTAAATGAGTTCGTTAGTCCCGTCAGCTGCCCCCCGATTCTGTGGTCGTCGTGACTTGTAATGATGACCGTAGAATGTGAAAGGTTTTGGGCTGTAAATAAATCCAATTCGTGTGACCATTTAGGTTTCCCGCTAGTTTTTAGTTTTCTGAGCCTTTGTTTCTAAACTTCTCCCCTTATCTTCGTCAGTACCTTTTGTCTATAACTTCGTCAATCCCCTTTTAAAGATTTTTCATCGTTAGTAACTTACATCCGTCGAGGCGGAATCTTCTTACTTAGCCATTTTTGGCTTTTGTGACTTACATCCGTCAAGGCGGAATCTTGTAATCGTCAGTAACTTACATCCGTCGAGGCGGAATCTTTTCATCGTCAGTAACTTACATCCGTCAAGGCGGAATCTTGTTACTTAGCCATTTTTGGCTTTTATGACTTACATCCGCCGAGGCGGAATCTTGTCATCGTCAGTAACTTACATCTGTCGAGGCGGAATCTTGTTACTTAGCCATTTTTGGCTTTTGTGACTTACATCCGTCAAGGCGAAATCTTGTCATCGTCAGTAACTTACATCCGTCGAGGCGGAATCTTGTCATCGTCAGTAACTTACATCCGTCAAGGCGGAATCTTGTTACTTAACCATTTTTGGCTTTTATGACTTACATCCGTCGAGGCGGAATCTTGTCATCGTCAGTAACTTACATCCGTCGAGACGAAATCTTATCATCGTCAGCAACTTACATCCGTCAAGGCGGAATCTTGTTACTTAGCCATTTTTGGCTTTTATGACTTACATCCGTCGAGGCGGAATCTTGTCATCGTCAGTAACTTACATCCGTCAAGGCGGAATCTTGTTACTTAGCCATTTTTGAGACTTGTAGCTGCTCAGACCTGCTTGTTATGGAGACATTAGCTAAATAGTTCATTTATTAATTTCAATGACGAATACATTTTCGGTTACATCTGTTGGTGGTATTTCTTCAAGTGCTCGATGTTCCATGGCCTCAAGAGCCTCTGTCCGTCTAGGGTTTCCAGGTGATAGCTACCTTGTCTAGAGTAGTGGGTGACTCGGTAAGGTCCTTCCCATGTGGGCTTACGGAACCATAACGAGAACCCCGACGGGAGAAACCCCATTTAGACTTACCTTCGTCACTGAACCGACGATCTGATCGGTCCCTTTTCTGTCCTTTACGTTCGTCCTCCTTTCTTTCCTTGTTCCCTGGTTTTTCCACGTCCCTTATGGCAGCCAGTGCTTCTTCTGCGTTCATGTACTTCTGTGCTTTCAGGAGCATCTCCGCCATTGTTTTTAGAGGATTTTTTGCGAGTGAAGAAACGAACTCCCTAGATCGCAGTCCCACTTTGAAGGTCGTCAACTGCACCTTATCGTCAGCTTCGTCCACCTCCAGGGTTTTTCGAGTGAAGCGTTTCACATAGGACCTCAAGGTTTCTTTCTCTCCTTGTTTGATGGTGGGTAAATGATCTGCGGTCCTCTTTGGACGTTGTCCTCCAATGAAGTGACGCAGAAAGGCGTTGCTCAACTGCTCGAAGGTGTCAATGGAAGATGTTGGCAACTTTGTGAACCATTCCCTTGCAGCTCCCTTGAGAGTGGTTGGGAAGGAACGACATAATAATTCGTCTGGGGGCTGCTGGAGTCCTAGTGTCGTTTTGAAGGTGTTAAGGTGATCCTGAGGGTCCTTTAGCCCATCAAAGGGTTCAAGTTGAGGTAGCCAAAATTTCGACGGCACTGGACAGTCAAGGACTGCTGTGGTGAACGGCGAATCCGTTGCCCTGACCATTCGATCCACACTCCGTTCTGTTTTTTCCTTGATGGCATTCCTAAGTTCGTCCATCTCCCTCCTTATCTCCTAGAGCAAGTCCGAGTTCTGCTCGGTTGGAGTAGTAGGCCTTCGATGGTCATTTCTTCTATGGCTATCTCCCACGTCATCCTGATTCCCCTTAGACTGATTCTCCTTCTGCTGAAGCCGTAGCTTCATTTCCTGATTTTGTCTGGTCAGTTCTTCAACGGTGGCTGCAAAAGCCTGAACTTGTAGTGCTAGGGCTGCGAAATCATGATTGGACTCCATCTGAGAGAAATAGTTGATCGGAAACTTCTTTTTCGAGATTGAACACGAAAACGTCGTTCCCACAGACGGCGCCAAACTGATGAAGCGTAAGTTCGTCAGTCAAATAAGTTCATCAGTAGAGTAAGTTCGTCAGTCAAATAAGTTCGTCAGTAGAGTAAGTTCGTCAGTATAGTTATACTGATGAAGCATAAGCTTGTCAGTCGAGTTAGTCAGATGGAAGCAATCCTCAGCCTGTATGAACGTACTCTCAAAAGTGGTCACCGGTGTGGTGCCTGCCACAATGCCTCCGATACCAAAGTCAGTATAAGAAGCTCTCTTAGGAATAAACAATGTAATTGAACAGAATGAAAGAGATCTCTTTGTGTCTATGTGTGTCTGTACCTTGCATTTGGCAATGTGGAGGCTTTATATATGCGGTTCCAGCTCCTAGCCGTTGGGGCAATTAAGGTGGTTTTAATGCTCTTCTTAGTAACGTTTCTTGCCTCATAATGTGGCTTCAATGTGCTCCAACGGCTCACACAGCTGGATTTGTAACTGCCCTATGTATTAATTGGCTGTATTGAATGGCCTTCCTGCCTTCGTCAATGACGTGGGTATTAGTATGCTCGTCCAGGGATCATGGTCGTCGGTATCATGGTCGTCGTCTTCGGTAAATGAGTTCGTTAGTCCCGTCATAATTGAACAAAAATGAAAGAGATCTCTTAGTGTCTATGTGTGTATGTACCTTGCACTTGGCAATGTGGAGGCTTTATATATGCGGTTACAGCTCCTAGCCGTTGGGGCAATTAAGGTGGTTTTAATGCTCTTCTTAGTAACGTTTCGTGCCTCATAATGTGGCTTCAATGTGCTCCAACAGCTCACACAGCTGGATCTGTAACTGCCCTATGTATTAATTGGCTGTATTGAATGGATGGCTTTACCCTCGTCAGTGACGTGGGCATTGGTTTTGTTCGTCCAAGTATGCCCTCGTCTGTATTGTTGAGGTCGTCTTGGCGAATGAGTTCGTCAGTCCTGTCAGTGGGTATTAATTTGCTCATTCAGGGATGTCTTCGTTGGACTTATGGTCGTCGTCTTCAGTAAATGAGTTCGTCAATCCCGTCAGAACTCACTGCCTTTAGTGTTGGGAATTCAACCGAAATTCCAACCTATGAGAAACAAAAAATAGAGAAAACACATGTCAAAGAAAAACAATCACACGCACAAGACAGTATTTACGTGGTTCGGCAATTTGCCTACGTCCACGGAGTTGCAGGGATTTCACTATTATCAAGGAAAAATACAAAGTGCGGCTACTGTGTTTTTTCTCTCTCTCTAAAACACAACAACAATAACAAAACCCTAATCACAAAAGCAGCTTTTATATCTTGCGCACATGATTACAATGGGCTACAAAATAGGCCTATCGACCCAAGCCTCCGCTTCATGGACTAAGCCACAGAAAATCTCCCATTAAAAACCACGCAACATTATTCGGGTCGGGTCGGGTCGTCAACCGGATCAAACATAAACTAGGCTCCACAAAAGCCCAACAAATCTCCCACTTGGAGACTAGTTCAATCACCAACATCAGCCGCTATCCTCCAAAAGCAGTCCCTCATCCTTGCAACTCATCCTCCTGTCCTCAAGCTAGAAGGCCAACTAAAGCTGCACACAGCTTCAGCTTCTCAATAGTGACACCCTTAGTCAACATGTCTGTCGAGTTCTTAGATCCACATATCTTCTCAAGTATTATCAACTTATCTTCAACAAGGTACCAGATAAAGTGGTATTTTGTCTGTATATGTTTCGACTTTGAATGAAAAGCCAAATTTTTAGCAAGAAAAATTGCACTCTGACTGTCACTATGTATAATGCCCATCTCCTGCTTCTTACCCAATTCATCTAACAAACCATGTAGCCAAATCATCTCCTTTCTAGCTTCAGTTGTTGCAACATACTCAGCTTCTGTAGTAGACAAAGTAACAATCTTTTGCAGATTTGAAGCCCATGATATAGCTGTACCACCCAAAGTAAATACAAACCCAGTAGTACTCTTTCTACTATTAATATCGCCAGCAAAATTAGCATCTACATAACCCTGCAGTTTCAAACTTGCACCTGTGAAGCAAAGACATGTATCTGATGAACCCTTCAGATATCTCAGAATCCACTTGACTGCCTCCCAATGCTGCTTTCCAGGCCTACTCATGAATCTGCTCATAACTCCTACTACATGTGCAATGTCTGGCCTTGTACACACCATAGCATACATCAAGCTACCAATAGCTGAGGCATAGGGCACCTTGCTCATTTGGCTCCTTTCTTCTTTTGTCTTCGGTGACTGTTCTTTGCTTAATTTGAAATGACTACCCAAGGGTGTGCTCACTGGTTTAGTTTCATTCATGTTGAACCTGTTGAGAACTTTTTTCACATATTCTGACTGTGAAAACTTCAATGTACCATTAGCCTTGTCTCTAATGATTCTCATACCAAGGATTTGCTTTGCAGCTCCCAAATCCTTCATTGCAAACTGTTTTGACAATTGCTTCTTCAAATTATTAATCTCCTCAATGCAAGACCCTACAATAAGCATATCATCCACATACAATAGTAATACGATGTAAGAATTGTCAAAAAACTTAACATAGCAACAGTGATCAGCTTCACATCTCTTGAACCCAATTTTATGCATAAAATTGTCAAATTTCTTGTACTGTCTAGGAGCTTGTTTTAGGCCATACAAGCTCTTTCTCAGTTTGCAAACTAGATTCTCTTGTCTCTGAACAATGAACCCTTCTAGCTGAATCATGTAAAGGTCTTCCTCCAAGTCACCATGAAGGAATGCCGTCTTCACATCTAACTGCTCAAGATGTAAGTTTTCTGCAGCCACCATTTCCAGCACCAGTCTAATTGTTGACATCTTCACAACTAGAGAAAATATCTTTGTGTAGTCAATGCCTTCCTTCTGCTGGAACCCTTTAACAACTAATCTGGCCTTGTAACGTTTGCTACCATCATGCTCATTCTTTATTCTGTATACCTACTTGTTGTGCAAAGCCTTCTTTCCTACTGGCAATTCAGTCAGTTCCCATGTCTGATTCCCTAACAAGGAATCCATCTCATCCTTCATGGCTATCTCCCACTTGCTTGAATTCTCATCTTGCAAGGCTTCATTATAACACTCTGACTCACCACCATCAGTCAACAGGAGATAATTTAAAGCGGGTGAATAACGCTGTGGAGGTCTAATGTTCCTGGAAGATTTGCGGACTTCAGCTACAGGTGTACTCTAATCTACCTAAGAATCTACATTCTCCTTATCTTTTTCACCCCTTTTTTGGACAGTACTTTCAGTCAATCCATCTAAGTTAACAAACTCAGATTTCTTTTGATTTATCTCTGTAACATCTAACACTACAGTTGACCTGTCCTTGTACATAACCTGTTCATTAAATATCACATTTCTACTTCTGATGATTTTCCTGTTTTGTTCATCCCAAAACCTATAGCCAAATTTCTCATCACCATAGCCAATGAAAAAACATATTTTAGACTTTGCATCAAGTTTACTACGAGCATCAGAATCAATATGAACATAAGAAACACAACCAAAAAATTTTAAATGTGAAAATTTTACCTCTTTACCGCTCCAAACCTCCTCAGGAAGTCTGAACTCCATGGGAACTGATGGCCCTCGGTTTATCAGGTAAGTTAAAGTGCTAACAGTATCAGCCCAAAAAGTTTTTGGTAGTCCAGCATGCAACCTCATACTCCTAGCACGCTCATTAAGAGTTCTGTTCATGCGCTCAGCCACACCATTCTGCTGTGGTGTCCCAGGAATGGTCTTTTCAATCCTAATACCCTGTGTAGCACAATATTCACTGAACCCTCCATCTATGTACTCTCCTCCATTATCAGACCTCAAACATTTTAGTTTTAAACCTGTTTCTGTTTGAACCATGGCCTTCCACTTCTTAAAAGTTTCAAATACATCAGATTTATTTTTCAGAAAATAAACTCATACCTTTCTGCTTGAGTCATCAATGAAAGTGATGCAGTACCTTAAACCTCCAAGGGATGCAAATGGAGAAGGTTCCCACAAATCAGTGTGTACTAACTCCAATTTTTCAGCCTTCGGTGTTCTGCCAGTTTTCAAGAAGCTCACATTTTTTCTGCTTTCCTAAGATGCAGCTTTCACACATGTCAAAATCAACGGACTTCAATTCTGGTAGTTTTCTTTTTGACAACAGCATCTTCATCCCTTTCTCACTTATGTGACCAAGTCTGCGGTGCCATAGGCTTGTATCAATACTTGCATTAGCAATTGCAATTGTGTCTCTTGGACTTGAGGTCATATATAGAATGTCAGTCTTTTTTCCACGAGCCAATACCCTAGCTCCCTTTGTAACCTTCCAAGTTCTACCAACAAATAGTATTGCATGTCCTTCATCATCAAGTTGTCCAACAGAAATCAGATTCCTCCTCAGGTTAGGAATATGTCGAACCTTCTCCAGTAACCAAACAGATCCATTGGGCAACAATATCCGGACATCTCCCATACCCACAACATCCAAGGCTGAACCATCAGCCAAATACACCTTACCAAAATCGCCTGCAACATAATTCTATATGATTTCTCGGTGTGGAGTGGTATGAAATGAAGCTCTTAAGTCCAAAACCCAATCATCAAGTGGACTGTCTACTGCAAGAAGTAATGCATCATGTACCTCTTCTGTTACAGCATTAGCAGAATCATCTTTATTCTTCTTCTTAGGACTTTTGCATTGGTTCCTAAAGTGACCTGTTTTCCCACAATTTCAGCATTGTACCTGTTGGCCTGAGCTAGATTTACTTCTGTTTCGATTAGAATTTTTGGATTTTGATCTACCAGGATTTGAATTTTTATTATTACCTCTGCCTCTTGTCTCAAGGTTTAGGGTAGAACCAAATCCTAAGGTTTCACTTGCATCTCTTCTGCGAATCTCCTCAACCAGAATTAAATCTCGAATATCATTGTACTTAAGCTTTTCCTTTCCTATAGAATTACTTACTACCATCCTCATTGCCTCCCAACTGTTTGGCTAAGAAGCCAAGACGATCAGAGCACGAATCTCATCATCAAAATCAATTTCTACAGACGACAATTGATTTGTGATAGTGTTAAATTCGTTCAGATGTTGTACTACTGATGCATTCTCTGCCATCTTCAAATTGAACAGTTTTTTCATCAAATGCACCTTGTTGTTTGCTAACGGCTTTTCATACATACCAGACAAAGCTTTCATCAGATCTGCTGTGGTCTTCTCCTTTACAACATTGTGTGCAACAGACCTAGACAGAGTTAACCTGATAACTCCCAATACCTGTCTGTCAAGAAAAGCCCATTCATCAGCCTTCATCGCCTCAGGTTTTGTCCCCAAAAAAGGCAGGTGCAATTTTCTCCCATAGAGATAATCTTCAATCTACATCCTCCAATACGTGAAGTCTGTGCCATCAAACTTTTCTATCCCAGACGCCTTTCCTGCTTCCTCTGCCATTGCTTCCACTCAAACCTAACCCTAGGCTCTGATACCAGTTGTTGGGAATTTAACCGAAATTTCAACTTGTGAGAAACAAAAAATAGAGAAAACACACGTCAAATAAAAACAATCACATGCACAAGACAATATTTACGTAGTTCGGCAATTTGCCTACGTCCATGGAGTTGCAAGGATTTCACTATTATCAGGGAAAAATTCAAAGTGCGGCTACTGTGTTTTTCTCTCTCTCTAAAACACAACAACAGTAACAAAACCCTAATCACAAAAGCAGCTTTTATATCCTACGCACAGGATTACAATGGGCTACAATGGACTAAGCCTCAGAAAATCTCCCATTAAAAACCACGCAACATTATTCGGGTCAGGTCGGGTTGTCAACCGGATCAAACATAAACTAGGCTCCACAAAAGCCCAACATTTAGCTATGGTGGAATTGCCATAGCTGTGTGCCCTTCACACAAGATCATGGATGGATTGTCTCTCTTCACATTTCTCCAAAGTTGGATAGCCACTAGTTGTGGATATGGTGAAGTAGTGATCCCGGAATTCATTGGAGGTTCTTTGTTGCCGCCTAGAGATTTGCCCATCATGCCCAATCCTAAGGTGAGCTACCAGGCTAAAAAATGCATCACAAGGAGGTTTGTCTTTGATGCCTCAAAGATAGCTAGCCTCAAGGCCAAAACAGCTGGTGCAATTGGACAGCGACCCCCCACAAACGTAGAAATAGTGTTGGCACTCATCTTGAAATGTGCTATGGCTGCTTCTAAGTCAATATCAAGCCGTTTAGGGCCATTGGTATTGTCCCAAGCAGTGGACTTGCGCAAAAGAATGGTGCCACCCTTACGTGAAAACAGCATAAGGAATCTCATTTGGCAATTCCTAGTGTTTTCTAAGGACAGGGAGTTAGAATTACACGATTTAGTAGCTAAAATGAGAGAAGGGTTGATAGACTTTTGCAATGAGAAGGCCAATAAATTCAAAGGTGATGAAGGTTTCCAAATGGTTTCTGAGTCACTCAAGGAGCGGGGTGAATTAATGAAGAGAATGGACATTACCATTAATAGATGTACAAGCTTGTGCAAGTTGCCACTATATGAAATGGATTTTGGGTGGGGAAAGCCCACGTGGATCACCAATAATTCAAGCTATTACTTCGAGACCTTAAGGTTATGTTTGGTAATAGTTTTTGTTTTTTATTTTCAAAAACTTGTTTTTGGGAATATAAAGAAAAAACAATTTTCTTGTATTTTTTAAAACAAAAACATGTTGGGTTAGTTGAAATTAAAAATAATAATTTTTTGAAGAAAAAACTAGAAAATACTAAAATATATTGTTACTAGGATTTGAACTCTACGACTAACTCATTAAATGAGACAGATTCATCAAATTAAATGTATATTTTCATTGACTTTTGAAAATTAGAAATTGAAAACAGCCTTTTACATGTTTTCAGTTTCATTCACAAATTGAATTTTGAAAACAGTTTTTGTTTTCTGTTCATTTTGGATTGCCAAACTAGTTTTTAGTCTCAAAAATAGAAAATTGTTTTTGGAAACAGAAAATAAGGAGAAAAAATAGTTACCAAACATACCCTAATTGTCTTGATGGATACAAAACAAGGTGGTGGCATAGAAGCTTGGGTAACATTGGAGGAACGAGAGATGGAAATATTTCCACGTAGCAAGGGGCTCCTTGAATTTGCTTCCTTTAACCCTAGTGCTTTTGTTAAACATAGCCGCATTTGAATAATCTTTCAAAGCATAGAATTCTATGAAGGGTCATGCTAACGAATGCTCTTAGGGCATTGCTTAACAATTCAGTTAAAGAAAGTTTTTATGGAAAAAAAAAATAATTAATGTTTTGACAGTTTTTTTCATTTTCATAAAAATGATGTCAGAACTTTCCAAAAATAGATTGTTAATTAATGCCTTAAGTACACTCGTTAGCATTTCCCTTCTATGAAATCAATTAATACTCTCTCTCTCTCTCTCTCTCCCCTATGTTTTTTCTTCTTTATATATATATATATATATACTCATGTTTTAATTGGAAAATATATGACCATTAAAAGGATTCAAATCAAAATCCACTTCACAAAAAGAACTAGACAATGCCATTAAGTCATAAGCCTCTTGACGCCAATAGTTGTGCATAGTCACGTATAAAGGATTTTGCTAACTTCGTACATAATTTTGTTCTAACTTAAAACTTGATGAAATGTGAACTGAAACATGTTGATTCAAAAATGAGTTCTTTATTGTTACCAACCTCAAGTCAAATCCCTAAAATTATAAAAATATTAATTGAGATTGAAGGTACAAACTAGGTGTTACCAAGTTAGTTCTAATATTACATGTTATGATTAGAAAAATAATTAATGACATTTGCTTTCGAGGCAGGTTTCTCTCCTTGTGCTTGTTGGGTAATGGGTACTAATTACCTTGATTTTTATTTTTTAAAATATATAATTGGGCAGCGTGTGTCTTAGTATATATGTGTTTTCAATTTTTCTTTATTGATGTAGAGTGTATTTGGCCTCCAAACAAAAATTCCAAACTCCACCCTTTCTAGATGATATCTTGGTAGAAATTTTCCTGGAAATCCAATTTTATATCAACATGGTTTGTGAAATTCAAGCAAGAAGCCCACCTTTCATAAATGCTAACAGCATTATTCTTGGAATAATATCACATTGATATGTTAGTGTATTTTTTTTTTTAATGCAATTGCATAATACGTACATTGATTTGCGAGTCAAATATAATGGTGTCATATTATTACCCAAATTAAAGATAAAAAAATAAATACAACTTTCTCACGTTTACTAGAAGAGATACTTTTTTTTTTTTTGAGAAGAACCAAAAGAGATACTTGATACACAAGAAGAGGCCAAATATTCCCCAACTTGGAAAATTCAAATTAGTAATACTAGTATAGTATTATTTGTTTCATGATTTTTGGTGTGTTCATGCTTTTGGTACTGGTTGCCCTACAAGAAATGCCTTAAAGAGCACTAGTGGTCTCTCTGGTTGCTAGGGGTGTCCAACCAGACCCGGCACCTGCCCAACCCGCCCAACTTGGCCGACCCGACCCGAAAACCGGCCAACCCGACGCCGGTGACTGTCGGTGGCGGGTCTTCGTCCCCAAAACCCGATAACGGCGGGTCGAATAACGGGTTTGAGCATAAAAACCGAGATCTCAACCGATCCGACCGTCTGTGCACTGAAAAATTAGTTTTTCTCCACTAATGGGTGTGTTTCGCTGGTCGTTTTGTCCGTTAAGTCGAGATTAGGCCTTATTTCTCCGAGATCCACCGAAATCTCGTTGAGATCCGGTGAGGTCTCGTCGAGACTCGGCCTATTCTCTTCGAGATCCATCGAGAACTCATTGAGATCCAGCGAAATCTCGTCGAGTTCAGCCTGATCTCTTCGAGATCTGGCCAGATCTCAGCAGATTCGACCCAATCTCAACCAAATTTGGTGGTTTCTGGCGAAAAACTGGCTTAGTTTCGAAATTTTCAACTCCGGCCGAGGATTGACCGGAATCCGAGAAAATCCGACCACCCGACCCGATTTCGTTCACGGTCAGCGGCGGGTCCAGAAATGAGAGACCCGAGATTATCGGGTCAGTTCTGAGTTTGGCACAAACCGACCAGGACCGACCCGTGGACAGGCCTACTAGTTGCGTAGCCGGAGCTGTGTGGGAAGCTTCTCTTATGGAGGCAAAGGATAGTTGGGTGTTACCATATACTTGTGTCCATCCGCCAACCTACAAGATAAAATAAATCAGGAAAAAGAATACCATTTGGCACTAATGAATAAAGAGACAAGAATATAAATATATAGACCTGTTTTCCCTCGAACCATACTCTGTAAGGCATCGTTGTATTTATTCCCAACTCCTTTGCTAATCCATTTATCAATGTCCAAGTCCCGATGAATGGGATAACTGAATCTTGGAGTCCATTTGGATACAACTTATTTTTGCTGAAACTGAAAACTGAAAACTAAAAACATTATAGCAAAATAATTTTTAAATGTGTGAATAGTGTCATGAGACTCATTTTTAATATTTTTAAATGCGTGAACAGTGCATGCACTGTTCATGAACAATGAATTTTGTCTCTATAGTAAATAACTGCGGCATAAGAGGAAAAAAAAATGAAAGAAATGCAAACGTGGGTTTGGAAACGCTGATCCAAACCCACACTTGATCTCCATTGTCAGATTACATCAAAATGAGGCAATGATTTTTATATATTTTTTACTATATTATATTTTATATTATTATTGTATAATAAAAGTTGCATCATAAATGTTGTGGTTAATTAAGTAGCACAACAAAAGTGTTACACATCATTATGTGATATTATTTAGACATTATGACCTTTATGCTTTATTGGTAATTTACCTTCCTCAGACAAGAAGAAACTTTCAAAAAAAAAAAATTTTTGATAAGTAGAAACTATTCATGGATAATGATAATACAAAAAAAAAAAAACAAAGTAACACACGCAATAATAATTTTTTAAAAATTGCACTTTAGTTAACTGAAATAGTTAAAAATTATAATGCAAATTATGAATTTGCCGAACCACTATGTTCATTCTCAATATATTTGTGAAATTATTATATTACTTTTAACATTTCCACTTTCTTATATTTATTTAAGTTTTAATGATATCATCATAAGTTAGTAAATAAAAATATTGCACAAACATTAGATAAAATACTTCCTACAAATGTTTTTAGATTGAACATCAACCATAGACTTGGTTTTTAACAAAGTTTTAACACTTAGTCAAAAACAAGTGAAAAATTCAAAATTCAATGCCTTTGATTGGTCGAACCTTTTACTCAATTGATCAAAAAAAATGAAGAAATTCATCACCATGCCACTGCCTCATTCTTGCTTGATCGATCGAAAATAAATTTGATCGATCGAGACAATGAAAAATTTCATCATAGAGTTTCTACCTAAATCAATCGGTTCTCGATTCCTCTTCGATCAATCGAAAAGAACATTCGAACGATCGAAAGGAATGGTTGATCGATCAAAACAAGCAAAACTAAATTTTTCTCAAAAATTTTCTAGAAACGTTTTTGACATCTTCATTGTTTTCTATCAAAAACACCTTTTGATTTTATGAATGAAGATTCACAAATCAAACATTAAGGTTTTCAAGATTATTATCAAGAACCCTAATCTCATTAGGAATAAATTTCATAATCCTAGCATTAACATGATAGCATGTATATCAGCAATCTTGATGCAATACCGAAAAAGATAATTCCCAATTTAACTTTCTCAAAGTAACATCATGCATATACAAAACACCAAGAACCAATTTCGAAAGGAACATCATGTGAAAATCTATAATTTAGACTTATATACTCACATGAATCCACATATGTATATTAATAAACAATATCAATGAAAAAATGTTAAACATCAAAAGGTAAACCAACTCACTGATACAATATTAATATAACATAAAGACAAGAAGTCAAACTGTTATTCTATATATAGATAAAGTGTAATCAAACACGCAACCAACAGTGTCAGGAGTCAGGTGTATATCCTTTCTAATGATTGTATACCCATCTTGACAATCTACATTGATAAGAAACATAGCAATTCTTATCCACCGTGTTCATCTCTAATGCAAAGATTAGAAACACATGGCACCAAGCAAAAAGCTATAATCAAGATCTCAACGAATCATCATGGCTCACAGGTTTAAAGTTCATAGCACAAAAACATAATGCAAAAAAACTACTGTAGAATTTTAAAACACAAAGAAAACGGTTTTTCTTTAATTCTAAAACTCAATCAAATGTTATATAAACATGATATTGAAGACCGCTTTAATACCAATTGTTGGAAAATCTAGTTTTGCATCTTATACAAAATATACATTGGAAGCAACAAACACGGATCTACTTCATTCATGAGAGATAACATGAAACCTTGAATTCTAGAATAAAGAATAGAAAGCGTACCTTGATACAATAAAAATTCAAAACAAGACTTGAGAATACCTTCAATCTTCATCCCAATTCCACATGGTGCCCAAGATGAGTGATCTCTCAATCGGTTCTTTTGTACATTGATTTTTCTTTGGAAAAGTGTATTCCCAAAAATCTATAGAAAAAAACTATTTTATCTTCTTTTAATCATACGTACATACTAACTACCATTGGTAGTTACTTTATTTAATAACTCTTATTAAATAAAAATTGATTATCTAATTGGGTTAGTCTTTTGGGCCTATCCAATTGGGCTTTAGTTTGTGGCTTAGGATGGGACCAAAGAGAACAAATAAGACTCTACCTCCAATGGGTCTTGGGCTTATTTGTCAACTCTTGACACGTTCAGAGTTACCATTAATTATATTTAATACCACTATATGAATATAATTGTACTCTAGGCCTTATTAATAAATTATATCTCAAGACTTTATTATACATGCAACCCCTTCATAAAATATTCGTAGTAATACAAAGTCATGAATGTAGATTGCCACTTTGAAGATTACTATATCTTAATCCTTGAGGTGGGTTCCAACTAGCTCAATTGGTAAAGTCTCTGATGGTTGAATAAGAAATTTGGGGTTTAATCCCCACCTACACCAAAAACTAATTGGTGTCTTGGTCTGATGATAAAGAACTATCATCAGAAGCGGACGTCATAGGTTCAAACTCTCTCAAAAAAAAAAAAAAAATCTTAATCCTTGAGTACCTGGCTTAATCCTTTAAGTTATTCATCATATATTTATGAAATCTAATTTCATAAATATATACTTTAGTAACTCCTTACTAAAGTGGTTGTGCCCAACACTCTGAATAACCAAACCAATTAAACTTATCTCAAGAGAATATTTTATATCTCTATTAAGAGATTATGAATTCTATCTTGAGAATCTATGTTCCATCAACATTAAATGCAGCTACCCAACATACTGAGGTTTTGATCGTGACTTTAGATCTCACTTCTGATATATCAAAACAACTTATACCTCATGATCAGGTTAATTATTCTCTCAGGATTTAGAGTTGATATAAATAGAAGTTGTGAGATTTATTATTATTATTATTATTATTTTTAGATCTATTATTCATTTGACAGTCGTTAAGAGAATAATAAATCTCACAGCAGTCCAGTTCAATATGTTTTAACTCTTAAAACATATCAACATATCAACTAGAAGTTTCCACTTCCATGATCAAGACAAATCATCTTAGTTAATATCTTATAGTCTTCATAGATGAAATACTCAATTTCATCACCGACTACAAACTAAAATTCTGAGTTTACAAAGAACTTGTGATCTATATTTTCTATGACTAAATCACATAAATCACATATTATGCATCTTATGGACTAAGAAGATAATGTCCTATTAGTTCATCCATATATAGTCTCATATAATTAAACCATTTAATCATTTATGACATTCCAATAAATTGGATTTTAGGGCATAAACCCCAACACCTCTTACAAGTAAGGGTATTTGTGGTGCGGTGCGGTTTTAGGCTATTTTTAGTACCGCACTTTGCGGTGCAGTTTAGCCAAAACCATAACTGCACCGTACCTCATTTTTGTGATCACATGTGTGGTGTAGTGCAGTGTATAATTTAGCTAAAACCATAACCACACTGTACCTCATTTTTGCGGTCACATGTGCAGTGTAGTGCGGTGTATAAAAATTCACCTACTATATAAAAATTCTACATAGATATCACCATACAATTCAACATGTATTAGTAATATCACTATCTCAGATTCTCAGGTATACATCAAACATGTAATGAAGTCAAGTACTTTGAATAAGGTAGAGTGGCAAGCAACTTAAATGTTTTAACTATCAAAATCTAATGCTCTTCAGTGTTCACTTTAGATCAAGAATATGAAGTAAAGAGTTTATGTGAAACACTAGGTACAAAGCAAAAAGGATTTACCCATACTTAAAGCAATTCTAGTCATGCCTACTAATTTCAATTATCAAAACCATAATGTAAACAAGTCTAAAGCAAAGCATGAAATGAATTACAAATCCAAAACAAGTACTAATTGTAAACCAACAAGAAATTGTTTAAATGAACATGAACGCAACCAAAAAAAAAAAAAAAGGTCTATCCATCCAATGCTATACTTCTCCCCCACCCAATTCTATTTTGTAGCTCACACTCCAAGTCTTCACTTAATCTTCTTTCTCTGTTGCCAATTTCATCAATTCTTTGAAAATAAATATAGAAAATGTTAGTAAACTAATAAACAAAGAACAATAAACTAATATTCAATTTAAATATATAGTTTTAGCAAAGTACCTGCTTCAACATCTTGCTGAAGACTTTCCACTTCATTCATTGCTTCCCGAAGATAGATTGGTTTAGATGGGTTTTTTAACCAACTTTGAGCACAGATAAGGGCCTCCACAATTTTAGGAGCTAATGAACTCCTAAAAGGATCCAAAACATGACCCCCATGCTAAAGGCTGACTTAGAAGCAACGGTGGACATAGGAATAGCCATGACATCTCATGCTACCTCGAAAAGGATTACATATCTAGTAGAATTCACCTTCCACCAAGTCAAAATATCAAAACCCTCCCTATTTTTTTCACTAGCTTCATTAAGATATTTGTCCACATCAGTTGTGCATTCATTATCATCTTCTGTAGCTATGTGTTCATCGAACTCATGTGGAGCAATCTTCCATGGATCATATGGAAAACTAGCACTTGATTCTATTGAAGAACCATTAGTGGCCTGCCCATAGCCATTAGCACTTGATAATTCAATACCCTTTGCATAGTGGGCATACAACTTATCTAAAGCATCCCTTACTAATTTTAAAGCAAACTCTGCCATCTCTTTTGAATACCACTTATTAAACCAATATTTCATCCTATATCTTGGGTCAAGAACCACGACAATAAACATCATCAAATTCAAATTTTCAATGTCTCCCCAATACTTCTCATATTTTTCCTTCATAGATTGTGCCATTTCTTTTAAGAGAGGATCACCATCAATGCCACACAATCTAAGCAATTCATTTTGAATGCCCACTAGCTCACAAAAATAAGTATTTGAAGTGACAAATAAAGAACTAGAAAAACATAGAGTTACCTCATAAAAAAGCTGGAGAAAATTACAAAACATTCTGACATTCAACCAATCCTCACCCTTGTGAGGACCTATGTGCTTCTGTTTCCCATCTCCATCTACCTCCATAAAGTAAGAACTAAATTCCACATCCTCTTCATGCATCCTATCAAAGGCTGTTTCAAACTTCTCGACTACCTCTAACATAAGATATGTGGAATTCCATCTAGTAGGGACATCAAGAGATAACAAACTCTTAGATTAGATTTTTTTCATCCTCTACAACTTCCTTGAACCTATCCATCCTTTTTGGAGATAATTTAACATACCGCACTCACCTTAACAATTGAGTTATGAATGCCTTTCAATCCCTCTTGCACAATGAGATTCAATATATGAGCAGCACATCTCATGTGCAAGAATCAGCCTCCCAACATACAACCATCCTTCATCTCCAACTTCTTCTTCAAATAATCAAGAGCCACATCATTGGATTTAGCATTATCAACTGTGACAGTTATCACCATTTTGATACCCCAATCATTTAAGCATCTTTCAATAGTTTTCCCAATTGCCTCGCCTTTATGATTTGGAACTATACAAAAATTCAAAATCCTTTTTTGATAGGTCCAATCACCATCAATATAGTGGCAAGTAAGACACATGTAGTTGTGGTTTTGGATGGAAGTCCATGTGTCAGTAGTCAAAGACACCCTTTGGCCCAATTTCAAATAGCTTATCAACTTCTCCCTTTCCCCAAACCAAAGTTTAATACAATCCCTTGCCATCGTGAGACAAGAAGGCATAGGAAACCTAGGCTCAACCACCCCCATAAAGTATATAAAACCATCATGCTCAACAAATCGAAAAGGTAGCTCATCCACTATAATCAACCTCATAAGAGCCATCCGACTTCTCTCAATAGAAAATTTAGCAACAACAAGCTCATTACTAAACTCTCTCTCAACACCACCAGTGTTTTTTGATTGGAAACTCAAAGTGGTTTGGCTCGTGGCAATGACACACAAAATCTTCTTACATTTTAGCAAATGGGCCCGAATGGATGAGGTCCCATTCCTCCTAGCAGCATTGTATTGCTTCTTACAATAATTGCATTCTGACTTTTCATGATTTCGTAACCTAACAAAATGCTCCCAAATATCAGATGGCTCTCTAGTGGACTGATTCTCATTAACTCTAGTTTTTTTGGTAGGGGTTTATCATCCACAATCAAAGGGACATTAGGGCCATTTAGTGCTGGTGGATTTGGATTTGAGGGAGTATCCATCTAGGGCCATTGAAAAAACAAACACACACACACATATATAGGTTAGAAAAGGAGTTTTGCGGGAGGTCAAGGCATATATATATTGAATGTAATTGAACACGCAATAATTATGCCACATTTGTCTTTCCAGAAAGATAAAATATAAAATTGAGGAAGTGAGTCCCATTCATGCGGGGTGTGGGGCAGAGACCAAATCTCCAAAAACAAAACTTGCCACAAATATGACAGAAAGAAAAATGACATAGTAGGCTTTATGAATCCTTTTTTCCTTCAAAAACAAAGCAACATAGCATGGATGAACAGGTAAACGAATAAGAAGAATCTTGAGAGAGGTAACTTAGGTTCTAACCCAAAGACAACAGTATGCAAGGCAGGATTAAAAAACAAAATAAAAATCTCTATTAGCTGCAATGAATGTGACTCATTGGAAAATCTCAAAGTTTAAACTACAATCATTTAAAAGCCCCAATATAAAAGCGAGAACAATAGTGAATTGACAGAAATTAGGATGAGAAAAACTTCAAGAGAGAAAAGCATTGCCCTTTTCTTATCAAAAATAAAATTAAAATTAAATAAAATAAAGGCATTGCTGTTTTTGACATTACAAACAGTGAATAAATTCTCACTTCGTTGCCAGTTGCCATAGAATATATAAAATAACAAATTCCTTGAAGATGGAAATTGATCACAGCCTATAGCTTCTAGTTAAACATATATCATATGTGTCCCTGCTAATTCTTTCCTAGTGAAACTAAGAAAGAGAAAACAAGTCTCAATCTGCCTTTTCCTAGTGAAACATATATCATGTATCACATTCTATCATCGCTAGCTTCTCAATCTACCTTTTCCTCTCATTCCTTCTAAGCAAAAAGCAAAGTTTATATATATATGGGACATATGTCCATGGTTGGTATTGCTTATCAAAATAATCATGATTTTGATAAGCCTGAAATTGTTGACTTGCTTGCTACTGGTTTTTCTGGTACTCTTCGTGGTTGGTGGGATTCATATCTCACTGAAGATTCCAGAGACTCTATTAAACATGCTGTTAAAAAGAATGATGAAGGTTTGCCTATTTTTGATGATCGTATTGGTCGAGGTATTCCTGATGGTGTTAATACCTTGATTTATACTATTATCAAACATTTTGTTGGTGCTCCATCTAATGTTTCATCTCGAATTTCTGATTTACTGAATAATTTGAGATGTCCTACTATGTCTGATTATAGATGGTATCAAGATGTTTTTCTTTCCAGAGTGATGCAGCGGAAAGATTGTTTCAAGCCTTATTGGAAAGAGGCTTGAAACAATCTTTCCGCTGCATCACTCTGGAAAGAAAAACATCTTGATACCATCTATAATCAGACATAGTAGGACATCTCAAATTATTCAGTAAATCAGAAATTCGAGATGAAACATTAGATGGAGCACCAACAAAATGTTTGATAATAGTATAAATCAAGGTATTAACACCATCAGGAATACCTCGACCAATACGATCATCAAAAATAGGCAAACCTTCATCATTCTTTTTAACAGCATGTTTAATAGAGTCTCTGGAATCTTCAGTGAGATATGAATCCCACCAACCACGAAGAGTACCAGAAAAACCAGTAGCAAGCAAGTCAACAATTTCAGGCTGATCAAAATCATGATTATTTTGATAAGCAATACCAACCATGGACATATGTCCCATTTTGTTAATAATTTCTTGTTCAGAAAAACCATCAATATTCCATTCATAAATTTTATCAGCAGAAACGGAAAATTGAGTTTGAAAAGGTCTTTCTTCAAACTGAATATCAGGAGGAGTAGGTTTTGAATACCAGTTTTTTGTAAGAAACATGGGTTTGGAAGAACTTCCAACAAATTTTTTAATTTCTGGGAAATCATTATCAAAACCCTTTTTAGCAGAAACAGAAGAAACAGTATCAGATTCTATATCTTCATCAGATGGCAAACCTTCTGGGGGAAGGGGACGTTTGTACTAGTATGAAACAGTATCAGAATCTGTATCTTCATCAGAAACAATTTCTTTTTCATTTCTTGAAATAGTGCAAGCAGCATGAGTACTTGTGGAAGTACCCTCAGTTTTAACTTTTAAATCAGCAAGCATTTTTTCAACAGTGTCCAGTGTTTTGGATTGAGAAGTTTTAAACTTGAACTTGTTATCAAAACTGGGCAAATTAATCAAAGGCTTTTCAGTCTTAATAGGAATGGATTTTTCAACAGAAGCAGGTTTAGAAACAGTTTTTTCAACAATTTTTTCTTCAATACGGTCAAGCTGTTGACCAATAATATGCAAAGACTCATTAGTAAAATTGTTTTGTTCAATAAGACTAACAATAGGAGTTTTATCATCATCAATTTTGAAAGGAGTAGCTTTAACATCAGTTTTGTCAACAGTTACCAAAATAGTATCAAGAGTATCAAGAGGTGGATGACTAGACCTGACAATGGTTTTGTCATCTTTAACAAAATTTGATTTCTTTATCATATTCAAATGATTTTTTGAAACTTCATCTTTTGAAATATAATAATTTTCAAGGAAATCAAAGAACAAAATATGCTTTTTCAATTGAAGCATTTTTTCCTTCCATTTTCTTTTAACACGGTCTTTTTCAGACTGAGCAAAATTATTTTGGAAATATTTCCTTTTAGGTCTATTTTTAGGAAGCATGAACTCATTGAACAAAGAAACCATATCAATTTCAAAATTTTCATTTAAAATAGTCAAAACTCTCAATCGGTTAACATTATTGTCAATAGGAGGAAAATCAGAATCAGAAGGACAAACGGATCCAGTATCTGAATCATCTTCTTGGCTCAATTTTCTGTTTCTGCTGATAAAATTTATGAATGGAACATTGATGGTTTTTCTGAAGAAGAAATTATTAACAAGATGGGACATATGTCCATGGTTGGTATTGCTTATCAAAATAATCATGATTTTGATCAGCCTAAAATTGTTGACTTGCTTGCTACTGGTTTTTCTGGTACTCTTCGTGGTTGGTGGGATTCATATCTCACTGAAGATTCCAGAGACTCTATTAAACATGCTGTTAAAAAGAATGATGAAGGTTTGCCTATTTTTGATGATCGTATTGGTCGAGGTATTCCTGATGGTGTTAATACCTTGATTTATACTATTATCAAACAAGAGTAATGCAGATTCAGGCTCAACCGTTGCATATTATCTTCATCAAATTCTTGAAGTCATTCAAAACCTGTGGAAACATTATCATTTCATAGGAAGTACAGAAAGAATTTTTGTTTTTGGACCCAGGCCTTATGCTCCTGCCATCACTCATATGCACATAGCAGACTATTGTAATCCAAGAAGTTTTATCACTTCAGGGAAAACTCCAGAGTTCGAGCCACTGCTATACTGCGGATCTTGCAATCAGTATGTTGTTTACAATAAGCATGGATGCAATGATGATCCTCCATGGGATCCATTTGATGATTACTCATCCGATGCTCCTTCTACTGATTAAATTTGTGGCACTATTGTTCTCACTGATAAAGTTGTTTTCTTGATACTCCCACTATCAGGAACTGTTTTAGTCAAGATTCTACTGACCTCTTGCAGCTTATTATTGATTGATTGGTTTTCTATTTTCCTGTGCATTGCCATGCGTCTGACAAAGTTGGGGTTCTTTTGTGACATGTTTCTGAAGTCTCCCACTCATGGTAAACAAGATGAAAATATAGTGGCTCAAGGAATCTACGTACTATTATTCTTGTAGCCATAATGCTCCTACTCCTACATGCTCATGCCCTATTACTTGTTCTTTTTGCTTTTTGTCATCTCCAAGTCAAAAGCCCTTCTTTTGACTATGCCAAATTTGCTGGAGACTTCAAGGCAAAAAGTGGAAAAAATCACTGTTCACTTTTTACTGTTCATGGATTACTGTTCACGGATTACTGTTCATGAATTACTATTCACAGATTACTGTTCACCGACACTGTTCACTTTTTACTGTTCATGACACTGTTCACTCCGAATTTTGCCTATTTAAGGGGGGCTGTCCCTTATGAAAAAATCAGAACTTTTTTGTTAGAATTCTTTCTAGAGAGAGTTTCCTTTCCTAGAAGCCTTCTTTGAGAGAGTTCTCTGTTATCCCCTATTACTTTGTTCACCTTATTCCTATTACTACTTTCCCTACAAACCTTGTAACTAGGACTAGTTCAAGCTTTGTAACTGTTGATCTGTTCTGAGATCTTGTATTCACTATTACTGTAAGTGTTTAACTCGACTTTCAATAAGAAGTATTTTCAGTATTATGTTCATTATGTTCATTATATTATTTGTTGCTACCGCCACCATGGAGGATTACCGCCATACCGGACGGTTTTAAAAAGAGGTGGATGACTAGACTTGACAATGGTTTTGTCATTTTTAACAAAATTTGATTTCCTTATCATATTCAAATGATTTTTTGAAACTTCATCTTTTGAAACATAATAATTTTCAAGGAAATCAAAGAACAAAATATGCTTTTTCAATTGAAGCATTTTTTCTTTCCATTTTCTTTTAACACGGTCTTTTTCAGACTGAGCAAAATTATTTTGGAAATATTTCCTTTTAGGTCTATTTTTTGAAAGCATGAACTCATTGAACAAAGAAACCATATCAATTTCAAAATTTTCATTTAAAATAGTCAAAACTCTCAATCGGTTAACATTATTGTCAATAGGAGGAAAATCAGAATCAGAAGGACAAACGGATCCAGTATCTGAATCATCTTCATTAGCAGGTTTGCTATATGGAGAGGAAGATTCAGGTTTAGTAGAATAGTAAACAGAGCTGATTTGGGATTTATCACTTGAAACACCTTTTAATTTTAAATCAGAAGGTTTTTCAAAATTCTTTTGCAAGAAATCATTGAGATCTTGATCTCTTTTCGAAATACTTTCAGATCCAGCAAAGGAATGTCTTCCTTCGTTGATCCTCAAAGGTGGTTGAATATTTTGAAAACTTATTTTAACAGTACCATCAAGATATTGTTGAATATTTGTGAGATCTAGCTCATCAAAAACAGGTTTAGGAATAGTGGATTCTTGTTCCAACAACCATTCAGTGGGAGGCTTGATATCTTGCCATTGAATCATTTTTGGAACTTGAACTTTAGCATCAGGAGTTGAACATTGAATTAACATGGTTTTACCAGAAGGTTCTCTATGATTTAAACAACCAGGATTTAACTGAGTACCCAACAATCTGTAATAAATGCGGTAGATCAGAGCAAAAGGTTTACTACCTTCATCCATGATATAACCAGAAGAGGCAACATTCAAAGTCAAAGCTTTAACAATATTAGGATCATCTAAAGCAAGAGTAAGATCAGG
The DNA here is from genome assembly GCA_032727855.1 of Quercus ilex subsp. ballota. NCBI lineage: Eukaryota > Viridiplantae > Streptophyta > Magnoliopsida > Fagales > Fagaceae > Quercus > Quercus ilex. The sequence goes on along the minus strand of CM064914.1, from coordinate 14,408,739 downwards.
ATAACAGTTAAAATAAACAGGACCATCATACAAAGAAGCAGTAATCATACCAAGGATGCTGTCTTTAAAGTGCTTAAATCTAGCATCACGCAAACACATGAGAACAGAAGCATTGATACCCTTTCGGGTGAGTGGTTTAATAGCAACTTGAACCATACCAATATGCAAATAACTTTGTTTTTTAGCAATGAAATCATTAATATTTCTTTTGGAAAACAAACAACATTTTTCATGAATTTTCGAAATAGAATATATTTGTTCAACAGTTCTCACTTTGTAAACAGGATGAAAAGTGGTTTCAGCCCAACTAGTTTTGTAAATAGTTTTAGTATCAACTTTGGGAATGTTCCATTTTCGGAAATCAGGAAGCTCATTATCTTCAACAGTGTGATCTTCTTCATTTACAATATCAGGAGGACAACCAGTCCTGGAGCTGATAGAGGAGTTGGATCTCCACAACTTATCCATACTATCCTAGTTTTAACACTCAATTATCATGTTTTTCTTACAACCGTTGCATTTCGTAACACATACCCTAAGCAACCCTATACCACACACATGCCCTACACGCCCTCTCTTGGCTCAAACGGGCCTTACAGTCAGGTTCTGGGAATTCACTTTACACCTAGGGTGGCGCCAACGACGGTAAGAAGGGGACACAACAACGGAGCACCAAAGGTTCGGACAAGCACGGACAAGACACAAAGACACAACAACACTATCACCGGCCAGAAAAGAATGGCTCTGATACCACAAAGGGGGAAGGGGACGCACAGCTGAAGGGAAGAGACGGAAGCACAGTGTAATATATGTTGAATGTAATGTAAGCACAAGTTAGAACAATAATAAGGCGGTAGAACCAGCCAACAAGTGTATAACAAAATAATTCAAAGTAAATAATTCAAAGTAAATAAAAGCAATTTAAAACCGTCCGGTATGGCGGTAATCCTCTATGGTGGCGGTAGCAACAAATAATATAATGAACATAATGAACATAATACTGAAAATACTTCTTATTGAAAGTCGAGTTAAACACTTACAGTAATAGTGAATACAAGATCTCAGAACAGATCAACAGTTACAAAGCTTGAACTAGTCCTAGTTACAAGGTTTGTAGGGAAAGTAGTAATAGGAATAAGGTGAACAAAGTAATAGGGGATAACAGAGAACTCTCTCAAAGAAGGCTTCTAGGAAAGGAAACTCTCTCTAGAAAGAATTCTAACAAAAAAGTTCTGATTTTTACATAAGGGACAGCCCCCCTTAAATAGGCAAAATTCGGAGTGAACAGTGTCATGAACAGTAACGGGTGAATAGTGACAGTGAATAGTGACAGGTGAATAGTGACAGGTGAATAGTGAAACTTTCATCATTGTCTTCCAAACATCCGTAGCATGGAGCTTGTCCTTTGCTTGTCCAAATCATGCAGAAAACAGCTTTGAAACACTTTAAACTCTAGTCCAAAATGGTCTTGGAATACTTGAAACTTTAGTCCAAAAAGGTACATAAAGAATCCTCCAAGAATATTGCGAAGATTGTAGAGAGTGGACATTGTCAGAAGGAGCATGGCAAGCCAAAATAAAGAGAGGAATATAGTACACATACCGCAGACGCATGGGAATACACAGTGATATCACAAATAGAGAACCAATCATAAACTGCAAGGAGTCAGTAGAATCTTGACCAAAACAGTTCTTGATAGTGGGAATATCAAGAAAATAACTTTATCAGTGAGAACAATAGTACCACAAATTTAATCAGTAGAAGGAGCATCGGATGGGTATCCATCAAATGGATCAAAAGGACCTTGTGGAGAATCACATGGATGGTCATGGTAAATAGCATATTGATTACAGAATCCACAGTATAAAATAGGCTCAAACTCTGGTCTTCTTCCAGGGATGAGAAGGTTTCTTGGATTAACATGATCAGTTATTTGCAAGTGAGCAATGGCATCAGCATAGGGCCTAGGACCAAAAATTAAAATTCTATCAGTGCTCCCTATGAAATGATAATCCTGCCATAGGTTCCGAGCAACCTCAATAATTTGATTATTAAAATAATTTCTCCAACATTCAGCAACAGCATAAGGATTTTTGAAGGACAAGTGAGACTTTCCTTCAAACCATTGTCCTTGATGAGAGTGGCCATTGATGAGAATGAGATGCTTTGAAGGCTGAACATTCATCCAATTATCTCTTTCCCATTTTGGCAAAGTACTCCAGCATCTGATAGAAACAAAAGGGCTTGCAAATCTTTTAGTAGCATCTTGAATAATTTGTGGCAGCTGGCTGGCTTGGCGATGGCTTGTTAATTTTAGAAACCTAATAAAGCCATATTCAAACATATGGGAAAGCCAGTTAGGATCCCTATCATCATCATCATCTGAATCATCAGGAGCAAATGAGCCATCATCATAATTAATTAAGAGACCAGGAAATGGGTGTTTCTTTTCATACACTCTGAGAGTACTCCCAAAGTGTTCTTCCTAGTCTAGCTGGATAAACACATTATCACCTTCATCAAGTTCATCAGGATCAGGAATAGTAGCTGTAACAAGTTTCTTGAAACATTTGAACCATAGGTCGAAAGACCTAAACATAGCCTTGCTTTTCAGAATACGAATTTGTATGTCTGTAGGCAAGTTGGCAAAAGCACTTCTTAATAGAGATTGGGTCTTAAGACTCAATCTAGCATAATCAGTGCCCATAATCGTCATGTTATCCTTTGAATGGATATCCTCTTTGCCAAAGAGTTGACTAATGTAGTTATCAAGGCGAACCCTAAGAGTCGCATTTTCAGGAACAAGATCATTTTCTGAAATAGGGTTGGTTTCGGAAACAAGGTTGGCATAGAGGTTCAGATAGGCATCATTTTGAGCAGTAAGGTTAACAAGGTGGATTTCGAGAGCTTGAAGGGTTTTTTCAAACAGGGAATAGTGGTCTTTGGTAAAGGCAGCATAGAGATTATCAAGAATAAATTTAATGGAATCTGGTAATTCACTATAGACACCATTATGAAACTGTAAGGATCTGGATAAGACTTCCTGTAAAGCAATCATCATATCACCACTGGAATAAGTCACCGTTGCCGGGACAAATCCCTGAAGGGATGTTGATCCCCTGGGTTCTATCCCAGAAGATGCGCCTTCATGCATTTTAAAAGGTCTTCCCGCTGGGAGCCTTTTATTTTGGGAATAGTCCTGTACAGGAGCTTTTCCCTTGTTTTTCCTGTCAGAGGAAGAGGGAGCCATAATAAGCCACTTACTAGTGGTATAAATATATATATACCCAGATTCAGTACCAAACAAAATCAAAGAAAACCCACAAAAATTAAACTTAAATATTTAACATAGGACCCATCAATAAAAAAAATAATATCTCTAACTTAAATATCTAACATAGGAAGTTCCAATATACCAACGGCAACACAACAATCAATAAATAAATATATATATATATATATATATATCTAACATAGGAAGTGCCAGTACACCAACGGCAACACAACAATCAATTAAAAAATAATATAATTAACAATTTTGTCATATACAACTACTTTGTCTTAAGTTAATAGTATAATAGGCCAACATATTAACTTCAACAAAAAATAAACTTGAATTGAACGCATGAATACCTCAGTAGTAGAAGCAACCGGTGTAGGTGGAATTGTGGTGGGGTCTGACTTCTAGGGCTGAGAAAGTGATAAGATTTTTATTTTTACTAACAGAAGAACAGTGAGATACGGCTAGGGTATTAAATTATTAATGTATTGATCTTTTGTCCTTATTTTATATATATATATATATATATTTTTTTTTTTTTAATATAAAATAAATAAATATATTAATATATATAGAGGGTGCGGTGCGGTGCAGTGCAGCGCAGTTTGTGCGGTTTTCATATTATAAAGCCGCAAACTGCACAGCAACATGCAGTGTGGTGCACTATTACTTGCGGTATGGTGCGATTATGTCATTTTACGGATGGTTTTGGTGCGGTTTTTGCGATTTGTGCGGTTTAGTGAACACCCCTAAGCGGTGGCCTAAATAACCTATAGGTTCAGCCGGCACTGCTAACTCAGTTTTTATCAGAGTTCTTAGTTGAATTGAGTTGTAAGTTTTTATATTTGAGTAAAGCCAAGAAGATTTGAGTTGAGTTGATTATAGTTCAAAAGTGTCTTTTTCTTCTTTTTTTTCTTTTTGTTTTTGCTAAGCACCATTAAACCTGTCTTATCATTTTCGGAGTCAACTCTTTTTTTTTTTAATCATTTTCAAAAGGCCTCTTTTTGCTCACAGGACTGTTCCAACTCTATAAGAAGAAGCACCAATCAAGCAAGCCTTCTATCACAAACCAAAGAGCGTTTGTTCTCAATCTCTTCTTCTCAGTCAATCATGCAGTCTCATCAGGAATGGATGGTCATAGGCATTATATGTGCATCCTTGGTGCAGATTTTTATGACTGTGGAGTCTTTTCGCATAGATGATAAAATCACAAGTCTGCCAGGGCAACCACAAGTCAGTTTCCAACAATTTTCCGGCTACATCTCCGTTGATGAAAAACAAAGCAGAGCTCTTTTCTACTACTTTGTTGAAGCTGAATCACAGCCAGGTTCAAAGCCTCTTGTTCTCTGGCTAAATGGAGGTAAAATTACAGTATCAGCTTTAATTATATCACCTAGATCACTGAATGAACAAACTCTAATTTTTTTTTCTATTTATGGTATACATTTTACTTCTTTTTGGTGTCTGACCATGTGCTTCTTCTCATTTCTTAGGGCCTGGTTGTTCATCTGTTGCATCGGCTTTCCTTGAGCATGGCCCCTTTAAAGTGAGAGGAGACAATCTGGTCAGGAATGAGTACAACTGGAATAAAGGTATTCCTTTTCTCCAAGTCCATGAGAACTCTTGTTTATCTTGTTTCATTTCCTTTTTAACTGGCTATGATTAATGTTTTACTTTGTTTACAGGATCGTCTGACTATTCCCAGACTAAACCTGCTTATTTATTTATTTATCAAGGATTAATGAAAAACTAGATTTAAGTGAATTATTAAAAATTATTTAAACCTCCAAGGGTTGGCTTAATATTCATGAGATTTTGAATTCGAAACCTCTTGCTCCATCTTGGGTCACCTCTAAAAGATCCCTCTTTATGATAACTTGGTACGTGGACAGGGAACTACACACCTCCGAGGAAATAGTCAAATAGGTCAAGATACTCTTGTTTGTCCAAAAACTCTTACTTCTTCATTTAATCTTTGTTTCAGAAGCAAATATGTTGTACCTCGAGTCACCGGCAGGAGTTGGTTTCTCTTACTCGGTTAATAAATCATTTTACACCCATGTGAACGATGAGATTACAGGTATATTTATAATAACTTGGTACGTGGATGGGGAACTACACACCTCCGAGGAAATAGTCAAATAGGTCAAGATACTCTTGTTTGGCAAAAACACTTACTTCTTCATTTAATCTTTGTTTCAGAAGCAAATATGTTGTACCTCGAGTCACCGGCAGGAGTTGGTTTCTCTTACTCGGCTAATAAATCATTTTACACCCATGTGAACGATGAGATTACAGGTATATGTTATTTGGCCTTGTTTCCTACTATTCAAAAACATACCAATCAGTCAAACTTTTTCCTAATTAATTGATTTTAAGTACTTCTGTTATATTATTCACAGTGAATACTATATGCTATAGTTTGTGCACTTGCCTTCTTGCCAATGATTTTAAAGACAAAATACAGATGTGACAACCGCAATTCGAGAACAAAGATAAACAAAGCAATTTACATAAATTACAACTTACATTCAAAAGTCAATATCCTTTATATGTGGAAATTTTTTTCCACGCAAATTACTATAAGGATATTTATATAACCAATCATTTTATATATGGAGATTTTGAAACTGACGACGTGTCTACTTTTGCTAAGCACGAGACAATCTTATATTTCTGCAACGCTGGTTTGCCAAATATCCAGAATACCGAGACAGAGATTTTTTTATCGCAGGAGAGAGCTATGCAGGTAATTTTTCCATTTTAAACGAAGGCTATCAGTTTTGGTTCAAATTAACAACAGTAAAGTTTTGTGTTCATGCCCCCATACACATGTTGCTGAGAGGTCTGATAGAGAGCATGGACTGGAGTCCGATATTATGGTGTATATTGAATAAATAAGATTCACTTCAACCTGATGAAAAGAAATTCTTATAGTGTTAATTAGTCTAGTATTCAAAAATAAATAAATAAAATAAAAAATAGATTCATCCTTCTACAAATTCGAGAGAGATTTCTTATAAAAATCATGGTCTTTTTTTTTTTTTTTTTTTGGTAATAGGTCACTATGTGCCTCAACTCGCCCAGCTCATTATTCAGTCCAATTTGAAGATCAATTTGAAGGGGATAGCTGTGAGTAGAACATAGAAATATAACCTCTGAAATAGCTTGAAAAAATTTTCCATGTCAGATAATATTGATCAATCAAAATTTTTATTAATTTGTACTATTTTGCAGGTAGGGAATCCTCTTCTGGATTTCACCATTGATTTAAACTGGCCATACGAGTATTACTGGTCTCACGGCTTGATATCAGATGACATTTATCAACTTGTCACTAAAGTTTGTAATGATTCAGCTCAGATCATGAGAGGAATCATAAACCAAGAAGGAAGTGAATCAGCTTGTATTGCTGTAACTTTACAAATCAAACAACTTACTGACACCATCGACCCTTTCGATGTCACCGGTGACATTTGTCTATCACCTGTTAAGTCACAAATGGACATGCTATATAAGGCCTTCTTGTCTAAATTTCGAACTTTGCCACTTCTCCATTCAAAACTAGATGCTCTCAGTCAGCACTTAAAGTTTTTACACGCCCTATCAAAACTCTTATATAATGCGACTTGTTTTTGTTAGAGATTATCACATTTTTATATTTCAAACAGGGTAAAAATTAGATACCATTTCTTAGGAGCTATATATTGGGTTTCTTAATTATGTTCAGACGCATAGTTTCATTGAATCTAATGGTCCTTCGAAAGGATAATTCAATTTGTGATTTATTGGTCAATATAACCATGTGTTTGTATTTAATTGAACAACACTAAAAAAACTGTATATAAATTTTATCCTTCAAATTGCGACATTTTCTTCATGTAGATTTCAATTGAGAATTGTTTTATTCATCTTCCCTCTGCTTACAGCAAACTGAAAAGAAGGAACTTGTCTGTGGAGAAGGTATCACAGAAAAGTATTTAAACAGGAAAGACGTGCAGAAGGCTCTCCATGCCCAACTCGTTGGATACAAAGAATGGGGTATCTGCCAAGAGTAATGATCAACCGATAATCACTGTTTTTTAAAATCTTAGAAATTATTTGCATCTTTAATTAAATTTAAGTAATTTTCTTTCAAGAACAATTTAATATCATCAGCATGTAAAGACAATTAGGAAACAAAACTAATCATTAAACCATGAGGCTTTTCATAACAAGTCCCAATAGTGGTACAAAGAAATCGATTATTTGTTTTGTTTAAATAAATTATAATCCTTCCTCTTGCTGACATTGTAATTTTGGGGATCTTTTTTACAATTTTAGTGTCAAAGTTCTACAATATGATATGACAAATTTAGGGATATCTACAATTGGTGTCTTAGGCTCACTTGTGGAGTCTGGCATCCGGGCCTTTGTTTACAGGTATAGTGATACAGTCTCTTTAAGCTCTTTGCTATTTAATTACTTCGTATCCTTTATCACATTTAAAGAACAGAAAAAGTTCCTGCTCATAATTGATTTGATTTTGATGTAATTTGATAGTGGAGATCAAGATTCAAGAATTCCATTTACCGGGTCTCGAACACTTGTAGATAAATTAGCAAAGGAGCTGGGTCTGAAAACAACTGTGCCATACAGAGCATGGTTCGAGGGAAAACAGGTAGACATGCTCATATAGTTTTCAGTTGAATGGTTGGTGCTAAATGGTATTCTTTTTCCTGATTTATTTTTCACTGCAGGTTGGTGGATGGACGCAAGTATATGGTAAAACCCAGCTATCTTTTGCCATCATAAGAGGAGCTTCACACACAGCTCCATCAACGCAACCAGCGAGATCATTTTCTTTGTTTAAGGCATTTCTTGCAGGAAAACCACTGCCAAATGCATGAAGCCATGAACTTATCAAAATCATGAGTAAAATAAGACTGTACCATACTATATTATTGATGTAGACAGTTGTATTTGACTAGCAAAGGCATGTCTTCATGCAATCGCTTTAAATAAAAACTAGCCGCGAACCCGCGCATTGCACATGATAATCATTTTTATGGTGATTTTTTTTTTTTTTACAATTTAAACTAATTTAATAAAGAATAATGTATTTCATAATCATATTTTTATTTATTATAGAAACAATCATAAAAGTAATATAAGAACAATCATAAATATAAATTTTGTCGTATCAAATTGAAAGCAATACAATTTTTCTCAAAAATTTAAAAGGCAAGTTAACAAAAAAATTCATTTTTTAATAAAATTAATTTATAACATTTTGTGAATCATTAAAAAAATATAAAATTTGGAAATTATTCTTTTAGTTTTAAACAAACTTTCTCAAACCTTATTTTTTTTTGCTTACAATCCAAAACACCGAAAAATGTAACTAAAAAAATTAATAAACTTAACAACGATTAATTGGACCATTTAGTAAAAACAATTTGTTGTTGATAATCTATTAAGGTCATTTTCTTTGTAGAAATTGTAATTTTGAGGTTTCCAATTTCGCTACACCAGTTAAAAACAGGGGCACACGGAAGTCGGTTGGCAACCAAGAAAAAAATTTCTTTGCCATAGAGGCAGCTCCTATTCACATCCAAAGCTCAACAAACCCTAAGGGCAAATGGTCTCGACTTCAACGAGCCCAAGTTTGATCTCCTTCTCTTTGGGGGGAGGGGGGAAGAAGATAAGGATCTAGGTAAAAGAGTAATGGATGAAACGTTATTTTTTTTGCTTAAAATCCAAAACACTGAAAAATGTAACTAAGAAAATTAATAAACTTAACAACGATTAATTGGACCAATTAGTAAAAACAATTTGTTGTTGATAATCTATTAAGGTTATTTTCTTTGCAGAAATTGTAATTCCGAGGTTTCCAATTTCGTAACACTAGTTAAAAACAGGGGCACACAGAAGTTGGCTAGCAACCAAGAAAAAAATTTCTCCCTATTCACATCCAAAGCTCAACAAACCCTAAGGGCAAATGGTCTCGACTTCGACGAGCCCAAGTTTCTTCTCCTTCACTTCAGGGGGGAAAAGAAGATAAGGGTCTAGGTAAAAGAGTAATGGATGACAATAGAATTCTCTCTGAGCTACCAAATAAGAGGTGACAAGTTTCCAAGGAGGATGTCTCTCAATCATAGATATTGGCGGAGGCTGTCCCACAGCCCTGCCAGATGCAATGATTCTCTTAGTAATGATTTGTCATGGGCTTGGGAACCCATGGACAGAAAGAGAGCCTAGTGAAATATTACGGGAAAAAGATCCCTCTACCATGTTCATAGCCGAAACATGGGCAGACGAAGCAAGGCTAGAGCACATCCTCAGTACGACAAAGTCTTTGATCAACAGCGATTCTATCGTGGAAGCAACTTTCATGGATTTCAAAGAGTTGCCATCGTGGATGATCAGAATGGAACAAAATAAAAAGTCGTTCTCGGTCATGTTTTGGATATTAGGGACACATTAGAATCGGGTCAGAACTAACCAACCTAGTTGCATTCCAAAGCAGCTCATCAGTGTGGCCAACCTCCCCAACCACAGTCCACCCCAATCCGAGTTCATTAGAGAGCTCCTATCTTGGACATGGTTAAGGTCAATCTTGAGGATGCACGATTCAGTTGGGGGCAAAAACAAGGGTTCGGTGTGGTTTTGACAAGATGTTTAAGTAAATTACACTACTCTCATATTAAGAGAGAGGGTAATATGGTTGCTTTTGTTTTAGCTCTTTTTGTTTTAATTGTTTTAGATTTGTAAGGTTGAATTTAATCAACCATCTAATTGGCTTTATTCCGTGTCCAATTTGCTTGTAATTTAGCACTTAGTAACCCTGTATTTAGGTGGGAAAATTGTAAGGGTAGTGTGTGAGAAGATGTGAAGAAAAGCTCAAGAGTGTGCAAGAAAAACAGAGGTTCGCGACTAGAGCTCGCGGGTGGATCGCGACTGGCAAGCCGCCAAACTCTGGCGCGTGAGAGGCACACTGGGAAGCTGAAGGGTCACGCCAGCTGTCACGCTACAGGACAAAAGTTCCAGGCTGTCCAGGCCGTTACGTCGCGACTGGAACTCGCGACTTGGACAAGCCGCGAGATCAAGCCGCGAGTTAACCCTGTTTGGCAAAAACTGACGTTTTGCATTCCCTTCTCACCCTACTATATATACACCCTTATACCCACTAAATTGAGAGAGCTTCCAGAGAGAGAATTTTTGTGAGAGAAACCCTAGAGAAAAACAAGATTGCCTCATCCCCAATCTTTACCTTAGAGTCTCTACAAATTCCTCTACTCTCTCCCTCTCCATTGTTATACCCTTGAGAGGTTCTTAGCCAAATCCTTTTCTCACCATACCCATATCCGTGAGAAGGTTTATTTGGTGCTTTGGGAAGCAGTTAGGAAGGAACCAATCTAATTGGTTGATGCTATGGGCTATAGCGGAAACCGGGAAGCTAAAGAAGAAATAGGTTCGGCGTAACCTCATTGGAGCAAGAAGCTTGAAGGGCTTAGGTACTTGGGTAGATTAGGCTTGGAGGGTCTTCTGTTGTTCATGTATCCCAACTACATTCTTTAGTGGATTATTTGACCGCTTGGAGGGCGGCGGAGAGGTTTTTCACCAAGGACTTCGGTTTCCTCTTCGATAACACATCGTGTGTTGTCCGTGTGTTTGCATCTTCCTTCCCTTTATCTTTGCCTTATATTTACTGCTGTGGATGTGTTTATATTTGGCTTAGATTGTTTATCAATTCTGTGTTTAGCTTATAATCATGTTCCGCACGTTAATCGTTTGATATTAAGCTTGAAATGGTAATTTTGTAATTTGGGGTCTAAACGTTCAAGGGTGTTTCATACCCATTTTGAACTTTCAAGATTATAGGGCACGAATGAAGTATGCTCCCCCACAGTTCCTTTCTTTTGTTTCTAGCAGACTCTGATGTTTTTCTTTGAATAAAAGGCACTTCATTGATTCTAAAAAAAAAAACGATTATTAGCAAAATCTAAAAAATAAATTTCTATATATGCATTAATTGTTATAAAATAATAATAACAATTAAAGTAAAATTGCAAAAGCTAAAATTTGTCACCTATCTGATTATTTTCGTTTGGCTAACCTTTTATTTTCTCTAAATAAATAGCATTATAGAGTATTTCTAATATAACTATTAACAGTACTTTGTCCACCACGAATGATTAAAAAATAAACAAAAATTAGTAAAGTCTCATAGTTTAACATCTAAATTGAGCACCATAAAAAAATAATGTTGTGTAATAGAATAAATACCAAATTACAATAAATACTAAATTATCCAAATCATGCTATGTAATAGTGAAAGCTCGAAAATGTGTTGAAAACACAAGAGCTATTTAGACCCCCAAATTAAAGTTACGGCTCGATAGATTTTACTATAACTTAATACTAAGTGCGGAATAGAGTAAATGCGAGCAGATAAACAAACAAGCTACTCTAACCCATAATCATTATAACACAGCAATAAAATGAAAGGTAAAAGAGTAGGAAAGAAGAATGCAAACACAAGATAACACGCTGATGTGTTATCGAAGAGGAAACCGAAGAACTCGACGAAAAACCTCTCCACAGCCCTCCAAGCGGTAATCGATCCACTAGACAATCAATTGGGATACATGGGTTAGCAAGAAACCTTCCAAGCCTAATCTACCCGATGTACCTAAGCCCTCCAAGCTCCTACTCCAACAAGGCTTCTCGGAACCGTGTCTTGTCTAGCTCTCCGGATCATGTAATACGCCCGATTGCATCCACCAAAGCTTGGCTTCTTCCAATGCTTCCCAACAGCACCAAAACCTCACTTGATACTCTAAAAGGGTGTGGCAAGTGTTTGGACTATCAACCTCCCAATGGTATGGAAATGGAGAGGTAGGAGTTGACGAAAATCCACAAGCAATTGTGTAGAGGATTATGGGTATAACAATCTCTAACTCTCAAGGTTTGTAGCTAAGGTTTTCTCTCAGAAGCACTCCTCAACATATGTGGGTAATGTGGGTATACATAATGTAGGTACAGAAAGTGTGTATCAGATAGGACAATCTGGCAAAACAGAATGTTTCGTGGGTGTCTCGTGAGAAGGCCTTACCTGCGAGCTACTCGTGAAACATAGTTGTCTCCATCCTGTCCTGACTCTTCGTATTCCAGCATGTGCAGGTCACATGCATCATTTCACGGGATGCTTAGTTGCGAGCTACCCGCGAAAACTCTTCAGTCTTCAATTTGCTTGAGTCTTCACACTCTCTCTCTCACACACAACCCTTACAAAGAAATCCCACATTAAATATAGGGTACAAAAGATTGAATATAATTACAATCAAATTTGGTACGGAATAAAAGCCAACAAAACACATAGTTGTAAATTACAACTTTACAAATAGAATAATATTTTTTTTATATGCTATATTTAATTCTTTATAACGTAATAGGATAAAATTTAACAATCAAAGAGAACAAAAACAAGATTTAAAAAAAATTACAATAAATACAAATTATACAAATATACTATGTAATAAAATAATGTTATATTTTTATATGCTATATTTAATTCTTTATAAAGTAATAGGACAAATTTAACAATCAAAGAAAAAAAAAACAATTTAAAAAAAAAAAATCACATTAACCTAAAGTAGAGTTTTAAAGAATTAAAAAATATCAATTTAAAGCAAAGATACAAGAAAAATAAAAAATCCACCTACCAAAAAATTGAGAGAGAGAGAGAGAGAGAGAGAGAACCTTTTTTTTTTTTTTTTTTTTTTTTTGTGTGAGGGAAAACTATTCATAGAATGGAAGAAATTATGATAAATTTATAGTAAAAGAGTGTGAATAAGAAGAGACAAAAATAAAGGAAGATGAAGGGAAAGAGGAAGCATGATATTAATGTAAAGGGTAGAGGGGAGATAAAAAGATGAAGGAGGGAGAAGGGTTGGAGATGTAACGACAGAGCCCCCACAGTTCCCGACTGCCGTGTGCACATACTTCAACCCAGGCTTAGGTCCCCAAGTTTTCACAAGCTTCTGGGGTAAAAGCTTGTGCACACGTTAGGGGTTGCCCATCACTTATGAACCTTTGCTTTGGTCGCTCACTTTGCGATGTGGGATCAGGACTTTTGGGCTTAGATCCCCTCACCCTACCACACCTTCAAGAGGAGAGCCGACCTCAGCTCTAATACCATTTGTAACGACAGAGCCCCCACAGTTCCCGACTGCCGTGTGCACATATTTCAACCCGGGCTTAGGTCCCCGAGTTTGCACAAGCTTTTACCCCAGAAGCTTGTGAAAACTCGAGGACCTAAGCCCGGGTTGAAGTATGTGCACACGGCAGTCGGGAACTGTGGGGGCTCTGTCGTTACAGGAGAAGCAGTGGGAAGATGAAAAGGTAAGAAAAGGAGAAAAGTTGGAGAAGTGTAAATATTAAAAAAAAAAATGTTAAAAACAATTATAGGAAAATTGAAAAGAAAAAAGATAATGACGTAGATAATGATGTGACTCAACTGGAGCGTTACAACAATAAATGCTACGCTTCAACTTTTAGATATATATAGATGTACTAGTATTATTAATCTGAAAGAAAATTATTACCTTACCTTCTACTATTAAGATAAGATTTGCATTGTAGACTAAACAAATACCTACAATATTTTACTCTATTTGTAAATATTTGTAAATGTGTACAAACAAATATGTACAATATTGTACACATAGTCAACCTTATAATGAGAAAAAAATTATAAATAACTAATAATAATTTATAATAGAAAATTATAATTTGATTTAAATAAAAATTTAAGGTATAGAACAATAGAATTTGTTTTATTAAAAGCAATTTTGCAATTTTACTAAACTAGTACGTCATAGACCCACACAATGCGTGAGAATAAATAATTATTTTTGTATTGTAATATAATGTATAATTTTTTCTCTAAAATTTTTTGAAGATAATTTGTTCTCTCTAAAAATTAAACAATTTTTATTCAATCCAATTAGGTCTACTTCGGTCCTATTCAGTCCAATTTGATCCAATTAGGTCTACTTCAATCCAATTCGGTCCACTTAGTTCAATTTGATCCACTTGATAAATTTCAGTTTCCCTTCAATCCATTTAAGACTAATTGGGTCTTAAATTGATTCATTTTTTAGGTTTTTCTTATCAAGTTTAGCTCAAAAATTCAATTTTTTTCCTTAAATTTTGGGTTGAAAAGTATGAAATTTTATTATATTTGGACTAAACTCTTTAGTTTTGAGTTAAAAATACAAAAATAATAATAATAATAATAATAAAGTAGACAATAAAAATTAGAAATATGAGCCCTAACAATGCAATAAAAATGATAAATATTCAAAAGTCTTATTCAATCCACATTGGTTCTATTTGGTCCATTCTGTCCTCTTCGGTCCAATTTGGTCCGTTCGATCTGTTCTGTACACTGAAGTTCTATTCGGCCCATTAGGTCTTATTCAGTCCAATTCGGTCCATTCAGTCTACATTGGCCCTATTTGGTCCACATTGGTCCTATTCTGTTCACTTCGATCTAATTTGGTCTATTCTGTCCGCTTTGGTCTTTTTGGTCCATTCTGTCTACTTTGGCTCAATTTGTTCCTATTCGGTCCATGCTGTCCACTTTGATCCACTTTAGTCCTATTCAGTCCACTTAGGTCCTATTTTGTCTAATTTGGTCTCGTTTGGTCCATTCTGTCCACTTCAGTCCTATTTGGTACATTTGGTCCATGATGTTCCTATTTGGTCCTATTCTGTTCATTTGGTCCACTTTATTCTATTTGGTCCAATTCAATCCATTCGGATCACTTCAATTCATTTTGGTCCATCTTGATCTATTTTGTGTATTTACATAATGGGAAAAGACATATTTAAATCCAAATTTATTTTAAAATATTTAAATCTCAAACTCCTAATATCTAAAATATTAAGCATAGCATTTATTGTTACTACGCTTTTGTTGAGCTACATTAATGTAGCATTTCAGTCCACTTTGGCATGGCTAAAGTTAAGTGAAAGTCTTTCTAAACATAGAAATTATGAATATACAAAATTTAGGGTAGTCATTTATTTGTTTTAATATCGTTAGTTTTAAATGAATTGCATAAGGTTGATTATACATTTAAGTAAAATAAATAAATATATACATATATGTATGTATGTATGTATAATGTTTATTTAAATAAATTATCCAAATTATTCATTCTTTTAAAAGAGATTATCATGATAATCAAAACTTATATCAAACTTATACTGAGTATGTATAATTTATTCTATAAATTTATGAGAGAGAGAGAGAGAGAGAGAGACTCCTTGTGATGGGAAACTAAAAATTTCAACACCAAAATGTATGAATCCAAAATAAAATTTTAAAAATCATAATGATTCATCAATATAAAGTAGTGTTGCAAGAAAGAATAAAAAATTAAGAGAAAGATAATAACCACTTTTTCAAGAGAGAATGATAAGAAATTTACATAAATATGATAAGAAAAAAGTTTTTTTTTTTAAATAATAAACACCATGTGAGAGACCACCAAAGTGACTCTCAAAAAAGAGATATTTTTGGGTTGCTTTTAAGGGTATCTCTCTTTTTGGATAAGTGGTGTGGAGTCGCCACTTATTTTTTTATATAAAAAAAAATAAGAAAAAATAAATATAAAATACATGACTGAATAGTTCTATTCTCATTGATTGAATAAAAAAGTACATATTTGAATAATTGAAAATTTACATGGCTTTGGGTCCTAGTTACAAACTACCAAATAATTACATGGCTTTTTGTCTTAGTTACATTCTACCCAAAATAAAATAAAGACAAGGCTTAGATCTACTTATCCAAAGACCTAAATTCGGAGGCTAGGTTACGGAATGAGAAGGTGTTAGGCACCCATTCTGCCCAAACAGAGTCTGGTCTTCTAGACTATTTTGACCAATGTACCATTTTATGCATGTCATGAATGATATGTTGAACATGTGAAAAAATTAAATCACATAAATTTATTTATGAATGAAGACTCTTCTTTTGAAAATAATCAAATCTATCTTGGTTGGTAAAAAAAAAATGATTTTGATTTATCAAAATATCAGATATGTTTTGTAGTATGGAGAAAAAGGTGGTTTTTGGAAATAAAAATTCAGATCTATTTTTATTACATGAAATAAAGCCTTTTGATTTGGAAAAAATCATATCTATTTTTTTAGAATTTAGAAAAATGGTTTTTGATTTGTAAAAGATCAGATATATTTTTGAAGAATAAATAAAAAAATGGTTTTTGATAATAGAAAAATCAGATTCGTTTTTTTATATGTTTTAAAAAAATAAAAAATTATTTAAGAAGAGAGTTTCACTCATAATTTAATTTTATGAAACATAGACTAAACACAATAAATAACAAACACAATCATGTTTTATCTTTTCTTTATTTCAAAAATCTACACATGTTAAAGAAAAATCAAATTTGTATCTAAGAAAGATACAAATTAGTTTTTAATTGAGAAAAAATCAGATCTACATCTAATGAAGATGCAGATGCAGATCTGTTTTTATTTTAAGAAAACGTAAGATCTACATCTAATGAAAATGCAAATCTGTTTTTATTTTAAGAAAAAGCCAGATCTACATCTAATGAAGATGCAAATTGTATTTATTTTAAGAAAAAGCCAGATCTATATCAAATGAAGATCCAGATCTATTTTTATTTTAAGAAAAAGCCAAATCTATATCTAATGAAAATGCAAATCTGTTTTTATTTTAAGAAAAAACTAAATCAACATCTAATGAAAATGCAAATATGTTTTTATTTTAAGAAAAGTCAGATTTATATCTAACGAAGATGCAGATCTATATTTATTTTAAGAAAAAGTCAAATCTACATCTAATGAAAATAGAGATCTGTTTTTATTTTAAGAAAATGAGTCGTTGTTTTCTTAAAATAAAATGACTCGTTTTCTGAAACTGAAGAGCAAGCGCTCTTGTTTTCATTGTCTTCATCTCGCTTAATCATGTACTACTCTCAGCAATGGATTGTCATGGGCATAATAATAGGTGCATCTTTTGTACACATCTTTGTGCCTGTGGAACCTTATCCCATAGCTGATAAAATCACAAGTCTGCCGGGGCAACCTCAAGTCAGTTTCCAACAATTTTCTGGATACATCACCGTCGATGAAAAGCAACAGAGAGCTCTTTTCTACTACTTTGTTGAAGCTGAAGGGCAGCCAGCTCAAAGCCACTTGTTCTCTGGCTAAATGGAGGTAAAATTACGTTGATTTTTGATTTGTCACCTAGCTCACAGAATGCACTCTTTAGCTCTAATTTGTTTTCCATTTCCTGAATGCAAAATTTCCGAGTTTGATATACAAAACTATGTGAACCTGTGCTTCTTCTCTTTCCGTAGGGCCCGGTTGTTCATCTTTTGGAGCAGGAGCTTTCCTTGAGCATGGCCCCTTTAAAGTGAGGAGAGACAATCTGGTCAGGAATGAGTACAACTGGAATAAAGGTATTCTAATTTTTTCTAAGTCCGTGACTACTCTTGTTTATCTTGTATCGTTTCCTTTTTAACAGGCTATGATTAATTTTTTACATTGTTTATAAGTGCGATTGACTATTTCTAGACCAAATCAGATTATTTATTATTATTTATCCGGGATTAATGACAAGCCAGATTTAAGTGAATGTATAGCTGTTATTTACTTCTTAAGTTAACCTTTGTTCCAGAAGCAAATATGTTGTACCTGGAATCACCGGCAGGAGTTGGTTTCTCTTACTCTGCTAATAAATCATTCTACACCTATGTGAACGATGAGATAACAGGTTTATATTCTTTGGCCTTATTTCTTATTGTCGAAGGCACGTAACAATCAAACTTTTTCCTACTGCATTCATTTGAAATTACTTTTTGTTGAGTTTTATGCAAATAGATTGTGCAGATATCATCTTTTTGCCAATGATCTTAAAGATAAAATACAGATGTTACAACCGTAATTTCGGAACAAAGATAAACAAAAGCAATTGATATAAATCACAACTTACATTCAAATATCAGTGCCTTTTATGTGTAATTTTTTCCAAGCAAATTACTGTAAGGATGTTTAAATATCCAATCATTTTATATATGGACATTTTGAAACTGATGACATGTCTGATTTTGTTAAGCACGAGACAATCTTATATTTCTGCAACGCTGGTTTGCCAAATATCCAGAATACCGAGACAAAGATTTTTTTATCACAGGAGAGAGCTATGCAGGTAAATTTTCCATTTTAAACGAAGACCATCAGTTCTGGTGCAAACAGTCGTAAGATTTTGTGTTGATGCCCATGTACACATTGATTAGAGGAAGTCTAATAGAGAGCATGGACTAGAATACAATATTATGGTCTACATTACATAGGTAAGATATTTAAAATAAAAATACGCAAGATTTAATTCAGTATGAGGAATTGGAATTCTTATAGTAGTCTAGTTTTCAAAAATAAAAAAATAAATAAAAAGAAAGAAAGAAAGAATGATCCTTCTATAAATCCAGGTGTATTATAATTGTTCATTTTATTGATACAACACACACACACACACTCAGAAAGAATTCTTAAAAATTAAAGCCTTGAACCTTTTTCTGTAATAGGTCACTACGTGCCCCTACGTGCCCCAACTTGCCCAGCTCATTATTCAGTCCAATGTGAAGATCAATTTGAAGGGAACAGCTGTGAGTAGAACATGAAATTTTTACTTTTGGAAAAACATATAATAATAATAAAAAATTGTCATGTCAAATAATATTGACTAAGCAGAATTCTATTAATTTGTACTATTGCAGGTAGGGAATGCTCTTCTTGATTATTACTCTTTTATCACCTCGCCTGGCGAGTACTATTGGTCTCATGGCTTGATATCTGATGCAGATTATCAACTTTTCACTAAAGCATGCAACGGTTCTGAGATCATGAGAAGCAGTATAAACAGAGAAGTCGGTACTGCTTGTTATAATGCATCTGAAGATCTCTATGTAAAAGTTTCCCTTACAACCGGGATCGATCTATACGGTGTCACTAGTGATGTGTGTCTATCACCTGTTAAGTCACAAATTGACAAGCTACATGAACACCTCTTGCCCAGAATTCAAAATTTGTCATCTCTCCATTCAAAACTAGAGGCTCTTAGTCAACAGGTGAAATTTACACACCATTGTGAACACTCATACTGTGATATGTCTTTATCATTTTTTTGTAGTTAAAACTCAGCTTTTTCTTCCTGTAGATTTCAATTGATTATTACCTTTTCTTCCTTATGCTTACAGCAACTTAAAGCGAAGTAACTGATCTGTGGAGGAGGCATCACACAAAAATATTTTGACAGGAAAGATGTGCAGAAGGCTCTCCATGCCCAGCTCCTCGGAGTCCAGCAATGGACTTTATGCAGCGAGTAATAATATGCACTAATAATCATAGTAATTATTTCACTTTAGTCTAAGTAGAGGTTGGGCCTTAATGCGTTGATAAGTGTCTTCTGTCCAAAGCCACATGTAACAATTTTGAGTATGAGAATCAATCTCTCCAAAAATAAAAAGAAGACTAAGACTACTTACCAATCTCCTATTCCAAATCCACCAAAACTGTAAGTTTTGACAACTGGGTATGACCAATGTAAGCATCTCAAAGATAATGAAATGAAATTATTCACAATTTCATGGTTCTTTTCAAAACTAGTCCTGATAGTGGTACAAAGAAATGTAGTATACATTTTGTGTCTATAAATAAGTAATTCCTTCCTCTTGTTGACATTGGAATTGTTTGGGTTCCTTATTTTACTTTTTCAATTTCAGAGTTCTACAATATGATTTTGGAAACCGAAAGATACTAACAACTGGTGTTGTGGGCTCACTTGTCAAGACTGGCATCCGAGCCTTGGTCTACAGGTATGGTAATAAACTCTTTACAAAGCTCTTTACTATTTTACTTCCTATCCTTTTGTCACATTTGTAGAAGAAAGAAAGGCTCTTGCTTACAATTTAGTTTATTTTGATGTAATACGACAGTGGAGATAAAGATGCAGCAATCCCATTTACGGGGTCTCGGACAGTGGTAAATGAATTAGCAAAGGAGTTGGGTCTGAAAACAACTGTGCCATACAGAGCATGGTTTGAGGGAGAACAGGTCAATATGCTCATATGGTTGTGTTGAATGGTTGGTGCCAAATGGTATTGTCTTTTCTGATTTATTTTTCACTGCAGGTAGGTGGATGGACGCAAGTTTATGGTAACAATCAGCTATCTTTTGCCAGCATAAGAGGAGCTTCACACACAGCTCCATCGACGCAACCAGTGAGATCATTTTCCCTGTTTAAGGCATTTCTCTCAGGAAAGCCACTGCCAAACGCATGAACTTATCAAAATCATGAATAAAATAAGAACGTGCTTGTATTTCATCTCGGCAATAGCCTCTCGAGCTCCCTCTTCATCTCGGCCCCCATCACCAGGAATTTTAGGGAATGGGTTTTTTTTTTTTTTTTTTTCTTTTAGTCTTTCACCTGTTTCTGAGTACTGATGCTTCAATGGTCAAACCAAACCTTCTCTGCCCCGATTTGTTTCGTTTTGCTTTCTCCTTTCTGTTCAAGAAATTGTCTTTTTTTTTTTTTTTTGGCCTGGATGGATCTGTATACACATGTACCAAACAGTCCCTTAATCTTCAAAACAGATGCTTTCCGGAAAATATGCACTTGTATTATTAATCTGAAAATATTCCCACAACTGTGCCATTTGCATTTATGTCTCGTAGACTTTGCTTGGATTGAATTTCATATAGCATACATTGAAGGACCAAAGCCATATCTTCAGAACAACAAATATTTAATCTTCAAAACAGATGCTTTCCGGAAAATCTGAGAGCACCAAGCAAGAAGAAAAAAAAATGTCATTAAAATTTAAAATTCATAAATTGCAAAGCTAATGAAACAAACAAGGTTGACTTCATTCAATTACTAATTTAGCCTTCGAACTATTACAAAAAATGGCGTGAATTTGGAATTTCATAATACTTTAACGTCTTAGGTGGAGTCCAATTAAGACCTTACCTTAATCTTAGTTTCTTTTATCTAGGGGTGTGCAAAAAACCCACCGACCCGCCAAACCCGACCCGACCCAACCTGACCCGCCGGATTAGGTGGGTTTTTATGGCTTGGTGGGTTGAGTTGGGTTACAAATTTTTTTTTTATAGTGGGTCGGGTTGGGTTTGGGTTATAAAATTACAAACCCGCCAAACCCGACCCGATTTATCTAGGGGTGTGCAGAAAACCCACCGACCCGCCAAACCCGACCCGACCCAACCTGACCCGCCGAATTAGGTGGGTTTTTATGGCTTGGTGGGTTGAGTTGGGTTACAAATTTTTTTTTTATAGTGGGTCGGGTTGGGTTTGGGTCATAAAATTACAAACCCGCCAAACCCGACCCGACCCGCCCATATTTAATATATATTTTAAATATATTATATATTTAATAAATTTTTTTTTTTAAACTAGTTGTAAGGCACTTATATATATTTAAGTATATATTATATATTTAATAATTTTTAAAAAAAAAAAACCAGTTGTAGAGTAGCACTTCCTTGGTTCCTCCTACTAATACTAATTTAATATATATATATATATATATATATAATATATTATATAATTAAATTTTTTTTTAAAATAATCGGCTCTTCCTATCCCATCTAAAAGCCAATTAGTTCACACAAGCCTCAGTAAATTACTATTGTTGTTTAGTAATTAGTGTTGTTTGTCTTTAAGGAGTTACATTGATACTAATTTTTGGGTTTTTTTTAATATATTAATATTTATATTTTTTTCTACTCAATTTAATAATAATAATAATAATAATTTGTCAAACCCATGGGTTGGGTTGGACTTATGTGATGGGTTGGGTTGGGTTAAATTTTTTTTGACCCACCATGGTGGGTTGGGTCAAAAAATCCCCTCAATCTGACCCAACCCGACCCATGCACACCCCTACTTTTATCCCATAGATTTTCACTTATTTCACCTCGACACTGTTAAATTTATGCCTCTTTATTGAAAATGATGTGATTCTTTTATATATGTAATGTGGCTAGAATGATCCCTTAGAACATTCTTATCAAATGTGCTAAAAATGCTAAATGCTATTTTTTAGCACTTTTAACACCTCAAATGATAAAAACACACTTACATCAAACATGCTAAATCTTAAAAAATTTAGCATCAAGCTACAGTGAGCTGTTATCAATAACAGCTCACTGTAGCTGGATTGTAAAAAATTAAAAATTAAAAAAAAATGTTCTGTAGGACATGTTTGGATTTTTTTTTTTTTTTTTTTTTATCACTCATCACTCCTCACTCAATTTCCGTCACTCATCACTTAAAACACTCCACCCCATTTGGCATCATCACTCAATATTTTTCACACTGTTTGTGGGCCCCATACCTGTCACTCGGTGCAGCTTTTTTTTTTTTTTTTCAAGTACCCAAACTCACCGAACCCAGTAAAAAAAAAAAAAAAAAAAAAAAAAACCCAGAATTAAAGACCGAACCAGGAGAAGAAAGGAAAAAACTGTCATTGAGTTATGAGATATGGAAACTGAAAACAGCCAAAATGTGTTTTCAGTTTCCATAATTCATAACTCAAAAATCAGAGAATTGAGTGATGGAAACAGAGTTATTCCCTTCCCAAACAGACTTCTCGCTATGGGTCCCACCATTTTTGAGTTATGAGTTATGGAAACAGAGTTATGACTTATGGAAATCAAAAATCCAAACACCCCCTTATTCACCCAATGGCTCTTTCTCATTTGTCTTTCTCTTTCCTCTCTCACTTCTCTCTTCTCTCTTCTCTCTCCCATGGTTCGGCGATCGTGGTCCGTCGATGATTGTGGGCCACCGATGGTTGTGGGCCGTCGTGGTTGTGGTCCAATAATTAGGGTCGTGGGTCCGATGACTGTGGGTTTTGATTTTGGGTTGTGGGTCGTGGTTCAACGGTCGTGGGTCGTGGTCTGATGGTCCGATGGTTGTGGGTGGTGGCAGCAATGGTCCAATGGTCGACGATTGTGGTCTAATGGGCATGGGTCGTGGGTTCAACAGTCCGATGGTCGTGGTTTTAGTTCATGTGGGTCATAGGTCACCAATCTACTAGTCCGAGTCTTCACCAATCTACTGGTTAAGGGGTGTGAGTCAAATCTGGTGGCGACAGGATGGTGGGTTGTTGGTTTGGGTCATAGTGGGTCGTGGAGCAGTAGATCGGCGTGATGGATTTGCTTTTGTGGAGGTTTGCCGTGGTGCGTTTGTGTGTGTTTTGCTTGGTGGTTTAATTGGCAATGGTGGATTGGGATGTGGGTTTTTGCCTCTCTCTCTCTCTCTCTCTCTCTCTTCTTTTTTCTCACCAATCTGGGTTTTGTGATGGTGGTTGTTTTGTGATTTGGAAGAGGAAGGTAGTGGTTGGGCCTTTTTTTTTTTTTTTTTTTTTTTTTTTGGTGTGGTGGATTTTGGTTTCCATAGTGGAGGTTGAGGCTAGTAATGCTGTGGTGGAGGTGGCTGTGACCGTTGTTATTGGATTTTGTGAAGGTTGTTTTTTATTATTTTAAAGTATTGTATATATTATTTTAAATGAAGTGGTAAAAAAATAGAACTTTTAATGTATGGTGTATTGTAAAATGAAGTGTTAAAATCAATAAAGTAGGTTTTTGAGATGTTAAATGCTAAAAATTTTAAAATCTTTGATGTGAATGCTCTTAACCTCAATGAGTAATCTTCAAAAGTAGCCAAAAACATATCTTCAGAGGGCTAGCCTAACACATTTTAATGTTAGAAGGGTTCGAAATGTGAAAGTCCACTTTAGATTGCGCCTTACAAATGAGGGCTCGCTGAATACATTTTTTTGGTAGAAGTGTTCGAAGTGTTAAAACTAAGGTCCACTTTTTTTTTTTTCTTTTTATAGAAGAACTAAAGTCCACTTAAGTTCAGCCAATTCAATCTCATCAAAAAAAAATGGTTCAGGCAATTCGAAGTTACACGTGTAATAAGTTTAAGTAATGTTATACTACCAAAACATTATTCACTAGATTAATATTTTAAAATTTTCACCATTAGATTACATATTCTTTATGTTCTTAAATACATGCCAAATTATATACCAATCAAATTTCAATCATGTCATCTATCAAATATTTAAATTTTAAGTTTTATATATTAAAACTATGTAAAAGATGAGTTCGTGGATCAATTAGTAAATAACATCTGTTTAATGCAAAATTTGGCATGTGCGTTAAAAAGATAGAGAATATAAAATCCAACTGTGAGATTTTCAAAATATTAATCCAATAAATTTTTATTAAATTGTGTAACATTGCTTATACTCTCTCTCTCTCTCTCTCTCACATATATATATATATATATATATAATTTTGGCGTAAATGCATTTTTAGTCCCTATATTTTGGCTTTTTTCCATTTTGGTCCCTACATTTCCATTTCACCACTTTTAATCCCTAAACCAATTAACGCATGTTATTTTAGTCCTTTTCGGCAGTCAACAAATGAAAATAACTAAGATGACTAACGGATTGATTAAAATATTATTAAAATTTCACTGTAGCACTCATCAGATTTAAAAAAAAAAAAAAAAAATCAAGATCTATGTTCATCTTCAACAAGAACACCAAAGAACATAGACCCTTTACTTTAATATTATAATAGGAAATCTGAATATATAAACCAAATCAACAAAAAAATTCAGTCTTCCTCAAAAATAAGCATTGATCGTGAGAGAGGGAGAGGGAGAGATAGATTGAGAGGCGAGATCGGTGGGTGGCTCTGAAGGAGGTGACGACGACAGCAATAGCGTCGAGATTGGTTTGTAGATCAGAGATCGGGTTACTTCTCGGCTTTGAGGATCGGTGTTAGCTTCTCGGCTTTGGTTGGGTTTGTAGATCAGAGATCGTGTTAGCTTCTCAACGATGTAGATTTATGGCAAAGACGATGACCGTCCGGTGAGGCTGAGGCCTGAACCTGCAGCACGATCAGACCGGCGAAGGTTGGGCACGATCAGAGATCGTGTTTCTGGGGTTTGAGGATGGGGGCTTTGGAATTTATGATTTTTTATTTATTTATGGTGTTTTTATGCTGAATTTTCTGGGTTTATGAAGTTGGTTTCTGGGTTTATGAATTTTATTTGCTGGAGGTTTCGTTGTTGATTGAAAGATGAGAAAATCTGGGTTTGAGTTGTGATTTTGTATATCTGGGTTTTGTGGTTTGAGAAAATCTGAGAAGGTCTGCTGCTAGGTTTGTGTTTGTGTTCTTGCTAAAGATCGATTTATGTTTGTGTTTGGTTGACAAGAAAGGGCAAGAAAATGCAAGTAAATATGGGCATGTGTGCTTATGTTTAAAATTTGGGTCTGTGTTCTTTGGTATTCTTGTTGAAGGTGAACATAGATCTTGATTTTTTTTTTTTTTTTTTTTTAATCTGATGAGTGCTACAGTGAAATTTTAATAATATTTTAATCAATTCATTAGTCATCTCAGTTAGTTCCATCTGTTGACTAAGGGAAAGGACTAAAATAACACGTGTTAATTGGTTTAAGGATTAAAAGTGGTGAAATGGAAATGTAGGGACCAAAATGGAAAATAGCCAAAATGTAGGGACTAAAAGTGCATTTATGCCTATAATTTTTCCACATGTTTGGTCCTACCTATATACATTGCTCCATAACAAAGAATCTCTCTTCTACAAGGTCTTTAAAGCCAAATATTTTCCCAATTGTTCTATTTTGGATGAGGGGGTGAAGGTGAATGGCTCATATGCTTGGCAAAGCATACTAAAAGCACGAAAGGTGGTGTGGATGGGGTCAAAATGGAGAATTGGGGATGGACAATATGTCATGATCCGTGGGGACAAGTGCCTACCTGATTTGTACTCTAGCCGTGTGGTGTCACCGCAGAAAAACTTCCCCAACAATACTCGGGTTTGTGCTCTTATTGATGAGGAAAATAGATGCTGGATGGAGGATCGGATACGTGAGGAATTTTGGCCACATGAAGCTGAAGCAATCCTCAACCTACCTTTGAGTTTTAATGGCAAAGAGGACAGGTTGATATGGGCTGAAACGACGAACGATTATTACACCACCAAATCCGCATATCGACTTCTATTAAAAGAAGCAGAGGCAGCGGCACCTGGCACTTCAAACTTAGCGGCTCAAAAGCTTTTCTGGCAGGAGCTTTGGTCACTGAATGTGCCCAACAAAATTCTCCATTTCATGTGGCGTGCAGCCAACGATTCCCTTCCAACAAAAAAGAACCTGCAGAAGCGGAAAATTACTCAAGACCCAACCTGTGATCATTGTAGGGATGGAATTGAAGATGGAATTCATGCAATATGGGGCTACCAAATGGTTAAACAAGTATGGTGGGAACTGGAAAATTGCAAAGAGTACTTGAACGAAAAATTTGCTAGCTTCCATGATTTGCTACAAGGAATCCT
The DNA here is from genome assembly GCA_032727855.1 of Quercus ilex subsp. ballota. Taxonomy (NCBI): domain Eukaryota; kingdom Viridiplantae; phylum Streptophyta; class Magnoliopsida; order Fagales; family Fagaceae; genus Quercus; species Quercus ilex. Next base: position 14,381,953 of record CM064914.1, on the reverse strand, counting down.
TGCTCAGAAAAATCCAAAGTTGGCTAAGCTATTTGCTTTTATCGGGTGGAGTATATGGCATGAACGAAATGCAAGGAGGGTGGGCTCACCTTCTCTACCAATGGAGAAAATTTATAGAGATGTCGTGGAGCATATGAAAGAATTCCATTCAGTCCAAGAAGAACCTAGACACCAAATAACGGTGCCCCACCCAACCCACTGGCTGCCACCATTGCCATCAGTTTACAAAGTAAAATTTTGACAGCGCTACTTTTCCGGACATTGCCGCGGCAGGTTTGGGTGTGGTTGTACGTGACGCAGAGGGCTTGGTCATTGCAGCGCTATCAGAACGAATCCATTTACCTCCAACTGTGGTAGCCTTGGAAGAATTGGCTTGCAGGAGGTCCATCTTATTTGCAATTGAGCTTGGGCTTCAGGATGTGGTTTTCAAAGGCAATTCAGAGGTTATCTTTAAATTCCTCACTACAGAGCAGCCTTGCATGTCAGCTTTTGGGCACATTATTGAGGACTCACGTTCCTTAGCAGCAAGTTTGAGGCTGGCTTCTTTCACTCACACCAAGCGCCAAGGCAACAAAGTTGCAGACAAACTCGCTAAGCTAGCGAAGAATTTGTATGAACCACAAGTATGGTTAGAGGACATTCATAGCAATGTAACAGAGCTTGTAACTGCTAACAGAATTTTTCTGCATGTTTAATAACAAGTTCTTTCCGGTTTCTCAAAAAAAAAAAGAAAAAAGGCTTCATTTCTTAAAGCAAAATATAAATAATAATTAAGGCTTCATTTGATTGGGGGTGGAAAATTAGGCAATAGAAAATGGTTTGATTGGGGGCCATACAAAACAAAGTTTTATATATATATATATATTGGGGACCCAGTCCATTACAACCCAACACCGTGATGCAATTAATTTACGAAGTCCCAATGCCATGACCATGCCACTGTAGATTTGAGAGAGAGAGAGAGAGGATAAATGTGCTATAGTGCATGTTGTATATTTAGATCTTACTCTAGTAAGTTTGTAAAAAAATTTACACTTTTGCTCTCCAAATATGGTTTTTTTTTTTTTTGGTTCCAAGAATGCTCTAACTTATGTGTTGGTACTTTTAGGGGGATAAAAAAAAAAAAAAAATCCAATCAAATTGTGAGGGACACACAAACAAATCCCAAGTAAAGGGCTTAATTTACTAATTGGGGGCCATATGTCTTACAAAAGAAAGTTTTATTATTTAGGGTAAATTACAAAGTACACTCCTGAAATTTGAGGTTGTTTGAATTTTACACCTAAACATTTCAGAAATTTGATTTTACACCTTAAAGTTTGGTTCCGTTAGCAATTCCCACTTCTGGTTACTTTTTGTTGTTAAGCGGCACTTAGGATTGCTCATGTGTTTTTTTTTTTTTTTTTTTTTTGCCAAATCAGCCTTTAAACCATTTTTAAAAAAATTCAAGAGCTGGCTTCTCCAAATGACCGTGTTTCACCCAAAATAGAAACAAAAAACCCACGAACCTAGCTGCCTAACACGTACAAATCAATCATGAACCCAAACCAACTCCACCATCGACAGCTTCAAATCAAGTCCAAGGCGCCAACAGTGAGCTGCTATTCCATCTTAGTTTTTCTATCTTTTTGGAATTGGTTTACTTGAGCCTTCATTACAGTTTTTGTCGCTGAAAAGATTTGGATTTTGGGGGGTTTTTATTGCTGGATGAACGGAATGATTGGGTTTTTGTTGTGTATTATAGGGCTACGATGACATCCCAAAGGAAATTCTTGATACTGATGCCAAGAAGATAGTCATGAATTTCCTGTTATTTAAATATTGATGATGAAATAGTTACTGATTACGTTTTATTTGACAAGAATTAGAAGTGAAGTTACTAACAAGGTGGTTTGTTTCAGCCTCAAGACTAGGATGATGAGGAAGATGGTGCGTGGATACTCCCACCTCCTCCGTGCATGGTTTTGAAAACCGGACTGGACCGTACGGTTCGATCAGAAAAATCTCGAACCGGTTATTTTTACGGTCGGTTAAACATAAAAAACCGTTCTATGCAAAAAAGCAGTGATCCGTACGGACCGCGATCGGACCGCCCGGTTCTGTGAACCGTGACCGGTTCAGGCGGTTCACACGGGTCCTTTGTTTCAAGCCTTAAACGGCACCGTTTTGGACTCTCTTCCCTGTTTTTTTTTCCTGTACGGCGTCGTTTGGACTTTGGAATTGGATCATTCTCTCAAAAAAGAAACACTTGCCTCACTCTTTCAATCAAGAAACCCTTGGTAAATACCGGCCGAAATTCAAGATTCGGCCGGCATGGAGTTTAGACTGTAAAACTAAAATCTCAACCAAAAAAAAAAAAAAAAAAATTAGAAGAAGAAAGAAATGAAATAAACAAACGTACCTTACAAAAAAAATGAAGCAAAACAAAAAAGCCACGGTGAGAAACTTGAGGGAGAAGTGGAGAAAAGTCAGATGAGATGAGCACTGGTAAGTTGAAGAAGACGCACACAAAAGAAAAAAGTAGAAGAAAGAGGAAGACAACATAAAATGACAAAGATGAGAGCAGGGCCGGCTGAAGCTATAGGCGAGCTGGGCCACCGCCTAAGGCCCCCACTTCTTAAAGGGCCCCCAAATAATAATAATAAAATATATAATATTATTTTTCCATCTGAGAAAAAAAAAATTTTTACAAACGGCCTGTTCCTCACAGAGGCCCGTTTCTCACCCAAAAAAAAAAAATTTATTAATGTCAAACGGCCATCACAATATCTCATCAGGCCACCTGTTTCTCACAGAGGTCCCGTTTCTCACAGTCACAGAGGCCCGTTTCTCACAGAAAAAATGCTGAAGTGACAAACTGACAATGTGACTAATTCCATCAGATCAAACCATCACCAAATCTTTAACTTGCATAAGAAAAGATTACAAACGGCAAAAATTATTAGCTTGCAGAAGAAAATATTACAAAAGCAGAAAGAAGAGGCAAATAAGAAAAGAAAGAAAAAAGAAAGAAGAAAAAAAAAAACTCATTCTCTGACTCTCTCTATCTGACTATCTTGATTCTAAGAAAAACACTCATTAGTTGGCTTACTCATTAACTGTGTTGGCAATAGACTTGTGTGTTCACTGAAGGTTCGTTTTTTGTTTTCTCTTCCTTCGTCTCTTTCGTCTTCTTCATGTTTACTGCTGGGTGTCTCGGTTTTTTTTTCATGGGTGTCTGGGTTTTTTTTTTTTTTCTTTTTTTCTTTTGAAGAGGAGTTTGCTCACAGCTCACGGGTCTGAGTTTTTTTTTTCTTTTGAAGAGGCGTGAGCAGAGCTTTTTTTTTCTTTTGAAGAGGCTGCAGAGCAGAGCTTTTTGGCTGAAGGTTGAAGCTGAACTTTGGTTCCTTTAGATTTCTCTAGAAGAAGCCTTTTGATTCTTTCAATAAATGAATGGTCTGAATGGTCAATACCCAATAGACCCATAAAGTGATTAGTGATAAAGAGAAGAGACACGTTTAGGCTGAATACTTTTACACCATTTTCCCTTTTTTTTTTTTTTTTTTTTTTATTTATGGGAAGTCTTACACCCTTTGAGCTTTGAATAGTCTGAATAGTCTAGTCTTACACGTTTTTTGTTTTTTGTTTTTTTTTTTTTTTTTAAGAAATCAGATAAGTGGTATGAGAGTTAACTGTTAAGGTATTGATCCAGGGATCTAGTCCTAAACGTTTTTTTTTTTTTTTTTAAGAAATCAGATTTAGAGGGATAGTGACCATTTTTTAGTCTTAGTAGATCAAGTTGAGTCCTACACATTATGCTAAAAAATTAAGTTTACTGCTACACAAAAAAAAGAGTATTAATAACAAAATTATAAATTTAGAATAATTTACTTTGTACTAATATTAATTTTAATTTTTTTGTGCAGGTTTAAAGTGTAAAGTGATCATATTAAGTAAAGCTGCAATTGTGCATTTGATAAAACAGGTTCTATTGTTTTATACATTAAATTTATATTATTCTAGTTAAATTGTAATTTTTTTTATTATAGATTGTGTTTCATTTATTCCTAAATATTTTTTAATTACAAATGTCTACTAGAAAATATTTATCTGGATATGAAAAAAAAAAAAAAAGACAAATAGAAGAACTAATTGAATCTCAAAAAGGAGCTATGGACAAATTTATTACTAGTAAAAAACAAAATCTTGCAGAAAATTTGAGTGAAGGTTTCATAAATGAACAAGAAATTCATCAAACAGAGTTAGAAGATAATGAAAATATACAACAAAATGATAATAACGAAGGTGGTCGTGATAATGTTCAAACATGTAATGTCACCATTCTTGATAATGAAGCTCAAAATAATTTAGAGGAGAGTGAAAATATTAATGATCAACCTAATTATATTCCTACAAATATTTTTGATCCAAGTCAATGGAAAACTATTGATATAAAATTAAGAGATTTGTTAGTAGAAAATGGTCCAATAAGAGTTGATGATCTAAACTTTCCTATAGATAAGAATGTCAATGATGAGATAACACAATCCGCTGAAGAATATTTTAGAATTAATTATTTTTTATATATAGTAGATCAAGCTATTTCTTCAATTGAAAGTAGGTTTGAACAATTTCAAATATATGAAAATATTTTTGGTTTTTTATTTAATTTTGAAAAACTAAAATCACTAGATGATGATAGTTTGAAAAAAAATTGTCTTAATCTTGAATGTTTTCTCACACATGAAACTCATTATGATATTGATGGTTTAGATTTATATTCAGAACTAAAAGTTTTAAAAGAAGTTTTGCAAATAAATGATAACTCTCCAATTAATGTACTAAATTATATAAAGAGGCTAGAATCTTTTCCAAATGCATGTATTGCTTTCAGAATATTATTAACTATACCTGTTACAGTTGCTTCTGCAGAAAGAAGTTTTTCAAAATTAAAATTAATAAAATCCTATTTAAGATCAACTATGTCACAAGAAAGATTAAGTGGATTAGCTATATTATCAATTGAAAAAGAAATGTTAGCAGAACTTGAATGCAAAATTTAATTAATAATTTTGCCTCTCAAAAAGCAAGAAAAATAAATTTTAATTGAAAAAAATATATGAATTTATAATTAAATATAATAAAAGGCCCCGTTTAAAACTTTTGCCTAGGGCCCCCGAATTCATTGAGCCGGCCCTGGATGAGAGGAAATTTACCGATTGCTCTCTGCATTTTTCTATCTCTCTCTCTCTCTCTCTCTCTCTGCGTTTTGCTTTCGCCTTTGCACTCTAGAGTCTTCTAGTCTACTGACTCTTCTCTGCGTGATGGACAAAAGGACAACTTGCTTTCCTGTCACCCACTAAATACTTGCTGCTGTCAACTACTCTCTTTTGAAAAAGTTATTGGGTTTTGTTCTTTATTTAATCAAATATTTTAATGGTTTGGCCGGCTAGTCTTCTAGCTGCCTCTTTTTTTTTTTCTTTTTTTTTTTAAGTTTTCATAAATGATCCTAGTCAAATGGGCTTGGGCATGACAAATTATTGGGCTGTCAAATGGGCGTGGTAATGACTTAAGATAATTTAGACAAGCTCCTATAAAAAGATTATAATATTAAACCTTAACAAAAATTATTTATGTTTGCTTAGAATTTAATATTTCTTATTTTCTTTGTGAAAGTTATGATATATATATATATATATATATAAAACATTTGAAAGATAAATTTTTATATTTTTTTTGAACTATTATAGTCAATTTTTCTATTTATACTAATTTAATATATTTATTTATTTTTAAATAATTATTAAATTAATTATGACGTCATTACGGTTTAATTTCGGTTCAATCTCGATTCGACCTTAAAAATCTTGAACTTCTCCATTTTACGGTTCAATAAACGGTCCGGGTCTGAAAACCATACCTCCATGCAGAAAATTAAAAACCCCAACTACCAGGGGAAGTGGAAGGCACCATTAATTGATTGATTTTTTTTTTTTTTTGAGAAAGGCACCATTGATTGATATATAAATCTACAAATCACATAATATAATATCAATAATTTTAAGTTTTATGATGTGCCATGACATCCCATTAGTTTGTTGCTGTTAATGGTATTCAATGAAGCTTTGTTTTTTTTTTTTTTTTTTGATGAAATACTTAGTAGTTTTGTTATTAAGCAAATTTCAAGGATTATCCAGATCTATACCTCTTCCCCAAATTGAAGTAGTTTGATTGAAGAAACGGTGTCGTTTGAAGAAGCAAGCTCTTGAATTTTTTGAAAGTGGTTTAAGGGCTGATTTGGCCGAAGAAGAAGAAGAAGAAGAAGAAGAAGACAAGTCAGCAATTCTGTGTCATTTAACAGCAAAGCTAACTGGGGGTGAGATTGCTAACAGAACCAAATTTCAAGGTATAAAATCAAATTTCTAAAACGTCAGGGTGTAAAATCCAAACAGCCCCAAATTTCAGGGGTGTATTTTACAATTTATCCTATTATTTATTATGGTAAATTGCAAAATACACCTCTAAAATTTGGAGTTGCTTAGATTTTACACCTCAAATTGCTAATTACACTCTAAAGTTTGGTTTAATTAGCAATTCACCCCTGCGGTTAGTTTTTGCTGTTAAGTGACACGTGTGCATACTGACGTGTTTTATTTTTGCCAAATCAATTCTAAAACTACGTTATTTCAATGAAAAATAAATGCTTACCTAGCACTATCCAAACGGTATCATTTTGCCTAAAGAGAAACTTTTAACCAAAAAAAAAAATTTAGTCAAATTGTGAGGGACACACAAACGAATCACAAGTGGGGGCTCAATTTACTACAAAAGAAAGTTTTATTATTTATTAGGATAAATTACAAATTACACCCTTAAAGTTTGAGATTGCTTAGATTTTACACCCCAAATTGCAAATTACACCATGAAGTTTGATTCCATTAGCAATTCACTCTCTATGGTTAGTTTCTGCTGTTAAGTGACACGTGCATACTAACACGTTTTATTTTTGCCAAATCAGTCACAAAACTACGTTATTTCAATAAAAATTAATGCTTACTTGGCACTATCCAAAAAATACCGTTTTGCCTAAAGAAATATCGTCTTGAATTTTCTTTTTGTGTTTTAGCTTTGGGCAAAACAGTACCGTTTGGATAATGCCAAGTAAGCTTTTTATTTTTCACTGAAACGACGTAGTTTTGGAGTTGATTTGGCAAAAAATAAAATACGTCAAAATGCACGTGTCACTTAATAACGGAAACTAATCATGGGGGATGAATTGCTAACGAAATCAAACTACAAGGTGTAAAATCAAAGTTCTGAAACTTTGGAGTGTAAACTCCAAATAACTCCAAATTTCAGGGATGTACTTTTGCAATTTACCTTATTTATTATTATTCAGTCTTTCAAAACAAAGTTGGTGTCTCACTTTTGCCAATTAAAAATATGATTTTTGTTTTCTTTCTTCTTCTTTTTTTTGGGAGGTGGGGGGTCATGGCCCTCCTTGTGTTGTACTTAGTTCTACCCCTAAATATATGATAACGCTGCTTAATCCAAAAACTTAAACTTATAAGTTTGGTCCAATTCTATGTTATATAAACTAATCACTCATATCATTACTACACAATGTGGGTACTCACTACTTTTTTTCTTTTTCCTTTTTTGGATAATAAGAAATCTTTGTTGATCTGAAGAAAACTAAGAAGTGGCTTCAATTGAAGCAGAACTATGTCCTACCCGAAAGCATTAACAAAAAAAGGAGCAAAAACATCCCATGTTATGTTGTCATAAAAAAAAATTGCATCTATATATATCTAAAAGCTGAGACGTAAAATTTAGTGTTGTTGTATTTTTGTTGAGCCACCTCATCAGCCACGTTATACTTTTTATTTTTTAATTTCATTTATGATTTTTCTATTTTATTTTATATAAAATAATTAAATATAATTAATGGACAAACTTGTTAATGCCCTCCATTACTATTCATTTGTTTTAAATGCAAATATTTGACCATTCAGCTACCTAAATTGATTTCAACTTTTCATTTTTTTTCTTTCTAATTTCAAGTAATTGTTAAAATTGAATAATTTATTATCATTTAGTGGATATATGCATATGTTTACTATTCATTAGATGCAAATGTTTAGGCGAAACTACAATGTTAGTTCCTTAAGTTTACTTTATGTGCACAATTGGTTCATCAAGTTTGAAGCGAGTACAATTTGTCCCTCAAGTTTTAAAACTGAATTGTATTATTCTTTTTACTAACTGCCATTAGTGGTGTTACTTACGTAGCTAACGGAATAATGACTTGACATTTTTTTTAATGGTGTGACCTTTTTTAACTAAAAAAATTAGTTTCTACGTTAGATTAAATCTAAAGCAAACTAACCCATTGAAATCAAATCTAAATCATACTGGCTGGATTAAAAACAAATTTGATTTTTGTTTAACAAATCAACCTCACGTTTCTATAATATTCGTAGTTTACAAAACCAAATAATCAATTTTTAAAACGAAGAAAAATTAAAAGGAAAGAGTAATAGTAGTAGCAGAAAAGAAAGAACAAAACAATAAAACAAAAAAGGTAAAAAGAGGAGCAGAATCAGGACATGCAAAATGGATCGAAGCCCATGGTCACCGAGCTCCTCAAGCTTGTTACCTGTGTCCACCAACACCAGATATGGTGGTTCTTAAACCCAAATCTTCCTCTCTAATGTTGTGGCCTTACCCCCTCTCTCTCTTTGGCTGTTGACCACCACTACCATGACGACTATGGGTTTGGTTCTTTCATCTCAGTTTTCGTGATTATGGTTTACTATAGGCTTGGTTTGCTGGTTGATTTTCAAAACATTGATGGTGGTTGTTTTTTTAGCTCCGTTGATTTTTTTTTTTTTGGGGGGGGCGCTCTCCTCTTGTTCTAATTTCTGTTGTTGTCTCCCATTTTTACACAAATGAGAGACACGTGGCTAACAACAAATCCAAGGCTTAAAAATAAGCCACGTCTAACATTTTACCCTCTTTTTCTTTCTCAACCCTTTTTAGCAGCTCCCTAGAAAAACCGCCGTCCACATGCCACCGTAATGCCTTTCTTCAACAAGATCAAAACTTGATCGAAGTCGTGGGGACACATGAAGCAAGCTATTATCAAGCATTTTTTATTGGGTGGTGACCAATTAAACAACACCAAATCAAAATTAAAATTTAAAATAGAGGTTATTCTATTGAAGCTCCATCATTTCTTTTCTGGGTTTGTATAACCTGTAACAAAAATTGATCTTTCAAAATGATCTATGATGGTTTCCACTAGTACAGAATGATTAGCCACTCCAAACCCATCTCCAGCATGCTCAAAACTCTTTCAGGAGCTTCAACAATTTGATAGGGAACGGAACAATGAATTGGGTCTTTGAATTGAGTTTTATTAATTGTGATTCAAATGTGAAGAGAAAGGGCAATTAATTGGATAAATGAATAAACAAATTAATGAATAAAAGATTAGAACTTGTGAAAGAAACCATTGGGTGAAGGAGTGGTTTTGGCAGAGCATATATCATGGCAGCTTTCAAGAAGGAGATGAAGCTTTTAAAGTTTCCATGACAGATTCTTTTACAGCTCAGTAAACAACTCCGATGAAGTCTCATCCATTAACAAAACGACGAAGATCTTCTTTGCTGGCTTCCACTAAGTGGAGAGCAAGTTTTGGTGGAGCGTGGCAGGTGGTTTTTCTAAGGAATTAGGAAGCTGCCAAAAAGGGTTGGAGAGATAGGGCATTATGTTAGACGTGGCTCAATTTTAAGCCTTGGATTTGTTGTTAGCCACGTGTCTTTCATTTGTGTAAAAATGGGAGACTACGAGAGAAATTAGAACAGGAGGGAGTCAGGGCCCGATTGTGGATCTAGGTAATTTTAGAAGGTGGGTCCTGCTAAAATTCTAATGTGAAAACTACTAGTAATTATTTTAGTTAAAAAATTGCCACATCATTTTAAAAAAAAAATGTCAAGTCATTGTTCTGTTAATCACGTGAGTAACACCACTAACGACAGTTAGTGACAGGACTAATGCAACTTAGTTTTAAAACTTGAGAAACTAATTGTGCTCACTTCAAACTTAAAGGACCAATTGCACACACAGGGTAAACTTCAAGGACCAACATTGTAGTTTCGCCAAATGTTTAACTACATTCAACTATCCAAATTGATTTCAAATTTTTATTTTCTTATTTCTAATTTCAAGTAATTGAATATTTAAACTTTTCATCTTCCAATTCTAAGGGGAAAAAAAAAAAAAAACTCTTCTTCTCTTCCTTCAACCTTTCCCTTCCCTCTTTACCTCTTTATCTCCCTACTACTCTTTACTTTACTGTTAAATTTTCTTCATCATTTCCTCTTTATTATATTTTTAACTCTTATTCTCCCATCTTATTTTGTATAAATTTGATATCATTTATTTGATTCAATCCATAATTTTTTCCACACAAAAACTGTAAGTACTCTCTCTCTCTCTCTCTCTCTATTGCTTGATTTTTGTTCTTTCTTATAACTCTAATTTAGGTTGATGGTTTTTTTATTTAATTTTTTGTGTTGTATTTTTTAAATTTCCTATCACAAATCACTCTTATAGCTTTGGTTGAATTTTGCTTTGGGTTAATACGTATTTAAAAAAAAAAAAAAAAAAATTCAGCTTATATCAAAACAAAATACATATGGCTACGAATTTGAATGTGCCTACCAATGGACTTCCACTGAACAGAACTGTATTCACAGTGTTTTAGCTTCATATACTTTTTTGGTAATGTAAATTTGAGAAAGAGAAAAGGGTAGGCAAAGGATGTATGATCTTTCATAATCTCCTATACCTTGAAGAAAGCGGAGCGCTTATTAGTCTCCCTTCTATTGGAATTTTGTATAGAAAGCCTTTTGTTATAAGTTCCTTGACTTTTTGTTATTTTGTAATTGCTCTATTGTCTATACTGTGACAAAAAGTGAATAAAGTTTTTTTATTTGTAGAGTATCAAAAAAGTAAAAAAATATTCATGATAGTAATTTTGTATCATTGCATCCCATGTGTTTGGTAAAATTTCTTTTATAAATCTTATATGTTTTTCTCAAATCTTTTTTTTTTTTTTGGTCATTTTATTACAAATAATTAGTATATCCACTGTGCACACCAAAAATGAGACTACTATCTAGGCCTCACTCAAGTTCACAACTTATTTGTTTAGTGGGTATGGATTTCCTACTATGGGTCGTTCTCGGCACAGAGACTCAATGAGATCACTTTTCTCCTTCTATGTTGCTACCCTTTTTCTTTCACCCTCTCTTTTTCTCTCGAAACTTTCCAACCCCCTCATCCCTTCTCCCACCTCTCTTATTTATAACACTCTGATTAGTGGGGTGCTATGATTGCTTTTGCAGTTAGTGTAATGAGAGGTCCAATATCATCAGTCATAAGTGGGTGGTTAGGTGGGAGTGGGATGGGGTGAAGGTGGCTTTGGAACTTGGCTCCCACTTCAGTGATCATGCCCGGCAGCGATGCTTCTGGGTATTGCCGAGCACGTTCATGATGGGATGTTCGGACGTTATTCTTCCTATATTGTCCGGTAATGGTCTCCGAGCATAGATTGAGTGATGAAGCCTGGGCCTACAATCCGTGTGGGCTTAGGCTAGGATCTCGGAAAAAGGGGGACGGGAACCTTGGGCCGCACTATTTGTGTTAGAACTCGAGGCCCAAATGTACCTAGGCATCTCGGGGCTGTACATTAGCCCCCTTCTTGATTCATGTTCGGCAAACGGGCAGAATCAAGGAGCCTGGTAGGTACATTCACTTAAGAAGGTTAACAAGCACAAGCCAGGGCGATTTCAGAGACTCATTAATGCACCATTAAAAGATGTGCCGTTTCGGCCCGTTTGGTTAAGCCGTCATCATCACTTGACGGTTCGTGAACCGAAAAGGCGTGTGTGTCAGTTGGCGCCCATGTGAATTCCTCGTTAATTGAGCCTCATTATTGTTGATAAGGCACCGTTTCCTCTTCCATGGCCCCTATAAATAGTTCGCCTCAGATCACTCCTCCATTTTTTACTCTCCTCTCTCTGAATTTTCTCTCTGCAGAGCATTCATCTGCACACCTACTTGCCTACCCAGAGCCCTTTTTTCTTCCCTAGAGCCCAAAGTAAGTCTCCTACCTTTTACTTTTACTTCAGCATCTTTCCTAAGTATCTACCTTCAATTTTAGACTCTAGGATGGGGTATGATTATCTTTTAAACACTACGGCGTCCTTAGCCACTTTTAGGCAGAAGTTTGATATTCCTAATGATGTGGAGGTGGCGTATTGCCACGAGAGTGAATTCGACCTCCATAGAGGGCAACAAACTGCCTTTTTTCCTCTGATGGCAATCTTAGAGGGTGGGGTTAGGTTTCCTGTGGACCCCCTCTTGCTTGATACACTTAGGTACTATGGATTGTGCCCCGACCAACTCCCCCTCAACTTTTACTGAGTAGTCAGTTGTGTCAATAGGTTGAACTATACGTTTGGTTTACAATTAAACTGCCATGACATAAACCACATGTACAGCTTGTGTGGAAACAAAAACACAAACTATTATTTAAAGGTTAAAGACAAGCGGGTATTACTAATCTCATGCCTACCCGATTCCAATAGAAACTCTGCCGAGGAGTTCATCCGGGTGCATATTCCCCCTCCCCTCACTCGTCGCGAAGTGGGTTCATACTGACTCCTAACCTGATTGTATTTGTTTTATGGTTGTTTTATTTACCTGAATTCTGATGAGCCTACATATACATTCATTGTTTCTTTACTAACTTTACCTCATTTAATTACTTATTATTTTCGCCTTTTCTTGCAGAGGGTAGATTGTTTACCCCGGACATCAGGGTAGTTCACGTGAGGGATCTCAACTTCGTACTCAGATCCGAGATATTCGTTCATTGGGATGGGCAACTCCGAGCCTCCCATCTCATTCTCAGAATTGAACCGGTCTACTCCACCTGGCAACCCTTCAAGCAAACACTTTTGGTAGACAATCCCTCCTGTCTTATATTGACGTTCAACACGCGAACTTTTTGCCGCCGAACTTTACAGTAGGAGAAGCTCGGGAGATTGGCTAGCGATACACCTGCTCGGACGAGCTAGCTCCATTACGCGACGAATCGGCGGAGCATGTGTCCCGGCACCTTCGAGAACTTGCACACGCTCCCGTTAAGGAAGAAGCTCCCATTCAAGAAGCTCTTGTCCAAGAAGCTCCCGCCCAACCCGAAGGCCTGGCTAATCCCGAGGCTCCCATACTTGCTGCCGAGCAAGTGATTGTCAACATTACCGACCTTTCCGATACAGAATCTGACCGCAGTGTAGATATGGTGACCAGAAAGACCTTGTCCATCGACCGTTTTGTGCCCGGTGCACAGCAGGCAAAGCAGCCGCAACCACCGCCGGGCCAAGGCCAGACGGCTCCCCCTCCGCCCCCTTCGCAAACTGGACGAACCAGAAAAAGGCAACATGTAAGCGGGAAGACCTCTATCGGGCCGGAAGATGCCCCTACCCGGGTACCCCCACAGTCGTCCAAGGGCATCATTATACAGGAGCCGCAGACTCAAACCGGGGCGATTGCTGTGTCCTCCTCTAGGGTAGCTCAACCGTGGCAGCCCAAGTTTTTCTTGGACGGTGAGCCACTCCCCGACACCACCAATGTATGAGTTTGGGAGAAAGGTGAAGGGGGTCGTGTTGCCCAGAGTTTAGCGCACGGACTCCTTCTGCCCGAGGATGTACAAGCTTATGAGCAGGGGACTGAAAAGTTCATGGGGAGAAGGCTACAGTGGTTTACTATCGCGGTAGTCTCTCACTCACCAGTTTCTGTATGCCGTTACTGCATATCATTGCTGTTAGCATGTATATGGTATGCATACTTGTTTTCATCCTTCCATCGTACTAACACTCGAAATTTTATCAAGCAGCCCAGCTGGCCCACATGGTGGATGGTGGTATGAAGGAACTTTCCGAGGATGCCGACCGGGAGAGAGCGGCTAAGGAGACGGCCGCCAAGGCTGTAAAAGAAAAGGTGAAGGCCGTTGATGCTACCGAGAAGAAGGTTACTGCCGCGGAGAAGGCCAGGGCGCTGGAGGAGAGTAGGTGCACGGAACTCCTCGTAAAGCAAAACAAGACAGATGTCAAATTAGCCAAGGCAGTAAGTCTGAATACCGCCCAGACCGAGGAGCTAGCCGATATGAGAGTGACGTTGGGGGCTACCGAGGAAAAGTGGTACCATAAAGGGTTCGCCTATGCGGAAAACTCTGTAGAGCCAGTGGTAAATCAAGCTCGGAAGCTGGGTTTCGAAGCTAGCTAGTTGGCAGCCCTGCAGGCTATGGGGGTTCCCGAGGATTCTCCCCTTAGGGACCCCAGCCAAATACCCTTCCCAGTTTTTGCTCCAGCTGCGTAGAACCCCTCGGCACCTACTGACGCGGAAGACACGACTAGCTTCAGGGAATTGGTGGAACAAATAGACGCCCATGAGGAAACGGATGATGTGGAAGTCACAAGTGTTCCCCGCTCTACCGACCAGCGTAGTGAGGACGTAGCCCAGAACCTCGCCGACCAGCAGTCAACCGACTGTGCCGACCAGACGAAAGCTGATTAACCAAGAAGCCGTACAAGTTTTCTATTGTTTTGTTCCAATTAAAGTTTCTACTAGGTTCTACTTTCTTTGCTTAACTTGCCTATGTCACCGGGCTGTGGTGACTGAACAATCATTACTTCGTTTCGTTTTACCTTTTATATGGTCACCGAGCTTTGATGACAGGACAACGGTTTCATTTTCATGCGTTTATGCTGCTTATATGTCGTTCATTTGCCGAACGCTCGCTTTAAATGTTTTCATTAAGGTTTATTTTTCACGTTATCTTTCTCGTCATGTTTCCCTGTTTTCCTTGCATAAACAATTTCCTGAATGCTCGATAAATTATAAGGTGCAGAAGACCGAGATGTAAATTATACGGTTATTATTGTTATTATTAATATTTTATTGTTATTATTAGTATTGAGGTTTCACCTGTCCGGTGATAAATATCGAATTGGGGACAGGCCACTGTCCTTAGGGAAATTAGACTAAGGTTTCTTCCTGTCCGGCGATGAATATTGAACCAGGGATAGGTTTCTATCTTCAGGAAATTTAGACTAAGGTTTCTTCCTGTCTGGTGATGAGTATCGAACCGGGGATAGGTTTCTGTCCTTAGGGTAATTTTTGAGTTTAAGGTTTCCACTTGCTCGATGATACGGATCTAACCGAGGAGCAGGTTTCTGTCTTTAGAGTAATTTGTTAGGTTCTAAAGACTTAGGATTTTATGTATTTAAAACTCTAATATGTATTGTTGGCAAACCATGATCAAAATAGGTTGTTAGTCTTGTTTAGACTTGCTCAAAGTGTGGGCGTTTTATGTAAAGTTGGAATCGAGTGGCTGCAGAAGTATTAGTGACTTTTGCCCTAGCTCGATCAATCGAAAATTAAACTCGATCGATCGAATCTTGGGCAGAATGTTTTTTTTGCAGAATTTCCAACTCAGCCCAAGCCCATTAAGGATTAGGGTTTCAGATCTACTTCTCCCACTATATAAAGGAAATCCTAAGCCACGTTTTTGAGACTCTGGAGAGAGAGAAGAGAGTGTCTCTTTTGTATCTAGGGTTTTGTACCCAAACCTCTCTAAGTCTTTGTTGCTCATACTTTGCGGTTTGTGTGAATCTCTTGTGAGATCCTTGAGGAGCTTCCCTTCACATAAACTTAGGGTTTTCAAGGTAAAGATTATTTCAACATCTTGATGATTAACTCGGTTGCTGCCATTGGAGCTTAAAGAAACACAAGCGGGGGTGCTTGTATCTTGATTGGAGAATCCAAGAAAGAAGGAGTCTGTGGATTCGGAGTTTGCACGTGGTCGTGTCAGTAAGTTCTACTGGTGGGTAGCATTAGGAAGTCAAGCGGGGAGCTTGTAAGTCCTTTTGTATGAACTTCGATTCTTTCAAGATAGTGGATTCAAGTTTACCTTAAGGATAGCTAGGTCAAATCCACTCCAGGTTTTTACCGTGTGGTTTCCTGGGTCATCATATCATTGTGTTATTTACTTTTCCGCTGCTTTATATTCTTGATATGATTGAGTGATTGTGATAACCTAGAATTGCATAAATTGACTAAGTTAATCACTTAGCTAATTAACTAGGTTAATCCGGTGGGCTTAAGGGGTCTAAATTTCTAACATAATTTTTAAGGTTTACACCGGCTCGGTAATACGGATCGAACCGAAAAATAGGTTTCTGTCCTTTGAGTAATTTTTAAGGTTTACACCTGCTCAGTGATACAGATCGAACCGAGAAACAGGTTTCTGTCCTTAGAGTAATTTTTAAGTTTAAGGTTTCCACTTGCTCGGTGATACGGATCAAACCAAGAACCAGGTTTATTTCCTTAGTAAGACTCGTAGCTTAAGGTTCTTTCATGCTTGGCAATGGAAGTCGAACAGAGATGCAACAACAAAATGGAAAGAGTTTGCCTGGACAAACGCCATCACCTTCATTAGCGAAACCCGTACAATATTACATTCAACTCACAATTTACAGCACTACCTATCAATGATAGAATCTCTTAAGGTTATGAACGTTCCATGGCCGGGGCAACGGCCTCTCGTTTAGGTCCTCCAAGTAATACGCCCCCGTGCCAGCGATGGCAGTGACCCTGTAAGGCCCTTCCCATGTCTGCGCCAGCTTCCCAGTGTTCGTATCTCGCATATTCCGTACGGCTCTTCTCAGAACCAAATCCCCGGTGCTAAACTCCCTCGTTCTTACGTCTCAGCCATATCTCTGGGCGAGCTTTTGCTAATACTCTACGAGCCGTATAGTCACCATTTCATGGCATTCTTCCAACTTGTCCAAGCATCCCACCATCATCTCATCATTTTGGGCAAGATCGAATCCCGCAACTCATGCACTGCACAGACTCACCTCGGTCGGTATCACGGCTTCCGCTTTGTACGTGAGAGAGAACAGGGTCTCCCCGGTGGACCTCCTGGGAGTTGTCCGATATGCCCACAAGACTTTGGGCAGTTCCTTGGCCCAATTTCCCTTCGCACCCTCCAGCCTCTTTTTCAACCCATTTACAATTACTTTATTTATAGCCTCGGCCTGGCCATTACCCTGGGAATATGCTGGAGTTGAGTACCTATTTTTGATGCCGAGATTGCCACAGAATTCACGAAAGGCCCGGCTGTCGAATTGCAGCCCATTGTTTGATATAAGAGAGTTCGGCACCCCAAACCTTGTGATTATATTCTTCCACACGAATTTCTTTACATCCACATCCCGTATATTGGCCAAAGCTTCCGCCTCCGCCCATTTGGTAAAATAGTCGACAGCCACTAGAACGAATCTTCGATTACTCGTCGCCCTAAGGAATGGGCCGATGATATCCATCCCCCACTGTGCAAAAGGCCAGGGACTGCTAATTGAGTTCAAATGGCCTGCTAGCTGATGGATTAGGGGGGCATGCTTCTGGCACTGTTCACACTTAAGTAAATACTCGGCGGCGTCTTTCTGCATTTGAGGCCACCAAAACCCTTGAGTCATTGCCCGGTGCGCCAATGAACGTCCTCCTACATGACTAGCGCACACTCCATCATGAAGCTCGGCCAAGAGCTCGCCCACCCTCTCTGGACCTAAGCACAAAAGGTATGGCCCTCCGAAGGACCTCCGATACAACATCCGGTTTTCTGATAGCCAATACCAAGGAGCCATTCTATGGATCCTGTTGCCCTCCTTTTCGTCACATGGGAGTCAGTCCTCTGCCAGAAAGTCAATAATGGGGTCCATCCAGCACGGCCCAAGTGTTGTGATTGCTATGATATCGATCCCTGCAGTTCTCGGATCATTTACTACCCTGATGCTCGGCTTTGGAACAAGCTTGACTTTGATTAGCCAGGGCATCTCTTCGGCTATTGATGATGCCAGCGTGGCGAGGGAGTTGGCGTGTCTATTTTGCGTTCGAGCCACTTGGAAAACCTTTACCGTGCTGAAGCTGGTTATAGCTTGCTTCACCTGTTCCAAGTATGCTTTCATCCGGAGATCTCAGTCTTCAAAACTACCCTGCACCTAATTAACCACTAGCTGCGAATCTGAATACACCTCTAATTCTCAAGCACCTAAACTTGAAACTGTCCTCAGTCCGGCCAGCAAGGCTTCGTATTCTGCCTCGTTGTTAAAGGCTCTGAAGCCCAACCTAAATATATGCTCTAATCGTACTCCTTCCGGGGTGATTATGACAATCCCTACACCGGCCCTCGTGGAGCTCAACACCCCGTCCACGAATACCTTCCACGGGCGAGCCTCCACATGGCAAACTATCTCTCCATTCCCTTTTGGCAAGAACTCGGTGACAAAATCTGCAAGGATCTGGCCCTTCATCGAGCTTCGGGATTTGTACCGTATGTCAAAAGAACCAAGCCGAGTTCCCCATTTTGCTATTCAGCTCGTGAAGTCTGACCTCTTCAAAAGTGACTGTAAGGGATACTCAGTTAAGACGTACACCGTATGAGCCTGAAAGTAGTGTGGCAGCTTTCTCGTTGCGTGTATTAGGGCTAACACAAGCTTCTCCAGAGGTAAGTATCTTGTCTCGGCATCAACTAGAGTCTTACTGATGTAGTACATGGGTTACTGGATTCCTTGGTCCCTCAGTAGCACAGCACTCACGACGTGCTCAGACATTGCCAAGTACATGAATAAATCCTCACCTGGTTCTGGTGCCATTAGCATGGGTGCCCACGCTAAATAATCCTTCAGATCCGTAAAAGCTTTGTCGTATTCTTCATTCCACTGAAATCCAGTCCACTTCTTCAGAAGTTGGTAGAATGGTCGGCAGCGATCTGCGAATTTGGAGATGAACCGATTAAGGGCGGCTAGCATCCTGGTCGACACTTGCACTTCTTTCGGATTACTCGGTGGCTTCAGTCTTTTCACAGCCTCAATTTGGTCGAGGTTGACCTCTATCCCCCACTTAGTGATCAGATACCCTAGGAATTTTTTGGCCCCCACACCAAACGCGCACTTCTCGGCATTAAGACATAACTTATGCTATCAGAGAACCTCAAAAACCCCCCTGAAGGTCCCCCATGTGCCATGCTACCTGCTTGCTCTTCACCACCACGTTGTTAATGTACACTTCAACTGTACGCCTTATCTTGTCTCAGAACATTCTCGTCATCATTCGTTGGTATGTGGCCCCTGCATTCTTTAGTCCGAAGGGCATCACCGTGTAATGATAATTGGCCTCCAGGGAGATGAACGTCGTCTTCTCCTGATCCTCGAGCTCCAGGGCAATCTGGTGATACCCTTGAAAAGCATCCAGAAAGCTCATCCTCAGGTGCCCATACGTGGCATCCACCAACTAATCAATCTTTGGCACGGGGAAAGGGTCTTTTGGGCATGCTCGATTCAGGTCTGTGAAGTCCACGCAAACCCTCCACTTACCGTTCTTCTTCTTCACCATCACGGTATTTGCCAACCAATCCGGGAAGAAAATTTCCCTTATCGCCCCAACATCCTTCAACTTTTGGACTTCCGCTTTCACCGCCTCGGCATGCTCCCAGGCTGATCTCCTCGACTTCTGCTTCTTAGGAGGGAACAAGGGGTCAACTCTAAGTCTATGGACAATGAACTCGGGATCCACCCCGGGCACTTCATATGGACTCCATGCAAACACATCCACATTCTGTATTAGGAGTAACAACATTTCTACTTTTTTCTGTTCGTCCATGCTTTTCCCTATATGGAAGCACTTGTCGGCATCTGGAAGTACCTTTACCTTCATCATTTCCTCAGCACAAACACCCCCCTACTCTCCTCAGTCACATTGTAATTGCTATAACGGGACCCCCTGTGGCGAGTCCTTCTGCTGGGCATGCTCCCCCTGATCGACTATCTCCTTCCTCCGGTTAACTATAGCGACTAAACATTGTCTAGCCGTCTACTGGCTTCCCTTTACCACAGTAATACCATGCTCAGTAGGAAACTTCAATTTCACATGCAGGGTGGACGGGACAGCTCCCATTGCGTGGATCCACGGTCTTCCTAGTATCGTAGTGTACGGGGAGAAAGAAGCCACTACTATAAACGTTAATATCACCTCCTTGCCTTCCATATTCACGGGCAAAGAGATTTGCCCCTCAGGTATTATGATCTTACCATCAAACCCGACCAATGGTGTATTGTACTTAGAGAGGTCCCCATCCTTCAATCTAAGCCCCCGGAACAGATCCAGATACATCATGTCGACCTCGCTCCCCTGGTCTACTATCACCCTTTTCACTAAGAAGCCGCTTATCCAGGCAGTTACCATCAAAGCATCGTCGTGCAGTTGAACCGTCCCCTCTAAATCATTATTGCCGAAAGCGATGGGTTTGGGGGTAAGTTTCTTCTTCTTCCCTGCCGGTTGCGCGCCTGAGCTTCCCTCCACAGGGACCACATTTAATACCCCTTTTCTCCCTGCCGGGGCGAGGCTCCTCGGGGGAGCGTGGATGACCTCGATTATCCCGAGTGGGGGTGGAAGGGGGTTGCCTCTCTGTAAAGCACCCTGCCCTGTTCCTCGGTCCCTCGAGTCCACCAGAAATTCCTTTAAGTACCCAGCCTTGGCCAACTGTCCGAGATGATCTCTCAACACTCGGCACTGCTTAGTAGTATGGCCCTTATCTTTGTTGTAAGTGCAGTACAAGTTCTAATTCCTCTTAGAGGGATCACCACCCATTCTGTTCGGTCATCTAAAGTATGGCTCGTGTTTAATCTTGTCTATGATCCTGTGCATTGGCTCATTAAATGTCACATTTACCTCCCCTGCTAACACTTCTGGCTCTTGGATCCTCAGGTCTCCCCAGATCCTCGGTTGAGAGCCACCCTGCTGAGGACAATTTGTCATCGGCGCTTTGCCTTTGCTTTGCAGCCGGTCATCTTCCAACCGTTTATATTCTTCAATACGCCTCATCAGCTGCCTATATCCTCGGGAGTCTTCTTAGTCAGTGACTCCCTCAGCCCGAAATCCTCGGGCAATCCCATCCTAAAAGTGTTCGCAGCAATCTTCTCGTTCCCCCTGCCGATTTCGTTGTAAAGCTCCTAGTACCGGCTATCATAACTATGGAGGGTTTCCCCTATCCTCATCTTTATGAACAGCAATGCGTCTACCGGTTTCGGCACCCGGCTGCAAGTTACAAATTGGATCCCGAACTCCTGTATCAGATCAGTGAAATTGTGGATCGAGCCTTTCTGTAACCCATTAAACCATCTCAAAGTGGTGGGACCAAGGCTCGAGGGAAAAACCTTGCATATCAGTGCGTCATTCAGGTCCCGCGTGCCTTCATAAGTAAAATTCTGTCTTCCCTCTAGGTTTCTTCTTCTTCTGAGATAGGAGCCCCTCGGGATCCTTAAGATGGGAGCCCCCCGGGATCCTAACAATAGGATATTCTCCAGTTGGAGCCGATTCATCATAAAGTATATTTTTCACAAAGTTTACTTTGTACTGGATGAAAGGACTAGGATTGGCAGTGACTTTTTGTGGACTTCCCATTCAATTCCTCTTTCATGTACTAGTGGTACATTGAGAGGATTAGGCAATACTTGTGATCTCATGGTTGGCCTTTAGAGCTAGTTGTCGGTGTCCTTCAGTGGTCTTTGTATCTCCTCCAAATTTTGTTATTTCCATGGGTGGACCCATTTGTTGAGATATAAGAAATGATAGATGTACTGTATAGTTGTTGAGCTTTCAATAATGTTGATTTTGCTGCTGACTTGCAACGTAGTGTCTCTATTGATTTTCTTCAAAATATATTCAAGGCCCATCGCGCAGTAGGCTTTAGCCCCCAAGACATGAGGTAGTTTTTGAACCATGCTTGATCCACCTTCTCTTGATGCTATTGTGGAACTTCTATCAATTTTTTTTTATGCCTCCATTTTTTTTTATAACCATTTAACTTTGCTGGATCCATGGAGGTACTCCAACTTTGTTGGAACCAAAAAAATTGTTCCACTTTGCTAGAATCAGAAAACTATTCCATCAAGGAACAACTCAAAAATTTTTATGGAACCAAAGAACTAATTCATTTTGCTAGAACCATGGTTGGAACCAAGGAACTACTCAACTTCTTTGAAATCAAGGAGCTACTCCATTTTTGTTGGATTCGTGTCTAGACCCAGGGAACTACTTTTTTTTTTTTTTTTTTTTTTTTTTATGGAATCTAGGATCTCATTTGGAATCAAGGATCTCCTCAGCTTTGTTGGGATCAAGGATCTCCCAGGCTTTGCTTCCTGGAGTCAAGGATCTCCTAGGCTTTGCTGGAATCGAGGGTGTACTCAGCCTTGCTGGAATAAAGGATCTTCTCAGCTTTGTTGGGATCAAGGATCTCCCAGGCTTTGCTTCCTGGAGTCAAGGATCTCCTAGGCTTTGCTAGGATCATGGAACTACTCCATTTTGCCAAATCCATGGGCGGAGCCAAGGAAACTTGTCCATTTTGTGAACCTGCACCATATGATATTATTATCAAGTTGCTGCAAAATTATTTAGCCTCACAACGTGAGGCGATTGCTTTGCTATGTAATTTACATTTCATCAAGCCTCTTTGATTCGCTTACTTCTCTTTCTCTTTTTTTTTTCTCTTTTTTTAAAAAGAAATGAAACAATATTATGAATTTTTTTTTAAAAGAAAATAAATCAGCCCCCAAACGTGAGGTAATTGCTTTACTGTGTAACTCAAACAATCTTCATTCCATCAATCTCCTTCTTTTTTTTTTTTTTTTTTGCTCACTTCTCCATTTTTTTTTTAGCGATGAGACAATGTTTTGATTGTTAAAATATTATTACATGACCCCTCTTACCCCCTTTTTTGTAAAGAGTAGAATCCTCATGAGAAACAAGATTTTGTTTCTTCTAGCTGAGTTCAACATTTATTTTTTCAACTTTTTGGTTGTACTATATAGGTTGGTTGTACTCTCAAAACACCTTTAGTATTAGTAGTTTTATTAGATTAGTGAGTTGCCTTTGGAGATCAAAGGTACAAAGTAGTTTCACACCACCAATACCTCATTTAACAAGAATCTTCAAGTTTTGGACTTCAAAGTTTAGGACTAAACTGACTGCATAAATGCTAATCAAAGTTTAGGACCTCATTTATTTTTCAAAACTAATTGATTTAGCTAGGCAGTTATTTTTTATGGACATCTTTAAATGAGGTCCATTTAAATGGAGGATGAGTATGACAACTATACTTATCTATGATTCTATATTGTGTAGAACAAGAGTCTACTTCTATTACTAAACAATACAATGCTTTTGCTTTCATGCAACACAGTGATAGCTATCCATTTGAAAACCATAAACTTCAGTCCATTATGTTCAAAATATAAAATGGAGAAAATAATGATGCATAAAACTTATCTTGTGTTGGGAAGTTCCCTAAAATTCCATATAGAGTCCCTTGGTAGAACATTTGTTGGAGGAACCCGCACTTTTGGGATCTTGATGTTGAATGCACTAAGAGGAACTTTCCTTCCTCTAGGTGTTTCATAGCTTTAGAGCCATGCTTGCGAAGGGACTGCTTTTTGCCTCTTCTTTTTCCCAGTCCCCAGCGGAGTCGCCAAAATGTGAGAGTGCTTTTTTTCTTAGCACACAGGCCCAAGTAGAGACAAGGATCCCGGGCCCAAAGACTTGTTGTTTTGGTGGACTGGGCTTGATTCACCGCAGCTAAATGGGGCTGATTACGAACCAAGTTGTGCGCAAGTCATATAAAGCTCCTCAAGATGAAAAATGCAATTCCTCTTAGTACCTTGGGGCGTACTGTCGTGGGATCCCGGGCATACTGTCGTGGGATCCCGGGGCGTACTAGGCCTGTAAGAACCCAGAAGCTCTGGTTTTCTGAACTATATGGTCTTTTTCCATGTTTTATTATGCGATAGAGCTTTGTCCTCTCCCTTTACCTCTATGGGTGCTTCATAAAAAAAAAACACACTATACAATACACATATCTCTAAATAATTGTTAGTTTCTTAGATTAGGATATACATTTTAATATATATACATATATGTAAATGAGTTTCATGAGGATGATTCTGCCACGAGGATCCTGGCCCCAATTCTCACAGACTTGGTGCTTTTGCACAAGACTTGTGGGATTTGGAGCTCAAGTCCGAGTGGCTTTGCTTGGCCTTTGCCTTCCAAGATAGTTAGGTGAGAAGGATTTTAGCAAGAAACAGTAAAGGAAGACAATGTAATAAAGAAATACACGAAATGATTGTTAGAGATCCTCAAATCAATATGAGGTATTTCATTATTTTCTTGATTGTAGATTACAATATGCTCACTAAGACGTGATACAAGGTTCAACTAAGTTCAAAAATTACAGACTTTGATAGCTATTCAAGCTTTCAAGACTTGCAAAGTTTGAATTTGTTGAATCCGAGTATGTGCTATAGTGGCTGTCTCTGGGATACCGGGAGCGGTTCCTCTGTTTTCTTTTGATTTTACAGAGCTTTTCCTATAGTTCTATATTCACATGATACAAGGTTCAGCTAAGTTCAAAAGTTACAGACTTTGATAGCTATTCAAGCTTCCAAGACTTTCAAAGTTTGAATTTGTTGAATCCGAGTATGTGCTATAGTGGCTGTTTCTGGAATATCGGGAGCAGTTCCTCTGTTTTTCTTGAGTTTTATAGAGTTTTCTTAACGATCCCCTTCCCCCTTCTATTCTGCATCATGCCTTCTTTTATAGCACAGATCGAGCTCTGGGGTACTGGTGATTTCTCCCTTTTACCCCTTAGAGTTTGTCCCGTGCCTGGTTGCTTCAGGATCATGTCGTTTCCTTTTCTTCATAGTTTCTTTCTTTTTGTTGTGACCAGATGAAAGTCTCCCAGCTAGCTTCCTATTTCCAGATTTTCCCGTTGGCTGACCTGAGGCTTTTTGGTTTTTTGCTCCAGCTTTTCCAGTCGTACTTTTCCTTGTCTCTTTCTTCAAATGGTTGGAACCAAAGCTCCTGCGTTTTGCTTTGTACTTCCACTGCGTGTCTGGGTCATAAGGTCCGCGTGCCTTTTGTCTCTTTTCTCTCTTTAAATCTGCTTTAATTCACTTTAGCTGTGCTGCACATCCTGAGGATCCCGAGCCTCTGGGGATCCCGTCCCAGCTCTTTCACTAGAATTTGCTGGACTTTTTAATAGCATTTTTTGCTGGAAATCCGAACATACATAGGGCCTTGACGTCGATTCTTCTTGCTAAACGAATTGGGCCTTCTTTATTATTATTATTTTTTTTATGGAATGGGCTTTGTTGTGAAATTTTGGACCTCAACACTTTGTTTATAGGTGCGTTTGACTATTTACATGCAGACCAAATATGCTTATTTATTTTTACTTATCTGGGATAAATGACAAACCAGATTTAAGTGAATATATAGCCATTGTTTACCTCTTAAGTTAACCTTTGTTACAGAAGCAAATATGTTGTATTTGGAGTCACCGGCAGGAGTTGGTTTCTCTTACTAGGCTAATAAATCATTCTACACCTATGTGAACGATGAGATTACAGGTATATGTTGTTTGGCCTTATTTCCTATTATTCAAAAACACACCAATCAGTCAAACTTTGTCATATTGAATTGATTTTAAGTACTTTTGTTGGAATATTCATAGTGAATACCATACTATATGTCAATAGTTTTTTCACATACCTTTTCTTTGCTAATGGTTTTTGTTAGATTATTTAGACCCATATACACTCATATTCGTTTTAACCTAATCAATTAACCAAGTAGTTACTTAGGTTGATTTTTTAGATATAGGTTAAACTCAAGCAATCATATTACTTAGTGTGGAAAAGTAAAAAAGACAGTATTATGATAATCCAAGAAAACCAATAAAACCGTTTAGTTTCAAGGTAAAAAACCTAGGGAGTATTTAACCTAAACTATCCTCAAAGTAACAAATTCACTATAATAGAATGAAAGTTTTACAATAGATTTTTCTCCCTAAAATCTAAAGCTACCTTTTGTAGTACTTACTCACACGACCACTTTTTGCTTTGAAGCCACCAAAGTTGTCACCCATGTTTACAACTAGCCACCCAAGGCCGATCCAAACAACCACCAAACAGCCAACCACAACTCAAAATCCAACAACCCGAACGCAGATCTAAATAGCCACCCACAACCCGAAATCCAACCACCCAAACCCACCAAACAACAATCACAACTATCTATTTCTATTACAATGAGCAATCTATTATTTACAAGGGAGACGAGCTAAGAGAGGAGATAGATTCAAAGGGTGAAAGGGGTTGAGAGAGAGAGAGAGAGAGAGAGAGAGAAAAGAAATAAAATATATTATTTTTGTTTGCAATATGATGAACAACAGGTTGTAAATATAGACACATACTGTTTACAAATGCTTAAAAATCTTGCATTTTCATACACGGATGTAACTCTATTTTTAGGTCTTGGTGGCTAAAATAGCAGCGGGAAGTTTTTACACCCCTAATTGCTATTTACACCCCTAGATTTGCACTATGATCAGAAGTGAATACTGATAGTTTTACTTTACTCTGTCAAATGACTCAAAACGTCAGTGTCACATTTGATACAACCCCCCCAACAAACAAAAAAAAAGTGTCACGCAGCACGATGAATGACACAAGTAAAACTACTTTTAGACAATCAAAGATTAGCCACAAAAAAAATACAGTAAACTTTACTGAATCGGATTCAAATAAACGTGAACGTCGGTCAAACCGACTCAATCTTGAATCGTAGTTGCGGAACAGACTCATACCGCGCGTTCACAACGGAGATATAGGTCGACGCCGCGACAACGACGGCGGCGGCAAGTTGAGGCTGATTCGTTGTTGCTACCTAAGGCTATGGCTCACCGCTCAAACTCCTCTGCTCAGGTCTTCGACGGCGTCGAAGGGATCACTGATCGGAGTTCCACTTGCACGGCTGCAACGGCGGCGTAAGCCCAACTTTTTTTTTTTTTTTTTAATATATATTCAGATTTCTGTATTTTGTTTTTATATGGATTTTGGAGGATTTTATTAAGGCACCTAATATATTTAGGAGTCCTGATTTAGAAAGGAAACGATAATTTTTATTTTTTATTTTTTATTTTGTGATATTGCAAATTTTAAAAAAAATTATTTTATTGTGTATGTGGATTTTGGAGTGGTTATGAGCAAAATAATTAGGCTAATCTTTTTTTTTTTAACTAACTTTAATCTAGCCTTGCTCTCAACATCCTTTTTTTTTTTTTATCCTTCTACCTAATATTTAATATTTGGGTAAAGCTTAGTACCATTGACCAGTTGCATAGGACAAATCTGGGCATCACCTCAAGTCAAGTTTTACTCAAAATTCGGCGGCGATGAGTAAGTGGTTCTTAATTTTTCAGATTATTTTTGAATTACTATTATTAAGGAATTTTTGAAAAGCCAAGGGACAACCCTGGCCAGTGGCCACCTAGCTTGGTCTGTAATTGAGTAGTTAAGATAAGTATATGGTGTCACTGCCCACTTGATTCAAACACTTAAAACCTATATAGGTTTGGTCCAATTGGGTTATATAAACAAAGCACTTTTGTCATTATTACACGATATGGTATGGGGACTTCATGACTACTGAACTAGTCATGCTACTCATGCTTGAATAGTCCAACAGGAGCGTCACTACCAATACTCAAACTCTACTAATCTATTAAAGAAATAAGAACAAAAGTCTTCTATCTGAAACTGAGGAGCAAGAGCTCTTGTTTTCACCGT
This sequence comes from Quercus ilex subsp. ballota, assembly GCA_032727855.1. NCBI lineage: Eukaryota > Viridiplantae > Streptophyta > Magnoliopsida > Fagales > Fagaceae > Quercus > Quercus ilex. The sequence goes on along the minus strand of CM064914.1, from coordinate 14,354,156 downwards.
CTTCATCTCGCTTAATCATGCACTACTCTCAGCAATGGATTGTCATGGGCATAACAATATGTGCATCTTTTGTACACATCTTTGTGCCTGTGGAACCTTATCCTTTAGCTGATAAAATCACAAGTCTGCCGGGGCAACCTCAAGTCAGTTTCCAACAATTTGCCGGATACATCACCGTCGATGAAAAGCAACAGAGAGCTCTTTTCTACTACTTTGTTGAAGCTGAAGGGCAGCCAGCTTCAAAGCCACTTGTTCTCTGGCTAAATGGAGGTAAAATTACGTTGATTTTTGATTTGTCGCCTAGCTCACAGAATGAACTCTTTAACTCTAATTAGTTTTCAATTTCCCGAATGTAAAATTTCCGAGTTTGATGTACAAAACTATGTGAACATGTGCTTCCTCTCTTTCCGTAGGGCCCGGTTGTTCATCTTTTGGAGCAGGAGCTTTCCTTGAGCATGGCCCCTTTAAAGTGAAGGGAGACAATCTGGTCAGGAATGAGTACAACTGGAATAAAGGTATTCTAATTTTTTCTAAGTCCGTGACTACTCTTGTTTATCTTGTATCATTTCCTTTTTAACTGGCTATGATTAATGATTTACTTTGTTTATTGGGTGTTTGACTATTTGTAGACCAAATCTGATTATTTATTTTTTATTTATCCGGGATTAATGACAAACCTGATTTAAGTGAATGTATAGCTGTTATTTACTTCTTAAGTTAACCTTTGTTACAGAAGCAAATATGCTGTACCTGGAATCACCGGCAGGAGTTGGTTTCTCTTACTCTGCTAATAAATCATTCTACACCTATGTGAACGATGAGATAACAGGTTTATATTCTTTGGCCTTATTTCTTATCGTCAAAGGCATGTAACAATCAAACTTTTTCCTACTGCATTCATTTGAATTACTTTTGTTGAGTTTTATGCAAATAGATTGTGCAGATGTCATCTTTTTGCCAATGATTTTAAAGATAAAATACAGATGTGACAACTGTGATTTCGGAACAAAGATAAACAAAAGAAATTGACATAAATCACAACTTACATTCAAATATCAGTGCCTTTTATATGTGTAATTTTTTCCAAGCAAATTACTATAAGGATGTTTAAATATCCAATCATTTTATATGTGGACATTTTGAAACTGATGACATGTCTGCTTTTGTTAAGCAAGAGACAATCTTATATTTCTGCAGCGCTGGTTTGCCAAATATCCAGAATACCAAGACAAAGATTTTTTTATCGCAGGAGAGAGCTATGCAGGTAAATTTTCCATTTTAAACGAAGACCATCAGTTCTGGTGCAAACAGTCGTAAGATTTTGTGTTGATGCCCATGTACACGTTGCTTAGAGAAAGTCTAATAGAGAGCATGGACTAGAATACAATATTATGGTCTACATTACATAGATAAGGTATTAAAAATATAAATATGCAAGATTTAATTCTGTATGAGGAATAGGAATTCTTATAGTAGTCTAGTTTAAAAAAAAAAAAATCATCCTCCTAAAAATCCAGGTGTATTATAATTGTTCATTTTATTGATACAACACACACACACACACTCAGAAAGAATTCTTATAAATTAAAGCCTTGTACCTGTTTCTGTAATAGGTCACTACGTGCCCCAACTTGCCCAGCTCATTATTCAGTCCAATGTGAAGATCAATTTGAAGGGAATAGCTGTGAGTAGAACATGAAATTTTTACTTTTGGAAAAACATATTAAAAAAAAAAAATGGTCATGTCAAATAATCTTGACTAAGCAGAATTTTATTAATTTGTACTATTGCAGGTAGGGAATGCTCTTCTTGATTATTACACTTTTATCACCTCACCTGGCGAGTACTATTGGTCTCATGGCTTGATATCTGATGCCGATTATCAACTTTTCACTAAAGTATGCAACAGTTCTGAGATCAGGAGAAGCAGTATAAACAGAGAAGTCAGTACTGCTTGTTATAATGCAGCTGAAGAACTCTATGCAAAACTTGCCCTTACAACCGGGATTGATCTATACGGTGTCATTAGTGATGTGTGTCTATCACCTGTTAAGTCACAAATTGACAAGCTACATGAACCCCTCTTGTCCAGAATTCAAAATTTGTCATCTCTCCATTCAAAACTAGAGGCTCTTAGTCAACAGGTGAAGTTTACACACCATTGTGAACGCTCATATTGTGATATGTCTTTATCATTTTTTTGTAGTTAAAACTCAGCCTTTTCTTCCTGTAGATTTCAATTGATTATTACCTTTTCTTCCTTATGCTTACAGCAACTTAAAGTGAAGGAACTGATCTGTGGAGAAGGCATCACACAGAAATATTTCAACAGGAAAGATGTGCAGAAGGCTCTCCATGCCCAGCTCCTCGGAGTCCAGCAATGGACTTTATGCAGCGAGTAATAATATGCACTAATAATCATAGTAATTATTTCACTTTAGTCTAAGTAGAGGTTGGGCATTAATGCATTGATAAGTGTCTTCCGTCCAAAGCCACATGTAGCGATTTTGAGTATGAGAATCAATCTCTCCAAAAATAAAAATAAGACTAAGACTACTTACCAATCTCCTATTCCAAATCTGGCAAAACTGTAAGTTTTGACGACTGGGTATGACCAATGTAAGCATCTCAAAGATAATGAAATGAAATTAATCACAATTTCATGGTTCTTTTCAAAACTAGTCCTGATAGTGGTACAAAGAAATGCAGTATACATGTTGTTTCTATAAATAAGTAATTCCTTCCTCTTGTTGACATTGGAATTGTTTGGGTTCCTTATTTTACTTTTTCAATTTCAGAGTTCTACATTATGATTTTGGAAACCGAAAGATACTAACAATTGGTATTGTGGGCTCACTTGTCAAGACCGGCATCCGAGCCTTGGTTTACAGGTATGGTAATAAACTCTTTACAAAGCTCTTTACTATTTTACTTCCTATCCTTTTATCACATCTGTAGAAGAAAGAAAGGGTTTTGCTTACAATTTAGTTTATTTTGATGTAATACGACAGTGGAGATCAAGATGCAACAATCCCATTTACGGGGTCTCGGACACTGGTAAATGAATTAGCAAAGGAGTTGGGTCTGAAAACAACTGTGCCATACAGAGCATGGTTTGAGGGAGAACAGGTCAATATGCTCATATGGTTGTGTTGAATGGTTCGTGCCAAATGGTATTGTCTTTTCTGATTTATTTTTCACTGCAGGTAGGTGGATGGACACAAGTTTATGGTAACAATCAGCTATCTTTTGCCAGCATAAGAGGAGCTTCACACACAGCTCCATCGACGCAACCAGAGAGATCATTTTCACTGTTTAAGGCATTTCTCCCAGGAAAGCCACTGCCAAACGCATGAACTTATCAAAATCATGAATAAAATAAGAATTTGCTTGTATTATTAATCTGCGCGTCATTTATTTGAATAGCAAAGGCATGTATTCATGAAATTGCATTAAATAAATATGTATGCACTTGTATTATTAATCTGAAAATATTCCAACAACTGTGCCATTTGTATTTATGCACCGACTTTGCTTGGATTGAATTTCATATAGCATATAGCATACATTGAAGGACCAAAGCCATATCCTCAGAACAACAAATATTTATCTTCAAAACAGATGCTTTCCGGAAAATCTGAGAGCACCAAGCAAGAAGAAAAAAAATCTCATTAAAATTTAAAATTCATAAATTGCAAAGCTAATGAAACAAACAAGGATGACTTCAGAGGGCTGGCCTAACATATTTTAATGTTAGAAGGGTTCGAAATGTGAAAGTCCACTTTAGATTGGACAATTCAAAGTAGAGGTAATATCATTGGGCCTTACAAATGAGGGCTCGCTAAATACATTTTTTCTGGTAGAAGTGTTCGAAGTGGATTTTTTTTTTTTTTAGAAGAACTGAAGTCCACTTAAGTTTAGGCAATTCAAAGTTACACGTGTAATAAGTTTAAGTAATGTTATACTACTAAAACATTATTCATTAGATTAATATTTTAAAATTTTCACGGTTAGATTATATGTTCTTTATGTTTTTAACAAACACGCCAAATTCTGTACCAATCAAATGTCAATAATGTCATCTATCAAATATTTAAATTTTAAGTTTTATATATCTAAAATATGCATAAAAGATGAATCATGGATCAATTAGTAAATGATATCTGCTTAATGCAAAATTTGGCATGTGCGTTAAAAAGATAGAGAATATAAAATCCAACAGTGAGATTTTCAAAATATTAATCTAATAAAATTTTATTAAATTGTGTAACATTGCTTATACTCTCTCTCTCTCTCTCTCATATATATATATATATATATATATAATTTTTCCACGTATTTGGTCCTACCTATATACATTGCTACAACAAAGTTCTTTCCAACCAAATCATTTAGGCTTCATTTCTTAAAGCAAAATATAAATAATAATTAAGGTTTCATTTGATTGGGGATGGAAAAGTAGGCAATAGAAAATGGTTTGATTGGGGGTCATGTCTTACAAAACAAAGTTTTTTTTTTTGGGGTGGGGGGGGGGGGGGGGGGGGCATTTCATTGCAACTCAGTCCATTGCAACCCAACACCGTGACGCAATTAATTTACCGAGTCCCAACGCCATGACCATGCCACCGTAGAGAGAGAGAGAGAGAGAGAGAGGTTAAATGTGCTATAGTGCATGTTGTATATTTAGATCTTACTCTATTAAGTTTGTAAAAAAAATTGCACTTTGGCTCTCCGAGTATGGGTTTTTTTTTTTTTTTTTTTTCCCCAAGAATGCTCTATCTTATGTGTTGGTACTTTTAGGGGATGGAGAAACTTTATATATATATATATATATATATAAAATCCAATCAAATTGTGAGGGACACACCAACAAATCCCAAGTAGGGGCTCCTTTTACTGATTAGAGGTCATATGTCTTACAAAAGAAAGTTTTATTATTTGGAGTAAATTGCAAAGTACACTCCTAAAATTTGGGGTTGTTTAGATTTTACACCCCATTATTTCAGAAATTTGATTTTACACCCTAAAGTTTGGTTTTGTTAGCAATTCCTACCCCCCCGTTACTTTTTGTAGTTAAGTGGCACATAGGATTGCTGACATTTTTTTTTTTTTTTGTGGCCAAATTAGCCTTTAAACCACTTTTAAAAAATTTGAAGAACTGGCTTCTCCAAATGACCCCGTTTCACCCAAAATAAAAACACAAGACCCATGAACCTAGCTCCCTAACACGTACAAATCAATCATGAACCCAAACCAACTCCACCATCGACGTCTTCAAATCAAGTGTAAGGTGATGACCACGCCAACAGTGAGCTGCTATTCCAGCTCAGTTTTTCTCTCTTTTTGGAATTGGTTTACTTGAGCCTTCATTACAGTTTTTGTCGCTGAAAAGATTTGGATTTTGGGGGGTTTTTGTTGCTAGATGAACGGAATGATTGGGTTTTTGTTGTGTATTATAGGGCTACGATGACATCCCAAAGGAAATTCCTAATATTGGTGCCAAGAAGATAGTCATGAATTTCCTATTATTTAAATATTGATGATGAAATAGTTACTGATTACATTTTACTTGAGAAGAATTAGAAGTGAAGTTATTAACAAGGTGGTTTGTTTCAGCCTCAAGACTGGGATGATGAGGAAGATGGTGTGTGGACACTCCCACCTCTGTGCAGAAAATTAAAAACCCCAACTACTAGGGGAAGTGGAAGGCACCATTAATTGATTGATTTTTTATTTATTTAGAAAGGCACCATTGATTGATATATAAATCTACAAATCACATAATGTAATATCAATAATTTTTAAGTTTTATGATGTGCCGTGACATCCCATTAGTTTGTTGCTGTTAATGGTATTCTGTAATACGTGGGTTTTTTTTTTTTTTTTTTTTTTTTAATGAAATACTTAGTAGTTTTTGTTATTAAGAAATGACATGTCTACAACATTTTTACAATATTTTTATAACAAATCCTAAGTGGCAGGTTATTACTGGTTATTATTGTTGAGACAAAAAAGTAATCTTTTTGTTAGTTTCAAATTTGAACCAATAACAACTAACCACCTGTGATTTGTTGTAAAATTTTTGTAGACATAGCATCTCTCTTTGTTATTAAGGAGATTTCAAGGATGATCTAGACCTATACCTCTTCCCCAAATTGAAGTGGTTTGGCTAAAGAAACATTGTCGTTTGAAGAAGCCAGCTCTTGGATTTTTTGAAAGTGGTTTAAGGGTTGATTTGGCCAAAAAAGAAGAAGAAGAAGAAGACGAGTCAACAATTCTATGTGTCATTTAACAGCAAAAACTAACTGGGGATGGGAATTGCTAATGGAACCAAACTTCAGGGTCTAAAATCAAATTTCTGAAACATTATGGTATAAAATCCAAATAATCCCAAACTTTAGGAGTGTATTTTGCAATTTACCATATTATTTGTTATGGTAAATTGCAAATTACAACCTAAAGTTTGGGGTTGCTTAGATTTTACACCCCAAATTGCAAATTACATCCTAAAGTTTGGTTCCATTAGCAATTCACCCTCCACGGTTAGTTTCTGCTGTTAAGTGACACATGTGCATACTGACATGTTTTATTTTTATCAAATTAGTCCCAAAACTACGTTATTTCAATGAAAAATAAATGCTTACTTGGCACCAATGAAAAATAAATGCTTACCTGGCACTATCCAAATGGTACCGTTTTGCCTAAAATAAATAATAATAAAAAAAAAATCATTCAAAATGTGAGGGACACACAAACGAATCACAAGTGGGGGGGCTCAATTTATTGATTGGGGGCCATATGTCTTACAAAAGAAAGTTTTATTATTTATTAGGATAAATTACAAATTAAAACTCTAAAGTTTAGGATTGCTTAGATTTTACACCCCAAATTGTAAATTACACCCTGAAGTTTGGTTCCTTTAGCAATTTACTCTCTACGGTTAGTTTCTGCTGTTAAGTGACACGTGTACATACTGATGTGTTTTATTTTTGCCAAATCAGTCCCAAAACTACATTATTTCAATGAAAAATAAATGCTTACCTGGCACAATTCAACTACCACCGCTTTGCCTAAAGAAATATCATCTTGAATTTTCTTTTTTGTGTTTTAGCTTTGGGCAAAACGGTACCATTTGGATAATGCCAAGTAAGCTTTTATTTTTCATTGAAACGACGTAGTTTTGGGGTTGATTTGGCAAAAATAAGACACGTCAAAATGCACATGTGTCACTTAATAGCAAAAACTAACCATGGGGGATAAATTGCTACCGAAACCAAACTACAAGGTATAAAATCAAAGTTCTGAAACTTTGGATTGTAAAATCCAAACAATTCCAAACTTTAAGGATGTATTTTTGCAATTTACCCTATTTATTATTATTCAATCTTTCAAAACAAAGTTGGTGTCTCACTTTTACCAATTAAAAATATGATTTTGGGGGGGGGGGGGGGGGGGGGGGGGGGGTGTTGGTGTGGTCATAGCCCTCCTTGTGTTGTACTTAGTTCTACCCCTAAATATATGATAACACTACTTAATCCAAAAACTTAAACTTATAGGTTTGGTCCAATTCTATGTTATATCAACTAATCACTCTTATCATTATTACACAATGTGGGTACTCACTACTTTTTTTTTTTTTCTTTTTCCTTTTTTGGATAATAAGAAATCTTTGTTGATCTCAAGAAAACTAAGAAGTGGCTTCAATTGAAGCAGAACTATGTCCTACCATAAAGCATTAACAAAAAACGAACAAAAACATCCTTTTTTGGATAATAAGAAATCTTTGTTGATCTCAAGAAAACTAAGAAGTGGCTTCAATTGAGGCAGAACTATGTCCTACCATAAAGCATTAACAAAAAAGCTATGAAGCACGGGTGCGTTTCGGGATTCGGGTGCGGGTGCGGGTACGGGTGCGGGACTCGGCAATTTTTGAAAAAGATGGGTGCGGGTGCGGCGGGACTCGGCGATTAAAAAATTATTTAAAATATTTTTATATAGTGAATTTAATATTTTTATATAAAAAATTCAAATAAATGGTAGAATTTATTATTAAAAAATAATTATTTATGATTTATTTTTAATAAAACCAATATTTTTGGTAATTGTAAACAAAAAAACCACATTTCAAGAAGGTTACTTTAATCATTTTTCAATTCCCAAACCCACTCACATTAAATAATTGACTTTTCCACCTCCTTAATATATTCTTTTCAGTTTCAGTTTCCAAAAAAAGAAATCTTTTGTTACGTACCATTCTTCTTCCATCCTTTTTTATTTTTTTGGTGTCTTCTCATCTTCTTCTTCCTTCTCTTTTTTTTTTTTTTTTTTTTCCTCTCACAAGGCCAGATGAAGCAGAAGAATGGCAGCCGCTGCACATTTCGGCCTGTTTCGGCTGCTGTTTAGGCCGGAATCGGCCATATCGGCCTGTTCCGGTGGCCGTTTCGGCCGTATCGGCATGTTTTGGTGGCCGGATCGGTTTCCGTTCCCGCCGGAATCGGCCCGTTTTGGCCCGAATTGGCGCGAATCTGGCCGATTCGGCGTGAATCTGGCCGAGTCGGCGCGAGTTGGAGCGAATCAAAAAAAAAAAAGGAAGAGTCGGCGAGTCGGACGCGGGACACCTCGTCGGGCCGCGTTGGACTCCGGTGCGGCGACCTTGGAGCCGCGTCGGTGCTTTCCAGCAAAAAAGGAACAAAAACAACACTTGTTACATTGTCATAAAAAAAATAAATAAATAAATAAAATCATATGTTACATAAAGACACTCCGTCACTACCACGCGAATAGTTCAAAAACAGCAACACCTCCAACTCTAGATCTATTTGAGAATAAGCAGCTTCAAGGTCTTCTATCTGAAACTAAAGAGCTCTTGTTCTCACTGTCTTCATCTCGCTCAATCATGCAGTCCCAGAGATGGATTGTCATGGGCATAATATGTGCCACTTTCATTCTCATTCTTATGCCAGTGGAACCTTTTCCCATAGCTGATAAAATCACGAGTCTGCCAGGGCAACCACAAGTCAGTTTCCAACAATTTGCAGGATACATCACAGTTGATGAAAAGCAAAACAGAGCTCTTTTCTATTACTTTGTTGAAGCTGAGTCACAACCAGCTTCAAAGCCTCTTGTTCTCTGGCTAAATGGAGGTAAAATTACAGTGTCAACTTGAATTATATCACCAAGGTCACTGAATGAACTCTTAATTAACTCAAATTTGTTTTCCTGAATTTTCTATTTCTGAGTTTGATATACAAAAACAAAACTATCTTTGACATTTTACTTCGTTTCGATGTGTGTACGTGTGCTTCTTCTCTTTTTTGTAGGGCCTGGTTGTTCATCTGTTGGAGCAGGAGCTTTGCTTGAGCATGGCCCCTTTAAAGTGAGGGGAGACAATCTGGTCAGGAATGAGTACAACTGGAATAAAGGTTTTCCAATTGAGGCTAAGTCCATGACTAGTACTCTTTTTTTTTATGAATCCATGACTAGTACTCTTGTTTATCTTCTATCATTTCCTTTTTAATTGGCAATGATTAATGTTTTACTTTGTTTATAGGTGCGTTTGACTATTTACATGCAGACCAAATATGCTTATTTATTTTTACTTATCTGGGATAAATGACAAACCAGATTTAAGTGAATATATCGCCATTGTTTACGTCTTAAGTTAACCTTTGTTACAGAAGCAAATATGTTGTATTTGGAGTCACCGGCAGGAGTTGGTTTCTCTTACTCGGCTAATAAATCATTCTACACCTATGTGAACGATGAGATAACAGGTATATGTTGTTTGGCCTTATTTCCTATTATTCAAAAACACACCAATCAGTCAAACTTTTTCATATTGAATTGATTTTAAGTACTTTTGTTATAATATCCATAATGAATACCATACTATATGTTAATAGTTTTTTCACATTACTTTCTCTTTGCTGATGGTTTTCTTAGATTATTTAGACCTATATACACTCATATTCGTTTTAACTTAAATCAATTAACCAAGTTGTTACTTAGGTTGATTTTTCAGATCTAGATTAAACTCAAGCAATCATATTACTTAGTGCGGAAAAGTAAAGAAGACAGCATTATGATGACCCAGAAAAACCAATAAAACTGTCCAGTTTCAAGGTAAAAAACCTGGGGAGGATTTAACCTAAACTATCCTCAAGGCAACAAATTCATTATGATAGAATGGAAATTTTACAATAGATTTTTCTCCCTAAAATCTAAAGCTACCTCTTGCAGTACTTACTCAGATGACCACTTTTTACTCTAAATCCACAGACTCTTCTATCTGAATTTGCTAAACACAAACATCCATGTTTGTGACTCTGAGATCTTACTCAAAGTTTTAAATCATTAGCTATGTATGATCTTGTTGTAGTAATTTCAAATCTACTGGTTCTAATTATATGTAGCTAGAATTCCGGTAGTGATTTTGAAAGAAGAAGGCACAATATCTTTTAGATCTCAAAAGAGCACCTCCAAAGTCTCTTCAAAACGCGTCTTAGGATTTCCTTTAAATTCTAGGAGAATTAGATTAATTTGAAATCCTAATCACTTAATGAGCTGTTGGGTTTTAATTAAAATTATACAGATTTGTGTCTCAATCGATCGAACCAATTTTCTCGATCGTCAAACCTGACATGTTTCGAATTTCAGAACCAGTAGCTTCATTTTTCTTATATTCTGACTTGCAACACCTTGAGTATTATCTAATAAACCTATAGACTTAGGAACCTATATACTTAGAACCTAACAGTTTTAAAGATAAAATAAAATACAAATGTGACAACCGTGATTTGAGAACAAAGAAAACAAAACGCAATTTACATAAATTACAACTTAAATTCAAAAATCAATATCCTTAATATGTGGAATTTTTTTTTCTAGGCACTATAAGCATGTTTATATAACCAATCATTTTATATATGGAGATTTTGAAACTGACTACGTGTCAACTTTTGTTAAGCACGAGACAATCTTATATTTCTGCAACGCTGGTTTGCCAAATATCCAGAATACCGAGGAAAATATTTTTTTATCGCAGGAGAGAGCTATGCAGGTAATTTTTCCATTTTAGATGATTACCATTGTTTTTAGTGCAAACAGCCGTAAGGTTTTGTGTTCATGCACATACAAGTACAACCGTAACCGAGAGATCTGATAGAGAGCATGGACTAGAATACAATATTATTATGGTCTACAATACATTACATAGATAAGAGATATATATATATATATATATATATATATATATATATATGAAGATTCAAGGCAATATGATGAATAGAAATTCTTTTATAGTATAGTTTTCAAAAACTAGAATTATCCCCCCTACAAATTTAGGTAGTATTATAGTTGTTCATTTAATTAATAAATCACTCGCACACGCAGATTTCTTATAAAACTCATGAATCCTATTTTTGTAATAGGTCACTATGTGCCCCAACTTTCCCAGCTAATTATTCAGTCCAATTTGAAGATCAATTTGAAGGGGATAGCTGTGAGTAGAACATGGAATATTATTTCTGAAATAAATTTAGGAAAAAAAAATTTCCCATGTCAAATAATATTGACTTATCAAAATTTTATTAATTTGTACTATTTCGCAGATAGGGAATGCTCTTCTGGATTTCACCATTGATATCAACTCGCGAGACGAGTATTACTGGTCTCATGGATTGATATCAGATGACGATTATCAATTTCTCACTAAATCTTGTAATGGTTCAGCCGAGATCATAAGAAAATACCTGAACCAAGAAGCTGATACTAAATGTCTTGTTGTATATGTCCGAGTCAATCAACAACTTACTAACTCCATCGACCAATACGATGTCACCGGTGACGTTTGTCTATCACCTGTTAAGTCACAAATGGACATGCTATATGAGCCCCTCTTATCTAAATTTCAAACTTTGTTACCTTTCCATTCAAAACCAAAGGCTCTCAACCAGCAGGTAAACTTTTTGCACGCCCCTGTCAAAATTCTTATATATTGTGACTTGTTTTTATCACATTTCTATATTTTAAAATTGGGTCAAACTCAGATTCCATTCCTTTTAAGTGTTATACATTAGATAATTGTCCTTAGAAAGGACAATTCAATATGTGTTTTATTGGTCAATGTAACTAGAAGTCTGTTTTTAATTTGACAGATACAACATTTAAGAAATTGCTCCTAAATTTTTCCCTTTAAAACGCAACATTTTCTTCTTCTTTTTTCCTTTTTGAAAAACAAACACACACACACATGGGAGAGGAAAAGATGTTCTAATACAAAGACACATCACAATTCCACTCAAAAATCAAGGTGACAACTTATGCTATGCAACATTTTCTTCTTGTAGATTTCAGTTGATCGTTGCTTTATTCATCTTCCCTCTACTTACAGGAAGCTGATAAGAAGGAACTTGTCTGTGGAGAAGGTATCACAGAAAAATATTTAAACAGGAAAGACGTGCAGAAGGCTCTCCATGCCCAACTCGTTGGAATTAAGGAATGGGGTCTCTGTCGAGAGTAATGATATTCACTGTTTTTTTTTTTTTTTTTTTTTTTAAGCCTCAGTAATTATTTGCATCTTTAATCACAATGCCATGGGGCTTTCCAAACAAAAGTCCCGGTAGTGGTGCAAAGAAATAGAGAATTTGTTTTGTTTTAATACATTATAATCCTTCCTCTTGCTAACATTGGAATTGTTGGGGTTCTTTGTTTTACTATTTTAGCTCCGATTTTCTACAATACGATGTGAAAAATAGAGAGATATCTATAATTGGTGTCATAGTCTCACTTGTGAAGTCTGGCATCCGAGCCTTCATTTACAGGTATAGTAATAATGTAATATAAACTCTTTAAGCTCTTATGCTATGTAATTACTTCGTATGTATCACAATCTCGAAGAGGACAGAAAAGGGGTCCTGCTTATAATTTAGTTGATTTTGACGTAATTTGACAGTGGAGATCAAGATGCAGCAGTCCCATTTATCGGGTCTCGGACACTAGTAAATAAATTAGCAAAGGAGTTGCGTCTGAAAACAACTGTGCCATACAGAGCATGGTTCGAGGGAAAACAGGTAGATATGCTCATATAGTTTTCTGTTGAATGGTTGGTGCTAAATGGTATTCATTTTCCCTTATTTATTTTTCACTGCAGGTTGGTGGATGGACACAAGTATATGGTAAAACCCAGCTATCTTTTGCCAGCATAAGAGGAGCTTCACACACAGCTCCGTCAACGCAACCAGCAAGATCATTTTCACTGTTTAAGGCATTTCTCGCTGGAAAACCACTGCCATATGCTTGAACTTATCCAAATCATGAATAAAATAAGAATGTACTGATATTATTGATCTGCTAAAAGTTGTATTTGACTAGCAAGGCATGTATTGGTGCAATTGCTTTAAATAAGAATTTACTAGTATTATTAATCTGAAATTATTCTCAGAACTGTGCCATTTGCATTTAAGATTTTAAGTCATGTGGACTTCTTCCTTGAAGTGAAATTAACATACAATGCAGTGAAGGCCAAGAGCAATGTCTTTAGAACAATAATATTCGTTCTACAATGTAATCGTCAGAAAATTAATATGCTTTCTGGAAAATCTTACAGCACCTAGCGAGGAAAGAAAGCTCTAACATTTGCAGGGTATGGGAGAGGTGATAGTAGGCAACCATACCCCCAATTTTGTTTGGAGAGGTTGATTCCCAAATTCGATCTCTATTTGAAACTCTAAATATTGATTTATGTTCATGTTTTGCTCGTTTCAAGAAACAAAAAATGAAAAAGATCCCCTTTATTTGAAATGAATCCATTTCATGATTCAAATTAGAAGTTACAAATCTAAATGGTGAATCCATTTCACGATTCACGTTATTACAATTTTAAATGATGTGACACTTTTTATATTGTATCTATGATATTATTAAAATCTAAAGAATAAAAGACAATGATACTGATTTTAGATTGAGAATGAGTGGAAGCAAGAGAAAAAGAAAACACGTGAGTCAATGTGGCTCAGCCTTTCAACTTGCGTCTATAGCAAAAAGCCTAAACGATTACATATTTACTATTATTAGTCATAGACTCGCACGATGCGTAGAAAAATTTGATGATTTGTTTTTTTGTTAAGTGAAAATGAAAATAGTAAATGAGACATATAAGTGTTAGCCCCAAATCCTTCTTAAAATTATGTGATTATTTTCTAACAAAGTATAAGTGATACAATTCCCCAACTCCAAGCTTATCTAGAAAAATCAATCACCTAGACAGCTGAACAAAACAAAGGATTCAAACTTTTGAGAGAAAGAAACTAACAATTAGACAGCAAGGTCACCACAAAAAATTGGTTACCTTAAAGTATGACATAATATATGCCAAAAATTAGTTTTATATCTTATACTTTCTATTGTAAATGGAATTCACAAAAATAAACAAAAGCCAAGTCTTCAACTTATGGTGAAAATTTTAAATACAAAATAAAAGGGAAAAAAATGTAAATTACCTTATAGCATCCTTTTGTTAAGGATTGTAAGAGCATGGAATTTTAGCTTTATAAATTTGATCTTATAGCTAGAACTTTACAATTTCTAGAGGCATTCTCTTCTGCTCAAAGAGAGAGAGAGAGAGAGAAATGGACCGAATTGACCAAGGTTGACCGAAATACTACGCTGATGTAGCTCAACAAAAGTGTGGCAATAATAAATACCACGCTTCAGCTTTTAGATATTATATAGATATAGATATAGATAGGTTGCTGGTAAAATGAATCCTAAGCATATATATTAGAGTTAGGTTTGCCCCAATATGGTGACAATGTTATGTTGTCGTACAATGATAATACAATAGCAATATAATAAGGGAAATGTTAACGGATTCCCTTAAGGCAATGGTTAATAATCCACTTAAAGAAAATTTGTACGGGAAAAAATAAAAAGCAATTAATGTTTTGACAACTTTTTCATCTATATATATTTAAAAACTGAAGCGTAGCATTTATTGATACTACGCTCTAATTGAGTCACATTAGCGTCTATGTCATTATCTTTTTTCTTTTTAATTTCCTATAATTGTTTTCAAAAGTTATTTTTTTAATATTTATACTTCTCCAACCTTTCTCCCTCCCATATCTTTTCATTTCCCCACTACTTCTCCAACCTTTCTCTCTCCCTTACCTTTTCATCTCCCCATTACCCTTTACATTAATATCATTCTTTCTCTTTCCCTTCATCTTCCGTTATTTTTGTCTATTCTTATTCACGCCCTCTTACTATAAATTTGTCACTATCTCTTTCATTTTATACACAGTTTTCTCTCACAAAAAAGAGGCTCTCTCTCTCTCTCTCTCTCTCAAATTTTTGGTGGAATTTTTATTTTTCTTGTATCTCTGCTTTAAGTTAATAATTTTTTATATTCTTTAAAACTCTACTTTAGGTTAATGTGATTTAGTTTTGTTTTTTAAATTGTTTTTTTTTTTTTTTCTCTTTGGTTGTTAAATTTTATCTTATTGCGTTTTAAAGAATTAAATATAGCATATAAAAATATAATATTATTCTATTACATAGCATGATTTGGATACATTAGTATTTATTGTAATTTGATATTTATTCTATTACACAGCATGATTCTTTATAGTGCTCAATTTAGATGTTAAACTATAAGATTTTACTAATTTTTGTTTATTTTTTAATCCTTTGTGGTGGACAAAGTACTCTTAATAGTTGTATTTTTTTTTTTTATACAAGATAAAATTTCTACTATAGCCTAATCTAAGTATATACGTGTGTGAAGCTCCCTCCTAGGGACTTGAATCACGACCCTTGCCTCCTACACCCCACAAGCATTTATACTTATGGAGTGATCACCGCACCAAGGGTGCACAGTGGTTTTAATAGTTGTATTAGAAATACTCTATAATGCCATTTATTTAGAGAAAGGCAAAAGTTAGCCAAACGAAAATAATTAGATGAGTGACAAATTTTAGCTTTTGCAATTTTACTTTAATTGTTATTATTATTTTATAACAATGCATATATAGAAATTTAATTCTTAGATTTTGCTAATAATTATTTATTTGATAATATGTTATGGTGGATGAAATCACAATTTATGCAAAGAAAATAACTTTAATAGATTATCAACAGCAAATTGTTTTTTTCTAATTGGTCCAATTAATCATTGTTAAGTTTATTAATTTTCTTAGTTACGTTTTTTGGTGTTTTAGATTGTAAGCAGAAAAAATAAGGTTTGAGAAAGTTTATTTAAAACTAAAAGAATAATTTCCAAATTTTATAATCTTTTTAATGATTCACAAAATGTTATAAATAACTTTTATTAAAAAGTGAATATTTTCATTAAATTGCCTTTTGAATTTTTGAGAAAAATTGTATTGTTTTCATTTTAGTATGACAAAATTTATATTTATGATTTATGACTGTCCCTATATTACATTTATGATTGTTTCTATAATAAATAAAAATATAATTATGAAATATATTATTCTTTATAAAATTAGTTTAAATTGAAAAAAAATTAATAAAACCACCATAAAAATTATTATCACGCGCAACGCGCAAGTTTGCAACTAGTTTCTCATAAAAGTGGTGTTAAATTTTTTCTATATACACACACATATAAGTTGAAATGTAGCATTTATTATTACTACGCTCCTATTGAACTGCATCAGCAATCAACCTTTCCTCTCCTTGCTTGTCTATTTATCTCCCCACTACTCTCTATTTTACCGTTACACTTCTTTCATGTGTTCTAGTTAGCTCAACTAGTAAAATTTTTTATATTGAATAAGAGATTTAAGGTTCAATTTCCGCCTACACTAAACACCAATTGATGTCTTGGTCTAATGATAAAAAGTTATCATCAAGAACGAACATCATAGGTTGAAATTCTCTCTAAAAATAAATTTAAAAATAAGGTTACACTTCCTTCATATTCTTTTCTCTCTCTTTTTTTTTTTTTTTTTTAAAATGTATATTTTGACTCTTCTTCTCCCTATTTTATTTTATATAAATTCGATATTATTTCTTTCATTCAATCCATATTTTCCCAAAAAAAACCAATAACTACTCTCTCTCTCTCTCAAATCTAAAGCATAGCATTTATTGTTGCTACACTCTTATTGAGCCATATCAACAGCTACATCATCCACTTCTTTTTTACCTCTTCTTTTCTCTTTTTAAAATTTAATTATCCATATTCTTAATAAAATAAATAAATAAAAATTTATTCTCCCTATTAGTCCACATTTATTATTACACTTTCTCTAACCTTTCCCCTCATTCTTCTCCCCGCTAGTTTCTACTTTACCGTTACACTTCCTTCATATTTTTTTCTCTTTTTTATATTTTGACTCATCTTCTACCTATTTTATTTCATATAAATTTGATATCATTTCTCTCATTCAATCCATATTTTCCCCACAAAAAACTAGAGCTCTCTCTCTCTCTCTCTCTCTCTCTCTCTCTCTCTCTCTCTCTCACATTTTTGTTCTTTCTTAAAACTATGATTAAGGTTTATGGTTTTTTTTTTTTTAAATATGTGTTTTGGTATTGTGTTTTTTTTTTTTTTTTAATTTCCCATTGTTAATTTTTCAATCTCTCTTTTATAGATTTGGTTGAATTTTGGTTTGGGTTAATAATTATTAAAAAAAAAAAATTTAGTTTATATCAAAACACAATCTACATGACTATGAATTTGAATATGCCTACCATTTTTTTGAGTAATAAGTAATTATAAAGTTTATCTTTTATTCCTTTGGTTTTATTTTAATTTTGGTTAAAATAACATTATAATTTTGTGATGAGTTTTTTATTATTATGATAATCTCTTTATTTATTAAGAGATGAGAAATTTGAATAATAAATTTGAAAATTATAAAGTTTAGTTGTATATTAGGCAAATATAATACACTATAGCAAAATTTATATGAATATAGTTCACCTTTAAAAAAAATTAATCAAAAAAAAAATAATAGTATGATATTTTTGTAGAGATAAAAAGATTTTAAAAAAACTTGTAGAAATCTTTTTTATAAAAATAGATAATAGTGGAATTAATTGTTATTTTTTATATATTACACCACATTATATAATATTTATATATTCCACGTATCACGTGGATCTATGTCTAGTTACACTTAGCTCAAATAAATAGATATGGGTAATTTTTTTTTAATTATCTACATTGTTTGGATTAATATTGGATTGGATGTAAATGTAGGTTGTATGGGCACTTGATGAGTTCCACATCAAGTGTGTACTAGGTCAATTTGGGTTATATAAGTAATTACAAGGAGATTTAGTTATAAATAAATTTGGGTTGTTAGGCTAGAGCATAGATATAAGATAGACTTTGAATTTATAACATCCTCTACATGATGATTGCTCTTTAACATGAAGCCAAATTACCAATTGATTTTTGATATAAACAATGTTCAAACTCCAGATCTTTTATTTGACAATAACAGATTTTACCCATTGAGTTAACTAAAACTCGTGATATATGTATAACTAATACTTTTATTACGTTGAGGGAAGTTAGGGATACAAATTTAGGGTGCGTTCGAATACCGTTTATTTTGCTGAAAACTGAAAACAATAAAAAAATAATTTTCGGTTACTATTCACACCAAAAACACTGTTCATTTGCCTATTTGCACTATTCATGGGAAAAAAAAAACCGCAAGAAACGTAAAACGTCCACTTATCCAAACGCTCACTTAGCACCCATGAATAGTGCAAATAGGCGCTAGTTAAAATAAAATAAAATAAAAAAAAAAAAAAAAAAACCCGCAAGAAACGCAAAACGTCCACTTATCCAAACGCTCACTTAGTACACAGTTTTACAAACTATTGTATTTATTTTTAATACAACACAAAAAAGTAATTAAGCAATTTATTTATAACATTGTTAATGTGACACAAATCATATTTATTGCTACATTGTTTTGGAAGCTTTTTATGATACCTTAGAAGTAATTTTAACATTTTTTACTCAACAACTTCCCACAGGGATGTTGGCAAATTGAGCATTCACATTTGTGGTGTTAAAAAATTTAGTTTTTAGCACCTCAAAAACCTAATTTATCTATTTTAATACCACATATAATAGTACTCTCTATATGTCATCTTTTACTTTAGCATATCACCCAACTATTTTAATATAAATACCTATAAAATATCCACTCACAAAAGTGAGAGTGAAAGGTTGAGATGAGAGAGAGAATAAAAAATCAATAAAAGCAAATAGCAACTTGCCGCTCTAGCTACAGTAGATTGCTACTAATAGTAATTCACTGTAGCTAGTTGTTAAATATTTTTAAATTTAGTAGCTCCAATATAGCATGCATTTTGCTGTTTGTGGTGCAAAAAATAGTCTTTTTGGGGAAGGGGGGGCCTATTTTAACACTAGTAATATGAATGCCATATAAGAAGTTTAGAAGACAGTCAAATTTCCAAAAAACAGGCCCAAGGATATGAATATGATTTTTTTTTTTTTTTAAATTTATTGGCTTTTGGCAAACAAAAAGTACTCTTCCCATAGATTTTCATTTAATTCACCTCTGCACACCTTATTCCTCTTCGATTGAAAATGATGTGCCTTAGATGCTTGTAATGTGACTAGACTGATATACTGATCCTTAATGAGTGAGTAATCAAATATGTCATTCAGTAAGTATATGCAACTTTCTTAGACTTCTCTACTCAAACAAAGTCATGCACTCACAGTTTGGCATATCAGTATGTGGAAAAGTCCAAAACTCTATTAAGAAAAATGAATAATTCTAAGGACCTATACAATTCCACATTTAATTTGTGCAACGAGTGTCCTTTTGAGAACAACTTATCTAGCTTTTTATTAAAAATGTGTTAAAATGTACTTATAGCTTGAAAATATTTTGAAAGAGTGTGAAAATGAGGGAAAATTGAGATTTTAAAAAACTGTACATAAAAGCTAATAGTAAAAACTGGTGTCAAACTCACTCTGAGTGGTGGAAACTTTTTGCCTATATAAAATCACCTTTTTTTCGTGGAGTATTCACAATTGCACTAGTCAGCATATTGTGAAATTAAACGCACGAGGTTTTCCACACAAATGTTCAATCAAGGGACTAAATCTACCAATAATCACATGGTATCACTTACCAATCATGTCATTTTCAAGGCCTGATTCTTCTGATTAGCTACACGCTGAATGGGCCACTAAAATTTTGTGGGTATTGTTCTGTCCAGATTCCAGAATTCATTAGTGCAACATGCCAAGACTCCATAATGAAGACATTGTTGGTAGGGTATGATTAGGAACAAGACTCCAAATCTGGCCGGTTAAAGTCACCACTTCACATCAATTGAATAGCACCACATCATGTGATACATGAGAATGCAGAGGTCGATATTTTAAGGGTCTTTTTTTTTTTTTTTTTTTTCTCTAACATATGTATGTGAACAGAATATAATGTAGGCATGCTTTTCAAATGAAATTGAACCACTTGGGAGCATCTCTCTCTCTCTCTGTTTTTTTCCAAAAGTAGGTCAGAACAGTTGCATTTGGTTTGAATTAGGGAATAAGGACTATGCAAGAAATCTGAATTATGAGTTTCTATGTAAAATTTAGAAAGGACTATTTGAGTTCCAAAATAAGAAATTTTGGTTAAAAAAAAAGATGGTGCTAACCGATATGGGAATCTGACCAGGATCATGGTGGCTCCCAACACACTTTAGGAGAACTTTTTAAATTTAAATTTGTCTCTTTCTAAATACCCGAATCACATCCAAATAAGATAAGAAGCATTACATTCTTTGATTGTTTACCACATAATCACTATCTCTGTGTGGATTTTTCTGGTTTTTTTAAATCTTTCAAAATCATGGTGATGAAGATTGAAAACAATAACATTTTTTTAAGAATTAAGGGGGGGAAAAAAAAAAAAAAGGTGCTTTCGAAGTGCAGTCTTGCATAGTTTCGGTGATGCTAGGGACAAAAATATTTTGACAATGTTTTTTTTTTAATCACTATTGGCGTGGCAAATTGTTACAAAAGAAGCATCACTTTTACATGAGTCTATATTTACATTACTTTTGTTAACACCAATCACAATATGTCACTTCAGCAATTGTGAAAATTGTTGTGTTTCTAAACTCATTTGCATAGTTTCCAAAAGAAAGAGAGGGAGGGAGGCAAACAACTAAAATCATGAGTTAAAGACACTATCCTAAGATTTCAGTTGTTGCACACCTGTGTGTCTGTACACACTAATGTGCCCATTTCAAGTATTGCCAAAAAAATAAAGCATTGCATATTACTATTACTATATTAGTACTTAGAAAATGCTAGGTAACAACTGGTACAAGAAGGAGGAAGCAAACAAGAGCAAAGAAAAGTGTATCAATTATCATTAAAATAAACAATAAATTAATTAATCAAGTAAAACAAGGAAGTTGCAATAACCTAGGCAACGTATACTTGAAATGGATTTGAATTATGTATTTTTATATAGCCAGCTATCAATTAAAAAACTGAAATAAAAGAAAATAATGGAGCAAGTTAAAAGTAGCTAAACATTTGCCACCTCAAGAAACACAATTAAGTTGCATCCTCTCTCTCGCTCTCTCTCTCCCTCTCCATTTGTCATTATGCAACATAAATCATGGATTATCATCGGAACAATCTATGCAACTCTAGTGCAAGTATGCCTAACTCTTGGCTCCATTTCGGGAGATAATAAGATAGTCAGCTTGCCAGGGCAGCCAAAGGTTAATTTCCAGCAATATGGGGGATACATAACCATTGATGAAAGGCAACACAGAGCTCTTTTTTACTATTTTGCTGAAGCAGAAACAGAACCAGCTTCAAAGCCTCTAGTACTTTGGTTGAATGGAGGTAAATTCACATTAATCTAGTTGTTAAACTCAACTTCACATCCTTACTGACTTGTAAGAATTGAAAAGGACAAAAAAAAAATTTTAATCCTTGAATAAATTTTGAAGGTCCTGGTTGTTCATCAATTGGTGCCGGAGCATTTTGCGAGCATGGGCCCTTTAGACCAAGTGGAGACATTCTGGTCAGAAATGATTATAGCTGGAATAAAGGTATACCCATAAAACTTTATCTTCAACTTTTTGGATGTGGAATGTGCATGTGTTCATAACATTATTATTCAAATGAAAAAGGCAGGTTTATTTTCTAAACTTCACTTTGCAACAGGAGCAAATATTTTACTCAAGTAAATAGTTGGATTTACTTCTAAGTTTCTCTTTTGTTACTGTTACAGAAGCAAATATGTTATACCTGGAATCCCCAGCAGGAGTTGGATTCTCCTTCTCTGCTAATAAATCTTTCTATGACTCCGTGAACGATGAACTCACAGGTTTTGACTTCAGAACTTCAACCTTCAAGTCTAAGAGGACGAAAGAAAGAGATATTCTTATTATTTTGCAAATATCATTATTGAACTGAATTAATTGATTTCATTAGCTAACTTCAGGTGTAGCATAAATGGGCTTACATTTATACTTCAGACTGACGTTAAAACTATGTAGCATCATTTCATTAAGAAAGAAAATCTGGAGATTTGTTCCCATAGAAAAGATGGTGTCCATGGTGGATGGTGGTAGTATTTTATCTAATATAGATTCCAAATTTGCTCATCAACAGCACAAGATAATCTTGAGTTCCTTCAGCGCTGGTTCACAAAATTCCCAGAATACAAAGGTAGAGATTTGTTCATCACAGGGGAGAGTTATGCAGGTATATTCTAAGTAGATAAAAATAACTTGCTCTTAATGAAACCACACAAAAATCTAGAGAGGAGAGAATGCTGAAAATTCTGCTTCTTGCTAGGACATTATGTTCCACAACTCGCACAGCTCATTATTAAGCAAAATGCGAAGTTCAATCTCAAGGGCATAGCTGTAAGTAAAAGATCACAATTTAGAAAGAAAAATGAAGTTATATGCAGTACTTTTTAGGCAATGTGCTCAAACTTTCTTGCCTGCAGATAGGGAATCCTCTACTGGAGTCCAATATTGATTTCAACTCCAGGGCTGAGTTCTATTGGTCTCACGGATTGATATCCGATTCAACTTATGAAAGTTTCACTTCCATCTGTAATTACTCCCAAATCAGAAGACAGTCAACAAGTGGCACTCTCACTCCTGTTTGTTCTAGAGTAATAAGACAAGTTTCAAGAGAAATTAGTTACTCCGTCAACACGTATGATGTCACTCTTGATGTCTGTTTACCATCAATTCTTTCACAAGCCCAGGTGTTGAATCAACTGGTGAGGCTCAGCTTTTTCTCAATTCAAATTTTCTTCTTCGCATGCCTTATACATGTATGGAAACTCTGTTTCCCCTGTTTCTTGTACCTACATGTTTTCCTCTGGGCTAATTTGATCTCACTTACAGCAAGATACAGAGAAAATAGATGTTTGTGTGGAAGATGAAACAGATAAGTACTTGAACCGGAAAGACGTACAGCAGGCTTTCCATGCTCGACTTGTTGGAGTCTCAAATTGGACTTTTTGCAGCGAGTAATAATCTTACACTTCTTGATGTTTGTTTTACAATCAAATAGTTTTTAAATTTTCCATTCCTATTTAAAAATGAAAAGACTCCGTCACAAGAGTAGCATGACAGGACCCCTAAATATTAAAATTGTTTCAATTAATTCCAACTCCTCAACAATGTGTTAATTATAATATTATTGTGATGGATCAAGAAACTTAAAGTTGTCTAAGTTTGAAATCATTTTCAGTGCTTCAAATATGTTGGTAAGTAGTTAAGTACACGTGACCAACATAAGCTTCTTGTTAATAGTATGCATTGTTTTTCTCCTCTGACCATCATTTATGTTAAGACGTGCACTTTCAAAGTTATTCATTATTTTACTTGATAAGCTCTTCTTTCAAAGTTAGTTTATGGTTGTGTTCTTTTATAACACAGTGTCATCAAATATGAAATGCAAAATCTTGAAGTACCTACAATCCATGTTCTGGGTGAGCTTGCCAAATCAGGCATCCGGGTCTTAGTATACAGGTATATAAAAATATGACTAATTTAGATAGTGTATCCATGATTTCATCAAATATGTAAGTCTGTCAGATTAGAAATAATGATGAATATTGCAACTCTATAGTGGAGACCAAGATTCTGTCATCCCACTTACTGGGACACGAACACTCGTAAATGGACTTGCCAAGGAGTTGGGACTGAATACAACTGTGCCTTACAGAGCGTGGTTTGGAGGAACACAGGTTAGTTTATGAGAATAAGTTAAATAACAAACATAAATGTTACTATGCAACCTTTACTTAGTCTTTCACATTTCTGATTTACAGGTTGCTGGATGGACACAAGTATATGGCAATATCTTATCTTTTGCAACCATTAGAGGAGCAGCTCATGAAGCTCCATTTACACAGCCAAAGAGATCACTTGTGCTATTTAGTTCATTTTTGGCAGGAAGGACAATGCCAGAATCACCCTCATTGACCGAGCATTGAGCAAGTTCTTAAACAAATATACAAGTTTTAAGCAACCATATTGTTTCGTTTTGAATTTTTTTATGGGTCTTTTTTTATTTTTTGTTTCATTTTATCTTCTTCTAACAAATGTATGTGAACAGAATATAATGTAGGCAGGCTTTTCAAATGAAATTGACTACTTGGGAGCATCTCTCTCTCTCTCTCTCTCTCTCTCTCTCTCTCTCTCTCTCTCTATGTTTTTCCAAAAGTAGGTAGAAACAGTTGCATTTGGTTTGAATTAAGGAATAAGGACTTTGCAAGAAATCTAAATTATGAGTTTCTATGTAAAGTTTAATTATTCATTTTTACTTAAAATAAAGTTTAAGCAGAACTATTTGAGTTCCAAAATAAGAAATTTTGGTCAATAAAAAAAGAGGTGGTGCTAGCCGATATGGGAATCCGACTAGGATCATGATTGCTCCCAACACGCTTTAGGAGAACTTTTTGAATCTAACACTGCGTTTGGTTGGGGGGAATTTAGAAAGGATGGAAAATATAGGAAGGAAAATAGGGTAGAAAACTGAGTTTTTCTTTGTTTGGGAATAGAAAGAAAATAGGAATGGTGGAAAACCCAGAAGAAAATTTCCTCTCCCGAGCCCACAAATTTTTTCCTCCCAAATTGGGAGGAAAAGCCATGAGAGAAAACTGCCTCATCACACTTTTACCATAATACCCCGTTCTAGAATCAAGTAAAAAAAAAAAAAAAAAGAACAGAGAGAGAGAAAGAGCTGAAGAAAAAAAAAAAAGGAGAGAATGAGAGCACTGGAGTCAACTAAAAAAAAAAAAAACAGAGAGAGAGTACTGGAGAAAAAAAAGAGAGAGAATGAGAGCGTTGGAGCCAAGTAAAAAAAAACAGAGAGAGAGCATTGGAGAAAAAAGAGAGAGAATGAAAGCTGTGCTAATTATGCTAAATGAGTAAGAAGATAAAAAAGAAGGGGGATAGGGATAAGGAAGGACAACGTGTGGAGGAGAAAAAAAAAATGTATGGATGAAATGAAGGTTGGGAAAAGGGGAAATAATATAATGAATAAAAAATTCTAATTGAAAAATGTTACCACAATATTTTCATAATAAATTTTAAATAACAGATTGTTATTAGTTAATATTGGTGAGTAAAAAAATAATATCAGTGGTGGGTTCAAATTAGACTAGTAACAACTTTCCACATAAATTTTATTGTGAAAGTATTGCGAAAAAATATTATGGACGTTACACTTCTCATTGAAAAATATAATTGTTGGTAAATTTTATATTATTTAATGAGTACAAATAAATCTATTTCTTACCTATTATGTACCAAGGGTATAATAGTCAATTTATATAAACTACATTTTCTATCCTCTTACTTTTCTTTTCAACCAAACAAAAGAGTTTTCCACCCTTCCATTTTTCCACCCCTCAAACCAAACACACACGAGGAAAAACTAAATATTTTCTATCCTCCCACTTTTCCACTCCTCCAACCAAAAAGACCCTAAATTTGTCTCTTTCTAAATTCCCGAATCACATCCAAATAAGATAAGAAGCATTATATTCTTTGATTGTTTACCACATAATCACTATCTCTCTGTGGATTTTTCTAGTTTTTTAAAATCTTTCAAAATCATGGTGATGAAGATTAAGAACAATAACATTTTTTTAAGGACTTTTTTTTTTTTTTTTTTGAGAAAGTTTTTATTTTTTTTATTTTTTTTTTTTTTTATCACTATTGGCATGGCAAATTGTTATAAGAGAAATATCACTTTTACATGGGTCCACACTTACATTACTTTTCTTAGCACCAATCACAACATATCACTTCAGTAATTGTGAAAATTGTTGTGTTTCTAAACTTATTTGCATAGTTTCCAAAAAAAAAAAAGGGGGAGGGGGGAATCTTGAGTTAAAGAAACTATCTCACGTAATCAGTTGTTGCACACCTGTGTGTCTGTACACACTGATATGCCCATTTCAAGTATTTGCCAAAAAATAAAGCATTGCATATTACTTTTACTATATTAGTACTTAGAAGAAAAAAAAATGCTAGGTAACAACTGGTACAAAAAGGAGGAAGCAAACAAGAGCGAAGAAAAGTGTATCAATTATCATTAAAATAAACAATAAATTAATTAATTAAGTAAAACAAGGAAGTTGCAATAACCTAGGCGACGTATACTTGAAATGGATTTGAATTATGTAATTTGATATAGCTAGCTATCTATAAAAAACTGAAATAAAAGAAAATAATGAGCAGGTTAAAAGTAGCTAAACATTTGCCAACCCAAGAAACACAATCAAGTTGTATCCTCTCTCTCTCTCTCTCTCCATTTGTCATTATGCAACATATATCATGGATTACCATCGGAACAATCTATGCAACTCTAGTGCAAGTATGCCTAACTCTTGGCTCCATTTCGGGAGATGATAAGATAGACAGCTTGCCAGGGCAGCCAAAGGTTAATTTCCAGCAATATGGGGGATACATAACCATTGATGAAAGGCAACACAGAGCTCTTTTTTACTATTTTGCTGAAGCAGAAACAGAACCAGCTTCAAAGCCTCTAGTACTTTGGTTGAATGGAGGTAAATTCACATTAATCTAGTTGTTAAACTCAACTTCAAATCCTTACTGACTTGTAAGAATTGAAAAGGGGAAAAAAAAAAAAATTGAAATCCTTGAATAAATTTTGAAGGTCCTGGTTGTTCATCAATTGGTGCCGGAGCATTTTGCGAGCATGGGCCCTTTAGACCAAGTGGAGACATTCTGGTCAGAAATGATTATAGCTGGAATAAAGGTATACCCATAAAACTTTATCTTCAACTTTTTGGATGTGGAATATGCATGTGTTCATAACATTATTATTCAAATGAAAAAGGATGGTCTATTTTCTAAATTTCACTTTGCAACAGGAGCAAATATTTTACTCAAGTAAATAGTTGGATTTACTTCTAAGTTTCTCTTTTGTTACTGTTACAGAAGCAAATATGTTATACCTGGAATCCCCAGCAGGAGTTGGATTCTCCTTCTCTGCTAATAAATCTTTCTATGACTCCGTGAACGATGAACTCACAGGTTTGACTTCAGAACTTCTACCTTCAAGCCTAAGAGTACCAAAGAAAGAGATATTCTTATTATTTTACAAATATCATTATTGAACTGAATTAATTAATTTCATTAGCTAACTTCAGGTGTAGCATAAATGGGCTTACATTTATACTTCAGACTGACATTAAAACTACGTAGCATCATTTCATTAAGAAAGAAAATCTGGAGATTTGTTCTAATAGAAAAGATGTTGTCCATGGTGGAAGCATTTAATCTAATATAGATTCCGCATTTGTTCATCAACAGCTCAAGATAATCTCGAGTTCCTTCAGAGATGGTTCACAAAATTCCCAGAATACAAAGGTAGAGATTTGTTCATCACAGGGGAGAGTTATGCAGGTATATTCTAAGTAGATAAAAATAACTTGCTCTCAATGAAACCACACAAAAATTTAGAGAGGAGAGAATGCTGAAAATTCTGCTTCTTGCTAGGACATTATGTTCCACAACTCGCACAGCTCATTATTAAACAAAATGTGAAGTTCAATCTCAAGGGCATAGCTGTAAGTAAAAGATCGCAATTTAGAAAAAAAAAAATGAAGTTAAATGCAGTACTTTTTAGGCAATGTGCTCAAACTTTCTTGCCTGCAGATAGGGAATCCTCTACTGGAGTTCAATATTGATTTCAACTCCAGGGCTGAGTTCTTTTGGTCTCACGGATTGATATGTGATTCAACTTATGAAATTTTCACTTCCATCTGTAATTTCTCCCAAATTAGAAGACAGTCAGCAAGTGGCACTCTCACTCCTGTTTGCTCTGCAGTAATAAGACAAGTTTCAAGAGAAGTTAGTGACTTTGTCGACACGTATGATGTCACTCTTGATGTCTGTTTACCATCAGTTCTTTCACAAGCCCAGGTGTTGAATCAACTGGTGAGACTCAGCTTTTTCTCATTCAAATTTTCTTCTTTCCATGCCTCATACATGCATGGAAACTCTGTTTCCCCTGTTTCTTGTACCTATTTATGTTTTCCTCTGGGCTAATTTGATCTCACTTATAGCAAGATACGGAGAAAATAGATGTTTGTGTGGAAGATGAAACAAATAAGTACTTGAACCGGAAAGACGTACAGCAGGCTTTCCATGCTCAACTTGTTGGAGTCTCCAATTGGACTATTTGCAGCGAGTAATAATCTTACACTTCTTGTTGTTTATATTACAATCAATTAAGATTAAAATTTTCCACTCCTATTTAAAAATGAAAAGATTCCATCAGAAGAGTAACATGACAAGGAACTCTAAATATTAAAATTGTTTCAATTAATTCCAACTCCCCAACAACGTCTTAATTATAATATTATTGTGATGGAACTAGAGATTTAAAGTTTTCTAAGTTTGAAATCATTTTCAATGTTTCAAGTATGTTTGCAAGTACCACGTGACCAACATAAGGTTTTTGTTAATAGTATGCATTGTTTTTCTCCTCTGACCATCATTGATGTTAGTAAGTACACTTTCAAAGTTATTCATTATTTTACCTGATAAGTTCTTCTTTAAAAGTTATCTTATGGTTGTGTTCTCTTTTATAACAGTGTCGTCAAATATGAAATGCAAAATCTTGAAGTACCTACAATCCATGTTCTGGGTGAGCTTGCCAAATCAGGCATCCGGGTCTTAGTATACAGGTATATAAAAATATAAGTAATTTAGATAGTTTATCATCCATGATTTCATCCAATATGTAAGTCTGTCAGATTAGAAATAATAATGAATTATGCATCTCTATAGTGGAGACCAAGATTCAGTTGTCCCACTTACAGGGACACGAACACTCGTAAATGGACTTGCCAAGGAGTTGGGACTGAGTACAACTGTGCCTTACAGAACGTGGTTTGAAGGAACGCAGGTTAGTTTTATGAGAATAAGTTAAATAACAAACATAAATGTTACAACGCAACCTTTACTTAGTCTTTCACATTTCTGACTTATAGGTTGCTGGTTGGACACAAGTATATGGCAATATCTTATCTTTCGCAACCATTAGAGGAGCAGCTCATGAAGCTCCATTTACACAGCCAAAGAGATCACTTGTGCTATTTAGTTCATTTTTGGCAGGAAAGACGATGCCAGAATCACCCTCATTGACTAAGCATTGAGCAAGTTCATAAACAAATTTACAAGATTTAAGAACCATATTGTTTCGTTTTGAATTTTTTTCATCGACTTCTCATTGCAACAAAATGTACTGCAGAAGTATAATTCAATGGTTGCCCTTGCTGATTTAATGGTAAAAACCGAGTATGTCCCGCCATGATATGTTATATCGCAAAAATCTATACTGCCAATTAGGTTATCATTGACAGCAGAGGCAGAGGAATTGATAGTTTGACAACTAGCAATGGACTATATGTATTATTCTAGTAGTGCTTGTGGGAGTTTTAGAGACCGTGGGAAGGAAGTATATATGATGCCGGAAATGTTTAAGAAATTGAAAAATGATCAGAAAAATAATGGGACTTTGATACACTTTCTTTAAGGTGATAATTGCCCCCACACAAAAGAGTTTATTATTTAGGTCATTAACAATAAACACATAGCAAATCTAAACTTTCCTTTTAAAAGAAATTCCTACAAAATTTGTGTATTTGACTATGATTTAGGACATTAATTTATAGATAAGTCTCTAAGAAAATGAAAAATGATCCGAAAATGAAATAATGGGACTTCCTTCGCACAACAGAGTTCGTTGTTAGAATGTTCTAAAGTCATATGTCCGTAAGTTCTCTCAATTATTTTATTTCTTAGTGTGTGTTACTTTATATACCCGCAAAAAAATTTATGAACTTTTAATATGGGAGTAGTCCTAAAACATAAACCTACTTCCTTTCATATTACAATCTACGATACAAAGTTTTTAATAGGAAGCACAAAGAAAATTTTATTTTAATTTAGCCTTATTTTTGTAATTCAATAATTTGGATTTACCAAGTCAATAAGAAATAACGTTTTCTAAGTCGACTAGAATTTTGAGTTTTGTTTTAACTCCAATGGAAACACTTCACAAATTTATGGGCAATAAAAACATTTCTTGGAATTTTTCAATGTTGTAGTGTTAAATTATACTATTTATTGTTTCTTTTATTCAGTTTTCGTGTTGCCTTACTTAAATTTTGGTATGAAAGCAAAATTCGGGTATATTAATGTAACTAAAGCTAACGTTCAACATGACTCATCCTTCCACCGACGAGCCACTTCTTTAGCTCCCATTTTCGTGCAAGGAGCCAAGGACACCCACAATGTAGTTCCAAATTCATCATCTTCGGGCCTAAAGTGGTCCTGATCCTTTTGGAAATTGGATTTGGAACCCCAAATAATGCGCATGCGTCATGATTGAAAAATGACGAGGTTATGTCACCACCAATTCGCTACCTAAATGTGAATACAATCCTAGTGTTTTTACTAAAAAAATCCAGAATATATTTCTGATCAAAAAAGAAAAAGAATCCAGAATATGTTTGCACCCATTTTTTGTGGGAGTGGCTTTGAGGAAAGGTGGGCATGAGTGGCCATTATATTCTTCTGGAACTCATTTCGAGCTTTCCCTTGAGGCAGTGTAGATGGTTGGCTGCGTGTAATGATGTGAAGTACTGATTAAATTAATAGGCCACTTGGGGTTTTGGATGAAGCAATCAAACAAATACCTTGAAAATAATTCTACTTTATGAGAAAAAGTCATACCCAGGTGCTTGTCCTGATTGCTCTTTTACTGCAGGCAGATTGATCTTGGATATATAATTAGGAACTTAAAACTTTGGTACATGCTTTACCCTTAACATCTATGTCACTTGTATTTTGACTTTGAACACCATACCTCGACTCAATCCTAAGATTTAACATGCATACTTGTTTTTTTCTTTATTTGATGACATAGGAGAACTTCACTCAGACTAATTGCAAGTCGCAGAGCATACTGTAAAGTATCATAAAAGAAAACATGCACACTTGTTACTAATGGTTTCTAACAAATCCGCTCCACATTTCTTGGACGAAAGCACTTAATCCAGGAAGGTCGGTAACCATACAGTGCTGAGTTGGGGACTACTAGCACATTGGAGTAATTGCTGACATTCTAGAGCAATGGGTAGAGTACGTGTATTCTTTCCCTGAACTTCCTTTACTACAAATTTTGTTACATTAGGATTATTGGGTTATACATACGAACTAAAACTTCATTGGCTGCATGTCTCTTTCATAGTATCAGAAATATACTGCTTGATCTGTAGAATTATACCACATTAAAACACCAAGTTGCAATGTAGTAAAAAAAAAAGATGATTTATTGTCATGAATATCCTTACTCAGATAACAGAAAAGTTTTAGTTTCTTTCATCTAAAGGAAAAGCACAAAGCAGAATGGAAATGCCCAATAGCAGGATAAGGTAACATACTAATTGTTACCAGATGACTCAGATCTACTAAGACGTATCATGAACTACTTCAACATGGAGCATAAAGTCACAGGTCATATAGTAAATTATTCAAGAAGTGTCCCCAATATATCTTCATCCCGATACAGATGATAGCTGAAATGAGTCAAAAAGAAATCCCATTAGAATTTAATCACAAAAATCATGCATCATACTTGGATATAATGAAATGGATCACATTTGAAACAAAGTTAAACAGCAGAGAAAGTAGCTCAGGGTTGGAGACAGCAATTTTTTTCTTGGAACTGTTGTTCTAAGAAATGAGTATATTAACATAAGAAATTTCTTCTCAATCCTTTTTTCCTTATTGTTGGGGAGATTAAACCTTAGAGAGATTCAATTGAGTAGGTAATATAACATATGTGAACACCACTTAATCCAAGAGCTTACACTAATGAATTTGAGCTCAACAATGTTATATCAACCACTTGCTCTGGTCATTCTTATTCAACATAAGACTTCACTCACACATGTATACCCAACAGTTATTTAGTTGAATGCTAGATTTTTTTTTTTTTTTAAATAAAAAACTTTTTTGAGAAAGAGAAGTTATTTTATGTACACGGGAAGTATACACAATTCTTTATTACATAGGAAGCATACACAAAAATCTAAAATCTTCTCTAGAATAATACAGAAAAGATTTATAATCTAAATGAAAGAAATCTACAAGTGAATGCTTATCATTATTTCCCATGCAATGAGATCACTCAAACAAAGATCTCACCAATGAAGAGATTTCATCTCCTCTTGATATATTAGCATAAAAAGTGTCAAACAATAATTGCACAAATTACAATTCCCAAATCATGAAAGCTCTTACGAAGTGAATATTCCAAGATCTTTTTTTTATGAGTAATTAATGATATTTTATTGAAATAGGAGATTACTTCATGTTCACAATGATGAACACAAGTATCTAGAAAATTACAAAGAAATGAAGAATCATACAGGAAATCCAAGTGAGTCTTGGAACTCATGAATGGAACTACAATGAGTATAACCCCATGCACAAAAGCATCTTTGTTTGCCACAGAAAATTGAGAACAAATCTGGAAATAATTCTTTTAGAGGTTGACTCCTGCACCAAATGTTGCACAAAACCTCACTCTACGACCATCCCCCACCACATAATAAACGTAGCTCATAAATCTCTCCCAACCCACCAGGATGCTTTGCCAAAGGCTACAGCCATACATACTTCTTACAACCCTCATTGTCTACTGACCCTGATCTTACTCATACTTCATTCTGACAACCTATCTCCATAGATTATGATCTCCTTCCATCCCATATCTGCATAGCTATTTACCCAACAGAGTTTGATTAGAAGTGCACAATTTTCTTACCCCCCCAAACCCCATTTTTTATTGGGGTACAGGCACCATTCCACTCTCCACAAGATGGAATTTGAATAATCCCCCAGCACTCCCCACAAAAAACTCTGCCACAACCTTTCCAATCTATTAACCACATTATTGGGGATGGTAAATAGTGATAAATTATAGGATGAGACTCTAGATAATGTACTTTTTAATTCTTATTAGCATAAATTTCAAACTAGTCTAGTTTGCAATTGTCTGTGACGTTTCAAGTCTTTGACATAGTGCAAGTAGATTAGTTTGATTTCCTATTTTCCATACACCAGTAAGTCTTCCAGCAATCATATGTTGGTCCACATAAGGCAAACATATCCATCCAATGCATTGGCAATAATACTTCAAACATTATGTTAATGACAAGATAAAAGTTATTCAAAATCACATCAACAATTACCCATAACTGTCCAGCCTAGTATAATGCGATTACTTCAGCTAAGGAACTTGAAAGGTTCACTTCTACAAAATGGGCTTTTTAAGTTTTAATGGCCTCAAAACCAACATCCAGTCTATCTGTCATATTATCAACGTTCCTACCATGCATGGACCCCCAACAGCAACATGACTGATGGATAACTGTCCATCAGGGCAAACACCTAATCTGAACAGAAGAGGGAGAAGGGGGCAGGGGGGGGACATTGGGATCCAGCAAATCCTTTAAAAATCTGGGATTTTAGAATATATTGTTAGAATCAAAGTTATCAGGTTGATGAACTGGATTGTAATTTCTCAAAGCGAACTACAATTTGAATTTCCAGAATGAAAGAGTAATTGGAACCCAGCTATGGTAATAACCAATGATCTCTAGCTCCAAATGAGATCTCTTTTTATAAAAATCATAGCGGAGGGTAAATCATGGGTTTAAGACCCACCAAGTGCATGGATCACTAGTCCACAACTCAACATGACACCCTTCTAGTTGCCTTCTTTCTTAAGAAACACTCACAGAACCTAGTAATGTGCTAACATAAACATGAAATTGAGAAAAGAGGAGCAATATATTCAAGCATTGTTGTCAAATCAAGTATTCTGCCATGTATACTACAATATACATAAAATTCCCAACTATATTGAGAAAGAAATAGAGAAATATATGCAAAAAAATAAACTACTTTTCATACACAAACGCAATCAAATTATGTGCAAAATTTCAAAATCTTGAATATTTGTAAGAAAGGAAAGGAAATATATATATATATATATATATATCTATCAAGAGAGTCAATACCATACCGGAGGCCGTTTCGGTTTGGTTATTGGAACGAAATATTTCGGTACCGGTTCATACCGGTGTACCGTTTCGGAATTACCGCTAATAATAATAATAATAATAATTTTCTTAGAGCTTATACCTTTTATGTTGTTTAGGACTTATAGAATTTGTTAATACATTTTAAGAATAGTTAAATTTCCATTTATGACCCATGTAATTCATTAAGTAGAGTAAATTAAAACTAAATGCCACTAGGAGTTGACACTTGCCCATATAAGCAATTGACCAAAAAAAAAGTAATTGAAAATTTGAAAGAGCAAAATAGCATTCAGCAAAAAAAAAGAGAAAAAAAAGAAAAGAAGAAGAAAAGAATAATAAGCATTAAAGAGAAGAGATAAGGACCAACGAGTCACATGAGTTTAGGAAAAAAACAAAAATAAAATAAAAACCTTTTAAGCTTTTGGCGGAGAAACCAAGAGAAAATAAGGTGAGCAGCACCACAGCTTGACTAGTACAAGTACAACATCAAAGTAAAACATAAAACATTCAAAGCCTGTGTACTGTGTAGAGAAAGAATACAAGCAGAGCAGACGAAAGGAGATTACAGTGGCTCAAAAGAAGATCTAAGTGGCTAAAACGAAGAAGAAGATGATTTTGTTGATGATCTGGCATGCTGATGCTTCAATGATGGCCACTAGTTGCTGTAAGTATAAAGTTTTTTTTTTAAAAACCCATTTAAATTTGTACAGGCCGGAAATGCAAATACTGCCGAAAAGCTCCGAAATCCGCCGGAACAGCCGAAACGAGCCTGTACACCCCGGTATTTGGAGCGGTAAGATTCAGCCTTGCTTCGGTACCGATTAAGGTACCGGAACGGAATATTCCGGCGGTACCGGCCGATACGGTACGAAATCGTCTTCCTTGATATATATACACACATATATATACACTAGCCTTTGAGCACGCGCTCAGAGACTCTTCTATTTTTTTGGATAAAGGTTAATAATTTGCATCTATTATAATTTAGAAAAAAAAAAAAAATCAAACAAATAAAAATGATAACTTTTAGAGATAAGCAGTAACTGTAATTTCTTTTTTAAACGTGAAGGGAAAAAAAATCCTAAATTTTAGGAATTCTCTTTTTGAATTCAAAATGAAATTTGTTATTTGACATTTATGACTCTATTTTTAAATGAAGTTACCATTTATTAATAAGAGTATTTTTGAACCACATAAAAGTCCAGTTGAAAGAGGATAATCCTCTTATATATAGTATAGATATATATATACATGCACACTCCCACCAATGTTGAAAATGTGAATCATAAATGGGGTTAAAAATTGAGCACCTTTTGTGAGGACAGTTAAAGAAAATAACAACAATTAAAGCTTGAGCCCCAAAACTTTTTCCATTTTCAATGGTAATTATATCAAGTACCACAACTTTTTCCATTTTCACCCTCCTCATGAGTCCTATGCCTCGAATTGGGTTACTCAATTCCCTCCAATCTCTTATATCACGTCCATTAAATTTTTTTATCAAAACAACTTTTCCATACGTCTTTAATATCAACTTCCTTTACTAGCACTCTTTGATCTTTATCTTTAATGCTCTTGACACAATTTAAGTTTCTTGTTTTCATTTCCCTTGTCTTAACAAGTTTATAAATGTTCTTCTTTTTCATTCTTTACTTCCCTTTTCGCAACATTATAATTTTCATAAGCAGCCTTATCTATACGTATAGGTAGACTTCTATATCTCTCTTTAATCTAACAGTTGCTTGAACATCCTCATTCCACCACCAAGTCTCCTTATTCAGTCACCCATATCCTTTAGATTCTCCAAGTACTTCTTTAACCACTCTATTCGTCTAGACCCAACTTGTTTCTCTCCCTTCAAACTCCACAACTTATTTCTTGAGTTTCTATCTAATATCTTTTCTTTTCCATTCTAATGCAAATATCTAGTACCAACAACCTATGTTGAGTGGATACACTTAACAACATCTACTATCAAATTATCAAGTAAGGATGAGATCTATTTGACTAACATTTGTCCCATTTCAAAAGTAATTAAGTGTGATTCCCTCTACTGAAACTAAGTATTTCTTAATATCAAATCATATGCTATTGCAAAGTCTAGAATGCCATCTCCTGATTCATTCCGTAATCCTTACTCCATATCCCTGGCCTCCACAAACTCTTTCAAAACCTCACATTATCTTTTCCAACATGACCATTTAGGTCTCCTCCAATAAATAAAAATTTCCCATTCTTCCAACCCTATTTAAGGAGCATATGCATTAACTATGTTAATTGTCACTTCTCCTAAAAAAATTATATTAACATAATTCTATCCCCTATCCTCCCCTAACCTCAACAACTTCTTTATGAATTTTATCCATGATTATCCCTACCACATTTCTAATTTAATCTTTTCATGTATACCATAATTTATATCTTGTATATATTTCTCAATATTTCTCCAATAAAGAGAAAATAAGTCCTTAAATGTTTTTTTTTTATTTAAATTTAATTACTTACCAAACAATGAAAACTACATTTTATCCAGAAATTTCAACAATAAGTAATCTTTAGACCACCACAAACAGCTTAAGTGTGCACACATCCTATATATCATGTATCACATCAAGGGATTGAGTTGAATTGCAGCCAACGCAAGGACTAAACCTTTCCATGTGGAAACTTTAAATATATATATATATATATAAATGCAGGAAGGTTCAGCAGTTGTTCTATTATATATATGTCCAGAGAAGCAAAGGAATCAGCACTTGAGAGAGCAAAGCCTAAAATGTGCTGTCCAACTTGAAAACTAACGACAACACTAGCTGAGCTATAGATGCTTATGTGACTATTGAGAACACTAGCCTAACTACTTTTTCCCAACATGGCAATACTAGTGTTACTTGAACTCTAAATGAGTAATCACAAAAAACCAAACTGAAGACGACAAAACAGGCCATGGTGTGCTCAATGGCCACAAGATCATACAATGATTTCCTCACAAGACATTCATTAAAGTATTTGGAAATGCATCATGCAGTATATTGCATCTTATAATATGAACAACCATGCATTTGAAATTGAAAAAGGAGAAAAATTGAAGCCTTTTATTTTAATAAGTGTTGACCCAAATGGGAGGGGGAGGGCTTTATGAGGCGTGGTCTCCAACCACTCATGATACCCCCTTGGGGTAAACAAACTGAAGTCTTTGTAAAGTTCTAAAGAGAAACAAACCACAAAAACTATGATGCTGGTCCATATCAAACGTATAAAAAAAATTAAAAAAACCACAGAAAGACATACTATTACAATATATAATTAGAAAAGCGAAACAGCTGGAAGAAGAAAATAACACATACTCTTTATCACCAAGCTTCACTTGAGTTCCGCCAAATTCAGGTAAAAGGACAGTGTCTCCTTCTTTTACACTAACGGGAATCAAGTTACCCTCTCTATCACGAAGCCCGGAACCCACAGCCACAACTTTTCCAGAGTTCATCTAAATCATCAAACCAGAGAAAATCTCACTAATATGAGTCTTAAACTGATGTACCATATAAGAACAAGGACATAAGGATAAACAGAAGAAAACGGCATCAAACAAGAAATTGCAAACAAATGGCTTGTGCTAATAAAGATTGATATTTTCTCTGCCAGTTCGCTAAGAATCAGTAGCAAAGGAAAGAACCGCACACTTTAAATTTAGATATCTTTCATTTTTGAGGACCCAAAACTATCAAAATTTTCCCAATAGCCCAATATAGCTTTTCTCCCCCACATACAAAAGCCTCTTTTTCTCCAACTGACTAACAAGAACAACAACTGGACAAGTATGACCCCTGGCACCAGATAATGCATATAAAATCATAACATTCTAACCAGACCAATTCAGAACAAGAAAACATTATAACAGATAAAATGTTCTGCTTAATATTCACTAGGAATAACCAGTACCCACTAACCAAAAATATATCAAACAGAGAAAACGCATTGATTCTAACACATTTATTGTGTCAATTTAGTTATACAAGAATGAAAATTTCTCCATATTTTATCCACATAAACAGTACCCAGAGACAGAAAATCATCACCTTCTGCCTACTTGCTGAGAAAACGATGGAAAACGTAGAAACAAATTTAAAAAGCAACAAGCTTTGAATCTCACACTCAACTCAACCTAGTACATTTCTTTGACATAGTATTTTACAAATATTTCGAATTAACGGAAACCATAAGACACGAGACTAAAAAATCATCCATGGGTTTACTTAATTTTCCTAAGATTTCTCAGAAAACCAACACATTGATTAGAAAAAGCATATAAAGATATAACCTTTATTCAAAAAATTAAAAAGTGGGTGTTGTTGTAATTGAAGGAATTAGACCGACCTTGGTGGCCTTCTCAGGGAGCAAGATTCCGGCATTGGTTTTGGCTGGAGGGACGACTTTCTCGATCAAGACGCGATTCAGCAGTGGAATGAAACGCTTAGCCATCTCAGAAAACCAAAGAAGCAAAGCACAGAGAGGCCGAGGTTTTGAAAGGTCTGTTTCTATGTAGGGTTTTACTAATAAGGGTTTATCAGTTTGTCCAGGACTGGAAATTGCAAAAAAGCCCTCAGGTCAGGAGGGGGAAATGGGCTTTTGCCCTTATTTTTTAAAATATTTAGTGAAATGACCATTTTAAAACTATTAAGTACCGTATTTTTGTTTTGAAACTCAAATATCTAAAAATTGAGTTTCGTTGTAACTTGATTTTTTAAAAATTGAGTTTTAGGTAAGTTCAATTACTTAAATTTTTTTGAAAATTTAAGTGGAACTCGACATTGCTAATATCGAATTACACTTAAAAATATACACAAAACTAAATTTTGAGGATATCAAGTTTTACACAAAACTAGGCCCTTTTGGATATACACCACTGTAAGTTTCTTTTAAAAAAAATTTCTTCCCTCTCTCCATGTGTGTGTGTTAAAAAATATTTAGTATTCTTAAAAAAAAAAAAAAAAAGTTTTACACAAAACTCAATTTTGTTAAAATCGAGTTTCAAAAACAGGAGCATTTTACTAAATAGTTTCAAAACAATGGTATTTTACTGCATAGTTTCAAAATTAGGGACAAATGCTCATTTTCCCCCAGGTCTAGATCTCTCTTCATAGTTTTTGGAGGGGTTATTATGTAAATTCACATTTGATCTAAGGTTGTCAATGTAAAGTTTGACCTCAATTAAGGTTGTGCATGCAACCCACTGACCTAACCCAACCTAACTCAACATCACATTTAGTTTTTCGTGAGCCGATAAGTTGGATCGGGTAATTTATTTTTTTAAGCTTGAGTTGGGTTGAGTTCGATCTAGCATAATTGGCAAACCATCTAATCCGAGGAATCGTTTGTAACTGTATTTAATCTTGAAAATAATTGAAATCTTGAAATTGTAACAATTTTAAAGGGTTTTACAATTTTGTCATTTTGAATCTCATTTGTTGAAAATTGTTTCAAAATTTTATTTTTACTTAATCTATTCTTTTTTGGTGTGGATGGAAAGTTTATTTCTTATAAAGGACTTGGTAGCTTTACCTTAAAATGACCTCCTATTTATTCGTTTGGTAGCTCTTTTAATCGAGAGTCATGTTAACGAATGCCCTTAAAGCAATTGTTAATAAACTATAATAAGAAAGTTTTTGCACCACTTTTATGGAAAATATAAAAAGTTGTCAACAACATTTATTATTTTATCATTCTCCCAATAAAATGTTTCTAAAATTACTTCTTAATCGGGCATTGGTTTACATTTCCCTTTAATAAAATATTAAGGATATTATTGACTCATGTGTATTGGGGTTTTAGACTTGTTAAAGTATCAACTCTGTGAGTACAGGGCCGGCCCAAGGCCTAAGGTCCCCACCACAAAAAAAATTTAGGGTAAAATATCATTTTCGTCCCTAAACTATCACAAAAGTTCGTTTTTCGTCCCTAAACTTTCAAAAGTTCTATTTTCGTCCCTAAATTATCACAAAAGTTCGTTTTTCGTCCCTAAACTTTTAAAAGTTCTATTTTCGTCCCTAAACTTTTCCAAACGTATTGATTTTCATCCCTCCCACATCTGCACTCTGTCAAACAGAGGGACGAAAATCAATACGTTTGGAAAAGTTTAGGGACGAAAATAGAATTTTTGAAAGTTTAGGGACGAAAAACGAATTTTTGTGATAGTTTAAGGACGAAAATGATATTTTACCCAAAATTTTACCATTTACCAAAAAAAAGGCCCCATCCCATTGTAAAAGGCCCAAAATTTTATAAAAAAATATGAATTTTTTCAAATTATTGTGCACTTTTTATTATAGATTTACAAATTGACATGTTACCAATCACAAAAATGTATTTTAAATATTCATTAATTACATTATTAAAGCTCATCAATCACTGTTATTTCACATTATATGTTGTGAACATTTTGTAGTACCTTTAGCATTTTCCTTTTTTATTTCTAACAAGGCTTTAAAAAATTTTTGCAAATGTGTTAGATCATTAATAATGATTAATCTGCCCTAATAGTTTGAAACTTTAATATTTGTAAACTAATCTACTTCAAAGCCACACATCAATTAATATCTTAGATTATAAATGTAATCAACTATGTATCGTTATATATCCAAGATAAATTAATTTTCTTTTAAATTTTTTTTGTTAAATTAATTTTACAACTATGATATTCAATTCTCTATATGAAATTAACCTTAGTTTTAATTAGGGATGGCAATGGGGCGGGGCGGGGCCAAAGGATGGGGTCTTCGTCCCCGCCCCACATGGTTTTGTCTTGCCCCATTCCCACCATGCCTCGCATGATGGAAAATACTTTCTCACCCCATCCCCGCCGAGGGAATGTGCAGAATAATCATAGGTAAGGGGAGTATTTGGTTAGTTAGACAACGCGTGAAAGTATATTGGAAACTAGGCATCTCGAGTTTTAGAAACTCGAGATACTGTTTTTAATCTCACTCCACCACTTCACGGACCAATTGCTGACTGGACAAGTTGTCCACTTGGATCTCGAGTCTTTAAGACTCGAGTTTTGTAACTCGAGTCTTCAAAACTCGAGATCTTTTGAAATTAAATTACTGAAATACACAACATAGATCTCGAGTTTTTAAAACTTGAGTTTTAGAACTCGAGTTTAGCTGAATATAACTCCTCCCTCAGTCCGAAAAACAGAGCATAAAAATTTTAACACTTACACAGCTACTCGCCCATAACTCTCACTCTCTCACTCACTCACCACATTGCCTAGCTACTCGCCCATAACTCTCACTCTCTCACTCACCACATTGCCTCTCCCTCATTCCTCTTCCCTCTCAACAATTTCATATTTCAGGTAAGGGTTTTTTGATTTGATTGTTATTGTATTTGGGCATTAGTTGTCTATGGGTGTGGGTAAGTTTGTGATTGTCAAAACTTAAAAATCTTGGTTTCCTTTTATATTTTGTCCTATGGACTGAATATAGCTATCTTTAAGTTTTTGTAATGGAAATGCTTCTATTTCTATGGATCTATGGTTTGTGTCCTGATGCTACCAAATAGATTGTTTCAAATGCAGCTTTTAAGTAAACTGGAAAGTTTAGAAGTCACTGGATCATGCATAACTTTGTCTTTATGAGTAATCAATTTAAAAAAAAATAAGGTGATCTATTACTAGTTTACTACAAGGTAAACTAAAATTGTGTCTTACATGAATTGCATACTAACATAACTCCAATTTTACATGCCTGTCAAAAACATAATGCAGAAGAGTTATTCATTCTCCATTGATTGAAATCAACTTCATATTATGCATTCAACTACCTTTTTTCTATTTTATTATGTATCATACCACTAGGACCAAATTCCTGTTAGAATTCCTGAAAATTCAGTACCAGTTGTAAAAGTTTTATGATTTAGGCTTTATAGTCTTTTATTCAATATAATGTAGTATATGCATGCGATGTATGGATTAATTAAAAATTCTATGTAAAAGATAAATTTATTTTAAAATATTTCCAAATTTTAGTGAGTCACTTGACATTTTAAAATAGAGTTTCATCTACATTAAATTATCGAAATACAAACATATATTAAGCTACTTGATATAAGGATGATATTTAATGTAAATTGTATTATATTAAAATAAAATATTATGATAAATTATCAAAATAATTGAAACAAATTTTAAATTTTATTTTAAAATTCTCAAAATTGTATTGAAACTTAACTAGTAAGTTTAAAAGGAAAAAAAAAAAAAAAAGACAGACCTTATACCTAATAAATTAATAGCCATATTGAAAAAGGAATTTATAAAGCATATGATATGGCTATCTTCTGTTACCTTACATACATTTTTGTCTTCCTTGTAAGTTGTAAACTAGGCAATAGGGCTATGAATGAGCAGAGCCCAAGCAAAAAAAAAAAAAAAAAAAAGAAGGTTAATGAATAGGCTCTTGACCAATAGGGCTTGATAAAAAACAAGTCGTGCCTAGGCTCGTTTATGGGCTTATTAATAAGTTATATATGGGCTTGAAAAATAGACTCATATCATAGTAAGTTTTTTCATTCATTGGGAGTTGAGAGAACACTCTTCCAAATCAAATAGGCCTGAGAATATGCTTAAAATGGGTGTGATAATGTATTTGTGTAGGATCTTAAGCTCATGAGCTTTATATTGAGCTCGAGATTGGCTTGAATAATGAATTAAGTTGAACAAGCTGAGCTTAAGCTTTTACACATTTTGACAAGCTTGAGTTCAAACATTGTTTGTAGGCTTGGTTTGAGCTTGAACCAAGTTTGAACATTTTACTTTTGTTTTAAGAACAAAATTATATTTCAGCCTTTTCAGTTGTCATTGTAGTCCCTTGAACTTGGATATATCATTTCTCGTTAGTATTCATTCCCTTTTTTTCCCCTCTAAACCAATTGTCTTTGAGCTTTCATCTTGCTGCTAATTGTTATCTCAAACTTATAATGGATGCAGTCATGTTTTGTACTATCATTTCTTGTACATGTCACCCTGTTCATCTTAGCTACACTTCAAGTTGTTTTTTTTTTTTGTTTTAATGCTCTTTAACATACATAATAAACATAATCATCAATTGAAAAGGAAAAAATATTGAAAGATTTTTGGTAAAGGAAATTGCAATAGTTAAAGTTCAAAGGATCTCTTTTACTGGATAAAAAAAAGATAAATATGTATTTACTGTTTCTGTGACTTCAAAATGTTTTTTAACTAACATAGTAACTTGACTTTAACAGGTTCACAATGCCTGAAATTGATATAATCCTATACCACGGTGGTCCGCTGAAGAATGCCAATGCGAACAAGGGATTGCCATTTGAAGGGCCGGGTATAAAGAGCTATTATACCCAAATTGATCGTAGGTTGAAGACTCTTGACGAATTGAAGATGATGGTTATGGAAGAGTTGTGTGAGAATCTTGCTATGCACGACATACAAATTACTTATCGTATGCCAAATGAAATCCTGAAGCACCGGATTAATTACAAGTATATGGCGATAGAAACAGACAAACATGTGAAGATCATGTTTGACAAGTTGGAGAGAATATCTGAAGTAACTAATATCGAGTTGTACATACAGTTGGAGCCGCGTGCAGAAGTTGGTATCGAGGAAATCCAACAAACACAAACAA
Source organism: Quercus ilex subsp. ballota (assembly GCA_032727855.1). Classification (NCBI taxonomy): domain Eukaryota; kingdom Viridiplantae; phylum Streptophyta; class Magnoliopsida; order Fagales; family Fagaceae; genus Quercus; species Quercus ilex. Next base: position 14,309,818 of record CM064914.1, on the reverse strand, counting down.
GTTTACAGGCTACAGTTCCAAATGTTGAATATGAGTATTTTACACATGTAGAGCATGATGATGTGCATGCTGATGATGATGATGATGAGGATGAGGATGAGGATGAGAATGATGATGCGGATGATGATGACGATGACGACTATGTTGATGAGAGTACTGACATTCACGGTGATGAGATTGAAGACATGATTGAGAGAGGGGACTTTAGGGACTTTGAGAGGGACATTGATGATAATGAGACATTGGATGATAGTGAACCTTATGCAGACAATGTTCTTAGTGTCCAAAACAATACGGACACAATCCCTGGCTACGCACCTCCTGCTTTGTCATTTTCTGCAAATACTTGGGAAAATATGGTTGATCCTTCACATATGGAGATACCATTTGTGTCTACTTGGAGAGAGGGGATGAATTTGTACAAAGGCTTGATTTTTGCCAATAAAGTGGAGGTGCAGCGTGTATTAACAATTTGTGCCCTCAAGGAAAACAAACAGTATGTGATCAGTAGGTCGACGACGACAAAACTTTGTGCAAAATGTGTGGATGAGTCATGCAAGTGGTATGTCTGCGCAGTCATGAAGCCCAATCTCCAGAGACTATGGATGGTCACCGTGTACAAGGGTCCTCACACATGTATACGGACTGGGGTGCGAAATGATAGTAGAATGATGAATTGTAACTTTATTGCATCAGACATCCTTAAGAAGTTAAGTGAGGATCACACTACACCAATTAAGCATCTCAGATCTATGATAGAGTCGAAATATGAGGGCCATAAGCCTTCTTACTACAAGGTATGGGATGCGAAACAAAAGGCGATTGGGAAGCTGTTTGGGAATTGGGAAGAGTCTTACCAGAGGTTGCAAAAGTTGCTTATGGCATATATTGATATGGATCCGACTACCCAAGTGTTCTATCGTACGACATCCACCGATGAAGATGACACCGTATTATTGAATTATGTGTTTTGGTCTTTCGGTCCAAGCATTGATGGATTCAAATATTGCAAGCCAGTTATCAGTATTGATGGGACCCATCTGTATGGTAAATATCAGGGAAAGTTGTTGGTTGCAATGGCAACCGACGCTAACAACAAGGTATTCCCTCTTGCCTTTGCTGTTGTGGATTGTGAGTTAGGGCCCAGTTGGAGGTGGTTTTTACAATGCCTCAGAGATACGATTGGCCACGTGATACCCGATGACGGCATTTGCATAATTTCTGACCGACATCTCAGTATCAAAAATGCCATTGAAAACTGGCCTAGAGGGGATGATGGAAAAACACGGGTATTTCATAGATATTGCCTTCGACATGTTGCTAGCAACTTCAACACACATTTTCAGAACTCGACCCTAAAGTCAGCTTGCTTGAAAGTAGGATATGCTACTCAGGTAGTTAAATTTGATACCATAATGGAGTCCATTAAGCAAGTGGAAATGGAGGCCATTCGGAATAAGAAGAAGGTGATGGGAAAGGATGGGAAGGAAAAGAATCAAGATTATCTTCCATACACATACCTAATGAGCAAGTCTGTGGATATGTGGACCCAATCACATGATGGTGGAAGACGTTTTGGGGCAATGACAACCAATATATCAGAGTGCTTCAATGGTGTACTTAAAGGTGCACGGGGCCTTCCTATTGCCGCGTTGGTTGAGTTCACTTGGTCCAAACTTGTTGAATATTTCCACGACCGGAACAAAGAATACCTCAATCGCCTGTCAGAGGGTAAGAAATGGAGTCAATATGCCTTTGACAAGTAGGAAGGAAATAAGCTTAAATCTGAGAAACACTATCTCAAGCCATTTAACAGTGAACAAATGATATATCAGATAGTTACTTCATTCACGTGTAGCGCAGGAGGGGGAAACCACAGTTATGAAGTTCGGATACGGGAAAGAACATGCAGTTGTGGGAAATGGCAAAACATAGGGATCCCGTGTTCACATGCAATTAGAGTATGTGACTATTTGAATATTGATTCGACTGCATATATTCACCCATGTTATGGTTTGAACAATGCCCTTAACACTTATCAGCATGCATTTGTGATTCCCAAGTCACAATCATTGTGGAGGGATCCCATGGGGCCAAAGTGGTTGCCCAATCCAGCATTGTTGCGGGCCAAAGGTCGACCAGTGAAGTCAAGAATAAGGAATGAGATGGATGGAGTGAGGAATAAGGATCAAGGCTCAAGATGGCGGAGGGAGGATGCAGATTTGATAGAGAGTCAACCCAAGCAAACATGTGGATTGTGTCATGCTTCTGGGCATAACCGTAGAAAATGTCCGCAGTCTCGTGGCGCTTCCACAAGCAGTAATGTTCCACAGTAGGTAGGTAGATGGAAAAATATTATGCATTGGTTAAATATAATTGTTGTTCATTCTACCAGTAACTACTGTTTTTACTACTTCTCTCCTAACGTGATTAGTCTACGTTTTGCAGGCATGCTTCCATGGATGCCGTTTTTGTTGTGCGAACTGCTGATCTTAGGAAAAGTGACTACGTTGTATTGGCACATTTAACTTTTTGGTTTTTGTTGAATGTACTTATAATTCTCTACCCAATGTACCTCTATCAAGATTGTGATTTGAGTAGTACGGTTAGAATTTCAAATTAAGGATGGTTGCGCATGTTTAGAATGTTGATATATTGAGAATGCCTTTTTGTTGTGATGCAAATGTATTTGCATTGTAAAATTATCTTTATGAATAGAGCGTAACAGTTTCTATAGTTTGGTGCGAGAATGCCTTTTGATGTAATGGTTGTGCATTTACATTCTCAACTTCTCTGCCTCTCAATGGTGTTAGATTACATTCTAAGCTTCTTTATCTATGTTTCTCAACAGAATCATGTACACATTTCAGTTCCTGATTTGCCTGCATGTGCAGGAAAAAAAAAGGGCAACCAATCTGCCTGAATAGGGGATTTGCCACTGGGAAAAACAGGGGAAACAGGGCAACCCCTTCTGCCTGAACAGGGGAGTTGCCCAAACTAAAAAAAAAAAAATTTCCCCAGTGGAACTCGAGTTTATAAAACTCGAGTTCCACTGGGAAAAACAGGGGAAACAGGGCAACCCCCTTCTGCCTGAACAGGGGAGTTGCCCAAACTAAAAAAAAAAAAAAATTTCCAGTAGAACTCGAGTTTATAAAACTCGAGTTCTACTGGGGAAAATTTTTTTTTTTTTAGTTTGGGCAACTCCCCTGTTCAGGCAGAAGGGGTTGCCCTGTATCCCCTGTTTTTCCCGGTGGAACTCGAGTTTTATAAACTCGAGTTCCACTGGGGAAAATTTTTTTTTTTAGTTTGGGCAACTCCCCTGTTCAGGCAGAAGGGGTTGCCCTGTTTCCCCTGTTTTTCCCAGTGGAACTCGAGTTTTATAAACTCGAGTTCTACTGGGGAAAATTTTTTTTTTTTAGTTTGGGCAACTCCCCTGTTCAGGCAGAAGGGGGTTGCCCTGTTTCCCCTGTTTTTCCCAGTAGAACTCGAGTTTTATAAACTCAAGTTCCACTGGGGAAATTTTTTTTTTTTTAGTTTGGGCAACTCCCCTGTTCAGGCAGAAGGGGTTGCCCTGTTTCCCCTGTTTTTCCCGGTGGAACTCGAGTTTATAAAACTCGAGTTCAACTGGAAATTTTTTTTTTTTTTTTAACGTGGCTCCAAACTCGAGTTTATAAACCATCATTTTTTCCAAATCAAAATCATATTGTTATAACTGAAGTTGAGATATGAGCTTTTTCAAGTCGAGCTTACGTTTAAGCTCAATGTCAAGCTTTCGAACTCGATACAATACAAGAACATATTAAGTCCAAATCAAAATCAAAATCTTTTTTTTCTTTTTTTTTGAACAGTTTTCATTCATCAAAAATTCCTCATCAAAATCCGTAAAAGCAGCGAACAATTCAAAAATAAGGTCTATTCTTCCTAAAACAATTCTTGAACCAGGGAATATCTATAATAAAGAATAAAAGCAGCGAACCTTAAAAAACATATCAGTAGAGATGCAGCAAGAAAAATTGTTCAATTGAAAACACACAAGACTCGATAACTATAAATGTAAATAGCAAAAATCCGGGCAGCTTTTGAACAGACCTAAAACTCCATAGCTGCTTATGAAAATAAATAAGTCTCACATGACACCTTAAGCAAGATTACACAATACAGAGGTTTTACTTCTGTGATCACGTCGTAAACTCAGCTTGACTTCATTGAAATTTAGGGCACATAATACCATTTCAGAAGTCCTGCCTTTGCATGATCTGAACCGTGAAATTGAACAGAATCTAGGCATAATGATTCAAGCTTGATTTATATCTGGGTGAACATTCATCTTCCTTGAGTGGATCTAACATATGAAGGAAAATGTTTCAATAAGATTCTGGCACATAACAAAGATAAAAGCAGTCATCAACGAAAGTACTCCCCCAAATGACTCACCTGTAAGGACTGGTTGCTCACTTTTAGAGAAACACAAAAATAGTTTGACAGATATAAACACAGCAATGGTGAAACTTTCTTGATGCTTATGCCATTGAACAGTTGCATGAAAAATTAAGACCAGGCTTTGGTAAGACAAACCCCTTGCAATTTATGAAATATAGTTAAGTGTAAGGGACAACATTGCTGATGTTAATGGTAAAAATGGCTAACTCTGACTGCGAAATACCAATAACATAAACAGCATAATCCACACAGCTAATTGACATTTCAATAAAGCATGTTGAGCATATAGGAAGGACTTATTTGAATAGATCCAACATCATATTCACTTGGCCTCATGCTTACTCAGGTAGCATTGAGTGGGTGCAGACTCTGGTGAGTACAAAGTCAGTATTACAAAGCAAATACATAAAAAAACACTCGTTGAGTGGTGCTTCATGCTTACCCTTTCTTTCCTACCAAAAACAAGAAAGAGAAACAAAAGGTTGTCAAAAAGTTCTAAGAGGGGCCTGGTTTAATTCTATCCCTCAATACCATCCAACAAAAGTCTTCCACACCCCAAGTCACCCTAGTTACAAGCCCTACTTCCACTTACAACACTAAGCCAAAGCAAAAACAACAGCGTTAGAAGACATGCTCAAACCATTTTACAGTACCCCTCAAATTATTATTGCTTAAGGGGAACGATGGGCATCTTCATTAGCTGCGCGGTACATGTCATCATCATCCTGAGGTATCATGCCTTCCTCTTCTTCTTCCCCAAAATAAGAAGAATGAGATCCATTGGCAAATCCCCTATCATCCTTCCCACTACCTGAGGATCTTCCCCACCCTTGTGGTGAATCCTTGCGTTCCCTTGCATTCTCACTATTATAAGGCGGCCCACGCTGGTGTTGAGGTGGTGAGGCTGGCCGACTCCTTTCCATCATTGCTTGGTGAAAACTGCGTGGCAGGCTGCGCTCACGACTGCGGCTGCGCTCACGGTTCAAACTTTATTGCGGTCACCCCAAGCAGGCCCCTTGGGGCTCCGGGTGCGACCTCTATCCTGTCCATAGTTATTACCACGGTCAAACCTGTCTCAAACAGTAAAAAATCACACATTACTTCTCAAAATACTCTTCTTAAGTGCAAACTACACATTTATCATGGCTCTTGTTTTTTTCTTTGATAACTCAGACATTAATTCCTATTATTTGAAGTCCAACACACACAAAAATAATATATACAAATAAACAAGTGTTTGAAACAAAGTCCTGACTAAAAGCTTCCCCAACCCACTATACACACGCACACACACACACACACACACACACACACACACATATATATAGAGAGAGAGAGAGAAACAAGCTTTTGAAATTAAAAGACCTAATTGAATTGGTTTTACTCCCCTCCAAAAAGTTGTGGCCACAATGACAAAGAAAAGAGGAAAACACTTCCACTGTGCAAAATGAAATCCAAAAATGCAGATAAAAAAAAATTCAGGCAAAATTCCAATTTATGCATATTATAGAAGTAAATATTAACAAATACAAAACCTGCAAAGAAATTGTTAGGTTGAAATAATAATTCTACCATGGTACAATGGGAGGACTTCATTCTCTAGAGACACCAAACCCAATATATAAATTTAAATGCACCGATTTGCGGTTAAAAAAAGAACAAAAAAAAAAGCTCCATTACCTCTCACGTGACTCATTATCATATCCGCGACCTCTTCCACCATAACCCAAATCGTTACGTCCACCCCGACCCCCATCACGACCACCAAAACCAAAACCAGAACCAAAACCAGCTACAATTAACCGAAATTTCATTCAGCTACAATTAAAACTTCAACCACGTAATGTGTTTTAAAAATTCTCAGGGGATGAGGGTTCATAAAAGACTTAAACCAATATCCAAAATATGCAGTAGATATTGTTTCAGGATATATCATTGCCCCAAATTTTGATCCTTGGAAAATAATGTACCATAGAATGCAATACCAAAACGTAGATAATGTGACTATAAAATAGAGTCCCCAACATGATGTCTTTGATATCCAGCCCTCGAGCTGCAACGTCAATGCTTACAAGAACTGGAGATCTCCCAGTTCGGAACTGACTCAACACATGATCCCTCTCACCCTGCAATTTGTCTCCATGAATGGCAGCAACACCAAAATGGCGAGTAAGGTTGCGGGCAAGTTGATCACACATCTTCTTGGTTGAACAAAAGATAATTATCTTTGATCCTGGTTCTTGAGATTGTAATATCTGCTCCAGTCGTCTGTGTTTCTCCATGGATGACAACACTTCAATATGCTGCAAGATGCCAATATAGAAATATCAAGTAACTATAGCACAAATGACCATAAACTTTACCAAAACACATACATAATAAAGGAGTAAACAAATACAGAGATATTTCCACATATGCTTCACACGAAATTATGACAAGCAACGATACTAAAATGTGTTTCACACCTGCGTGATGGACTTGTTTGCGACAATCTCATCCACATTGCCAATGTTAACCTGAACAGGATTGTCCAGCAGATCTGCAGCAATTTTCCGAACCTCCTTTGGCCATGTTGCTGTGTACATGAGGGTCTGGCGGCGAGCAGGCACCTCCTTTACAAAATCTGGAGGTTTAGCTACCCAAATATGAAACTTACCAATCCACCATAAACATAGGCTAGAGCAACTCCAGCTGGTATGCACATGTAAATTTTTGCAAGCCATGCTGTTTTCTGGCGCCATGACAAAGAATTATATAAAATAAATGCAAAATCAGCAGATAAATAATTAGAAAATTCAGAAAAATTGTAAAAGTTCAATAAAAACTTACAAATAGAAACTAAAAGATGAAGCAAAATCGAACAAGCCTGAGCAGCAGGAGCATGATCATCTATAAATGGAGCTGCAAGACTTATGAAAGAAGCCTTTCCAACACCAACCAGCCTAGACAGACAACTTGCACGTTAAAATTCACAATCTAGTACATGAAAGTGATAAAAGGCACTAAAAAAAGTGCAGTTCTTGAAAGCAACAGTTTTGTTAAACTTACATGCGACATATTGCGATGGACCAAAAATCAAAGGAACAACCACACCCAATTACAGCCAATGTCCAAACAGATAACCCAACTCCAATAAGGTAAACGATAAGACACTGATATTATTTTAGTGAGCAACTTATATACTGCACAAGGTGTTCACCATTTTGACAAGGATGCAATTATTGGCGATGCCACAAGAAGTCCTACCATAAATGCAGAAGAAATGACACCATCTTCAAAATTGCTCAAGTTGAATTCTCCCCTGCAAGAATAATGATACGATAAGCCAAAAAAGACCAAGATTTGAAGGAAACAAATTCTATAGCATATCATAGCATATAAAAATTTAAATAAACAAATAAAAAATCTATAGCATATCAGGCTTCAACAAATAAACAAATTCTTTTACAATGCATAAACAACAATATATGCATAATCTTGTAGGCCTTGTTTTAACAAAGGCTATTAAATTAAATCTGAAGCAGATAGACAAAGTGGGCTTCTGATGTTAATTTTTGCAATAAACATCATAGACCAGGCCTAAAACTATTTCTATATGCCCTGTAGTAAGGAAAATCTTCAGGCTTATTTAATGCCTGCAATTCAATAGAAATGGACAAGACCTACCATTTACCTCCTCCAATATACAGTAATCAAGTGTTTTAAAAATTAATTCCATCAACAATGACTACATGTTCTAGAATATATTGTTAAAATTGCACAAATACACGTGGATCCACAATAGATTGACATGGATCTCACTTGGGAGATATACGCTCCATTCAAAAATAAAAAGCAAACTCATAACTTTATTTTGTGGGCATGAATTATCACCCAACCCTCCATATAAACAATGATTATGAATGTGAAATTTGATTTTGCTTCTGTTTCCTATGAAATAAAACTTGGAAATCCCAATTCATATGAGCCAAATAGAATCACATCAGCCTCAATTCATGTGAGCATTCAATTTCTGCTTTAAGATTTATGACTTGTCAACTGGCAACAGTGACTTTCATATGTAACAAGTTGCTTATTAAGGTTAAAAAGATGGTCAAGGAAGACGCACCCCAACATTTTTAAGGTGCACAAGAATTTCATACCTCACATTGCAAAACCCTCTGTTTGTGGCAAAGATTACTATTGGAGATAGTGAGCTCTCTAAAGCACGATTCAAGTATGAAAAGCATTCCATATCCAGCATATGTACCACTTCATGAGGCGTGATCCCTAGCGAATAGTGCTACCCTTTGGCATTTCCATTGATATGTTATTACAGTTTCCAATCATAATAAAAATATATATTAAAAAAATAAAGACAATTAACAAGAAATGAACAGCTGCATTCCATCAACAAAAATTTTAGCACCTCGGTTGCTGGGTTACAGATTTATTGTACAATACTCTCACCATATTTTTCTCCACAATAGCTAGGTTGTCAAGTAAAACTATTTCACTCTTTCCTATCATTTTTAATAGGGCCTAGGTCTTTGTATGGAAAGGTAGGGGGATTAGGTGGGAATAATCATAAGATGCATTAGAACTCTAAGGACTGAGTTCTCAAATCTTGTAAAAGAAGATGCACTTGGTCGAAATCATTTCAGTTTCAATTCCAGATAGTAATGAAAGGTCAACTTCTGGACCATACAACAAAAGCCTATGTAAAATATTCAAGCCAGACCATACACGAAAGCAACACATTGGATTTGGCTTGGTATCTTGTAATTTGTTATCTCAATAATTAAGAGCAATGAACAGACTTTTACTGACCGTAAATCATCTTAGTTAATGCAGGATAAGCCTAATCCATGACTGCATGTGGTATTTCAAACAGCAGAACAAACTTAAGGGAAGTCAGAATAGGACAATGGCGAAGAAAATAAGCACCCAAACTAACCCAGGAAAAGATGCCACTCAATGAATATTGATATTGATAGGTGTTCTGCAAGACACCACCCCTCCCCCACCCCTCCCCACCTGGATGAGTAAATTTTAGTCAAGCACATTTTTATGGTTTTTCTGCTTATGTCTTTAGGTTTTATACTAAATAATATGTTTCTTATTGATTGTTTACTTTTCCTTTTCTTGATCAGAAAGTTCCACCTGCATATGTTCAGAGTTGTTATGTCTTAGGTTCAGCAATTGGTTGATAAGGTGTTGCAAGATTATAAAAATCCATGATATTAAATTTTCTCTATTGGAATTGACAAATTATGTTTATGTAGAATTACTTGATATTCCTTGTCCAAAGAGGGAAACAAAATTCCAGACTACTAAATATGTATCTGAGAAATTACTACAAAAATTCTATAGAAATGCTGATTTTCTAATCTGTCATTTTTCCCTAAATAAATCTTCACTTGCACTGTATTAAGTTTTTAAAAGAATGTGACAAAAAAGTATTCAGTCAAAACCTTGCACCTATCAATCAACCGAAAAAAAATTAAGAAAAATGATAAGACACACCCCATGCTCCAAATAAGGCGTCATCAACTTGGACTAGAACATATTAAGAGTAACATAACAATAACATTCTAATATTTCATAAATACCAAAATACCGCTGAACTTATACCAAAACGGACAAACATGGTGTAGAGAATGACTTCAGCCACAAATTTTTTTATTTGTCATAACTAATATGGACAAGAATAAACAAACCAATAATACAAGTGGACAGCAGGAAGTGGGGTTAATGAAACTCACTTAACCCTCAAGTAGCAAGAGGATATCTGTGGCAACGGTGCATCTTGTCCCCTGAAACCATTAAGCACAAGACCAAAACTCAGTAATGGAGATAGGATAGAATAACTCTTTGATGATGAATTATCTTATTACACCAAAGAATAAAAAGCTCACTCATCATTAGAAGTGACTAATGAGAACCAAATTGGACTAAATCTTCTGTCACGTTTACTATTTGCTTTAACCATGGCTTGTGCTGGCAACTTCAATCCCTTAGAGACAGCTCTTCTTTGTCGAACACCTTGCACCTTCACTGATCATTAGAATGAGTGGATTCTTGTAGAGAATGACGCTTTCTTGCAGCACTTTTCATTCTTCTCCCAGTCAGACCAGACTGGGCTGATACGCTTGGTGTACTAATCCCCAATGAAGACAGAGATCTCTCTTTCCTTTTGCCTAGCAATGGAACTAAGGGCACAGCTTCAGGTGCCACGGCCTTGTTTATTTTTAAAGGGAAGAGTTTAGCCCTTAAATCTTGCACATTGTGGTCCGCCCTGTAGTTTAGCACAAAATTGAAGCAACTTAAAACAAAATTACACGTCTCCATTCAATTTTATGAATACACCTTTAATTTTTATTGTTTCTTTTAATTTAAAAAGATATAATTTATCAAAAATGGCTTTTTAAATGTGACATTGTAAGTCAGGAAACCGAACAACAGCCGCTGGCATAGAATGGGCTACATGCAGTACCCATGCACATGCAAACATGCACGAACAAAGGCGAGAAGCCAAAGACCCTGCATTAAGTGGGGGAGGGGGACTATTCAGGCTTCTCTTGATCTCATGATCATCAAAACTGCAATCATTAAGATCTATGATTTCTGCTATATATAACTTGATTTTTAATTTAAAAGTTAAACGAGAATGCATCAAAATAGCCCCCAAGAAGACCATGAATTTTGTAAAATCATGGCAGTACTTTATGCAACAATACATCAAACAAATTCAAATTACATGAAAACAATTCCTTAAGGTAATCAAAATGGGACTACTGGTTCATACAACCCAAAAATAACTGAAATGGGCTATACCACCAACCATCCTGTAAATGGAATTACATTTGGACAAATTAGCTCTACCAAAGTAATTGATCAACAGTTGAATAGCCTGCCCAACTTCCGAAAACTTCATAATTTCTTGAAATCTAGCACTTTCATCATTTAACACTAAATTATTTCTTTTTCCTCTGATATTTGGTACTAGAAATTACAGAATAATATCAATTTTTAAAGTATGTTCATCTTGATCAGGAGTCTACTATAAATTGTTACAAAGAAAAGAGCAGAGACAAGGTACCTGTCCATCGGTAATTATCAATAACACATGATACTGGCCACCACTTTGCTCAACAATAGTGATGGCCATTTCAATGACAGGAGCAAATGATGTTGGCCCTATTGCAGGAAGGGGAGACAAAAATACCATAAGTAAAGACCAATAAAAAAACGAAGGTGAAAAGAATAGTCAGATTCAAACCCGCAAGTCGTAGAACAGGGACCAATTCTCTATATCGTGCCAATACTTCTTCAAATCCATCACAAAATCTCTCGTCTAGATAGAAACTGAAAAGAACCTCACAAAATCTCTCGTCCAGGGACAAGTTCTACAACACCTTCATCAATGTACCGGTTAACAACCTGTCAATAAAAAAAAAAAAAAAAAAAAAAAAAAGTTAACTCCAAAGTTAGACAAAAACATAACTTCGGGAACAAACATACACCATCTCATCTTTAATGCATCATAGTGGGATAAAGACAAAGTATAGAATGATTTTTTATGTATTATTGGTGAAAAGAAGATAGTTAATAAAACTACAAAAAAGATAAATTTTCAAAACTCAAAAACTTGCAATATTTCTCAAAAACCAATTGAATTCAACATACAAAAACTATGACATTTGAGAATTTACTATGACATATATCTCACATGCACCATCCATAACACAAATTAATTTGCTGCATGCATCTTTAACAAACCTCTTTTTCAATGTTCACCAATTTTGCGTTTTTTAACCCTCGTGTAATGTTTGGGTGGGGGAGGAGGCTGCGGGGCATCAGCCTTAGGCTCATCATCGTGCTGCAAAGACATTAGGTGCATACAATCAATATTCGGTGTAATGGTAAGAATAAATAGCATATTGCAAAATAGGCATAAACATCGTAATTAATGTTATCGTACCATAGAGCTGCCTTTGTGTCCTATTTTGTGTCCACCTGTCCCACAAGTGGGTGCTCTTCTAGCACGTTGCGGGTCTACCTCGTGGGGGTGACGGCTGATGAGGGGGATGCTCGTCCGGTACATCAATATCTGGCTGTAGCGGGTCAATCCCTACCGGAGGTCCTAGAGGGTCGGATGAGGATGAGGTAGGTGGGTAATGATGCTCTACGTACAGGCCAGGAGTAGGGATCATTGTCATGGGTTCAGTACTGGGTGGGCCCATGGGTAAAGTGAGTGCACTGGAGCTGGTGGGTGGGTATAAGGGTGTCTCAGGGTGCATAGGAGGGGTGAAGGGACTGGGCTGCGAAGGTGGGGTGGGTGAAGGGACCTCAGCCTGAGGAGATACATCTACCATGGGTGGAGGGACCTCGGACTGAGGAGATGCAACTGGGATGGGTGGAGGGACCTCAGGCTGGGGAGATGCATGCGGGATGGGAGCAGGTATCTTAGGACTACTTACAACCCGAGGGGTTGTTGCACACCGACCACGGCCCCTAGCTACACTTGTGCTTGGGCTTGCTGTAGCAGGCCGACCACGGCCCCTAGCTGCACTTGTGCTTGGGCTTGTTGTAGCAGGCCGACCACGGCCCCTAGCTGCAGTTGGGCTTGGGCTTGCTGTAACAGGCCGACCACGGCCCCTAGCTGTGCTTGTGCTTGGGCTTGCTGTAGCAAGCCGACCACGACCCCTAGCTGCGCTTGTGCTTGGGCTTCCAGTATCACGCCGACCACGGGTCGGTGTAGTTACGGGTGCTACACTTGTGCTTGGGGCTGCAGTAGTTGCTGATTCAGTCTCAGTACGGTTGTTTGCCTGCCCAGTGGCTGTAGGATCACCACCAAGCCCAGCCACATTATATAGGATGCGCCGGACATGATTGTGTTCTCGGCTGCCTACAGGAAGCCAATTCAACAACGCTAAATGACTTTCAATCTGAAACACAGAAAGAACCAGTACAATCAGAATTTTCCACATTTATGTAACAATTATAGAATGCATAATATAATACTTATTAATCTACTTAAATACTCATCTAAACTAAGAAGTGAAAGTTTTATTATGATACTATATGCAACAAAAACTCTTTTTAATTGGATGTCAGTAAGATCAAACCAAATTTGTTGAAAGAAGAAATCAATTGATTCTACGTTCGTACATGTACTAAAGAAAAAACAAAGCAAGCAATAAAATATAATTAGAACACATTACCAACTGATGTAATCTAGCACTGTTGCGGTCGATATACTTTCGAGTGACCGGACCGTACCATTTGTAATAGTCATGATCGCAGGCCATCTCACCAGTCTGAGGAGGTGCACGGCAAACTCGTTGTTCTCTGCTATTCCATGAAATGATATATGGTTCATGCTCCTGCCTCCAATTCTTTTCCACCTTCCCACGCAAGTCTATTCTATGTAGCCTTTCATCGTACACAACATGGTCAGGCCGCTCTTGCGCCAACCCAAACTGTCGAAGGACACGGTCTGGGTGGTGTGTCTCCACTATGCAAAAACACACAAGCGGCACCCTTGCTATCCACGTACCCCTCCCTGCAACGCAGAAGTCAGGAAGGTGGACAAAGTGTGCCTCGTATGGCTGCCACGCAATCTACAATAGAAACAAAAAAAACAATTATCATAGCATCTTAAAATGTGAAACAAGGGAGAATACAAGGAAAAACAAAAATTAAAACGGCAGATATGTTAAAGTATGAAGCAATCATATTCTTAAGGAAAATTAACATAATCGAACAGAATATTTGAATATTATTACCTGGTTCGGCTTCATTGTAACTAATTGCTCACGATACTGGACCAAGGCCATCCCGGATGGCCTACTCTTCGAGCCTGGCACCCGCACCCACTTACAGTTACGAGCGAATAACATAAAATAAGTAGCTACTTAGTTACTAAGAAGAGTACATTGTATAACACACTAAATATCGAAAAAAATACTTACTTAAAGGCAAGTGGAGCATACGGCCACGGGCCGTAATCACATCCAGGTGGGGGCTCTATCCTCGGGCACAAGAATGGCAACCTTGCCCATGCCCAATACTGGACCAAGGTGCACGCTCCACCAATCTGCGATGCCCCTTTCTCGCTTGCCCGACACAACTCTCTATACAACCAGGCCAGGCAACCACTACCCCAGCTATACTGTGGTGGATCATGGAGGTTCTGCAATTGCTCCAAAAACATCAGATGCACCCTATCTCCCGACTTGTCCATAAAAAGCTTATCCCCTAATAGCGCTAAAATATAGCACCGGGCATACTTATGTATCTGAATTTCCGTTGCGTCATCAGGCAGTGGCGCTGGAATGGCCTCAAGAAGGCGGCTTATAAGAATTCTTTGCCCCACCAAGGTTTTGTTGTCATTCGCCGGAGTAAAACCAAGAAACTCCATGCAAACAGTGCTCCAACTTCCATCTAACACAGCAGTCGGCCCAACCAAGACCTCACCGTCTATAGGAAGTCCGAAAATGACCTCCACATCTTGTAGGGTGATTGACATCTCACCGTGTGGAAGATGGAATGTATGAGTCTCCGGCCGCCATCGCTCAACTAGGGCCGTTATAAGGCAATAATCTATCTCTCTGGAAGGGGCCCTAAACAATCCTTCAAGCCGTAGCAACTTGATAATGTCGATCACCCGATTATCGCGCATTTGAACGTTTGCCATCTCCTTAGTGCGACCACGGCACGTAAGGTGGCCCGGGTCTTGCAAAATCAATAAAAATTATAGTAGTTGTTAGAACTATAAATACAACTTTGAAGGAACTTACTAACTAAAAGTCAAAGATAACGTAAAAATTAAAGCATTTGTTAGAACTAGATATTTCACCTCGCCATTCCATATGTCCTCTGATCGATGATGTCGTTGTCGCGTCAACAATGACCCAATACTAGGACCAGGCTCCAAGATATGTGGCTCGTCATGAATTTGAGGCTCCATACTGCAAAGAGTGCTACATATTTAATTAATTAAGTAAATAAATAAAAATTTTAATTATTTAATTAAATAAATAAAGTAAGAGAGGATAGCACTACCAAATATGAACAAAGGATACAGATCAATATGACACTCTAGATGCAAATTCCTAACGCTTTCAATTGAAAGAATAAGAGAACAACAGGGATAAACTTAAAGAACAGCACATAAAATACTATACTTAAGTTTGTCCTATTCCTTATAACCCATATTTCAAGCTATATTTAATACTTTTCAAGCAGCCCACCGTTAAACAACAACACTTTTTTTTTTTTTTTTTTTTTGAGTTCATTTAAACAACAAGACTAGTAATATTTGATTAAAAAAAAAAACAAAACAAAACTAGTACTGTGATACAAATTTGTCACCAAACTGCCAAATTTTAACATTGATGACTTATAAGGTAAGGGATATGGTACTAGTGCACAGTAAGAAGACCACGATAGTTAAAATCAACTATTCAAAAAAGTTCAAATCAGATAAACAGATTACATTCAATGAATCAACATAGAAAGTTATCAAAAGTGTAGTAATTATTTGGTATTTAGCAGTATAAGGAAATTGTATTATCTTCTCTCATATTATAGTAAAATTTACTAATTAAATTCATAACAAAATCTGCCATGTATATGAGAAGGTGGAATATCACCTAATTGACATTTTCCATTAAATTTATGACTAATATTAAATTCGGGTAGTCTCAACTAATAAACAAACTAATACTTTTTAATTGAATAATAATAACAAATTATAAATTTTAAGGCTAGTTTTCTACAATTGAAAATAGTAACAAAAATTGACCTAACTCTAGTAAAACACCAAACATTATAGTACATCAATCCTTCAATATATATATATATATATATATCCTTTTATTTTCGGTGAATAAGACTTATCATTCAAAGAAAAGGAACCTACAAGAGAAAGTACAAAAGCAGGGAACAAAATCATCCCAATCATGAATCCTTAGGGAAAATTCAGGGATGGAATATATGAGGATTTTTCCTCCAAAGTTACACAATACAATGGGCAACAAAACCAGCTTTTTCTAAATAGCATGTGATTAACACGACCATTCAACAAAAGAATCTAAAACTATTATAGTTCTAGACTTCTAGTAGTAATAGTACTATTTTCAATGACCCATTGTGGGGAAGTCGATGTGATTTGAAATTCGTGAATCACATTTAGTGTAATGTCTATTGTTTTCCCATCAAACCACTGAACCCGAAGCTCTAATAAGGAAACTGTTCAATGTCTATTGTTTTCCCAAGTCTCTAAAGCAACCAAACCAAACCAAACAAAAGCATTACAAACCCAAACTAGCAAAACCCATACAAAACCATAAATAGGAAAAAACTAGCAACGTATTTCAGCAAAGTAATCCACACCCAATAAGCTTAGTAAACAATATTTCAGCAAACTATTTGCCTCAAAAAGTGAATCAAAGTTCCAAAATGCCATCTTTGAATCAAATCCAAAAATGGTTACTTGGGTTTCCTTGAAATGCCACATTAAAATTTTTTTTTTTTCAACTCTAACAATCACATAAAAACTAATGTCATTGCCAAAACATAACCATATTCTCAGAACACCAACAAAAAAAACACACAAAAAAAAAAACCCAAACAACTCCGAAATTGACAAACGAAAAACCTAGGTCACATCATGAAATTCCATAATCTAAAATTGGAGAAAGAGAGAGACAGACAGAGGAATCTAAGAAGCAAAAACGACAAAGTATTGAGAAGAAATAGAGAGTACCTTCGGCACGGTGGGCTACGAACGGCAACGGCGTTGACAATGAACGATTGCTTCAGCACTGGGCTACGAATTTGCTAGTGTACTGGGGTACGATTGCTTGAGAGTGAACGAGTGAGTGAGTAAGTGAGTGAGTTTGAGAGGGCGGAGCGAAATGGTGTTCAAGTGAGTGTGTGTTTCAAATTTTCTGATTTTGAAATGAGCTGTTTGAAAGGGTGGTGTGGAAGTTTTAAGCAGTGGATTTCGAGTCTTATAAACTCGATTTCTACGTGGCACACGTGGCAATTTTGTCCACGTAAGGTGGGCAAAAAACACTGAACTCGACTTTTTAAAACTCGAGTTCTAAAATAAATCTCGAGTTTTCAAAACTCGAGATGTTATTTTTACTATTTCTTCTCAAACCGGGCAACTAACGAAATTTTTAAAATATGGCTGTTATTTGGCAAGGGTGTTCCATCCCCGCCCCTTGGGGCCTCATGAAGCCCCGCCCCACTCCGTAAAACTCTACTTTTTTGTTAATTTGCCCTACAACTAATACAATTTTTTTAATGAAACCTATTTCATTAATAAAAATATACTTGAAATTACAACTAAATTTATTCCATAAAATCAAATCAACTTTTAGAAAAAATTGAAAAATATATCCAAGTGTTTAACAAGACAATCACAAAAATAAAAAAATAAAAATCTCATAGTATAACACATAACAAAATAAAGGCAAACAATCACATTGGGTAAAATAAAATATGCTAATATTAATATGTTTGTTTAAATAGTAGGGTTTTAGGGTATGAAAAATTTACAATTATAACCCTTAGTAACGCGGGGTGGGGCGGAGACGGGGAGGGGCGGGGCGGGGTGGGTCTAAAAAGTCTAAACCCATTTCTGTCCCGTCTCGTGTGCGAGGCTAAAATCTTACTCCATCCCCGCTCCACTGCCTTTACGGGGCGGAAAAAACCCGTGCAGGGCGAAACGAGGAGGGGCGAGTTAAGTGGGGCGGAGAAAAATTGTCATCCCTAGTTTTAGTTAGTATTATGGCGTAAATACATTTTTCGTTCCTACATGAGGTCATTTCTATTTTGGTTGCTACTTTTCTATTTTACCACTTTTAGTCCCTAATCCAATTAACGCTTGTTATTTTAGTCCTTTCCGTCACTCAACTAACAGAAAAAGCTGACGTGACAAACGGAGTGCACTGTTGACATGGTAAATACTAACATAGTGAATAAAATAATAATAAAAAAATTATTTATTATTTAATAAATACCAAATCAGCATAAAATAATAATAAAAATAATAATAAATGTCACCTCA
This sequence comes from Quercus ilex subsp. ballota, assembly GCA_032727855.1. NCBI lineage: Eukaryota > Viridiplantae > Streptophyta > Magnoliopsida > Fagales > Fagaceae > Quercus > Quercus ilex. The sequence continues at coordinate 14,291,313 of CM064914.1, read as the reverse complement.
GATCCATGTCAGTTTAAAATTTTAAATTTTAATTAATCAATTTAAAAAAAATAAAAAAACAGAATTAAAAATAAAAAACACATGAATTTAAATCTAATATCCTCTTCATCAAGAACACAACCCAAAAAAAATCATACATACCCAAAAAATCAAACACAAGAACACAAGAAAATCAAACTTGGAAAAGTCATAAATGACCAAGCATTTCACAAAACAACATCTCTCTTATCTCCTTGATTTCTGCCGAGTCATCTCCCTATCTCACTCTCTCGGTCTGTCTCTCTGTCTCACTCTAGATCTTTCTTCATTACACACACTTGTATCATTACTAAAACAACATAACCTATGGCCTTTGTTATGAATAACCCAGCCAACCGAATGGTAAATTTTGATTTTGAGTGAAACGGTGCATGACGACGCAGTTCCAGTTCCGTTGAGATTCTCTTTTTCCTGCTCAATTTTTGGTTTGTTTCACTTTTCTATGGCTTTCGTTCGTTGATTTCCAGTGGGTTTTGGAAGTAATTTTTGGCGTTTTTTCTTATTGGTTTCATCTGGGTTTTGCTTGATTTTGATTTTGATTTTGGACTTGGGGGTTTGATTCTGACTTCTCTCTTCTAAGTTCTATACCGGGTTTTTGTTAAAGATCTTGTGCGCACTACATGTTTGTCAATATTCCTCTGAGAAATAGCTGTCATTTTTGTTGCTGAGAATATGCTATATTGGTGATGTATGTGTTTGGTTGATGAGAAAAAGAAACTAAACCAAGGTTTTGAATAAAAATGCTTGGTCATTTATGATTTTTCTCAGTTTGATTTTCTTGTGTTCTTGTGTTTGATTTTTTGGGTTTGTATGATTTTTTCTGAGTTGTGCTCTTTGTGTTCTTGATGAAGAGGTGTTAGATCTAAATTAATGTGTTTTTTATTTTTTATTTTAAATTGACCAATTAAAATTCAAAATTCTAAACTGACATGGATTTGAGGTGGCATTTGTTATTATTTTATTATTATTTTATGCTGACTTGGCATTTATTAAATAATAAATAATTTTTTTATTATTATTTTATTCGCTACGTCAGCATTTATTGTGTCAACAGTGTACTCCGTTTGCCACGTTAGTTTTTTCTGTTAGTTGAGTGACGGAAAGGACTAAAATAACAAGCGTTAATTGGATTAGGGACTAAAAACGGTAAAATAGAAATGTAGGGACCAAAATAGAAATGACCTCAAAATGTAGGGACAAAAAATGCATTTACGCCTAGTATTATTCATTAACTTATGTATTTAATACATCAAATTAACCTCAATTTGATTAATATTAAATAATTTTATTTAATTAATATTTATATATAAAAGGTCTCACATAAATCTTTGCGTTAGGCCCCAAATTAGGTTAGGCCGGCCCTATTTGAGTAAATATTGAATATTTTGTTTTAGACTAAAGTATACTTTAAGCCCTTATATATTTGGGGTTATTTTTATTTTGCCGCTTTACATTTCAAAACTTTCATTTTAACCCTTCATGTTTGAGTTGTTTTCATATTGACTCTTTACATTTTAAATTTTTCTTTTTTGTCCTTCATATTTGGTTTGATATTCTGTTTAGCCCTTTATGTGAAGAGTTCGAATGAAACTATTGAAACATAAAGGGTAAATAAAAAATTGAATCAAACATAAAAATCCAAAATTAAAATTTTGAAGTAAATGGCCAAAATGAACAGAACTCCAAGATTTCAATTTTGGCCAAGCATAATATAATACTAGCCCGCACATGAATGCACATTCAATGCTTAAGACAAAAATCTACTTGATCACACAGTTCTACAAGCAAACCAACTTTCCACCATTATTAAAAGGAGAGGTACCTATGCTTTGAAATAAACCTAATCAGGCCCCCAAACTAGCAATTTAGAAAGGCATCACGGTAAGATTTCCTAGGATCTATTTTATTTATTAGATAATAAAAGTGAGAGATAAAAGACTCATCATATTAAAAGACATTAATTTATTTACCAAACAACTTTATAAGTTTATGTTAAAAAAAAAAAACTCCTAATAGAATAAGTAGTCTTCATCTATCAAGAAGACTACTTATTCGGATAAACTCTATGGGGCCACGTTAAGTTTTCTAATGGCGAAAATTTTGCAATCACCACCAAGAAATCTCTTGCCTTTCTCATCACCATATTCTCACACGCTTCAAAAACTTCATCACTTTTCATGCTACAAAAAGTATCTTAACCCATTTCCAGGTATTATTTGCCTTTCAAATATTTTGTTCCCACCTTTCTGTTCATAAATTAGCCTTCAAAGTCATTGCTTATACTTCTAGCAAGACCAGAACTTAAACCATAATTCAATACTCACCTTATTCTCCATCACTCCAGACTCCTCTTAACTGAATTGGCGCTTATGATCACTATTCAGCAAAACAAAACAGACTTCACTATGAGAAAGGATAGAGCAATTTAAATTCTGCTGACATGTGCCACCCAAAACTATGTCTTCTCTCTCTCCAATTTGCTTTCCTTCTTTTTTTTTTTTTTTTTTTGATTTCTTAATTTTAACTCATTAGTTTTGCCTGAATATTGATCATGTTTATATAGTCTAATAGGAACTATTTGTAGTACTTTGTTAAACTCCTTCACTTGACGTTGCTGAACATTTCCAATTTGACCATGATATATAAATACTTTATTTTGTCATTGCTGAACATGTTTCCTTGGCCATCATTAACTATTTCCTTTTTCTTGTTTGTTTACTTTTGACATTACTTTGCTGAATATGTTCATTTAGCTTTACTAGACTTTTTCGATATTGCTTTGCTGAACATGTTCATTTAAGCACGTTGCACCAACTAAATCTAGTCAGTTTGCCTTATTGGATTCTACAATTTGGTCTTATTAGACTCTTTAAGACTGATCTGAGTTTTGTTAAAACTTTCACTTCGTCATGGTTGTTAAAAATATAAAGAAAAAGAAATTGAATGGTCTGTATATTAATATATATTATGTATGTTACAATAGAGTCTTATATAGGCATAACATGTGTGAAGTATAAGTAATATGAGTGTACTTCAAGTACAGTATATTAAGCCAAAATCCATTAGGCTAAACTGATGTATATTCTAGCATCCCCTCTCAAACTCGAGGTGGAAAAGAAAAAGCCAACTAGAGTTTGGATATAAGATCCCAAAGACAACTAGGCGGATGAGTCTTCCATGAACACACCAAGCACATTGAAATTGACTGCCATATATTATTTAGTCTCTCTCTCTCTCTCTCACTTTATATTCTTAACATGATATCAGAGTCTTATATAAGTATAGTATATGTGAAATATAAGTATTATGAGTGTACTACAAGTAAAGTATACTGGACCAATCTCAGTGAGCTAGACTAACATATATACTAATAATGATTAAGCTTTGAGCCTTGCTAGATACATTATTTGGCCTTACTAGATACACTATTTGGCCTTCACTAGATACACTTTTTTGGCTCTGGTAGATAGACTTGTTAGCCATTGTTGGGTTCTTTTATCTAAGCTTAATTTATTAGACATTTTATTTTAACTTTGCTAAATGTATTAAGATAATTACTTCAGCAGGCACATTATCTTAGCTCTGTTGAATCCATCATAAACACTTTGCTAAACACTGTGTATAGGTTTCTTCTCATCATGAATCTCTACTACATGACAACCTCTAATGTTGTTAGAATATTCTACAATCAATCTTGGCATTGCTAGACACCTCATCACATCATTGTTGGATGCCTTTTATCACCATTAGATATCTCATGCTTGTAATCGCATTGTCACCAGAAGCATATGGCAAACTTAGACACTTTTACAACATGTCACAACTAAACATCAATACTAAATGCTCCCTATTGAACCTTTATGTTGAAAAATCAATGTCTCTCACAAACGGAACATCATTAAGACTCAACAATAGTATTTGTTACAAAAACAAAACACAGAGTATCCACAACCTAAATGCTTTAATGAAATTGATTAGAAAGAGGGAGAGAGATGTATCTTTGTATGTTGTTCCCTACATCACCACAAGCTAATAAGATATTCAACATTTGCACAAATGAGCCATTGTCCTTTTATATAGACAACCAAAGGGTATGAGGCCAAGAGACGCAACCCTTTACAATGAGCACACTTTTTGCAATGGGCTAGACTACGCACACTGTTTGGATTTGATTTGGCCCCATATTTCTAACTCTTTGATTTTCACATGGTCTTGCTGGATGCCGGTAACTAAAGGTTGTACAAATAAAGAGTGGCGGTGTTCATACTAGCAAACATCTTGCATTCGTTAATGGTTGTACGAAAATATTGATTAATCACCTCACAACCATCCTTGACATTGTCGGATGCTCTATCATCTAATTACTTAAAAAGGGGTGGTGGGGTTCTTACACAATGCATAAAATTTTTACTATTGTGAGATTTGGAAGAGATTATTGATAATAATAGCTAGTCTTACCATCAATTTTTTTTTGAAGTGTTGATTTCCAGACACAAAACCAAGACCTATCGCTTTTGTTAGAAGATACGTACTTGCCTTCGCGCCAGGCCTGACCTTATATGATTCAACAATTTATATTCTCTATAAAGGAAAAGTTCTCTCTTCCTGATTTTGCTAATTTCCTCTTTATGTTATCATTCATCTTACTTTACTTATTATTCATCATTCATTAATTGTTAAAAGAGAAACACAACAATAGGAGCCAACTCATCTACTCGCACAACTCCAATTCTAACCACCCACTTATTAAAGCACTAGCCTTATCGAACGCAAAAGCACGTGTGATGAGGCCCTTGCTCTTTTTTTTTTCTTTTTCTTTCAATCTAGTGTCATAAATTTTTTTCAACTCAATATCTTAAAAAAAATTAAATAAAAGAAACCGATGAGTCTTGATAAAGTAAAAAAAAGGTTGGAACATGGTCTTGAAGGAAATATAAAAAGTGGACCAACAAGTTTCTTTTTTTTTTTTTTTTTTTTTTTTGTATAAGTTTGTTTTGGAGACATGGATGAGTAAGAGAGTATCATATTTTATAGGAATTTTAAGTGAAGTTAGAGATAAATTTTTACTAAATTATCCCTAAGTTTGTCCCTATTTATAGTTTCAAAATCCGAATTGGACCATCCAGGTGAACCGAGTTAACTGTGAACCGTTAACAAGTCCAGTTTTTAAAAAAATCTTCATCTTTCTGTGAACCTCTCAAACCGTAGTCAAATCACCTGGTTTTCAAAACCGAACACAAGTTTGACAATCTTTAAGGCCAAGATCTCTCATTCTCACATCAAATCTACTGAGAAAAAAAGAAAAGAAGAAGAAAAGAGTGAGAGGCAATAGAGAGAGAGATGAGCGGAAAAAAAAAAAGTAAAGAGGGTTTTGATAATATTGGGTCAAAATGGCACAATAGCACTATTTACTGAAAAATATATCAATCTATTACTGTTTCAGAAATATGTAAGAATCTACCACTTTTTGGATACTCAAGTTTGGGGAACTTGAGTTTTCCATGGTACTCAAGTTTCATCAAAATTTTTCCAGAAAATTTGAAGGTTATTTTTTCAAAAATCTTGAGTTTATGGAACTTAAGTCCCATAGAGAACTCGATTTTTCCAAACTCGAATACCCAAAAAGTAGTGGATCCCTACATTTTTCCAAAATAGTTGTAGATTGATATATATTTTGGTAAACAGTGGTATTTGACCAATTTAGCCGATAATATTGATGGCTTGGGAAACGTGAGTGGTGTTGGTGTCAAGGAAGTCGATACCGTACCGGTACCGGCCGTACCGGCCGGTACGTACCGTACCGGTTGCATACCGGTATCGAAACATTAACGTTTCGTACCGGTTTAAATACCGGCCGTACCGGCCATACCGGCCAATTTCGGGCAATACCGGCCGGTACCGGGCGTACCGGCCGGTACAGAAAAAAAGTTTTTTTTTTGTTTTTTTTTTTTTAAGTTTTGTAATTTTTGAATTTTTGTTAGGGTAGAATGATAAATTATTTGCAAACTTATTAGTATTATTTGTTTTCTTAGTATGCAATGGTAACTTTTAAGCTTTCTATTTTTTATATTGTGTGTTTTTTTTTCTTTTAATTAATACTAAAGTCTAAAATTATGAATAATTAGTTTTGAATTGAGGAAATATTTTATGGTAAACTTTTATATTTATTATAATATATATACACACACATACATATATATATATATATATTTATTTATTTATTTATTTATTTAAAAATATAAAAAATAGCGGTAAACCCGAAACGGTACAACGGTATTGACCGGTATCCGAAATATACCATACCGCTGGGCAAACCGGTACAGCCTCCGGTACGGTATTGACTCCCTTGGTTGGTGTTGGTGTTGGATGTTTTGAATTATTTATTTTAAACTTAAAAGCAATGTCTCATGAGATCTCATGACTTTTTTTTTTTTTTTTTTAATCCTAAATTCTTTTAGTTAAATTTTTTAAGTCATTATCTTTTAGTAAGAGAATACCTACTAAATCTATGCAATGAATTATAACAAATATCATCTTTATCTTCAATTAAGATATACTTGAACTTCTATAAATATTAATTTAGTCAATATTACATAATTTTACACATTTAAAATATATTTTTGTATTAAATAATTATTAAATTAATTATGACGTCATCACAGTTCGACTTAGATTCTACCTAAGTCCGACCTTAATAAGTTTAAACCTCTCTCTGTTCCGGTTCTTTAAACAATCTAGGTTTCAAAACCATCTAGGTCTAATGGTATCTTTGAACCACATAAAAATCCAGTCCAAAGCGGAGAATCTTGTTATAGATAATATAAATGAAACGTGTTCCGGGTAACAAAAAATGCTCCCAACAAATATTTTTTGAAATTTATTTGTTGGGTGGTACGGACTTGCAGATTTATTTTTTTTTTCCTTAAAGAGTTTCAACTTATGACGTCCACTTCTAATGATAGTTCTTTATCATTAGATCAAGATACCTATCAGTTTTTTGGTGTAGACAGAGATTGAATCTCAAATTTCTTATTCAACCATCAGAAACTTTACCAGTTAAGCTAATTGAAACTCATTAATTAGCGTAATTTATAAGAAACCAAAAGGCAAAGTGAAGGTGTTTTAGAAAGTACTGCACATGCTATTCTTGGGGTATGTGAAACAATCTGCAAAATTTTGTTCATATTTCAGGAGTGCAAGCTGTTTCTTTTTTTGGCTGAGAAGAGGAGTGTAAATTGCTACTGTACTACATAACACAGAATGTCATATTTTGGGCAAAAAAAATTTCTTAATATTTGGTTAATATAGACTTTCATTATCTCATCATTAGGTCTCAAAGTTTTGAGACCAAGATGTGCCCTACTTTTATCCGGTCACCCATTTTCTTGGCTGAGATATGTGTCATTTTAAAAAATGCCTATTTCCAATAACTTATTTACATGACGCGAGATACAAACACAACAAGTTAACTTATTTGCAAAAAATTAAAAGTTAGATTATTTGAAATAAAGTTTAGATAAAAAGTAATATGGGACCCTAAAAAAAAAAAAAACTAACTCTTAAATTTAATCGGTTGCCAAACCCACACCACCAAAAATTAATGTGAAAGCTGCATCATGAAAATTTTTGTTCTTCCACTTAATATATGGAAGCTTTTGGAAAGTAAGGCTTAACAGTTAACATGTGCATGCCACAATATATAATGTTGGTACAGTAGTGGAGAAAGTTGAGGAGCGTCCCACCTTGGTTTTAAGTTCGTGTCTAGCATCATTTCATGTTTGTAACTTCATCTGCATCCACACCTTCTCTATTCATCATAAAAGGAATTCTTGTCTTGAAATTCTCCTAATTAGTTCTAATATCTTTTAATCAAATTTATTGATTACAGATCTTGATGAATTGGTCAATTGTCACTATGAATGCATGCAAATAATTAACTTGAAAAGAAAAGGGATATGGGATTCATTCAGCTAACTTTTTATCGTAATAGAAGAGAGTTGTTGAAATCCTGGTGAATTAGTCTTAAATATTCATGGAAATAATCATTAAGCACAAGAATTTCTTTTAATTTTTCTTTTCTTTTGGGGAGTGTGCATGGGTGGGTTCTTTTGTCATTATGACGCAAGTCACAGAAAATGGTCAAAGGAATTAGTTTAAAGATAATTAGTATGTTGAAACTAATGAATTTCTCATGTGCTTCTTAATGCTATTCCTACATATGATTACAAATATTTCCACGGCCAAACAGAACGAAAAGAAGACTCTCTCAAGAGACATAACAAAAAATATATATTAAAAAATCAAAAACGAAAAAAAGTAGAATTATTCCTAGACAGCTAGCCTAATTATGGCTAATTTGACCACCTTAAACCTAAGGTGTTAAGCCAAGCTACAGTAAGATTATGACTATGGATTCTCATCATATCATCTGTGACCTCTGGATATTTAGCAAAAAAAAAAAAAAAAATTCTGTGACCTCAGGATGACTCTCTATTTATATAAACTAGTGCAAGTATGTGCTAAAAAATATTAAAAAGAAAGGATTGGAAAGGATATTAATGTACTTACATGTTGAATTGTGACCAATTCAATAAAACCTTGTTTGACACAGTGGGAAGAAATGTGCCTAAGTGCTCAGTAGACAATCTCAAGGCTCAAGATAAATTACTGTTTTCAGATTATGCATGTCTCAATTAGTAACAACTTTTTTTCTTTTTATTACTCATGAACATTAGGCTACACATAAGGGGTAGCCTTCCCCTCCAAGATTTTTTTTCCACTCCAAGATTAATTTTGTATCATTTGGAATCTAAGACCCAATAATCTGAGAGAGTACGTAGTACCACCTGAGTAGACGAGCCACTTGGATTTTATATTAGTCTTCTAGAGATAATTTAGGTTTTCCAGTTCTGTGCAGAAGATGATAGTGACTATTGTAATTCATCTTAAATTTCCAGTTCTGTACTGAAGATAATTTATGATACTAGGTTTTTCTTCTTGTTCTTGTTCTTGTTTTCTCTTATTACATGGAGCAAAAAGACCAAAGAGGTATCAGATAATTGTAAATAAGCTGGCGAAAGAAAGATTTATGAAAAAAGACAGTCAGATGGGGCTCTGTAAACATGATTAGTCATAAACAAGGCTGTCCATTTGAAGCCCACAAAGAAAGATTTCATGTTGTAGTTATGTTCCAATGATGATAGGACCATATACTTTGACTGAGAAAAGAAAAAAAGCAAGAGAGAAAAAGGGCAAAATAATAAAAAGAGAAACCCTAATTGCTTGCAAGGCAAAGAATTCTTTGCCCATAATCATGTCGCCTGTACTCATCACGACATTGCCCATCTATGAATTTGATCTTTGCTTGTTGCAATCTAAAGCTGATGCCACATACTCATTATCATTACATTTCTCTAACACAACCCTTTGACGAGGTGGTGGGTCAAAACATCACACCACCACCTCTCCCTCTTCCTCTTCCTCTATGTAGACTGACTTCACAATCTTTAAAGAATTGGCCTAATAAATCTTAATTAAGGCCTCATGAGATTCATAAAATTTTAAATTAAAAATCTTTAGTCAAAGGGCCTAATGGATTCTAATTAAGGCCTAATGGATTCTAATTAAGGCTTCATGAGATTCATGAAATTTTGAATTAAAAATCTCTAGTCAAAGGAATTATTTCTAAAACTCGATTTTTCTTATGGAAACTAAGTTCATCTCAAATTTATCTAATTTTTCATCTTATTCAAAGAATACTAGTTTTGGCCCTGGCCCAATTTTCAATCTCAACTTTAGCACTATCTTTTTACTTGTTAAATAGGGAGTAGAGTTTCATTCCTACTAGTAACATTCAACACAAGAAGGATCCATCTCTCCCATTCTACACAAGAAACTAGGATTCATCTCTTCCTTTCTAATTGTTGGAATTATGGTTATATGAATTAAATTCAATCATTTCATAACAATTAATTTAAGCTAAATTCGTGATTTATTACCGTTAGTATCATGTATATTAGAGACAAGAACCAGTCTGAGTTGAGCTTTCAATTGAAGAAATGTGTAAGATGATAATGAATAGCCATGGCCTATTCCTACTGTGATTCCACAGTAATTTTTATGATTACTCATTGGCCATGGCCCCCATTCAATACAAGGATTAATTGAAGTCAACTTAAACAAGACAATCCTAGTCATCTGATCGTTTACAGCTTTACATCTTCAGTGGACTCCCACTTTCTCATTTTATTTTCTCCTTTACTCTTGTAATGCTTTTTTTTTATTTATTTTTTTTGTCACAATATGGGAAATTGGAATTACACTCTTTTTTTCCCCTAAGGTATTACACCCTCTTTATATACTTGTAATGCCTATATATAGGATTCTTTTCCATGATTAGACTGCATATCTTACTAGATCAAATTGGATGAAAACTTTATTCATGCACATCATACTAGATATGAGGGGTTGAAATTAGGAATCCACTTGTTAAAAAGTTGGTGGTGAGGTTATATTTTATGTATCTAATCTGTTTACGAAATAAAAGCATTTATACTTTCTAGGTATGCCATGAGGATTTTTGGGTCACCTTTTTTTATCTGGGTGCTAAAATCATCAATTGTCCATGACTTTCATGGGCTGAGTTTTCTTCTAAAATAAAAAAGTGACCAAAAACATCATCATTTCTGCTAAGAAATTAGTCACCACTACATACATTCTCTGATATTCACCTCCCCCCCCCCCCCCCCCCACCACTCTATGGCCCACCCAGCTCCCCTGGCTCCAGTTTTTCTATTTTTCCATTATAACTCCTCTCCTATTTTTCCATCAAGTAAAACCTAATTTTCTTGCATTTTCTTTTTATCACCTTTGTTACTTGAGAGAATTAAGTTTTCTATTCTTCTTCTTCTTCTTCTTCTTTTTTATCATTTTTTGGCTAAATGAGTCCACGATTACATTTTTTTTCATGATATATACAACTGAACTGGTAAGGAAATATATACATATATGGCGTATACATACATTATTTAACATATTTCACAGACCATTCTTTCCATCAAAAAAATATTTCACAGACCATTCTAATGTCTATTTTTTGACCCCTTTTTCGGCCTGAAGATAGAACCTCCTTTTTGACTTTATGATAAGTATATGAAGAATTGCAATAGACAAAGGGAGAAATGAAAGGTTTTGTATTAAGTAAACATGCAATTTGTCAATTTCTTACTATTATGGCGCTAAGTTTTCACATGAAAAAACCATATATGAACTAAAATACATAATTCAGCCACGGCAACAGTCTAATCATACGTCTCATATCAGACTGTTCAAAGATTGGATTTATTCTTCATAACTTTTAAGTTATTTTATTCGTCACGTTTCCTTCTAAATACATTATATTATCTGTCCCTATCATTGATGAAATTCTACATCTAAATGCCAGAAATGCATATCATAAACTGAAAATCTCAATCAAACCTTGTAATAACCAAAGGCAAACAATTTATAATATAGAACATTTACTTACAATTTCTAATGGATAAATGGATCATTTCTCAATTATTGGCTTTTTTATTTAATTTTTTTCATAGGAATTATAAAACAAAAAAATAAAAATAAAATAAAATAAATAAAGTGCGATTGTATCACAGTACAAATAATTTTATATAATAAATTTGTTTTAAAAAATTAGTGTTATATAATTTTATATCATATTTATTTTATTCAAAACTTATATTAATATTTATCATATTACATAATAAAGTTGTTCCTTACATGTTGTCATGGTTGTATCAAGTAGATATCATCTCCTTTTGTTATTATTCATTAAAAATAATGTGAAATTCTATTGCAAAAATTTCAAAAAGTTTTTTAAAAAAATCACTTTGATTAAAATCTTAATACCAAGAATTTTTTAATTTTCTATTATTTTAATAATGTAATCTACAACAGTTTTTTTTATTCTAATAATAAAAACTATTTTGTATACGTCATACTTGCATGATGTAGCTTAATGTAAGTATTACAAATTTTATAAAGTAACTAGATGATATCCCGTGCGATGCGCGGACTGCTTTACAATTTAATTTGAAATCATTTTTATGTATATTAAAATCTTCATATAATACTTAATACTTATTTTTTTGTATAATATTTATGTTTGCCCACAAAATTTTTAATTTTGAAACTTGATTTTCTTAATTCATATTTTCTTTAAAAAAATTCTAGAGTAAAATATCATTTTCGTTCCTAAACTATCACAAAAGTTCGTTTTTCGTCCCTAAACTTTCAAAAATTCTATTTTCGTCCCTAAATTATCACAAAAGTTCGTTTTTCGTCCCTAAACTTTCAAAAGTTCTATTTTCGTCCCTAAACTTTTCCAAATGTATTGATTTTCGTCCCTCCCACATCAGCACTCTGTCAAGCCACGTCAGCACTCCGTCAGATGGAGGGACGAAAATCAATACGTTTGGAAAAGTTTAGGGACGAAAATAGAACTTTTGAAAGTTTAAGGACGAAAAACGAACTTTTGTGATAGTTTAGGGACGAAAATAGAACTTTTGAAAGTTTAGGGACGAAAAACGAACTTTTGTGATAGTTTAAGGACGAAAATGATATTTTACCCAAAATTGTATAACACTGTAAGATTATAATATATTATAATATTTAATATTAAAAATAGATTTTATTTTTCAAACTAATTAAATGATTTTGAAATCTACAAATAAGAATTTAAAGTATATAATACTTTTATATCCTAAAATTACATAAATTTTAGCAATCTACCAAACATTTTCTCAACCACTCTATTCTTATAACCAAATATAGAGACTTTGATCACAAACACCCAATTAATTATCTCAATGAAATTAAGGAAATCATTTGTAAGTACCAACATAAAGAGAACGTGATTAAACAAAGAGAAATTTGCTAAAAACACATTCATTTATCAAAATTCAATAGTCTTTAGTTGGGCTTTCGTATCCTTTAAAAAAAAGCGAAAAATACTTTTAAATCACCATCAATTTTTGTTTTTATCATTATGGCTCACACCGCACAAAATAGCAGTAAAATAAACTTACAAATAAACATATAAATTATGAATTCTAACACAAAATTTTATTTAAAAAATAGGTAACTTCATAAACAATCAATTAGAATGTTTCTTTTTCTTTTTCTTTAGTTTTTTTTTAAAAATACATTTATAACTTTCCCAAACCAAAATCTCAAACACCCAAAGACTCCAAGCGAATCATAATCTTCACAAAGTCTACAATGTCTGACTTGAACATTAAAATCGTAAGCCACCGTCACTGAGTAAAAAATGCAAGCCCCCTTCCTTGGTCATAGCCTACTCATACGGGTTACAATCAAAGGATACTACAATGTTGGAGTTATGTAAGTGTCGTTGAAAGGTTGAAAGTAAATGACATCATTTTTTTGTCTAAGTGTGTTTGAGATGGGATGGTATGAAAGGCTATGGACATGTGTATATAAAGGAGTAGAAGTGAAAAGGGTGAATGGATATGCAAAGAGTTTTTTGTGTATGTGAGAGATGAAAAGTCTTGAAACATTGAACCAAATGAAATAAATAGTAGTCTTAAAACATTGAATAATAATGTAATAAAAATAGTCTTGAAACATTGAACCAAATGAAACAAATAGTAGTCTTAAAATATTGAATAATAATGTAACAAAAATAGTCTTGAAACATTGAATCAAAGGAAATAAATAATAGTCTTAAAACATTGAATAATAATGTAACAAAAATAGTAGGCTTAAGGGTATTTCAATTCTCTTCATAAAGTGCGCCACATGGCAGAACCTCATGCTCTCTCGCATGAGGTCTTTGCTTTTATATATATATTGATTTGCCATGTGCTCAAAATAAGTATTGTGGGAGGGGTAGAATCCAAACACCAATTAGCACCAACTAGGCCCGACTCGTGGAAAAGGGAGTCTCATCCTCCCAATGGTTCTAATTCATTACAATGGTAAGAGACCAAATGTTGAAACCAAGGAAGCCGACCATTCAAGGAGTCCGAAGAGTGAGGTTCCTCAGAAGGTTTTATACAAACCACGGAGAATGAGGGACAAAATGTCAAAGAAGAAGAAGAAAGAAACGTGCAAGTAAAGAAAAAGGAAGATGCCCAAATAAAGTACCTATCACCTCCGCATTTGTGTTAGAACTCATTTCCCTCTCCCTTGTGTGTGTGTTTCTAAAAAAAAAAAAAAATTACTTTCGCATTCAATGTACTGCACTAACTCAGCTGGCCACATTAATAGTGAAATTACCCTTTAACAGTGCCCTCATAGCTTGCAGCACGTTCCACCACATCCAACAAAGCCCTGATAGGACAAGTATCCAAATGAAGATCCCTAGCTGTACAAGTGGAGGGCTGAGATGCACCTCAAATAGATATATAAGGAAATGGAATTCCTCCAAAGGGAGGGAGGAAAATCAGAAGGAGAAAGAGATATTGTGCATCAACATTCTATAACCAAGACTTGAACAGTATATGAACTAAACATCCTCAGATTAGCCCAAGGAAGAGATAAACATTAAAATCTTCTTCTTTGTTTCAAATTATTTGTTGTTTTTACTATTGAACATGAAACTAGACCATTAAAGCGTATGCAAGCTAACCTCGGAACCCCACTTTCTACAAATTAATTGTATCGAACTATATCATATCAACTTTCTGCCCATTCAGGGTTTGCAACTGATATTTGTTCCTCTACAAGTACATTAAAAAAATATTTTTATTAATTTTATTGTATGCAAGTACATTAAAATTATTAACATAGTTTAATTACTCTATTATCAAAGGTTCAATAAAATTATAATATTATTTCCACTAGAATTCAATTCTTAAAACTTTCAGAAAATTAAAAAGGGAGGTTCATTATTTATTCCAAATTAATTTTATAATCTATTGCAATCTTTGAATTTTGAAAAATATTTGGTCTTAAACTATGTGTGCGTTTGTCAAGTATGTTAAAGCAATTTTTTTTATACTATTTATTTCATTTTTATGCTTTTATTATATTATTGAAATATTTTTTTCAGTTTATATCATTCTTAATTAAAACGTGTATTGTTGGACATGGTACAAGTAAAAATATTAAGTTTGAAACACGGCTATAGAGCTGATCTTTGGACTGCGTTTGCTAAACGTGGCTGGTGCAGCTGTGTTTTTAACAAACGTTGTTCAAGGAGAGTCTATAGCTGCGTTTTTTGTAAATGCCGCTTAAAGAAACGAAGCTAAAGCTCCCGTTTTTTATAGTGAAATAAACTACAGAATTTTTACACGGTTTACACATCATACAGATATATGGTTTAAAGAGCAAATTGCACAAACAAAGTTTTCAAATTGCAAGAATTAAGAACCAAATAAATTGCCATGTATACACTACCCGTGACAGCCATGTAAGAGAGCCATTTGATTGTTGAACATGGTGGCATTCATGGCCACACCTTGGAGTTCTCACACTTGTTGTAATTAAGGGTTGACTGTGTGTATAATAAGAAAGAAAAATATGCTAAAAATATGCCAACAATATATGTTAACAATCCCCCAAAAATAAAACTTAAGCTTGCGTGAAATAAGACAACTTGAGTTTGGAGATGAGATCGATGATCACGCAATGAAACTTGTTGAACATAAGGACAAGTTGGTCTACAAAGGAAACATATAGCAGATGAAGGCTACCCTGTTGAAGATGATGACGGATAAATTGGAAATCGATCGCAGTATCTTCAATGTGATCATGGAAATGTCGATAGCGCTATGATTGTTATAATGGTTAGGAGTGCTAGTCGTTTAAAAAGCACACATATCAACTAAAAGCCATTGAAGCCACAAAAAATTAGTAGCATCAGCTTGGTACTCAACTTCGATACTAGATGGGGAGATTAACATATTATTTCTTGCTATTTTAGGATATGAGGGAGGTGCCAAGCAAGAAACAATAACTAGTGGTGTAGCAATGATCTCTAGGATCATCAATCCAATCTACATTGGAATAAGCACACAATTCAAGAGAGGACTTAAAAAAAAAAAGTGGAGGCCAGGTAAAAGGGTCACCAATATATAATGCATAATGTGAAGAACAATCGTATAGTGAGCAGATCTGATAGCGGTCATAAATTGGCTAACCAAGTGAACTACATAGGAAATGTCAAGCTGTGTAACAATGAGTTACTATAATCAAGTCAACTTTGTAAAAAATATCAAAATCATATTCAACTTAATAGAGATAATATCCATTGAAGGTGGAAGTGACCCCGAGTCTGAGAAATTAGTTCAGAGTTCCCACATATTTCATTTTCATTTCAAATTTATGGCTAAGAAAAGTCTGAGGACCTCGTAATTGTGTAGTTTCATCACGGTAACAATTATAAAAGGAAACTACATTAAAGGCCAAAGTGTTGGATTATGTGAAGCCTAGTTATGTTTAATCTAGATTATGACCCAATTTAATATAAAAGTACTATGGTTTTTTAATGGGATTTTTCCTGAGGTTTAGTCTATGGAGCGAGGGCTTGAAAAAAAATTTGCCAATTTTTTAGCTCATTGTGAATCTTGTATGCAGGATAGAAATATTGTTATTTCAAAATAGGAATTGGTGTATTGTTTTGAGAGAGAAAACTGTAGTGCTACATTTTGTATTTTTTTTCCTTGTAAATAGTGAAATCACTGTAATTCTGTAGACGTAGGTAAATTGCCGAACCACATAAATATTATCTTATGTGATTGTTTTCTTTGTTGCATATTTTTTTCCTCTATTTTGCATCTCACCAATTTGGGGATTTCGTATATATTCCTAACACAAAGGCCACAATAACAAGGATTTTTTTTATGCTAATTAAGTTAAAATAAAAGGAACCAATAGGAAAGAACAAATGATCTTTACTAAATAGATAAATGATAATTTTTCTTGTTATGTATCTACATGGACATGATAAATCGACACTAATGGTATGAAGTAAGAGGAAATAAGATTTATAAAGAAATGGAATAAGAACAGTATTTTACTTCTTTAAATTATATGACTAAAAAGGACCCCATATATAGACTGTATTGATGTCTTCTTTTTGTTCGTTGGATGTTCTTGGACCTTAGTAAAAAGCAATGTTCTAAGTTTTGATAATGTGGTAAATTAAAATTTATCTTTTGATAGTAGGTTTTAGGCCTAAATACCAAAATACACTTTTTGATTGTGTGCAACTAAGGTATAATGATTATCTGAACTAAATTACTATTTTTTTTTTTTATAATCTAATAGTTACAATAGATGATGAGGAATTGAAAATATCATAAGGAACTAGTCGAACTACTCGGCTCCTAGTGACATTACCACTACTTGGACCTATGAAGCAAGACTAGGTATCCAGCTATAGAAAATTAGTAAACAATTTTGAATAGTAAACCAAGGTTTTCATAGTATGATTATAGAAATATAATTATACAGAACGTGTATTTCTTAAATTATTTTTGTTTCAAATGCTAAATGTCATATATATATATATACACACATATAACATATAATATAATATACATATTTTACTAACTATGATTTTTATTATATTATTTATTACTGAGGATTTTAGCTTAAAAAATACAAATTGATTCACCCAATGGGGAACGTGCATGGATAATTTAAAAATTATGAGTAATAGAAAACCAGAAAAAAAAAAATCACTTCATTTTAGCAAAATTTGACCATATTAAAATTAACAAATTCAACTAAAAGTTCTGTAAATCAATTAGTACTTGGTGTTCAAACAGAGAAGTTCAAGTTTTGATACACATTCCCAACTATCAAATAAAAGAATCAGGAAATTTATGCAATTTTTTTTTTAAATCCATAATTATTCTCATAAATTAAAATTTTCCATCCTATCTCCATGATTTAGAGAATATAGATGACCTTTTTGGTAAAATCCTCAGCTCAAAGTCCTCCCAAACAAAGCATTAATTTGCAAATGAATGCAGATGCAAAGAAATCACTTTTTTCGTTCAAATGTCCCACCATGTCCCTGGACAACTTTTTTGGGGAAGGGTAAAATATACTAACATAGACCTTGGGTAATTTTTATTTTTAATTTTTAATTATTTTTAGGAGAGGTAATTTTCACTTTGGGTATAGGAGAGTGAGTCGTAGAGCACACAGAAGACATAGGAAAGATCCTTTATATGAAAACAAAGTAAAACCCAAGAAAATGATTTATCTCACAAGACCCAAGATTGATAAAGGTTGAGAGGTAGCTTAGCTAGGGAAGCTTTCAGTTTGGGAAACTGAGAACCCACCTCCCTTTCTATCTCTCAGCCTCTCTTTCTGTCTCATTCAGGCCATAGAGCTTTCCCCAAAAGAAATTTTTTAGGCTCTGAAATCAGTAGTAAAGAGAGTTTCCCAATAACAAACCCTGCACCATATTTTTATAGAAACCAGGCAGCAAACCCTATGCATTTTGACTCTCTCAAGTCTAACCCTCTCATTGACTATAGCCTAAGCTTCAAACACCAAAGCTCTAAAACCAACAAAATCCAAAAAGTTTCTTCATAAAATAAATATTCCTCAGTCATTTCAGCACAACCCCACCATAAAAAACACCACCCCCCAATCTTTGGTCTTATAAGAGTGAAAAAGAAGAGAGTAGAGAGTACTCCATGCCATGATTTGGGTTCTGAGAAAGAAGCAGATGGGTCTGAGAACAGAGTTGGCATGCTTGTCTCTGCTTCTGCTGATGCTACTACAGTTTGAGACTCCATGTTTTGCTGCCGGGATTGGAAGATTTACCAGATTCAAAGTTGGGTCTAGTTCTGAGCTCAATCCTGCTAAACCTCATGGTGGATTTAAAGGAAATGCAGACAAAGATAGTGAAGGAATTTTTGGTGCTGAAAAGAGAAAAGTCTACACAGGTCCAAACCCACTGCATAATAGATAAAGTTTGTAGAGAAACCTAGTATGTTTTCTATATTTCAAGCTATGAAATCTTTCTTGGCCTACTTTCCATTTTTGTCCTCTTTTTCTTTTCCTTTATTTTTCATTTTTTTTGGAAGCATTTTTATGCTTGAGGCCTTTCAATATTTCAAGTAATCTTACAGATGTATATGAAAGTTTAGTTTTGAGATTTTGGTGAGGAAATATACTTATTTGTTAATAATAATATATTGGATATTGGAAGAAGTACTTTTTCATGAACATTAATGCCATTAATGGGGTTGTTGGTGTTAATGAATATTGTCCTGCTTTTGCTTTAGTTTGTTGGTGGTGTTACTCTCTGCAATTGCTCTTTTATAGAAATGATCATGTTTTTCAATGAGCTTTTTACTTTGTTCTTACTGAGATAAATAGGTTTTCCTTCTCTTCCAGATTTAGTACTGCATAGAGAGAAATTTGTTTGCAGCTGCGCATGTGCGTTATGATTTATGATGCATGTGTGTGTGTTCACATTCACATATATATAATATTCCTTGTATAAAGGATGCATAATGTTTGCAGGAGAAAGTCGGTTTTTTAAATTTGTTTCTTTGAAACAGTTTTTTCTTTTTCTTTTTTTAATTTTTAAAAACACATTAGAGAATTTAGTCAAAAACAAATTACAGACATATGCTCCATGCACTACTATAGATGGCCACACATACACACACGTGTATATATATATATATATATATATTTCATCGAGAATTCTTTGAATATTTGACTATTTCTTAATTAAAATATAATATTTTTCTCATTCTTTTACTATTCTTCAGGGAGATGTAATTCTTCTAACTATTCTTTAGGTATGTGTAATTCTCCTATTTTACCAAGTATATATCTAGGACCTATGTGCATATATGCATCTCTCTCTCTCTTCAATAATATAAGATGATTTGTGCCATAAATTTGCATATTTATTTACAGTTTTACATTTGAAAAATAATCATTAAGTGAGCTGAAGCTGAGTAACATTCGAGCGGTCTACAGTGACCAAGTCATATTAATTTCTCTGTCTTGAATGATTATGAGGCGACCCCACTGTAAGTTTGATTTTGATTCTTTGCCAGCCATATGTCCACTATTATATAACAAGCTCTCTTCAAAGTAATAATCTTCATATTTTACACAATCATTTGTGGAAGTGACCCCTTTTGTAACATGCTTTGTTATGAACTATGGGCTTCTTGTTTTCCTCTATAATCGTAGATGATGTTTTGTGTAACAAAGTGAAAGCAGTTCGTTTCTTAGTTTTACTGCTAGCTCTTACTGTAGATAGTATTTTTGCGATATATAATATAGAAAAGAGTTTTGCTTCAAAGAAAGACATCAAAATCGACATTGTAATGACAGGGTGGTTAAAAGTACACATAAAATTTTGTTTGTTGGGTTCTGTAAATTAAGGAAAAGTAGCCAGAGGAGCTTTTGAAGATTTTTCTATCATTTTAGAACTTTTGTCTGTGTTTATTTCATTTCCCTGATTGTAAAAAGCTTGGAAAGTACATTTTATTTGGGGAATACAAAGAAACTTTCAACTATTTTTTTCCCTCCTATAATTTTTTTTCTAAACTATTTTTTTTTTTCCCATATGAGACAAATGAATAGAACCCATTTATTTTTTTGATAAGGCAAAATCGGAGATCACATATTCTATAAGATCTTCATCCACTCCTTCTCTATTCATTATAAAATAAGGAATTCTATCTTGTTCTAAAATTCTCCAAATTCGTCCTAATATCTTTTAATCAAATTTATTCATTAAAACTCCTAAATTAGTCACTGTGACTTGCATGCAAATAATTGGAAAAGAAAAGGTATGAAATCAAATGTTAAACATGCATGTATCAAGGAATTAATAGTTTATCTAAAGATGGAAGAGGGTTTATTACCTCTCTTTATGTAAGTTAAATATTATGTCTCCAATTATTTTACCCACCAAAAAGTTGAATCACAATTTATCACACACCACAAAGTTATAGACTACAAAGCAAAAGGTCGCTTTCCTATAGGCATGACAAAAATGTCGCAGTTGGCATAGAGTAGAGTATACATAATTCATAAGAACACCCATTTCAAACGCTTTGATACGAAATTCTATAAGGAATGGACCCATCTCACCTTACCTGCTTTTAATCTGCACAAACATGGCTTTGTGATAGCCTTCACCAATTGGTTGCTATAGTAGCTGCAGCGCCTACAATTAAAAGGAAACGTAGAAAGAACAAAAATCATATTGCTATAACTTATGAGAAGTTAAAAGGTGGAAGAAATTGACCATTCAAAACATGTGACTAGATCACTGGAAAAAAGAGGGTCCATACTCATACGGCATAAAATCATATATAAGATTATCCTTTCTTCATGTATACGGCATTAGATATGGAGGGATTTTGTTTTTATTTTACATTGTGTAATTTTTCACATTTCTTTTTGTATTATTACCTAGTTTGTAAGCCAGGGAACCTTGTTCTATCTTAGGACCATTTATAAAAATAACAAGGTGCTCAGGGAAAAAGACAATGGGTGCAAGGAAGAATTGACTTTATTTGCTTGGTAGGTGCGCGTGGTGCGTGGTGCGTGGAGGAAAAAATCAAGTTCACTTTTATAAGAATAATTATAGACACAACACTTTCTACTTTTTTTTTTACTTGTTTTGTTGGCAAGTTTTTATCGATTATCACATTATTATGGGATCATTAACACTACTTCATTATTTATCTTTAACAACTTTTTTTTTTGAGAAAAATTTATCCTTAATGCCTCAACAATTGGGAGAAATATTATATATATAGGCTTCTTTCTTGTTTTCAAATTATAGAATATTTTAGGATTATAAAATGCTTTCCGGGAATTTAGCTAGTTTCATGACCCAAAAGGACAAAGAAAATATTTCCAAAATGAATTAATCAAAATTATCATTGCAAGTTGCAACAGGCAAACCTCTCTCTTTCTCTCTCTCAAGAAGAGAAGTGAAAATTTTTATTACAATAATTGTGTATTATAGTAGTTGTTACATATTATGTAAGGTACTTTTTTTAGAGAAATTATGTAAGAGGTACCTAGAAAGGTTAGGTGGTGAACTTTAAAAAAGAAATAACTTCTTATAAAATATATTAGATAGATTAAGAATATATATTATAAAATATATTAGATAGATTAAGAATATATATGATGCAACCATTCCTAGTGTGAGAATAAGTAGAAACATCTGAAGTTACAATTGAGATTCTTATCAAAATAGGTTTGAATTAAGGATATATCAACATTAAGTTCATATCTTTTTGCACTAGTATTGAATAAATTCACATGATCAATTCTAGATAAAGTCGGTTGGTGTATACTTTTTGCAAGTGCTACAGTTTTAGTCGATGAAACTAAACATTATACAGTTCAAAAGGATTTGTAACACTTGTGAACATGTGAAGAAAAATAATTGTTTTTGAAACTACTTGAATAACTATAACTTGGAAAGTTCCACCAAGAGAAATTGATCTCGGTCGAGCAAAACAATAATTGAACCCCGAAAGTTCGCATGTTTCTTGCTCGATTGAGAATATTAGACTTTGATTTTTCTAATTCCAATAGGAATAGAAGGTTGTATTTTTTTTTTAACCTACCTATGGAATACAAGTGAAGCATGATTAATTTTTTAAGCCAAGAAGGTTGACGTCCCATTGAGCATCTTAAGAGCCTACCCTTGTTTTCAAAACCCAAAACTCTCCTTGTCTTAGTTCTAGTTCTTGGTCTTGCTCCCGGTCCCCATGTTATACCTTTAACCAATAACTTAAATATTCGTGTTTGTAGAAACCATAGAGTTCTCTGCCTTGCATCGATGCATGCATTGAGATTCTGGAATTTCGACTTGAAGCGGACATGTCATTCATGAAGTTGTCTACTGGATCAAGTATAATCTAAATACAAAAGTTTTGAGACTTAGTATGTAAAATCCTTCTTTTATAGTGAATTTCTTTAGGATTGACCAAATTATATGAAAGTTTTTATTTATATAATTATTTGAAAGTACAAAAATTATTAATAATTTTTCATGCAAGCCAAATGATAAAAAAATTATTAAAAAAAATAAAAAGGTTTTCTAGCTCATTTTCAAGATCGCAATCAAACAAACAAAAAATTACCCAAAAAAAAAATGAGTTAAGTTTATTTAAAGAGATTAAATTCAATAAGAACGTAGTGTAAAAGCCTATGTTTACGCCATCCAAAAATATTGTGCCATGTCAGATTTTTTAAAATAATTGTAAATAAAATATTAAGCCGTAATACACACAATTACTACCTATTTCAGTAGAATAAAACCCTAGACTAAACTTCCTTTAGAACCAATGCACCTTGGGAAGTTGCCAGGAAACAATCATTCTCAACCAAGCTTCAAGGTCCTCGTGCAAGCCTATCTAGCTCGATCAAGTGATTTCATCAATGCAAGCGGCAAAGCAATCATAATTTTTGCTCAAAGGTGCATCAGTTGTCTCTATTGAAACAGGACTTCAAATACATCAAGTTTAAAGGTTCATTTGCTCATTTTCCCAAGCCACCACAATCTACACTTCAATTGAATCTTTGATAATTTTTTAAAACAACGAACACAAACCCATGTGAATCATTTGCTTGATACTTTCTTGGTTGAAAATGATTGGTTCCCAACAACTTCCCAAGGTGTATTGGTTCTAAAGGAAGTTTAGTTTAGGATTTTAACTTTTAATCTACTGAAATAAATAGTAATTAATTGTGTATATTACGGTTTAATATTTTATGCACAATTATTTTTAAAAATCCTACGTGGCATAATATTATTGGATAGCGTAAATATAGGCTTTTACACTACGTTCTTATTGAATTTAATCTCTTATTTAAAACATACTTAAGATTCATCAGTTATAACCAAACCTACTGCAGTGAGGAGCTACTATGAAGAGTTGATTGCTAAATGATTTCAACATCTGTGGGTTCATGCCTTCACTGAATGCAAAAACAAGGAGTGTTAATAATCAGTACCAGTTTAGTACACTAACTTTGTCCCTCTGACTTGACTTCTGCAGTGATTTTAATGAAAAATCTTGTGCCAAGTTGGCAAGTTTTGGCACCAAAATTCAATTCATTTATGAGTTCATTTTATTTGTTGTTCTTTTGGGAACCAAAGACTGAAGATAGGACAGGACAGGAGCTCATATAAATTAATCTTAAGGACTTGCGCAGGTCCTGAGGACCATGTCCACCATTAATAAGATCCAGAAACTACCAAACTGCAATACAGTGTAAAAACTATTCCAAAGCACACAGCACCATCCAACAAAAGCTTACAAAGAGATTTGAAAACTCTTTTAACGCCAGTGGCGGAGGGAGGGGGCCATGCCCCCCGGGTTTTCCTAAATAACCCCCCTCTCCCACTATTTTATTAAAAAAATTAAATTAGTTCAATATTATATATAATTGCCCCTTCACTTTTAGAAATAAAATTATACATGTCATTTTTTTTCCCCCTTACAATATTCACTTTTTGCGACATATAACTCGTTAACCTTCTTCTTCTTTTTTCTTTTTTTTTTCTAAAATTTAATAGTTTAGGGAGGAGAGATTTGAATCATAAATATTTTCGTTGAAAACATTAAAAAATGCAAACCAATTAAGCTATATGACTCTTAGCTAACTTACTTAAAATTAATTGAGTTGCACACATGTTATGCTCTAATGTGTGATATTTAATTTATCAAATAAAAAATCTTGATTTAAAATGTTTTAAGAATATTACTTATGATTAATAAAATTTAAAGACAATTATACATTACTTGATGAAAAGATTTTTTTTTTTAATAATATAAAATTTACTTTTATACAAGAAAATAATATTCATATAATAAATCATGTTAAATACATATTTCGAGTATAAATTATTCAAACATAAATGTGTGTTATTTTGTGAATCTAAGAATTATTAATAACTAATTGGTATTTTGGTCTAATGATAAAGAATAATCATTAGGAGTAGATGATAGATTGAAACTCTCTTAATAAACAAAAAAAATTATTAATAATTTAATATATTTAGTTTGGTCCCCTACAAAAATTTCATGGTTATTCCATGACTTAATGTTACTTAAGCATTTAAAATGAGAATGATGAAGTAACCAGCGATCACCAAGTAGTCTAAGGGCCCAATCATAACTTGGCATTAACCACCCCCTCTCTTATTTTTCTTTTTTCCACAAGTAATAAAACCCATTACCAATTAATGATTATTCAGTGGTCATACACGGCTTAGCAGCATTCCATCCAGGGGTGTTCATCAGTCAGCATGGTTGGTGATAGGCCAAGAATGTATTGACCCCTTTAGTAAAATTAATCAATTAATTAACCAAGTGAATTAATTAGATTCAATTACATGCATTAAGCGTGGTAGCACAAACAAATCACCAACTAAGTTAAATGCAGCGGGATAAATTTGACAAGGTGATTTGTTTACGAATGAGGAAAACCACCGAGGCAAAATCTCACTGGGTGAATTTAAGGTCACCACTTCCAAGAATCCACTATTATCAAAACAAGCAGTTACAAGTAAAACAAATTCTAGTACCTAATACCAACCTACAATTGAACCCTTATCCCAATACTTAATTGGACTTGTGATATAGTGACAATCTCTCCTTTCAATGCATAGCTCCCAATACGTGACTAACCAATTAATGCACGGATTCAAGCACGTGACTAACGCACAGATCCAAGTACGTGACTAACGCACCAACTTGAGGAAGATGTTGGCTGCAAAGTTCTTCTGTTCATCCAACGATGAAGATCAAGAAACTCCTTGGTTACAAAACTCTTGACGCAAAGACGCAGCAACTTCTACAAGGAATATGATGAACTATGGCAAATTCTGTTTTCAGTCACAATTTGCATGCATAATCAATTTGCATTGAGTTGTATCACTTTGCATCACTTGAGACTACTTTTAAAATAATCCTTATATATGTCTAGGGTTGTGAGAAAAGAAACCATACACAATTACGCATAGATATGCGTGAAATCAGATCTGAAAATCTGAATTTCGTAATTCTCGATAGATACAGTTTCTGTCGAGCTGCTGTCGAGATCCATTATTAAACCTCAATGGATATGAATCTATCGAGTTTTAATGAACAACGCTTCTTCATTTGTTTCTTGGACATATTTGCATAGTTTCAATATTAAACTTGAACTCTTGTTCCTTGAAGTACTAAACTTATCCTAGATCTACTCAATTACAAGAACAACACTTCTTCACTTGTTTCTTGGACAGATTTGTATAACTTCAATATTAAACTTGAACTCTTGTTCTTTGCATCCTAGATTTACCCAATTACAAGTAAAGTACGTTTTGTCAAAGGATTATCCAATTTACATAGCATATCTCTGTAACAAGTTCCACATATGTCCTAACAGTTGGTATTTAGGATCTTTCAATGCACTCACTCATCCTTAGTTTTTAGAAAAAATGTTAATTGACCACCACACCATGATTGTCGGTCAACTAATGGTTTCTATTAGTTTTTTTCAGCAACCAAACATTGGCAAGCCAGAACTTAACTCAAAATGGATATGCGTATGCATGTGCACTTGAACACACACACACACACACACACACACATATATATATATATATATATGTGAAAGTATATGAAAAAAAAAAAATTTAATGTGAATCAATTAATCAACAATATGAAAGAAAGTGATATTTTGATGTAAGGAAACTCTCAAATCAACAATAGATTTATTTTTTTATTTTTTTTATGAGAAAATAGATTTATTATATTTTGTTTATTTACTAACTCACAAGACCATTTTGAGTCATTTTGGCTAATGTCGGCCAAAATTTAAATTTCAAGTAGAATGGAATCTGCCTTGATTTTCTTTAATTCTTTTTTTCTTTTCTTTTCTTTTCTTTTTTTCCTCGATTTCTCTACCTTTCTAGCTGACTTTTCTCTACTTTTTACCTCTCTCTCTCTCTCTCTCACATCACTAATCACTCTCATCTCACTCTTTTTGTATCTTCTTTACTCTTTCTCCTCTCATTCTCACTCTAATCATTCTCTTTCTCCTTATTTTCTTTGTTATCTCTCTCCGTCACACCACTATCTACTCCCCTTTCTCGCGGTGAGAACAAACTCTAACATTGTCATTATTCTTTTTGTTTTTTCCTCATCCCCCATCCATCATTTATTATCTTAATTTATTTTATATTTTAAGTATATTTTAATTGTGATATATATGTAATAGTATATTATTAATTGATTTAAGATATAGTATTGACTTTTTGATGGACAAGGTATAGTATTGACTTGATAAATAAATATATACTCCAAAATGGTATATCATTACCGAAATATATCTTCCGAATAGATAAACCAAAACAAGCACCAAAACAGACTTAACAACTTTGATTTGTTAGAACCCAACTTACATAAAATTATTTTATTAGGTAATCACTACAAAATTTATTACTTATTACACAAATTTATGCAAATTAATTAATTATTACATAAATAATTTGAGGCTTCATTAATTTGGGTTTTTAAGCCAAAATACATTGACCTCACTGAAGGTTTTTCAAAAAAGAAATAATATGTCTACAACATTTTTACAACAAAAGTAATCTTAATGTTAGTTTCAAATTTAAACCAATAACAACTAACTACCTGTGATTTGTTGTAAAATTATTGTAGACGTAGCATCTCTCTTAATCTACCCTTTTTCTTTATTATTACTTTAGAAAGTTAACAATAATATGTTCATTTTTTCCCCTTCCACTAAAACTCTAACAATCATGATTTCCCCCTTATTTTTTCTTACCACCTTTTTCTTTTATAGGCTTTGAACCTTAAATGACATTGATAAAACAGAAAGGGGAAAAAAAAAAATTTCTTCTATTTTTTTGAATGAATTTTGACATATAAAAAATTAAGTTCTCAAAAAAAGCTCTAAATTAAAATAATAATAATAAATCAACTAACAGGCCTAGTAATTATAGAAACAATGTAATTTTTTTTTTCATTTGTTTCTCAACAATGCTCTTAAAAGTTTTTTATCATTCATAATTTTGAAAACTTCATTAGTTTCAATAGAATTTTTTTATTCACTTTGTTAGACAACTTAGTAAATTATATTGCAAATGACAATTTTAAGAATTCATTATGAATATAATAATAGATGAATTTTATTTAATGAAATATTGTCATTGAGTTTTATTTTATAAATTTTGAAATATACTGAGTGTTTTTTTTTTTTTTATTGGGTACATATCTAATATCAAACTGCACAACATTTATATAATCATTAAAATTTAAAAGATGATAAGTTCTCTTCAACAGTTATATATGTGTGTAGTGTATAACTTTTGTAACTCACCCTCTCAAAGAAAAACTCGTAGGACCAACCCAACCTCAAGTGCATTTAAGGATGTTTTCAATGCTCCATTTTATTTGGAGTCCATGTAAAGGCATCACCTACCTTTCTCCGACCATCAACTAATCATTTTTCACAGATATCTGTGGTCTTTTTTGAAGGATTATTGGGGGATTTGAAGTAATGAACAATTCAATAGGACAATGACTTCCTTACAAAGTTATATATATATATATATATATATATATATGATATTAAAAAAGAGAAGTTCCAAACTTTTGAGACAAAGAACAGACGATCTGGGGAAATGACATTCTGACGAATATTCATGCCGATTGTAATGCTTATTTAGCTCAAACTTTTGGATTATTAGAAGATTATTGACCCTTGCTTTCTACTTACTCCTTACCCAAAAAAAAAAAAAAATAGTACTTATAAAAGCCATAAATTAAGGTACCTCATAAAACAGTGAAGGAAAATAATAATTAAAAATATATGATAGTGACATTTGTCAATTTGATATGAAAAGAAAATAATAATTAAAAAAAAAAAAACTATGATACACAAACCGAAATGCTCTGAATAAAACAGACCTACCTACGGTTTTGGCCATGAAAATGACCTTAGTAGGAGAAAAACACCAATGCTCTTTATCGACAGGTATTGGGGCCCTCTTTTTTTGGTGTAGCGACGTGTCCACTGTTGGAGTATTAGTCTTGTTAGATTTGAGTTTGTTTTAGGAGTCAAGCTCAAAACTCAACACCAACTCAAAGAAGATCAATGGCTACCATTGCACTTTTACGGCTACATTAAAAACAAAACCCAAAAAATCCAAGAAAAAAAAAACAATAGAGGAGCTTTAATCATATCAATAGTAAATTAAATAGCAAAATGGTATAGGTCCAACAGTAAATGAAAAAAGTCTCCCAAAAAAAAAAAAAAACAGTAAATGAAAAAAGAATAGTGAATTTCCAATAGTAAATTTTTTTTGGAAATAATGCGTTGAGTAGTGAAGTACTAGTGAAGCAATACGCATCAAATAATAAAAGAAGGGTAATGGAACCCACCAAACGGTAGGCTAATAGTGAATTAACATGAGTTCAACGATTAAAACAATTTTCAAATTCAGAGGTAAAGAAACAATAAATTATCATGAATCCAACTATCAAAGTCTAAAAGGAAATTTATAAGTTCAGTCATGAAATTCCAAGAAAATAATAGAATACAAGTCCAGCGATAAGATATTTGTAAGCTGGTACAAGTTTAGCGATGAAACTTTTGGTTCAAAGGGCAAACTTGACTGCGATTGGCGAGAGAGAGTGTGACCAGCTCAGCACAAGGGTAAAAACACATTAAGGGTTTAGCCCTAACCCCGAGACAAAAATCCACCAAGTAAAATTGAAGTCGAACAATATAAATGAACTCTAACTTCTATTGCTATCTTCAATTAAAAATCTACTGTCGTGACTGCACACAACTTCAACCCAATTGAACTCCTCTTATTCTAGATTTTGCCAGCACTAACTTTCCACACGTGACTTCAATGACCACTCTAAAGATTCTTCACTATAGCTTAACTATGTTTGTCACTATGGCATCAACTAGATCACCAAGCAACAGCTATACCATTCTTCAAATTTATTTTTGTGTCTTCAGTATGTTTGTAAACTTGAGAGAGAAGGTACAAACCTTATGTATACATGAAAGGTTCTCTTTTCTCTTGTTTGGTCGACAACTGATGACCCATTTTACACTCTAGGAAGTAGGCTTGAATTCCAATTCATGGGTTGACATAATGGATAACAAGTATCATGATTCTCGATCGATTGAATAGCTATTGAGATTAATCTTGATTGATCGACTACCTGTTGACAAAGGTGTGGTGTCAAAAATCCAGTAAATGTTTTTCCCTTTTGAGACTTTAGTCTTGAACTTGAATTAGACTTTAAAAACATACAAGACATAGAATTTTGTTCACGATTTGCCAGCTTAAACATTACAGACTTAACACTTGAAGGGCTTTTAGTGAGGTGAAGTGAGGTAGAAAGAGATTGTGTGCGGAAGAAGATTTTTCTTAGGTGTTTTGTGCTGTGAACAAGAAGATGTCATGGATTTTCTGTTTGGGGATGATGGTTATGATGCTTGGTTCTTGGTTGTTTCTTGATGTGTATTATGGGATGAGATAGAAGATAAAGTTCTAGTGTTTCTCTTTGTCCCTTTAGCTCTAAATAAAATTAGAGGGCCAAGGTTGAAAATATGAGAAATATCCAATATCCAACGTGTGTGGATGGTTTTCCACTTTTTGGACTGGATTTTGACAACCCACTTGGACAATGGTTAAAAATAGTAATGTGGGTCATTTCTAAGTCATTTATTTATTAGTCTATTTTTTTTACAAAAGGCTGGAACAAAGGTGTTTAGTCGCAATTTTGCAATAAATGTTGGTCAAACTAGAGAGAGAAGGGAAAAACTTGTCCCTCTAAAGAGCAGTTGAGTGCATGGACTTCAACCAATGAAAATCCTACTATGCACCAGTCCCTTCTGGAACCTAGAAAGCTAATGCACTGGCAAAGCAAAAGTGCCAGCGGATTGAGTAGCGTCTAGTTTACTCTGGTTTGTACGCTGATAGATTAACTTCTATTGAAAATTCTATCTAAATAATTCTGCTTGAATTAAATTAAATCCTCTAAATTTTAATTACCAAATGAAATATAATAAAATGAACTTATTTTTGTTGATTTATTTCATTAAAAAATAAGTTGTGAAAAAAATACTATCATGCTTAGAAAAAGTGAACTTTAAAAAAATGTACTAAGCTCAAATACGTAATCTCAAACGCAGCGCCCTTTGTTTCTTTTTCTTATTTTGATTTTTTGCTAAATCTCAAACACAGTGCATTGAGTCACACATTCCTCTCCCTTACTAGGCATTTGGCATTCAGTGCATAATTTCAAGCAAGTTTTAATTAGCTCAATTGATTAACTCTTTTGTTGTCAAAAAAGAGATCTAGACAACTCTACTCTACTCTCTCTTGCTCCCCGCCCCTCCCCCTCTATCCAAACAGGCTATATAAGTTCTAGAAGTGAAGAAAAAAAAAAGGGCACAAGTTTAATTAAACTTATGGGCATCATAAATACATATGTAACAAAATATCCCATAATCAAATATGGGTGGAGGGGTAAAGTTGTGAGTTCAAAGTCTCACTAAATGCATATGTAACTTATCATTAATAATAATATTAATAATCTAACCTACCAGTAGTAGACATCCATTAACTTAGCAAGTAACAACATGTGCATTCTTGGTGCAACTGCAATAATTAATAAATTTATTTTAGATAGTGCACTAAGGAACCAAGGTGCAAAACACGCTTATTACTTTCTTTCTTTTTTGAGAAGTTTAAAACATGTTTATTACAATCCCCAAAGTAGGATGTGTACAGAAATAAAACTTGTTTACAAAATGGGGAGACGTAACATGATCTAGAGCTAGTACCTCATAGCTTGGAGGCATTAGATGTGGCTTTACTCAAGGCAACCGCTGTTTTTGAACCAGATGGACGTCCCAAATGCTTAGAGATAAAATCCCCAGCCAACATGAGCTTCCCAAGATTCACATTGGTTTTCACACCAAGTCCATGTAGCATGTAAACAACATCCTCAGTTGCAACATTTCCAGATGCACCCTTGGCATAAGGGCAACCCCCAAGACCAGAAACTGATGAATCCACTGTGCTGATCCCCATCTGTGAAACAATATAAATGAACAAAATAACTTTAAGTTTCACGAAATAATCACATTTCAAATCATTTTGCAAGCATTTGGTAATAAGTTTGGAAATGTAGCCAACTGAAAATTGCAAGTTTATATTTTGTATAAACTTGTGCCATGGCCAGGACAAACAACTCGGAGCTGATAAATTTTTGGTCAACTAAACTAGGATGTGTGAGGTTGGCTGGAAGTCCACAAACTAGGATAAGCTAAAACAGGCCTTTACTCAATTAATTTGTAAGATTTTGAGCACAAAAAAAAAATAAAACTGTAACCACACGCACATGTGCACACACATATGTATTCATTAATAAGAAAATATGTCAAGAGGAAAACACCCAAGTACACAATTAGTTCACAAGAAAGAGCAACCTCTGACAAAACAAGATACCACCTAAGAAGGACAGATAAGGTAAAAACCTCTCCATATCTACGAACACGAACACAACTGCATGCGTGTCCCTAGACTGTCGCAACACATAGATCAAGCCTTTCCTACCCTCAACGATCAGCTCTATCTCTCTCTCTCTCTCTCTGAATTCCAGCCACAAAGATTAACCATCACCAAGCTAGATCGGCTTTGATCAGTGTGCTCATCAGAGCACTCTTTCTCACTTGCTCTGCTGTGACTATGCTAAGCAGGTCAATTAAGGAGTACATCCACAAAGTCAAGCTCATGTCCCTCAAGCAGTGATGTGAGGACAAAGCCAGGAGAGAGGCACTCTGCCTCACCAATTAGGAAAGGAAAAGCTCAAGGCCAAGGTTGCCAAGGTCCAAGTGCAAGGCCGTGGTATTCTTGAAGCTACTAGTTTCTTTATTTATTATTATTATTTTACTTTTTAAGTGTTTATTTTATCTATTCAGTTAGGAACTCTCTCAGCCTAAACATATTATTCTATTGTAACTTCTTCTTTTTTCCCCAATGCTAAACCCAATATATCTGTTTTATTTTCAATGCTATTAACAAATTATTATACCTGTATTGAAGACTCGTCTTTTCTTTTAGTTTTAATGTTAATTAGAGTTTACTTGTATCCTAGCATATTTTAACTTGTCTTTTCTCACACAGCATTGAAAATGATGGCATAATAATATAATGAGCACCCAAACAATTGATTCTTATCATGCAGAAATGAAGATGCTATAAATGCTTACCTGTAGAGATACTAGAATATTTGACAGAGCTTGCCCATAAGTGTCATGAAAGTGAACAGCAAGCCTATCAACAGGGACAACATCCATAACAGCTTCAAGCATTGGAATAACAGTACCTGGAAAGATAAAGATATACACAAGGTAAAATAACAAAAATTTAAGTGTACTAGATAAAAAAATAGTAACACGTGCAAGTTAACAGTAAATCAAACATGAACAGCTCGTAATAGTGCATACTTCAGTTCAAAATTTTTTTAACAAGTAAAAATGATAATTTTAATATTACATAAGATGGCTTAAAAAATACAAAGTATACATTATAATTGAAATGAGAGAAAAGCTGAAATCCGCAATAGATGAGGTATTGCTAGGACTCAACAATAATCTAGGTTGTGAAAAGAATACTCAGTCGAACCATCAAGGTTTTCACTTTCTCAAAAGTGACATGATTCCTTTCTCTCCACATTACCCACAGAAGATGTAAGAGGACCAGGTTCCAAACAAAACACCTATTCCTTTTTTCAAACAATTCGTTCCAGTTAGATAGAAGATCAACAACACTCCTTGGTAGAACCCCTTAAACCCCAAGAATGGAAAAGAAACATGGGTCCATATAGCATATGCAACATCACATTGCAACAAAATATGATCCACACTCTCACCATTGCACCTACACATGCAATACCAATCTACTAAAATGATCCTTCTCTTAAAGAGAGTATCATGTCAAAATTTCCCCAATCTACCATCCATCTCTGAAGCATAGACACCAACACAACATAGGACATCACACAACATGACACGACATTCTTGAAAAACTAGGACACAATTGAGCAGCGATACGGCAATTAATTAATTAAATAAAATTTATTTTAAGGTATATTTTAAAAAATTAGGCATAAATTATGTTTATTTAGGTTTTTCAAAAGGAATAACGATAATCAATATGTTTGAAAACATATCTAAAATTAATAACTACATTTATATTACTATAGGTATTCATTTTACCTATAAATAATTCCATTTAATAAATAAATAAAATTTTGCAAGTAAAAATTCTGCATAGTGAAATTATATTGTGCATTATATAATTTTTTTTTTTTTTTTTAAATCAGAATCATTTCATAAAAAACCAAATCTAGCCAAGGTTCAGATTGAAGAAATGATAACAAACAAGTTCTGAAAATTTTAACAAGAAAGAAAAAAAGGGATTGGGAGATTTATGAAGAATC
Source organism: Quercus ilex subsp. ballota (assembly GCA_032727855.1). Classification (NCBI taxonomy): domain Eukaryota; kingdom Viridiplantae; phylum Streptophyta; class Magnoliopsida; order Fagales; family Fagaceae; genus Quercus; species Quercus ilex. Next base: position 14,256,739 of record CM064914.1, on the reverse strand, counting down.
AAAGAATAGAGAAAGTAAAATAGAAATGTAGGGGCTCAAAGTAACTTCCAAAATCGAGATTCATCTGTTCATAGTATAGGAAAGAACCCTTTATGATTTCTAGTGGAGGAAGTACTCACAAGCTTCTAGGTTGAAATGACACACAAGTTACTAGGTCATATATCTCATTAGATACTAGATTGCATAAAAGAGCAGTTTTAAATCAATGTAGCAGCCACCACAAAGATTTCTTGATGAAGAAACACTAGCTGCTAAGCTACTTGTGAGTTACTTGCTTCCTAGACTTAGAATTAAATTTACTTTGTCCTTGTAGCTTAGTGGCATTGTGTGTGGCCTCTCTTATAAGGAGAACTAGGCTTCAAATCCCCCCTCCCCCAATTGTTGTAATAATTATTCAAAATAATAATAATTAAATTTACTTCGCACTGCATCTCAGCTATCAATCTGATTCAAAAGGGCAGCCAGAAAATGAGGACATCCAAGGATGCTGCGTTCTGCATTGGCTGGTCAGCCTTGTAGACCCCTAGATGGCTGCCTGAATTGGTGCAATCCATTGCAATGATAAGATTATTATGTCACAAGAAAATGCATTTGATGGCCTTCCTTCAGCCTAATGGTTCACAAATTTATCTCCAACCTAATTATGACATCAACATTCTCAAAAGAAAAACATTGACTTTTTGCCAATGGAATTAGGGTCAAATGGATCTACCATCTCGCATAAGTAGGAGTGGTGGGTTAGGTCTCATGTTCAAGTTCCATGGATGCGTGAGTTGTTTACCAATCAAAGAAAGAAAAAAAATTAAAACACAGATTTTTTGAGTTTCCTTCAGCCTAATGGGTCATATTATTTATCTCCATCTAATTCCTTGAAGCAAAGAGGTGCAAAAAGGCCCAGAATTCAAGTGCATGATGACATTCTCAAATTTTTGATGTTTTCATTCTTTGTGCCACCTCCCTTCATAGATATCATTCAATTCTCAACAGTATGTGGTCTCTAAAGAAATCCTTTCGAAGGAGGTGCTGCACCAGCTTGCAATTCAAGTTCATGATTACGTTCTTAAGTTCTTAATGTCCTTTGCTCTCCCTTCCTCTTCCCCTCATCATTGATTTTCGGATCTACTGTACACAACAGCCGTAGCTGAACCCATTTCACATACGAGTACTTCAAAGGTGTAAGCTTAGGGTTCAATCAATAACAAATAGTAATTTGTGGGCTAGGAGCTTTTTGTTTATCTATATAAATTTGTTGGTTAATGGTTATCTTAGCCTTTCACAGGGGAAAAAATGCAAATCAGAAATACTAGTCCGAAACTAGAACCCTGATACGGACAACAAAACAATATAAAATGATAAAATAGAATGCGGTTTTAAAGATTACCAGGGGTACCAACACCAATTGTATCGCCAAGGGAAATTTCAGAGCAACCCATGTCATAGAGCTCTTTTGCCACATATGCTACTTTAGCTGGAGGTACAACTCCTTCCACTGGACACCCCACAACACATGATATGTATCTAACAAGGTAAGAAAGTATGAAATTTGTCACATTATTAGCAAAAAATTGGTTTTTAAATTCCTTGAGAGAGAGAGAGAGAAAGTAAAGAAACAAAAACCAGACAGCACATAATTCTAACATTAAAAAGTACTTATCAAAAAAATTCTGCCATTAAAAAGTGATTTTGAAAGTTAATAATTAGTCCATAGACAATGCTAGATCCAGTTGGTGAAATCAAACTGTAAAAAATGACAGAATCATGGTTCCACTAACAAAAAACAAAAAGATCTATTAACAGAACTTCTGCAGACATTTTTAAATCAGTAAGGACAGTCTCAGACAGATGGACATGCTCACACCTAAGCCACACTGCAATAGTTCTTTTTTTTTTTTTTTTTTGACAGTTGTTTAAATCTGTGAACTGTATGTCATTGAATGCAGTCATTTAAAAAATTTCACCTCCTATTGTAAAAATTTCAGATCACCACTTTGCTGAAATTATATGTGTTAGGCTCAAAAAAGGAAAGTGGTGAAGTGTTATTTTTATTATTATTAGTAAGTTACACAACTGACCCTCCATCCATTATTATTGGAGAAGAAAGTACGTTGAGCTATGGCTCATTCACAAAGTGGTGAAGTGAGAACCATGAAAGCTCTTTAACCATGTTATGTGCAGTATTCATAATATAAACAAGATTTTTTGGCTGGTTGGCTTCTACTTGTTCTTGTTAACTTTGGATCAGAAGGCAATGTTGCCTGGAGACTTTACTGAGATTACTGGACTAATGATTCTGCACAAAGGTCTGAGATTTGGGATGAGTATTCCCTTCTCTATTTTTCAATTAAACTATCCTTATCTGTAAGAGAGAGATTTAGGATGAGTAAGTTGAGTTTGATGTTATCAAAATATTTTCACAATATGAGTTTGTGCGCAAATAAGGAGCTCTAATAGTATTACTCTACAGACTACAGCAGCCTCAAAGATGATCTCTTCCATATGTATTTTTTTCCAAATTTTAAAGATATTTCTTTATGCAATCAACAAAGCCATTTGAATGGGAAACTTTTTCTGGGCCTCCAAGTCAGTATGAATTTGTGATATATTTCAATCATTCTTAAGTCCAAATCCATAAAATGCTGAAACACTTTTTAATTGAGTCACACCTAGTTGAACGTGATATCCAAACGTTGAAAGATTAAGATCCAGGCCGATTAATGATAAAGCTAACTGAAAGGCAATAAAATATATATATATATATATATATATATATATTTATGTGCATTTTACATTCATATGGAAAAGAAATATGCATCAAAAGACTCAGACACTTTAGGCTCTCACCATCTGGTCAGCCAGATCAAACATTCTCCCTCCATTAAGTGCCAATAACTTGCAATACTTTTACAGGAATCTAACCTCTTCTGATACTTCAATACTCGGGACATTTATGAGAGCCACTTCTTAGGGGTTCAAATCTCTTTAAGACAACAACATAAATAAAGCCTTAGTCCCAAAAATTTTAAGGTCGCCTATGGATCCTCAACAAATTAGTTAGGGTTGACCACATGTATTATTTTCCTCTATTCTATTCTACCTAAAGTCATACTAAAAAAAGAAAGTACAAAGAAACCAGGTGGGTTGGAAGAATATTTTTGCTTATTTCTCAGGTTTTAATTTTTTCACTGACCTAATACTGGAACACTAGAAGATCTAAGGGTAGTAGGGTACCCAAAAAAACAGAAACAAAACTTTCTGAAGATATTAGTTAACAAGAGTCAGAAAATATACCCACGAACAGGAATTGACACCTTTCTAGCAGCAAGAGTGACGTCGGAGTACCGAGTGAGACTATCTTTGATGCTACAGTTAATATTTGACTTTGAGAAAGCCTCAGATGCTGAGGAAAAAATGGCTACTTCCTTGGCTCCAGCAGCAACAGCTGCTTCAAAACCCTAGAAGAAAGAAAAATATGGAATAATTTCCTCCATACATATTCTAGATTAATTTATAACTGTATGTTTCTCTACCACAGAAACCTTACTTTAAGATTAGGAGTTAATACTGGGAATCTGGCAGCTTCAACATTTCGAATTGCTTCCATTACATCCTTTGCATCTGCTAGCTAAGTCAGCAATAAAGTAGTTCAAAAAGGCAGCATTTTAGTCTGTATAGAAGGATTGCCCCCTTCAAAAATTGAATGAAATTTATGAATGCATAAGTCCATACAACAGATCTATATGTACAATTACAGAAACCACAACTTTACATTCAATGAAGATGTTTTATTTAAAGATACTTCTGTTTTTTTTTTTTTTTTTTTTTTTTTGGGCCAACGATTATTTAAAGATGCTGTAAAGTATTCAAAGGAGATAACACTAAACAGATACAATCATGGTGAAATATAGTATAGTAGAAGAAATAACAAAAAAAATGACTTTTGAGCCAAAGAAAAAATTATTAACCCTACGATTTTAAGACATTTTTTATTTTATTTCTACTAATGTGTCACACATTTGAAGACATGTGTGAACTCAGCAGCGTAAAATTTAAGCCAGTGATTGTAGTACCATGAAATTTAAGGAAGTGATTGTATTACCAGAAGCAAAGAAGTAAAAGATTATTAAAAACAAATGGTGGAGAAAGAGAGATTATATTATATCATCCTTAATAGTTTTCTTACTAGCCCCGCTTAAGAAGGGCTTCATCTTTCACTATAACAAACTACTTGAACCCAAATCCTTTTTGCAGCCCAGATGTCTCTTTAGGACCTTCATTAGCAACATTACAATCCCACTTAGTTGGTGCTACAGTCAGCCCTAGGGCCACACAACAAGATAAACTCAGTTGACCTTTTTTTGGTTATTAAATTTTTGCTACCCTACATCATTCAGGATGCATCCCTCTTTTGCGTTTCCATTTGCGCACAATTTTTTTATTTGTTCCCTCTCACAAAAATGGGCAAGTTAGGCATAGAGTCATAAAAAATAAATAAATAAATAACCTCTTTCCAATAGGATAAATCAAGAAAATGGCAGTAGCAGCTGCAACAAGAGCTGAATATGCAACAATTCAAGGGCACATAACTAGATGGAAGTTAAGTTGTTACTCATATGATTAAATCATACAACAATAAGCCCAGTTCTGATATCAGCATTCAATGATTAGAAAACTCAGCTTTCAAGTATCATGATAGGCCTATATTAATAAGGCAATTCAATCATCGTTAACTGCACAGCCTCTCACCCAACTAGAAATATCCTAGTTTGTCAAGGTGTGTAGGGAATACAAGGAATGCTAAAGTTTTGCTAGGTAAAAGGTTATGGCAATTTACCACAGAGAAAGATGCTCTCTGGAGAAAGGCAGAGGAGTGTAAAAATGGTAGTGTATGGGGTGGGCGATGTTCAAAGAAGGGTAGGGGAGGGTATGGTGCTTGTATGTGGAAGTATATTCGATTGGGGTGGATTCTCTTTTCTGGGTGTATTGAGAAAATTTCTCAAGTGGGAATGGAGCTAATGCTTGATTTTGAGTTTATTGGTGGTGTCAGAATGGTGCTCTGAAAGATGCCTTCCCTAAATTGTATCATATTGCTCAGAATAGGGAGGCTGCTGTGGAGGACTATATGAATTGGAACAATGGATCAATGCACTGGAATATCACCTTTGCAAGAGCTTTTCATGATTGGGAGATAAATATGTTGACTGCTTTTATAGAAACCATTTATTCAGCAAAAATTAGAAGGGATGTAAACGACCAAATTTGTTGGAGACCTATAAAGAGGGGGATATTTGAGGTGAAATCATTTTATTAGGTGCTTTATACTGGGGATGTACATTTTTTTCCCCAAGAAGAGCATTTGGAATGCAAAAGTTCATATTTAGGTAGCATTCTTTACATGGACCACTGCTTTGGGGCAAATTCCTACATTGGATAATTTACACCGTCTGGTGTCAAATGTGTAAGAAGAACAGGGAGAGTGGTGATCACTTATTGCTACACTATGAGTATGCTAGAGAGTTATGGTCTCTAGTGTTCTGCTTGTTCAGGGTGCAGTGGATAATGCTTCACAGAGTTCTTGATTTACTGGCATGCTGAAAAAGGAGTTTTGCTAAACATGGCAAGGTTGATATTTGGAATTCTGTTCGTTTGTGTCTTATGTGGACTATTTGGAGGGAGCATAATAAAGTGCTTGAAGGTTTGGAAAGGACCACAACAAAGCTGAAGTTGATCCTTCTATGAGTTTTGTTCGACTAGATGGCAGTGCTACCATGCCATACTTACTCTACCTTGTTAGATTTTATTGATTGCTGTAACTTTTCTTGACGTTGTAGCCATCTAGGTAGAAACCTTTTGTAGTGGGCGGTATTAGGTTTTCTTTAATAAATTTTCTTTACTTACACAAAAAAATAAATAAATAAAAATTTCAAACAAACCTCAAACATATCAAAATGCATAAGATGTCAAGCCTCAATAACAAACACTTTAAAGACTCATAAATTTTTTTTTTTTTTTTTAAATCTGTATGTATGAGAAAAATTGAATTTGTAAGAGACTACAAAGAACAAAAAGGAAATGGCCTTCTAACAGAATTTCCTAGAATAAGGAGACCAATCAACCTGTATTTAAGAGAGCAGAGAGATGAAGGAACAATCAAAGTATAAATCCTGAGCAAAGAAGTCCACAACAAGGCAGATTATCTCTTATAGACAACAAAATCCATGTTTACCTGCGGTACCCATTTTGGTGAAACAAAACTCGTGGCCTCAACAACAGGCAACCCTGAAGAAACAAGCATTTTTATCAACTCAACCTTTACAGCAGTGGGTACAATGTTACTCTCATTTTGCAATCCATCTCTTGGACCAACCTCCACTATCTTCACAAATCCTGGAATACTTTTAAGAAACTGTGGTGTCGTACATAGTATTAGAAAATAAAACCTCCATAACAACCATAATGAAATTTCTAAAATGAAATGTAGAAATAGACATATTATTACTACATGATATTCTAAAAACATCAAATCATGCCAAGATTGAAGACTAGAGAAGTACACTCTCAAGATAAACTTGGTAAGGTATCCTATTCATTGTTGAAGGACTTGAAAAAAGGATCCTACAATTAGAGAACATGTGAAACCTATTACTCCTGCCCTCCATAGCTCACAACAAAATCTCTAATTACAATACATAGAGATGACAAAGTCTATAAAAGATCCATCTACCTTATTTGAGAACTCCACTGTGCTATAAGGACGATTTACAGAACACAAAGCACTACGAGCATTACCAAGTGCCTGATAATTCCCACCAACGCTTGCAAGCACCCCATTTATCATATCTCTCCGATAGACATTCCTTGTTTGTTTTATCTGTAAGAATGCCTCTCTTGTGTACTCATGACTATAAAAAAAAAAATGAACTAAAATTCTTGGTTATTTTGTTAAGAATGAATTATAAAACAAAGTACAGCACTAGAGGAAAACCTCTTGAGTGTATCAGCTCCAACCATTGAGTGATTGGTAACACCAAGTGGTTCCTCCAAAATTGGCATGACTGGCACAATCCTATCAACCAAGAATTTGCTATTCCGCGAAAACTTATCCAAACCCCTTGCCGCTAGCATTGCATCAACAGCCTAAAATGACTCTGTATGATTCTAGTTCCTCTGATTACAAAAGGGAGAAAAAGACGCTTTATCAATGATCACTAAAATCATAATTCAAGAACCTATGACTTATCATAGCTTGAAAAGACTTCTGAGGCCATAGTTTAGTGCAAATTTGATTTTCATTCTTGCCCAGTTGTCATTTTATCTTTCAATACAATTTATGAACAATCTGAGGAAATATTATTCAATGAATCAATAGAAGCAAGAAACATCTATGACAAATCAGCAATAGAGCATCAAAATTTTAAAACCCATAAGGAAAGAACTAATCAAACAAAATTATAATATTGTAGAAACTAATAATAAAACTTTAACAAATGGTCGATGAGTTGCATGGGCCAAAAGCATCTAATCAAACAAGTTCAATCATGAAGAAGCATTTCATCGAACACCTTGTGTGCATGACTAAAAAATTTTCAAGTTTCGTACAAATAAAACTCAAATTTATTCAAATTCAGAGTACACGTTTTTACAAACAAGATTGGAAATAGAAAGAGCTTACCTTGGGAACCCAGAGGTTTCCAATGAGGAAAGCCCGAGTGGCAATGATAGCGTTCGAAGAGGGAATTTTCGTAAAACTAAGTTAAGGGCAAAAAGGAGAACAAAAAAAAAATTTGGACCATTTCTCGATTTATGCGTGTCATCCTCGCGCAGGGGCCATGCTAATCTTCTCTGTATCGTTCCAATTTTATCAGATATTCCCGAAGGGACACGAGTCGCTTCCCGCGTATTGTATATAAATGCTAGCATTTTACTGTTTCTTTGCGATGTGGGACTCGGTCACCGACCCCTTCTAAGGTTAAAACAGGTGATATAGCCTGGCCCAAACTTTCTAATCCACCTTCTCATCCTCGTGGGCTTTCTTTGGAGAGTAGTGGATTCACTACAAATTCCTTTCTTTTTTTATAAATGATGAAACAGGTCCCCCCCCCCCCCACAAAACAAAAAACCCAAAAAAAAGAAGATATATAATATTATCTCTGGAAAATAGAGTAAATGAAAAAATAGATGAACCATAAATAAACCCATTTAATTTTAAAATTATAATACATGCATAAAATAAATTAATATATTAAATACAAAAAAAAAATAATAATCGAATTTAAATACGGTTTACTACCTTTGTTTATGTTAACTACGTCAAGCTCAAGAACCCAAGACATGAAAATAAAACGTAAAATATTTGGTAACATACAGATATATGATTAATTTTAGAAGAAATATGAATTTAATTGCTTAAATCAAAGATAAATATTTATAATAATTAAAATAATAAATGAGAGAAAACAATTGGGTTCAAAGCATTCAAATTTGGAATTGTAAATAAATATCTTTTTTATACTCTAAAATGCTACTTTATCTACTTTAACAACTCCTTTAACAATATACCAAACATCTTATTTCTTATTTTTACATACAACGCTATAAAATAATATAAACTATAAAAACAAAAAAAAATAAAAATAAAAAAACTATTCATCTCTCTCTTCCCTCTTCCTCTCTATCTCTCTCTCTCAACAACAACCAAAAACACTAGCCACCCACAACTAAAACACCAACCACCATCAAACTAACCACCCACCACTAAAACACCAAACAACCAACCACCACACTAAAATCCCAAATCTAAACCCATATTAGCTAGCCAAACCAAAGGTCCCAAACCTAAACCAAAATCACACCCACCAAACAAATCACAACCAAACCACTTAGCCAACTACCACCGGCACCACAGTATCGTTGATCCACTACCACCCAAAATCGTGAGATTGAGAAAGAGTTTGGAATGAGAGAAAGAGATCTAAGAGAGAACAGAGAATTGGAGAGTAAGAGGGAGAGGGAGAGAGAAGAGAGAGAGTCCGAAAATGAGAAGAGATAAAAGATAGAAGAGAGAGAGTTTGAAAGTGATAGGGGTATTTTCGACAAAAGTAATTGATTTATAAGCAGAAGGCTAGGAGAGCAGACGAACTCTACAAGACCATTGGCTTCGTAAAAAGATGATGGAGGCTCCGGAAAGACTATAATAGAGGTGACGTACCCTTAATAAAGCAACGGTACTTTCAATGGATGACGCCACTGCAAAAGCCGACGGATACAAATCCCCCACAAACTGACGGGAGAACCTGAAGCGATGAGTGACCGTAAGGCCAACGGAGTGGAGAAGCTGACGGGTCCTACGTGGCCTTGCTTGGCCCTCACAAATACTTATGTATGAAAATATCTTGCACATCACGCACAAAGACCCTATCACATTCCCGTATCTTCCCCATATGGAAAGACATCCTAAAATCTTGAAAACCCTAATATTAGATCTTCTCTGCAAGGAAAGATCCCTGCTTCTGAGGGATCTTGGTTCACTACTCGCCACTATATAAGCATCAAACCTCCTATTTTCTCAAGTACGCAGAAAATCCCTAACTCTCTCACTATAAAGTTCTTAGAGATTTCTTATTCATTGACTTGACCACACCGGTGCCTTCTGCTTGGTCCTCTAATTCTTATTCCATAAATACCCATTGGCGTGATTTGGAGCCTACAACTCACTGACGATTTCAGCACATCATCAGAAAGTACCAGAAGAGATAGAAAATAGAAGAGGGAGAGAGAGAGTAAATAAAATAATATTTTTTTAGTTTTTACATACATGCTACAATGATTCCTATATATACAAACTTACTATTCACAATTTAGCAATACCCACAAGGTAAAACTCAATTTGAGCATATGTGGTTGTAAAATAGCAATTTAGGGAGTTTTACACTTCCTAATGCTAATGCTCAGACATAATGTTATATAATAAAAGAGTAATTATTCTCATAAAATAGATGGGGTACTTAAAAGATTTGACACTTAGGACAATTGCATAATACTTTCATAGCCAATTGTTGGAGGCAATTGCACATGAATTAAGGGCAATGGGTCACGTTTATACTCATAAGCAATGCATAATGCAGTTGGTGTATGTTCCAAGCACTTGAAAAATAGTTATGTTTTGGAGGAAGCTTGGAATATTTAGGAATGAGTATTGCAGAGAAAAGGCTAAGGGGTAACGGAGAGCAGGGTATAACATAGAAGATAAACTATTTTATGAAAATAATCATCATTATAATTCTCATTATTATTATTTTTGAATATTATGATTAGTATCTTCTAAGTTGTTTTTTTTTTTCCTTTAAAGTTCTCTTAAAAGAAGTTGTTTTTTTAAAGAAATTAAATCAATATTTTTTCTCAAAATTAATCATATATTTGCATGATACCATATTTGTAGAGTTTGACTTCATTCCAATAGTTTTAAGACATACTAGCCTCCGAGCACGTGCGCGTGCTCAGAGGCTCTTCTATTTTTTTGAGTAAAAGTTAATAATATGCATAAATTATAATTTGGGATTAATATATTTTCCAATCACAAAAAAAAAACCTAGGGGTGTGATGAAAAAATTATTTCACTACAAATGCTTAACACTCATCACACCCCTAGGTTTTTTTTGTGATTGGAAAATATATTAATCCCAAATTATAATTTATGCATATTATTAACTTTTACCCAAAAAAATAGAAGAGCCGCATGCTCAGAGGCTAGTATTTTTTAATTAAGTAACCACATGACTGAATTTTAAGAAAAGAATCTAAGGAATAACACCTAAGGTACTGTACCTAAGACTAAAAATTTGTAGTTTTTTTTTTTTTTTTTTAACAATTTCAAGCAAAAAAAATGCTAAAATTTTAGGATTTTAGAATCCTCTACTAATGGCCTACTAACCAGCACAGTTTCCCATAATAATAATAATAATAATAATAAAATTAAAAAAAAAAACCATGTTTTAGGATTTTAGAATCCTAAATTTTCTTTTTTGTTTTACATTTTTTTTTTTTTTTTAACTTTCCTTATTCTGTTTGACGGTTGAGATTCAGGTTTTTGGATTGTGCAATATTGTTAAGGATAAATTGCTATGTTTAAGGATAACACTATCCAATAGAGTTTTGGTGAAAAATAAATCCATTATTTTATGAGAGATGCTACTTCCACAACATTTTTACAACATTTTCACAACAAATCACAGGTGGTTAGTTGTTATTAGTTCAAATTTGAACATAATACTAAAATTACTTTTTTGCTCCAACAATAATAACCAGTAACAACCTGCCACTTAAAATTTGTTGTGAAAATGTTGTGGACATATTATTTCTCTTATTTTATTGTTTCAGTTAATAAATTGTGATCCTTGAACGTTGCTTTGATATTTTTTTTTACAATTTCAAGCAAAAAAAAACCATGTTTAGGTATTTTTATTCCTAAAATTTTGCCTATTATTTAGAAGCCATTTTTTCTATGATTTTATAATTTTATCTTTAAAGAAAAGGGGAAAAAAATAAAAACAAACAAACGTTTTTAGGTTTTTACCTGGTATTTTTATTCCTTAAAGTTTTCCTATTATTTAGAAGCAATTTTCTCCATGATTTTACAATTTTATCTTTAAAGAAAAGAGGAAAAAAAAAAAAAAAAAACCCACTTTTTAGGTTTTTACCCCTAAAAGTTAGTCTATTATTTAGAAGTAGTTTTCTCCATAATTTTTAAATTTTATCTTTAAAGATAACTTACCCGTATCATTTTGGCACAACAATTATTATGGATAATTTCATACGAAAGAGATGAGATTGAGAAAAATGAAATAATTATCACTAATAACAAAACAATTATTACGTTAAGAGAATACATATGACAAAGTCAATAAAACCTAGGCACTAATATATGCAATTTTTTTTTTTTTTTAAATGGGAGTTGTGAAGTTATATTTAATCCTTAAAAGAAAAAATTATAAGAAAGGCTATCAACATTAGCAGGTACTTAATCACCAAAAATATCATTTAATTTTTTTTTTAAAGTATTTCCTTGGAAAAAAAAAAGGAAAAGAAGTTGTAGTAAAAAGGCACAACAATTGTTAGAGATAATTTCATATGAAAGAGATGAGATTGAGAAAAATGGAAAAATTATCACTAATAACAAAACAATTATTACGTTAATACAATACATATGACAAAAAACAACCAAGACAAAAAACCTAGGCACTTTGTAACTTGATTAGCACTCTTTCCGCTTAGGAAATAGAAAATTGAAAAAAAATATCTAAAGAAAAGCGGCCCCATAAATAAACATGTTTCAAGTTTCAACTGCTTGTACCCTGCACCACTCGTGAAATTTGTACCTTGTGCTTCAAAAAAATTGTTTCCAGTTGATTATGGAGTATGGAGAACGGGAGAAGTAGCCTTTTTTGCCTATTTTCCAGCACAAAAAACCTGTCCACACTAAAGCCCAATGATCCAATTAGTGGCTTTTTTTTTTTTTTGAGAAACAAAAAATGGGGGTTAGATAGGTTACTCTAGCCCTCGGGCAGGGCGCCAGGTGGCAACCGGGAAAGTGTGCCCTTTCGTAGAGGGCTCGCCCTTTACCAATTGGTGTGGGGGGTTACCCCACCAAGGATGCCCACCAACGGACTCTTGTTGGTAGCGGGAATCGAACCTGAGCGTGTTAGGCAGAGCGAACAAACCATACCCAGCTGAGCCAAGCCCCCGTTGGCAAATATATTAGTAATATGGTTGTATATAATGGTCAGTCACTCTTCTTTGCCTATATATTTTATGCTTCGAAAGAGAGGTAAGTGCAATATAATTAATTAATACGTGATACTTATCCAAATTGCATAATTTGTATTTCTTTTATACAATTTGATACTTATCCAAATTCCACAGTTTTTGTATTATAATATTGTAATCAAAGAAATTCACATTAATATTGCAATAAAAAAGAAGAAGAAAAGCAATGACTAAGCTTTAACCTACAAATGCATAGAAAAAGGAAAAGAAAAAAGGGATAATCATAAGAAAATAAGAAATTAAAGAAAGACCCAGAGTACAAATAATTAGACTGCCATTAATTTCTTTATAAAAACAAAATAGAAAAGCGCAATGTACATTGACATACCTATAGAATCAAAACAATTAGAATTGAACTTTTTTTTTTGTAAGTAAAATTTTTTTCTTTTTTGGATTCTGAATTTAGAAAAAATGATGATTAACAATACCACAATCAAACAAACCATCATAAGTAACCATTTACAGTAATAATTTATTCAATATAAGAAGGATCAAATAAGTTTAGATCTAAGATCTAATGCTGAACATATATAGAAGATCCGAATAAGAATGAGAAATTAAAAAATATGAATGGAGACAGCAAAATCTGAATCAAACAGATAGTTTGAATTTATAGTGAAAATAAAGAGGAAGTACCTGATTTGGAGGGAGCATTAGAGTCTTACACCTTGGCCCAAGTTCTTCATCATAATTTGTGAGGGTTTTCTAGCTGTGGGGGAAAGGGAGAAAAAGAACATAAAACTGAGAGAATCTGAGGAAGGAACAAATACAAATTATGATGAAGAAGAGTTTGAAAACTAACGAGAGTGTGACCCTATTTTGTAGATAGTGTTTTACATGGAAGTTAAAAAAAGTATTTTTACCAAGTGTTGCTCCTATTTAAACATAGGGTATAGGGGTATTTTGGAACAAAAAAAAATCTGGTCTAAACAGGTGTAGCCCCTTAAATAATAGTATAGATGTTACTCTCGTGGCCCATCTTGTATTTCTCTTGCTCGTAAGAGGAAAGCCTCGTCATATTTTACATTTTAATTTCATATATTTAGGTCTTAAGTCAGGCATAGTTAGCATGAACAAAGGTAGTAAATTGTATTTAAATTCGAGGATTTTTATATTGAATATATTACATAATAAATTCATGCATCCATTATACTTTTAAAATTACTCATCTGTTATTTTTCTTTTTCTCTATTTTACAGAGATGATATTATATAATTTTCTTATTTTTTTTGGTATTGAATTCAAAAAAGAAATCATGTTTCATTATTAAACAAAAAATAAATAAAAAATTGTGCTTGATAACTTTGTCTCCAAAAAAGCCCACAAGGATGAGAAGGTGGAATAGTAAGTTTGGGCCTGGGCATAGCACCTGTTTTTAACTTTAGAAGGGGTCCGTGCGCGAGTCCCACATCGCAAAGAAACAGTAAAATGAAAGTATATATGTACAAACACGCAGCAAGTAACCATTGTCCCTTCGGGGACATCCGATAAAATTGGAACGATACAGAGAAGATTAGCATGGCCCCTGCGCAAGGATGACACGCATAAATCGAGAAATGGTCCAAATTTTTTTTTTCTTCTCCTTTTTGCCCTTAATCTAGGCACTTAGTTTTACGAAAATACCCTCACAAACTTTCTTTTTCCCACACAATACCCTTGTCTTCAACCACGTAGCTATTGCTTTTCAACTATGGAGTCACAGCGTGCCACAGAGCCATACCCACTAGACCTATCTAGCCCCAAACTTCAAAATTCATCGTACAAGGTAATAGTCCAATCTGGGGTGTGGGTTTAAACTTTAAAAGACAAATTTGCGGTTTTTTTTTTTTTTTTTTTTTTTTTTTTTCCTATTTGTTTGTTTGAAGAAAGGTTTGGGGTTGGGTTTGTGTTTGTGCTCAAAATTGAGCCTTGATGGTACTATGTGACCGAATGCAATTCGTGCTAAACTGCCGGTTGGTGTATGGAGTGGGTTCTTTTCCCAAGCGTACCAGCTATTTGATGAAATGATTGTGAGAGTCCTAAATGTGATATTTGGTCTTATGCTTCTCAAAAATGAACTGGGTTTTGCTTATAATATAGCTCATTGCTAGGTTTTAGGGGTCAAATTGATGGTACTATGTGGCTGAGTGCAATTCTGGGTAAGCTGCCGGTTGGGGCAAGGGGTGGTTCTTTGTTAGATGAAATGACTGTGTAGTCTTGAATGTGATTTTTGGTTTTATTCTTCTGAGAAATGAACTGTTTTTGCTTAGAATATAGCTCATTGTTAGGTTTTAGGTATCAAATACCTGTTTGTGTGCGCGCGCGCGCGCTTTTTAGTTATCATTTTTCGGTGTGTAAATTTGAAGACAACTCAATCATGAACTGGTGATTGCAGGGCTAATTTCTTGATAGTAATCAAACATGCCGCATAGAACCCGACCTATGACTGCCCTTTTGGTATTTACTGGACTCAATGTCGCTCTGGTTTCAACCATTACACCTGTCTATGATTTCGTGTGCTTTCTTCCATACTGGGAAAGAAGGGTATGTTCATTTTTATCATTCTCTATTTGCAACTGGATTATATTTGTTCCCTGCAAAAATTAGTGTTCTACTATTGTTTCTTTTCTGTTTTCTGAACAGAGACGAAACAATTTTGGTTTGAGTGGTGATACTTCTAGCATCCATCTTGCTAGTGTTATTCGTGCATTATGCCATGTCTCATCATTATTTCATTAAATTATAAAAATGAAAAAATTCTATTAACATTGAGAACAGTATTAAATGCAAGAATGCTGACAAAATGTATTTTATTGATCTTATATGACCATATTTTCTTGTGTGTGACACGACTATTTTAATTTACATTTGGTTTACCCACCAATCAGTGCAATAAGGCAAACCCAGGAAAAAAATTTCCCCTGATTCAACTGCCAATCTGGTTTGTTATAATGTTGTAGAAAAAATCATGGTTAATTTAGCATACATGTTCTTTAATATTGTATTGTGGCCTTTTGTTTTAATAAAACCCTTGTGCCATTAGGGAGCTGGTATTACGTATCCCCATGATATATGCACCCAATTCTCCTACCATTAGGGGTTGGGGGCATGTGGCACAGGTTTGAGGTTTTGGTGCTAAGAAATTGGGAAAACATTAGTAATTGTGGTTTACTGTTTCTGCAGAAATACGACTGCCAATAGGTTAGCAATGGCATAGAGTTAATGATACATTTGAATATGCTAGAAGAAAGCTTTACGGCATTTGAAAATGTCTAAAAAGGTGCTTAAAGGTTCGACTGACTATGAATTAGGCCTGGCTCACCCTTTTAATCTGAAATTTTCTTTACGAGTTTATAAGAACTAAAGAGATTATATAAGCCAAACTCTTAGAATTTCCTTGGGGTTTGAGCCTTTGAGGTATACCCTAGTGGTTCCAGCACTTCTTTGGGTGCTTAGGCACTGGGGTTCAATCCCCACCAGCCTCCTCCCCCTATTTACCCATAAAAGAAAAAAAGTCTTAGAATTTCCTTAATATCAATAAGAATTAGAAACGTATAACATAGAAAAGAAAATACAAGTATTTCGAAGTCGTTTGCAAAACTTTTATTAGGCCAAATTTATGTTGTTTGTTAACATGCACATTTTCCATAGAATCCAATAGTGAGCAATTTAATCGTAAAATGGAACTGAAATTTCAAAAGATTGTGTAGTTGAAGACCACTAAAAAGAAAAGAAAATCTTTGATGCGATATGTGTTGGTGGATGTTCAAATAGGAATAGGAAAAAGATGAAATAAGAGGATATTCACCATTGGCCAATCAATATCCACTGAATGTATGTGAATCTTCCCAATAAAGCATGGCTTATTTGTTGATTGATTTTGCAACTCTTGAGAGTGAAAATGCTCATAAACTAACTACGTTTCTTTCAGTAAGAGGCTACAATATGCACTTAAACTATTCTCATTTCCATGTCCTATATTTAAATTATCTTCAGCTGGCAGGTTAATATCAGAGTCCTCGCCTCTCCTAATACGATTTCATCCTATCATCTGTCTGCTAAAGGAAAATTGACTTCTTTTTTTGCTAAAAAAAGGGCAATTTGACTTGAAAAGGGGGGAGGGGGGAATTATAAATGCACTTCCAGTGCGGGGGGAGTATCAACACAAGGTTATTATTATGGTCTAAAGCTTTGGATCATTTTGGTAATTTCCTGAAGTCCTGCTTCAACTTGAGGCTATGATAAACACATGCAGTTGAAAGTTGAAAGCATGTAGTGGATTCTTTTAAACAAACATTATGCTTTGTCTTTGACAAACTACATGTATCTCTACTGATACACACCAGCTAATACATAAGCTATAACACAAACAATAGGCCAAGTTTAGGTGGGTTTTGGTCAGCTTGAGATTAAAAAGGTAGCCTAATTGGAAGTTGTCTACCAGTTATTTTCAAATATAACTTTTATATGACAATAATACTAAATATATTATTGAGAATATTAATTTGAATTTTGCTTAGTTGCCTTATCCTTGCACTTTGGAATATTAAAACGAGCTTTGCCTATACTTGATTCATTGATTTATGTAGTTGGTGATCCATCTTAAGAATTTTTTTTTTCACATGTTACAGAGAGAACAACGGCGTCGAGAATGGGAAGTTTCTTTAGCAAAGGGGTTTGAATCAAAATAAAAGGATCTATGAGAGGTAAAGAGATGGATAAGAAGACAATAGAAGCTTTATACGAGTACCTATTGATTTTCTCATTTATATTTTGTAGATTTTAGTAGACGCCAAAGATTTGCAAGAAATTATGACTGTTTACTAGTAAATTATATTCTGTTTCATCTAGGCACTGCTATACTAGATGCCCACCCAATGTTTTTGTCTTTAAATGGGCTAAATATTTGTACCTAGCTTTTGTTGGAAAAGCTATCTTCTGTACTGTAGCCTTTCTCTTTAAATGGGCATTGCTCTACTGCAGCTCTGCATTGATTTGCGATCAATCATTTGGCTAATATTTCTAGACTAGTTCTTGGGCAGGGACTGAAATTTTGAGTTTATGTCCTCCATTTTTAAAGGTTGGCTAATCATTATGTAAACATTGCAGTGGAGACAAATTATTTCATTCTGCATTATTGGCCAACACTGTAATGGACTTGAAACATGTGTTTCAATCAGTACTTTTTAAGCCTCATACAAATAGCTTGAACATAGGGCTGAAACCAACTTTCTCATTAGTATATCCAACAAAACCTTAGAATTTTGCGTAAGAGTTTGAATCATAGTTCATAACAGATGTGGCTTGTCTGCAGATCTGAGTGCTAATGACAGAAAGCCCACGAATACTCTTTTGCATATATTAATTTGCTTCATAATTTTTATTTTTAAATGGGTGCTTAAGAAAAAGTCACCTGGATCGGGGGGTGCAAATGCACAGGTGGATTCGATACCATGCAATTACCACTACTGTATGATATGTAAAAACTAATACGGCTAAAAGTAGAAAGTTTAAAAAGTTAAAAAGGTTTAAAAAATTTTACCCTATCAATTTTTACATCACATAAGGTGGTAATTGCATGGTGCAAAATTGCAAATAGCCCTAACTATTGCACTGGATTTCAATCCTACGCAAGCACTCTTGTGGAGAGAAAGTGGTCAGGTGATTCAAAATTCAAATCATTGCTACAGAACCAATCTCGGTCTACTCACAACATTGCCAAGGGAATTAAATGATAGCATTAGATTTATTTCCAAACTCCAAATTTCACAACACTGCTGCAAGGCCTCTAACACACAAGTAGTGCTCATGTATACGAGTAAATTTACAGCTGATTTGTCCCTCTTTGATTAAGGTTTTAGACAGAACAGCTTGCGTGGCAAACAAAATGAATATAACACAAAATTCTAGCGCTCATGGTGATCATAATTCATAGATGGAAAATTGGCCTCTTTGAAAATTGATGTTTTGGCTTCATTGTATCAAAGCAAAAATGTTTCTCTGAAGTTCACAAGAAGAATGAAGGATACCCTTGGCCTTAGGTGGCAATAAATTTAGCTGCTACGAGTCTAATTTAAAGACCAAATCAGATTTCAATCCTCTTGAGCTTCTTGAAACTAGGAAATTGCAATTTTAGTACCAATTTGAATCAATGTTGCTAAGCTTATAATCACATAACATTAAAATCATAGATATAATTGAAAATGGCAGGCATCACAATGCACAGAACAGCTTGCAGCAATAATATTAACACTTGTCTTGATAAGACAGTTATTTCTCATTGTCATTCAAAGGGAAGAGTAAATGGGGACACCTGGTAAGCTTTCACCAGCATCAACAATGAAAATGTTGCCCGAAACATATTCAGAAGATTCATGTACCAAGTATCGAACAAGTGATGTCAGTGCCGGATCTGTGATGCCATATTCTCTTAAAGGGACAGTTTTCTTTGCCACCTTATGCAGCCATTCTTTTTCCATGAGACCCTGAGTAATCTCAGATTTGAAAAGGCCAGGTGATATAGAATTCACTCTAATTTTATATACACCCAATTCCAAGGCCATGACCTGTCATAAGTAGAATCAAAATTATATGGAGAAGTAACAAAAGCAAAATCAACACAACACACACACACACACACACTAATCTGATAAGAATACATTTCCTATGGGCAAAGACATAAAAGAGACTGGTTCCTATCTCTAAATAAGTTCAGGGTATTTAATTTATGATGTGTTCATCACATAGTTACAGGAAAAGGTAGCATTCTAGTTTAAAAAGACAACCCAAGTGATACCACAGTGGCCAGGGATGACAACTCAGTAAAGGTCATCAATCCGAAAGTTACTTTTATAAAAAAAGAAAAAGAAAAAAGAAACACACATCTAGGTAAACAGTCAGCAAACAAAATATACCCGTTCCAATTTCATGTAAAAGCAATATGATGATGTTTGGAGATGGAAATTACATCTGTTTTGGTACCCAGCTCCAAAGGGGACCAATAAGAAAATATTTAGGACATGCAGTTGAAAATGTCTGACTTGAAGTGAATATCCAGTCTTCATTTGTGTGACTATTCTGTAGGAGTTTCTCTTGGAATTTTCTTTTTCCATTCAATTTGCAAAAAAAATATCTTTAGTTGATGTAATATTCCCTCTTTTATTTTATTTATGGGAAATGTACCTGACCTTTTCTTGAATCAAAAGAAGTAAATTCCATTTGTTTACCTATTGCTGAATCAATTGAAGTAAACTTTTCTTTTGTTTAACATGAGGATTTTTTCCCCCTGTAGTCCATTCTTCTTTCAAGATACTGCGATTTTTCATCTTATAGTTACTATTTTGTTTCCAAACAATTACAAAACATGACAATGGTATAACCCCTATATTTT
The DNA here is from genome assembly GCA_032727855.1 of Quercus ilex subsp. ballota. Classification (NCBI taxonomy): domain Eukaryota; kingdom Viridiplantae; phylum Streptophyta; class Magnoliopsida; order Fagales; family Fagaceae; genus Quercus; species Quercus ilex. Next base: position 14,236,551 of record CM064914.1, on the reverse strand, counting down.
GGAAGAGTTGAATGGCAATCGACACTACCTTTGTCAAGGTGTTTAGGCCTGTCTTTGAAGCGGCATAGGCAGCACCTCCAGGCAATTGCCCACGGTCGAGACCAGCAATAGAAGATATGTTTATGATTGATCCTCCCCGCTCTGCATCACGCATGCGTATGCCAATGTATTTTGACACCAACCAGGTTCCTGTTAAGTTTGTTTTGATAACATGATTCCATTCCTCCTCAGACAATTCTAATGGTGATTTCTTAGTACCTAATGTACACAGCATAAGAGTTAGGCATCCAGGTACCTGAACATTTTGAAATGCTCATAGAATTAAAATAAAGATGAAGAAGCAAATGTTAAAAATACACATAAAATTTCAAGAAGCACAACTGATTATTTTTTTTTTTTTAATAATTGTTAAGTTACATATACGGATATACCCAGTAAGCCTTAAACCCATGACTTCACCCTCCAGTTAGCATCTGATGCCAGTTGAGCTAAAGCACATTAGCAAGAAACACAATTGATCTTGTCAATAAAAGAATGAAAACTCAAAATATATTTGTCTTAAATAATCAGTTGTGGATGATCCATAGTCATCTAAGCACACTTGTCCATGAATAGATATCATTCATTTACATAACTTTGTCCACAATATACACAACATTTTACATTTTTGAGCAAGACAATGTAGTCAAATGTAAAAGTAGTGTATAAGGTTTTCAAAGAACAGATAGCTAGAAGTAAAAGGTCTCAAACCCATAAGATCTCGGGCTCAAAACTCGTAACTAGCATCTTAGAGACACTTCCAAGAGATTCCGCCTTATAATTTCCTTAAAGAATAGTAAGTAATTTGAACTGAAACCTTTTGAACTTAGAAACTGTGATGTCAAATCATGGTTTCAGTTTAAAATTGGGGCACGCGTAAAATTGTGTATCACCTTATGTGCAACAAGTATTACCCAGTGCGTAGCTTACTTGATATATATATATATTTTTTAAAAATAATTTCTAACCTCTAAATCCAGCGTTGTTGACCAAGGCATGGATGTGGCCAAACACATCCCAAGCCTGTTGTATGGACTTGTCAATAGTGGGACCATCGGCGCACAAATCGAGCTCCACAGCCACTGCTCGTGGGGAGGCGGAGCTTGAAGAAGTAGAGGAAGAGAGGTGATTGATTTGATGACAGAGTGATTGGAGTCTGTCCACGCGTCGAGCGGCAGCAATGATCTTGCAGCCAGCTTTAGCGAGATCGAGACAGAAGTCAAGACCGAGGCCTGAGGAAGCTCCAGTTACTATCACCACTTTTCCCTCTAGCTTTCCCCACTCCTCCAACGCCATTTCTCTGACTCGGTGCAATGCCAATGCCTTATGCCTCAGTCCTCAGATCTCTTTTTACTTTCCCTCCCCCCAAGAAAACCCAATTATTATACTGTGTATGATTATGAAGTAATAATCCGTTTGTCTTTCAGTCTTAGGGTGCCTTTTGTTTTTTGCTAGTCCATGGCACTTTTCATAAACAAGCCAGGCTAAAAAGAGGTAAACAGTAATTTGTCATAATTAAAAATATTTTTCTGCGGTGTTTTTTCAGTAGTAAGTTTTTAGCAAATTAAGCAATATTTAAACACATACTTAAAATTAAAATTTCACATTTTTTTGAAATGTAAATCATTTTTCAAGAATATTTTCTTTATAAAATTATCTTAATTTTTATACATCATTGATAACAACTCTAAAATGAGTTCAAAAACTTTCCCTCAAATTTTTTTTTTTTGAAAAACTATTTTATTTAGCTTAGTGTGTGTTTGGCATTGTTTAAAAATCTAGGTTTTTTTACTATTCAGCTTATTTTTGCTATCATTCATGAGTCTCATTGCACTTTTTAGTACTATTCATGAGGCACACTATAGCTTTATTTACAATATTTTCAGCAAAAAATTTTTAGTTTTAACTAAATAAGCTGTTTCTAAACAGACAATTAATATAAGAAAAATTTTAGAGTAAATTTGGTACAATGAACGAAATTACATATTTACATTAAAAATATTAATTTTTATTATGGCCAAACTTATGTACAATACCTTAATTACAGTTACTTAAGTTCTTCTTTTATAATTTTGACATCTGTCCAATTTAACAACCCCTACAAACGGCATTAAAACTAAAAAAAAAATTTTTTCTTCCTTCTTTTTCTTGTATTGCAAGCGAACCCACGACTTCAAATCTTTTTCAGACTATAGGATTTGTGCCTTCCACTAAGGGATAAATAGATATCGTCATCAAAACCAAACAAAAAAGCCCCAACAAAAAAATAAAGAAGAAATGACCAAAAAAAAAAAAAAAAAGCAACAAAAAAATCTCATCTTTTCTCTCTCTCGTGGCTTCTAGGAAGCCCAAATCTCCGAAATCAAGGACCACCGCTATTTGATTTGCAAAATATCTTCAAACCCACATTTGAATCTCTGCAAAATCTCCAAAATCATGGACCACTTTCACTTCTTCACTTGCATCTTCTCCTTTTCATCCCTTACCTTCTCCTTCTCAACCCTTACTTTCTTGTTCTTACCCTTTATCCACTGGCCTTCTTACCCTTTGTTGGCTTTAATTTGGTTTAGATTGAGAGTGAGAAGTTGGAGAGATCAAATGCAATGGGGTTCTATGGTTCTACATTCTATGTTCTCTCACAGGACAGAGGAATAAAAGAGAGAGAAAAAAAAAAAGAAAAAAAAGAAAACAAATAGTAGTATTTTAACGCCGTTTGTGGGTTGTTAAATTGGACAAATGTCAAAACTTTAAGAAGAGAACCTAAAAAACTGTAGGTAAGGTACCGTACCTAAGTTTTGCCATTTTTATTGTTGGGTATAGAAGATATTGCAATGGAATAATTATTAGTTTATTACTAGACATAAGTTTGGTTGTTACGTATTAGAAGCTTATAAAAGATGATGTATAAGGAAATTTTATATTTTTGAAAATATTTTAATTTTAAAACTTATTAGAATCATTATAAAAATGAATGGTTATTCCTCAATTTAAAGAAGGATTGTTGAGAGAGAACATAGAGCCGGAATATATACTAGTATTTGGGGGGCAAAATAGATTTTTTGATTAAAAAAAGTGCGGCCGATAATTGATATTTTGTTGATTGAATCGCACGAATTGAAAAAGCTCTAAAAATTTGCTTTTTTAAAAATGTGGATATGGTGTTATTTGTAAACGCAATTGACTAAAATCGCACTACCAAACGATTTCCTTTTTTGCGTTTAGCTTGTTAATGCGCATTTCCTCTACAAGAACGCCTATCCAAACAGGCTCTAAAGATGCAACCAAATGACCAAATCACTATTACACATGAAAAACTATTCCATTACATGAGTTATTACAACATATCAAACATATTCTAAGAGATGTTTTCCTCTTAACCATTTTTTTATGATACTACCAAATACAGAAAAATGCATAAAACTATCTTCGCATAAGGTTCTCCATTGAAACAATTAATTTTAAGCTAAAATATTATTTTTCTCATTATTGAATTTCGCATGAATTTCGTTTTTCATCCTTAAAATTTTAAAAGTTGGTTTTAAACTCCTAAATTATTGAAAATGTTATGCTTACCACTTTTTAATTTAAAATGTTTATTTTTCATCCCTAAATTATCATAAAGAAATTATCTTTTTCGTCTTTATTTTCGTTTATAAGCTATTGAAAAAAATTTCTTTAAAAAGCTTAGGAATGAAAAAATGAAATGTTTTTAAAATTAGGAATGAAAAACCAAATTCAAGAAAAAATTTAGGAATTGAGATAATATTTTTGCCATAATTTTAACTCATATTCCCATGCCCAATCGAATAATTATTTTACGAGACGTAACTCTCATAACATGTATAGGTCCAACATGCATTGGTCCCACATGTTATGAAGAAAGATAACATGTGATATCTTCTCTACCAAATCATCCTTAGAAGATATCTCATTCGAAACGCTCCATTATAGACAAATACACGTTGCGTCATAAATGATCAATTCAAACATTGTAGTTTTTCCATTTATGCGTCTTAATTAAACCATTAAAAGTGGCCCACTGAAATTTTGAAGAATTTTAACAGTGTTAGAAATAAAGTCTGATTGAAATGTGTAAACTTTGGGCAATGAAAAGGTTATGTGGGGGAGATGTATATCCATAAGTGTTTATAGGGGAGATGTATATCTATATGTGTACTCATTATTACAACATTTTCTCATAAACTCTACAATCATTCTAAGGTCCTATATATATGTAGGATTACTTTATTATTATTATACACATCTAAGAGAGATCAAAAGAATTGTGGATGACTACTTGAATATAAGAGTTTATAAATATATATTTCTTGTTTCTTTTACTTTTTTTTTATATATATTTCTATCATTTCACAACACGTTATCAGCATGAGTCTCTACCCAATTTCGAAAGGAAGTTGTAATCCCATTATTCTTTAAATATCAAAGATTATTTGTGTAGTTTTCTCAACTCACTGTAAGTTTTCTTTTTAAGGAATTAGTAATTATTCTATTTGTTTATCTTTACGTTTTATGCTCATAATTTTAGTAATTTTTAATTGATTAAAAATTTTATGAGATTCACGTTATTCTGTTGTTATATATTGTTATGAGATGCACGTTATGAGATTCACATTTGATTGATTAAAAATATTTTGTTAAAAATGGTTTGTGATCAAGCAACTTAATAATAGTTATATGTACCGTGTATAAATCAACTTTGAATATATAAATGTCTATGTAGCATTCTTTTATTAGAATTTTGTATGATAAAAATATTTGTTTATTTAATTACTTACGTAATTATATATTTGATATAAATGTCAAACCTTACAAAGCTTGTATTTGTTACCCTTGGCATCTTAGGCAATAATTCCTTATCATGGATCCTTGATACTAAGATTCATCTGGAAGTAATGAATCTTGATGAGATCTATGTTGATGTAATAAATCCTCAAGATATTATTATGGATGGCAACAAAGTATCCCAGAAGGATCGTTCAAAAGAAATAACTTTTATTTGTTATTATTTACATAAAAACTAAGTACTTTATAATAAAAGATCCCTTAGGAGAATCACAACTTCTAGAAGAACTTGATCATCCTAAAAGCTCAGTATGACTAAAGTTGTAATAAACTAAAGGTGCAAGTGAATTAATTTGACACTTTAAAATCAGCCTACAATTAAAAGTATATAATAGAAGACACATATATCATGTTTCAAATGTGCTCCTGCAATAGCAATATCGAATGCATATGTTCATAGAGTGTTATGAACTAATGTTTTAGTATTATCTAGTGGTTGAACAAAATAATGAGTTGTTGCTGAAAACCATCAAAGAATCATGAAAATAAGTGCTATAGGCGTGGAATGAAAGGTCATTGGTCACGTACTTGTCGTATTCCTAAACATTTGGTAGATTTGTACAAAGCCTCCATAAAAGAAAAGGAAAAGGGAATTGAAATGAACTTTGCTAATCATAATGATCCTGAAGATCCTATGAATTATCTTCATTTTCCAAATTGAGTGGATATGACTCATCTTGATGTCTCTAATTTCTTTGAGGATGTTGATGGAAAATTTGATAATTTGATTGGTGATTGAAATATCCATACCAATAAATTATTTTCTTTTATTATATTATCATATTCTAATAAGTATGATTGGTAATGGAAATGTCCATACCAATTAATTTGTTTTCTTTCATTATATTATGGCATTGAAATAAGTATTGTTATGTTTATATGTTTTATTTATATTTAAAGTAATAAAGTTTAATTTAGGCGTAAATGCACTTTTAGTCCCTACATTTTGTACTTTTTTCATTTTGGTCCCTACATTTTGTTTTTACCACTTTTAGTCCATAAACCAATTAAAGCCTGACATTTAAGTCATTTCTGTCACCCAACTAATAGCAAAAGCTGATGTGGCTGACGGTGGAATAAAAAAATAATATTATCAGATATTAATTAATTAAATTAAAAACAAATATTAAAATAAATAAAAATTAAAAAAAAAAAACTCATTAGTTTTTGGGAAGAAGATGAAGAAAACAAGAACTCGAACCCAGATCAAAGAACTCAAGAACATAAACTTTTCTTTCCAGCTGAACCCAAACCTAGAAATTTTCTCTCTACCCAAACACAGAAAAATCCAGCCACCACCTCCACTAATCAAACCTAGCCCAACAAACATAAACACAAACCCAACCAACAAATTTAAACACAAACCCAGAAATTTTCTTTCCACCCGAACCATAACCCAGAAATTTTCTTTTTACCCAAACACAGAAAAATCCAGCTACCACCTCCACTGATCAAACAACCACTACCCACCATCATAGCCACCACAAACCACCATCCCAACCACCATAACCAAACCCAACTCGGTCTCAACCCTAGCCACCCCGATCTCTACCCACCCCAGCCGGCTCATAACCCACCCACCCCAACCCAACCTCAACCCCAGCAACCCTGACTTAAGCCAGCCCAACTGGTCTTAACCTACCCACCCCAGCTTGACCTAAACCCAACCCGACCTCTACCCATCCCAGCCGGCTCACAACCTACCCACCCCAAGCCAACCTCAAACCCAGCCACCCCGAACTCAACCCTAACCATCCTGACTCAAGCCACCCCAGTCAGTCTTAGCCCACCCACCCCACCCCACCCCACCCCACCCACCACAGCCACCACAAGCCATTGCACCACCAATTACCACGACAGTGTGAAACACGAGAGAGAGAGAGAGAGAGAGAGAGAGAGAGAGAGAGAGAATGAGAAAAGTTGATAGAAAGTGAGAGACACGAATGAGAGAGAGAGAGAGAGAGAAGAAAAACTAATTTAATAAAATGAGAAGGAAGAGAAAAGAATTTGAAACCATTTTGTGATCTCTTCCCAAAAGTGATCATTGAGTCAAGATACTTTTTAGATCTTAATTTTAGTGATTTTTGGTTTTAATTTTATTTTTTTATTTAGTTAAAATTAATAAATTAATTTTTGGCATAAATGCACTTTTAGTCTCTATATTTTGACTTTTTTCTATTTTGGTCCATACATTTTAATTTTACCACTTTTAGTCCCTAAACCAATTAATGCGTGCTATTTTCGTCATTTCCATCAGTCAACTGACGGAAATAACTGAGGTGGCAGCCGAAGGAATTAAAATATTATAAAAAATGCCACATCACCCATGACATATCAGCATATAAATTTAAAAAATTAATTTATTAATTTTAACTAAATAAAAAAAATAAAAACATAATTAAAAACTAAAATTCACATGAATTAAGATCTAAAAGTGCATTTAACAAGAACATCAACCCAAAAATTTTAAAACCCAAAAAATTAACATAAGATCCAAACTTGAACACTATTCTGGGTTTGGGTTTTTGCTCAAAGTCAAAAGCAACTCCAGCGGAGTAATGGATCCTCCAATAACAACAACAACAACAACAACAACACCAATAATCTCAACGAACTTGCTCTGGTGACGCGTGAACTCTACGCGAAGACAGCGAAGTCGTTGAAGAAGTTGTTGGTTTCGGAGCTTTCGTTGTGGTCTGGGGACGTGGAAACGATGGTGGCATCAGAAAACAGGGCTTTCGAAACCTTGGATTGGCTTCAACCAGACTGCACTGAATTCTACAACGCCGTTAGGGCTCTCCTCTCTCAGCGCACTCAACTCTCATCCTTTGAGACTGTGCTCCGAACCCACCAAAACGAAGAAGAATTCGACGCCAGCAATTTTCAAGCTCGGTTGAAAGAAGCGCTGGCTAGATCCGAAGCCAAGTATAAGAAACCCAGAACAAATACCCAAACCTAGAAAATCAAACCTGAAAATCAAATACCCAAACCCAAAAAATGAAACTAGAAAAACAAAAAAAAAAATCAACGAGCCAAGTTTGATTCAATGAGCTCAGTTTGGCTGGGTTTTTCTAGGTTTGTGTGTTTGTTTGATTCAATGAGCCGAGTTGGCCAAGTTGGTTGATTTTGTTGTTGATTGTTTGAAATAAATTGGGTTTTGTTTGAGTTTTTGGGTTTATGGGTTTTTGAGTGTTTGGGATTTCTGGGTTTTCTTTGATTTTATGATTTTGGCTATGAATCTTTAGGGAAGAATGAGAAAAACTGATGGATTTTCAGCATGGGTCTTTCAGCATTGGTCTTTGTTCTCTTATCAAATTTTATTGCATTATTGATTTGATTTTAAGTGGGAAAGGAAGTTGATTCAATGGGTTTAATTTTGAATTCATGTTCTTGGGTTTGATTTTCTGGGTTTGTCTTCTTGTGTTCATAGGCATTTGATTTTATTGTTTTTAATTCTGTTTTTTCTTTTTTTATTTAGTTAAAATTGACAAATTATTTTTTTTAAAAATTAGATGCTGATGTGGCATTTTTTATAATATTTTAATTCCTCTGGCTGTCACCTTAGCTATTTCTGTCGGTTGACTGACGGAAAGGACGAAAATAGCACGCGTTAATTGGTTTAGGGACTAAAAGTGGTAAAATTAAAATGTAAGGAACAAAATAGAAAAAAGTCAAAATATGGGGACTAAAAGTGCATTTACGCCTTAATTTTTTAAATTTATATGCTGACGTGGCATTATATGCTGTGTGATTATATTATTTTTTTATTCCACCGTCAGTCACGTAAGCTTTTGCTATTAGTTGGGTGACGGAAAGGACATAAATGTCAGGCGTTAATTGGTTTAGGTACTAAAAGTGGTAAAACAAAATGTAGGGACCAAAATGGAAAAAGTTCAAAATGTAGGGACTAAAAGTGCATTTACACCTTTAATTTATGTTTTGCATATGTGAAGATACATGGGTCATACTAGTAAAATCAATTCCAAGATGACTAGGGAAGATTTTTATCTAGCAGACAGTGCAACAACTCATACGATACTTTAAAATAAAAAATATTTTCAAAATTTAAAATTATGCAAAGCCAATGTCAATACAATATCAGGTTCATCGAACTTAATTGAAGGCACTGGAAGAACGATTATCATGTTGCCAAAAGGCACAAAACTTTGTATTGATGATGCTTTGTATTCTTCTAAATCATGCAGAAAGTTACTCAGTTTTAAGGATATACGTTATAATGGTTATCATATTGAAACTAATAATGAAGGCAGTGAAAAATTTCTTTATATTACTTCAATAGTATCGGGCCAGAAGCTCATATTAGAAAAACTGCATATTTTCTCTTTTGGGTTATATTATACTACGAGAATAGTTGAAACAAATATTGCAATACACTAGAAGTGTTCTGACCCAAAGGTTTTTATGCTTTGGCATGATCGTCTTGGTCATCCAGGATCAATAATGATGCATCAAATTATTGAAAACTCCCACAGATATCTCTTAAAGAACCAGAAGATTCTTTTATCTAGTGATTATCCATATAGTGCATGTTCTCAAGGTAAATTAATTACCAAACTATCACATTTAAAGATTGTTGTTGAATGTCCATCTTTCTTAGAAAGAATTCAGGATGATATATGTGGACCAATACACCCACCTTGTGGTCCATTTAAGTATTTTATGGTTTTAATTGATGCATCAACCAGATGGTCACATGTATGTTTACTTTCTACTAGAAATGTTGCATTTGCTAGGCTTCTTGCTTAAATAATTAGGTTGCGGGCACAATTTCTTGATTATCTAATTAGGAAAATTCGTTTAGATAATACTGGTGAATTCACATTTTAAGCTTTTGATGACTATTCCATGTCAATTGGAATTGATGTTGAACATCCTGTTGCACATACACATACTCAAAATGGTTTAGTTGAATCACTTATCAAGAGACTTTAAATTATTGCTTGACCTTTGCTTATGAAATCAAAATTACCAGTTTTTGCTTAGGGTCATGCTATTTTACATGCTGCATCATTAGTTCACATTAGGCTAACTGCTTATCATAAATTCTCACCATTGCAATTCGTACTTAGCCAACAACCAAATATTTTTCACTTGTGCACATTTGGTTGTATTGTATATGTACCTATTGCATCCCCACAACGCACTAAGATGGGTCCTCAACGTAGACTTGAAATTTATACGGATTTTGATTCCCTATCTATCATTAGATATCTTGAACCTCTAACTAGTGATATTTTTAACGCACGTTTTAAGAATTGTCATTTTAATGAAACAATCTTTCTACCATTAGGGGAAGAAAAGTCGTTGCCTGAAGCACGACGTGAGATTACTTGGAATGTTTTGACGTTATCTCATCTTGATCCTCGTACAAATCAATATGAACTGGAAGTTCAAAGAATTATTCATTTGCAAGGAATTGTAAATCAATTACCTGATGTATTCACTGACCATAAGAAAATAGTGAAATCTCACATTCCAGCTGCTAATACTCCAGCACGGATTGAAGTCCCTACAAGACAATCAGTTAATACAGCAACAAATGAATCAAAGCCACACCTGAAGCATGAAAGACCTATCGGTGTTAAAGATAAAATTTCTGAAAGAGAAAAGTACAAGAAAAACAAGTTGCAGCCTATAAAGAGGCTATACCCAGGAAAAAGGTCACAAAAATAATTGATTTATCCAAAATTTATGAACAAAAATCTCCTGAAAATAAACTTCCTAAAGAGTTATCCCCTGAAGATGATCAGGTACCTGAAACTAACGAGATCTCGATACATTATGTATATACAGGAGAAATATGGGATAGAAATAAAATTGTTGTCGATAATATATTTTTATATAAAATTGCCCTTGATATTACCAGAAGTAATGATAATGAATAAGAACCACAAACCGTTGATAAATGTCAATATAGAAATGATTGACCAATGTGGGAAGAGGCAATTCAAGCAGATTAAATTCACTAATTAAACGTGAAGTTTTTGGACCTGTAGTCCGAACACCTAAAGGTGTAATGCCTGTTGGATACAAATGAGTATTTGTACGTAAGCGAAATGAGAAAAATAAAATTATAAGATACAAATCTCAACTTGTAGCACAAGGTTTTTCGCAGAGACCTGATATTGATTATGAAGAAACATATGCTCCTGTAATGGACGCAATTACATTCAGATTTTTAATTAGCTTGCTAGCAAAAGAAAATTTGGATATGCGATTAATGGATGTTGTTACAGCATATCTGTATGGATCATTAGATAAAGATATCTACATGAAAATCCCTGAAAGATATAAAATGTCTTAAACATATAATCCAACATCCTGAAGTATGTATTCTATCAAGCTACAAAGATCCTTATATAGGTTAAAGCAATCCGGACGCATGTGGTATAACCGCCTCAGTGAGTATCTTTTGAAAGAAGGATTTGAGAATAATCCAATTTGTCCATGTGTTTTTATTAGAAAATCAGAATCCGAATTTGCTATTGTTGCAGTATATGTTGATGATTTAAATCTTGTAGGGACTCTAGAAGAGTTAACAAAAATAGCAAATTGTTTAAAGAATGATTTTGAGATGGAAGATCTTGGTAAGACAAAATTTTGTCTTGGCCTGCAAATTGAACATCTTCCAAATGAAATTCTTGTTCATCAATCAATGTACTCAAAAAAAGTCCTGAAGCAATTTTACATGGATAAAGCTCATCCTTTGAGCACTCCAATGGTGGGTCGGTCTCTTAATGTCAAGAAAGATTTATTTCGACCACAAGAAGATGATGAAGAAACTCCTGGTCCTGAAGTACCATATCTTAGTGCAATTGGTGCTTTGATGTATCTTGTAAATTACACACGACTTGATATAGCATTTGCAGTTAACTTACTAGTAAGGTATAGTTCTGCACCAACTCGAAGAAATTGGAATGGAATTAAGTATATTTTACGTTATTTTCGTGGAACTACTGATTTGGGATTATTTTATCCAAATGGATCAAAACCATAGTTAGTTCGATATGCTAATATAGGTTACCTTTCTGATCCACACAATTCATGAAGCGAGTCGTGAGTGTGTTTGTTTGAGATCGGTAATTTAACATATTTGTGAGAACTGTGAATTATCATCAATCATAAAAAGTCCAACGATATTATACGAAAATAATGCCTTGTATCACTCAAATTATATCAAGAGTGATAGAAACAAGCATATTGCACCAAAATTCTTTTATACACATGAGCTCCAGAAGAGTGTCGATATTGATGTCAAGCAGATACGATCATGTGATAATTTGGCTGATATGTTCACTAAACCATTACCAACTGCGACTTTTAAGAAAATGGTGTACAACATTGGCTTGTGTCGACTTAAGGATATTTTTACCATTAACAATGGAAATTCTTTACCATTAACAATGGAAATTCTATGTACTCATGAGGGGGAGTAAATTTTCTAAAGGATGTGTGCTGATTGTACTCTTTTTCCTTCGCTAAGGTTTTTTCCCATTGGGTTTTCCTTTGCAAAGTTTTATTGAGGCAATCCTAAGGCACTAGAAGTTATACAAGAATATTGTACTCTTTTTCCTTAGCCAAAAAGTTTTTCCATAGGGTTTTTCTTTAGCAAGGTTTTAATGAGGCATATTCTTAGAAAGTGGTTATCCAATGAGGAGTGTTAGAAATAAAGTCTGATTGGAATGTGTAAACTTTGGGCAATGAAAAAGGTTATGTGGGGGAGATGTATATCCATGAGTGTTTATAGGGGAGATGTATATCTATAAGTGTACTTATTATTACAACCTTATCTCATAAACTCTATAAACATTCTAAGGTCTTACATATATGTGAGATTACTTTACTGTTATTGTATACATCTAAGAGAGATCAAAAGAATTGTGGATGAACACTTGAATATAAGAGTTTATTAATATATATTTCTTGTTTCTTTTACTTTGTTTTATATATTTTTATCATTTCACAACAAACAGTGTTTTGTTTAATTATCTTTTTCCCTTCACTTTTTTATTTATAGGTCAAGTACCAATTACATTCGATCATTCCTTGGTATTATGTGATTATTGATGAATTTTCATTCAATATTATTGCAAGAAAAATTAAAATTAAACGGTAGGATCGACCAGTTCAATTTTAATAAAAAGATAAAAGGAATTGAATCTCAAATTCAATGTCCTTTTAAAAGACTGATTTTTTTAATTGAAAAGGTCTAAACTGAATTCCAAATAATCTAATCTTCCTACAAAGTAGAATATAAGAAATAGTTGATAGATGTTTTGAGGGATAAGTGATGAAAATGATTCAGCCTCCTTGCTAGTGAAAAAACACATCCAATTTTTCAGGATTTCCAAGATCCATATGAAATAGACCTATATAAATTTTGACTCAAATTAGGAATTACTATTGGAGAATATCTTTAGAGTGGTATGGTTCCCTCGACTAGACAATGGTCATCTCCAAAGCTGGGGATTGTTTTGAGGGAGCTCGAGCTTGGGCCTAAAGGCTCTCACCAATGATGAATGAGTCTAAGAAGCCGTGACCCTACTTGAACTCCAAGGAATGTGTTTTGGTTAAGGTCTAAAGTGGCAAATAGGTGGGTCATAAATGGGTTTTGTCATAAATGAATTCAATGGTTAAATATTAAAGAGAGGGGTTAGGTTCTTGTGCCGCTCTTAAGTTTGAAATGTTAAGAAATTCCATGAACTTTTTTACCAAATGACATTTTTTTATCTTTATTTTTTTATTTTTTTTATTATTATTTTTTTGAGGAGACAAACATAAAAGGAGAGCAAAAATACATATTTATATTCATTTTTAAGAGAAGTTGGTTACGGAAGACAAACAGATTTTACCTCAAGTTGGTAAAATAATCCTTCTCAAAAAAAAAAAAAAAAGTTGGTAAAATAACATTTTTTAAACCACTTGTAGGAAAAATGATTTTGAGTCGAATCAGTCACCCCAAAATAATATTTACACTAGAGACATCAACTCTATATGATATCTTGTGCTTTTCTCGAGTTCAAGGCTGGATGATAAGCTCTTGGATCCAGTGCACAATACTCCTCTTTCTACAGGATCTATAAGAGGGGATTTCCAAGTTGAACCTACGACATTGTTTGGAGGACGCTATTGCACCAAAATCCAACCAGTGGGGAATTTTGAGGAAACGAAAAAAAAAAAAAAAAAAAAGCTCCTTTTGCAAATACGGCCTTCACTTGAAGGTGAAAACTGCCTCCGATTAGTTATGAAAGATGGAGAATTTGCTAAATCTCATTTGAGATTTCATCATTTTAATGCTATCGATCTAGTTACTGTGATTTTCAATGTTATTATTAGCATGCATTTGATTTAAGACACTCATGATTAGACAATTCTTGGACACCATGTGAATCCTTGCATTAAAAAATAGAAAAAAGAATTGTTCCTATGAATCCTACCTTGTTTGGATTTTTAAGGTTCTTTGTCCCTACAACAAGCTTCAAAAGCTTGATAGGCAATGTACAGACGCAATACTTAGTTTCAATGCTAGTTAACTACTTCGATTATAATAAAAACCATTTTCCATTACAATTTATAGGTGTAACTGAATAGCAGGAGACTTGTGAGGAGATGATGCAATTTGGCTAAATGAGCAAATTTCAGATTCCTTCAAATGCTTACCATGGTCCTCTGACAAACAAATAATACATACACTAAAACTGTCAACTAGATCTGGTACACTGTCCACGAAATGTCAACTCTTTCATATCTTGAGCTTTTCTTGAGTTCAAGGCCGGACAATAAGGTCTTAAATGGCCGTGTAACTCAAGCTTATTGCTTGTTCTTCAAAACAAGTTTTGAATCCCCTAATTCCATTATTGTAACTACTGACTTTTTTCTTAAATAATAAATTTAAGTAGGCTTTTGTCCCAACTTGTTGAACTAACTTGTTGAAGTGAAATGTCATAAGTGGTGGAAATAAAAATGATGTTAGTGCTGAGTCCATCAACCTATGCAAAATTGATTGTACACCACTAGGCAGCAATAAAATTGCCATAGATGTATTGGCTTCCACTAGGCAGCAATAAAATTGCCATAATTGCCATAGATGGAAAATTGGCCTCATTGAAAATAGATGTATTGGCTTCCACTAGGCAGCAATAAAATTCAGCTGCTAAGGGTCTAGTTTAAAGACGAAATCAGATTTCAATCCTCTTGAGCTTCTTGAAACTTGTACATCAACAAGAGAACTTTTCAAGGACAACGCAATTTTAGGACCAGTTTGAATCTATGTTGCTAAGTTTATTATCACACAATGTTAAATCCATAGACATAAGTAAAAATGCCAGGCATCACGATGCACAGAACACTCAATAGTAGGATTAAAAAGGAACAAAATAATCCATAAGTTCCAGTCTTCCAGAAACTATGAATATTTCACATATATCTGCTAACCTGTTTAGTTTTAATCTTCAAAAGGCAATGAAGTAGTTATTGGAAATTCTATGAAGGATAAGAAACAAAATTTGCAGCAAGAATATTTACACTTGTCTTGATAAGACAGTTATATCTCACTACATAACATGGCTTTCAAAGGGAAGAGTAGATAGGAACACCTGGTATGGTTGCACCAGAATCAACAATGAAAATGTTGCCCGAAACATATTCAGAAGATTCATGTACCAAGTATCGAACAAGTGATGTCAATGCTGGATCAGTAGTGCCATATTCTCTTAACGGGATAATTTTCTTTGTCACATTATGCAACCATTCTTTTTGCAAGAGACTCTGGGTAATCTCAGATTTGAAAATGCCAGGTGATATAGAATTCACTCTAATTTTATATACACCCAATTCCAATGCCATGACCTGTCATAAGTAGAAATAACATTATATACAAGAAGAACAAAATCAACACAAACACACACACACACACACACATGCATACATATTATGCAGCACAATTATAAAAAAGCAATAGGGACAAAAAAAGCAAAAAAAAAAGACAAACTAGTCTGATAAGGATACATTTCCTATGGGTAAAGACTTAAGAAGGGACTGGCTCCTATCTCTAAATAAGTTCAGGGTATTCCATAAATAATTAATTTATGATGTGTTCATCACATAGTTATAGAAAAAGTAGCATCCTAGTCTAAAAAGACAACCAAAGTGATAGCACAGTGGCCAGGGATGACAACTCCTTAAGTACAGGCCATCAGACCCAAAGTTACTAAAATAAAAAATAAGGAAAGAAAAAGAAACACACATATAGGCAAACAATCAGCAAACATAATAAGCCTGTCCCAATTTCATGAAAATGCAATATGATGGTGTTTGGAGATGGTATATATGTTTTGTTACTCAGTTTCAATGGAGACCAACAAGAGAATATTTAGGACACGTACTTGAAAATGTCTGACCTGAAGTGAATCTCCAGTCTTCATTTGTGTGTCTATTCTTTTGATGTTTCTCTTGGAATTTTCTTTTTCCTCTCAATTGGAAAAAAAATATATCTTAAGGTGATGTAATATTTCCTCTTTTATTTTAAATTTTTTTTATAGGAAATGTACCAAACTTGACCTTTTCTTGAATCAAAAGAAGTAAATTTTTTTATAAGTAATAGAGATTTATTAATATAAAAAAATAGACACCTAGGTATACAAGGAATATACAGGGCTGTACAGATCAAATACAAAAGAATCAAAAGAAGTAAATTCTATTTGTTTACCTATTGTTGAATCAATTGAAATAAATTTATTTTTGTTTAACGTGAGTGTTTTTAAAAAAAAAATCTCTGCAGTGTATTTTTCTATGAAGTTACTACGATTTTTCATCTTATAGAAATTATTTTGTTTCCAAACAATTATAAAACATGACAATGGTATTACCCCTATATTTTGGAAGAGTTCCATGGCAATTGACATTACCTTTGTCAAGATGTTTAGGCCTGCCTTTGAAGCAGCATAGGCGGCAGAACCAGGCAATTGCCCACGGTCGAGACCAGCAACTGAAGATATGTTTATGATTGATCCTCCCCTCTCAGCATCACGCATGTGTATGCCAATGTATTTTGACACCAACCAGTTTCCTGTTAAGTTTGTTTTGATAACATGATTCCATTCCTCCTCAGATAATTCTAATGGAGATCTCACATTACCTAATGTACACAGCATAAGAGTGAGAAATATTAATCAACAATAACCTTCAACAATTCAGTAACAAAAACAGCCAGATAGGCATCCTGGTACATGAACATGTTTAAAAAGCTCATAGAATTATAATAAAGATGAAGAAGCAAATGCCAAAAATACAAACACAAAAATTCCAAGAAGCACACTGATTATTTTATTTTATAAATAAATTGATAAGTTACTCATACCTGGTCTTAAACCTACGACCTCACCTTCCACCTAGCACTTAAAAGGAACGAAGGTGTCGGTTGAGTTAGAACTGATCTTGTCAATACAAGAATGAAAACTCAAAAGATATATTTCTTAAATAATCAACTGTGGATAATCCAGAGTCATCTAAGCACAATTGTCCATGTATGGATATCATCCCTTTACATACCTGTGTGTCCACAGGACCACAATATGTGTATGTGCAATGTTTACATTTATGAACAAGACAATGTGAATGTAGTCAAGTGTGAAAATGATGTATAAAGTGTTTAAAGAATAGAATGTTAGAAGTAAAAGGTCTCAAAACCTATAAGATCTTGGGTTCAAAACTTGTAACTAGCATTTTGGGGCCACTTCCAAGGGATTCTACCCTATAATTACCTTGTTTGTGCACATCCCTTAGAGAAGAGTCAAGTACTGGATAAACTATGAGCACTCATGTAGTGTGTGTGTGTGTGTGTGTGTGTGTGTGTGTGTGTGTGTATTCATAAATATGTTCACATGTGAGCTCACATGAGGGTGGGTTCCTGTGGAGACTCAAGAGTGGAGTCCATCCGTCACATGAAAGGGTGGGTTCCTGGGCAGTCCTAATAATATTTCTTGTGCATAACAACTCGAGAATATCATAGAAGTTTCTATAACTCTTAATCCTCTCAAAGAAGGAGATCCAAAAGGCAGACACATAGAGATTAATTGGTTTATAAAAATCCACACAATCAATTGAAGTTGAATTATCGTATTTATATCTCTAAGCACACCTTATTAAGTTACTCCCACGGGCATTAAATTGCATCAATCCTATCCACATAACAAAAAACTAGAATTTGCTGTGTCTGGTGCCAACCAAATATGACAGGCGAACCATTTGAAGCCTAACAATGTGAAATTGGAGAATCAAACACTTCACACTTATTTATTTATCACCCAATCAAACACACACAAAACCAAATTAACCATATTAGGGAAAGAGAAATTAAAAAGGTTTAATTTATTTTTTAGTTTTCTTTGTATCAGTACAAAACTACAAATTACCAAATCCAAACCTTAATTTTCCTTCAGTCAATTTCTCAGGAAACACACAACAAACAGAATTAAAAACAAAATTTAACAAAGGGAAAATTACACAATTCTCCCTATAGTTTTGATTGGTTTCAAATTACACCTAGATTTTTAAAAGTTCCAATTAAAACCATAGACTTTTTAAATTGTTTCAATTCGCCTTCTTATTATTATTATTATTATTATTATTATTATTTAAATGCAAATTCACATCAATTCTAGTTAGAACTTATCTAGACACAAATTCTTCCATGTGAATCATATCAATAAGTGTACAGCCACACCCAATTTCATAGCATGTTGAGGTGTCAACTGTCAAGTGATACTATTTTATTATGCACCCATCACAATTTGACACCTTAGCATGTTATAAAATTGGACGTGTCTTTAGAGATATTGGAATCACAAATGATATTTTAATACTGAAAGTACTATTCAATTTTCAGAACAATACCTAGGTGACAAGT
This sequence comes from Quercus ilex subsp. ballota, assembly GCA_032727855.1. Taxonomy (NCBI): domain Eukaryota; kingdom Viridiplantae; phylum Streptophyta; class Magnoliopsida; order Fagales; family Fagaceae; genus Quercus; species Quercus ilex. The sequence goes on along the minus strand of CM064914.1, from coordinate 14,217,722 downwards.
TGTAACAGATTTCATCTGGGTTCATCATTGACATAACATTTTTACTTGTGATTAACAACCTGCCACCTAAATTTTGTTGAGAAATGGTAGTTATAATAAGATAAATTGTTGAGTTTATTACACTAAACTATCACATAAAGCAAGTATAGGTATAGCTCACTTACGTGGGTTTCAGTTATAAGATATCGATTTCAATCCCCATAAAATAATTTTAAAATTAATTTCCATGCCCTTATGTCAGTCATTCCTTTAACATTTCCCTAAAAAAAGAAGCAAAAAAAAAAAAGAAGCAGAAGAAGCTAGTATTTAATTCCTAACCTCTAAGTCCGGCATTGTTGACCAAGGCATGGATGTGGCCAAACACATCCCAAGCTTTCTTTATGGACTTCTCGATGGTGGGTCCATCAGCGGTCAAGTCGAGCTCCACAGCCACAGCTCGAGGGGAGCTTGTAGTAGTAGAAGAAGAAGAAGAGTTGATTTGGTGACAGAGTGATTGGAGTCGGTCGACGCGTCGAGCGGCGGCAATGATCTTGCAACCAGCTTTTGCAAGGTCGAGACAAAATTCAAGACCAAGGCCTGAGGAAGCCCCAGTTATCATCACCACTTTTCCCTCTAGCTCTCCCCATGACTCCATCGCCACTTCTCTGACTCTGTTTTCGATTAAAAACAAAAGAAAAAAAAAGTAGCTTTTAAAACATCTCAATATAGATGCAATGGATGAGAGGTATTGAGTAATCCTAGGAACAAAACTATTTCCACACTCAATTGCCTGGCTGTCAACTCATGATTTGATTTCCGTACCTTCACACGTGTTCTCCGAGTATCAATTTTAGCGGCGCCTTTAAATTTTTGTACGATTAGAGTATTTACTTTCGGAAATTCTACTCATCCTATTCTACTATTTAAAAATCACTTTATCAATTATACAATACAGTTTTACAATATTGTCAATATTTTAGCTTTTATTTTACAATTCAACATATTAAAATAATATAAATTATATAAACAAATAATAAACAAATTATATCTTTCATCTTTCTAATTTCTGTCTCTTTATCACTCTCACCGCACAGCAACCATCCTCTCAACCACACCACCTCCAGACATCTACCACCGTGACCTTAGACTCGTCACAATCCCAGCAAAATACCAATCCACCACCGGTGTCACCCTCTCTGAGCAAAATCAAAGCCTAGTCTCGCCATCCAACCAAAATTAATAGCTAAATCAAAACCCAAATTTCATAGCAAAATTAAAACCCACCCACCGATCTCGCCACCCATCGATCTCCACCACGCCGATCTCCACCGTTGTCATTCCCACGCCGATCTTGTCAAAACCCACGCCGATCTCCACCGTCGTCAAAACCCACGATTTCCATCGTTGTCAAAACCCACGACCTACCGTCGTCAAAACCCATGATCTCCACCGTCGTCAAAACCCACGCCGACTCATGCCCACGTCAGTCACAAACCCACCACCACCAGAGAGAGATAAAGAAACCCACAACCACTAGATGTGAGAGAGAGAGAGAGAGGGTCATCGGAGAGAGCATGAGGTTGGGTCTAAAGAGAGCAGAAAGTAGATGAGAAAGAGAGAATGAAGAAAGAGAAAAGAAGAGAAATAATGAGAGAGAAGAGAGAAACTTCGGGGTTAAAAAGGAGGAGAGAGAGTATTAAAAACTATTATTTTGTTTTAGAATTGTGCTACAGCGCAATTTTAAAGGTAGAATTGCACTGTAGCACTATTGCAAAAAAATTTGTCATTGTCGAATTTTACAATTCCGGATGAAGCATGGTTTTTGTGTGAAAACAGTAAAATTGCTCTACATATGCCATTTGGCATGCCCAGTGCGAATGCTCTTAAAGAGTGAATAATTACATTTATTATTTATCTTAATTTTTCAAGTATATTTCCCAAGCTTCTTTCTATATTTACTCTATTCTATTTAAATATTATTTCTTTCTTTTTTCTTTATTATTTAAAACTTTTTGTGATTTTTTTTAACAAGTCTTGTAGAGCACTTGTGGCCAAATATAATTGTTGTAAAACCAATTTTATAATAAATCATATGCGGGAAGTTGTTATTGGTTCTAATTTCAACTCACCACTAAAATTATTTTTTTTCTCAATAGTTGTAGGGGTATTGGGCCAGGAGCTCATTATCTATGTAGATATTGGGCTTGAGGCCCAAACCGAGGGTGAGAGGTCTTCTGAGGAGGAGTCAACATTGTCAAGGGAGTCCGTATTAGTAAATGAAGAAGTTAGTTTTGGTCATAATGGCCTAAGAGGGTGGGCCAAGGATGAGTGCCTCCTCAGCTAACCAAAGCCGAGGTCAGAAAAGGTGATCTGCCGTCCAGTGGAACGTTCCAGGAAGCTCTGTTGGTACGGATAAGCATTGCAGAAACATAGGACAGGGAGAAGTCCTAAAATATCTAAGGAAAAAGCTGCTGCTATCGCATTAAATGCTCTATAGCTAACTCTCTGACCCTATTAATGTGGAGGTGATGCCTGAACAGTGGTTTCCAGCCTTATAGCTACTACATAAAGACTTATGGAATGTGCTGATGGGACAAGTATCAACACCAACTATCTGACTTGCACGTGAAGGGTAAAGATGAAAGGGGAAGCGAGTCTAAAAGAAGAAGGAAGCAATGGGAGAAAAGGATCGGAAGAAAGAGGAAAACACTGTAGCATCAAGAACTGACTTTGTAATCAAACTCAAGAGAAATATATAAGAACCGGCCTCCTCGGACTTTGCCAATGACGATTTTCTTAAGTTTAAACTTATTTATCTTCATTCCCTTGTAATCAAGATCTACCTTATTTGTTGTCTGATTCACTAAAACTCAGTTTCCAACCCACTATTTACAAATTCATTGTTTTGAGCTTTTTGGGCCTAAGTCCATCTATCTTTTGGGCTAGGGACTCAAATCTGGTCCTTACAATTGGCGCCGTATGTGGGAATTATTGGTGTTATAGTGAGTTTAATGTTCGACGATAGTAGGTTCAGGTCCAAATCAGGAAGAATCTATAGGGTCTCAGCGTCAAGATCACTTTTGTGATCTTGAACAAAGAAGGGACCGTGAGGAGAGTGTTCATACTATCCATACTAGTAAAAGCCACTCTCGGGGTGGTAGCCATCTCTCTCACGAGAAAAATACCAAAGCCATGCAGCTGGAGATTAATCACCTGAAGAGAAGCTTACGCCACGAATGGTGAAAGTGAGCTCCCTCCAATTCTGACTTCTCTTCCGATGGTGAAGAGGACGGTATTTATAGGCGTAGATCAAGGACCCCTCCTAGTGAATCTTTCTCGTATGATGAAGACTACCGTCATGAGCGCAAAAACAAAAATTCATTTTTGGGAGGCCTGAGAAATGATGCTATGAGTAGAGCACTTAACCAAATTTTCAGATCACCTTTCACGCGTAGAATTGAGGGAGGAAGACTTCCTCGATGGTTCACTCAGCCCACGTTCACCATGTATAATGGTCGAACAGACCTTGTGGAGCATGTTAGCCACTTCAATCAAAGAATGGCTGTGCATTCCAAGAATGGGGCCTTGATGTGCAAGGTATTCCCATCCAGCTTAGGATCTGTGGCGATGAGGCGGTTTAAAGGTCTAGGTGCAGGTTTCATTAATTCCTTTAAGGAACTCATTTAGGCGTTTGGGTCCCGCTTTATTACGTGCAGCAGGGTTCCTTGGCCCTTAGATTCTTTGTTGTCCCTATCCATGAGAGAATGGGAGACCCTAAAAACATATTCAGATAGATACTAAGAGATGTTTTATGAGATAGATGGTGATTTTGACGATGTCAGGACTTTCAAGGTCGGCCTACCTGTTAAGCATGACTTAAGAAAGTCTTTGACTGGGAAACCTGTTACCAGTGTTTGCCAGCTCATGGATCGGATTGATAAGTATAAGAGGGTTGAAGAGGACCAACAGTAAGGCAAGGGAAAGGGTAAGGTTATCCCTCAGGATAGGAGAGATTTCAGGCCAGACCTTTACAATAATAATAGAACCCAGAGGGATTTTGCTGGGCAATCTGGGCTCAAAACTTCTCAAGTGGATAACACTAGGTTCCGAGAACTGGTGTATCAAGTTTTGGAGAATATTAAGAATGAGCCATACTTCAAATGGCCGAACAAGATGAGTGGAGACCCCTTGAGGCACAATCAGAGCCTTCGTTGCCAATACCACCAGGAGCGAGGACATACCACCGAGGATTGTAGAACTCTGTGAAACCATTTGGAGTAACTGGTCAGAGAGGGAAGGTTACAACAGTTTTTGTATCGGCCCAACGGGCAAGGAGGTCAAGCAAGGTCAGGAGCTCAAGGGAATGCTTCTTCAAGGCCCTCTTTGGGCACAATTAATGTCAACTTTGCTGCACCAAGGAGAACTGGTTCTCATTCTTCCAGGGTGATGTCTGTGGCTTGGCTACATGCTGAGGACTCTAATTCTGAGCCAAAGAGGGCTAGAGTGGAAATCTAACCAGCGTTGAGTTTTTCGGATAAGGACAAGATTGGAACCATCCAACTACACGATGACGCTTTAGTAGTTACCATCAGAATTGGAGGGTATGATGTTAAGAGAGTGATGGTAGATTAAGGCAGTGAGGCAGAGATTATGTACCTCGACTTGTACAACGGACTGGGCCTAAAGCCCGAGGAATTGACAGCATATGATTCACCTTTGGTAAGCTTTGATGGGAAGATTGTCATTCCAAAGGGTTAGATTAGACTGCCCGTGCAGGCGGGTTCAGAAGTGGTTGAGGTGGATTTCATCGTAGTGGATGCATACTCTCCCTACATGGCCATTGTAGCCAGACCCTGGCTTCATGCCCTAAGGGCTATTTTTTCAACTTTGTATTTGAAAGTAAAGTATCCATCAGGGGACTGGATTGAGGAGCTGGTAGGGAGTCAGTCCATGGCTAGGTAGTGCCTCGTGGCTGCAATTATGCATCAGCCTGTAGCTGAGTCATCGGCCTCTACTGAGGGGGGCTTATAGCAGTCAAAGTCTCCTGTGTTACCTGTTGATGTGCCAGCCGAGGAGGTGAAATGTGCGGATTTAGAAAAATTTGTTGTAGGTGATGACCTAGAGAAATTTTTTCAGGTTGGGGCTCAGCTATCGTTTCAGAAGAAGGAAGAGTTGGTAGAGTTTCTCAAGAGGAACGTTGATGTGTTCACTTGGAATGCCTACGAAGCTCCAGGGGTGGATCCGAGCTTTATCTGCCATCATTTGAACGTTAATCCATCTGTCACCTCTAGGAAGGAAGCAACCACCTCGGCGCTCATCTAAGGATCATTTTGACTCTGTAAAGGACAAGGTGATGAAACTTAAACAAGCTGGGGCTATTAAAGAAGTGTTATACCCTGAATTATTGGCCAATACTATGGTTGTGAAGAAGAAAAATGGAAAGTGGCGGGTATGTGTGGACTTCACAGACTTGAACAAAGCCTGTCCAAAGGATCCTTTCCCCATGCCTCGAATTGATCAGCTAGTGGACACAACTGGAGGCCATCCTCAGATTAGCTTTTTGGATGCCTTTCAGGGGTACCATCAGATACCTTTAGCCTTGGATGATCAGGAGAAAACTGCCTTTGTCACTCCTACTGGGATTTATCACTACAACGTAATGCCCTTTGGTTTGAAGAATGTAGGGTCCACCTATCAGAGGATGATGACTAAGATGTTTGAGCCATAGTTAGGGAAAAACATTGAGATTTATATAGATGACATAATAGTTAAGAGCAAGTTGGAATCTGAACACGTCAACGATCTTGGGAATATCTTTGAGATCTTGAGGAGGCATAAACTGCTACTCAATGCTTCTAAGTGTTCTTTTGGGGTCGGATCGAGGAAGTTCTTGGGGTACATGGTTACACACCACAGAATTGAAGTTAACCCTGACCAGATCAAAGTAATCAACAATCTGCAACCACCTTAAAATCCCAAAGAGGTCTAGAAATTGACAGGGATGACCGCTGCTCTAAACCGATTCATCTATCGGTCAGCAGACAGGTGTAAACCTTTCTTTCAGTTGTTGAATAGGTGGAAGGGATTTGAATGGATTGAGGAGTGTGTCTTGGCTTTCCAGCAGTTGAAGGAATATCTTCCTCGATCACCCATTATGTCCAGACCCAAGGTGGATGAAGTTTTGTTTGCCTGGTACTTGTACGGGTTGATAGTGGTGTACAGAGGCCAGTTTATTATGTGAGCAAGTCATTTATGAGGCCGAGGTCCATTACCTACCACTGGAGAAGGCCATTCTGGCAGTGGTGCATGCTACACGTAAGCTCTCTCACTATTTCCAATCACACACAGTTGTTGTCTTAACCCAGCTCCTGCTCAGATCTCTACTCGGAGCGCTAATTACACAGGGAGGATTGTAAAGTGGGATACGATCCTAGAGGCTTTTGATCTCAAGTACATGCCTTACATTTCTATCAAGGGTCAGGTCCTCGCCGATCTGGTGGCTGAGTTTGCTGAAACCCCATTAGAAGAAAGAGTAGAGAAGCAGAACATGAATGAAAAATTGGTTGGTGCAATCTCCTTATAAGAACCTTTGTCCTAGAAGGTATATGTTGATGGTGTAGCGAACCACAGAGGATCTGGAGTAGGGCTAGTTCTGATGTCTCTCGAGAGGATTACAATTGAGAAATCCCTGAGATTGGGCTTCTCAGCCACAAACAATGAAGCTGAGTATGAAGCTCTACTAGTAGGGATGACTATGGTTCAGAAAATGGGTGGAAAAATAGTGGAAATATTCTCTGATTCGAGGCTGGTTGTGGGCCAAGTTCAAGGAGAGCTGGAAGCTAAAGATCTAAGAATGTAGGAATACTTGAACCAGGTTAGACACTTACAGTCTGGATTTGAATCTTTTAATTTGTCTCAAATCCCTAGAAATAGTAATACACATGCTGATTCTTTTGCCATTCTAGCAACCTCCTCGGCACAAAGTTTACCTTGGGTGATTCTTATGGAAGACTTGTGTAAGCCTATTGAGTAGGGAGAAACGTGGCTCATATTCATCAGATTAGGGTGTGACCTAGCTGGATGGACTCTATAGTGTTGTTCCTTAAAGAGGATATCCTACCCGAGGAAAAGTTAGAGGCTGACAAGGTACAAAGAAAGGCTCCTCGATTTTGGCTGTCTGAGGACCAAAAATTGTATAAGAGATCTTTTTCTGGCCCATATTTGCTATATATACACCCTGAAGCAATTGAGCTACTTTTGGAAGAGTTACATGAAGGAATTTGAGGGAGCGACATAGGGGGCAAATCTTTATCTCACAGGGCTTTTACTCAAGGATATTGGTGGCCAAACATGCAGAAGGAAGCACAAGAGTACGTGAAGAAGTGCGATCAATGCTAGAGATTTGCACCAAACATTCATTAATCAGGAGGAATCCTTAATCCTCTGTCCAGCCCTTGGCCTTTTGCTCAATAGGGCTTGGACATTGTAGGTCCTTTCCTCAAGGCAGCAGAGAATAAGAGATATTTATTGGTTGGCACGGATTACTTCACCAAGTGAGTTGAAGCTAAACCACTAACAAATATCAGAGACGTGGATGCCAAAAGATTTTTTTGGAAAAATATTGTCACTCTGTTTGGAATTCCTCATACACTTACCTCGGACAATGGACTTCAGTTCGACAGTAAAGCTTTTAGGAGGTATTACTGTGACCTGAGCATAACAAATAGATATTCCACCTCGGCATATCCACAGGGAAATGGACAGGCCGAAATTGTCAATAAGGTCATAGTGAGTGGGCTTAAAAAGAGGCTGGATGACGCAAAGGGAAAATGGGTGGAAGAGTTGCCACGCATCCTTTAGACATATCGGACTACACCTTATAGTTCCACTGGGGAGACGCCCTTTTCAATGACTTATGGGGCTGAAGCTGTCATTATTCTGGAGACTAGATTTCCCACATTGAGAACGAGTTCTTTCGTTCCAAGCAGCAATGATGGACTATTAGAGAAGAGTTTAGACTTAATTGAAGAATGAAGAGAAAATGCCATGGTCCAATTGGCCTATTATTAACACAAGCTCAAGCAAGGATATGATGCCAACATAAAGCTAAGGCCACTGGCACTTGGAGACTTGGTCTTAAGAAAGGTTTTAGGAACTACGAAGAACCCAGCATGGAGAAAATTGAGACCCAACTGGGAAGGGCTATATCGTATCACATCAGTGACTGGAATAGGTGCATATTATCTTGAAGATCTAGACGAAAAAGTGGTACCACGCCCCTGGAATGTAAATAACCTGAGAATGTATTACTATTTAGGTTTATTATGTTGCGTGTCGTGCGTTCTACTAACTATCTAAGTATCAAACAGAACATTGGTCATGCCTAGCTCCTCGGACCACATACCTTGGGTAAATTGATATCTTTTAATCATTTTTCTAAGTATTAAACAGAACCTTAGCTATGCCTGGCTCCTCGGACCACATGTCTTGGGTAAATTAATACTTCCTGACATGAATCTAAGTATCAAACAGAACATTGGTCATGCCTGGCTCCTCAAATCACATACCTTGGGTAAATTGATATCTTTTAATCATTATTCTAAGTATAAAACAGAACCTTAGCTATGCTTGGCTTCTCGGATCACATGTCTTGGGTAAATTAATACTTCCTATCATTTTGCCAAGTGTCAGGGCAAAGCCTTAGTTATTTCATACTTTTTGGACTACATATTTAAGGCTTAAGTGGATGCTCATGAGCATCACTTAAAGCATTTGCAGGCATACCTATATTTATTTGAGAATTGATTATCCCTCTGGTCCTTTAGACTTACTAATGAGTAGGGGACATAGTAAGTTTAAACCTGTATGTATGCTATATTGCCATGTATGTTCTCGAAGTTAAAGTCATACTTTGCCGAGATGGAGGACTTGGTAACTTTGACATGTTTTGCTATTGATCATGCAATATGTGAGAATTATGCTGCCACTTATGCAGATTGGTAATTCAAGATATACCTCATTATCACATTTTTTTCTCAAGTGTTGAATCAAACAAAGGTTAAGTTTGGATTAGCATTAGCATCAAAATCATAAGGGAAAGACTTGCAATTTTCATTAATATTGAGCCTCTAAAAAAGGCAAGTAGATTACAAAAGCTTGACATAATTACAAAGCTTAGAAACAGAAAACAAAAGGGGGGGGGGGGTGGGGAGGGGGGGAAGACAACCTATTGTTTTATTTTTATTACAAGTTTATTTTTTGGATTCTTGGGAGGCTAGGTAGATGCTACCGTGGTGGACACTTGGGCCTTGCCTTTGGGATCCTCCTTTGGGGGTATGGGAAGAGTGGCCAGCACCAGCTCCACGCTTTGAGAAGCCTCTTTTTCCTTTGAGAGGTCTTTAGGGGCAACTGGAGGTAGGGCAGCATCTTGGACTACTTCTTTATTGATATCTCCTAACTTTGTAGTGTCCTCGGCCCGCTCTGCTTCCTTGGAAGAAGCGTATGGTACATGGGGAGCTTTAGATGGGCTGGCTTGACCTTCACTTGCCTCTGAAGAGACCGGGTCGGCCTTAGAGCTCGAGGAGCCTGAGGTGCGTATGGCTGTGGGGGTAATACACATTTTCTACCCTTTTAAGAGTAGAAGAGGCCTCAACCCCAGCTTGGTTAGGGGCCTCATCCCACACTTGGGAGCAGTAGTGTCTGTATACCCTCGCGACCTCAACCCTTAAGGTCTCTTTGGTCTCGGCCACTCCTATGTCATAGCCGTCTCTTTGGTCTCGGCCACTCCTATGTCATAGCCGTCCTACTCAGCTTGATCTCGGGCTTTCTCTGTCTCCTCCAACTTCTTCTTGGGGGCAATAATTTGTTCTTTGAAGGCGGCCAACTGTTCCTCGGCCTGACGGAGAAGTACCCTTTGACCCTCAACCTGTCTCTCCACCACATCCAAAGCAGCCTCGGTGCTCTTCTTGGCGTGGTCGATCTCTGCTAGCTTGGCCGTGAGGTCTTGAAACTTATTTTCTGCTATCTCAAAGGCCTTCATGGCGGCAATGTGCCTACCCTCCTCATCCTTGGCTAGCCTGTGAGAGCTGATAACTATCTCCTCGGCTTTGTGGGTAGCCTAAAAAAAAAAAAAAAAAAAACAACAACAACAACAAATAGCGACAAACAACGACAAGGAGATATGTGAGTTAAGAAAGTCAAAGGTGAGAATAGGACAAGAAACATTAATGCTATGAAAGTAAAGTGACAAAAGTTGTTAATAGGCTTACTTGGGCCAAGTCCCTCTTCAGACTGAGGAACACTTCATGTGTCCTTATAGTCCTCAGATCGGATATGTCTGTAAGTAATAGCAGAGCCTGCTCCAATACGTCTGCAAAACACCCTGCCTTCTCTTGCTAGGAATTCTTGATGGATGCTCATAGAGAAGGGGAGCTCCATCCAGAACAAGGGGAGGTGCCTAGGCAGGAACCCTAACATAGGTTTCAGCTCTTTTATCCGCCAGGTTTTGGGTTGTCCTGGCTTGTTTGGCCCTTTTTTGGAGCTCGGCATCCTTGGGAAGAGGACCATTGCCTCCTTCCCCCAAATCTTGACTTCTTTGATCCCTCTTCCTTTTGTGATCGACAGGATCAACTTGGAGAGGCTGTGTAGGGGAGGGAGGTGGGAGTTTGGCTTGGGCATTCTTCTCGAGCACCTTGCTCCCCGAGGTAGACTCTATTATGTCCAAGAGACCGGTCCTCGGCTTTCTTTGTATTCCCATGATGTTTGGAACGGGGGATGCCTCTCATATTTGGCTTTCTTCAACTGGAGACTGTGGTTGGTTGAACATCTCAAAGTCGTCCTCAGAGTCAGACACTTTAACTATTTCTCCTTCTCCTTCTCCTTCTTCTTTTTCTTCCTCCCCTTCCTTGACAATAGGACGAGAAGAGGGAGCCTCTACCTTGGGTATGCCTTCTGGTATAGGGTTGGTGGTAAGGACACCCTCTAGTATTGAACTGAAAATAAGGAAACTTGGTGCGGCTACACTTATTTGATGAAGACGTGGGTCTCGTGCCTTAATGACGCACTTCAGCGCCTAGAAGGTCTTGGATATGGGAGTGTAGCTGATGATGATGTATGCTGCCCTAAGTTGGCCGTTCGTGTGTACGAACACCTCGGCCTTCAAGATCTTGTCCAAAATCGACTGGTTCATAAGATTGAAGTTAGACACAACAGCGTTCTTATCTGCAGAACCATGGAGAGAAACAGAAAAATATCGTTAGCAAAAGTAGAACCAATCAAAGGAAAATTCACATACAATTATTTGAGCCTAGACTTAAGACCCCACCTGGTTTTCCCTCTCTTGTCGGGCAGGGGAGGCCATCATGCCACTCCCCTGATACAATCAAGAAGTCTTTATTTAGGCCTTTATTGGAATCGGGGAGGCATTGGATAAGCCTAACCTTAGGGTACCTAGACTTGAGGTAATACCCCTGCTCCTTTAGGTGGTGGAGGTTATAGATCCAGTTGACATCGTGGTGGGTCAACCTTAAGCCCATTTTTTCATTAAGGGTGTCTACACTCCCTAATATTCTAAACATGTTTAGGGCACATTGGGTGGGAGCTAACTTATGAGCCCTAAGGTAGTCCCTGGTAACGATGCCCATGAGAATCCTCATCCCACCCTCTATAAAGACAATCATTGGGATTGCCACTTCTCCCTCTTTCCTTTTTTCGTGCCACTCTCCCTCCTTACAGTATCTAATAAACACTCCAAGTGGGATCCTATACAAAGCTCTAAAGCTCTCCATTCCCTCCTCGAAGTCTACCAAACTTTTGAATCTACCTATTTCTAGAAAGGTGTGGAGGAACTAAAAAGATTGAGAGAAGAAAATAGGGTCGAGGAGAAGAAAATTATGGAGAAAAGAAAAGTATATGGAAAAACAAGGTATAAAGGCTTGTGAAGACTTACAGAAAGGAGAAAAATATCCTCGGACGGGCTTTCGGTATTTGTAAAGGCACGAGTGAGTTGGGAAGGTTGGCAGGTTCAGTGTATGTGTGTTAGAGCTAAATGAATGCTAAAGTGAGATGAGTGATTAATTTGAGTGATATTTATATCAAAAAGAGAGCTACAGAGCGGGAAAATTCCCACCCAGGTCCCAGCAGAATCCTCAGCCGTTGGATTCGCATCGCGTTATAGAACGTACGGGATAGGGAGCCGTAAAAATTTAATGAAAAACGCGTCTCGTATGTCGAAGTGTCAGGAGGGTGTCTTAGGCAGTTAAAAAGGCGTCTACATAGGCAGAGGTGATGTGTGATGAGCACAGACTAGCTAAGGTGACATCGAAATCCTCATTTCTTCTCAATGAGCTAGAAAGAAGAATCTCGAGGGGCTATTGTAGGGGTATTGGGCTTGAGGCCCAAGCCGATGACAAGAGATCATCTGAGGAGGAGTAAACATTGTCAAGGGAGTCTATGTTAGTAAATGAAGAAGTTAGTTTTGGTCATAATGGCCTAGGAGGGTGGGCTGAGGATGAGTGCCTCTTCGGCTAACTAAAGCCGAGGTCAGAAAAGGTGATCTGCCGTCCAGGGGAACGTTCTAGGAAGCTCTGTTGGTACGGATAAGCATTGCAGAAACATAGGACAGAGGGAAGTCCTAAAATATCTAAGGAGAAAGCTGCCATCACCGCATTAAATGCTCTGCAGCTAACTCTTTGTCCGCATTAATGTGGAGGTGATGCCTAAATAGTGATTTTCAGCCTTACAGTTACTGCATAAAGACTTATGGAAGGTGCTGATGGGACAAGTATCAATACCAACCATCTAGCCTGCACGTGGAGGGTAAAGATGAAAGGGGAAGAGAGTATAAAAGAAAAAGGAAGTAATGGGAGAAAAGGATCAGAAGAAAGAGAAAAACACTGTAGCATCAAGAACTGACTTTGTAATCAAACCCGAGGGAAATATATAAGAACCGGTCTCCTTGGACTTTGTCGAGGACGATTTTCTTAAGTTTAAATTTGTCTATCTTCATTCTCTTGTAATCAAGATCTACATTATTTATTGTCCGATTCACTAAAGCTCAGGTTTCTAACCCACTCTCTACAAATTCATTGTTTTGGGCTTTTTGGGCCTGAGTCCATCTATCTTTTGGGCTAGGGACTCAAATCTAGTCCTTACAATAGTAATAGCCAGCAACATCCCGTTGCTTAAGATTTATTGTGAAAAAATTATGAAAATATTGTGGTAACATTTCTCAATTTTAATTTTCTATTTATTTATTTAATTTTTCCCTCTCTCTTCATTTTTTCCATCCATACGTTTCTTCTTTTGCTTTTCTTTTTTCTCCACCACACCCCCACATCTCTTTTGTCTTCATTTCTGCTTCTTCATTTTTCTTTCTCTCTTCACTGTGCTCCACCAAGGGAGAGAGAAATAGTCTTTGTCCTCTGTCCTTCTCCAAATATTGTGGGTCAGAAATTTCTTTTTTAATTTGTTCTGATTTCATTAGTTTTATGAGAAAGATTGTGTTTTGCGATTAGATTGCATTGTGTATTTTGTTCTGATTGTGTTTTGGTGTCTTTGTAGCCGTTGAGGTTGAGATAAATATTGAAATTTTAATTTACTGTGTTAGATTTTTTATTCAGATTTATTCAAGTGTGGATTATTTTAAGTGAGAAAAACAGTTTAGAGTTGCTATAGTGCTATCTTCTTCAAGAGAGCTACTTTAGCCACTCTAAAAAAAATTGGAAAAGTCTACATTTTAGAGAGGCTGTTGGAGCTCTTTTTTTGAGTTTGCTCTCAAAAAATGACTTTGGCTAGTCTATTGGAGATGCTCTTCAAACCTATTTTTGGAGAGCAAACATACAATAAATCAATCCAGTTGGGGATTCTTTCTTTTTATTTTGATCGAATCCAGCAACACAAAACAATTTTGATGGTGTTGGTTTATGAAATCTGAGCAAAAAAAATTGAGTTTCTTTCTCTCCATTTCTCTCTTTTGATGTTTTTGGTTGATGAAATCTAAGCAAAAAAATTGGGTTTCTTTCTCTTTGTTTAATTCTCTCAACCCAGCACCTCTGTTTCTCTCTCTCCATGACTTAAGATTTGGGTCTTTTCTATATAGTAAAAGATTTGGATGTTGTTGGTTGATATAATCTTAGCAAAAGAAAATATTGAATTAGTTTGGTTGGTAAAAATCTGGGTAGAAGAGATTTGAGAGTTGTTGATTGATGAAAACACAAAACAAATTTGGGAATTTGTTGAAGGACAAATTGTATCAGATTTTGAGAAAAATAATAATAAAAAAAGTAAAGAAATAATATTTAAATGGAGATTGAGAAAGGATGGAGAGTCTGTTCGAAAGTGTATTTAAAAAGTAGGTAAGTAAAACTGTTCACTCTCCAAACAGTACAAAAATTTGGAGAAGTTGCTAGAGATACTCTAAGTAATTGGATATGGTAATGGGTTAGCAATTGGATATGATAATGGGTGTGTAATGTGTGTTTCTAGCACCACTTTGATAGTCTCATGTATGGCGATGTGATGCTCCATCCCTTCACATTATGGTGGACCTCTACATGAATTTTATTAGTGGGATACTGGGATCTATTGTAAATGATAGACCAAAGAGCACCACATCCAGTAAAGTCAATTTCGTACCTAAGGCCATTTAATTTGGTCAATGTAGCGAAATATTTCAATACTAGTTAATACCAGTGTACTGTTTTGGAATTACCACTTAAATTTTATATTAAAAAAACATATATTTTATAAGCCTAAATATTAGCTTAAGTACATTCACACTTAATCTATATGTTAAATAACATATTTAAAAAAATAAATCAAAATTTTAACATTAAAATTTTTTTTTGTACCAGTGAAATGTCAAAATTGGCTGAAACACTTGAAATATGCCTACTACAACTTGGTGTATATATATATTTTGGGTACATTTTAGAGGATTATCGATACCAATTTAATGGCCAGTACAATGTATTTCTCTAGTACGGCCGATTTGGTATGATATTAACTTCCTAGATCACATCATCGTATTCCAAGAGCATCTAATAATTGTACAGTCTTTTTATTTATTTATTTATAAGATAATTATACTGTCTTTTTAATTGTTAAAAGCTTTTTCTCTCCCCAAAAAAACCCAAATATTTTATGAATTTATTATTAATTTTAGACGAAAATATTATTTATTAATTTAACACATATACCATGCCAAATCGAAAAATTATTTTATAAAACCGTTTTTTTATCTCTCCCACAATGTATATGGGCTTCATAGGACTGCCTTACGAGATACCACTTGTTGGGGGTAGAAAAGTCTTCCTTCCGACAAATGAGATTTGTGTTGAGTTGGGGGTCTAAACCAAAACTCGACGATGGGCTTAAAGCACGGCCCAAAGGCTATCGGTGAAGTTTTTGAAGAGTTCGCCTTTTTTTTTATACCTTAAGCCTAGGATGAGACTGACAAGGGTTATGAGATGGCCTAAAAACACTTCCTATAGCAGACACGTCAGCACAATAAAAAGCATACTGCAATAAAGAAATAGCCCAATAGTAAAATATTTCAGCTGTAAAGTATCCCAACGGTAAAATATTCCAGCAGTAAAATGAAATAGAGCAGAATGAACTTCCAACCGTTAATTATTTCACAGATTAAGGAAAGTATCTGCATCTTCAAAGTCATCATCCGTTGATTCTAAGGGAGAGTCCTCTAATACAATAACATGAGGAAAAAATTCTATAGTAATAATTACATCATAACCTTCAATAGTAAATGAGCAAACAAATACCATGGGCTTCATTATAACAAATAACGAGGAAACTTAGTGTGAGATGAAGGGAGAGAGAGAGACTCCAGCTAGCGCAGCAAGATCATTATGATGCCAGGGCATGCTCATGGATATAGTATATGTAATGAGTAGTGAGGATCATTTTAGGTAGTATGAGTAGTGAGAGAGAGTATTTAGTAAAGCTACTGAGGCTTTCTACTAAGGATAGATAAGAGTTTATAAGTAGAGGTGTGAGGAGTATTTGCGAGCTTGGGGTAAAGAACTTAGTTTTTAAGTTTGAAACTAAGAACTCAGAGGCTTAGAACCTCGTTAAGAGCTTAAAGAAGATTAGAAAGGGAGGAAACAGAGAAGCTTTTTGTATCTCTTGGTGTGTCTTCAAGTATTAGTGGAGAGTTCCATTTATAGTTGAGTTTGAGGGGGTAATTAGCAAATAATCTCTGCTAAATCTTCTTCAATCTTCCAAAAATCCTTGGAGAATCATTCCTAGGATTTGGCCAAGTGTGGTAAGTTCAGCTTTAGAGTATTTGTTGTTGTTTTGGGTAATGGCAGCTAGAGTTCTGACTTTGCATTAAATGTTGATTGTCCTCAGTTGATGGGATTAGAGCATGTATTAGGCTAATGATCTTGGTTTTACTGCTGCTAGAATCAAAGCTCCCTAGGGTAGATTGCATCACTCCAAGTCAGGTGTCAATCTTGAAGCCCTTTGCTGGGAACTCTATTAGAGATCCCTTTAGTGCACCAAAAACCACATTTTCCTAAGTTTCCTCATTTGGGTTCATGTGCTTGGTCCATGAACCAGAAAGTACACGTTTTTGGCATGATAATAAGCTGTTTTCAAGTTACTCTAGGAGCTTTCATGGTTTGGTTATGGCTGCCCTTAGTTTTTGACCAAATGGGTTGGAGAAGAAAAGGGAAGACAGCTGGTTGAAACTTCCCAGCTTTATGTTATGTTATCCCAGTTTTATGTCACATGAGAAATGATGAAAATGAATTTAGTAAGGAAGGGTTGAACCCCTGCTAGACATATGTCCTCCTCTAATCTGATTTGACAAGTTTGAACTGTTGGTAGTAGGTCCCAGCTATCAGATTGTGCTGAACTTTGACTTGACAGCTCACGTGAGCTTCAGCTGCTGAGATTCGCATGTGAGCTGGGCTAGCTCAGCTGGGCCTTGTAGTTGAGCTTCTTTGGGCTTGTCCATCCCTATAAGATGAATAGTTTTGCCCTGGGTGATATACATAAGCTTTTGTAGTTAGTTGATTATGGAAAAATAAGCATAGTTCCCATAAATTTTGTAAAAGAAATATTTTTGAGAGATGAGTAATTTATATTTCCCATGAGTTAGGGGCTTTAGTATATGAAGTATGTTTTTGCCAAGGAATAGCTTTGGGCTTTGTAAATATGTGCCAAAATAATATTGGGCTTTATGAGTAGTTGCCAAAATAATATTTGGGCTTTGAAAATATGTGCCAAAATAGTATTGGGCATTATATGTAATTATTTTTGCCAAAAATAGTATTTGGGCTTAAATAGGTGCCAAAGTATTATTGGGCTTTATAAGTAGTTGTCAAAATAATATTTGGGCTTTGTAAATATGTGCCAAAATAGTATTTGGGCTTTTAAGATTTTGTAAAAAAAAATATTGCCGTGTAGCAACGGGCTTTAGAGGTGCCGTGTAGCGACGGGCTTTTAGAGTGCTGTGTAGCGACGGGCTTTAGAGGTGCCGTGTAGTGACGGGCTTTTAGAGTGCCATATAACAACGGGCTTTAGAGTGCTGTATAGCAACGGGTTTTTAGAGGTTCCATGTATCAATGGGCTTTAGAGGTGCCGTGTAGCAACGGACTTTGTAAGAGGGTTTTGTTTGGGTTTTTTTGGGTTTTGCTCAGAAGGTAAATGATTTTGGGCTTTTTGTGTAGATAGTATAATTTTGTGACCCAATTTTAGTAGTAGTGTGATAAGTATTTTTGTGAAAACCCAAGTTGGATAATATGTGGGATATAATGGGTAGTATTTGTGAGAGGACTCAAGATAATTTATGGGGTTTATATAGAAAATATTTGTGGGAGCCCAAGTTGGGTAATAATATGGAGAGTATTTGGGTAATATGTGGTAAGTATGTAGGAAATATTTTTGTGGGCCCAAAATAGTTTATGGGCTTGCATGAGTATTTTTTAGTGAGTGGGCTAATGAGAATAGGCCCGAAAATTTATACCTCAAACACCATTTAAGCCAACTCACCATTTCAAAGAGTCTCATTACAAATGCTCCATGATAGACAAATACATTTTACTTAAAAAATTATCGCTACAAACATGATGTTAAATATATCTCTCTGATTTATTCATTCTTATGGGCTGCTCCACCCATCCTAATTCCATAGGGTAGGCAAGAGCAATTCATTAGGAGTAAAAATTTAGCCCTTCAATTAATGCTTTGTCCCTCCCCTTTTCTTCTATAAATAGGAACTTCAAGAAGCATTGTAAGATAGAGATAGCAAGTAGCAACGGTAAAATAATTAGAGACAGAGAACAAAAGAGAGAGATATGTGTATTCAACATTTCAACGTTAGAAATAATATGGTGGATGACCACTAGAAAAGAAATAATTCATATATAATCTTACTTTCATATTTCCAATTTTCTTGTATTTATATTTTCTTTATTTTATAACACATGATAGTTTTTCCATTTAAGCCCAACTAGCAGATGTTCTGCTCGATACTACTCATACAAAGCACCACATGGCAAGACTTTGCACTCTCCCGTGTGAGGTTTCTGCTTTTATATAATATATATATATATATATATATATATATATAATATATATTGATGAATCCAGCAGCTTAACTAAATCTTTAAAAATGGCCCATCGAAAATTTGAAGAATTTCAACAATCTTTTGTGAAATTATCTTTTTCCCTTTCACTTTTCATTTATATGTCAAAGTACCAATTACATTCAATCCTTCATTAGGATTATGAGATTATTGATGAATCTCCATTCAACATTGTTGCAAGAAAATTCAAGATCAAATGGTAGGACTAGCCCAATTTTATTAAAGTGATAAAGAAATTGAATCACAATGTACTTTTAAAAAACAATGAGATTTTAATATATAAAAAAAAGGCTTAAACTTAATCCCAAATAATCTAACCTTCCTCCAAAGTAGAATATAAGAAATAGTTGATGCTTTATTAAAGGATTGGTGATGAAAATGATTCAGCCTCCTTAAGTGATGCTAGCAAAAAACATATCCAATTTTTCAAGATTTTCAAGATCTATGTGAAATAAATAAAAACCCATACAAAATTTGACTCAAATTGAGAATTACTATTGGAGAATATCCTTAGAGGGGTATGATTCCCTCGACTAGACCATGGTCATCTCTTGAAAAGAGGAGGGAGGGGGGGAAGGGGGGTCGGAGGTTGTTTTCTGGGAGCTCTCACCAATGATGAATGGGACCGAGAAGCCATAACCCTGCTTGAAATCCATGGAAAGAGTATAAGCTCGGATCCCACTGAGAGCGAGTTGAATTTTCCATTTTATATCCTGCATGTTCTCTAGGTTGGGGATCCATTGGAAAATTTATTAATAATTTTCCCTTTATTAATTGTTTAAAAGTATTTTCCCCTCCCCCAACAAAACCTAAATATTGTGTGAATTTATTAATAATTTTAGGCTAAAATATTATTTTAATTTCGTTTTCGTTCCTAATGGTTCATTTTTTATCCCTAAATTATTGAAAATGTTACACTTATTAATTTTCAATTATAAAAATTTATTATTTCATCTCTAAACTATTGTTAAAAAAAAAAAAAAAATCTGTTTTCATCCTTATTGTTCCTAAATTATTGAAAAAATATCTTTAAAAAGTTTAGTGACAATTGAGTTTAAGGATGAAAAACGAAATTTATACAAAGTTTAAAGATAAAAAATAGTATTTTAGCCATAATTTTAACTCATATCCAAATGTCAAATTGGAAAATTATCTTATGAAATTGTTATATGAGACATCTCTATGAATCCTGCATATTATGAGAAAGAGGTCTCACTTTTCGTTCTCTGCAAATCACCATTCAAAGATTTTCTCATTCCAAATGCTCCATTATGGACAGATATATTTTACTTAAAACCAGGCATGTTAACCAAACCTTTAAAAGTTACCCACCGAAAATTTGAAGAATTTCAACAATCTTCTATTCATTTATCTTGTTTCCTTCACTTTTTCATTTATATGTCAAGTAACAATTAGGTTTGATCCTTCTATGGGATTATATGATTGTTGACGAATCTTGGATCAATATTGTTGCAAGAAAATTCAAAAGCAAATGGTAGGACCAATTCAAGATAAAAGAAGCTGAATAGCAATGTCCTTTTAAAAAACAATATAAGTCTTTGATTGAAAATGCCTAAGTATTTCAGAAATAAAGACGTTGTTCGCACACCACAAAACATTTGCCAACCCCTCCAAATCAAGCACATTTCCATAGCTCAGATTTCTCTAAAACTTTCAAGCCAGAAATAACTTCAAACAATGTGAACAAAAATAGCAAATGCCAAATTTGGGTCCGCTAAAAGAAATCCTTGCCATTTTTTGTTTAATAAATTTTTGTCTGAAAAACTTTTTATCTAATCTCAACTAAACCCATTTTCCATCACAATTTATAGGTGTAATTAAATAGCAGAAGACTTGTGAAGAGAGGATGCAATTTGGCTGAATGAGCAAATTACAGATTCCTTCTAATGCTTACCATGGTACTCTAACAAACAAAAATAATACATACACTAGAAATAGACATGGCAAAACGGGCGGGTCGGGTCGGGTCAATTGGGTTGCGGGTCAAACGGGTCACGGGTCAAACGGGTCATTTTAAGCGGGTCAAAATCGGGTTCGGGTCAATCGGGTTGCGGGTCGGGTCGGGTTGACCCGTAATTTTTCACATGAATTTTTTTTTTTTTTTTTTAATAAAGAAAACAACATGTATCTATCATTTGGAAAGTTATGCAACAAATTACTTGATATATAATGCATTATTTTGAATTCACCACTTATATCAAGAATGAACTCAGTTAAACTTATTAATAGTTATTCAACAATTTTAAAATTATACAAATCCTAACATTGCTATCTAAAACAAAATAACATAAAGATAAGTAAAACAAATATACAAGTTTTATTTCTACACAATATCAACATTCCAAATATAAAACAAAATTACAAATGACTTATTGGATAACTCATTTGATAAAAAATAAAAATATATAAGAAATTTACAATCTTGAAAATTAATTTTATAATCTATTATCAGTTGTGGTTGACACTCTATTTCAATTTGAGATATACTTTAAAATTTGATTGCTTACTTATTTATACATGGTCTTTTTTATGAATATCATATTATTGTTAAGCAACACACACTATAGGAAATATCATAATTTATTTTGAAAAGCCGTTTATTTTGGACATAAATTATTAAAAAATAGGTCTAAGTATTCATAATTTATACTAATTTGATACTTTAGCTTCACTATTTTTACACTTGTGAATATTTCTCACATGTCTACAATTTTAAATTTATGTTTTTAACTCTACTGTAACTAGATTATCTTAGCATATACTTTGCTATTTGATATCTAAAAATATTTACTCATTACAGAATGTTCAACCATTTATTTTTCAATTAATTTGCATATAGTTATGTAAATATATCAATTGTTTCCTTAAAGTTCACAATAAACAATTAAACCAATATTGTCTTAGTTGTACTACTTTTTTACCAAAAAAAAAAAGTTTTAAAAAAATGGTTCGGGTTCGGGTTCGGGTTCGGGTCAGGTCGCAAGTCGGGTCGGGTTGACCCGCAAAAAACACGGGTCGGGTCACGGGTCAACCCGTTTTTGCTTCGGGTAAAAAAAATCGGGTTCGGGTCGAGTCGGGTCAAAAAATTCTGACTCGTTTTACCATGTCTGACTAGAAACGTCAACTTTGCATGATATCTTGAGCTTTTCTCGAGTTCAATGTTGGATGATAAGGTCTTTACCTCTTGTCCAGTTAATGGTTGTATATGGCCTATAAGTCAACAAATTTATTTTTCAGATAACTAGGCCTTTTAACAACAATAACAAAACTGTAGTCCTAAAATTTTGAGGTATGCTATGAATTCACAACAAATTCTTTAGGGTCGACCATATGTATTCTTTTTGTCAATTCTAGTTTATCTGAAGTCATATTTTTTGTTATTTCTTTAGTTGACAACTTGACATGTTTTTTTTATAGTTTTTTTTTTAATTTTTTTATTAATTACTTCTACTAATGTTATTTTTGTCTTTCTCTACCTTTTTTTATTCCCTCAACTTGGACGACTCGCTCTTCTTACTGGTGCATTGACACTCTCATTTGAACGTGTTCAAACTATCTCAAATAACTCTCCTTTTTTTTTTTCATCAATAAGAATTATCCATATCTTTAAACATATTTACTCATTTCAAATCTTATCTTTTTGTATATTTCCACTTGGTCATCTCTAGCTTGGCCTTTTATTACAGGATCAAAAAAGTTCTTTTGCTCTATGAAGAAATAGTGCAGAAATAACAGGTGCATATACACAGGCACCCCCAACCCACACACTCACGCATGAAGAAGTGACCGAGTGATCAATGGAATTCAATGGTAGCCATAGAACCATTTTTCAAACTCCCAATTTCACATCTCACCCTAACAAACAAGGGGTGCTTGTGTGAAAGAATAAATTTACAACTAGTTTTACCCTTTTATATCCATTTGCTTTGGCATAGAGTGGTTTTAAGACCCTTTTTTTTTTGCCGCAACTCTAACATAGCAAATTGTAAGTGATTATCTATCACTTTCACATAAGATTTTTTTTTTTTTTTTTTCCCTCACCACTCATTACAATTGTGACAAACATAATTGTGGTCCTAGATTTTCTCTTTGGCAGAAGATTGTTGCAGGTGACAGAACATCATATGTGGCAGACCAAATGACTATAATAGAAAATTCTACACCACGCTCATGGTGATCATAATTCGTAAGTGCCATAGAAGGATAATTGGCCTTTATGAAAATAGATGTTGCAGCCACATTGTATCAAAACAAAAATTAAGATGCTTCTCTGAAATTACAAATCAGATCACCAAGTTAAAATCATAGATAAAAGTAAAAAATGGCAGGCAGCACAGTGTACAGAACTCAATAGTAGCATTAAAAAGAAATTATAATACCATAAGTTCCAGAAACTATGAATATCTCACATATAAACTATAAAGTAAACTGAGTTGGTAATTCACAATCTAAGCTAAGACCCAAGCTTCCTTGTTAGAATAGTCAAGGTGCATATCATATTCAAATTGGTGGTTTTTCATCTCAGAAAAAGTAATTGGGTTGTTTTCGCATTATGTACACAGATATAATAGGTCAACCATATCTGTCAACCAGTTTAGATGTGATTTTTAAAATTCAAAGGAAAAAAAAAAGTAGTTCCTAGGAAATTCTGCAAATGTTAAGAAACCAAAAATAATAATGTAGCTAGAATATTATTGGTACTGATAAGCATTCAATTGGGAATTGCTTATTTCCAGTAGCTTATTTACAGTTTAGGAGACAAAAAGCTAAAAGTTAGCTTATTTCCAAAAAACTGAAAATTAGATTATTTGAAATAAAATTGAGACAAAAAATAGTGCGGAACCCGCAAACATTAAATAATTTAAGCTAGCTTTTAAGACAGTTCTATGACTATCTCATTACATTACATGGCTTTCAAAGGGAAGAATAAATAGGGACACCTGGTAAAGTGGCACCAGCATCAACAATGAACAGGTTGCCCGAAACATATTCAGAAGAGTCATGTATTAAGTATCGAATAAGTGATGTCAATGCCGGATCTGCGGTGCCAGTGTCTCTTAAAGGGATAGATTTCATTGTCACATTATGCAGCCACTCTTTTTGCATAAGACCCTCAGTAATTTCAGACTTGAAAAGGCCAGGTGATATAGAATTCACCCTAATTTTGAATACACCCAATTCCACAGCCATGCCCTGTTATAAGTAGAACCAACATTATATGGAGAAATAGTGACAAGAAGAACAAAATTAACAAACACACGCATATATATATATGTGTGTGTGTGTGTGTGTGTGTATGCAGCACTCTTATATAAAAGGAGGAGGGACAAAAGTTGAAAAAGATATAAGACAAACTAGTCTGATAATTGATAAGAATACATTTCCTATGGGCAAAGGCTTAAAAAAGACTGGCTCCTACTATCTCCAAATAAGTTCAGGGTAGCATAGTTATGATATGTTCATCATGTAGTTACAGAGAAAGGTAGCATCCTACTCTAAAATGACAACCCAAGTGATAGCATAGTGGTCAGGGATGACGCCTCAAGAAGTAGATGTCATCAGTCCAAAAGTACTCATATAAAAAATATAAATAAAAATAAAAGAAAAACAAACACACATCTAGGCAAACAGAGCAAACATTATACATCTGTCCCAACTTCATGAAAATGCAGTATGGTGGAGTTCGGAGATGGTAATTATATCTGTTTTGGCACTCAGCTCCAAAGGGGACTAATATGAGAAGCTTTAGAACTTGCAGTTGAAAGTGCCTGACCTGAAGGGAATTTCTAGTCTTCATTTGAGTGTCTACTCTCTAGGTGTCGCTCTTGGAAATTTTTTTTTTCCCTTTTAAATGGTAAAAAAGAAGCATACTGATGAGTGCCTATCCGAAGCCCTCTGACCTTCCTCTTGAAAAAAATCTTATTGGTGATATAATTTTTCCTTTTCTTTTTAATAAAATAGGAAATGTACTTAAGTTGACATTTTCTTGAATCAAAAGAAGTAAGCTCCATTCATTTACCTATTGTTAAAATAATTGAAGTGAACTTTTTCTTTTGTTTAGTGTAAGGTTTTCTTTCCTCTGTAGTGCATTCTTCTATGAAGATACTATGATTTTTCATCTTATAGTAATTATTATGTTTCCAAACAATTACAAAAAATGACAGTGGTATTACACCTATAATTTGGAAGAGTTGCATGGCAATCGACATTACCTTTGTCAAGGTGTTTACACCTGTCTTTGAGGCAGCATAGGCGTGCCCTCCAGGCAATTGCCCACGGTCAAGACCGGCAATTGAAGATATGTTTATGATTGATCCTCCCTGCTTCGCATCACGCATGTGTCTGCCGACGTATTTTGACACCAACCAGGTTCCTGTTAAGTTTGTTCTGATAGCCTGATTCCATTCCTCCTCGGACAAATCTAATGGAGATTGCACAGTACCTAATGTACATCGCATAAGAGTTAGAAATATCTATCAACAATAACCTTCAACAATTAACTAACAAAAAACACGCAGATAGGCATCCAGCTAACAGAACACTTTAAAAAGCTCATGAATTAAAAGACAAAGAAGCCCATGTTAACAATACACTCAAAAAACCTCCAAGAAGCACAACTGGTCTTGTGAATGCAAGAATGAAAAGTGAAAACTCCAAGATATAAGTCTTAAAAAACCAACTGTGGGATGGTCCAAGCCATCTAAAACAGATTTGTCCATCTATGGATATTATTGCTTTACAAACCTGTGTCTGCTCCAAATATACACAACGTTTACCTCTACGAGCAAGACAATGTAGTCAAATGTGAAAAGAAGGTGTTTAGAGAATAGGAAGCTAGAAGTAAAAGGGCTCAATTCTAGAGAGAAAAAGAATGATCAACAGTAGTCACTGTTGGATTAGATGATTACATTCACCATTTCCTAATAGTTTAAGTTTTTAGAAATGTTGGTATTTTATCATTGTATCAAAACAGGATGTCTTGGGTTTAATCCATATTTCCACCTTGCTTCTCATTTAAAATATTTCCATGTGTTGAGCCCTATTTAATAAGGATTGTTCAAGCCCACTTGTGAAAGGAAGTGTTAGATTTAAATTAATAAAATTCAATTTTCTAATAGCTCAAATTTTTGGGACAATTGATAATTTATTATTGACAAACATGGGGCAACCTCTACTTTCATTTCAAACTAACAGAATAAGCCATCAGTACAAGAACACAGTCAGACAAACAGTCATTGGACTACAAACACACAAACAAAACACAAAATCTGATTTCCTTGAGTACTGACAATGACACTCTACATTTACAAATATTTTTTATGTAATTGGGAAACTATTGATAGCTTCCAAGTTCCAACACAAGCACAAACATCATCTCAATTGCCTTGAACAGCTCAGACTTCACTGGACCATTATAGATCCAGGCAATTTTTTGAAGTCAAAACAAGGTAAACTAGTAGCAGAAAAGGCAAACATGCACAAATTCACAGTTCCACCATTCAACCCTCAAACACCCCAATGCGATCAACAAACATTGTATATAAGGATATGATGGATAGCTAAAACTATTCTGCAATGTTGACTTTTGGCATTGTTGACTCACCAAAGAACTAAGTCACAGGTTAAAATTGAGTTTTGGGCAAATTACAATAAACCCACTTGTAGTTTGGCCCGTTTGCACTTTACCTACCCGTGGTTTAAAACTTAACATTTTGCCTACTTGTGCTTAACTCTGTTTGCTCCCTGTTACCCACCTCACCTTCAAACGTTAGAAAAACACCTTTTTATATAAAATTATAACATAACACGGATCAAAAATTCTTTCCCTTAGAAAACTCCTCACGGGACCTAGAAACTTCGAAATCCCCTCTTTGAATCTGATCTTGTTACATTTTCTAGAAATCGAGATTTTTTCACAGCTGCTGTTGGGAATGGGAGTTATTTTCAGGATCTCCTCAGGCGGATTTGAAGACCTCAATTGACACTGCTGGAGATCTTACCCGAATTCAAGTCAAAATTCAGTTAAGTGGCACTCAATTTGGAGTGAAACCACCTGGGATTCCAATGCCTAAAACAATAAGGCTTGTTAATGATGGATACAAGTGCCCAGCACCAACTAGTAGTAGTAAGTACTTGATTGCTCTTGTTTCTTTTATGCCTCTAATTTCTGTTACCGATCTAAATTTATTATATATACTTCTGCAGAGACCTCGATGTATGTATGTTGTGCTAGGAACCCAAAATTTAAGGTCAAAGTTCTAAAAACAAAGTTCTTACTGCGCCAGAATGGAGATCTTACCATTTCCTATGATGTTCTTCAAGCCTATGGGAATAACTATATTGCCCAATCGACCATGGAGGGGATGAGAGGGGAATTTATAAGCACAGTAAAAGGAGCTTACACACATAAAATGGACTGTGCAGATTGCATTTATGGGGGTGCCCGGAGAAATTTGCAGAGACATGGATTTTTCTAAAGTCATGAATTTTGAAAAGAAGCCAATCATCAGTGACTTGCCTCCCGAGAAAGCAAACGATACAATAGTCGGAAAAATACCCTATTGTTGCAGAAATGGAAGTCTTTCTAGAAAATGTAACACGATTTCTAGAAAATTGAACAAGATCAGATTCAAAGATGGGATTTCGAAGTTTCTAGGTCTCGTGAGGAGTTTCCTAATGGGAAGAACTTCTGATCTGTTTATGTTATAATTTTGTATAGAAATGTGTTTTTCTAATGTCTAAGGTTGAGGTGGACAACGGGAAGCAAATAGCTTCAAGCACAGATAAACAAAACGTTAAGTTTTAAATTATGAGCAAGGTAAAGTGTAAACGGACTAAATTACAGGTTTTACTGTAATTAACCCTTAAATTTTTTTTTGTAATTACAAAGTCAAGCAACTTATAGTTAAAGAGGGTTTTTATTTTAGAAAAAAATAATATTATTTATTATTAAAAATAGAATCGTGGTAAAATTATTTACGAGAATAGACTTTCTTTAAACATGATTTTAAGCATTAAACCTTCAACTTTTGCAAAACACAATTTCAGTCTAAAATTTGAAATTTCAAAACTTATAAAAACACAATTTTCAATAATAATGCTATTTTTATTAACAATAAAATCCTTTAAAGGTTATTTATTTATCAACTTCTGTTACTTTTCACTATAATAACTTTCAATATAATAGTACCGGTTGAATTTTCCTTGACTAGCAGGGACGGAAGCAGGATTTGAACCTAGGGGGGCGAAAGCATGAACCAAAAATATTTCAAGTGACATGGTTTATTAAAAAAAAATATCATAGTAGGCAAAACAATTGCATTTTATTACCATAAATATTTAAGCCAAGAAGGAAATAATATGAACAAAAAAAGTTGAAAGTTACAATATAATATTCAAACCTTTTCGAAGAAGAATAAAAAAAGAAGAGGACTTCGGATCTCAAAATTTTGGATAATTGGAATTAATATGTTAATTTTATCATATTGACCAACTCACCAATATGATAAACTCATACTTTTGGATGCAACTAAAAATCACACTAATGAAGTTTTCAAAACTTTGTTTGAGGATTTTAAAAAATTGGGATATTAATATTAAGAGTTGGCAATGTTACATCATCAATATGGACTTCTAAAAGAATTTTACATTTTATCTTTTGAAAAAAATTTAAATATTGTAATTGATTTTCCCATAATCTATACATCAATTAAAAAGTTATATAAATTATTGTCACCCCCGTAAGGGAATTTTTTTTTTCTATAAGATTTTTTTGGTTATGAGTTATTGAATTATGATATTGGTAATTTGTGGATTTTTTATTGTGTTGTATTTGAACTATAGAGGAGCCATGGGTCCAAAAAAAGGGTTAAAAGTGATTAATTTCTTTTGGGCTATTTAAACTAATCCAAAAATTTGAGGTGAGTCAACTATAAACTCTAAAATATGAGCATGCAAATAAAATTTGCATAGCTAATTTGAAATAGGGAGGGAGGGGGGACAATGGCCCCCCCTACCCCTTAATGGGTCCGTCCTGTTGACTAGTACAACTGAGGACTCATTCCTATTTTAGTTTTGCATGGTGCTTGTGTCTAATTACCAGTTTTATTGACACGTTACAATGTGACACGTATGCAATCTTGAACACATGTCCATATTCCAACACCAGTAGAATTGGACACTAATCCCAAGCTGTTCCTTTGTTTTCTAAAATAGAACCCAAATATACAAATATACAAAAAGTTTTGTGATTTGAAGAAAACAAAACAAAAGGAAAAGTGGGGTTTGAAGATAGTAAAGTAAAACCTCGAAATCCGGCATTGTTAATCAAGGCATGAATATGACCAAACACATCCCAAGCCTTCTGAACAGACTTTTCGATGGTGGGTCCATCAGCAGTGAGGTCGAGTTCCACAGCCACGGCTCTTGGGTACCTTGTCGAAGCCAAACCCGAAGCCGAACCCGATAGCTGATTGAGTTCATGACAGAGTGATTGGAGTCGATCGACACGTCGAGCCGCAGCAAGAATCTTGCAGCCAGCTTTAGCCAAGTTGATACAGAAGTCCCGACCAATGCCTGATGAAGCTCCAGTCACCATCACCACTTTTCCCTCCAGCCCTTCCCATGACTCCAACAACTTAGACATTTTTTTCTCTGACTCTTTTTTGCTTTGCTCTAAGGATTGCGTTTTGAAAGGATAAACAGAGTTGCGTTTACCCTTTTTAAGGAAAGAAGCTAACAGTGTTGATCGAAAGATCGATGCAATGGGTGAGAGAGCGAAAGAAGAGGAAGCTGCTAAGGTAGGTGGTGGTTAAGGACAGAATTAGTTAACTACTATTATAAGTATTAACTGCTTTTGTTGGGTTTCTCTTATTTTGGGCAACTCTAGTCAGCCTATGAGCCTACCTAACCAAAAGAAAACATAGTCCAGTCAAGTACAGCTTTTTTCGGCTGGTTCTTGCTCTGTATCTCTTCTTATTTAGCTGGTGGGTTTGAAAACAGTTTATTAAGTTCAAATTGAAATTTTTTAAATAAAGTTAAAATTAAGCTAAAATAGTATAGTAAGACTCATGAATAATATTAAAAAATGTAATGAGATTTATAAATAGTAATAAAAATAAGGTAAATAGTAAAAAAAACTAATTTTGTAATTTGGTATCAAACGCATATTAGTTTGTAAAAATATTCTTTTTCTTCGCACACACAAAGAAAAAAAAAAGGTTAAGTATAGCTTTAATTTAAGGAAGTCCAACATTTTCGAAGAAAATATTGCTCACCTTTTTCTCCTATTTTGAATTGACTAATATAGTCGATTATCTAAAAAAGAAAAAAAGATTATCAAAAGATTGACTAATATAATTAATAAAATTAAAAAATAATGCAAAATGTGATTTTGTTACGGTGTTTATGCAAATTTACTATAACTAATCAAAACAGTTTTTTATTAATTTTTTGTGATTCTCAAGTGAAGGAAGAGAGTAAACAATAATTGTTGTATGTAAAGAGAGAAAACAATTTTAAAAAATTAAGAAAAATTAATATTTTAATCAAATAGATTATTAAACATGAATGTTTTGAAAAATGGTTTGCTAAAATAAAAAATGTTAGTTCCTATTTTAAAATAGACAATATTTTTTTTTATAAGATAATAAAGTTAATTAGATTTTTAGTTTTCAATTAGATTCAAATATATCATTTGATTGACCCATAATGAATTGACGGTGTTTTCATTTTAAGATTAATTAAATTCAATAATTATTGGATTGAATTTAATAACCTACTTTGAGTGTTCCATTTTACACCCTACAGTCTATGACATGTTTTTCCCCCCTTATAGATTAACGAAAGTATAAAATGAGAAAAATTATTCCATAAAAACGATTGAAAAAAGTAGACACATGACATTGTATAATTGTTAGAGCAAAAAGTGAAATACTAAAATATGGGAAGAAGAATTTGTATTCACCCCATTATGATAAGAGCGGGTCCTTTTATTTTTATTTTTAATATGGAAAAGAGAGAAAAGGGCAAGAATGTGCTGTAAATTTTAGCATATATCCCTTCTTTTTTCTCATAAAGAAGAGTAAAGAAAAAATACATATAATATGGCATCAATTATTTTCTTGACATTAAATTTTATATAATAACATTGATGATATTTTAATAATATTTCATACAATTTTTCACTCCTTGATAAGTTGTAACAAGCTATTAATGCATTTAATGACACAATTTTATTTTTAAAATTTCCTAATATAGTTTGTTGTCATTGGCACATGATATAAGTAATGTCAATAATAAACTCACATGAAAGTATATTAATTTTAATAGTAATATATTGACATTTTCTTTGTAGTATCCTATGTCTTGGTTCAAATCCTCCTCTCCCATTATCTACTTATATAAAGAAAAAATTACAATACCCACACATTTTGCAAGCAAGTATTTGACTAGAATTATATAAAGCAAATTCAACATGAGATTCATATGGAAAATATTTATTAATGAATCAAATTACAAATAATTAAAAAAAAAATTATAGAATGAGATTGATCAAGACTTCAAGGTTTGTTTCCTAACTAAGACTAAATTTTAAGGTTCATTATGTACCTTTTTCTAATAATTTTTTTTTAAAAAAATTCTTTTGGGTTGGTGGGTGATTAAAGTAGTATAAAAAGTGAGCCAGCAAATGTGGAACTCTATAAATAATTTAATAGGTGGGTTGTTGGGACATGGGTGGGAACTGGTACTAGTATTAAAGGGAACTCTATAAATCAAGCGTAGAGCATGATTCGGGGACCGTACTATTTTAGTCCGGTCCAATTGAACCTGGGTGGTACACGGAACTTTCGTCTGTCTGCTTTCGATGTCAAAGCCCAGTCAAGTCTAATTTTTAAATGTCTTAATGGGTACAAAATCGGTAGAATTGGCAATGGTCGGGTTTGGGCCAAAAATAATAATAATAATAAAACCCAAAATTTTCAATCCATTTTATATATCAAACCATATTAAAGTTAAGGAAGTTTATTCTAAACTCATCTCATTTATATTTGAAAAAAGGGTAAAATATAGTTAATACTTTTGAGGTTTGGACTAATGCCAGTTAAATGCAAGACTTTTCAAAACTGACTAACTTGGCCCTTAATTAGTGTGAGAGATGAGAAAAAAATAAGTAATGGTATAGGGTCCAAGTTGAGTTTACCAAATTAGGGACCAAGTTCAATTAACCCAAACCTCAAAAGTGTTTAGAGATTCCAAAAAAAAAAAAAAAAAGGAGGGATCAACATTTTTAAATTCTAATATTTTAGAGATTCCAACGTTCAAGAAAGCAAATGTATTACCCTAAATAAGAATAAAAATATAAGTACACTAGTCACTAACTCGTGTGATGCTCGAGATTCTTTAAAAAGAAAAAAAAAACAATATTGCAATTATCATTTGCTGCACTGAATCAGAATGTCTCAAGACTCACTAATCAAATAATACAACTAAATGGAGAAGACCCAAGCATAACATAAAATCTTCACTAATTCAAATATTAAGTCAAGCCTAGTACAGAATGTGCTTGTGCCCAATAAAAAATTATAAAGACAAATAAGGGATAAAGAAATCCTATATATCATCTCCATAAAAATACATACATGCCAAAAAGACTAATACCACTACCATAGGTCCATTGGCAATGAAGTTATTTTCATAGTTACATATATATTGTGAATAAACAAATAAACAAATTGCAATAATGATCGCAATCTTATTTTCATAATAAATAAATAGAATATAGTTACCAATGTCAAATTCTTTGGCTATGACTCAAAAAGAGTAGAGAAAGAACATAATACAAAAAATTTGCATTATATAGAAGAGTACATCATATATTTATTCAACATAAAACATTGAGTTTTATAAATCTTCTTTGCTTGCTCACATTCCCAACCACGTCTCTTGTGCTAAGACACCATAGATATTGCTTTTTCAAAATCATGAATAGACTTTGCCAATAAAGCCTTCTCCATGTCAAACCCTTTTGCTTTGCCTTGAAATAGTTCCTAGAAAACAGCTGCTTTACCCAAGTTAGGGGCTTTGAGAACAGAAGAAGAAATATAGTATCTGAGAAAGTGCAATAATCACAACATATTGGTGTTATTTTCATATATAACAGATAACGAAATGTGGAAACACTATTACTAAACAAAACCTGTTCTTTAAACTCAAAAAGTATCATTAACAGGTAATTCTATCAGCTTCTTCTCTCTTTTCTTAAGGGAAAGAGAAAAAAAATTGCTTTTCACCTACCATAGGCAAAAGGACCATAATCCAAAACTCTACCCAAATACAATTTAGGATAGTTAAGGACAACCCAATATGAGAATCAACTTCAAAATAATTAAATCATTTTTACCTTTAACATAAGCTTCTCAGCAAGTTTTAGGTGTGTGGATATAGTTAAGTATCTTTTTGAGGAAAGAGTGAGATAAGAGAATATAAATACATGTACATTTATGAAAATTAATAAAAGGTGAAAACTTTTTGTATGTGCACAAGTGCTGCCATTGCTATTTTGCTGAGATTCCAAGTAGTGTGCAATGGGCTTAGCTTTGATTGAAAGTTATGCTCATGCCCACCAAATCTTTCTAACCCAGGACTTTGATTTTGATGATGTTTTAAAAAAAAGTTGAAGATTAAAGATATTAAGTAGACATTAAACATATGTTATTCCCAATTAAAAAATTAAGCATAAGTTATTATATTTAAATGGCGGCCAACACAATTCAAAGCATACCGCATCAATGATTATGTTTGTTCAACATTAAAACAATGCTAGAAAGGAGGGGTATATAGCATTTAAAACCAAAATAGACAAAAGATTGAAAGCAATCACCAACCTTATTAGATCTTAGAATATCTTTTGGTCCACCAGTGAGCTTCTGATCAATGGCCATGTGATAAGGAGAGGACCTTGTAGCCTCCTCTAAGTCAAATGGATTGTCTATGCACGTGGCAGCTGTAAGTGGTGTATTCTCTCCGGCTTCTGCCAAGTACTTCGTCAACATGTTTGCACCATATTCCTAGCCAACGGCCATCAATGTAATCCATGGCCTTGCCTTATTGATGAACTATATAGTTGTGGTGATATCATTGCTGTCAGCAGTTGTAAATAATCTACAGAAAACAGAATAGTAAAGAAGCTCCTACTATCAGTACAGTCAAAAGAAACCTATATTAGATTATTCTCCTGTCCATGAACCTCCCATGCCCACACCACTGAATTTAAAAAAATATTAAAAAACTGGCCAGTCCTAATTCACCCCACATATCTGGAATGCGATCCCTCGTTGCTTGATGTGGTGCAATGAAAGAAAAAGTCAGTAGTAGGAACAAATCTTAGCTTCCACATATCAAAATTTAAAATACAAACCTTAACATAACTAACAAATAAAATTTGTACAACTCAAACCTCAAAAGTATTTAGAGATTCCAAAAGAAATAAGGAGGGGTCAAAAATTTTAAATTCTAATATTTTAGAGATTCCAACGTTCAAGAAAGCAAATGTATTACCCTAAATAAGAATAAAAATATAAGTATATTATAAATACAATATATTATAGTTTTTATTCATTTTCTTTTAGTAAAAATTTTAAAATTTAAAATTTTCAACTTTGTATGACAATTTCCTATTAAATGTCATCACTAAAAATTGCATATTAGTGATGATATTGTTTGTCGTCATTGATGATATGATAAAATATTTTACATTTTTTTTGGATTTTTCTTTAAAATTTACATTCTAAATTTTACATGGGTACCTAATGAGAAATAATAAACCACAATCCCACACATCACAAATACTCATATAAGCATAACAACTGCTCAATCAATAACTACTAATAAGAAAAAACAATAGCCAAATTCAATATCATATACATAATTTAAATTCAAATCTACTCTCTCAAATACTAATAAAATAATAACAAATTTTTCAAGATGATATACAACCAAGCTTGTAATGAAATGTATCTCCCCTCAACATTATCAGTAGCCCAAGACATGCAACATTTTAACCTGAAATAAAAAGAATAAACGAATGTAAAGGTCAACTAAAGTAGTTGACAAAAATGCATACAAAATAGTTTTAACATCCAAGTAAAACTTTAACATTTTTATTTTTCAAAAATACCATAGCTGAGAAGATATGAAAGCTTTATGTACTTAACAAAACTTAACCTGCATCAAAACTCAACTTAATCTTCATCCCCAAGATCTCCAATAGATTCATCATTGCTAGATAAATCTTTTTCTTGATCTAAACTTGAAACATCATCATCACTATATATTTCTTCTTCACGGTTGGAGTCTGTATCCCATTCCTCATTAGACAAGTTATCATCGATGAACATACTTTCATCAAGTTGTTCATATACATCATCAATAGCTATTAAGGCCCCTAAATCTATTGCTGGCACATCATCTCTATGTAATAGAGTTGAGTCTTCATCATTTTCTTGTGGAAAAAATGACAACAACTAATATATATTGATAGAGAAAAATAATCATTGTAAAGAAATTAAAGTAAAATAATTTAAACCAAATGAAAAATCATTAATACATATGAAATATCACTCATCTAAAAAACATATCATGAAATTAAAGCTTTAAATGGAGACACAAACAGATTGTTAACTAAACAAAAAAAAAAAAGCCTAATTCTTTCTTCTACTTCCCAAACCAAAAAGACAATAGTCTAGCATCATAGGAGAATCTTTCTTTTGGAGAATAATAGAAAGACAATAGACATGTTGAGTCCCAATATCCCAGACAAAAAAGAAAAAGAAAAAAAAAGAAGAGATAATTAATGTACAAAAAACAATTCAATAAACAATTTAAGTCCTTTATTGTTCATGGGTTCCAGTTAGCTCAACTGGTAAAGTCTCTAATGGTTGAATAAGAGATCTGAGGTTCGTTTCCTGCCTACACCAAAAATCGATTGGTGGCTTGGTCTGATAATAAAGAGTTATCATTAGGAGCGGATGCCATAGATTGAAACTCTCTAAAAAAGAGTCCTTTATTGTTCATTGTATGATACAAAAAAAGTGTAATAAATAATTACATGAGTTAGATATGTCCGAAAAAGCAAGAAATAATATAAAATTAAATTCTATACCATATTTTTATCTATAAATGGAGAAATTGACAAGAAGCTCAAAGTAATTCTCTATTAGTTCAACACACTCATACTAAAATAGATGGGCATGTTGTGAGAGAGGAATGACATGGGAAGTAGTTGCATTTAGAACTCAAGAGTGAAAGAATAAAACTAATCCACTTTTTTCGAGTGATCTGTGTTTTTTATTTGCTTCCCTCCCAAGATATAAGAAATTAAACTACTTCTCTCATCCCCTTGGTACATTTTGGCCACAAAGGAAATTATCGAAATACTCTAATGAAAGTGGTTTGCAGTTTTAATGAACATATTCAGATATAGTTAAATGCATGTCCTTTCAGCGTATGAATTCACTTTATTTGTCACTTCAACAGCCTACTGCACTACATCAAATTTAAACATTATTGTTAGGACATATGTGTTTCACTTGTTAAGAACATATGTCATTCTTTTATGCAATTGGCTAATCCTTTGACAAAACGCACTTTACTTATAATTGGGTAGATCTAGGCGTTCTTAATACTTCAAGAAACTGTGTTTCAAGATCAAGTGTTGAAGTCATCAAGTCTGTCCAAGAAACAAGCTGAGAAGTGCAAGTTTATTAAAGTTCGACAACTAGCATGTGTCGAAGTTTAAGAAGCTGTTCAGGCCGTGTGCTTAACACCTTCTCAACAGCTGCTCGACACCTCCTATTTGTCGAGGTTTAAGAAAGAAACATAATTTCTGATCTGTTTTCTTGGAATCTGTGAATGTATCTTTGGGACTTCTTTTCTCCTAGCCCTAGACATATAAAAAGATTATTTTAAGGGCCGTAAAAGAGTACACAAGTTGCACAAGTTTTGAGAAAAGTTTGCTCAAGCAAATTGTGACTGGAGACAAAGTTTTGCCCTAGTTCATCATTCTTGAAGAAGTTGCTGTGTATGTGCACCATAGGGTTTTGTGACCGAGCATCTTCTTAATCTTCATTGTGGATGAATTGAAGAATTTTACAGCCAACAATCTTCTCTAGTTGGTGATTGAAATCGCATACTGGGATCCGCGCAATTGGTTAGTCACGTACTTGGGAGTCGTGCATCAAAAGGAGAAATTGTCACTACAGAACAAGTCCAATAGAGTATTGGGTTAAGGGTTTAACTTTAGGTTAGCATAAGGCACTGAGATTCCTTTACTTGTAACTGCTTGTTGTGATAATAGTAGAATTTCAGGAGTGGTGACCTGAAAATCACTCGGTGAGATTTTTGCCATGTAGGTTTTTCCCATTCGGAAACAAATCACCGTGTCAATTTAATTTCCACTGCATACTTAGTTTAGTTGGTGATTTGTTTGTGCTACCACGCGCTTTGCATGTTAATTAACTTAATTAATTCACTTGGCTAAATTAATTGGTTAATTTATCACAAGGATTCAATATGTGTTTGGCCTATCAAGTGGTATTAGAGCAGGCACACTCTGATTAGGTTTAATCTTTGCTGTGTTGATCCATTGACCCCTGTTTGTCATGGATAGAGGACATTCATTAATTATACCTCCTTTATTTGATGACACTAACTATGCATACTGGAAAGTACACATGAGAGCTTTCTTGCAGTCTTTAGATGAGAAGGTGTGGCAAGCTGTAGAGATTGGCTGGACTAAGCCAAAAGAAGTGCCGACCGATTGGGATGAAGCCAAGATCAAGGCGGCAAACTTTAACAGCAGGGAATTGAATGATTTATTCAGTGCAGTCACCAATGAGGAGTTCAAGAAGATATCCTCCATTGAAACTGCTAAGGAAGTATGGACCATCCTTCAGACAACCTAGGAGGGAACAACGGTTGTCAAAGATTCAAAGCTTTAGAGGCTCACTACAAGCTTTGAAGAAATAAAGATGGAGGAGGATGAGTCGTTTGATGACTTCTATTCCAAGCTTAAGGACATAGTGAACTCAGCTTTCAATTTTAGGGAAACCATTCCTGAACCCAAGATTGTGAAAAAGGTGCTCAAATCTCTACCCGAGAGATTTCATGCCAAGATTACGGCGATCGAGGAATCAAAGAATATTGACAAGATTCCTTTGATTGAGCTAGTTGGAAACTTGCAGACTTACGAGCTAGGATTAATAAGAATTGGCAAGTCGGGTAAAGGCAAGAGCATGGCTTTGAAGGCCAAGAGCAGTGACACTGATGAGTCTTCCGATGATGAGGATTCTAAGATGAAGTCCTACATTACAAGGCAATTCAAGTAGTTCATGAAGAATGCCAATAGGAAAGGCTTTGACAAGGACCATAGGCAATCCAGTTTTTCTCAGTTCAAGAGCCAAGACAAAGGGAAGAAGGATGCAAAGGATGGCGGTCAGTACACTGTTCCTGTAGGACCTAAGTGCTTTGGGTGTCATGGCTTCGGACACATGAAACAGGAGTGTCCTACATATCTCAAGAGCATTGGGAAGAGCAAGGTACTTACTGCAACCTTAAATGACACTGAACCTGAGGATGATTCCGATAATGAGGATGACGGAATCTTGAATGCCTTCACTGCTACAGTCAATCCTACTGAAGGGATTGTTTAAGACGTGGACAAAGAAGAAGAATTGGTGGATTCTAAGTGTGAGAAGATGGATGATCAAGATGATATCCATACTGCCTATGAGAAACTATACAAGCTGTCTGAGAAACACGAGAAACTCTATAGGCTAGCCACCAAGAGACTCAGTGATGTGGAACTTGACCATGAAGAGTTGTCCATAAAGTTTAATGAGGCTAATCAGACTACTGGAGCACCGAGGTTTGAAAACAATTTCTTGGTTAAGAAGACCAAGAAGCTTGAAGCGGAGCTGTTTCAGGTCAGAGCTCAATTGGAGAGGACTTCAAGTGCGAAGCTTGATGAGATGCTCAACATTCAGAAATCTACTTCGGATCGAACAGGTTAAGGGTATGGTCTTTCTTCCTCTAATATTGCTTCTACAAGTACTACTGTTTTTGTTCCTCCTACTAATAATATTGAAATTAAGAACAATGATATTAAAACTGATTTAGCTAGTGAGAACATAGACAAGGGTAAATCTATCTTAGGAGCACCCCGTAAGCAAGATAAGAAAGATGCTAAAAACCCTAGGGCTAAGAAAGCTAACTCTCAAAAGACTAAACAGAAGAAGCAGCATCTCTATCATCATTGTGGTGTTGCTGGTCATACTCGACCAAATTGCTATAAGTGGTTAGCCACTCAATAGAGCAACGGCATGATAGCATCTGGAAGCCAAAATCAGTTTCCATCCTTTCTTGCTCCTCTTGGAGATCTTCTCAAAACCCTCATGTTCCTTTCGAACTTAAATGGTTTTAATTCTTCCCCCTCACTACCGGTTCAAGGGTTTAATCAACAAAAAGGTTCTTCCAAGGTGTGGAAGGAAAAGGGCTCCAAGTGATTCTATCACTTTCTTCTCTTTCTTTGTGTTTTTGTTTTTGCATAACTTGTGTGTTTTGCTTTACTGTTTTGAGTCAGTCTAGTTTTATGCTTTGCTTTGCTTAACATGTTTTTGTTTGTTTATTTTCAGTTTTGCTTATTTTTGTTTTTCATATAAAAATAAAAATAAAAAATTGAAAAATCAGAAAAATTCAAAAATAGTGTGTGTTTTGTGTACATTGGTACTTGTGTAACTTGGATGGTCATTGAAACAAAGTTTTCTAAACTTTGTATCTTTTGTAGCTTAGATGAGCATCTCTATGCACAACCAAGCAAGTGAGCTTTGTGGCTCTTGTTTGTGATGGGTAAGATTAAGTTATCTCTTGTACTTAACACTTGTATCACTCTTTTTGACGGGAATGACTAGAAAATCCTAAGAGAAATGCATAAATAACCATCTCACCACTATTGCTCGCCAATCATGAATGACATCTGTATGTTTCGGCATAGCAAAAGTGTGATGTCAAGGACATTTGTGTGCTTCGGCATAGCAAAATTGGAATGTCAATTATCATTGGGTATTTCTTTTCTCTTTCTTATATGCCCATGCATAATATGCTTATCAAAAGAAAAATATGCAAAGATAAATAAAAAGCAAAAAGATAAAAAATGCTTTAAATATGATTGCAAGCATGTATTCTAGGAGATATGAGAGTTATAAGATGTACCTCGAAGGTGATAGTCCCCATTAAACAGTTATGATTGTGTGTGAGTTAAAATGATTTTCTCATATATCAAATAGTCATAAGATGTATACACTTATGCAATCTTGCGATATTTTTCACACACAACACGCAATATTCTTTGCTACTCTTGATACATGTGCAGGTACAATGTGATTTGGCCATCACAAGGTTTACATGTGTTAATGTATGCTCACTAAACTGTCTTGACTTGTTTTTGAAATATAAAATTGGTTAGACTTGTTTAGTGTGTGTGTGTGTGTGTGTGTTTTTGGGATCCATGTGCTTAAAATTGTTGTTGAGAGATGATTTTGAGAGCTTAATATGTTGATTGGATCATTGGTTGAGTTGCATGCTTGATTGCATTCATGTCTATGTTTTTCTCTTCTCGAAAAACTGTTTTTAAAAGCAATCTCAATAGCTCCTCGACACTTCCTCGACACCTGGCTATCTGTCGAGCTCTTTAGTTTTTTCTTATCGCAATCTCGACACTTCCTTCACAGCTAGGTGGATCGATCGAGTTCCTGTCCCCTCGATAGCTTTTCTATAGCTGGTGGATCGATCGAGATTCTGTTCTTGTGTCTTTGCTTTGTTCCTCGACACCTTCTTGATAGCTTCATCTGTCGACATTGTTTTTCTCGACACCTTTCCCGACAATTGGCTCAACACCTCTTGATACCTTCATATGTTGAGCTTTACTGAGGTTCTATATATTCTTCCTTGTGTGATCCGAACCTTATTTCTCTTGATCTCTCTTTCGATACTTCTGTCTGTTCACCTCCCAAGCCTCTCTCACTCACTCCAAATCCTTTCCTCAAGGTTTCTTCAAGCTTTTTCAAGTTTTCCTTCACTTGGTAAGCTTCTAATCTCTCATCTTGATGCATTTTCATGTTTTGAAACCTAGGTTTTGGGGTTTTTGAAAAATTTTGGGGTTTTTCAAAATTGATGAGTTATTGTTGCAATTTTGGGATGGGTTTTTGTTTGAATGAGTTTAAAATTTCATGCATTGCATCACATTAGCATTATAATAGTATAATCATGCATTTAAATGCGTGCAAATTGAATGTGTGCTAGTAGGATTGGATTGGGTTGAGCCCATGATGAATTTTCTTTTGCATGTCACATGGTCATGCATTTTCCATGCATACGTACTCTCTTTTCAATATACTTGCTATATTTGAACTATTTTGGAGCTTTTCTAATTGTCTTTCTTTCTCTCCCTCTCCTTCTGTTTATGTTAGTAGTGTCTATGGCACCTAAGCGTAAATCTGCTCCGTCTCGGAACCCACTTCCTTCTTGGGCATCGTCTTCATCTGATCCTACTCCCTCTCATCTTCGGTTCCGTGATGAGGATGCCCGAAAGGCTTTCTTGGAGAACTTTTCCCGACAAGGCATTCATTTTGAACGTCAAGTCATTCTGGCAGACTTGGCCGACACTAACCTTCCCAATGTCATTCACAATAGGGGATGGGAGTCACTGTGTCCAAGGATGAGCTCATGTCTGCTCTCTGCGAGCGCCCTTTTGATTGGGGTGAGCGTCAGTTTACACCATGTAGGCCTTTTGCTAAAGGTCCTAGATTCTTGAACATGGTGATAACTTTTGTTTTGCACCCACTCTCTCATTATAACTCCATTACAGAGCCTCGTGCTCAGTTTTTGTTATCACATCTTGAGCATCTTACTATAGACTTCCCTTCTCATTTTATTCTTTCCATTATAGATGTTCATCTGGATTTGGTGTCCCGTGATAAGCTCATCTTTCCTTCAGCTATCACGAGGATTTTACGCCATTTTCTGTCCCTTTTTTGGTGTCCGACCATTTCACTTTTATGTGTGCCATGGATGCCACTATCGTTAAACGTAGTGAGGCACAGTTTCGGTCACGACAATCAGATTCAACAGCACCTCCCTCCCATTCGGCTCCATCTTGATCTGCTTTATCCACATCCACCCTTTCCTCTTCCATGGGTGATGTGAGTCTAGGAGACATCATAGCGTAGCTTCAGCGCATGGATGCTTGCCTTGATACACTTTCTACTGAGTTGTATCAGGTGAACGTTCGAGTTGACCGTTTTGCTAGGCGGCAGGCAACCATGGGTGGTGTCTCTTCTGAGGCTTCTCCTCCACCTCCTCTAGTGGCTTCTGATTCTGCAGCTGAGGGTGATGATGATGATGGTGATGATGATGATGCTTCTGATGATGATGGTGGAGATGCTAGCTCTACCAATGAGATGTCTACTTGACACTTTACCCTTTGTCACTTGTGACAAAAAGGGGAGTAGTTTTGGGTTATATGAGAGTAGTCATTCTTAGGGGGAGAGTTAGTATAGGACCGTTTTGTTAGGGGGAGTGTTGATATGAGGGATATTATGTATATTGAGTCTTGTGACCAGACATTGTACTTTTTCTTCTCTATATGTAGATGTATGTTTTCTTTCACCTACCACTTACATGTGTTGTTTCTTTTCTCTCTTTATACACATGTTTCTATTTCTTGTATACAATCTATTATTTTTATTTCACACTAAGATGCCTTGATGAGTTTTGTTTAAAGTGTTTCAGAAATACAGGTTGTCAAAGTCTACTTGCCATAAACTCTCTTCTTGCAAAATTTTTCAAAAGTTTGTGTTAGGATAGATTTTATTGTATTTAACAAGTGAATATGAGTTGGGTAAT
The DNA here is from genome assembly GCA_032727855.1 of Quercus ilex subsp. ballota. Taxonomy (NCBI): domain Eukaryota; kingdom Viridiplantae; phylum Streptophyta; class Magnoliopsida; order Fagales; family Fagaceae; genus Quercus; species Quercus ilex. Next base: position 14,175,153 of record CM064914.1, on the reverse strand, counting down.
TTATGACTTCTCTCATATGTTTATTTTTTTGTTGTGATTTTGTCACGGATTGACAAAGGGGGAGATTGTTAGGACATATGTGTTTCACTTGTTAAAAACATATGTTATTCTTTTATGTAATTGACTAATCCTTTGACAAAACGTACTTTACTTGTAATTGAGTAGATCTAGGTGTTCTTAATACTTTAAGAAACTGTGTTTCAAGATCAAGTGTTGAAGTTATCAAGTCTGTCCAAGAAACAAACTGAGAAGTGCAAGTTTATTAAAGCTTAAAGCTCGACAGCTAGCATGTGTCGAAGTTTAAGAAGCTATTCAGGCCGTGTGCTCGACACTTGCTCGACACCTCCTATCTGTCGAGGTTTAAGAAAGAAACAGAATTTCTGATCTGTGAATCCGTGAATGTGTCTTTGGGACTTCTTTTCTCCTAACCCTAGACATATAAAAGGATTATTTTAAGGGCCGTAAAAGAGTACACAAGTTGCACAAGATTTGAGAAAAGTTTGCTCAAGCAAGTTATGATTGGAGACAAAGTTTTGCCCTAGTTCATCATTCTTGAAGAAGTTACTGTGTATGTGCACCATAGGGTTTTGTGACCAAGCATCTTCTTGATCTTCATCGTGGATGAATTGAAGAACTTTGCAGCCAACAATCTTCTCTAGTTGGTGATTGAAGTCGCATACTGGGATCCGCGCAATCAGTGGCGACTCCAGGAATTTTGTCTAGGGTGTTCCTATTTTACTTTGAAAAAATTTCGTGTCATTTTAGTCTATTTCGGGTGTTTCAAGATGTTTCGGTAAATACTAGCCGAAATTCAAGATTTGGCCGGTATGAAGTTTGTGCTTTAAAGTGTTTTTTTTTTTTTTAAAATAAATATTCTTAAAACCAAAAAAAATTTGCATACTATATACTGAAAAACCTCAAAAGGAAAAAAAAAAAAAAATGAAAAGAAAAAAATTAACAAAGGTATCTGTATAATAAACTATAAGTTCATTTGAAATATTAATAAAATTATTAATTATTATTGTTTAGTTGTTTTTTTTTAATTTGTTTGTCTTTTATAAACTATAATTTGTTATATTGTTATTTCATTAATTATAAAATTATTAATTATTTATTTAACCTAACATAATTTAATTTATTTGTCTTTTATAATGTATTGATTAATTAAATTATTAATTGTTAGGATCATAAGCCAATTAGAAAATTTCACCATCACAAATCACAATAACATTACACTTGAAGACAATATCTCACCAACTGACCAATACCAACACCAACACATACCAACTAACGGATAAGAATTATAAGATAAAGCCAAATTCAAAAAGTCAAAACTATAGGCAAAATATTAATAAAGTTAAAAGCTTCAGCTGCTTCAGCCAATCACAGTTCAGATAATTTACTCTTCACAGTTTAGGTAAAATTACTCTTAAAGAATAAAGAGAGAGAGTTAGAGACAGTGACCTATTTATTTCATTTCAGATTTCAGAGAGAGAGAGAGAGAGAGAGAGAGAGAGAGAGAGAGAGAGAGAGAGAGAGAGTGTGTGTGTGTGTGTGTGTGTGAGAGAGAGAGAGACTGAGAGAGTCAGAGAGAAAAAGAGAGAGAGATACCTTGAGGGAGCACCGGAGCAGCCGAGCAGGGAGGCCTGAAGAGTGAAGGTTGAGGCTGAGGCAGTGACCGTCGGGCAATTTGCAAGCGATCTTCGACGAGCGATGATGTGCTCTGGACTACAACTGGACCGATCTACCATGAGGGGCGTCGGGTGACGATGTGCTCTGGAGTCTGGATTACGACTGGACCGATCTAACTTCTAAAGGGAGGCGTTGCTTTGTTTTTAGGTTTGCTTTAGCTTTAGTGATTTCTGATGTACTGATTTACTGATTTGAGATTTTTGATTTACTGATTTGCTTTGTTTTTTTTTTTTTTTTTTTTTTTCAGATTTTAGTTGAAGTTATTTTTTGGGTTATTTATTTATTTTTTTTTGCTTGACAGTAGAACAAATAAATTTTTTTTTTTTTAATTTGAGGGTGTTCCTAATTTTTTTTTTAAGGGTAAACAAATAATTTTTTTTTTAAAAAATTATTATATATAAATTTTTTTTTCAACTCTAGAAACACCCTGAGCATAACATGGCGTCGCCACTGCGCGCAATTGGTTAGTCACGTACTTGGGAGCCGTGCATCAAAAGGAGAAATTTTCACTACAGAACAAGTCCAATTAGGTATTTGGTTAAGGGTTCAACTGTAGGTTGGTATAAGGTACTGTGATTCCTTTACTTGTAATCACTTGTTGTGATAATAGTGGAATTTCGGGAGTGGTGACCTGAAAATCACCCGGTGGGGTTTTTGTTGTGCAGGTTTTCCCCATTCGTAAACAAATCACCGTATCAATTTAATTTCCGCTGCATACTTAGTTTAGTTGGTGATTTGTTTGTGCTACCACGTGCTTTGCATGTTAATTAACTTAATTAATTCACTTGGCTAAATTAATTGGTTAATTTATCATAAGGGTCAATATGCGTTTGGCCTATCAATTATTCTATTAGCATATTTGGTAGATTAGTATTCAAGAAAGAGTGATGTTAGAACCATAACTTACTGTACAATTTTTGCCACAACTTGCCATGAGTTTTGAGTCGTGGAGGTGTGGATTCACAATTTTTTTCCTACCACTTACAACTTACCATGTGACAAGTTGTGGCAAAAGTTTTGCAATAAATTGAGCACTAGCATTTTTCTTTTTTGAAGAACAAGCTAGTAAATACTGTCGATTCACTATGCTTATCACTTCAACAACCTACAACACCACCTTCAAATTTAAACACTATACTATTAGCATATTTAGTAGATCAATATTAAAGAATTTGTTGGTGAATACTGTGAACATGATAACTAAATAAAACATGTAGCATTGCCAACTAATAGGCACACTTGGAAATTGAAAAAATCCATTATGTAATGTGCAGTTCACAAACAGTTTTTTTTTTTTTTAAACCATTAATTGTTTTAGTATGGCGTTTGGTGCACATAAAAATAAACAAATACGTTCGAGTAAACTATATCCTTTAAGCATTTCTTAAGTATCGAGAATCTACTTCAATATATCTTAATTACGAAAATAATATTAAAAAAATCAAATATAAAAAACTATTTAGTTTCCATTAGATGTTCAACCTCACTTAAAAGAATCAATGAAAACATATTATGTTGCAACTGTGTTTTAACTTTTAAGGGGTTCTGAATCTTAGCATAAAGGAATGCAATACTGTAGCTCCATCCTTAACTCCATCTTTGGTTTATCATATTATATATTTATTAATTTAATGACAAAAACAAAGAAGAAAAGTCATACCTAAGGCCTACTTGTAGGACTTGGAGCAAACCTTAATATCAAATCTGCAAAAAATTGAAAAACAAACCAACTTGATAAACTAATAAACACGAAGAAGAAGCAAAGAAGAAAGAAAAAAATACAAACCAATTTGATAAACACGAAGAAGAACTATAGAAGAAAGAAAAAATTTAAATATTTATTAATTTATCATATTAGATATTTATTAATTTAATGACAAAAACGAAGAAGAAAAGTCATACCTAGGCCCTGCTTGTAGGACTTTGAGCAAATCTAAATATCAAATTGGTAAAAATTTGAAAAGCAAACCAACTTGATAAACATGAAGAAGAATTAAAGAAGAAAGAAAAAAATGAAAAGCAAACAACTAACTGAGAGATAATGAGTGATCAAGAAAAAGATGGGAATGATGGACTTCAAATCCGTTATGTTAGGTAGTGTTCTTTATTATTATTATTATTATTATTATTATTTTTAATAACATCTCATGAGTTATTGTGATAGAAACTATATCTATTGTGGCATTTTTTTTGTCACAATAGGCCATATATCATGAGAGACTTACATTGCCTTCGTTGAAACACAATATTGTGACAACTATTATGCTTCGTCACAATAAGGTTTTTTATTTTACTAATAAATTTTATTGGTGGGGATAAAATAATTTGTGAATTGACAAAATTGCCCATACTAATAAAATTGATTTTATTCATTATAATGACCAAAATACCTCTAAACTTTGAAAATGACTAAAATACCCCTAAACCTAAAAAATGACCAAAATACCATTGAAACCTCTAAAACGACCAAAATACTCCCGAAACCTCTTGAATGACAAAAAATACCCCTTAACTTGTAAAATGACCAAGATACTCCCGAAGCTTCTAGAATGACCAAAATACCTCTAAAACCACTAGAATTAGAAAAAATACCATGAAACCACAAAATGACCAAAATACCAAAAAAAAAAAAAAAACTCTAAAATAATTAATATACCCCTTGAAATCGCTAAAATGATTAAAACAAAAATGCCCCCGAATCCTTTAGAATGAAAAAAAAAATACTCTGAAACCTCTAAAATGACAAAAATACCTTGAAATCAATAAAATGACCAAAATACCACGAAACCTCTTAAATGACCAAAATTACCCTGAAACCTCTAAAATGAAAAAGAAAAAAAAAAAGACCCTTTGAAACCTTTAGAAAGACCCTTTGAAACCTTTAGAAAGACAAAAATACTCCAAAAAAACATTAAAAATGATCAAAAGTACCTTGAAACCTCTAAGATGACCAACATACTCCCAAAACCTTTAAAATGGAAAAAGAAAAGAAAAGAAAAACCACAGAAACCTAAAAAATGACCAAAAATACCTCGAAATTGGTAAAATGACCAAAATACCCCCCAAAATCTCTAAAATGACAATTTTGGTCATGTAAGAAGTTAAGGAGTATTTTGGTTATTTTAGAAATTTTAGTATATTTTGGTCATTTTAGATATTTCAAGGGTATTTGGGTCATTTTAGAGGTTTCGGGGTATTTTGGTCATTTTAGATATTTCAAGAGCATTTTTGGTCATTTTAGAGGTTGGGGTATTTGGGTCATTCTAGAGGTCTCGAGAGTATTTTGATCATTCTAGTTGTTTTGGGAGTATTTTGGTCAATTTTGAACATACTTGCCTAGCCTTGGGGGCATATGTCTCATGATATCTTGTATGCATTAAGAATGCATGTATAGATATTGATGGCTTTGATTTTAGAGGAAAAAACAAAAATAGCTTTAGTTTGAAAATGATTTGAAAAACCCATGATTAGTAAGGTTAATGTACAAAAATAGCTTTAGTTTGAAAATGATTTGAAAAACCCATGATTAGTAAGGTTAATGTCAAGATAAACTAAAAATCTAATGTTTGATCCAAGGGAGCACCTACTAGTATCTTCCCTTTAACATTAAATTTTGAAAATAAGTATTTTTGATGGAAAATATAATTCTAAAGGTAGTACTTTGAACTATTCCTATCACTCCCATGTGTGATCCAAGGGAAAACATAGCTTTAAAGGGAGTACTATGGGGAACATGATTTAATGGGATGGTTAGATTACGAGAACAAGGCTAACCAAATCTTCATGGGGTCACATGGCATGTGATCATCACGCTCTAATTCATATTTAAATGTTGATCATTCGATTTGAAGAGTACGGTCAAATATAGGTATTGGCGAAATTTGAGATTTTTATTTTTTAAGAAACAATTTTGAGAATATTTGGATGGTCAAATTGAGAGAACAGAGCCAATCAAAGTTGTTTACCATGCAGGTACACGACACATGTCCATCACGCGCCATACTTAGATTTGGAATCTGACCGTCGGATTCGAAGAGTGTAATGAAAGGTTAACTATGGTAAATTATGGTCATAATCATATGATTGGATTTAGAGAAAGGTGCAGACTTAATAGATGGTCCCAAGACCGCTGGATTTGGGGAAACTAGGTTGAGTGGGAAGGATTTTAGTGGCTTATTGGGTATTGGCATAATTGTTAAAAAATCTGAAAGAAGAAATACTTTTGAAAAATGATGAACATGATGTTAACATTGACTTAGATAGAGTTGATTAGGCAAGATGGTGAAAAAAATTATTATTTTGGCTTTATATCATGTATTATCACCTCTAGGTTTAATCAAAATTTTTTTTTTGAGAACTAGGTTTAATCAATTTGAATATGTATGTTATAAATATATGTTAATTTGATTTATTTAGTTAGTTTTTCTAAGTATTATTACATAATTAACGATTAAATTGGTTATTAGTTGAATATGTTATGATTTTATAATAAATATACCATTCATATATGTATATCTATAATTTTTTTTTTACTTTATAATTTTATAAAGTATTTGTGTATCTTACGATACATGATACAAAAAAATAAAAAATTGATTCACGATACGGTTTGCATTTTGATAACTATGGTGGTCAATATTTTGAGTGAAATCAAAACTTTCTCAATTTTTGTTATTTTATTGATTTCAAGTTTTAAATGGGTAAAATTATTATTTGAGAGTATTTTGAAGCAACAAGCCCTCCCTTGTCTCTTTTTTTTTTTTTTTTTTTTTTTTTTTAATTATTTATATTTAATGAATTTGAGAGTATTTAATTACTTTGGAAGTTTCAAGGTTATTTTGGTCATTGTATAAGTTTGGGGGTATTTCGGTCATTTTAATGAGGTATATGGTAATTTAATCATTTCAAATAATATAAAGGAATTTATGTCATTTTAAATATTTTAAGAGGCATTTTGGAGGATTTGATAAAAAAAATCATATTATATCAAAATTATTTTGGCGAAATATTAGTGACAACATTCTTTGTCATCATTAAAAGATTCCTAATAGCGACGACCTAATTTGTTGCTAATATATAATCTACTTCATCGCTAATATATCATCTATTTCCCTCCATTAATTTCCGCCACTTTTTGAGAGTGAAAATTTTTCCCTCCATTATATTTTGGTAGATATATTTGTGACGACATGTTGTGTCATTATTAACAACAATAGGTGTTGTCGTTAAAATAAATGTTCTTTTGGCAACGCAAATGTCATTCCTATAAAATTTATTGTCGTCGCTAAAAGTTTCCCTCCATTTTCCAAAAGTAAATAAAATTCCCTCTATGATGTTAGGGACAACTTATTAGCAACTACTTTAGCTACTATGCACTTATTAGCGATGGCCATATATTATCGTCGCTAATGTGTGCCTAATGGTGATGACTTTTTGGTCGTTGCAAAAACGTTGGTCACAAAAGGCCAAAATTCTTTTAGTGTATAATAATCTTCATATGGAATTGGTTTATTCCCTTTTTAGAAAATATGATATTTTTCACTAACATTTAAGCAAACACATATGTATACCTCTATGCATATATGTATTTATATAATATGTATGTATGTATGTGTGTGTATATTTGCCCCCCCCCCCCCCTCCCCCCCAAAAGCATCAAATCCCAGCTCCACCCCTGCAAAGAATCATGTCTATCTAATCATAAGTCAATTCAAATGAGTCAGATCAAGCCGAGTTAACCTAAAAATTGATCATCTAAACTACTATTCAACAAAATTTAAGTATTAACCACTTTTACACAAACTTAAGTAATATCTTAAAAGAGAAGAATAGACACTCTTACTTTCTTTTTCTTTTCTTTTTTTATAGAAAAACCTACAATTTGTGTAAATGAAAAAAAAAGAAGTATAGGTAATATAATAATTTAAATTAATTACCGGGTTAGGTTTTGATTATAAAGCTATAAAACCAAACCCTAATGGATTTAAAACCCAGGATCCATTTGAAAAATCCCAAATCCATTCTATTAGCAGGTTAAGTTGAACAACCCACGAAACCCAGCTCATTGCCATCCTCAAATGGCTAAATTGTCAAGTTAGGGAAGAAAACAGTTTATGGTAAGCCTACTTGTGAAGTATCTTTAAAAGGGTTTTCGATTGTGCACATACTTTCTCCATAGCAACTTACTAAAATGAGTCAAATAACTGAAATTCAGCCGTCATATTACAGTAGGTATATTCAAAAGGAAATTACCATTAATGAACTTGTATTAAGAACTATAAGATAGTTGGGCATATACAACATTTCAATTATCAATGATAAAAAAATTAAGAAGTAGCTTATATTGATGGGTTATGTTAGTGATGAGGAATATTAAGGAGAAATTATTCGTCCAACTAACAAGTATGCACTTGGTGAAGACAATTTATATGTCATCTTTGAAAGGGATGCACTCTCCATAATACTTTTATTAATTGGTGCAAGGCTCTAGATTTCATGGCATAGTCTATTATCTGTTGTAAAAGCAGAAGCTTTGACACCAATTTCTTGAGAAAAGTGGAAACGTAAATATCTATTTGTTGTGTTTATATCCAAATAACAGTGGGTTTATGCAAAATAGAAATAGAAAGACAAAAAAAAAAAAAAAAAAAAAACAATCACTCAAGGAACACAAAGATTTATGTGATTCGGCCTAAGCCTACATCCACAGGCGGTGTCAAGGAAAAATTTCACTAACAAAGGAGAAAGATTACAATAGTAGCACTCTCACTGAACCTAAGAACCAAGTACACCAAAGAGCTATCTCACACAAAGAATAAAGAAAACTCTTCTAGAAGCCCTCAAAGTTGGGGCACTTTTAACATAAAGAACAATAGCCACATAAGTGACCAAGTGGTGCCAAATAACAATTCCAAGTTTAACTTGGATTTCCTAATATAGTTGGGTATTAGTTTGAGAGTAATCCAATAACAAGAGTTATAATAGGACTTGGTCACTTATTAGTAGACCAAAGGCAAGCCACACGTAACAAATCTCCACCTTGGCTTGAATTTGGTCCAGCCCCACAAATGAAACTTCTCCACTGCCAACACCAAAGCCCTTAAGGGCTATCACAAATTGCAAAAACCAATCAAGTCCAAGCAATGCTTGAACTTGTGTAGAGGAACCGGCTTGGTCATCATATCTGTTGGATTATCAACCTTTATGACTGCAACTATGCCCTCAGATACAGTCTCACGAATGAAATTATATTTGACAACAATGTGTTTAGATCTCTCATGATACATTGGATTTTTAGTCAAATGTATGGCATTTTGATTATCACAAAATACAACAGAATCATCTTGTTGTAAACTCAGATCACCAACCAAACCCTTCAACCAAATAGCTTCCTTCACTGCCTCCGTTGTTGCCATATACTCTGCCTCTGTAGTAGAAAAAGCAACTGTTGGTTGTAACGTTGCTTTCCAACTGATGACATTACCAGATAATGTGAAAACATAACTTGTCAAAGATTTCCTCTTATCCAAATCACCAGCAAAATCAGAATCAACAAATCCAACAACACTGCTACTATCAGTAGAAGCCCTGTCATATACCAAACTAATGTTTGCAGTACCTCTCAAATATTGAAGAATCAATTTCACAACTTGCCAATGTTCTTTACCAGGATTAGCCATATATCTACTACCACACTAACCACTTGTGAAATATCTAGATGAGTGCATACCATAGCATACATTATGCTACCCACTGCACTAGAATAAGGAACATGAGACATGTATTCCTTTTGCTCCTTATACTTTGGTGACAAAACTACTGAAAGCTTAAAATGTGCTGCTGATGGATTAATCACTGGCTTAGACTGCTGCATATCGAAACGTTCAAGTACTTTCTCAATGTAATTCTTTTGTGACAAAAATAACTTGCCAGCTTGTCGATCTTTGTGAATCTCCATTCCCAAAATCTTCTTAGTTGCACCCAAATCTTTCATCTCAAATTCACCACTAAGCAAAGTCTTTAGCTTGTTTACCTTTATTAGATTCTTAGCTGCAATGAGCATATCATCAACATATAGCAATAAGTAGGCAAAAGAACTATCTGAGAGCTTCCTATGATACACACAACTATCATAGTCACTTCTTAAGTAACCATAGCCAATCATGAAAGTATCAAACCGCTTATACCACTGCATTGGAGATTGCTTCAAACCATATAATGATTTTTTCAACAAACAAACATGGTCTTCTTTTCCTTGGATCACAAAACCCTCTGGTTGATGCATATATATTTGTTCTTCAAGCTCCCCATGCAAAAACGTTGTCTTGACATCAAGTTGTACTAATTCCAAGTCAAGCAATGCAACCATAGCAAGCATTACACGAATAGAGCTATGTCTCACAAGAGGAGAGAACACTTCATTGAAGTCTATACCTTCTCTTTTACTGTAGCCCTTTGCAACCAATCGTGCCTTGAACCTCGGTGCTTCAACCCTTGTAGTTCCTTCCTTTTTCTTGAAGACCCACTTGCAACCAAAAATCTTTTGGCCTTTAGGTGGTTTCACTAGCTCCCAAGTTTGGTTCTCATGAAGAGATTAAATCTCCTCGCTCATAGCAATACTCCACTGAGCCGAATTCTCACTAGAGACAGCTTCACAATAATTGGAAGGTTCGTGATACTCAATAATCTTAGCCACAGTCAAAGAATAAGCAACCAAATCTACCTTACCAAACCTCTGTGGTGGTCTAATCTGTCTCCTCTCTCTACTAGTGGCTATACTATACTATTGTTGCTGCTGTGATGCATCCACTTCATTAGTAGAATCAGGCACCTCATCACAAATAGGCTGAACTGTAGTGCTATCATGCACTTTATCCAAAGCTTCAATCTCAAGCTCCACCTACTTACTGACACTGTGGTCTTTTATTGCCCCATTACTCTCTTTTGTCTTGTGAAGGATAGCAGACTCATCAAATTTTACATCTCTGCTTACAATTAACCTGGGGGATTTTGAATCTCTACACCACAATCTATAACCTTTTGTCCCTAATGTATAGCCTAGGAATATGCATTTTTCTGCCCTTGGGTCAAGTTTGCCATCATTCACATGAGCATAAGCGGGGTAACCAAATACTCTGAAATTAGAGTAATTAGCAAGAGTACCGGACCATACCTCAAAAGGAGTCTTACATTCAATGGCAGTTGATGGAGACCTATTAACTAAATAGCAAGCCATATTAATTGCCTCTGCCCAAAAGTCCTTAGACAAACCAAAATTTGAGAGCATACAATAAGCCCTCTCCAAAAGAGTTTTGCTCATACGTTCTGCAACCCCATTCTGCTATGGTGTTCCTCTAACAATGTGGTGTCCCACTATGCCTTCATTCTTGCAGAACTCATCAAATTCACCTAAGCAATATTCCAAACCATTATCTATCCTAAAACGCTTAATCTTTATACCAGTCTGCTTCTCAATAAGCGTCTTCCATTGCTTGAAGGAGACAAAAACAACACTCTTATTTTTTAGAAAATACACCCAAACCTTCCTTGAATAGTCATCAATGAAAGTCAACAAATATCGATAACCACCCTTGGGACAAATAGGAGAAGGACCCCAAAGATCGGAATGGATATAATCCATTGTGCCCTTAGTCCTGTGATTAGCTATGCTGAACTTGACCTTGCACTGCTTTCCAAAGACACAATGTTCACAAAAGTCCAGCTTTCCAATTTTCGGACCATTCAACAAACCTCGTTTGCTTAATATTGACATGCCTGCCTCACTCATATGCCTCAATCTCATATGCTATAAATAGTATTATCTGAGTCTGAATATGAGGATAAAGATATTGCTGCAGAACCTACAATTGTGCTTCCTTGTAGCTATAGAGACCTTTCACCATTTTTCCTTTAATGAAAACCAGAGCACCCTTACTGATTGTAAAAACTCCACCTTCCCTGGTGTATTTATACCCTTATACCTAAAGACAAAAGATTTTTCTTTAGATTTGGCACATGATGAACATCAGACAAAGTCCTAACAACACTGTCATACATCTTAATTCTCATAATTTCTATCCCCACAACCTTACAGGTTACATTGTTTCCCATAAGAACTTCACCACCACTAATTGACTGATAGGTAGTAAACAAATCTCTTTTGAGAGTCATATGATAGGAGCAAGCTGAATCAAGAACCCAAGTGTCACCGAAGCGACCAATAGATACTGTTAGAACTAAATCTTCACCTTCAGAAATAACTTCTTCAACACTAGCTGTATCATAAGTATTAGAAGCCTTCTCCTTTTTCTCTTTGAGTAACTTCCACTCATTTTTCCAGTGTCCATCCTTTTTACAGTAGTGACACTTTCCCTTTCTAGATCTAGACTTTGACCTAGATTTTCCTCTATTGCTACTAGAGCCTCTGTCATTGGGTCTACCTCTAGCAACAAGACCGTTAGCGTGATTATCACCCCAATTTTTCAAAAACCTTCTTCTTTAACTCCTTAGAGTTCAATGCATCTTTGACATCATCAATTGAGATAGAATCTCTCCCAGAACCATATAACATGGCATCGACAAAGTGATCAAAAGAAGGCGGTAATGAGCATAATAAAATTAAGGCTTGATCTTCATCTTCTACTTTGCAATCAATATTTTTCAAATCAATAACAATTCTATTAAATTCATTAAGATGGTCAAAAATAGGTGCACCTTCTTTCATAATTGTGTATAACCGTTGCTTCATATACAAGCGATTTGTAAGAGACTTGGTCATGTATTGACTTTCCAACTTGAGCCACAATTCCACAGCTGTATCTTCATCTACAATTTCTCTTAGAACCTCATCTGCAAGAGACAATTGAATTGCACTATGTGCTCGTTCCAAGAGATCTTCTTTTTTCCACATCTAATAACGTTGCTGGCAGAGCATCTTTGCCCTTCAATGCTTTCCACAATCCTTGCTGCACTAGCAAAGCACGCATCTTCACATGCCATAAACTGAAATCATTCTTCCCATTGAATTTGTCAATTTCAAATTTTGCTTCTGGCGAAACCTTTGTCGCCATACCAAAAAATCCAAGTGAACCAATAACACAACAAAATAGATTTGATGAACAATCTCAACCCAAAACAAAGAACCCAAGGCTCTGATACCAGTTTGTTGTAAAAGCAGAAGCTTTGACACCAATTTCTTGAGAATAGTGGAAACGTAAATATCTATTTGTTGTGTGTGTATCCAAATAACAGTGGGTTTATGCAAAATAGAAATAGAAAGACAAAACAAACAATCACACAAGGAACTAAAAGATTTACGTGGTTCGGCCTAAGCTTACATTCACAGGCGGTGTCAAGGAAAAATTTCACTAACAAAGGAGGAAAATTACAATAGTAGCACTCTCACTGAACCCAAGAACCAAGTACACCAAAGAGCTATCTCACACAAAGAATAAAGAAAACTCTTCTAGAAGCCCTCAAAGTTGCAGCACTTTTAACACACAGAACAATAGGTGCATAAGTGACCAAGTGGTGCCAAATAACAATTCCAAGTTTAACTTGGATTTCCTAATACGGATGGGTATTAGTTTGAGAGTAATCCAATAACAAGAGTCCTAATAAGACTTGGTCACTTATTAGTAGACCAAAGGCAAGCCACACGTACCATAATCAGTTATGTGTTTAGATATGAAATATCGATAAGGAAATATTTGAGGAAACTTATTAGTGCAAACTTATAAGTTAGCACCAAATGAAGCTATTTGGGGCCAAGCGAAACCAATTCCTACAAGTTATCACCATATCTAAGGATAATCTACTAATTCTTACAGGTGCCAATTTTGAAGTGAAAATCTTGTAATTTAATGACATTATCTTAATTTTGTAACATCGCTAGCCTTAAGAGAAATGCTACATCTACAACATTTTCACAACAAATCTTAGGTGATAGGTTGTTACTGGTCAGCAAGAAAGTAATTTCAGTAGTGAATTTAAAATTTGAAACTTGTAACAACCTACCACCTAAGATCTGTTGTGATTGTAGCACTTCTTTTAGCCTTAATCATTCTAAGAGCACTTGTAGTAGTGGAGCTAAATAACTATATAGTTATTTTAGCTCCACCAAAACACAAAAATTACCCAGATAGTAGTGGAGCTAAATGTATTTTTTTTAACTTAATTGCTACAGTATGGTTGTGTGTGTGTGGTTGTGATGTTTATAATAGATATATTATTTTATTGTAGTTGATATCTTATTTTATTGTGATGTTTATATTATTTTATTGTGTTGAAAGCTAAAATAGATCTACTGCTGCAGCATGTATGTAGGTAAAATAGATAAAGTAACTTTTTGTGGTGCTAAATAGCTAAATTTTTAGCTCCACTGCTATAGATGCTCTAATAAATTTGTTAGTCATTCTCCTAAAGGTAAAAATCTCCTACCTTCAACTATAAATATCTACTATTGCTTCTTCAACTATAAATCATGTTCCTAAAGTTGTTAATGCCATGCCATAACTTGAGTCAAGAAATCGGCCCATTGGAAGATCCAAGGGCAAAGCCCTAAATTTATAGGTCTTTGTAGGGTTTTTTTTTTAATATGTATTTATTTCAAGGGAGTGAATCTCGTACCGTACCAGCCGATATGGCTGGTATTTTTTGTACAAGCACCTACTTCGGTACATAAATGCCTATGTTTCGTGTTAGATTAAATACTGGTCTTACCGAGTTGATCCGGTCATACTGGAGCAAATACCGGATTCCAGCTGATAAATGCATACTAGACAGAAACAAAAAAAAAGTTTAACTATCAGATATAAAAGTCGCTCTCCCTCCTCTCAATAACTTATTGGATTAGCGTTGATCATGTTGCCTTCTTAGTAAACATGCATCTTTGTCACCTTCACCTTGTTGATCTATCCCCCTTCTTCATCGTCGTCTTCTTCTTATTCATTTGGTTTGCTCCTCTGGTTTTTTTCTTCTTCTTTATTTTTGCTTTATACGGGTCTTAATTTATGTGCTGCCTACCATGTGAGTGTGTGACTGGCGTGAGTCTGATTCTACTGACCCCTCACGTGATGGGTAATTTTTTTTTGAATTTGAAGTGAATGGTTAAAAAGCTTTCCTGGAACTATAAGAAATTGTACAAATAGTCAAATATCACTCCAATAGCTGTCCACCACTCTTGTTTCATGGGAAATTGTTTGTCATTCAATGTCAAATATTGTAGGCTTGCGCTCTCAAAGTTTTATTGGGTAGTCAAATAAAATATTGGACTTAGATAGAGGTTTAAAATAGCTTGGACATGGGCTAGTACCATAAACAAACAAAAAAAGGAATTTAAGTTCTAATTAAGTATATTAAGTTATGTTTTAAGATTAATAAGCTCTAATTACTTATATAAATTCATATATATATATATATATATATAAATTGCAGTAAACTAGAAACGATATACCGGTATTGATTGGTACCGAAATATATCATTTCATTTGTTAAACCGGTACAACCGACTCTGGTACGAAACTGACTCCCTTGATTTATTCTTTCCAATGAATAAAATCAAGGTATATAAAATATTAAATTGGTCTTTTTTTATTTATTTTTTTTTATTTGAGAAACAAATTGGTCCTTACTTGACAAAGTTAAATAAGAGTATTTTCTATGCTGTGATTGCAGTCTATTACTCTTTATATTCATTTCAATTAATTATAGCAAATAGATCCTCGCCCTTTGAATCACGTGGAATAGGTTTTTTTTTTTTTTTTTTTTGGTAATAATTTTTTATTTAAAAAAAAAAAATTCCTTGCCATTTTTTGTTTAATAAAATTTTAATTTTTTTTTTAATTTTTTATTTTTAGAAACAAACACACACATAAAGGAGAGAGAAAGTGGTTCTTACACAAAGGCACACCACAACTTCACTCAAAAACCATGGTAACTTTTAAGGGATAGTGGGGTAAATTATATTACACACAACATATTCTCTTAAACAATGTTGGACAATTACCCTTTTTTATTTTATTTTATTTTATTTTTTTAGAAACAAACACATACTCAAGGGAGATGGAAATGGAAAGAATTTTTGAAAAACTTTGTATCTAATCTTTATTAAAACCATTTACCATCACAATTTAATAAATGTAGCAGAAAACAAAACAAATATAACATAAAACTCTACACCACCTTTAGGGGGCTTTTGATTTGCTGTGATATACTTTTGATGTGATGCACATTACGATGATGTGACATTAAAGTTTTTGGTTTATTTTATTTTTTCTAACATTACAAATATATCACATTATTTTAATATCATCACTTTTCTAAACAATATAGTATTATATTTTTGTATTGAGATTATATTAATGTAAGATTATAATAATGTAATATTATGGTGTAATGTAACATTATTGTGAACCAAACGCCCTCTTATAGCAATCATAAATAACTGCCATAGATAGAAAATTCTGCAAAGGATAAGAAACCAAAAAAAATAAAACAATTCTATCTCATTACATTATCTGGCTTTCAAAGGGAAGAGTAAATAGGGACACCTGGTAAGGTGGCACCAGCATCAACAATGAACAGGTTGCCCGAAACATATTCAGAAGAGTCATGTATTAAGTATCGAATAAGTGATGTCAATGCCGGATCTGCGGTGCCAGTGTCTCTTAAAGGGATAGATTTCATTGTCACATTATGCAGCCACTCTTTTTGCATAAGACCCTCAGTAATTTCAGACTTGAAAAGGGCAGATGATATAGAATTCACTTTAATTTTGAATACACCCAATTCCACAGCCATGCCCTGTTATAAGTAGAACCAACATTATATGGAGAAATAGTGACAAGAAGAACAAAATTAACTCAACACAACACATCACAACACACACACACATATTATGCAGCACTCTTATATAAAAGTAGGAGGCACAAAAGTTGAAACAAAAGACAAACTAGTCTGAGTCTGATAATTGATAAGAATACATTTCCTATGGGCAAAGACTTAAAAGAGACTGGCTCTTAGCTCCAAATATGTGCAGGGTATTCATCTTATAGTTACAGAAAAGAAAAGAGAAAAAAAAACACACACACACATCTAGGCAAACATGCAGTCAGCGAACATAATACACCTGTCCCAATTTCATGAAAATACAGTATGATGGTATTCGGAGATGGTAATTATGTCTGTTTTGGCACTCAATTCCAAAGGGGATTAATGTGAAAATCTTTAGGACTTGCAGTTGAAAGTGCCCGACCTGAAGAGAATCTCTAGTCTTAATTTGTGTGTCTACTCTACTATCTAGGTGCCAAGCTCTCTTGGAAATTGGCTCTTCTTTTCTCTTTTTCATTGTGTCTCCAAATGGTAAAAAATTAAAGAAGCACACATTTGTTTACCTATTGTTGAAATAATTGAAGTGAAAATTTTCTTTTTCTATTACGATTTTTCATCTTAGAGTAATTATTTTGTTTCCAAAGCATTACAAAACATGACAATGGTATTTTTTTTTTTTTTTGGTGAAATAAAACATGACAATGGTATTACCCCTATATTTTGGAAGAGTTGCATGGCAATCAACATTACCTTTGTCAAGGTGTTTAGGCCTGCCTTTGAAGAACCATAGGCCACACCTCCAGGCACTAGCGTACGGTCGAGACCAGCAATAGAAGATATGTTTATGATTGATCCTCCCTGCTCAGCATCGCGCATGCGTATGCAGATGTATTTTGACACCAACCAGGTTCCTGTTAAATTTGTTTTGAAAACCTTGTTCCACTCCTCCTCAGACAATTCTAATGGAGATCTCACATTACCTAATGTACATCACATAAGAGTTTGAAATACCTATCAACAATAACCTTCAACAATCAAATAACAAAAACAGACAGGTTGGCATCCAATGTTAACAATCAGAACGACCCGCTCGATTCCTACATGACAAAGTAAGATCAAACATATTCCTACGTACCTCGAAATCCGGCATTATTGACCAGGGCGTGGATATGGCCAAACACATCCCAAGCCTTCTGTACAGACTTCTCGATGGTGGGTCCATCGGCAGTGAGGTCGAGCTCCACAGCCACAGCTCTTGGGGAGCTTGAAGAAGAAGAAGAAGAAGAAGAAGAGAGGTGATTGATCTGATGACAGAGTGATTGGAGTCGATCGACACGTCGAGCAGCGGCAATGATCTTGCAGCCAGCTTTAGCGAGGTCAAGACAGAAGCCAAGACCAAGGCCTGAGGAAGCTCCAGTCACCATCACCACTTTTTCCTCTAGGTCTCCCCATTCCTCCAACGCCAATGCTGCCATTTCTGTGACTCTCTTGGTTTTCTCTAGTTTTAATACTGAATGGTTTGAAATTTGTATTTTTATTTTTTATTTTATATAAAATAGATTTTCTACTCTAACTTAATTTAAGTATATACATGTGTGAAACCCCCTACTGAAGACTTGAATCCGGCCCTTGCCCCTCACACCTCACAAGCATTTATACTTGTGGAGTAACTACTGCACCAAGGGTGGGCGGTAGAATGGTTTGAGATTTTTAAAAACATTAGAAGAATTTACTTATTACTGTTTGGAATGGCTTGAATAGTTAAACTTAGTGGCTTGACATTAGCCAACAAACCATTAAATGGATTGCAAATCTATGTTAAGAAGATACATGATATTTAAGAAGTTTCATGTGTGAAGAAATGGAAGAGCTTGCATTAAATGTTCTTCACGAATTGTCAAAGAAGATGGCCAGGAACAACACCAGATATTTTGCCAGATATTTTGCAGGCCAACGTGACCCAACCATTTTTTTTTTTTTTAATTCTCAAAAAAATATTTAGAATACGTGCCAAGGTGCTAGGTGCTTAAACATAAAGGTACAAAGCACTGCACTCGCACTACTTGGCCATTTAATAGCCACCAGTTGTAGTGGCCACGCCTCTATTTATTTTTTTTAAAAGAGTTAATTAAAAGGAAAAAAAAAAATACAAAAATCAAAAGCATCTACAACTACATGTCTACTCTACTAAACGTCTAACACTAAGTTAAATACTAGGTAGTAGAGTTAAATACTATGACTAAGTTACTAACACTAAGTCTAAGTAGCACAAAACTAAACTAAAGTAAAAGAAAAAGTTTAAAAGTCCATATTATTAGTGAATTTTGAATCTAAAGTGTGGAAATTTAAAATATATACTTTTTGTGCTCCTTAGAATCAATCTCTCTTTCAAGTTGTAAATTGGTAATTATAAGCATTTTGGCTATGAGTTATTAATATAGAAGATTTTGTTATCATGACCGTAAAGAATTTCAGTCATGCTCAAAACTATTAGAACTAGAAGGGTATGGAAAGTTTTATGTTTTTTGGTTTGTTTGTTTTTTTCCTTCACATGTATAATAATAACATAGAGAGTCTAATAATAGTAGGTGCCCAGTTAATGAAAAAAAAAAGGATAATATGTACAATTCGTTTCCTTTCATTCTCTCAACAGGTGTGTTTGGTTAGGGTGATTTTAAGGAGGATGGAAAATGAAGGAGAGAAAAGTGGAGTGAAAATGATGTTTTTGGTTGTTTGGTTGAGGGTGGAAAAGATGAGAGATTTTGGTGGGGTCCACAAGTTTTCTCTCCTCCCCTTCAAAATACAATCTCTCCAAATTGGAGAGAAAATTGGAGTGAAAAGTGGAAAAAATATTTGGACAAAACTGCCCCCACCTCTTTTAACGTTTCTGGCTTTTTTATTTATTTATTTTTTTTCCTTTTGACTTTTCCTTTCTCTGGTAACGCTGCCTTTTTATTTTTGTTTTTGTTTTTTTTTTTTCTTTCTTTGGTTTTGTCAGGACATGGTGGGTTCTTCTTCTTTTCCTTTTTTTTTTTTTTTTAAAATTTAAAATTTTATTATTTTTTTAAGAAAATACTTTTGGATTATTTTTTATGCTATTTTTTGAAATGTCCACTTTCATTTCTACACAAAATTTTAAAAAAGTATAATGTATTACTTTTTGTTTTATTTAAGAGGGACATGATGGTAAATTTATATAAAACTTATTTTCAACCAAACCAAAATTTTTTTCATCATTCCACTTTTCCACCCTCTCTACCAAACACAAATGAGGAAAGTTAAAACTTTTCTATCCTCCCACTTTTCCATCATCCCTCTATTTTCTATCCTCTCACTTTTCCATCCTCCCAACCAAATGGACCCTAAAAATTTGACATTTTTTTTAAAGTTATATTATTTTTTTTTTCATGTGAAGATATGAGTTGGTCCGTAACCTAATTAGCCCGACCTATTTTCAACCCATTTAAAATGACCAATTTTGAACCCAGCCCGTTTTGGCCCGCAACACAATCGACCCGAACGTTCACCATATCCACTATTCCCGTTATATCCATCACTATTACATGAAACATTATTTTCTCACTACGCGAGTCCATTTGGGAACAACTTATTTAGCTGAAACTGAAAACTTTTTGCTGAAAGTGCTGTAGATAAAACTAAAAGTTAGCTGAAATAATATAATGAGACTCACAAATAATACCAAAAATAAGCTGAATGGTAGCAAAAATAAGATAAATAGTAGCAAAAATAAGCTAAATAGTAAAAAAAAAAAAATCTTTTTTTTTTCAAGCCAATGCCAAACGCAACCTACTACTCGTTGTTTAATATTCTTTTCTCTCTACAACTCATTATTTGTCACATTGTACATTATCTATCGCATTATACAGTCATAACAAATGAATGAAAGTGTATGATTCAGGCAAAAACGTGATAGAAAGAAAAAAGTGGAAGCTAAAGGCTGACATGAGTTAACAGCTTTTCTTTGCAAATCTTATTTTATGTTTAGTCAAGTATAGGTATAGCTTTCTTTATTACAAGAAAGCCCAACATTTTTGAGAAAGCTAACATTTTTTATAACTTTATTTGTATTAAGATTAGGTGGGTATTTTCTTCTCAAAAAAAAAAAGAAAAAAGAAAAAAAAAAGAATCTCACTCCCTCTCCGTCTTTCTCATTTCCTCACTCCCCCCCTCTCTCTCTCTCATTTCCTCATTGCCTCACAACAAGATTGTATGTTTGAGATCGGCTTGGTCGCGAGGAGAACGGCGTGATGGCGTCAGATTGGCATGGAGGAGATCGACGTGGAGACTAGTGTGGAGATCAGCGTGTTGTGTGTTTTCTTGTGGTGGTGGTTTCTTGGTGGTTCTTGGTATGTTTGGTGGGTGTTTGGTCCATCTAGGTTGAAGTTGGTTGTGGTGGTTCGGTTGCTGGGTGGTGGTCATCGGAAAGGTTGGGGTGGGTTTGGCTGCGGCGTGTGGTGGTGGGTTCAGATCGGGGTTGGGGTTTGGGTTGAGGTTGCTAGGGTGGTAGGTTTTGTGGCGATTTTGTGGTGGGTTTTGGTTGCAGTTTGTGCCGTGGGTTTTTATTTTTATTTTTTTTTATTTTGGTGGTTGGTGGTTGGGGGTTGAGGTTGTGGTTGGTGGTGGTGGTTGTAGCTGTGGTCGTGGTTAAAGGTGATGAGCTTGAAAAGCTCAGGCCATGGAGAGAGCAAATATCAAAGAGAGGGAGAAGCTTCTAGACCGGGTTGAGAAAGATGGAGAGACAGTGGGAGAGAGAGACAGAGGGAGAGTGAGAAATAATTAAAAAAAAATGAATAAAAAATAATAAAGAAAGAATATTTAAATGAAGTGTTAAAAAAATAGAAGTTTTGATGTTAGGTGTATTGTAAAGTGATGTGTTAAATGTTATAAATTTAGGTTTTTAGATGCTAAATGCTAAAATTTTTAGAAGTTTTGATGAGAATGCTCTTAGCAACTTTTCTTTGCAAATCTTAATTCATGTCTAGTCAAGTACAGGTATAGCTTTCTTTATTACGAGAAAGCCCAACATTTTATGAGAAAGCTAACATTTTTTATAATTTTATTTGTATTAAGATTAGGTGGGTATTTTCCTCTCCAAAACAAAACCAACAAAAAAAAAAAAAAAAGAAGAGAAAAGACAAAGAAAAAAGAGATTAGGTGTGTATCTAGTATTTACCTACTTTTTTCTAACAAATTCTTTTTACTTTATTAACTGTTTAACTTCTTTTAATATATTTAATTTAATAGTTGTGATTGAAAATCACTTTTTACAACTCTTAATCTTAATCATTGATTACATTTCCAATCTCTATCACATTTATTTTTCCCATTATTAGCGTTTAGGTACAGTAAATTGACATCTCCTCATGCACAAAATGCTTGGAGAAAGGGTTTGAACTGCGGGGTTAACAGCATGTTGTAATTATTTCTAAAAAAAACTACAGTAAATTGATTAGGCTTTTTTATGATTAAATTTAAATATATGGCTTTTACTGACCGTTAAAAAATTAATGGTATTTTCTTTTTTCAGGACAATTAATATAATATAATTGTAAGTTTTAATTTAAATTTGGGAATATACTTAAAAAATTATACTTAAGTTTTATGTTTTTGCCCAACCAAAAAATGAACCTTTTTATATAAATATATATATATATATATATATGCTTAAATGAAACATACCCCAAATTTTTAGAAAATTAAATTTACCAAGGAAAAAAGAAAAAAGAAAAAGAAAAAGGGGTTTGAGCATACTAATAATACAAGTGAAAGAAACAGAGGAGAAGAAACTGCATGGTGGAGCTTATATCAATTAACTGGTTTTGTTTGCTTTTTATGTTTAGTCAAATAATTGCTAACAGAATTTTTTATTGTTGTTATTATTATTTCAATAAGTAGATAATGAGGGATAGGGATCTGAACCAAAATATGAGATACCACAAATATGTTCTTATTAAGTTTATATATTCTCACATGAGTTTATTATTAACACCACTTATATTAGTGCATTTCAAGTATTCCCATTAAGTTAATATATTCTCACATGAGTTTATTATTAACACCACTTATATTAGTGCATTTCAAGTATGCCCAGGGAATAAACGACAACGTTTTAGTTCGTGTTATTAGACTTCTCACTTTAAATACTTACATGAGTTTACATACTTACACTCTTCTCTTCTCTCCCAATATGACAATACACTCTAACATGTATAATTGTGTATGGTTTATTGCTATGGATTTTATTTTTTTGTTTTATATATATTAGTGGTACTTTTAGTTTACTGTCAATCTATCATGATTTTTTTTTTTGTCAAGTAATTGGTATTTGTAATACTTGTTTTGTTTTACAGGTTTTTGTTTTGTTTTAGAAGCTACTGAGTTACTGACTATGTAGTCTATGACTCTGTGTCATACTATCATGTCATGGTTAAGCAATAAGCATCATTTTCTTGATAAAAAAAAAAAAAAAACAAAGCTTTGGGCTAGCCCAAATTTGCCTAGCATGTGTTGATTAGGATAAGCTAGTTCAAAATAAATAAATAAAAAACTAGTCCAACAGTTTAAAATTTGGCCCAAAACAAAGAAAAAATTAGTTTTGGACTTGGCCAATCTAGCCCAAAATTTTGAAAAATATATCAACCCAAAACCAACTAGTCATACCTTGTACACTGCACTGAATTGCATATTTTACCACAAAATTGAGGTGCGGTACGTTGATGGTTTTAGCCAAGCCGCACTAGAAAGTGTGATGCTAAAAATGATCCAAAATTGCACCAAACCATTAACTCAACTGATAAAGTCTCTGATAGTTGAATAAAAGACTTAAGGGTCAATCCCCACCTATACCAAAAACTAATTGGTGTCTTAGTCTGATGATAAAGAACTATAATCAGGAGCGGACGTCATAGGTTGAAACTCTCTTAAAAAAAAAAAAAATGCACCCACTCTTTTCCTAATGGGGGTAAATACAAATTCTTTATCCTATTTTTAGTGTTTCATTTTTTGTACTCTTAGCTACAGTATGTCATGTCTATTTTTACATTTTTTTTTTATGGAATAATTTTTCATTTTAAACTTTGATTACTTTATAAATGAAATATTAATAAGGAATAATTGAGAAAACTTATTAGTGCAAATCGATAAGTTAGCACCAAATGAAGCTATTTGGGGCCAAGTGAAACCAAATCCCACAAGTTATGACCATATCTTAGGTTAATCTATTAAGTGTTACAAATGCCAATTTTGAAGTGAAAATCTAGTAATTTAATGATATTATCTTAATTTTGTAATGTCGCTAGCCTTGAGAGAAATGCTACGTGTAGTGGCGGAGCTAGGATTTCGAGTCAGGAGAGGCAAGATTAAAAGACAAGATTGAAGGCAAATTAATCTAAGAAATATTAATCGATACTAATTAAAAAATAAATCGGTTCAAAAAATAAATAAACGACTATATGCCAAAGTCATTGTCATACATAATCTAATATAAAATTTTACTTTAATTAATTTTGTTCATTTCTAATTAATTTTTACTCAATTGCAAAATCTACTTCAATACGAGCTCGTTTAGAATTTGACTTGGACATATTACTATGAACTTGTATATGTTCCCCAATGCCATGAATGCTTTTAAAATGTTATGTAGACATTTGAGTTTATAGCAATTACTAAGGTTTTTTTTTTTTTTTTTTTAGATCAGCAAAAACTTAGGTTGAGATTGAAAATGGTTGATTACAAGAGAAAAAAATTGTAAATAAGAGGCGGACTGGTGAGGTGCTATAGTTTGGTATCACTATCTTTTTTTCCCCAGTCCTATTTAGCGAAGTTGTGTGCAAAACCAATGTACTAGTAGGCGGGACCCATCTATATATATCTAAAAGGTGAAGCGTAGCATTTATTGTTGCTACGCTCTGGTTAAGCCACCTAAGCAGCCACGTCATTATCCTTTTTTGTTTCTAATTTTTCCTAAATATTTTTAAATCATTTTCTCATTTAATAAGGTGACTTAAAAATTCCATCATTTAAAAATTAAAATATCTTTTAACCATTATTTTTATTATAAATATATTTTTTCTTTTCAATTTTCCTATAATTATTTTTAACATTTATTTTTTTAATATTTAAACTTCTCCAACCTTTCTCGTCCCCTTACCTTTTCATCTCCCCACTACTTCTCCAACATTTCTTCCCTCCTTACCTTTTCATCTCTCCACTACCTTCTACATTAATATCATTCTTCCTTTTCTCCTTCATCTTCCTTCATTTTTGTCTCTTTTTACTCACACCTTTTTACTATAAATTTGTCACTATCTCTTCTATTCTATGCATAGTTTTCCCTCACAAAACAAAGGTTCTCTCTCTCTCTCTCTCTCTCTCTCTCTCTCTCAATTTGTTTTTAATTTTTTTATTGCATCCATACTTAGGTTGATGAATTTTTGTGTTAATTAGAATTCTATTTTGGGTTGATGCGATTTAGTTTTGTGTTTTAAGTTGGTATATTTTATATTCTCTTTCATTATTAAATATTATCCTACTACATTATACATATAGTATATAATAATATAATGTTATTATATCACATAGAATGACTTGGATAATTTGATGTTTATTGTTATATATTTTATTTTTACTCTTTTTTCTTCTTAGCTTATTTTATTCAACATTTAAATTCAGTCACATCCTTCATACTTATGCAGCACAAATCAAGAAAATAGCTAGACACACACTTGCCTTCTTCTACCATACATTAGGAGAATCAAAATATTTGTGTGATAAAGGGTCATATTATTTATAATTTAGATAGCACTCATTGAATGTGTCTAGGCCTACGGATTGAGCAATTTGTAGTCTTATAAGGCTATTGAGAATGGACTTTTTGAATCAAGACTAAACATATATGGAATACTATATATCATTTAGATAAAAACCTTTGTCATAGATATATTAATTTTTTTGCCACAAATTTAAATCACGCAAATTTAATAATTTCATATTATGTGTTGTCATCATTTCTACTTCTTCTTCTCAAAAATATTATGTATCATCTTTAAAGCATTCCAACAATATTGATCTTATGTGAAAAGTTACATAAAATATTGAGAAAAAAATGTTTTATATTACATCTATTAAAAATGTTTTTTTAAGAATTTAAACCTTTCTATTTTTCATATCACTGACGTATTTTATAGTTACAACATGTGATCATTTAAGTTTTAATATTTTTAAGTTGTTTTGGCAAAAAGAAAAAAAAATTAAAAAAAAAAGGTTGTCACAAAGTAGGAGTTCATGTAAGGCCACCAAACTTGATCATTTGCAAATAATGGAACCAATTGCAACAATATTTGCATAGCTATATAATTCCAGGTAAAGCAATCAAACAAACTTTTAGTCTTCAAAAAACATATATCTACTAGTGGTTAAACGTTCATCTTGGGTAGTTTTAACTTTTCATATAATTTTACCTCTACATATTCATCTATTTTAATTTATATTTCAAAAAAAAATAAAACTTTCATTTAGATATTTATAAGTAAACAATGAAATAATGATTCATGAATAAAAAAAAAATCATCTATACATATTTATCTTGTGTGGTCTACTATAATTTAGAAGATTATAACTTAATAATGAAGTCTATAAATAAGGTAATTAAAACAATATCTCTACAATTCAAAAGTTCCCATTTATTTTTTCAAAAAAAGGCCTTTTGCATTTCCTTGGAATTTTTTTATTTTTATTTTTATTTTTTTAACTTTGACATACCACTAACCTAACTGCTTCATACATTAAAAAAATTTAATGTTCATTATTACTTATGTTAAGATATTATGGATGTCTTAATTGATTGAAACCAAACTAGAGAAATGTCTTTCATATTTCCTTGAAAAAAAAAAAAAAAAAAACCTTTGATATACTACTAACGTAACTATATCTATAACTATTTAAGTCATTCATGATATCTATTTTTTATTGATAACTATAAAAACTACAACTAGGGAGGGAACATACAAAGTAATCAAGAAAAAATGAAATGAAATCAAACGTCAATAGTAACCATTATTTGGAAAATAAAAAAGTGGCCAAGAGGAGTAAGAAATAAAATAGAAATGACTATAGAGATGCCATTGAAAACTTTATAGTGCAATAAAATCAACTATTAATTACATTCATTTAATTAAATCAATAATCAAAAATTAAATATAATAATACAAAATTTAATTGGAAAATTTTATAATCTCATTTTTTGACATTTCATTTAACCTTTATATATATATATATATATATACACACCATGACTTAAAAAAAATCTAATGAACAATTCTATCTCTTATTTAATGTCTATGTTATGCAAATCATCAACCAATAAATATATGATAATGGTAAGAAACATTATAAACAAGATTATAAAAAATATGATAAAACTTTATTTTTTAAGTTCTTTACAAAGTTTAGAGACTAAAATATTATTTTACCTAAAAATTATCATACACAACGCGCGGGTCTGCGACTAGTTATTTAATAAAAGTGCTGCTTTAGTGCTTTGTGAATGTAAAATTGTCTTCTTGTTGACAAGTTAGCTTTACATATATAGTAAAAACTAAAAATTTGTTTCTATTAGGAGGGGCAAATAACCTTTTACTGCATTTATTATTAGTTTACTACTAATACATAGAGAATTTTTGAGAAGGTCAAGGGGCAGAGTTACGTCCACAACATTTTCACAACAAATCATAAGTTGTAGGCAATAAAGTAATTTTAATAGTAGATTTAACTTAAAAACTAGTAACAACCTGCCACCTAAGATCTATTGTGAATGTAACACTTCTCCAAGCCTTAATCATTCTAATAGGTTAGTTAGTCATTCTACTAGAGTAAAAATCTACTATTGCTACTTCAACTATAAATCATGTTCCTAAAGCTGTTAATGCCATGCCTAAAGTTGTTGTGCTTCCTTGTAGCATATAGAGACCATTCACCATTTTTCCTTTAAGGAAAACCAGAGCACCCTTACTAATTGTCAAAACTTCACCTTCACTGGTGTATTTATACCCTTGAGAATCGAATATACCCAAAGACAAAAGATTTTTCTTTTGATCTAGCACATGACTGACATCAGACAAAGTCCTAACAACATCGTCGTACATCTTAATTCTCACAGTTCCTATCCCCACAACCTTACAGGTTACATTGTTTCCCATCATAACTTCACCACCACTAATTGACTGATAGGTAGTAAACCAATCTCTTTTGGGAATCATATGATAAGAGTAAGCTGAATCAAGAACCCAAGCGTCATCAGAGCGACCAGTAGATACTATTAGAACTAAATCTTCACCTTCAGAATTAACTTCTGCAGCACTAGCTATATCATTAGTATTAGAAGCCTTCTCCTTTTTCTCTTTGAGTAACTTGCACTCATTTTTCCAGTGTCTATCCTTTTTACAGTAGTGACACTTTCCCTTTCTAGATCTAGACTTTGACCTAGATTTTCCTCTATTGCTACTAGACCCTTTGTCATCAAGTTTACCTTTAGCAACAAGACCGTTAGCGTGATTATCACCCCAATTTTCAGAGGTCTTCTTCTTTAACTCCTTAGAGTTCAATGCATCTTTGACATCATCAATTGAGATAGAATCTCTCCCAGAACCATATAACATGGTATCGACAAAGTGATCAAAAGAAGGAGGTAATGAGCATAATAAAATCAAGGCTTGATCTTCATCTTCTACTTTGCACTCAATATTTTTCAAATCAATAACAATTCCATTAAATTCATTAAGATGGTCAGAAATAGGTGCACCTTCTTTCATTCGAATTGTGTATAATCGTTGCTACTTCATATACAAGCGATTTGTAAGAGACTTGGTCATGTGTCGACTTTCCAACTTGAGCCACAATCCCGCAGCTGTATCTTCATCTACAATTTCTCTTAGAACCTCATCTGCAAGAGACAATTGAATTGCACTATGTGCCCGTTCCAAGAGATCTTTTTTTTCCTCATCTGATAATGTTGCTGGCAAAGCATCTTTGCACTTAAGTGCTTTCCACAATCCTTGCTGCACTAGCGAAGCACGCATCTTCACACGCCATAAACTGAAATCATTCTTCCTGTTGAATTTGTCAATCTCAAATTTTGCTACCGACGAAACCTTTGTCGCCATACCAAAAAACCCAAGTGAACCAATAACACAAAAAAATAGATTTGATGAACAATCTCAACCTAAAACAAAGAACCCAAGGCTTTGATACCAGTTTGTTATAAAAGCAGAAGCTTTGACACCAATTTCTTGAGAATAGTGGAAATGTAAATTTTAGGTTCTAAGGATTTAGGATCTAAATGTTTTAGAACTTCAATGTATAATGTTGGCAAACCGTGATCAAAACTTAGAGTTTAGATTTAGGCTGCTCAAAGTATATTTATTGTAAAGTTGGAACTGAGTAATTGCAGAAAATTACTGTTCACTTTTTACAAAGCTCGATCAATTGAAAATTAGACTCGATCGATCGAACCTCGTGCAGATTGTTTTTTTCTGCAGAATTTCCAACTTAGCCTAGGCCCAAATGACGTGCAGGGTTTTATGTTTTGCTTCAAGTATAAAAATAAAAAACTGAGCCACGTTTTGGAGGTTGTTGATATGCTGTGTGTATGAATCTCTTGTGAGATCTAGAGGTGTTTGCCTTCATATATACTTAGGGTTATCAAGATCAAGATTGATGTCGAGAGCTTGGTGAACGAGTCAGTTGTAACATAAAGAGCTTAAAGAAAACACAAGTGGGAGTACTTGTGGTTGTTGTGAATCTAAGAAAGAAGTAGTTCGTGGACTTGGAGCTGTCACATGGTCGTGGTAGTAAGTTTTCTATTCAAGGTAGCAATAGGATGTTAGTGGTCTAAGTCGCTATTGGAAAACTTCAATTCTTTCATAGTGGATATGTTTTACCTTGAGGATTGCTAGGTTAAATCCTCCCCAAGTTTTTTACCAGTTTGGATTTCCTGAGCTATCATATCATTGTATTCTTTATTTTCCGCATTGTTGACATGATATGGTATACTTGTGTTAACCTAGTTTTGAATAATTTACCTAAGTAATCACTTAGCTAAATATCTAGGTTAATCAACTTGCATTTTAAGGGGTCTAAAAACATACAGGAAATATCTATTTGTTGTGTGTGTATCCAAATAAAAGTGGGTTCATGCAAAATAGAAATAGAAAGACAAAAGAAACAATCACACAAGGAACACAAAAATTTACGTAGTTCGGCCTAAGCCTACATCCACGGGCAGTGTCAAGGAAAAATTTCACTAACAAAGGAGGAAGATTACAATAGTGTTGGGAAATTTAGATCCCAGTTGATAGAATTAACAAGTTTTAAATCCAAGTTGTTAATTAGATTTATTATGAATAAAACTTGTTAAAACAAACAAACATCAATATCATGTCAAAATCATGCAGCAGAACAAATAAATAAGACAAGATATGATGACCCAAGAAAACCAATGAAACCAACCAGTTTCACAGTAAAAAACCTGGGGGGAAACCTTCCTGAAAAGCAATCCACTATAGTAAAGAGAAGTTTCAGATCTAGTACAAAACCTTTGTCCCTAGACTCTACAATCCCCGTAGATGAACTCACAGCAGAAACCATCTACCGCTTCAGAACCTCTGAACTCTTCAATATATGAACGCCACCCTTTTTGTTGCACGGATCCTAGTACGTGACTAACTCCTTTGCACGAATCCTAGTACGTGACTCACTCACTAACTTATGGAAGAAGAATGTTGGTTGCAAAGTTCTTCACTTCATCAACAATGAAGATCAAAAAGCACTTGGTTACAAAACCCTAAGGCGTAAAGACGCAGTAGTTTCTTTTAGAGAGAATAAGGCATCGGTCACCTTTTGTATTCATTTTCCTTGTATTCTCTTATGTGACGGCCTCTAAAATAAGCCTTATATAGGTCTAGAGTTGTGAGAAAAGAAACCTGTTAGGACATATGTGGTTCACTTGTTAAGAACATATGTCACTATTTTATGTAGTTGGCTAATCCTTTGACAAAACGCACTTTACTTGTATTTGGGTAGATCTAAGTTGTGTTTAATACTTGAAGAAATATATTGTTCAAGTCTAGTACTAAAGCCATGAAGATTGGACCAAGAAACAAGTGAAGAAAATGTGTTCATTAAAGCTGGATAGATATCTCGACACCTGCGGACAGATAGCTCGACAGCTTCTCGATATCTTTCGATAGCTGGCTATCTATCGAGCCCTTAAGGTGTTTTCTTATCGTAATCTCGACACCTTCTCTACAGCTGGTGGATCGATCGAGAAAGCTCCTGTCCCCTCGACACCTTCTCGATAGCTCCTCGACACCTAGCTATCTATCGATGTTTAAAACTCGACACCTCCTTGATACCTGCTATCTATCGAGGTTACAGAAATCAGAATTTTCAGATCTGATTTTTGGGTCAGGCTTTTGTATTTGTGTAAGGTTTCTTTTCTCACAACCCTAGACCTATATAAGGCTTATTTTAGAGGCCGTCACATAAGAGAATACAAGGAGAACATATGCAAAAGGTGACCAATACCTTATTCTCTCTGAAAGAAGCTACTGCGTCTTTGCGCCTTAGGGTTTTGTAACCAAGTGTTTCTAGATCTTCATTGTTGATGAAGTGAAGAACTTTGCAGCCAACATTCTTCTTTCTCAAGTTGGTGAGTGAGTCACGTATTAGGATTCATGCAAAGGAGTTAGTCATGTACTGGGATCCGTGCAACAAAAAGGATGGCGTTCATATATTAAAGAGTTCAGAGGTTTTAAAGCGGTAGAAGGTTTCTGCAGTGAGTTCATCTACGGGGATTGTAGAGTCTAGGGACAAAGGTTTTGTGCTAGATCTAAAACTTCTCTTTACTATAGTGGATTGCTTTTCGAGAAGGTTTCCCCCCAAGATTTTTACTATGAAACTGGTTGATTTCATTGGTTTTCCTAAGTCATCATATCTTGTCTTATTTATTTTTCCGCTGCATGATTTTGACATGATATTGATGTTTGTTTGTTTTAACAAGTTTTATTCATAATAAATCTAATTAACAACTTGTGTTTAAAACTTGTTAATTCTTTCAACCGGGGTCTAAATTTCCCAACAAAACCCTACACAAATACATAAGCCTGGCCCAAAAATCAGATCTAAAAATTCTAATTTCCGTAACCTCGATAGATAATAGGTGTCGAGGAGGTGTCGAGAAGCTATCAAAGGGACAAGAGCTTTCTCGATCGATCCACCAGCTGTCGAGAAGGTGTCGAGATTGCGATAAGAAACAACTTAAGAGCTTGATAGATAGCTAGCTGTTGAGAGGTGTCGAGAAACTGTCGAGCTATCTATCCACAGGTGTCGAGCTATTTGTCCAGCTTTAATGAACACCTTTTCTTCACTTGTTTCTTGGTCCAATCTTCATGGCTTTAATACTATATTTGAACAACATGTTCCCTGAAGTATTAAACACATCCTAGATCTACCCAATTACAAGTAAAGTGCGTTTTGTCAAAGGATTAGCCAATTACATCAAATGTGTCCTTAACAATCTCCCCCTTTGGCAATCCGTGACAAAACCACAACAAACAAATGAACATATGAGAGAAGTTATAAATCACTCAACTCATATTCACTTGTTGAATACAATAAAATCTATCATAACACAAACTCTTGAAAAACTTTGTAAGAAGAGAGTTTATGGCAAGTAGACTTTAACAACCTGTATTTCTGAAACACTTTAAACAAAACTCATCAAGGCATCTTAGTGTGAAATAGAAATAATAGATTGTATACAAGTAACAAGAAACATGTGTATAAAGATAGAAAAGAAACAACACATATAAAGGTAGGTGAAGAAACATACATCATCATATAAAGAAGATAAGTTCAATGTATGTAAACATGGTCACAAGACCCAAGGCACAAGAAGAAGGAAGTAAGCACTCCCCCTAACAAGATGAAACACATCTCCCCCTTACAAAGGAATGTATTTCTCCCCCTAACTTGTAGAATCTTAAACAGAAACCACAATTTCTCCCTCTTTTTGTCATGATTGAGAAAGGGTACAAGAAGCTAGAAAGCTTCACCCGAGAAACATAACGATGATCAAGGATGATCAAGGAGGCACAAAGAATCCATAAAAATGCATGAATATAATGAAACAAGATGCTATGGATGATAAGATAAAAGAAGGATGCAAAACATGCGAAAAAACAAATCTGTCAACAAGAAAAATGTTAAGCACGTAGATCCTAAAACACACACACACACACACTAAACAAGTCTAACCAATTTTGTATTTCAAAAACAAGTCAAGACAGTTTAGTGAGCATACATTAACACATATAAACACTTGTGATGGCCAAATTACATTGTACCTGCACATGTATCAAAAGTAGCAAAGAATATTGCGTGTTGTGTGTGAAAAACATCGCAAGATTGCATATGTGTATATATGTTATGACGATCTTGAGATATGAGAAAATAACTTTAACTCACACATAATCATAACTGTTTGATGGGGACTATCACCTTCGAGGTACATCCTATAACTCCCACATCTCCTAGAAAATACGCTTGCAATCATATTTAAAGTATTTTAATATTTTTGCTTTTTATTTTCTTTGCATATATTTTTTTAAGCATATCATGCATGGGCATAAAAAGAGAGAAAAGAAATACCTAACATGTCAAGCATAGACATTGCACTTTTTCTATGCCGAAGCATACAGGTGTTTATGACACTGCACTTTTGCTATGCCGAAGCATACATGTGTCATATTATGATTGGCGGGCAAAGTGGTGAGATGGTTATTTATGCATTTCTCTTAGAATTTTCTAGTCTTACCCGTCAAAAAGAGTGATATGAGTGTTAAGTTTTAAGAGATAACTTAATCTTACTCATAAAAAACAAGAGTCACAAAGCTCACTTGCTTAGTTGTGCATAGAGATGCTCATCTAAGCTACAAACGATACAAAATTTAGAAAATTTTGTTTCAATGGCCATCCAAGGTACACAAGTTCCAATATACACAACCACACACTGTTTTTTGTATTTTTCTGATTTTTCCTTTTTATTTTTATTTTGAAAACAAAACAAAATAAAAACTAAAAAAAAAAAAAAAAAAAACAGATAAACAACATGAATGCATGAAAGAAAAATGCATATGCATGAAAACATGATAGAAATATGCAGATGCATGAAGGCATGATTCCAAAAGCAGATAAGAAATCAAGTAAAGAGAGTCCTACTTTAGATAGAAAGAATCAAAGCAGAGGACAAACAGAAAAGACAATTAAGTCTTAGGCTCCTTTCTTACCCACACAGCACGAGTCTTTGGCCGTAAAGATGAAAAGGCACGTGTCCTAGTTTATCTACTAAAGGACATAGAAGAATTAGAATTCTCCTGAAATTGAGTTTAAAAGCTCAAAACTTTTAATAACTCTCCAAACAAAGGTGTAGGTCATTGAGAGGAAACCTGTGACCTTTTGGACAATTGCTTATAAGGATATAACTTAAAGCAATTAGGACGAATGTGTCCACAAACACCACAATGGTGACAAACATGAGGTCTAACAAAGGATTTTGAATTAGCTAAATTAGTTTTGGATTTCATACCTTTATCACATTTCTCAGATTATGGCACAAAGACAGTCCTTGATCCAGAAGCCATGGAAGAGGAGGGGCCGGAGGAAACAGCATATCTTAAACTAGTCTTATCAGAACTAGGCTTTTGAGTACTCAATACCTAATCAAGCTTTACACTAGACATCCTCTCCATTTGAGTTCTAACTTGACTAAGCTCAACCTTAAGATTCTTGACATTCTCTTCTAATGAGGCGTTCTCCACAACAAGAGTCTCAACTAACCTTGTAGTCTCATCTAGTTTGACTAACAGATCAGTTTTTTCAGTTTTTATCTCATTGAGCTCTTTTTTACAAAGATGAGAAGTCTTTTCAGATTTTATGAATTCAGTGCATAGCTTATCATAGGCTTCCTGAAGGGTCATATTCTTAGGTACTTCATCATCAGAAGAATCCTCACTATCACTAGCACTCTCCACAATCACCTTATCGATTGTGGCAGCAAAGGCCATAACATGACAACATTCATCCACAAACTCATCAGAAGAGTCATCCTCAGTATCACTCCAAGTAGCAACCAACCCTTTATCTTTTGAGTTATTGGTCTTTTCCTTCATGAGGTAGATTGGACACTCTATCCTCATATGACCAAAACCTTTGCACTCATGGCATTGGATGAGGGGTTTCTCATTCTTGCCATTCCTAGAGGATTTAGGTTTCCTATGAGGTTTGCCCTTATCCATTTTCCTAAACTGAAGAAGTTTGATAATCTCATCAGTTACGAAGGTTAGATCCTCATCCTCATCTTCACTTTGATCTTCATCTTCAGAGTCCTCAGTCTCTTCCTCTATACCCTTAAGAGCCAAGTTTTTGCTCTTTCCACCTTTTCCTATTGAGCCCAATCCCATCTCATAGGTTTGAAGGTTACCTACAAGCTCAGTCAAAGGAATTTGATCAATGTCCTTTGCTTCTTCAATGGCAGTGATCTTGGCATGGAATCTTTCAGGTAATAACCTAAGGATTTTTCTAACAATTTTGGATTCTATGATACATTCTCCAAGATTAAAAGCAAAATTCACAATATCTTTGATTTTAGCATAAAACTCATCAAAAGTCTCATCCTCTTCCATCCTTATTTCTTCAAAACTACTAGTGAGTTATTGAAGCTTCACAGTCTTTACTGTCTTGGTACCTTCATAGGTGGTCTCAAGAATGGTCTATGCTTCCTTGGCGACTTCTGTGGATGATATCTTCTTAAATTCCTCATTGGTCACCCCACAAAATAGAGCATTCAAAGCCCTACTGTTGAAATTTGCCGCTATGATTGTTGCATCATCCCAATCCATCGGCATTTCCTTTGGCTAAATCCAGCCAACTTCAACAGCTTGCCATACTTGTTCACCTAGGGCCTGCAAGAAAACTTTCATACAAACTTTCCAGTACGCATAATTAGTTCCATAAAATAAAGGAGGTATAAATAAAGATTGTCCTCTATCCATGACAACAGGGGTCAATGGATCACACTCAGGAAATTAATCCAATCAGAGTGAACCCGCTCTGATACCACTTGTTGGGAAATTTAGACCCCAGTTGATAGAATTAACAAGTTTTAAATCCAAGTTGTTAATTAGATTTATTATGAATAAAACTTGTTAAAACAAACAAACATCAATATCATGTCAAAATCATGCAGCAGAAAAAATAAATAAGACAAGATATGATGACCCAAGAAAACCAATGAAACTAATCAGTTTCACAGTAAAAAATCTGGGGGGAAACCTTCCCGAAAAGCTATCTACTATAGTAAAGAGAAGTTTCAGATCTAGTACAAAACCTTTGTCCCTAGGCTCTACAATCCCCGTAGATGAACTCACAGCGGAAACCTTCTACCGCTTCAGAACCTTTGAACTCTTCAATATATGAACGCCACCCTTTTTTTTGCACGGATCCTAGTACGTGACTAACTCCTTTGCACGAATCCTAGTACGTGACTCACTCACCAACTTAAGGAAGAAGAATGTTGGCTGCAAAGTTCTTCACTTCATCAACAATGAAGATCAAGAAGCACTTAGTTACAAAATCCTAAGGCGTAAAGACGTAGTAGCTTCTTTTAGAGAGAATAAGGCATCGGTCACCTTTTGCATTCGTTCTCCTTGTATTCTCTTATGTGACGGCCTCTAAAATAAGCCTTATATAGGTCTAGGGTTGTGAGAAAAGAAACCCT
Organism: Quercus ilex subsp. ballota; assembly: GCA_032727855.1. NCBI lineage: Eukaryota > Viridiplantae > Streptophyta > Magnoliopsida > Fagales > Fagaceae > Quercus > Quercus ilex. The sequence continues at coordinate 14,138,780 of CM064914.1, read as the reverse complement.
ACATAAATACATAAGCCTGGCCCAAAAATCAGATCTGAAAGTTCTGATTTTCGTAACCTCGATAGATAGAAGGTGTCGAGGAGGTGTCGAGAAGCTATCGAGGGGACAGGAGCTTTCTCGATCGATCCACCAACTGTCGAGAAGGTGTCAAGATTGCGATAAGAAACACCTTAAGAGCTTGATAGATAGCCAGCTGTCGAGAGGTGTCAAGAAGCTGTCGAGCTATCTGTCCACAGGTGTCGAGCTATTTGTCCAGCTTTAATGAACACGTTTTCTTCACTTGTTTCTTGGTCCAATCTTCATGGCTTTAATACTAGATTTGAACAACATGTTCCTTGAAGTATTAAACATATCCTAGATCTACCCAATTACAAGTAAAGTGCGTTTTGTCAAAAGATTAGCCAATTACACAAAATATTTCCTTAACAAATAGTAGCACTCACACTGAACCCAAGAACCAAGTACACCAAAGAGCTATCTCACACAAAGAATAAAGAAAACTCTTCTAGAAGCCCTCAAAGTTGCAGCACTTTTAACACACAGAAAAACAGCCACATAAGTGACCAAGTGGTGCCAAATAACAATTCCAAGTTTAACTGGGATTTCCTAATATGGCTGGGTATTAGTTTGAGAGTAATCCAATAACAAGAGTCCTAAAAGGACTTGGTCATTTATTAGTAGACCAAAGGCAAGCCACATGTAACCTTATCACTAATGTGTTTAGATATGAAATATCAATAAGGAAATATTTGAGGAAACTTATTAGTGCAAACTTATAAGTTAGCACCAAATGAAGCTATTTAGGGCCAAGCGAAACCAACTCCTACAAGTTATGACCATATCTAAGGATAATCTACTAAGTCTTACAGATGCAAATTTTGGAGTGAAAATCTTGTAATTTAATGACATTATCTAAATTTTGTAATGTTGCTAGCCTTAAGGGAAATGCTACGCCCACAATATTTTCACAACAAGTTTTAGGTGGTAGGTTGTTACTGGTAGGCAAGAAAGTAATTTCAGTAATGAATTTAAATTAAAAACTTGTAACAACTTGTCACCTAAGATCTATTGTGAATGTAGCACTTCTCTTAGCCTTAATCATTCTAATTGATTTGTTAATCATTCTCCTAGAGTAAAAATCTACTACTGCTTCTTCAACTATAAAATCATGTGTTAGGTTCTAAAGACTTAGGATTTAATGTATTTAGAACTCTAATTTTTATTGTTGGCAAACCATGATCAAAACATGTTGTTTAGTCTTGTTTAGACTTGCTCAAAGTTGTATTATTTATGTAAAGTTGGAACAAGGTGATGCAGGAATTAATAGTGCTTCTCGGCCTGGTTCGATTGATCGAAGCTTAAGCTCGATCAATCGAATTTCGCACAGATGCGTTTTTCTGCAGTTTTTCGAACTCAACCCTAACTCCTAAAACGTTTAGGGTTTTATGTTTTTGCCCTAGGTATATAAGGCAAACCCTAGCCACGTTTTAGAGGTTGCTCATATTGCAGTTTTGTGTAAATCTCTTGTGAGATCTAGAGGAGCTTTCCTTTACACAAAGCTTAGGGTTTTCAAGGAGGATATGTTATCTACACCTTGATGATCAATTCAGTTGCTGCCATTGGAACTTAAAGATACACAAGTGGGTGTGCTTGTACTTGCTGGAGAATCCAAGAAAGAAGGAGTTCGTTTCGAAACTTGCACGTGGTCGTGTCAGTAAGTTCTACTGGTAGGTAGTAATAAGAAGTCGAGAGTGGGGGCTTGTAAGTCTTATTGTATGAATTTCGATTCTTTCAAGATAGTGGATTCAAGTTTACCTTGAGGATAGCTAGGTTAAATCCTCCTCAGGTTTTTACCGTGTAATTTCCTAGGTCATCATATCTTTGTGTTATTTATATTTTCGTTGCTGTATACTTGATATGATTGTTTGATTATGATAACCTAGATTTGCATAATTTGACTAAGTTAATCACTTGGCTAATTAACTAGGTTAATCCGGTTGTGTTAAGGGGTCTAAAAACCGTTCAAGTGGTATCAGAGCGGGTAGCTATTTGTTTGTAGATCTTTTGATCTTTCAGCTGATCCTTGATTCCTGTTGTCATGGAACACGGACACTCTTTGGTTATTCCTCCTCACTTTGATGGGAATAATTATGCTTATTGGAAAGTAAGGATGAAAGCATTCATGAAATCTATTGATGAGAGAGTCTGAAACTTCGTTGAATACGGATGGGAGAAGCCCACTACTCCTATAAGTGAGTGGCAAACTTCTCAAAAAGAAGCAGCTGAGTTTAATAGCAAAACTATGAATGTTATCTTTAATGCTCTTTCTATGGAGGAATTTAAGAGAATCTCTAATATTGAGGTTGCTCATACTGCTTGGAAAATCCTCCAGATTGTGTATGAAGGCACTAACGCAGTTAAAATTAATAAGTTGTAGCAGTTTACTTCTAGATTTAAAAGCATTAGGATGTCTAATGATGAATCTTTTGATGATTTCTATGCTAAACTGAATGATATTATTAATTCTGCATATAATTTGGCTGAAATCTATGATTAACCTAAAATTGTTAGGAAGATTCTTAGATCTTTGATTAAGGACTTTAGACCCAAAGTGATTGCCATCACTGAGAGCAAGGATGTGAACTCCATCCCTATTGATGAACTTGTAGGATCTCTTCAGTCCTATGAGTTAGACCTACCTAAAGCTAACAAATCCAAATCAATTGCTCTTGATAGGCCACAATCTGAATGACCCCTTGTAATTAAACCTAATTAATTAATTAGCCAAGTTGTTAATTAATCAATTAATCATGCAATTGCGTGGAAGCACAAACAAATCACCAAAAACTAAATATGCAGCGGAAATTAAATAACACGGTGATTTGTTTACGAATGGGGAAAACCCTAACGGCAAAAACCCCACTAGGTGATTTTCAGGTCACCACTCCCGAAACTCCACTATTATCAAATCAAGCGGTTACAAGTAAAGGAATCCCAAGTCCTTACCAACCTACAGTTGAACCCTTACCCTAATACCCAATTGGACTTGATCTGTAGTGACAATTTCCACCTTTGATGCACGGCTCCCAAGTACGTGACTAACCAATGCGCAGAACCCAGTACGCGACTTCAAACACCAACTTGAGAAGGAGAGGTTGGCTGCAAAGTTCTTCAATTCATCATACACAATGAAGATCAGGAAGATGCTTGGTTACAAAACCCTATGGTGCACATACACAGCAACTTCTTAGAGAGAAGATGAACTAGGTTAAGAACTTCGTCTTTTGATCACAATTTGCTTGAACAAGGATTTCTCAATGCTTTTGCAACTTGTGTACCACTTGACGGCTCTTAAAACAATCTTTTTATATGTTTAGAGTTAGAAGAAAAGAAGGCCTAAAACCATATTCACGGATCCCAAGAAAATCAAATCAGAAAAGCTGATTTTATAAATCTCGACAGATAGCAGGTGTTGAGGTAGCTATCGAGCAGGTGTCGAGCTTTAATGAAATTGCACTTCAGCTTGCTTTTTCTTGGATAGACTTGATGACTTCAACACTTGTTCTTGAAACCTTGTTTCTTGAAGTATTAAAAACACCTAGAACTACCCAATTACAAGTAGAGTGCGTTTTGTCAAAAGGATTAGTCAATTTACATAAACAAGTGACATATGTTCTTAACAAGTGAACACACATATGTCCTAACAATCTCCCCCTTTGGCAATCCGTGACAAAACCACAACAAACAAATGAACATATGAGAGAAGTCATAAATCACTCAACTCATATTCACTTGTTGAACACAATAAAATCTATCCTAACACAAACTCTTGAAAAACTTTGCAAGAAGAGAGTTTATGGCAAGTAGACTTTGACAACTTGTATTTCTGAAACACTTTAAACAAAACTCATCAAGGCATCTTGTGTGAAACAGAAATAAAAAGATTGCATACAAGTATAAAGAACATGTGTATAAAGATAGAAAAGAAACAACACATGAAGAGGTAGGTGAAAGAAACATACATCCACATATAAAGAGAATAAGTACAATGTATGTAAAATTCGTCAAAGACCTCATATACAATATCAATGTATCTATAAAGAATAGAAAAGAAAAGTTACATCAAAACCTTACTACATCCCTCAAAATATCAACACTCCCCTTATCAACATGTCCTATACTAACTCTCCCCCTAAGATGACTACTCTCATAATCCCAAAACTACTTCCCCTTTTTGTCACGAGTGACAAAGGGTGAAGTGTCATGTAGACATCTCATTAGTAGAGCTAGCATCCCCATCATCATCATCATCATCGTCATCATCCTCATCATCCTCAGAATCTGAAGCTGCTGGAGTAGGTGGTGAAGGAGTAGCCTCTGGAGCAAAACTACCCATGGTCGTCTGCTGTTGTGTAATACGACCAACACGAACATTCACTTGATACAACTCAGTGGAGAGTGTATCGAGGCGAGCGTCCATGCACTGCAGCTGTGCCATAATATCTCCAAGAGATACATCACCCGGAGAGGAAGAAGGAGCAGATGTAGAAGGAGCGAATCTGGATAGAGCTGATCTGGATGGTGCTGAATGGGAGGGAGGAGTGGCATCCGTCTGTCGTGACCTAAACTGAGCCTCACTACGTTTTACGGTAGCGGCATCTATGGCACAGATATGAGTGAAATGGTCGGACATAGGAAAGGGAACAGAAAAATGGCGTAAGATCCTCGTGATAGCGGAAGGAAAGATGAGCTTATCACGGGACGCCGAATCTAGATGAACTTCTATAATAGATAGGATGAAGTGAGAAGGAAAATCTATAGTAAGATGCTCTAGAAGTGACAACAAAAATCGAGCACGAGGCTCTATGATAAAGTTGTAGTGAGAGAGTGGATGGAGTACAAATGTCATCACCATGTTAAGAAATCTAGGACCTTTAGCAAAAGGCCTACATGATGTGAATTGATGCTCACCCCAATCAGCAGGGCGCTCACAAAAAGCAGAAATGAGCTCATCTTTGGACACAGTCCTCAGACGCTCACAAGAAGGGTAATCAGGAAAGTCGATCCTAGGTACCCTAAGTACATCCGCAACAAGCTGCGGTGTAACAGGAATGTGCGTACCTCGAACGCGAGTGAAAAAGAGAGGTACTAAACGGTCAATCCCGTGCATGTTGGAGTAAAACTCCTGTATCAGCACAAGAGGACAAGTGACCGGGATGTCACACAGTGACCCCCATCCCCTACTGTGAATGACAGAGGGAAGGTCAGTGTCGGTGAAGTTCGCCAGAATGACTTGGCATTCCGAATGAACACCTCGTTGAGAAAAGTTCTCCGAAAATGCCTTGTGGGCATCTCCATCACGGAATCGAAGGTTAAGAGGAGCAGAGTCAGAAGAAAAGGAAGCTCCAGAATGCAGAGGGTTTCGAGCGGGAGTGGATTTACGTTTAGGTGCCATAGACACTACTAACGTAAAAGAATGAGAAAGAGATAGAGAGGGAGACAATCAGAAAAGTCCCAACACAGTTCAAATATATCAAATATGTTGAACAAGTACGTATGCATGGGAATGCATGAGCATGTGACATGCAAAAGAAAAACATCATGGGCTCAGCCCAATCCAATCCTAGCAGCACACAAACATATAGCACACATCTAAATGCATGTAAATATCGTTATAATGCAAATGAAATGCAATGTATGACATTTTGAAAACATTTAAGTGCAAACCCAACCCAAAATTTGAAGAAAAACTTATCAATTTTGAAAAACCCCAAAAATTTACAAAAAAAATCCCAAAACCTAGGTTTCAAAACATGAAATGCATGAAAAAGGAAGGGAAAAATGATCTTACCAAGAGATTGAAGCAAGGAATGAGCAAGATCCAAGTGGGGTTGAAGATTTGAGTGAGAAAATCAAGGTTGGGAGAGGAAAAGCCACGGACAGATCGAGAGAAATGAGTGAGAAATCGCAATCTGACCTTAAATAGGCACCTCAGTAATTCTCGACAGCTGAGGTGTCGAGAGGTATCGAGGAAGCTGTCGAGGGAGGTGTCAAGAAATTGGTCTTCGACAGATGAAGGTATCGAGAGGTATCGAGATGCAAGGCCAAATCTAGATTCAAGAAGCTCGATCGATCGATAAGGTATCGAGAAGCTATCGAGGAGACAGAGACTTTCTCGATCGATCCAGAAGGTGTCGAGATTGCTATTAGAAAAGGTTTGAGAAGCTCGACAGATGACCAAGTATCGAGGAGGTGTCGAGAGGTGTCGAGCCATCAATGAAAAGCAGTTTTTCGACAAGAGAAAAACACAGACATGAATGCAATCCAACATACACCTCAACCAATGATCCACTCAACATAAAAAGCTCTCAAAATCATCTCTCAACAAGAAATTGTAAGCACATAATTCCTCAGAAACACACACACACACTAAACAAGTCTAACCAATTTTATACTTCAAAAACAAGTTAAGACAGTTTAGTGAGCATACATTAGCATATGTAAACACTTGTGATGGCCAAATCACATTGTACCTGCACATGTATCAAGGGTAGCAAAGAATATTGCGTGTTGTGTGTGAAAAACATCGCAAGATTGCATATGTGTATACATGTTATGACGATCTGAGATATGAATAAATAACTTTAACTCACACACAATCATAACTGTTTGATGGGGACTATCACCTTCAAGGTACATCCTATGACTCCCACATCTCCTAGAAAACACGCTTGCAATCATGTTTAAAGTATTTTTTAATCTTCTAGCTTTGTATTTTCTTTGCATATTTTCTTTTAAGCATATCATGCATGGGCATAAAAAGAGAGAAAAGAAATACCCAACATGTTAAGGATAGACATTGCACTTTTGCTATGCCGAAGATATGGATGTCTTTGACATTGCACTTTTGCTATGCCGAAGCATACAGGTGTCTATGACACTGCACTTTTATTATGCCAAAGCATACATGTGTCATATTATGATTGGCGGCCAACAGTGGTGAGATGGTCATTTATGCATTTCTCTTAGGATTTTCTAGTCCTACCCATCAAAAAGAGTGATATGAGTGTTAAGTTTAAGAGATAACTTAATCTTACTCATCACAAACAAGAGCCACAAAGCTCACTTGCTTAGTTGTTCATAAAGATGCTCATCTAAGTTACAAGAGATACAAAGTTTAGAAAACTTTGTTTCATTGGCCATCCAAGGTACACAAATACCAAAGTACACATAACACACACTGTTTTTGTATTTTTCAATTTTTCAAAATTTTTTTTTTATTTTTTATTTTTATATCAAAAACAAAATAAGCAAAACTGAAAATAAACAAACAAAAACATGTTATCAAAGCAAAGCAAAAACTAGACTGACTCAACAGAAAAGAAAAACACACAAGCAATGCAACAAACAAGAAAAACAAGAAGGGAGAAGAAAGTGATGAAATCACTTAGAGTCCTTTTTTTTCCACACCTTGGAAGAACCTTTCCTTTGATTGAATCCTTGAGCAGGCGATGAGGGGGAAGAATTTAAACCGTTCAAGTTTGAAAGGAATATGAGGGCTTTCAGAAGATCTCTAAGAGGAGCAAGAGAGGATTGAAGCTTATTTTGGCTTCCAGATGCTATCATGCCATTGCTCTGTTGAATGGCTAACCACTTATAGCAATTTGGTCGAGTGTGACCAGTAGCCCCACAATAATGACAGAGATGCTGCTTCTTTTATTTAGGCTTTTGAGAGTTAGCCTTCTTAGCCCTAGGGTTTTTAGCAGTATTCTTATCTTGCTTAGGGGGTGCTCCTAAGATAGATTTTCCCTTGTCTAAGTTCTCACTAGCTAATTTAGTTTTAACATCAATGTTTTCAATATCAGTGTTATTAGAAGGAGGAACAAAAACAGTATTGCTAGTAGAAGCAGTATTAGAGAAAGAAATACCATACCCCAAACCAGTTCGATCCAAAGCAGATTTCTGATTGCTAAGCATCTCATCAAGCTTTGCACTTGAAGTCCTCTCCAGTTAAGCTTTAACTTGAAACAGCTCCGCTTCAAGCTTCTTGGTCTTTTCAGCCAAAAAGTTGTTCTCAAATCTCAGTGCTCCAATAGTTTGATTCGCCTCATCAAACTTTGTGGACAACTCTTCACGATCGAGTTCCACATCACTGAGCTTCTTGGTGGCCAACCTATATAATTTCTTATGAGCTTCTTGGTGGCCAACCTATATAATTTCTTATGCTTTTCAGAGAGCTTGTAAAGCTTCTCACAGGCTGAATGGATATCATCTTGATCATCCATCTTCTCAAATTTGGACTCCACCAATTCTTCTTCTTCATCCACTTCTTCAACAATCCCTTCAGTAGGATTGACTGTGGCATTTAAGATTCCGTTATCCTCATTGTCGAAATCATTTTCAAGCTCAATGTCACTTAGGGTTACAGCAAAGGCCTTGCTTTTCCCAATGCTCTTCAGATATGTAGGACACTCATGTTTCATGTGTCCGAACCCATGACACCCAAAGCACTTTGGTCCTGCGGGAACAGTATACTGACCGCCCTCCTTAGCATCCTTCTTCCCTTTGTCTTGGCTTTTAAACTGAGAAGAACTGAACTGCTTGTGGCCTTTGTTAAAGCTCCTTCCATTGGCATTCTTCATAAAATTTTTGAACTGCTGAGTAATGTAGGACTTCATCTTGGAATCTTCATCATCAGAAGACTCATCTGTATCACTGCTCTTCGCCTTCAAGGCCATGCTTTTGCCTTTACTTGACTTGCCAATCCTAGATAACCCTATCTCATAAGTCTGCAAGTTTCCAACCAGCTCAGTCAAAGGAATCTTGTCTATATCCTTTGATTCCTCAATTGCCATAATCTTGGCATGAAATCTCTCAGGTAGAGATCTGAGCACCTTCCTTACAATCTTGGGTTCAGGGATGGTTTCCCCAAGATTTAAGGCTGAGTTCACTATGTCCTTGAGCTTGGCATAGAACTCATCGAATGACTCATCCTCCTCCATCTTAATTTCTTCAAAACTTGTAGTAAGCCTTTGAAACTTTGAATCTTTGACAGCCTTTGTTCCTTCATAGGTTGTCTGGAGGATGGTCCAAGCCTCTTTAGCAGTTTCAGTTGAGGATATCTTCTTGAACTCCTCATTGGTGACTGCACTAAATAGGGCATTTAGCGCTCTGCTGTTGAAGTTAGCCGCCTTGATCTTAGCTTCATCCCAATCAGCCAATTCTTCTTTTGGCTTTGTCCAGCCAATCTCTACAGCTTTCCACACCTTCTCATCTAAAGACTGCAAGAAAGCTCTCATGCGTATTTTCCAGTATGCTTAGTTAGTGCCATTAAATAAAGGAGGTATGATTAAAGATTGTCTTCTATCCATGACAAACAGGGGTCAATGGATCAACACAGCAAAGATTAAACCTAATCAGAGTGTGCCTGCTCTGTACCACTTGTCGGACCGTGTGCCTTACCAATCCATCCAACCACCAATTGGTGAAGGATGAGGGGGCACAAATCTTTTATAGCATTCGATCGCAGACCAACCCCATTGGTATTGGAGCGAATTGTGAAATCCCTCACAATCCCTCCTTTACAATGCGGTTCCAATGACTCGAACCTATGACCTTGGCTTTGATACCACTTGATAGGCCACAATCTAAATGACCCCTTATGATTAAACGTAATTAATTAATTAGCCAAGTTGTTAATTAATCAATTAATCATGCAATTGCGTGAAAGCACAAACAAATCACCAAAAACTAAATATGCAGCGGAAATTAAATAACACGGTGATTTGTTTAGGAATGGGGAAAACCCTAACGGCAAAAATCCCACCGGGTGATTTTCAGGTCACCACTCCCGAAACTCCACTATTATCAAATCAAGTGGTTACAAGTAAAGGAATCCCAAGTACCTTACCAACCTACAGTTGAACCCTTACCCCAATACCCAATTGGACTTGATCTATAGTGACAATTTTCACCTTTGATGCACGACTCCCAAGTACGTGACTAACCAATGCGCGGATCCCAGTACGCGACTTCAAACACCAACTTGAGAAGGAGAGGTTGGCTGCAAAGTTCTTCAGTTCATCATACACAATGAAGATCAGGAAGATGCTTGGTTACAAAACCCTATGGTGCACATACACAGCAACTTCTTAGAGAGAAGATGAATTAGGTTAATAACTTCGTCTTTTGATCACAATTTGCTTGAACAAGGATTGCTCAATGCTTTTGCAACTTGTGTACCACTTGACGGCTCTTAAAACAATCTTTTTATATGTTTAGGGTTAGAAGAAAAGAAGGCCCAAAACCATATTCACGGATCCCAAGAAAATCAAATCAGAAAAGCTGATTTTATAAATCTCGACAGATAGCAGGTGTCGAGGTAGCTATCGAGCAGGTGTCGAGCTTTAATGAAATTGCACTTCAGCTTGCTTTTTCTTGGACAGACTTGATGACTTCAACACTTATTCTTGAAACCTTGTTTCTTGAAGTATTAAAAACACCTAGAACTACCCAATTACAAGTAGAGTGCGTTTTGTCAAAAGGATTAGCCAATTTACATAAACAAGTGACATATGTTCTTAACAAGTGAACACACATATGTCCTAACAGCTCTTAAGTTTGTTGATGATGTTGATGCTGGTGGATTTGATGATGAGCTCTCTGCTATAGAGATTGCTTACCTTGCCAAGAACTTTAGAAACTTTCTGAGGAATAATAATAGAAAGGCAAGAGGTACAAACACTACTGAACCTAGAAACTTTAGGAAGAATGATCCTACTAAGGTTAATAACAATGAAAAACCTAGAGAAAAAGTTGGTAAATATTCAAACAATTCTATGGGTCCTCAGTGTTTTGGATGTCAAGGGTATGGTCACATGAAATCTGAACGTCCCACATACTTGAGGTCTAAGGGGAAGGCTATGGCTGTAACCCTTAGTGATAATGAAGTTTCTGATGATGAGTCCGGATGTGACGAGAAAGGAAACTTCATCGCTTTCATTGCTACTGCTGTAGTCAATGAAAGTGTATCTGTTAAAGAGAACCCTTCTGATGAGGAACTCTATGAGAATGTAGATCTTCAAGAAGTTTATAATAAACTTTGCAAAGTTGCTGTAAAGGATGCCATGAATGTTGAATTAGGTTTAAAGAAAATTGCATCTCTTGAGCTTGAAAAGAAAAAATTGCTTGTTAACTTGTTTGATGCTAATGAATTTTTGAACAATGTGAAAACTGAGAATATGCTCTTGCTTGATAAAGTTAAATCTTTGGAACATGATTTATCTGTTGCTAGATCTGCTAGTTCAAAACTTGATCAAATGCTGAGTGTTCAAAAGTCTCCTTCTGACAAATCTGGATTAGGTTTTGTTGAGAGCATCTTTGTGTCTACACCCCATTGCACAAACTTTGTTCCTTCTTCTTCCTTTGAACCCCCTATGAGTGAGGTTGTGAGTGAGACTGCTAAACCTGTAGAGGTCACACCTCCTAGGAAGATTAAGGTTGATTTGAAAGAGTCTATACCTAAGGAGTCTACCTTTACTAAGGACAAGATGCATGGTATACCTGTTTGGGTTTGTCATTTTTGTGGAAAGTCTGGACACATTCGTCCAAATTGTTATAAGTTGCAAGCAGCTAAGCGAGCAAATAAGCTGAAAGTGCCCGTGCCTCAAGCACAAGATCCTATGGCACTTATTGGTGAATTGGTAAAGGCTCTAAACCTTTATTCCAATCCCGGAGTTGGAAATCACTCTAATGTGAATATGAACTCCAATGCTCGTAATGCATCTAAGAGGTTTTGGATGCAAAATGCTCGATCTAATTGAGTCTTTCTGACATGGTCGTTATGCTTCATTGCTCTATTTTTTGTGACCTTTGTTCTTTGGTTTCTTTTACCTTTTTGTTTCTAGGTTTTATATTGCATAACATTCATGTATTTCATTCTAAGATTGCTTTTGTTTCTTCTTTTCAAGAAAAATAAATATAAAAAAAAGGGAGAAAAAGGAAAACAAATTGTGTTTTGTATTTAATCTCTTGGTTTTTAAAAACAAAGTTGGTCAATTTATTTTCACATAACATGTATGTGTACTTGGTTTAGCTTTGATGAGCTTATTTATTGCACTTTACTAGCGAAAGCTTTATAGTGCATGTTGTGTCGGAAAGATGTTTATGGTTTTTGATCATTTTGTCTTAATCTTGAAGTCACATGTCTTTGACTGTCGGACTTGAACCTTTTGAGAAAGGCATAAATAACCATCTCATCACTGTTCACTAGTCAATCATGAACACCTTAGTGCATATCGTAAGATTCTGTGCTCGAGAAAGTGTAGCACATGCACAAAAAGAACACAAGGTGTAGCCTCGGTTTAATTGCTTAATGCTTAAAATTGGTGTGTACGATTAGGCTTGATGCCAAATCACATAATTAAAATTGGTGTGTACATTATCCTGGCTTTTAATAAGTTTCTAAACAACTAAAATTTGTGTGTACAATATGAGGCAAAATTCAAGAAACTTACATGATTGCAAGCTTATGTTCTAGGAGATGTGGGAGTTATATGATGTAACTCTTTAGGTGATAGTCTCTTTTAAATTCTATATGTTGAATTTTGTAGACTTCTTCATGAATTATACACAATACTCACCAATATCTCCCTACCATTTTCAATTTGAATTAGAACAATCTTCAGTCTTCAGTCCTTGTACAGAATTGAGGCCATGCATCCTCCTCAATAGATATGACAATTTTGATGGCTAAAGTAGACCTTTTGGTAGTCTTCCACTTCCATTAAATCCAACTTTTACATTGTTGGCTTACAAAATATTCAATGTTGTAAGGTATTTCATACCATACAACAAAAAGATCAAACTTCAATTTTTTTTTGTTAATTAAACAATAAAGCACAGCAAATAACCAAGAAGCAGAAACAAACAATCAATAACACAACTCAAGCTACTAAAACGTTGTGCAAATTAGAAAATACATAAAAAATGAATGAAATCATAAATATAAACACACATCACTCCATTAACCATTACGACACTTAATTCAAACCACAATATTATTAAAATTATTTACAATACAAGAAAAGGCTGAGACTTTCCGATGTTTCCGTGCTGCCAGTTGTTGAATTGATTAGCTGCAACCTTTTAAATATGGAATCGTTAGATGAGTATAAACTAAAGAAAATCCACAGGTACTAAGAAAATACAGGCCAAGTAAATTCATTAATACCATTTTCAGTTCACTTTTAGAGATAGAAAATGAAAAGATAAAAAAAAAAAAAAAAAGATAGCATACATCACTTTTAGGATGGTATTAAAACATAAGAATATTGAGAAAGAAAATAACAGAGTGCAAATAACTTAACACTCTTTTCTTTTCTACATTGAGTAAGTTGTAATAATATAGGCTCCAATGATGAAACAAACTACAAACCTGATCAATATAGGTTAACATACGGAGATTTGGCCACCTATAGTTGTTGGGTATATTTTCTTTAAATGACAGAAAATGATGATGACAATGACAACTCTGCAGTTGCAATTCTAGTGAATGTGTTAATGAAACTTAAACAACTAACACCACAATCACTTAAAGTGCAGATATTCTGGACTCAGAACCAAAAGCACTCCAAGGCAACAACTACCATATTAAATCTAATGTATACCCATAAAAGGGGAAAAAGAAAAGAAAAAGAAAATGGAAAATGGAAAATCCTAACATGCCAATCGCTAAGTGTGACCTCACAAATTTGTGCTTATAGTATACACACAAGGTTCATTAGTACTCATTTTCTCAAATTCACTGTCATTACCATCTATGGACTAAATTGGTAGCAAGATTCTCCATCACCAACAGACAACACCAGCAAATATACATGTTGCTATTTATATTCATAAGATGACTAATTCTAAATTGCTATTACTGTTACAATGATGCAAGCGGTTTTAATATTCACTATTACATGTTGCTTATTTATAATTGTAGCTTAATGGTTGTAAAACAAATAGAAAACATTTATAAAGAAAAAGTGAGTATCTGGAAAAACCTTACAGCAAGAACTAAAAGATAGTAGGAGCTCCTATCTATGACAAAGCAGCATCAAACAATGTAATGCGGCTTGGTCCTACATTCTTGAGTAGAAGATCTGGAGACAGTCATATCTAGTGTCTGAGGATTAATTGCAAAATGGGCTTCATCTAAGAGATTATCAGTTAAAATTAAGATATCAGGATATCAAACAATGGATTAACAACAATTCCATTGTAAATATATCTTATGGACAACTAGAAAAGTTAGAAATTTACAATAAAAAGTTCACCAAAAGAGTGGTCTTGCCAAAATATTAGCCTTAACAAAAGTTATGTTGAACATAGCTGATAAGATAATTTTTAAAACTAAACAACTGATAGCTTTCAAAACCAATGGGATATTTCTATGAAATTCCATTGCTCAAACTACCAATTTAAGCATAGTAAAATGTAAATTTAACTACTAATTGTTCTGGTAAATGTTTTCAATATCTTCTGATACTTCCTTCTTTTCATGAGGAACTGTTGGTCAAGTCATTACATATCATAGCATATAAGATGTAACGACTTACAATATTATTATACCAATTCTCAAACTTTCTTCAGATAAAAAATAGGAGCATCATATTTACAAGCAACTTATACACAATACTCACCAATATCTCCTTGGCATTGTCATCTTGATTTCAAACAATCTTCGGTCTTCAATCCTTTTAGGGCACTAAGGCCACTCAGTAGACATTACAATTATGGAAGTTTAAAATACCCAATTCTCAAAACAAATTGATATTCGGAACAATTGATGGCTAAAGCAAACTTCTTGGTAGTCATCCACTTCCATCAAATTCAAAATTTTACATTGTTGGCTAACCAAATATTCTAATTTCATTAGCTTTTTCACACCATACAACAAAAGAACAAACTTCCAAAAAAAAAAAAAATTTTAATTAAACGATAAAGCACAAAAAAGAGTTTCATCACTCCAAGAAGCAGAGACAAACTATCAATAACGCACACATGACTCAAGTTATTTAAACATTGTGCAAATTAGATAATACATGAAACACGAATGAAATCATAAATATAAACACACATCACTCCATTAATCATTACAAACACAAAATGCACACCACAATATTATTGAAATTATTTACAATACAAGAGAATGTTGAGACTTTCCGTGCTGCATGAGTGCATGTTATGGTTGAATTGATAAGCTACAATGTTTCAAACAACAGAATCGTTAGATTGAACACTAGATTGAACATTGAAAAAAAAATTAAAAAAAAAAAAAAAATCTTACCCGTGGCAATTTTAAGCACTAGGAACACCCTTTTTCTGAGAGAACAATCTCCCAAGAACAACTGTCAATTTAAAAACAAGAAGAATCAAATATATTCAAAATAGATTTCATACTTCCTTGATAATATGACTTTGAATTGCAAGTTACACGTGGGTCAGGTCAATCTAAATTTACTTTTAATTTTATATTTTAGCATCGCATCCACTCTTAGTAAGAAAATACAGGCCAAGTAAGTTTAGTTCACTTTTTTTATTTTTATAGATGAATGTTCAGTACACTTTTAGAGAGAGGAAATGAAAAGATTACAAGATTTTAAAATTCTACGTTTGATTTTCAAAAGGGAGAGAAAGAAAAGAAAAGAAAATAAATTTGAAGGAAGAATATTTTATTATTTTTCTATTAGGATACTAAAAAAGTCCCTTCTAATTCAAAATACGTGAAATTTGAAGAACCCAAGAATAGAGTTCATAATTTGTCTACTCTTTTATTTTCCATAGACTCAATCTTAAAAAAAAAAAAAAAAAAAAAAAGAGAGGAAAAAATTGACAATTATCTTTTACATTTCATAACTTACCTTTTAACAAATACCAATGATAATTGTTATCTAATCTTTGTTATAACAAAAAGAAAAAGAAAAAATTTGTCACTTTATAGAAAGTGATTTCTTGGTTGGTTATTGTTTATTGTGATTTAATTCCATAAACAATCAAGGTTAATAGACCCAAAAAAAAAAAAAAAAGAAGAAGAAGAAGAAGCAAGTTTAGGTTAGAAGATAGAAAAATAGAGCATACGTAGAAGAGGAAGAAGACTTTAGCCCTTACCCACCAATCCTCATTAAAAGTGAATTTGACCATCTTGCCCTATCTTTGTTGACCTCTCGCTCATAATCTCTCCTCAATTTAGGACAACGAACAATCTTCAGTTCTCTTAGGACAGTGAGGCGATCCATCCCTTCTGGTAGAGATGATAATTTTCGGCTACATCGAATCTGAAGCTTGCGAAGTGAATAGAGATCTGGAAGCCACTCTGGCAATACTGCCAAGTTTTCACACACAGTAATATCTAAAAGTTGTAGAGTGTTGGCAAAACCTTTAAGCCCTTGGGGCAAACTCACTAATTGTGGCAATCCCCAAATAGTGAGCTCTCGAAGCCTTGTTGGCCAGTCATCCCCTTCCATTAAATTAAGTTTTTCACAATTTGAAATATCCAGAGATTCCAACGCAGTTAGGTGTTTCATACCTTGCGGCAAAGATATCAGGTTTCCACATTCATTGATGCTCAAGATACGAAGGGCAGTGAGGCGTTGGATTCTTTCATGAAAGCACTCTAGTCCATAACATCTATAAAAGGACAAATGTCGAAGAGAACATATGCACTCGATTCCATTGGTGGGTAAACGCGTTTGTCTTGTCGTTATTTCAAAACATCTGAGGCTAACCATCTTTCTTATATCCCTTGGCAACTCTTCAAGACCTTCACAATCCCATAATATCAAAGTTTCCAAATTTTGTAGATCACAAATGGAGTCAGGTAATTTCTTGATATTCCTATTTCCTTGTAAGTTGAGATATCTCAAATGCTTCAAAGTACCAATTGAGCTTGACAACATCTCCAACGATGAATGTGATAAATTTAGCAATCGAAGATGCTTAAACCTACAGATGCATGTTTTCACCAAGGATTCATTAATATTAATACCACGGCTTTCATCTCCTTGCCAATATTTCAATGAGAAATTAATAGTCTGCGTGTTGTTACTCAATTTGCGTAAAAAGATTATCACTGCATCAACACTCAACTTATGGTCCAAAATTGAAACATGTCTAGCCTTTTCAAATTTGTTGGTGTTATTAGTGTCTTCTATTAAGCAATAATCATTTTGTGCAACATATGACGAAAGATCATGTAACAAATCATGCATTTTAAATCTCCAAATAATATTGCCTTCATCTTCAACTTCTTGAAAAAAAGATCTTGATAACAACTCTTTGAAATATTGTTCTCCAATATCTTCCAACTCTTTAGTACTTCTGTTGGACTTTTTTGAGGAGCCCATTTGCCATCCAACACTGAATTAAGTCTCTATTGTAATATCTGAAATCCTTTGGATATAATGAGAAATAAGCAAAACATTGTTTGAAGTATGATGGAAATTTATTGTAACTCAATCTTAATGCAGGTAAAATGTCGTTTTCTTTTTGCTCTAATTTCCATATATCATTTTCCCTTATAGAGATCCAATCACGCTCTTCAGTTTTAGAATAAAGTAAACTCCCTAAAGTCTTCACAACCAAAGGAACACCTTCGCATTTTTTCACAATTTGCTTTCCAATCTTTACTAGATTTGGATATTGTTCATGCTCTCTTTCATTGAATGCGCATCTTAAGAACAATAACAAACAATCATTTTCTAGAAGACCTTTTATGTCATGGATTGGTCCAGGAGCCATCGCTAAGGCAACTTTGTGGCTACGTGTAGTGACAAGAATTTTACTTCCTTGTCCTCCTATTAACAAATTCTTAAGGTCAACCCATTTGTTACGATCCTCATTCCAGACATCATCCAAAACGATAAATAATCCTTTTTCATTTAAAATACTACGTAATCTAGGTTGCACTTCATCCAGACTCATGTTTTCACTAATCCCACCACTTGCCAATTTATTAAGCATTTCTTTTGCCAATTTTAAAACGTTGAAATCTTCTGATACACACACCCATATTCTGGGGTCAAATCTATTAGCTACCCTTACATCATTATACACCCACTGAGCAAGTGTTGTCTTGCCCAGACCCCCGATTCCCACAATAGAAATCACAGAAATGTTATCATTATCATTTGGGAGCATCAAAAGATTTATTATTGAAAGCTCAAAAACGTGTTGAAAAAAACACAAGAGCTGTTTAGACCCCCGATTAAAATTACGGCTCGATAGACTTTACACAACTTTAATATAAAGTGCGAAATAGTGTAAAAGCGAGCGGATGAACAATATAACTACTCTAATCCATAAACTAAACAACACAGCAGTGTAATGGAATATAAAAGAGTAGGGAAGAGAGATGCAAACACAGAAAACACCAAGACTTGTTTTCGAAGAGGAAACCGAAGAACTCGGCGAAAAACCTCTCCGCCACCCTCCAAGCGGAAATCGATCCACTAGACAATCAGTTGGGATACATGAGTAAGCAAGAGACCCTCCAAGCCTAATCTACCCGATGTACCTAAGCCCTCCAAGCTCCTCCAACAAGGCTTCTCGGAACCGTGTCTTGTCTTAGTTATCCGGATCCCGCAACAAGCTCCATATTGCATCTGCCATTCTAGGCTTCTTCCAATGCTTCCCAGTAGCACCAAAACGTCACACAACACTCTCAAAAGGTGTGGTAAGTGTTTGGGCTATCAACCTCTCAATGGTATGGAAATGGAGAAGGAAGGGTTGAGGAGATACCACAAGCAAGTGTATAGAGAAAGGTGGGGATGACAATCTCTAATTACAAATGTGTTTGGCTAGGGTTTTCTCTCTGAAACATTCCTCAACATTTGTGGGTAATGGGGGTTTATATAGGATAGGTGCAAAATGTGTGAGTCAGTCAGTATAGGCTGGCAGAACAGCATGTCTCGCGGGAAGGCCTTACCCGCGAGATACTCGCGAGAGACAGCTGTCTCCATCTGTCATGACTCTTCGCATTCTAGCATGTGCAGGGCACATGCTTCACTTCGCGGGAAGCTTAGTCGCGAGATACCCGCGAGATTCCATCAGCTTCCAAATTGCTTGAGTCTTCACACACTCTCTATCACACACCCCTTACAACAATTCCCACAACAAATACAGGGTATAAACAATTGATAGTAATTACAATCAAATTTGGCACGGAATAAAAGCCAACAAAACACATAGTTGTAAATCACAACTTTACAATCTCCCCCTTTGGCTATTCCGTGACAAAACCCTAAAACAGACTCTAGACTTAAACGTGAGTTTGGGAACACAGGCAAAACTCACTCACACCTAATTCTAGATTCTGATAAGCTCTTGAAACATATGAACAAGTAACTCCTGAAACACAACAACAAAATATTATCATTGTATGCAGAAAACTTGAAAAGCATATGGAGCATTAAGCACATGATCAAGCAGAATGAAATAGAAACACTAAATCATGGCAAGATCAAACGAGTAATCACTATACACAAGCAATTACTATGCTCATTCACACAAGGAATGAACATCCGGATATGCAAGATGATAAGCTCATATGAAGAGTACCATTTGCACATCCAACACTCAACTAATGCAAAATACTTGACGAATTTGCATCTAGGAACAATCCTACTAGGGCACAAGAGTGTTCATCACTCAACCAATGCATAGAACGTATATGCATCTAGGAACAATCCTACACGGGCACAAGAGTGATATAATGAAGTAAATGTATGACATTAAACTTCAATAGCACAAGCATAAAGGCTGCATAAGCAACGTATTGCAAATACATGGCACAAACCATAAAAGCCTACAAATCATGCAATGAAACAAAACAACCCTTAAAGCTTACAAAAGCAACATGGGTACATGCAAAGTACGCTACAAAGCATAGAGAATATCACAAAAGAAACATCTGAAAATAAATACTTAAATAAAGCATAGTATCAAAACTTTAAACCAAAAGCCGTAAAACATTTATAAAAACTAAAAAGTACTGAATAAAAACCGTCTGAAAAACCAATAACCAATGTTACTAAGTTGCTAGACTATGCTCCCCCTAACACTGTGCAAGCTCTTCTCTAGCTCCCCCTCAGAATTTTCTCCCCCTTTTTGACCGGAATGGCCAAAGGGTCAGAACTGATCTGACTCTGAATCCGAGCCGTGCTCCATAGATAAGTCTTGTATTTGAGAAGAGAGCGCGGTGATCTGTCCTTGAAGGTATGCAAACTGGTCCGCGGTGTACTGCACATGGGAGTCAAGCACTGTAGACATCTGATCCATCTTAGCAAGCAACTGATCCAGTTTGCTTAAGCCTTGTGGAGGAGCCGAAGATGATGGCTGTGTAGAGGGCTCAGGAGCCGAGGTGAACCTGTCAATCTCTTCCTCTGTATCTTCGCCTTCATCCTGCTGAACCCGTCGTGGTGGTGGTATGGTATGCACACCGGTCTTCGATCCCTTGATGTGTGCAGTGCTCCTAGTCAGTGTATGACCACCAATGGGATAGTCTCTCTGAACAACCGTGAGGCCACTAGGTAGCTTGAGCTTTGCCTTGGCAATCAATCCCATGATCAAAGAGGGAAACGGCATCACAGTCCGTGAATTCTGCTTTGTGATGCTCTTCTTCAGGACATGCATGATATGGCCACAAATGTCAATCTCCTTATGTGTGAAGAGATCATACAGAAATCTTGTTCTTGGAGCAGAGAGAGTGGTGAGATTGGTGACCGGATAAAGATTGTGAATCATCACATAGCTTAGGGTCCTCATTTCTGGAGAGAACTTGATGGTGTTCATGGATGATTTCTTTGGTTCACCGCCAAGGAGTGTAATCATCTTATCAGTAGAACCCATTCTGTCCTCATAAGCAACAGTGATTGGCTGAGATGGTGGACGAGTTTCCAGAAAATCTTGAATGCTCTCTCTTGTAATCACAAACTCCTTGTGTCTTACCCAGCACTCAATACATTCTCTGTTGACAGTGGCATTGGAGAAGAATTCTTTGATAATCTCTGAATAGACCACTCCAGTTGGGTTCAGCAACTTGGTCCAAGTTCTATCTTTGAACACTTCAGGGATGAAAGTGCCCTAAAGAGTCTCTAACTGGACTACCCGTTCCATGATGATTGTCTTGTCCTTGTAGCAGTCATTGTACTTCATATCAGCTTCTATAGACCTGAAATGATCAGAATCAGTTCGGGCTCGCTTTGAAGACGATTTCTTCTTGGCAGCATGCTTGGTGGGAGACATCTACACAATTTTACAAAGCAAATAAAAGAAGATGCACAAGCACAAACCAGAAGACGAACTTCATTAGATTCAAGTTAGTTCCAAATCAGACTTAAACTAACTAAAAAACAGAGCATGGTAGACACTAAACATCATGCTAAAAGACTCCAACTTATAAAGCATAACTACATTGCACCAAATTAAGAAAAAAATGCAATAGAGGGTGTCTGTGTGCATGTGCTAATGAGTGTGTGCAGCATGAGATGCATGAGGGTGCCTAAGTGTGCCTAGTTGTGTGCCAAGAGTGTGCAACATGAACAAAGTGAGTGAAACACATAAACAATGACCAAACCTAAGTAAAATAAGGTCAAACAAGTGAAAAACTATGGATTGAAATCACTTGATTCCATTTTGTCACAAAAATGTCACTTGGACATTTTGACAAACACTTAGCGTGCACAAATGCATAAAACATATGAATAATGCATGAACATGTGAAAATCTACCCTTAATACATGAGAAAATGCCACAAGGCGCCAACATAGATGCAGAAACAACAAATGGGACACAGCCCAAACAAAAATATGAGAAAAATTCACCCAATTTTGAAAACCAACCCAATGTTTCGAAAATCCCCAATTTTAAAAACCCTAACAAAAATTCTGCATAATCTAAGCAAAAACTTAAAAAGAAATGGTTAACAAACATACTTGAAGAAGAAAATGCAGAAAAATTGCTTGGATTGAAGGGAAATGAATGGAATAGTGAATTTGGGTTGAGAAAGTTTGAGAGAGGTTGAGCGAGGGAAGTTTGATAGTTTGAAAAACTGTCACATCAGCTATATAAAAATTGAAAACATGCGTTTTTCGCGGGTTAGAGAGGGGCGAGACAGTCGCGAAACAGTCGCGAGAAGTGCCACTGAAGCACAAAATTTTCGCGAGAAGCATTTAGGTCGCGAGACAGTCGCGGTAGCTTCTATCTGAAATTGGAAAAATCCAATTTTAGCCAAACAGCATTTCGCGAGAAGCTGTTGGTCGCGAGACAGTCGCGAAAGTTTCTGTGTGACATGATAAAATAAAAAATTTCCTCAACTCCTTTTCGCGGGAAGCTCTAAGTCGCGAGCTTCTCGCGAAATTTCCCCTGAGCCTGTTTTTGAAGAGACACAAAAAAAAATGCAATTTAATCAAAAACAAAAGACAAGAGAGAATAAAATCACTTTCAAAAACAAATAAAACACTCAAAAATCTTTTTGGGTTTGATCAACAAAGATTAAGCATGTGAAAAACACATTTAATCAAGTACAATCACACAAATGAATAAGGCATTCATTGAATATAGACTTGTGTGTTGTGTGTGGATATCAAAAATGAGATAGTCTTTAGTCCAATGTGAAGCTTCAATGATCAATTCAATCAAGGCATACACAACTAGCCCTAGATTATGTGACCTATCTCAATTATAGAAACATGCATATATGACCTCCCACATGAACTTGATAACAATTCATTGAAGCTTTTCATTTGGCTCCATATTTAACATATCATTTGCAACTTTTGAGCAAAGAGAATCTCATTTAGAGAAAGATGCCTGAAATTTTTGATATTTCATTTGATGAGATAGCCTTTGGCTTGTTGGGCATCATACATTTTATTTTGGTCGCTTTCCCTTTTTCCTAGTCGAATACTAGTTTGTGCAACAGGCTTTTGCAGCTCTATATCTCTTTTCATTTGGAGATTTACAATTAGAGAGCTCTTTTAAGCAAAAAAATAAAAGTGGGAAGATATATAGGCATGAGTCTATGCATGTCTCAAGATCAACAAAAACATTCACTAATAATTCATGACAAGGTTAAAGATCTATTTACAACAGTCACATAGATTTCAGAATTTCTTCCACAATGATATGAAAGCATGAGAGACAAGCTAAGCTCGTTAAATGTACAAAGCCATAAGTACAAAGGTACAAGGCAAAACATGCTTTGAGACAAAACTCAACAAAGTGATCAAACTTTTTGGATTTTCTATTTTTATGTGTTTTTGAATTTTTTGAACACACCCAAAAACAAAACAAGAGAATGAAGATTAACAAAAACAACTGGTACAAAACACCAACAGTAAAAATGGAGCAATGCATGAAACGATGCAACAGCAAAAGTCCCTAAACATTGAAAGAATTTATGCGTGGACATGTTATAATGCTTATGCATGAGTACCCCTCTTCACCCACACGTCACGTGCGTTTGGGGTGATATCCTTAACGGATTGGGTACGAGAATTTGGACTGTCAACCCTTCTGGTGAAACTCTCCAAGCAAGTGGTGAAGGCACCAATCATTTTCATCACGTCCATCATGCCAGGATCACGATTTTGACTTCTCGATTGTTCACCACCCCAAGACCTCATGTCATTTCTCCTTCCTTGTGACCGAGGTGCGCTTGAGTTGTTGTCTGATCTCAGCTTTTAACAGTTAGGTCTGGTATGTCCTTGCATTCCGCAGTAGTGACACACATAGTCCGTTCTGGGACCCCGTTGAGATCTTGGGAGAGATCTTCCTCTGGTTTCATGTCTACCTATGGAATGATTTCGGGGCTTATTCACCATCCGTTGCTCACTCACATTCTTCTTCTCAGCCTTAACATTCTCAAGAATGGGCTCTTCTACAATAGGCTCTATGGCCTTTACAAATTTCACTTCTTTGGTGGCTTTGGCTGATGAGCTGCTTCCTCCGGTGTATCTTAACCCGGACTTGTCTGAAAAAAGTTTTTGAGATGAGATAACATCATCTAACTTCTGGGAGGAGACTCTTTCTATCTTGGCATGAGCTTGCACTACCTCTTGCTCAAGAAACCTCACCTTCGTATAGGCTTTAGACAACTCGCCATTTAGTGTCTCAATCTCACACTTAGCCTCTTTATATCTGATCAAGAGACTTCTATAATCTTCCTCAGCTTTCTTCATTTTCCTTACAGCCGCCTTGGCTACTTTGGTATACTCTCCCGACTTCTCAAGTAATAAGGAGTAATTTTCTTGAAGATTAGCTGTATTCTCTTCTTCTTCTTCAGCATCTGATTCTTCC
This sequence comes from Quercus ilex subsp. ballota, assembly GCA_032727855.1. NCBI lineage: Eukaryota > Viridiplantae > Streptophyta > Magnoliopsida > Fagales > Fagaceae > Quercus > Quercus ilex. The sequence goes on along the minus strand of CM064914.1, from coordinate 14,114,438 downwards.
ACAATCCCAATAGACTCTGAATCAGAATGCTCACCAAGCTCCTTCACAAGTGCACCCAAATCATCTGATGACTCCACATGAGCAATGGTCATGAATGCGGAGTAGTTTCCCTCTCCGTCACAACTCTCTTCCGAGTCAGAATCAGAGGAGTCTGAATCACTGAGTGTCGTGGCATAAGCTTTGCCTTTTCCCCTCAGAAAATTTGGACACTCCTTCTTTAGATGTCCATGGCCATTGCACTCATAGCATATAATTTCTGAAGAAGGTTGAAACTCCCTCCCTTCTTTCTTTGTAAACTCTTTTCTATCACCTCTTGAAGATGAAAATTTTCCTCTGTTGAATGGTTTCCCACTGTTCTTCATCTTCAGAAATTTGCGGAAGTTTTTCGCAAGAAATGCTACCTCCTTCTCCACCCCATCTTCTTCGGAGGAATCACCCATCCTTTCGATGATGGTTTTAAGAGCAAGTGATTTACTCATCTTATGGGAAGGCAGTCCCATCTGATATGTTTGGAGAGACCCAACTAATTCTTGAATCTTAATCTCATCCAAATCCTTGCTTTCCTCTATGGCTGTAACTTTTGCTCTAAAACTTTCAGGCAAGGACCTCAATACTTTTCTCACCACCTTAGCATCTTCAATCTTCTCCCCAAGATTGAGTTTAGCAATTACAATTTCATTGAGCTTCCTATAGAATGAATCAAATGGTTCATCATCACCCATCTTGAGCTCTTCAAATTTGGTGGTAAGCATCTGAAGTTTTGTGTTCTTAACTTTCTTTGTACCCTCATAAGTGGTCTCCAAAATCTCCCAAGCTTCCTTAACAACTGTCATATGAGAGATCCTGTGGAATTCATCAGGTGACACAGCACAAAATATAGCGTTTAAAGCTTTACTATTTGCATTGGCTGCTGCGAGAGCTGCCTTATCTCAATTTGCCTTAGGAGCTTCCGGCTTAGTCCAGCCGAGCTCTACCGCATCCCAAACGGTATCTTCCATAGAGCATAAAAATGCTCTCATTCTGACTTTCCAGAATGCGTAATTGTTCCCATCAAAAAATGGTAGAACATTGAGCGATTGAGACCGGTCCATCTCAAATAGGGTCAAGGATCACACTAAGGTATTTAAACCAAGCAAGTGTACCTGCTCTGATACTAATTGAAAGCTCGAAAACGTGTTGAAAAAAACACAAGAGCTGTTTAGACCCCCGATTAAAATTACGGCTCGATAGACTTTACACAACTTTAATATAAAGTGCGAAATAGTGTAAAAGCGAGCGGATGAACAATATAGCTACTCTAATCCATAAACTAAACAACACAGCAGTGTAATGGAATATAAAAGAGTAGGGAAGAGAGATGCAAACACAGAAAACACCAAGACATGTTTTCGAAGAGGAAACCGAAGAACTCGGCGAAAAACCTCTCCGCCGCCCTCCAAGCGGAAATCGATCCACTAGACAATCAGTTGGGATACATGAGTAAGCAAGAGACCCTCCAAGCCTAATCTACCCGATGTACCTAAGCCCTCCAAGCTCCTACTCCAACAAGGCTTCTCGGAACCGTGTCTTGTCTTAGTTATCCGGATCCCGCAACAAGCTCCATGTTGCATCTGCCATTCCAGGCTTCTTCCAATGCTTCCCAGCAGCACCAAAACGTCACACAACACTCTCAAAAGGTGTGGTAAGTGTTTGGGCTATCAACCTCTCAATGGTATGGAAATGGAGAGGGAAGGGTTGAGGAGATACCACAAGCAAGTGTATAGAGAAAGGTGGGGATGACAATCTCTAATTACAAATGTGTTTGGCTAGGGTTTTCTCTCTGAAACATTTCTCAACATTTGTGGGTAATGGGGGTTTATATAGGATAGGTGCAAAATGTGTGAGTCAGTCAGTACAGGCTGGAAGAACAGCATGTCTCGCGGGTGTCTCGCGGGAAGGCCTTACCCGCGAGATACTCGCGAGAGACAGCTGTCTCCATCTGTCATGACTCTTCGCATTCCAGCATGTGCAGGGCACATACTTCACTTCGCGGGAAGCTTAGTCGCGAGATACCCGCGAGATTCCATCAGCTTCCAAATTGCTTGAGTCTTCACACACTCTCTATCACACACCCCTTACAACAATTCCCACAACAAATACAGGGTATAAACAATTGATAGTAATTACAATCAAATTTGGCACGGAATAAAAGCCAAAAAAACACATAGTTGTAAATCACAACTTTACAGTTATGTCTTTCTTGTCAGCATCCCTCCCAATAACATCACAATCATGAGCAAAGGAGTGGGTCTCCCTATGAACAACACGCTTATCATCGAGTCTCACCTCGAGCTGAAATTGATCTCTATCCTTTGCTATCAAATCTAACCTCTCTCTGATCTCCTTGACTCTATGACCCATTTTATTACGGAAGGCAAGTGGGTTAGAAGACGAAAAGAAACGACGTACCTTTCTGCTGGTGCTTCCATGTGTTTTCACTACCTGCCCGCGTAGATCTTCACACTCGAATTCATCCAACACATCCATGGCATCATGAAAGACATCTTTGAGTTGCTCTAGCCAAACAGTCAGACCCAGTTGCAATGTTGTGTGTCAAGGATATCTCTTGGTAAGCAAGGGAGCCTAGCTTCTCGATAACTTTTTCTGCAACGGAAAAGGCAAACTCCGTCATTTCTCTTTTTTGGAGGCAAATGGTTATGGTTGTTGTTATTTGATCAAAGGAGGATGCTGCAAAGTGTTTATTGAAGTGGAGGAAGGGAGAGTTATATGGCTGTTGGTACTTTGTTAAATGAGAATGTTGTCTCTGTTAGTGTGAACTAATCAAACATTTTGGAACTCACTTTGTCCCTTGCGTTTCCATGAGGCATGCATGCTTGCCAGTGAAGTCAAGCACATATACAAATTGCTTTATTCTCCAAATATCTCACTCATTCTTTTCTCAGTACTCAGACACTCCTACTTTATTCTCCATTTTTGTCTCCCATCTCCAGTTAGACACTACGTACCCTCTCTAACTTGGTTCTTCGCCTTTTCGGGAAGTAAGCATGTCGATGAAGTAAAGCTCAAATTCTGTCTTTGCTTCACAAACTAAAATAGGCAAACAAAAGCTATGGAGTGCTAAAGGGGGCAAATTCCTTCCTCTATATGGAAAAATTCTCCAGTTAACTCTTTTTTTTATTTATTTAATTTTTTTTCCAGTTAGATATTCTTTTGGCAAAAATTACAAGCAATGTGATCATTAAACATTGTTCGATAGAATTTTAATACTAATAATTAGCCTTACATCCACTACTCTTTCCCTGTCCAAATTAAAGAGAAAAAAAAAAAAAAAAAACTTCTCAAACAATGTGGGCATCATGTGGGACAATTCATCAATTAGGATAGGACAGATTATGACCTTTTCATTTTACTCCAAAAGACAGGAAGGTATAATTACCCTTAATCACAAGGAACTAATTTGTAAATTGCAATTACGCTTTATTTTACCTTTGTTTTGGGGTTAGCCTTAGCTTTAGGTTTGTTTACATATATCTTTAATAAATTGGGCAAAATACAAAAAAAGACGTCCTAGAGTTTCATCATTTTGATCTTCATTGAGGTGAGTGGATGAGAGTCTGAATTTTTCTATGAAAACATAGGTGTTTGTAAGTCTGTAAAACAAAATTGTTCTGTCTCACTTCTATCAAATATGATTGATTTACCACTTTATTATTAAAAATAATTTTTTAAATAGAATTTATTTATAAAAAGACAAAAATGTGTTTTGATAATTAAAAATAAAAATGAAGAAAACAATTTTGATGAATAAAAAAAATGGTGTTTGACCTGCAAACACAACAAAGAAAAAAAATATACAAATAGCTTTTGTATTTGCTTACACAAACTCAATATTTTTAATTGGTATATGTTAAGTTTAGGAGTATAATGTAGAATTAAGTTGAATTAATGAGGTGCCCGTCTATCTCAATTAGGTCATTTCAAAAAAAAAAAACTAACAATTAGGTAATATTTGTTTTTTTTGAAAAGAATATGTATTGTTAAGTGTTTAAATGTTTGTGATAAATTTAGTTTAATTAATGGAGCAAAATATCAGTCTGGATTGCATATTTGTAATATATGAATGTATATCAAACATTGTAATATTTGGTGTGGAGAAGCATATTGTATTAGTTTGAAATAAATAATGTCTGTATTCTGTAATGGTAGATATTCAAATCAAATAGCTCTTCCATCAAAAAATAAATATATATCAAATAGCTCTATAATAGTTCTTTCTCAATTTCCCTTTTTTTTTTCTTTAAAAAAAAAAAAAAAAATCAACAACAACAACAACAAAGGTATCCAAAGTTTTTCAAACACCTAACTATTCAGTTGGGTATCCCTATGGATCCTATCCCACTTAATTTCATTTTTATTTTGCATAGATTTGCTGCATATGCAGCCACAAATCAAAGTGTGTTGCATTTACAAAATCATTGCAGGTATGTTGGCTTTCAAGAGTCATTGGTATTAGATTACTAATTATCAAAAACATATTTCTATATCTTGATACTTGAAAATCTAGATAAAGGATTCACACTTGATCCATCAAGACAAAATTAGAACTTGCAAGTGATTTTCTTATACCAATAAGAGGCCGGATAGTTTGTAACTTGCAATTGATTCCGTTACCCATTTTTGTAGTCCAGCTTACAATTGATTCTAATGGTAAAGCTTGACTGTTTGTAATTTGCTTTGGAGTTTGTAAATGTAATAGTAGCCTTCCTTTGCATAGTGAGATTTTGCGACTAGTTAAATTAAGTGGTGATTCCATGAATTCAAACAAAGAAAAACCTCATTAAAAATTCCTCATTGTAAGTCCCTAAGATTTGGGAGATATATTCAAAATTAAATTTCTACCTTGAGATTCGCTACCACCGAAAGATTATTTAAAAAAAAAAAAAAAATTAAATCTTGTTACTCTCAGGTTGAAGTTCTCACATATACATTACTAATAACCTAAATAATTAATAATTAAGTAGCTCAGTTGTTTTTAGATAATATCAGCTGTTTGTGGTGTTATTGTGTTATAACCCCATTCTCTTTTCCTTGTGTGCGCGCGCATGTGTTTGCTTTTCAAAAAATAAAATCTGCAACTATCAGTTAATTAGAAACTCATTGAAGCATGGGTAAATTCACGTATGACTGACTTATCAAAAAAAAAAAAAATTCACGTATGACTGAAAAACATCCGTTACTCATGGCGTTCTAGCTTTCATAGAATTCACATGGACCTACAGCTACAAGGAAAAGTTGTGGGTTTTTTTCTCTTTTTTTTGGAGGCCAAGTGTGTACATGGCATTTCTAGTACATTCCACTACCCTGTACAATTCTTTAAATAGAGTACATTAAATTTCTCAATTAAATTTAAACATATCATATAGTTGCATTGAATTTAATTAAGAAATTATAATACCGCTTATGCTTCATTGATAAATGGCATGCAAGCATGTGGTTGTAGTTAATTGAAAAACGTAATATAATGCATTACGAAACCATACTTAAAGCTTTACAAAAAACATTACTCATTGACATTGGCCACTGCTTAAAACCAATGGTGCCCGGGCTTCATATTTTAATCCCAAAATGTGATTTGGAACCCTTTAATCTCAACTTCACTCGTGACATTATTCCCTAAGAAATATAATTCAGGCAATCATTTACATAAAGTAAACAGGACAGCTAATCCTGTGATCTATCTGACAAAATACACATTTGCTCAACTCATAGTTACCTACTTTGTGTTAATATAAGCTCGTTCAACATTTATTTTTCATAAGTAATGAAGTTTTATTAATAACAAGAATCGAGTAACCCAATAAAGAAAACCGAGTCACACAAGTATACAAGACATATACGACTAGGGACCATACGCAAATTACATAATTCTATCAAATTAGTAATCAAATAAGTATAAGCACGTTCAACATTATTCATCTATAATAACCCCCATTGAATTCACAATACAACATTAAATCAAACAAAATCCTAACCTTCCATATCTAATAATCATACCTTAGGTGTTCTCATCATGATGCAAAACTTGGAGATGACTTCAATTTCTTTGGTGGCGGGATCCCTCCCAAGATCAGCACATATGAGTAGAAGCACAGCATTGCAGCACTTTTAAGGACAAAAACACAGAATACAGTTAGATTCAAAATAGACTCTAGAAACTGAACTCTCTTTTCAAAAAGAAAAAAAACATTGGCAGTCAGATATTGCAATACCTAATAGCAGCGTAAAAACCGGTTGGAAATACTTTCTTTGTCTGCATCCACAATACAATTATAAAGTTAGAAACAATGAATCAACTAGCCAATGAGTAAGAAGAATTTTCTGCTGATGCAATGTAATACCAATGAGTAGCTCTGAAAGTTCTTCCAAATAAGCACCACTGAGAGTGCTACAAAATTAGAGGTACACGCATAGTTAGTATAGGACTATCTCCCCCCAAAAAATCCATAACTTAAATACAGACAATAATAAAACATATATCAGGACTAAAACTGGACTGAAGTCACAGACAAATCAGAATCTGCTTGTCCTAGAATGAAGGGCAAACTGGATTTTCCTTGCCTCCAGATCTTTAAGCTAAAGGTGCTGAGAGCTAGCAAAGCACCTCCAAAGAGCACACCAGTGCTCAGAGTTGCAAGATTTCTTGAGAAAACAAAACCAAGAAGGCCACCACTTAAAACCAGTCCACCTGTAACAAAATATAAGTTAAAAGTTCTCAGTAAGTATGCATTTAAAATACATACATAAATATATATATATATATATATATATATATATCCTGTGGGAAAAAGATACGTGAGCAGTTATTTGTACTGTTAACATACATATCACTAGCAATGTGGACAGAAGTGGAGTATTTACAAATCAAAATGCTGCTAAAATATTTAATTGGAACACTTTAAAAAAAAAAAATATATATATATATATATATATATATGTGGTCTCAATCAGCAAATGGACAAAAGTTGTAGCAGCTGAGAGTAGTTTCGATATTGCAATGAAGACAATGCTCCAACGGATTCATGTCAAAAATAATAATCATAAACAACTGTAAAAATAAAAATGCTTTGAGTAAGGGATCAACTTTGAACAGCTTGTGATATAAAATTGCATTTCTCAACTGGTGTTTTAGGAGTCTATTACTCCTTCACAGACTTCAGTTCATCTGATCATCATCGTTCATGTATCAGAATTATCAAGGTCTAATATCAAAGCTTGGTCTTTTGAATGAGATGCATATTACTATTAACTGGTTGCCAATGAGGACTAGTTCCTACTCCCCTTATAAGTTCTATGTGTAAGGTGAGGTTGTGGATTCATGACCTATTAGATGCATCAAAAAAATTATAATAAATAAATAAATCTTGAACCCACAACCTCACTCTTTATCCCATTATTTGGGAAGAGAAAGTACCAATCGAACAATAGCTCATATGTTATATATCACAGAAATCATAACCAACTAATCCAGTATATCTTTCAATTTTTTAAACAGGAAAAATGTTCTAAGAAGTACAATATTCTGCTTATGACAAATAATTTCTCAATATACTCAAGATTTAAATCCAACAGTGACATTTAAGATAACTCAAAGGCTGTGTGAACATTGCCCAAAGTAAATTTTGCAAAACAATGCCTGCCTAAAAAGAGTTGAAAAATAACTAAAACCATTGCAAGAGAATTAGAAAATTTCCCATATTAACTATTAAGACTACAATAAATTGAATAAAAAATTGTTCAAAAACTGCATGGATGAATAACAGCCAACCATAGAATTCCGATTTTGACATCCTCAAGATGTCAATTGGGTTACCATATGGTCCACAACATTCAACATGGCCACATGAATCATTGACAAGATTGAACCAACAAATAAGGTCAACAGCTCTCTTTAAGACAATTATTTCCAAAACCTTTTCTCCCCGTGCTCAATTCTAAAGTATTTGGTTATACAAGACCCGGTATCCCTCAATGCTGCAAGGCCAAGAGGTGCTTAAAAGATCCCTAATAAAAGTTAAAGTTTCATAAACCCAAGACTTGAAGGAGACAAGCCACCCGGTGAAATTTCAGTTTAAACAAGGACATAATATTTCATAGCTTTCAGATATCTTATGTCATACTAACAGGCCAATCTAGAATTCTAGCGTTTTAAGCAAGATTCCATTCCAAATTACCAAGCTATACAATGAAAAGTTTTTGATCCATGCGCTTTTCTTCTCTTTTCCCCTGGTCCTTTTTCCCAGGTTAAAGATGTAAAGAAGTCCACTATAACTCTCCAAGTTTTCATGTTAGTTGTAATACTTTCTTTGAATTGAAACCATCAGAGATTCCCTATCCCTTATGTTATTAATAGGTCTATTTCCTCAGCATGCAAATCAAAATCGAAATACAATGGCAGATGAAAACAAATTTTACATTACAGTATATGTACTTCTAGTTCCACTTGATCCTACAACTTATATATGATGCTTAAGTCACCTACTTGCTTATTGTATTTTTTTTTTTTTTAGTATAATTTTTATAAGTAGCAAAGAACAATGAAGAAAAAGAAAGGGCACAGTTGTAGTAGACAGGATGTATACCAGCGATATGTAAGAGAAAAATAAACCTAAGATTTAAAACTACAAAGATCCATAAATTTCCAAGAAAGAGAATGAAACTCAACCCCTTATTCGCTTTTGATCTACTTCTTTCTTAAAATGCTTCTATGAACTACTCTACAACTTTACATCTGATTAATGATTTTCTTAAAGAAAAATATGGTGGCTAAGGATCACTCATGCTTAGTGTTTTTAAGTGCATTTTAAGGTCTTGAGTATTGGGGATAAGACCGTTGACCAATCAAAGAATTTTTTAAAAATTTGAAATTTTTGTTTGACATAATTTTAATCAACTTAAGATGACCAGTAAAACTAGCGCTGAATAAAACCTTAATAATTTCATGTTAAAAAAAGGTGAGTGTAATCTATCAAATCTCTTCGATGTAGTGAAGTTAACAATTGAGGTTTTTGCTAAATTGATGTGCACTCACCATAAGGGATGCCAAAACAAAAATCATGGATTTTCACTGCCCTTTTTTGTTGAATAACACCATTTTCTTGCATTGGCTCACTTGATCCCAAATTTCCAGTAACATCTTCTTCTATATCTGGATATGACTTTGACGTCCCTTCAACATGCAATTTCAATGCATCAGCTGTATAACTTAGAGTAGTCTTAATCTCAGAACTGGTAGCATCTGTCCCATGCCCTTCAAGGCTCATACAAACTATAGACTAGATAACAAATTTTTTTTAGTTAACCTCATGTAATTGTTCCATTAGACAGTCATTTTAATTAACAAGACAATTGCACACAATCACACATATAAAGAAGTCTAACCTTTTAGCAAACACTGAAACAATAGATAAACACACATTAATGCATAGGAACTGTACTTGCCAATGCCCTTCTACTCTATAAGCAGTCTAACCATATAAAGCAGTATTTTTTTTAGACATAAAGCAAAAAACAACCACAACCAAGCCTTAATCCCAAACATTTTGGGATCGACTATGGACTTAACAGACTAGTGAGAGTTGGCCACATATATAAAAAGTGAAAAACATAATTCGAAAATATGAAAAAACTTGAGGATAAATATGGAAGCAATCGATACCCCATTAAAAAAATTGTACTTTCCAAGTCAATGACCTCGACTTCAAAAGGAACTTTCTTCCCATAAGAACGGGAGCAGGTAAGGTCATGGACGCAAAACCAACTGGGTGAGTGTGTGACTTAGCAAAACAAAAGTCGTACACGATACACAAAGCTCCCACTTTTTGCTGGGTTTGGGAGAAATAATTAGTAAGCAGCTTTACCCCCATGTTTTTGGAGAGGCTGTTTCCCAAACTCAAACACACGACCTATTTTTTTTTATTGAAGGCACCGGCCATCACACCAAAGCCCAACCTCTAACTTACCAAAACAAACCAAAAATAAAAGGACCTTCAAAAGTCCCAAGAGATGCTCTAACTTTGTCATGTGACAATTCCATAAAACCACATGCACAGAATTGCATTTTAACCTTAATAGCTAGTTATCAAATCAGATCAATAACATAAAGTGGTATACGTGAAAACCTCCAATACAAACAACCAATTGCAGAGAAGCACATGTAAAACCAAAGTCAGCATATCAAACACTACCTAATAATTAGAAACAACAACAACAACAACAAAGTCTTAGTCCCAAAATTTGGGGTCGGCTATATGAATTCTTTTTCTCCATTCTATCATATCTGAAGTCACGCTCTCTGTTACTTCCCTAATTGACATGTCTTTTTTTATTACTTCTACTAATGTTATTTTTGGCCTTCCTCCACCTTTTTACTTCCTTCCCTCAACATAGATCAACTCACTCTCTTATTGGTTCATTACTCGCTCTCCTTTGAACATGACAAAAACAGCTCAAGCGACTTGCCCGCATACCTTCATCAATAGGGGCTACCCTTATCTTTAAACGGATTTCCTCATTTTGAATTCTACCCTTTCCAGGTATTCTCACTCATCTATCTTAACATTCTCATCTCCCCTACACTAAATTTTACCTAATAATTAGAAAATAAAAAATAAAAATAAAACCCAAAAAGACAAGCACAACCAGACCAACATTCTAGTTGTTACCCAAAAATAAAAGTTAATTAACTAAATTGAATTGAATTCCTTAATTAATTTGTGGATCAAAACCCAGAATCAAATTATACATAAAAATAAAAAATTTACAAACACCCAACTTTCAGTGGAATATTTTTTTTCAAAAAGTTACAACCTTTTGTTATCAAAAGCAAAAAAAGTAGTAGTGAGACTCGAAATGACAGCGTTCCACGATTGAGAGAGATAGAGAAAAAGAGTACCTTGGAGCGGAGTGAAGGGCTTGGAAATGAAAGCCTCTATAGCCTCACACTGTGGTTGAGTGTGGAGAAGCACAAGAGCTGAGACTGAGAGATCGTCACGGCCATGGCTGTGTGCCAAAGAGAGAGAGAGAGTTGATTTTTGAGAGGTAATTTTCAGAATAGCAGGAGTTTGCCACACAATATAGTTAGTTAGCAAGAACCGGAAAGAAATGAGGAAAATAACATCTCGAGCCTTAGAGGCTCGAGTTCGGAGGAAAAATCGAGGCTCAAAGACTCGAGTTCTGATTGCTGAGATGAATTTTTGCCACATGGAACTCAAGTTCCAAAGAAGAACACAAACGAAGATGGTGATGAAGATGAAGAACCAGAAATGATAGTAAAAAGCAACAAAAATTAAAAACCTATAGGTATCCAAAACCTTGAAAATGATAGTAAAAAGTAACTAAATCTAAAAGTCAAAAGGGTTCATTTTGGCAGACTTAGCCTAATTAATATCTAGGAGGAATCAAGGTTTTTAAGTGTAAAATGAGATTTAAGAACACATAGCCTTCACACCCAAAACTATATATATCTTCTCTAGCGTCACTGAGTACAAATAATTGAAGTTTGTTATTATGGATTACAATAACTATGGAATTAATAATTACAGGTTTGGAAAATTTTGAAGTAGCTATGCATATGCTCACTGCCAAACATGTGGCAAGCAGTAAAATTTTGCTTTGTCAAATATTCACCTTTGGCAATCCTTCAAATCTTAGAGCTATAGCAAGTTTTCATGAGCCAGTAGATATCATAGGTGCATGTCGTGAGCTATAAACCATTGCAATGAAAACGTGTGTGACCTATAAGAAAGACAGATTCAAAAAAGGGCACACAATGAGACACTAAGCTAATTTAATGGCTAATTCAATGTCTCTCTTTGTTGCTTTGACATCATCATGGATTTCATCACATTAAAACTCTAACATCTCACCAGGAAAAGATGTTTAGCTAAAGGAATCCCTTTTCCTTAGAACAATCTTCCACGAAAACCTAACAAAACTTCAAAACAAGAGGTGTCAATTATGTTCAAAATTGTGTGAATCTCAACAAACAATGGAGGAAAAAGTTACATGGTAATATGATATAGGTGGCGAGCTATATACAATACTCACCAATATCTCCTCAGAATTTTCATCTTGATTTAGAACAATCTTCGGTCTTCAATCCTCTTGGGGCATTAAGGCCATGCATCCCCCTCCGTAGATATGACAAATCTGAAAGTATAAAATACCAAAATTTCATAATAAATTGACATTCGGAACCAGCAATTAATGGCAAAAGTAAAGCAAACCTCTTGGTAGTCTTCCACTTCCATCAAATTCAACTTTTCATATTGTCAGCCTACCAAATATTCTAATACCATTAGGTATTTTACACCATACGACAAAAGATCAATATTAAAAAAAAAAAATTTAATTAAAAGATATAGCGCAACAAAGAGTTTCATTTGAGTTATTCCAATAACCAAGAAGCAGAGATAAACAATCAGTAACACATGACTCAAGTTACTGAAACATTGTGCAAATTAGATAATACATGAAATATGAATGACATCATAAATATAAACACACACCACTCCATTAACCATTACAACACTTAATTCACACCACAATATTATTAAAATTATTTACAATACGAGAAGGTTAAGACTTTCCGTGCTGCATTCTATTGCTGAATTGATAAGCTGCAACATTTTAAACCATGGAATCATTAGATGAGTGAAAATTGAAGAAAATCCACTAGTATTATGAAATGTATATCCAATGGAATCATTACATTGAACATTGAAAATTAAAAATTATAAAAAAATATCTCACCAGTTGCAATTTTAAGCACAAAGAACATCCCTTCTTGAGATAACAATCTCCCAAGAACATCTGTCTATTTAGAAACAAGAAGCATCAAATATATTCAAAATAATGCCAATTTCACAAAAATATAGATTTCATACTTCCTTGATAATATGACTTTAAATTGCAAGCTATGTGTGGATTAATTTGTTTTAACTTTTTAATTTCATATTTTACCATTGCATCCACTCTAAGAAAGAAAATAAAGACCAAGTAAATTCTTTAAAACCATGTTCAGTTCACTTTTAGAGAGAGAAAATGAAAACCTTCTAGCAAAGACGATAATTTTGGGCAATCCCAAATCTTAAGTTTGCGAAGAGAACTAAGATGGGGAAGCCACTCCGGCAATACCGCCAAGTGTTGGCAGATCCTTTAAGCCCTTGGGGCAAAGTCACTAATTGTGGCAATTGAAAAATACGAGTGTTCGAAGCCTGGTTGGGTGGTCATCCCCTTCCATAAAATTAAGTTTCTCACAATTTGCAATTTCCAGATATTCCTAAATTGGGTATAACACAAAGGAATTGAAATTAAACAAACCCCAAAACTTCTGCAGCTACAGAAACCAAGAAAATCACAATGTCCCAGAAAGTTTACCACAACAAACTGTGAAATAAAATAGGAGACAGAGAGAGAGAGAGAGATCTGGTGGAGAGAGCAGAGCAGAGTAGAGTGGAAAGGCGAGGTCTTTTGAAGGCATTGAGACGAAGATGGTTCGTAAGTGAAGGTGTAAAGATACCCATTTTTGTAGGGATTTCCTGAGAAGGTAGAGAAAGTGAGGAACCCATTTCTGATAATTCCACTTTCTGTGTTCTGTTGCTTCTGTAGAGTTCTGTCGTTGCTGTTATTGTTGTGATGTATGGCTTTTCTTCATGCTCTTCTTTGGAACTTGGTAGTTTTCATTGGCCCAAGCCCAAAGATGAATGGGCCATCATTGGTTTGATTTTTTTCGGGAAGATGGTTTGATCTATTTGTTATACCTTTTCTTTGTGTTAATCATAAATTCATAATCAGCACAATAGCAAAAGTATATTTCAAACCACTAATCTAACGAATCTGATCTTATTTCTTGGATTGATAAATTAATAGGTTGGGTTAGGTCCAATTTTATTTTTATTATTATTCTAAGCTTAGGTTGGGACGAATTTGACTTGGTAAAATTATCAAAAAAGTAAACAGTTTTAACCTACACTATTGATAATTTGAAAATTATATTTTTAATTTGTTAGTTTGATTTATTTTGAATTTTAAGACTTAATTGGAATATGATGCTCAAATTGATGATCATATTCCAACTAAGTCTAAAATTATATATATTAAACAATTAGTCTAAAATTTATTTGGAATATGATCATACTTCTTGTTACTATTACTTAGAGGCTAACAGAAGAATGAAAAATTATTTTTATTCCTAGATAGCGTTAATAATGAGAATAGTTCTCGTTATTTGGTTATACTAGACCTAGTAGCCCTCAACATTGCAAGCCTAAGACTAGATTAAAAGATTCCTGATAAAAGTTAAAAGTTTCATAAACCCAAGACTTGAAGGAGATAGGCCACTTGGTGAAATTTTCAGTTTGAACAAGGACACACATTTTCGTAGCTTTCAGATATCTTAGTTGATTATAATTAACTTGTGACTTATTAAGAATATATCCTCCTAAAAAATGAGCAGAACCATACAAATTTCAATCCTCTTAGGACTGTGAGACTATATAATCCCGTCCAAGAGAGATGACAGCGTTGGATGTATGAAACTCAACTTACAAAATGAATTAATATTGGGAAGTAGCAATTGAAGGGTAAAGCAAACATCTTGCTTGGTAGTCTTCCACTTCTATCACCATTAAGCTTTTCACAATGTTGGATTTACCAAAATTTGCAAAGTCATTAGGTAATTCATGCCATATGGCTAAAAAGATCAAATTTCCACAAATATGAATAAAAAAATTTGAACAAACATATAAAACACACAAAAAAGTCTCATTTGAGAACTCCATACAAGTAGAGAAAAACATGCAATAATAAATATATTTCTTATGATACTAAGGCATGAGGAAATTGAAAAACCTAAGCCCTTCCCCAAACTAAAGCCATAGCCAAACATTGTTGGAGGCTTGGCTCGACATACTACATAAAACACTAATAGCCAGTCTAACAAGCATTGGTCAAAAAACTATATTGCAAATTTAGGATAGGAAACAAAGCAAACTGGAACATAGTGATAGATATAACTGATCCTGGAGACTCATAAATGATGCTTTCTTTGATCATTAAGATTACTGTAATATTACAACAAAGAATTATAATTTATTATAAATTATTCAAAATTATTTTACAAGATAAACTAGCCAAGAATGATAGGAGGTTTAACTTTCCCAATTCTTCTTAGATAATCAAAAGGCATTTTCACTTGAAACAACTTAAATTGTTAAGATAGGCAAATGCTTAATTCACATCAAGAGCAACACTAGTATTTGTAGAGCTAGATTCTTGTAATCTCAAGTGCAAACATCCTTCAAGTCACTTCATGTGTTCAAAAGTGGCCAGGTAATTTGACACCAACCATATATGAGAATAATTCATCTATTCAAGAATATGACATTGATACTCTTTTTCTTCCAAATGATTGTCTTCTTAAGATCATGATATCTTATCGAGGATTCCATCATTTTCGAACATATACTATCTAGCTTCAGGTTTGTGACTAGAAACTTCCCCATCTATGAAGTAGTTGCTTTCATCCTTGATGATGACTCCATGTTCACAAGCCAATTCTTCAGACTTAAGAGCGAAAGCCTCTGCCAAATTGCATCCCCCATGTAGCCTTTTTACTAAAAGATGCCAGATTACTTTTCAACTCATTTGCATGCATACCCCAAAACTAGTTACCTGAAAAGTAAGAAATTATTCGAAGGGAAAAAATTAAAACAATACAATATTACCTCAATGACCAAAGAGGAAACATGTAAATTAAGATGATAGTGAAAACAAATCATTTATCCAATGCACAATCATCTTACCAGAATACTTGGCGCTCTTAGCACTGCCAGTTTACATGAGCTTTTGACCGTGGAATGGCTCATTATATGTTCAGTTGATAAATAAATCATTTACCTGAATAAAATGGAACAAAATTACTAAAAATATGAAAATCCATAAATAATATCGTACACAAAAGATTTCAATCACTTTTCTTGTCCATGATAAAATTTATTTATCCATCTATAATGTATTCAAGAGCTTCCACAACCAAATTTTATGCAAAGATCAAATAAATGTCAACAAAAGCAATAGCCTTCTTAGTATTTTGACATAATTTTCAAGGAAATGCATCTAGGAAGATTTATTAAGAGCCCAATCATCTTACACAAATATTTGGCTATCTTGGCACTGTCAGTTTGCATGGGTTGCTCACTGTGGAATGTCTCATTTATATTTATGCTTCAATTGCTACATGAATCTTCTTCTTTTTTTCTTAATTACCTTTTGTCTTAATCTTTCCACTCAGTTTATGATTTGTCTTCACCTTTTATGATTTGTCTTCACCTTGTTAAGAAGACTGAAGAAAATTCAAACATTGACACCATCATTCACAAAGTGACACCATGCACTTGAAACCCCATATGCACAAATTCACCAAGAAAAGTGGATGCCCTTCTCATTATATGATAAAATATAAAGTCTATCTAGACATAAATGAGACAATATATTTCAAGGTTACCAATAATTCAATAGAAATATGGCCCTTTATGATTGAAACTGTGACTTTCTCAAGAAAAATCTATAGGAAGAGAGCAGCAACCAAAAATTTGGTTCATTATTTCAAGTTGGTAGATATTCAGCTGTGAAGTTTTCTCTAATGTTATACACACAATGAGAGTACAATTAATAGAACACAGCTGCACAGAGAAACTATCTCCATGAAAATGTGAGGTAGAAGTGAGGTGAATATTTATTCAAAAAGATAAATGTTTACTCCTAAAGTGACTGGCAGCATAACTTTAAAAAAAAATTATATTTCTCTAAGAACCTTGCAAGCTTATTAATGCCCCTTATTATCAAAAGTGACAGAAGGTTGACCTTATCCTCGATCTGGAGCAGTCATGTTCTTATCATCCTTAGTCATAAAACTGCATAGAATTTCATTGCATTCCCACCATAGGTGACCTCATCCATATGTCCAAAACGTTGCCATGATTTTGGACTTGATTGGACCTGGAAATAAAAGGCAATATGGGTAGGTATATGGATTTCCTCCATGCTACAACTAATAAGATACAACTTATAACATATAAAAAAGGAGGTTCAAAATGACTAGATATATTGTCTTCAAACCAGTGAAGAAAATTTATGAATGAGATTAGTAGAATGAGGAATGAATTCTTGTAAGTTCTTGTGTTATTATTCATGATTGTACATCTTGGAAGGTGCCACCTATCATATGATCCAAGTTCACATTGGAGGAGAAGGGCAGCTACCTGAAAAATCCAAACATGCAGGATGGTATTAAAGCATAAGAATATTGAGAAAGATAAATATTAAGAAAGATAATAACAGAGTGAAAATAACTCAACACTCTTTTCTTGTCTACATTGAGTAAGTTGTAATAATATAGGTTCCAATGATGAAACAAACTACAAACCCAATCAATATAGGTTAACATACGAAGATTTGGCCACATATAGTTGTTGGGTATATTTTCTTTAAATGACAGAAAATGATGGTGATACTGACAACTCTGCAATTGCAATTCTAGTCAATGTGTTAATGAAACTTGAACAACTAACACCACAAACATTTAAAGTGCAGGATATTCTAGACTCAGAACCAAAAGCACTCCAAGGCAACAACTGCCAAATCAAATCTAATGTACACCCAAAAAAGGGAAAAAAAGAAAAAAAAAAATTTTTTTAAAGCAAAAGAAAATGGAAAATCCGAACATGCCAATCACTAAGTGCGGTCTTATAAATTTGTGCTTATAGTATACACACAAGGTTCATTAGTACTCATTTTTTCAAATTCTCGTGGACCTCTTAGTAGGATTCAAACCCAGATGAAGTTCTAACTATCTGTCAAATAAAAAAGAACGAATGAATCTTGTAGGATTCCTAACTGTCATTACCATCTATGGAGTGAACTAGTAGCAAGATTCTCCATTACTAACAGACAACACTAGTAAATATCCATGCTGCTATTTATATTCATAAGATGCCTAATTCTAAATTGCTATCACTGTTATGGTGATGCAAGCAGTTTTAATATTCACTATTACATGTTGCTAAGTACAAAGTATTAATAATTGTAGCTTAATAGTTGTTAAACGAATAGAAAACATTTATAAAGAAAAAGTGAGTATTTGGAAAAACCTTACTGCAAGAACTAAAAGATAGTAGGAGCTCCTATCCATGACAATTGACAAAGCACCATCAAACGATGTGATATGGCTTGGTCCTGCATTCTTGAGCAAAAGATCTGGAGATAGTCATAACTAGTGTGTCAGGATTAATTGCAAAATGGGCTGCATCTATGAGATTATCAGTTAAAATTAAGATATTGGGATATCAAACAATGGATTAACAAAAATTCCGTTGTAAATATATCTTATGAACAACTAGAAAAGTTAGAAATTTACAATAAAAAGTTCAACAAAAGAGTGGTCTTGCCAAAATATTAGCCTTAACAAAAGCTATGCTAAACATAGCTAATAAGATAATTTTTAAAAGGCCAAACAACTGACAGCTTCCAAAACCAATGGGATATCTCTATGAAATGCCATTGCTCAAACTACCAATTTAAGCATAGTAAAATGTAAATTTAACTACTAATTCTTCAAGTAAATGTTTTCAATATCTTTTGATACTTCCTTCTTTTCATGGGGAATTGTTGGTCGAGTCTTTACACATCATAGCATATAAGATGTAATGACTTACAATATTATTATATCAGTTCTTAAACTTTCTTCAGATAAAAAACATGAGCATCATCTTTTTCTTTTTCCTTTTAAAAGTGCCACCATAAATGAAGAATACATATAAAAGTTATAAATTGTCGGAACTAAATGTGACAAATCCATTGGTTATGGAACTCTCACATGGGAAGAGAGACAAGAGACAGAGATGTCCTTAAGGTTCAACAGCCTTTGACAAAATGATAATAGCTAAAATAGGCATGAAAGTTTTGCAGAAGGATCTATAATTAGCTTTGCTTATTGTGAAAACTATATATTAGAACAATCAAGGGTTTTGGGATCTATTTAAATTGACTTATAAGATTTCACAATAATAGGTTAGAAAGAAGTTCCCTATTTACCTGAGTAAACTAAACTAATTCCAATTATACCTTAAACATTCTGATCAAAAAGTTTAAGAGGACAAAATTAGGATGCACCTCAGAACTTTTGATTTGAACTTCCTTGATGACGTGAAGGGCTAAGTGTTTTTTTTTTCCAGATGCCTCTCACCCATAAAGTTCATAGATTCTACCCTATAAAGTGCAGAGGAAACCTTTTACCAAAGTTGTAATGAATCTAGACTAACCTAAAATTGAGATCAAACCAATAAAAAAAGGATCATTAGTAAAATATAAAACTCTTTATATATACTAATAGGCTGTAATTCCAAATTTTCATCAAGAAACACTTATCAGCTGAGTACTCATAAGCGTATCAAGTGTCAACAATGAAAATGCAAGCTATACATCATCAACATTATTCATGCAAGTAAAGCAAAGCAAATAACATAGTACATCATGCAAGCAATAAGAATGACATAAATAATGTTAATTTTTTCCCCACATCCCACACTACACAGCTCCTAAGGAATTTCTACACCTTGAGCATGATAGTAATAACCTAGCCGGAGGACCATATATTAAAGGCCGGAAACTTGAACATTATATTAATAATCTACATAAAGTACCAAAAATTAAAAACCTATAGGAAGTATCCAAAGCCTTGAAAATGAAAGTAAAAGGTACCAAAATCTAGAAGTCAATAGTGTTCATTTAGTGGATTTAGCCTAATTAATATCGAGTAAGAATCAAGATTTTTAAGTGTAAAATCAGATTAAAAAAATAGCCTTCACACACAAAACTACATATATCTTCTTTGGTGTTCACCAAGTAAAAAAATTGAAGTTCATTTTTTTTAGGATTACAATAACTATGGATTTAATAATTAAGGGTTTGGAAATTTTTGAAGAAGCTACGCATATGCTCACCACCAAACATGTGGCAAGCAGGAAATTTTTGCTTCGTCAAATATTCACCTTTGGTAATCCTCCAAACCTCAGAGCGTTAGCAAGTTTTCATGAGCCAGTAGATATCACAGGTGAGCTAGTAGATATCACAGGTGCATGTTGTGAGCTAAAAAACCATTGCAATGACAACATAGATTCTCTACCAAAATCAACAAGTTTTGAGAGAGCCATGAATGACCTACGAGAAAGACCGAATCAATCAAGTTCACACAGGTGAGACACTAAGCTGCTTTAATGGCTAATTCAATGTCTTTATTTGTTGCTTTCACATCATCATGGAATTTTTTTACATTCAAACTTTGAAATCTCACCAGGAAAAGTTGTTTTAAGCTAAAGGAGTTCCTTTTCCTTAGAAGAATTCTTCCACGAAAACCTGACAAAACTTCAGAAACAAGAGGCATCAATTATACTCAAAATTGTGTGAATCTCAGCAAACAATGGAGGCCAAATTTACAGGCAACTTATACACAATACTCACCAATATCTCCTTGGCATTGTCATCTTGATTTAGAACAATCTTCAGTCTTCAGTCCTCTTTGGGCACTAAGGCCACTCAGTAGATATGACAACTTTGGGTGTTCAAAACACCAAATTTTCAAAACAAATGGACATTCGGAACCAACAATTGATGGCTAAAGCAAACTTCTAGGTAGTATTCCACTTCCATAAAATTCAAATTTTCACATTGTTGGCTTTCCAAATATTCTAAGGCTATTACATCACATGAAAAAAATTTCAAACTTCAATTTTTTTTTTAATTAAATGATAAAGCACAACAAAGAATTTCATTTGAATAACTCCAATAACCAAGAAGCAAAGACAAACAATCAATAACACACACGACTCAAGTTACTAAAACATTGTGCAAATTAGATCATACATGAAATATGAATGAAATCATAAATATAAACACACATCACTCCATTAATCATTACAAACACTAAATGCACACCACAATATTATTAAAATTATTTACAATACAGGAGAAGGCTGAGACTTTCTGTGCTGCATGTCATGGCTGAATTGATAAGCTGCAATGTTTTAAAGCATGGAATCATTAGATGAGTATAAATTGAAGAAAATCCAGTGGTACTAAGAAATGTAAATCCAATGCAATCACTCACTAAATTAAAAATTGAAAATTGAAAATTAAAAATTAAAAAAATATCTTACCAGTGGCAATTTTAAGCACAAGGAACATCCTTTTTTGAGAGAACAATCTCCCAAGAACATCTGTCAATTCAGAAACAAGAAGAATCAAATATATTTAAAATAATAATTCCAATTTCACAAAAAATATAGATTTCATACTTCCTTGATAATATGACTTTATAATTGCAAGTTACACATGGATCAGGTTTTATATTTTTGCAATGCATCTACTCTTAGTAAGAAAATACATGGCCAAGTAAGCTCATTAACACCATGTTCAATTCACTTTTAGAGAGAGGAAATGAAAAGATTGCAAGATTTTAAAACTATCTCCCATCAAAGACAAGAATAGAGTTCATAATTTGTCTACTCTTTCATTCTCCATAGACTCAATCTTTAAAAACAAAAAACAGGGTGACAATTAACTTTTTCATTCCATAACATACTTTCTTTTCAATTTATTTCTATCTTAAATGATTATTGCCCTTTTGTTAAAAAAAGAAAAAAGAAAAGAATCAAAAAATCCATCTTGGTTAGTTTTTTTTTTAATTGTGATTTAATTCAATAAATACATTAAAAAAAAAAAAGAGAGACAAGAATAGAGTTCATAATTTGTCAACTCTTTTATTCTCCATAGATTCAAATCTTTATAACCAAAAAAAAAAAAATGACAAATTATCTTTTATATTTCATAACTTACTTTTTAAAAAAAAAAATTTTATTTCTATCTTAAATTATGAACCAAAGAAAAGTAGAAAAAAAAAATCATATTATTCCTATAATATGTATTACCCTTTTATTTTTGAAAAAGAAAAAGAAAAGTAGAAACGATTTCTTGGTTAGTTGTTGTTTATTGTGATTTAATTCCACAAACAATCAGACTTTTAGGTTAGTAAGATAGAAAAATAGAGCATACGTAGAAGAGAAGAGGAAGAAAGATTTTAGCCCTTACCTAATAAAAACTAAATTTGACCATCTTACCCCAATCTTTGCTAACCTCTCGCTCATAATCTCTCCTCAAACGAGGACATTGAATAATATCTAGTTCTCTTAGGGCAGTGAGGCGATCCATCCCTTTTGGCAGAGACGATAATTTTGGGCATATCCTAATCAGAGGCTTGCAAAGAGAACTGAGATCGGGAAGCCACTCTGGCAATACCCCCAAGTTCTCACAACAACAAATATATAAAAATTGTAGAGTGTTGGCAGATCCTTTAAGCCCTTGGGGCAAACTCACTAATTGTGGCAATTCATAAATACAGAGTGTTCGAAGCCTCGTTGGGTAGTCATCCCCTTCCTTTAAATTAAGTTTTTTACATGCCATAATAACTAGATATTCCAACGCGGTTAGGTGTTTCATACCTTGTGGCAAAGATATCAGGCTTTCACAATATTTGAAGCCCAAGAAGCGAAGGGCGGTGAGGCGTTGGATTCCTTCATTAAAACACTCTAGTCTACGACAACCGTAAAAGGACAAATATCGAAGAGAAGGCATGCACTCGATTCCGTTGGCGGGTAAACATGTTTGTTTTGTGGTTATCTCAAAATATCTGAGGTTAACCATCTTTCTTATATCCCTTGGCAACTCTTCAATCTCATCACAACAAGATAATATCAAAGTTTCCAAATTTTGTAGATCGCAAATGGAGTCAAGCAATTTCTTTATTTTCTTATTTCTACTTAAGTTGAGAAATCTCAAATGCTTCAAAGTACTAATTGAGCTTGACAACATTTCCAACGTTGAACTTATTAAATTTAGCAATCGTAGGTGCTTAAACCTTGAGATGCATGTTTGCACCAACGATTCATTAATATTAATATAATCAAATGGGCTCCAATCATTACCTGAGAAATTAATAGTCCGCATGTTGTTACTCAACTTGTGTAAAAAAGTTATTGTTGCATCAACACCACACTTACAGTCCAAAATTGAAACGTGACTAGCCTTTTCAAATTTGTTGGTGTTATTAATATCTTCAATTAAGCAATAATCATTTTGTGCAACATATAATGAAAGATCATGTAACAGATCATGCATTTTAAATAACCAATCATTATTTTCATATTCTTTAACTTCTTGACAGAAAGATCTTGATAACAACTCTTTTATATATTGTTCTCCAATATCTTCCATCTCTTCAGTACTTTCGTTGGACTTTTTGAGGAGCCCATTTGCCATCCAACACTGAATTAAATACTTTTTACCATATCTAAAATCCTTTGGATACAATGAGCAATAAGCAAAATATTGTTTCAAGTATGATGGCAATTTATTGTAACTCAGTCTTAATGCCGGTAAAATGTCATTTTCCTTTTGCTTCAGTTTCCATATCTCATTATCCCTTTTAGAGATCCAATCACGCTCCTCAGATTTAGAATAAAGTAAGCTCCCTAAAGTCTTCACAGCCAAAGGAACGCCTTTGCATTTTTTCACTATTTGTTCTCCGATCTCTACTAGTTTTGGATACTGTTCATGCTCTCCTTCATTGAATGTGCATCTTAAGAACAAGGACAAACAGTCATCATCTGAAAGACCTTCTAGGTCATGGATTGGTCCGGGAGCCATGTTTGAGGCAACTTTTCAACTACGTGTAGTGACGAGAATTTTACTTCCTTGTCCTCCAATTAACAAATTCTTTGCTAGCTCTTCCAAACTCTCTCTTATCCCCTTGATTTTTTGACTCATTTTATAACTGAAGCCAAGCGGGTTAAAAGAAGAATAAGAAATGGAGTCAAGTACCTGATTGCTAGCGTTTCCATATGTTTTCACCACTTGCCTCCGCAGAGCTTCACACTCGAACTCATCCAGCACATCCGTCGCATCATGAAAGACATCTTTGAGTTGCCCCAACCAAACAGTCATGCCTCAGTTTTTCACTTGCTTCTCCTTGGCATCGAGCAACACAGCTTGGATGATGGACATGGTGGGCTCAAGTTTTTTCAGATCTTCGGAAATGCCCCTCCCGAGCAAATTTCTTGGTAAGCAAGGGACCCTATCTTGTCAATGACGTTTGATGCAATGGAATAGACCAATTCCGTCATGTTCTTTGAGGTGGAGGAAGAGAGGAGTTACGGTTGCTTGTGACTTTGTTAAATGAGAAAGTTGGTTTTGCAGTGGTAACGGTTTGAACAAATATTTTGTTGCAAAGGAAAACTTAGGCGAACAGAGGCCAATAATAAGAGAGGAAAGTGGAAAGTTTACTACTCTCTCTTTCCTTTATAATTTGATGATATTTTTTTTTTCCTCACGAATATAGAATACGTTTTTAAAAGATTTGTTTGTTTAGATAGTTTATTTAGTTTTTTGTTTGAAAATTTTTATTTAAAGCATTTTAATGTATATTGGCACTTTAAAAAAGTTTAAAATAGAAGAGAAAATTTTTAAAAACTGTAAATAAAAGCTAAACAAAAGTAGAAAACTGACTTACGAACTAATGCCAAATGCGCATAAATTTATGATTAAATATTATTTTTAACTTTTTCTCCCTCTGAGCAAAATAAATATTAAGGAAATATTAATAGATGTTCTAAGTATATTAGTTTAGGCTATACTTTTTAAAAAGTTTTATGAAAAGAAATATATAATTAATTTTTTTTGACAATTTTTTATAAAAATTATGTCAAATTTAAAACAAAAATTATTAATAATTAACCTAAAACACCTATTTATATTTTTCATAAAAATTATGTTAAATTTTTTAAAAATAATTTTAATTTATTAACAATTACCACGTTAACATTACCTTAAATATTATGATGATTTTGTAAGAGAGAAAATCACAATAATTTCACCAATGCACAACATTATGATTAACTTTTTCTTGCACTGAGCACGTGAACTGATGCACAATATTATGACTTACTTTTCCTTACACAAGAGCAGAGGTTTCTTGAAAATTTCTTACATGAAACGCCCGTGACAGCCAAAGCCAAATTAGGTATAACGAAACCCACATTTTGCACTCTGCTCCTGACATTAACAAGCCTCTCTCTCTCTCTCTCTCTCTCTCTCTCTAAAATTATAGAACTCGAAGAAGATGAGCCAAAGCTATTCACAAAGGCTAATAAAAAGCAATATATATAAGAACAACTTTTTGCTTTTTTTTTTTATTTGTCGTCAAAAAGCATATAAAAAGAAATTATAACTTTTTGGTTTGTCCCTTTTTTTTCTTTTTTTTTTTAAAATGTGGAAAGTGTTGTCTTTTTCCTAAATATTGTAAAAAAATGAAATTTATTTGTGATATGGACACAGTTCAAACTTATTTGAAAAAATAAAGAAAAAAATGAATTTTAACAATACTATTGCCGAAATTCTGAGAAAAAGTAAGAGAGAGAGAAGGAGAGAAAAAGCAATGGTATTGCCAAAATATATGCCCAAAATTTTCCCCATCTGACTTGCCCGAAAGTGTGGAATACGTTTTCAAAAAATTTTGTTATGATTTTATGAGATTTCAACAAATACGTCAACTGTCACCTATTTATCGAGTTTATCATTTTGTCAAATTCATTGTCATCACCCTCTATCACTGACAGACTAGCATAAAAGTAGATGATCTCCATGCTGTTGTTTTATTGGAAGAGTAATGGAATGGAGTAACCACTTAAAATCACCAATCACTTAGAAACCATGCCCATCAACGATCTTGTTTATTTTTTATGAGTTATGTTAGGTATATGACTATACGTATATCATATATTTTACTATATAATATTAATACCTACAAAAAATTACTTTTGTATAAAAAAAGAATTTTACTAATGTGTGCCTTAAGGGCACACATTAATTTTCATTTTTGGAAAATTTTTTTTCGAGAATTGAAAAAGTATTGAATGATGCCCAGTATTATAATTTACTTTTCCTTGCACCGAGCAATGAATGATGCACAATATTTTCTGATTTACTTTTCCTTACAGTAGAGTGGAGGTTTCTTGTCTCACTGTGTCAGGGGGAAAAAAAAAAGTGTGGAGGAGGTTTCTTGAAAATCTCTTACATGAATGATGAAACACCCGTGAGTCCATCACTGTCCATGACAATCACCAAATCCAAAATACGCCAAGCCCATATCTGCATTCTGCTTCTAACATTGACAAGCTTTATCCCCCACTTCTTTTCTCTTTCTCTCTCTCAAATTATTGAACTCGAAGAAGATGAACCAAAGCTGTTCACAAAGACTATTCAGCCCCGCCCCCCAAAAAAAAACTGTTCACAAAGACTAATAAAAATCAATATATAAAAATATTTTCTAGCTCGTCAAAAAGCATATAAAAATATTCATTAAAAAAAATATAAAAAGAAATTAAGTTAGCTCATGCCCTTGCGCATCGAACACTTGTATTTGCAAATACTGATGTGTAGTTGGAGGACTTTCCATGTGATTTGGATGATATTTTATTGTTTGATTTAGCTTAATAAAATTTCCTTACCGGTTTCTCAAAAAAAAAAAAAAAAAATCAAATTGTAATTTGTCAGTTTGCCTCTTTTTGAAAACGTGGGAAGTGTTGGCATTTGCTATTAAATTTTCACCAAGCCATTTATTACCCGGTTTCCACCATAAAAAAATGTTGAAGTGAAGGGCATTTATACGCGAATTTCTTAATAAATAGCTGAAAACTTCGATGCAATCCATTAATCCACAGTAATAATAGGATATGGGTTAATGTTTAATGAGTTTGTGTCATATTTAAATTGACACAATTGACCCGTTAACAAATATGTTGTGTTTGTGTCCAACTCACGGAATCTGTTTGACTTATTTAATTAATAGTTTATTTAGGAACAACTTATTTAGCTGAAACTGAAAAATTTTTGTTGAAAGTATGCTAAAGTATGCTTGTATCTTGAAAAGAATTTGAAAATGTGAGGGGGGGGAAAAAAAAAAAAGAGGTTTTAAAAAACTGTATATAAAAGCTAAAAAAAAATACTAAAAGTTAAAAGCTGAGCGCACGTCAAACACACTCTAAATGTCATTTTACCAATATACCCTTTAAAACTTTAGATATATAAACTTATTAGTTGTTGTGATTTATTTTCTTCAACATATTGCAATTGATTATTTGTGATATTGAGATATCATTCAGTTTTGAATAATTATTTCTAATACAATTACTCGTTAGTTCTGAATTTTATATTTAAAAATCTATTAGTTTGTTTTTTTCATAATTCAAATAAATTTGGTTAATACTATTTTTTTTTGGCTTGTTTTTGTTTTTGTTTTTGTTTTTTTGGCTTTTATAAAATCAAATAAATGGGTTGACATGACTAACCTTTTTAATAAATAGATTGTATTAGGGCTAAATAATCTTGACCCGTTTAATTAACGTGTCAGGTTACTGTCAACCATAAAGTCGAATACTCATGAATGACACGACATTGTTAGGACATATATGTTTTAACTTGTTTAAGAACATATGTCACTTAGTTATGTAAATTGGCTAATCCTTTGACAAAACGCACTCTGCTTGTAATTGGGTAGTTCTATGTGTTTTTAATACTTCAAGAAACAATGTTTCAAGGTCAAGTGTTGAAGTCATCAAGTCTGTCCAAGAAAAAGCAAGCTGAAGTGCAAAGTTTTTAAAGCTCGACACCTCTCGACAGCTACCTCGACACCTGCTATCTGTCGAGATTTAAAAAGTCAGAATTCCAATCTGATTTTCTTGGGATCCGTGAATATGTTTTTGGGCCTTCTTTTCTTCTAACCCTAAACATATAAAATGATTATTTTAAGAGCCGTTTTGGGTGACACAAGTTGCATTATCATTGAGCAATCTCTGTTTAAGCAAATTGTGATCAACAGACGAAGTTCTTGACCTAGTTCATCTTCCATCAAGAAGTTGCTGTGTATTTGCATCATAGGGTTTTGTAACCAAGCATCTTCCTGCTATTCATCAAGTGGATGAACTGAAGAACTTTGCAGCCAACCATTCTTCCTCAGTTGGTGTTCTGAAGTCGCGTACTTGGATCCGCGCATTGGTTAGTCACGTACTTGGGAGCTGTGCATCAAAGGTGGAGACTGTCACTACAGATCAAGTCCAATTGGGTATTGGGGTAAGGGTTCAACTGTAGGTTGGTAAGGTACTTGGGATTCCTTTACTTGTAACCGCTTGATTTGATAATAGTGGAGTTTCGGGAGTGGTGACCTGAAAATCACCCGGTGGGGTTTTTGCCATTAGGGTTTTTCCCATTCGTAAACAAATCACCGTGTTATTTATTTTTCGCTGCATATTTAGTTGATTGGTGATTTTTTTGTGCTTCCATAAAATTGCATGATTAATTGATTAATTAATTACTTGGCTAAATTAATTAATTAGGGTTAATCATAAGGGGTCATTCAGATTGTGATCTAACAAGTGGTATCAGAGCAGGTACACTCTGATTAGGTTTAATCTTTGCTGTGTTGATCCATTGACCCCTGTTTGTCATGGATATAGGACAATCTTTAATCATACCTCCTTTATTTGATGGCACTAACTATGCATACTGGAAAGTACGCATGAGAGCTTTCTTGCAGTCTTTAGATGAGAAGGTGTGGCAAGCTGTAGAAATTGGCTGGACTAAGCCAAAAGAAGAACCGGCCGATTGGGATGATGCTAAGATCAAGGCGGCTAACTTCAACAGCAGAGCACTAAATGCCCTATTTAGTGCAGTCACCAATGAGGAGTTCAAGAAAATATCCTCAACTGAAACTGCTAAGGAGGCTTGGACCATCCTCTAGACAACCTATGAAGGAACAAAGGCTGTCAAAGATTCAAAACTTCAGAGGCTCACTACAAGCTTTGAAGAAATTAAGATGGAGGAGGATGAGTCTTTTGATGAGTTCTATGCCAAGCTCAAGGACATAGTGAACTCAGCCTTCAATCTTGGGGAAACCATTCCTGAACCCAAGATTGTAAGGAAGGTGCTCAGATCTCTACCTGAGACATTTCATGCCAAGATTATGGCAATTGAGGAATCAAAGGATATAGACAAGATTCCTTTGACTGAGCTGGTTGGAAACTTGCAGACTTATGAGATAGGGTTATCTAGGATTGGCAAGTCTAATAAAGGCAAAAGCATGGCCTTGAAGGCGAAGAGCAGTGATACAGATGAGTCTTCTGATGATGAAGATTCCAAGATGAAGTCCTACATTACTCGGTAGTTCAAAAAGTTTATGAAGAATGCCAATGGAAGGAGCTTCGACAAGGACCGCAGGCAGTTCAGTTCTTCTTAGTTTAAAAGCCAAGACAAAGGGAAGAAGGATGCTAAGGAGGGCGGTCAGTATACTGTTCCTGCAGGACCAAAGTGCTTTGGGTGTCATGGGTTCGGACACATGAAACATGAGTGTCCTACATATCTGAAGAGCATTGGGAAAAGCAAGGCCCTTGCTGTAACCCTAAGTGACATTGAGCCTGAAGATGATTTCGACAATGAGGATGACGGAATCCTAAATGCCTTCACGGCCACAGTCAATCCTACTGAAGGGATTGTTGAAGAAGTGGATGAAGAAGAAGAACTGGTGGAATCCAAATTTGAGAAGATGGATGATCAAGATGATATCCATTCAGCCTATGAGAAGCTCTACAAGCTCTCTGAAAAGCATGAGAAATTATATAGGCTGGCCACCAAGTAGCTCAGTGATGTGGAACTCGATCGTGAAAAGTTGTCCACGAAGTTTGATGAGGCGAATCAAACTATTGGAGTACTGAGATTTGAGAACAACTTTTTGGCTGAGAAGACCAAGAAGCTTGAAGCGGAGCTGTTTCAAGTCAGAGCTCAACTGGAGTGGACTTCAAGTGCAAAGCTTGATGAGATGCTTAACAATCAGAAACCTGCTTCGGATCGAACTGGTTTGGGGTATGGTATTTCTTTCTCTAATACTGCTTCTACTAGCAATACTGTTTTTGTTCCTCCTGCTAATAACATTGATGTTAAGACTAAATTAGCTAGTGAGAACTTAGACAAGGGAAAATCTATCTTAGAAGCACCCCCTAAGCTAGATAAGAAAGATGTTAAAAACCCTAGGGCTAAGAAGGCTAACTCTCAAAAGCCTAAACAAAAGAAGCAGCATCTCTGTCATTATTGTGGGGCTACTGGTCACACTCGACCAAATTGCTATAAGTGGTTAGCCACTCAACAGAGCAATGGCATGACAGCATCTGGAAGCCAAAATCAGCTTCAATCCTCTCTTGCTCCTCTTGGAGATCTTCTGAAAGCCCTTATGTTCCTTTCGAACTTGAACGGTTTAAATTCTTCCCCCTCACCGCCTGTTCAAGGATTCTATCAAAGGAAAGGTTCTTCCAAGGAGTGGAAGAAAAAGGACTCTAAGTGATTTCATCACTTTCTTCTCCCTTCTTGTTTTTTTTCTTGTTTGTTGCATTACTTATATGTCTTTCTTTTCTGCTGAGTCAGTCTAGTTTTTGCTTTGCTTTGATAACATGTTTTTGTTTGTTTATTTTCAGTTTTGCTTATTTTGTTTCTGATATAAAAATAAAAAAAAATTGAAAAATTGAAAAATACAAAAACAGTGTGTGTTTTGTGTACTTTGGTACTTGTGTACCTTGGATGGCCAATGAAACAAAGTTTTCTAAACTTTGTATCTCTTGTAGCTTAGATGAGCATCTCTATGCACAACTAAGCAAGTGAGCTTTGTGGCTTTTGTTTGTAATGAGTAAGATTAGGTTATCTCTTAAAACTTAATACTCATATCACTCTTTTTGACGGGTAGGACTAGAAAATCCTAAGAGAAAGGCATAAATAACCATCTCACCACTGTTGCCCGCCAATCATAATTTGACACCTGTATGCTTCGGCATAGCAAAAGTGCAGTGTCAAAGACATCCGTATGCTTCGGCATAGCAAAAGTGCAATGTCAATGCTTAACATCTTGGGTATTTCTTTTCTCTCTTTTATATACTCATGTATGATATGCTAAAGTAAAAGAAAATATGCAAAGAAAATAAAAAGCTAAAAGATTAAAAATGCTCAAATATGGTTGCAAGTGTGTATTCTAGGAGATGTGGGAGTTATAGGATTTACCTCGAAGGTGATAGTCCCCATCAAATAGTTATGATTATGTGTGAGTTAAAAGTTATTTTCTCATATCTCAGATCGTCATAACATCTATACACATATGCAATCTTGCAATGTTTTTCACACACAACACGCAATATTCTTTACTACTTTTGATACATGTGCAGGTACAATGTGATTTGGCCATCACAAAGGTTTTACATGTGCTAATGTATGCTCACTAAACTGTCATAACTTGTTTTTGAAATATAAAATTGGTTAGACTTGTTTAGTGTGTGTGTGTGTTTTGCATGATCCTTGTGCTTATTTTCTTGTTGAGAGATGTTTTTGAGAGGTTTAAATGTTGAGTGGATCTTTGGTAGAGATGTGTGTTGGATTACATTCATGTCTGTGCTTTTCCCTTCTCGAAAAACTGCCTTTTTCAGCTGGCTCGACACCTCCCTCGACACCTCCTCGATACCTGGTCATCTGTCGAGCTTCTCAAGTTGTTTCTTATCGCAATCTCGACACTTCCTCGACACCTGATGGATCGATCGAGAAAGTCTCTGTCCTCTTGATAGATTCTCGACACTTGTTGGATCGATCGAGATTCACTTATGCTGTTTGTGTCTTCTTTCTCGACACCTGTCTCGATACCTTGTGGATCGATCGAGATTTCTTCTGTCTCATCGATACCTTCTCGACACCTTCGCGATCGATCGAGCATCACGTATCTGAAATTCTCCTTGCATCTCGATACCTCTCGATACCTGCATCTGTCGAAGGCAAATTCCTCGATACCTCCCTCGACAGCTTCCTCGATACCTCTCGACACCTCAGCTGTCGAGAATTACTGAGGTGCCTATTTAAGTGCAGATCGCGATTCTGAACTCATTTCTCTCGATCTCTCTCGATCTCTCCGTGGCTGTTCATCTCCCTTTCACTCTCATTTCACTCAAATCTTTCAACCCTCTTGGATCTTGATCAATTCTTGCTCAAATCACTTGGTAAGATCTTTTGTCTCTTCCTTTTTCATGCATTTCATGTTTTGAAAACCTAGTCTTTGGGATTTTTCATAAAAATTTGGGGTTTTTCAAAATTGTTGAGTTTTTATTGAAATTTTGGGTTGGGTTTGTACTTAGATGATTTCAAAATGTCATACATTGCATTTCATTTGCATTATAATGATATTTACATGCATTTAGATGTGTGCTTTATGTTTGTGTGCTGCTAGGATTGGATTGGGCTGAGCCCATGAAGTTTTTTTTCCTTTGCATGCCACATGCTCATGCATTCCCTTGCATACGTACTTGTTGTTCAACATATTTGATATATTTGAACTGTGTTGGGACTTTTCTGAGTGTCTCTCTCTCTCTCTCTCTCATTCTTTTACGTTAGTAGTGTCTATGGCACCCAAACGTAAATCCACTCCTGCTCAGAAGCCTCTGCGTTCTGGAGCTTCCTCTTCTTCAGATACTACTCCCTTTAACATTCGGTTCCGTGATGGAGATGCCCATAAGGCATTTTCGGAGAACTTTTCTCAACGAGGTGTTCATTCGGAATGCCAAGTAATTTTGGCAGACTTTGCCAATACTGACCTTCCCTCTGTCATTCACAGTAGGGGATGGGGGTCACTGTGTGACATCCCGGTCACTTGCCCTCTCGTGCTGATACAGGAGTTCTACTCTAACATGCACGGGATTGATCTTTCAGTACCTCATTTTGTCACTCGCGTTCGAGGTATGCGCATTCCTGTCATATCGCAACTTGTTACGGATGTGCTTAGGGTACCTAGGATAGAGTTTCCAAATTACCCATCTTGTGAGCGTCTGAGGACTGTGTCCAAAGATGAACTCATTTCTGCTTTTTGTGAGCGCCTTGTTGATTGGGGTGAGTATCAGTTCACATCATGTAGGCCTTTTGCTAAAGGTCCTAGATTCATTAACATGGTGATGACTTTTGTTCTCCATCCTCTTTCTCACTATAACTCTATCACAAAGCCTCGTACTCGATTTTTGCTTTCTTTACTTAAGCATCTCACCATAGACTTCCCTTCTCACTTCATCCGGTCTATCATAGAGGTTTATCTTGATTCGGCGTCCCGTGATAAGCTCATCTTTCCTTCTGCTATCACGCGGATTCTACGCCATTTTTCCGTTCCCTTTCCTGTGTCCGACCACTTCACACACATATCTGCCATAGATGCCACTATCGTAAAACGTAGTGAGGCGCAGTTCAGGTCGAGACAGCCAGGTGCCACTCCTCCCTCCCGTTTAGCGCCATCCAGATCAGCTCCATCTACATCTGCTCCTTCTTCCTCTTTGAGCGATGTATCCCTTGGTGATATCATGGCGCAGCTGCAGCGCATGGACACTCGTCTTGATACACTCTCTGCTGAGTTGTATCAGGTGAATGTTCGTGTGGGTCCTATTGCACGACGGCAGGCGATCATGGGTGGATTTGCTCCAGAGGCTACTCCTTCACCATCTACTCCAGCAGCGTCAGATTCTGAGGATGATGAGGATGATGATGATGATGATGATGGGGATGCTAGCTCTACCGATGAGATGTCTACATGACACTCTACCCTTTGTCACTCGTGACAAAAAGGGGGAGTAGTTTTGGGCTATGAGAGTAGTCATCTTAGGGGGAGAGTTAGTATAGGACATTTTTGATAGGGGGAGTGTTGTCATTTTTTTTTTAGGGATGTAGTGAGGCTATATGTATTTTTTTTCTTATCTCTTAGATACATTGGTCTTGTATATGAGGTCCTTTGACCATTTTTACATACATTGTACTTATCTTATCTCTTATATATGTTGATGTATGTTTCTTTCACCTCTCTCTTCATGTGTTGTTTCTTTTCTATCTTTATACACATGTTCTTTATACTTGTATGCAATCTATTTATTTCTGTTTCACACAAGATGCCTTGATGAGTTTTGTTTAAAGTGTTTCAGAAATACAGGTTGTCAAAGTCTACTTATCATAAGCTCTCTTCTTGCAAAGTTTTTCGAGAGTTTGTGTTAGGATAGATTTTATTGTATTCAACAAGTGAATATGAGTTGAGTGATTTATGACTTCTCTCATATGTTCATTTGTTTGTTGTGGTTTTGTCACGGATTGCCAAAAGAGGAGATTGTTAGGACATATATGTTTTAACTTGTTTAAGAACATATGTCACTTAGTTATGTAAATTGGCTAATCCTTTGACAAAACGCACTCTGCTTGTAATTGGGTAGTTCTAGGTGTTTTTAATACTTCAAGAAACAATGTTTCAAGATCAAGTGTTGAAGTCATCAAATCTGTCCAAGAAAAAGCAAGCTGAAGTGCAAAGTTTTTAAAGCTCGACACCTCTCGACAGCTACCTCGACACCTGCTATCTGTCGAGATTTAAAAAGTCAGAATTCCAATCTGATTTTCTTGGGATCCGTGAATATGTTTTTGGGCCTTCTTTTCTTCTAACCCTAAACATATAAAAGGATTATTTTAAGAGCCGTTTTGGGTGACACAAGTTGCATTATCATTGAGCAATCTCTGTTTAAGCAAATTGTGATCAACAGACGAAGTTCTTGACCTAGTTCATCTTCCATCAAGAAGTTGCTGTGTATTTGCACCATAGGGTTTTGTAACCAAGCATCTTCCTGCTATTCATCAAGTGGATGAACTGAAGAACTTTGTAGCCAACCATTCTTCCTCAGTTGGTGTTCTGAAGTGGCGTACTTGGATCCGCGCATTGGTTAGTCACGTACTTGAGAGCCGTGCATCAAAGGTGGAGACTATCACTACAGATTAAGTCCAATTGGGTATTGGGGTAAGGGTTCAACTGTAGGTTGGTAAGGTACTTGGGATTCCTTTACTTGTAACCGCTTGATTTGATAATAGTGGAGTTTCGGGAGTGGTGACCTAAAAATCACCCGGTGGGGTTTTTGCCATTAGGGTTTTCCCCATTCGTAAACAAATCACCGTGTTATTTATTTTCCGCTGCATATTTAGTTGATTGGTGATTTGTTTGTGCTTCCATAAAATTGCATGATTAATTGATTAATTAATTACTTGGCTAAATTAATTAATTAGGGTTAATCACAAGGGGTCATTCAGATTGTGACCTAACAGACATGAATTCGACACGTGAACACCAATTGTCATCTCTACTTTATCTCATTTCCTATTTTAACTGAAAATTCATTAAACTAATATAAATAATCCATTAAAATAATATAAACCAAAAATCCCCGCCAACCAATTACATAAAGTAAGAAAAAGAGTAAATTAAATAACCAATTTTAAATAATCAATTACATTGTTTGTGTTTGATCATTATAGTCATTTTTAAATGGTTGTCATTTGTTTGATCAAGTTGTATTTATATAGATCATATCACATCTACTTGATCGCATTGTATTTGATGCTTTTAATTTGTCTTCGTTGGTTGGGTTTGATTCATCTTATAAGAATGTTTCAAGAGACAAGTTTTAAGTAACTCACATTTAAGTCTATACTTTGTATTAGGGTTACTTGTTATGGAATTGTCAAAGAGAGAGATTTAAAGTTCATATTTTTGTTAGTCCTTTTAGCTATAATTTTTTTAATGGAATGGAGCAATGATTTAAAATCACCAACCACCTAAAAGCCATACTATATTAGATTAAATGAATAAATTTACTATTTTTTAATAATTTAAACTTTTAAGACAATCGATAATTTAACAAATGATCTTATTTAGTTTTATGATTAATATTATGTATATTGTATATTTTATATAATGCCTACAAAGTACTTTCTAGAAAAAAAAAAATCACAATAATTTTAGCGATGCACAATATTATGATTGCACAATATTATGATTTAATTTTACTTACACAGTTACACGGAGCACATGCACTAACGCATAATTTTATGACTTAATTTTCCTTGCAATAGAGTGGAGTTTCTTGGAAATTTCTTACATGAAACAGCTGACCAAGGACATTTGGGGAAAAAACAAAGTGTGGAGAGGAAACTCATGTTCATGGAAAATGGGATGACCTGGGTATTTTACCCGGGCCCACAAAAATAATTCTCCCTAAATACAGTAAAAAAAAAAAAAAAGAGGGAAAAAAACTAGGCTTACAACCAAAAGGTCATTTTACCCTTATTATAACATTTATTATAGTCCCACCAAGTCACCAAGGCAACACATATATTCCACCCCCCACCCCACCCCTAAAGAAATTGATTACTAAAAATCACCTACAAATTTAAGATTTATTTTTTTAATTTTTAATATTTTAATTTAATCATACAAACTACGTTGTAATAATGTGTGAAATTACTTATTAAATATTATATAATAAAGACATAATAATAAATTCATCTAAACTATCTTCCTCATTTCATTTTTTTTCTCAACTAAAAAAAAAATTATATTTATTTTTCATCTTTTCACTTTTCCCCTCGTTTTAACAAACACATAAGGTAGAAAATTAAAACATTTTTTATTCTCCTAATATTTTTCTGCCCTTTACTTTTTTGCCCTCTCAACCAAAGAGAACCTAAAGTTAAATCAATATTGATATTTCTCTATAGCCCTTTTTTGAATTATATTGAAAAAAATTGCAGTTTTTTTAATGTGATTGATTATGTTCAGAAGTATATGGAGGGAAAAAAAGGGCTAAAATTTAAGATTTTAAAATTTATTATTTTGACATATTTGATCCCTTGTTTAAAAAAAATAAAAAATAAAAATTTAAGATCATGTAAGTTACATATGAGGCAATTTTAGGACATACAAAATGGTCACCAAAATCTCCCCTTAAAAATAGTGTGGATATATGATGGTGTTCACAAGAACATGTAGTGCTTCAACACTATTGAGAGCATAATCTCACTCACCCCAACCTAAATTGCATAATTTCATATTTAATGGTTATAGTGGCTTTACTTCACATAAAGTTTCATAATAAAATACTCCAAATCTGCTTCAAATAGCTAAGGCCTGCTTTTATCATATCGTTGAAAACCCAATCTTGAACAAATATTTTACTCCATGTTAGAAGCGTGACTTGATCTCAAAATAAACTAGTGGTGAACCTGATTAGTTTTAGTCAGAATTTAGAGAAAAATCCAATGAAGTGCAGGTTGGGGTTATGGGATATGGTACTTCTTAGTTATGATAACCAAAGCTGCGATAGTTAATAATGCCAAACAGTGTATATTGGACAGATATGTGGATTAAGATGGCATGGATTATAGCTCATGCGTTGCGTTTGCCTTAGTTAAAGAGGCATCAGAGTGTCGAGGTGAGATCTACTAGTTGTTAAACACAAAATTAAAGACATAGAAAGAGATATTTGTTTAAATTCATTAATTTTCTAATAAGAAAATTAATTATTATTTATTTATGATAATATTAAAATATAGATAGACAATTGAAGAAAATAAAATCAATTATTATTTACTCAATTCTCATGACATATTTGTTATTAGCACTTGTTAATTTCATCGTCAGATTATCTCTTTTATCATTTATCTTTTGTCACATAATTTAGTTTTAGGCCACCATGCCATAAAATTAATATTTTGCTTGATTTGATGAAATAAATGTGGTTAATAATCTTGTGTCCATCAAATAATTAATTAAATATTAAGATTGCTTTTATTTACTTAGTAGAGACCAGTACACATATCAAGTGTGCATGGGCGTCTCACACCTTCCCATGATATAATTTGACTCTGAACTTATTCATAGTGGATGTAGACCAGTTTTTTATCCATGGAGATATTTATTTATTTATTTTAAAGGTTTTTCTTTCTTGTTTTATTTTCCCTTTAAAATGTATAAAATAAGTGGCAACTCCTCAAATTTTTTAAAATCCATGATTTTCCAATAAAACCTTAAATTAAACCTTATTTTTCTATGAAAACCTTCAAAACCTTCATTATAGCAGTAAAACTGCTGTTATTATACCAGATTTCTTTGCAGCTAAAGCTAAACTTGAGATCAAATCACTAAACATAGGATCATTAATAAAATATAAAATTCTTTCTATATATATGTTAATAGGCTGTAATTCACAATTTTCACCAAGAAACACTTAGCTGAGTACTCATAAGTGTGTCAACACTCAACAATGAAATCCAAGCTATACATCATCAACATTAGCCATGCATGTAAAAGCAAAGCAAATAACATAGTAGAGAATGCATGCAAGAAGAAAGACATAACTAATGTTAATTTTTTCTCCACATTCCATATTAATCAGCTACTAAGGAATTTTTAAACCTTGAGCATGATAGTAATAACCTAGCAGGAGTACCATATATTAAATACTGACAGGTTATTTTGACCCCTTAAACAACCAGATTGCGTAGCCTAGATTAATTAGCCAAGTTGTTACTTAGTCAAATTATGCAATTCTAGGTTAAAGCAATCAAACAATCATATCAAGAATAATAATGCAGCGGAAAATAAATGAACACAAGATATGATCACCCAGGAAACCACACGGTAAAAACCTGGGGAGGATTTGACCCACCGATCCTCAAGGCATAACAGAATTCACTATGAAAGAATTGAAGTTCTTACAAAAGGACTACAAGCTCCCCGCTCGACTTCCTAATGCTACCCACCAGTAGAACTTCCTGACACGACCACGCGCAGGCTCCGAATCCATGGACTACTTCTTTCTTGAATTCCTCAATCAGTTACAAGCTCCCCGCTTGCTTTTCTTTTAAGTTCAAATTGTAGCAACCTTGTTGATCATCAAGATATTGACAACCCTAAGTTTATGTGAAGGAAAGCTCCTCAAAGATCTCACAAGAGATTCACATAAACCGCAAATATGAGCAACAAAGACTTAGAGAGGTTTGGGTACAAAACCCTAAAAATAAAAGGAGGCACAAGAAGCACTCTAATCTCTCATCCAAAAAGTCCCAAAAACGTTCTAGGGTTTTCCTTATATATAGGAGTGTTTTACTTGATCCCCAAGACGTTTAAATAGAGTTTGGGCTGAACTGGAACTCTGCAGAAAAATAAATCTGTACATGGTTCGATCGATCGAGTCTAATTTTCGATCGATCGAGCCTTACAGATTTAGTCCAATAAATCTGCAATCACTCGATTCCAGTTTTACAATAATTAATCAACTTTGAGCAAGCCTAAATAAGACTTAACATATTGTTTTGATCATGGTTTGCCAATATTACACATTAGAGTTCTAAATACAAAAAATCCTAAATCTTTAGAACCTAACAAATACCTAAACCTTGAACATGAAATTAATAATCTACAGGGAGTACCAACAATTAAGTACTTTGGAAACTATCCAAAACCTTGAAAATAATATTTAAAAAAGTACCTAAATCTAGAAGTCAAAAGTGTTCATTTCGAGGATTTAGCCTAATTAATATCTGGGAGGAAACAAGGTTTTTAAGTGTAAAATGAGATCACAAAATATAGCCTTTACACCCAAAACTATATATATCTTCTATGGTGTTCACTGAGTACAAATAACTGAAGTTTGTTATTTTGGATTGCAGTAACTACGGAATTAATAATTAAGGGTTTGGAAAATTTTGAAGTAGCTATGCATATGTTCACCACTAAACATGTGGCAAGATGAAAATTTTGCGTTGTCAAATATTCACCTTTGTTAATCTTCCAAACCTTAGACCTCTCACAAGTATTCATGAGCCAGTAGATATCACATGCTAGAAAACCATTGCAATGACAACATAGATTCTGTACCAAAATCTCTAGCAAGTTTTGAGAGAGACATCTATGACTTAAGAGAAAGACTGATTCAAACACTGTGCACAGATGAGACACAAGCTAATTTAATGGCTAAATCAATGTCTTTCATTGTTGCTTTGACATCATCATCTTTTTCGTCACATTCAATCTTTGACATCTTACCGGGAAAAGGTGTTTTAAGCTAAAGGAATCCCTTTTCCAATGAAAGTATACCAAAGGGTAGTCTAGCTGAACCATTAGCCCTGACAAAATTTATGCTGAACATAGTTGAAGAAATGACAATAGAAATATCTTATTCCATGGACCATGGTTTGTTGAAGTCCTCTGGACCATTTGGACTAGAATTTGTAATAATCTACTCATTGAGGTTCAACATCCCTTGACCTTTTTCTTTTTTTATAAGTTCCAACATCCCTTGATAGAATGATAATAGCCAAAATAGGCATGAACTTTTTTCCCATTTTAGATAATGTAGAGAACCTTTCTAAAGAAGAGCCCTTTAGAATCGCCTCTAACCATTAAAACCTATGGGCAACTAACCCCACCCTCCATAGTAGTTGGCAGGTAATTTGGGGGCATTAACCCTTGATGGGATAAGCAGTTTAAGCTCAAGCCCAGGAGTAGAATAGGCATGAAATTCTTGCAAAAGGATCTTATTAAAAAAAAATTATCATTGATTAATGTAATAAACGTATATTAAAAAAGTTAAGGGTTTAGGATCTATGTTTTAATTTGACTGATTAAATTATACCATGATAGGTTAGTTAAAAAGAAGTTTCTTGTTATCCTTGGCAAACCAAACTAATTCAAGTCATATTTAAAACGCCAATCACAAAGTACAAGAGGACAAAATTAGTGTGCACCTCGCTTTTGAGCTACCTTGATGATGTGAAGGGCAAGTGTTGTCTTCCCAGATGCCTCGCCCATAAATTTCAACAATTCTTCCCTGCAAAGTGCAGAGGAAATCTCTCACCACAGCTGTGATGACACTACTCCATAATCCTTTTATATGTAACTAAACTTACACTTGAGAAAAAATCATTATCATACCTTCATCAAGAAGTAACTAGTCCATAAGTGGTACATTTTGAGGCTCTTTTTATATGTTAACAGACAGCAGTTCCTAATTTTCATGTAACAACACTCATCAGCTGCGTATCATGAGAATGGCAACAAGGAAGTGCTAAGCCTTATGCAAATGCGCAAAAGCAATGCAAATAATGTGATTAAAGCATAACATGCAAAGACCCCTCTTTCAATTAATAAATTAATAGTTAAGAGACTCAAAATAAAATGGTAGACCATGCAAGCAATGCTATTTTTTTCTCCACATCCCACGTCAAACAGCTACTAATGAATTCCTAAAAGTTGAGCACAATGTTAAGAACCTACAGGTAGTACCATATATTACGAACTAAAATATTTACTCAAAACCTTGAACACACCAGTAACAAGTACCCCAATCTAGAAGTCAAAAGAGTTCACTACTTGAACACGATGTTAAGGTCTGAGAGGAATACTTTTTTTCTTTATTGGATAAGTAGAATTACAGGGCGTACTAAAGATTCCATCATAGTTTCAGATTTGGGCCCTAGATAATTTGTTTAAGCATAAGATGAAATCCCTGGTTATTAAAATAATATTAAACAAAAAAATAAAAAACCCATAGACTATCTTCACTCTCAAAAATTGAAGGGAACTTATCTGTCTCTCTTTTTTTTTTTTTTAGTGGATTTAGCCTCTCTAAGAAGAAACAAGAATTCCTCCTCCCTGATGTTGCTCTCTCCTTTTATTGACTGCTGCAGGGCAAGTTAGTGCCACCCTCATCAGCAGGGTCTTCTTCATACACAAATCTGAGACACATTGTTGAGATCGTTCGTTGTTCATTTTCTCCCTTACCTTCTGCACTCAACTCACCATGTTTACGCCCTTGCAACTACTAGCCTCCTTCCACTTATCAATGTCACATATTCTTCCTGTCTTTCTTCTTTCCATTATTACCAACACAAACTCTAGCATTCCAGCAATAAAATCCCTTATTCTCTCTTTAGTTTCAATCAATATCGGAAAAATTCTGGCTTCCCTTTGTAATTTATAGTTTCCTCTTTACTTTAAAAAAAAATTTTTTTTTTTACTATAATTACAGTACCTATAGATGGGCCTTTGTTTCTTCTTTCACATGTAAATTAAGCAAAGAGAAAGCAAGAACTCTATATATTATTTTTAATCTTTTCAATTTCATATTCATGCAAACATGCATTGGAGTCATTGTAAAACACCCAAAAACGAAAAAGAAGGAAACTTTGCAAAATCTAGGAACCCAGTTCAGAAAAATTAAGGTCAAGCACAAAGGCATTGAAATCAAACAAACCCCAAAACTTCAGCAGTAACAAAATCCAAGAAAATTACAATGTCCCAGAAAGTTTACCGCAACAAACTGTGAAATAAAATTGGAGAGAAAGAGAGAGAGATACCTGGTGGAGAGAACAGAGTAGAGTGGAAAGGCGAGGTCTTCTGCTGAAGGCATTGAGACAAAGATGGTTCATTAGTGAAGGTGTAAAGAAACCCATTTTTGTAAGGAATTCCTGTAAAGATTTTGCCTTTTAGGGTTTAAGGTAAAGATTTTGGCTTTGGGGTTTAACGTAGAGAAAGTGAGAAACTTTCAGTTTTCTGATAATTTCACTGTGTGTTTTGTATTTGAGTATTTCTGTTATTGCCGTCATTGTTGTGATGTTTGAAAGTATTTCTTCATGCTATTCCTTTGTCCTTACAAGTGTTCATTGGCCCAAGACCAAGATGAACGAGCAGGGGAATGGGCAAACTAAGTGTGTAATGGGCAAGTATGTAGTAAGTTAGGCAACGTTTGGAAGAATAATGGAAAGTAGCATCTCGAGTTTCTAAAACTCGAGATCCACATTAAAA
This sequence comes from Quercus ilex subsp. ballota, assembly GCA_032727855.1. Lineage (NCBI taxonomy): Eukaryota > Viridiplantae > Streptophyta > Magnoliopsida > Fagales > Fagaceae > Quercus > Quercus ilex. The sequence continues at coordinate 14,071,546 of CM064914.1, read as the reverse complement.
ATCGAGTCTCAAAGACTCATTTTTCAAAAATCGAGTCTTTAAGACTCGATTTCTTTAGAGAAAACCGTGTTCCAACTTAAGCGCGTATTTGACGAAAGATTTGAAGGAACTCAAGTCTATAAGACTCGAGTTCCACTGGGCAAACTAATAAAAACATCACACGCTTAACACCCAACCCGTATAACACAAGTGCTCACAGATAGCTCCTCTACACAGCCTTCTCACCCAAAAACAGAGCATCCTCACTAAGTCTCTCAGCCTCACTAACTCTCACCCTTACTAACTCTCACTCACCCATAACTCTCACACCACATTGCCTCTCACTCTCACTCACCACATTGCCTCTTTCACTTCTCTTCCCTCTCATCAAATTCATATCTCAGGTAAGGGTTTGCATAATTTGATTGTCATTGTAGTTGGGTATTAGTTGTCTATGGGTGTGGGTTAAAGAGTTTGACTATTTATTTTGTAGATAGTTGACATAACTTAGTTAATTTTCCAATATTGTGAATTATAGAACTTTGTTTTGTTAGTCTTAATTTTTTGAGTATTTATTTGCCCATTTTGTTTTCAAAATTTTATTCATCATTTCTAGGCTTTTATTTTTATCATGATCTTACAAGTTTTTTTGACTTTATTCATCATTATTTTCGGTATGAAATGGGTAGTGAATGAATGCAATGAATGGGTATCATAATCAAACTCCGGAAAGTAATTCTTAAAATGCACTGGCCTATAATACATGATTGTATAAGGAATTGATCATTATAAAAATAAAAATAAAAAGTATAAGAATTGGTCATTTTGGAAACAATTTGGTATCTGGTAATGACATTTAAGCCTTAAGGATATGGAATACTCTGGTTTTGTTAATTTAATATGTTTTGTTAATGCTACATCATCTTTGTAAAGTCTTGTTCTATGTATTCTTTAAATATATATATATATATATATATTTTCCTTACCTTTTATTTTTTAGGGTTGCTCCAGTAGATATGTTTCAAATTTTGGTCTGAAGCCAAACTTAGAACCATGGGTACTAGAAGTTACATAATGGCTATAAAACTAGTAATTACCTATGAAAATTCTGGCTTAAATATGTTCATCCTTAAGACCACATTACTTTTTTTCCCCCACTTTACGACTATGTGATTTAATTAACACAGTAACTTGACTTGAACAGGTTCACAATGCCTAAAATTGATATAATCCTATACCATGGTGGTCCGCTTAAGAATGCCAATGCGAACAAGGGATTGCCATTTGAAGGGCTGGGTATAAAGACCTATTATACTCAAATTGATCGTAGGTTGAAGACCCTTGACGAATTGAAGAAGATTGTCATGGAAGAGTTGTGTGAGAATCCTGTTGTGCACAACATACAAATTACTTATCATATGCCAAATGAAATCTTGAAGTATCGGATTAATTACAAGTATATGGCGATAGATACAGACAAACATGTAAAGATCATGTTTGACAAGTTGGAGAGAATAGCTGAAGTAACTAACATTGAGTTGTACATACAGTTGGAGCCGCGTGCAGTTTGGCAAGAGGATATCCAACAAACAACCACAAGCTTACAGGTTACGGTTCCGGATGCTCAATATGAGTATTCTACACATGTAGAGGATGATGATGTTCATGCTGATGGTGGTGATGATGATGATGATGATGACGACGACGACGACGACTATGTTGATGAGACTACTACCATTAACAATGATGATGACGATGATGATGACGACTATGTTGATGAGAATATTGCCATTAACGATGAATATTTTGCCGAAAGAGATGAGTATGAAGACATGATTGGCAGAGTGGACTTTGGGGACTTTGAGAGGGACATTGATGACGATGAGACATTGGATGGTAGTGAAACTTATGCAGACAATGTTATTAGTGTCCAAAACATTGCGAATACAATCCCTGCCTATGCACCTCCTGCATTGTCAATCTCTGCAAATACTTGGGAAAATATGGTTGATCCTTCACATATTGAGATGCCATTTGTGTCTACTTGGAGAGAGGGGATGAATTTGTGCAAAGGGTTGACTTTTGCCAATAAAGAGGAGGTGAAGCGCATTTTAACAAATTGTGCCCTCAAGGAAAACAAACATTTTATGATCACTAGGTCGACGACGAAAAAACTTTAAAAACTTTGTGCGAAATGCGTGCATGAGTCATGCAAGTGGTATGTATGTGCAGTTATGAAGCCCAATCTCCACCAACTATGGATGGTCACTGTGTATGTGGGTCCTCATACGTGTGTACCGATTGGGGTGCGAAATGACGGTAGAATGATGAGTTGTAATTTTATTGCATCAGACATCCATCAGAAGTTATGTAAGGATCACACTACCCTAGTTAAGCATCTCAGATCTATGATAGAGACGAAATATAATGGCTATAAGCCTTCTTACTACAAGGTATAGGATGCAAAACAAAAGGTGATTGCGAAGATGTTTGGGAATTGAGAAGAGTCTTACCAAAGGTTGCAAAAGTTACCAATGGCATATATTGATCAGGACCCAACTACCCAAGTGTTCTATCGTATCACACCCACCGATGAAGATGACATCGTATTGTTGTATTATGTGTTTTGGTCTTTCGGTCCATGCATATCAGGATTCAAATACTACAAGCCGGTTATCAGTATTGATGGGACCCATCTGTATGGTAAATATCAGGGAAAGTTGTTGGTTGCAATGGCAACTGACGCTAACAACAAGGTATTCCCTCTCGTCTTTGTTGTTGTGGATTATGAGTCAGGGTCCTGTTGGAGGTGGTTTTTACAGTGCCTCAGAGAAGCGATTGGCCACGTGATACCTGATGAAGGCATTTGCATAATTTCTGACCGACATCTTGGTATCAAAAACGCCATTGCAAACTGGCCTAGAAGGGATGATGGAAGAACACGGGTATTTCATAGATATTGCCTTCGACATGTTGCTAGCAACTTTAACACCCATTTTTAGAATTCAACTATAAAGTCAGTGGCGTTGAAAGCGGGATATGCTAGTCAGGTAGTTAAATTTGATACCATTATGGAGTTCATTAAGAAGGTGGAATTTGAGGCCATTAGGAATAAGAAGAAGGTGACGGGGAAGGATGGCAAGGAAAAGAATCAAGATTATCTTCCATACACATACCTAATGAGCGAGTCTATGGATATGTGGACCCAGTCACATGATGGTGGGAGATGTTTTGGGGCAATGACAACCAATATATCAGAGTGCTTTAATGGTGTATTGAAAGGTGCATGGGCCCTTCCTATTGCCGCGTTGGTTGAGTTCACTTGGAACAATTTTGTTCAATATTTCCCAAAGAATACCATTTTGAGTTCTCAGAGGGTAAGAAATGGAGTGCATATGCCTTATCCACGTGGGATGGAAATAAGAGTAGATCTGAGAAACACTATCTCAAGCCATTTAGCAATGAAAAACTGATATTTCAAGTAGTTACCCAACTCAACACGTGTAGCGCAGGAGGGGGAAACCACAGTTATGAAGTTCGGTTACAGGTTTGAACAATGCCATTAACACTTAAGACCATGAATTTATGGGTCCTAAGTCACAGTCATTGTGGAGGGATCCTATTGGGCCAAAGTGGTTACCTAATTCAGCATTGTTGTGGGCCAAAGGTCGACTAGTGAAGTCAAGAATAAGGAATGAGATGGATGGAGTGAGGAATAAGGATCGAGAACCAGGATGGCGGAGGGAGGACGCAGATTTGATAGATAGTCAACCCAAGTAGACATGTGGACTGTGTCATGCTTTCGGGCATAACCGCAGAAAATGTCCGCAATCCCGTGACGCTTCCACAAGCGGTCATGTTTCACACTAGGTAGGTAGATGGCAAAAAGTTATGCATCGGTTAAATAATTGTTGGTCATTCGATGTTTACCTAATGTTTACTATCTTGTCTCCTAACGTGATTACTCTACGTTTTTCAGGCATGCTTTCATGGATGACATTTTTGTCGTGCAGACCGCCGATCTTAGGAAAAGTGACTACGTTGTATTGGCTCTATGTGAACTTTTTGGTTGTTGTTGAATGTACTTATAATTCTCTATCCAATGTACCTCTGTGAAGATTATGATTTGAGTAGTATCGTTAGAACTGCAAATTAAGCATGGTTGGGCATGTTTAGAATGTTGATATATTGAGCAGCAGCTTTTGCTGCGATGTAAGAACATTTGCATTGTAAAACTATGTTTATGCAGAGAGCGTAACAGTTTCTATAATTTGGTGCCTATTGAAAACGTATTTTGATGTAATTTAATTTAAGTGCATTTATAGTTTCTGTTTTGCCTGCATGTCCAGGAAAAAAATAAAAAAAATTTCTGAGTTTCTGTTATTGAGCAGTTTTGCATGTCCAGAGGGGGAAAAAAAATTTCCCAGTGGAACTTGAGTCTATAAAACTCGAGTTCCACTGGGAAAAATAGAGCACCCCTCTCAGCCTAAATAGAGCATTCAGGACATTTGAGCTGGAGTTCTTCATTGGAACTCGAGTTTTATAGACTCGAGTTCAGAATCTCGAGTTTCAAACACTCGAGTTCTTTTTTTTTTTGTGATTTTTTATTTTTTAAAAATGTCACATTTTTTTTTTCTTTTGTACAAATGAGATTTTTTTTTTTTGGTAAGTATTATGAACATGAAGGATTAAATCACATCTGGCTAAAGTTATTGATCTTGTTATTTGTAAAAAACTACTAAAATTGTTCAAGAAGAAGCTTATTTTTCTCTTAAAAAAAAAAAGAAAAGAAAAGAAAATAAGAAGCTTATCTAGCCTTTAAAATTTAGGCGCGTACAAAAAGTTAATCTGATTTTGATTTAATTATAATTATAGTATATGTATGTGCTATAGAGCATAGAGAGAAAAAGACATAACATAATTATATAATATTTTTTAAGTATTAGAAAAAGCTTATTCTTTTTTCATGAAAAAGCTTATTTTTATAATTCTATATATCCATTTATTTTAAATTATTTGTTATTCTTCTATTGATCCAATTTTACTATCAATTTTCGTATTCTAATATTATATTCTTTCTCCATTTATTGAAAGAAATATGGTTCGAAAGAAAAATCGATTTTGGGAGTATATTGAAGAGCTAAATAGTCATTTCAAATGTAAGTTTTGTGAATGTAATTTTGCTGGGGTGCTACAAGGATTAAAGCACACTTAGCTGGAGTTAAAGGTCACGATATTGGTATTTGTAAAAAAAGTAACTACAAAAGTCCAAGAAGAAGCTTCTCTAAATATGTGACTGACCCTGATTAGTGTTTTGAGGATCCATAGCTAATCCCAATGTTTTTTTAGTCAAGTTGCATCATTTTAAGTTAAAGCTTAGTTGTCAAGTGTCACAACAATGACAATCAAAATATAACAACAACAACAACAACAAGAAAAAGTCAAAATATTGCAACTTCAATCGCATTATATGGGTTTAAAAGTATGATATAACTTAGATTTTGAAATCCATAAACCCAAACTACACACATAGTTAATAAAACTACAGAAAAGATAAATTTTCAGAACTCAAAATCCATCATATTTCTTAAAAACCAATTGAATTCTTGAGAATTTACTATGACATATATCTCACATGCACCATCTAGAACACAAAGTAATTTGCTGCATGCATCTTTAACAAACCTCTTTTTCAATGTTCACTAATTTTGCGTTTTTTAACCCTCGTGTAATGTTTGGGCGGGGGAGGAGGCTGCGGGGCATCATCCTTAGGCTCATCATCATGCTGCAAAGACATTAGATGCATACAATCAATATTCGGTGTAATTGTAAAGAATAAAGTGAATTGCAAAATAGGCATATACAGGGAAATTAATGTTATCATACCATAGAGCTGCTTTTGTGTCCTATTTTGTGTCCACTTGTCCCACAAGTGGGTGCTCTTCTTGCACGTTGCGGTCTACCTCATGGGGGTGAGGGCTGACGAGGGGGATGCTCGTCCGGTACATCAATATCTGGATATGGAGTGTTAGTCCCAACCCGAAGGTCCTAAAAGGTCGGATGAGGATGAGGTAGGTGGGTAATGATGCTCTGTGTAGAGGCCAAGAGTGGGGATCATTGTCATGGGTTCAGTACGAGGTGGGTCTATGGGCAAAGTGGGTGCACTAGAGCTAGTGGGTGGGTATGAGGGTGTCTCAGGGTGCAATGGAGGGGTCAACTGGGAAAGAATACCGAGATCGAAACTGGGCTGCGAAGGTGGGGTGGGTGAAGGGACCTCGGGCTGAGGAGATGCATCTACCATGGGTGGAGGGACCTCAGATTGAGGTGATGCATTTAGGATGGGTGGAAGGACCTCAGGCTGGGGAGATACATCTACAATGGGTGGAAGGACCTCGGATTGAGGAGATACATCTGGGATGGGTGGAGGGACCTCAGGGTGGGGAGATGCATGCAGGATGGGTGCAGGTATCTCATGAGTACTTACATCCTGAGGCATTGTTGCACGCCGACCACAGCCCGTAGCTGTACTTGTGCTTGGGCTTGCTGTAGCAGGCCGACCACGGCCCCTAGTTGCTGTTGGGCTTGGGCTTGCTGTAGCAGGCCGACCACGGCCCCTAGCTGTGCTTGTGCTTGGGCTTGGGCTTCCTGTAGCAAGCCAACCACGGCCCCTAGCTGCGCTTGTGCTTGGGCTTGCAGTATCACACCGACCACGGGTTGGTGTAGTTACGGGTGCTGCACTTGTGCTTGGGGCTGCAGTAGTTGTTGATTCAATCTCAGTACGGTTGTTTGCCTGCCCAGTGGCTGCAGGATCACCACTAAGCCCAGCCACATTATATAGGATGCGCCGGACATGGTTGTGTTCTTGGCTATCTACAGGAAGCCAATTCAACAGCGCTAAATGATTTCAATCTGAAACAAAGAAAGAACCAGTACAATCAGGATTTTCCACATTTATGTAACAATTATAGAATGGATAATATAGTACTTATTAATCTACTTAAATACTCATCTAAACTAAGAACTGAAAGTTTTATTATGATACTATATGCAACAGAAACCCTTTTTAATTGGATGTCAGTTAGATCAAACCAAATTTGTTGAAAAAAGAAATCAATTGATTCTACGTTCATACATGTACTAAAGAAAAAACAAAGCAAGCAATAAAATATAATTAGAACACATTACCATCATACCTAATTTAGCGTTGTTGCTGTCGACATACTTTCGAGTGACCAGACGATACCATTGGTAATAGTCATGATCACGGGCCATCTCACTAGTCTGAGGAGGTGCATGGCAAAGTCGTTGTTCTCTGCTATTCCATGTAATGATATATGGTTCATGCTCCTCCCTCCAATTCTTTTCCACCTTCCCACGCAAGTCTATTTTGTGTAGCCTTTCATCGTACACAACACGGTCAGGCCACTCCTGTGCCAACCCAAACTGTCGAAGGACACGGTCCGGGTGGTGTATCTCCACTATGCAAAAACACACAAGCGGCACCCTTGCTATCCACGTACCCCTCCTTGCAATGCAGAAGCCAGGAAGGAGGACAAAGTGTGCCTTGTATGGCTGCCACACAATCTACAATAGAAACAAAAATTAGATACAGGGAAAAACAAAAATTAAAACGGAAGATATGTTAAAGTATGAAGCAATCATATTCTTAAGGAAAATTAAGATAACCAAACAGAATTTTTGAATATTATTACCTGGTTCGACTGCATTATAACTAATTGCTCACGATAGTAGACCAAGGCTGTCTCGGATGGCCTACTCTTCGAGCTTGGCACCTGCACCCACCTACAGTTATGAGCGAATAACATAAGATAAGTAGCTACTTAGTTACTAAGAAGAGTACATTGCATAACACACTAAATATCAAAAAAATACTTACTTAAAGGCAAGTGGAGCATACGGCCATGGGCCATAATCACATCCAGGTGGGGGCTCTATCCTCGGGCACAAGAATGGCAACCTTGCCCATGCCCAATACTGGACCAAGGTGCACAACCCACCAATCTGTGATGCCCCTTTCTCGCTTGCCCGACACAACTCTCTGTACAACTAGGCCAGGCAACCACTGCCCCAACTATACTGTGGCGGATCACGAAGATTCCGCAGTTGCTCCAAAAACATCATATGCACCCTATCTCCCGACTTGTCCATGAAAAGTTTATCCCCTAGTAGTGCTAAAATATAGCATCGGGCATACTTGTGTATCTGAATCTCCATTGCGTCATGAGGCAGTGGTGCTACAATGGCCTTAACAAGGCGGCTGATGAGAAGTCTTTGCCCCACCAAAGTTTTGTTGACATTCACCGGAGTAAAACCAAGCAACTCCATGCAAAGAGTGTTCCAAGTTCCATCTAACACAGCAATCGGCCTAACCAAGACCTCACCGTCTATAGGAAGTCCAAAAATGACCTCTACATCTTGTAGGGTGATTGACATCTCACCATGTGGAAGATGGAACGTATGAGTTTCCGGCCGCCATTGCTCAACTTGGGCCATTATAAGGCAATTATCTATCTCTCTGGAAGGGGTCCTAAACAATCCTTCAAGCCTTAACAACTTGATAGTGTCAATCACCGGATTATCTCGCATTTGAATGTTTGCCATCTCCTTAGTGCGACCATGGCACGTAAGTGGGCCCGGGTCCTGCAAAATCAATAAAAATTATAGCAGTTGTTAGAACTAGAAATACAACTTTGAAAGAACTTGCTAACTAAAAGTCAAAGATAACGTAAAAATTAAAGCAGTTGTTAGAACTAGATATTTCACCTCACCATTCCAAATGTCCTCTGATCGATGATGTGGTTGTTGCGTCAACAATGACCCATCACGCGGACCAAGCTACAAGATCTGTGGCTCCTCATCAATCCGAGGCTCCATACTGCAAAGAGTGCTACTGTGAGATCATTAATAGTGTGGGGGCAAAGGAAGGGGCAAAGAAAATAATAGATATAATTCATCTAAAATCAATTGATTTAGGAAGCTAATTGAAGCATGTATAGATTCAATAAGGTCACTAGCTGATTCAATTGAGCATTACAAAGATCCGCAAAGAGAGTTTAAGTTCTTCACTGATTTAAACCAACTTGACAAGCTTAAACTTCTAACCAGAGAACATCTTATCTTCCAAACAATTAATTAGTGCAATTGTTCTAGTAAGTAACTGTGAGATGGAATCATAATAAATGTGCTGAAATTATAAAGCAATATTGAACTTACACTATGTTTGGAAAATTTCAATGAAAATAACTTCCTAATATGATTGCATGCTAACTTTTGAGGATTTACAGGCAACCTCCCAACTCAAAAGAAATTGTCAAGTCAAAGGAAACATCTTGGTAATAAATCAAAAGACAATTAAACAAATCGTTGAAAATATTATAAAATATTTTGGAGTGGACATGGACATTACATGAACGTGGTAATGTTAACAACAAGTTAAAATTTTATATGGTGAGTGAATGAACTTGGTAATGTTATGAATCAAAACTAAAAGAATCAATATGTACCTATATATTCATTCATGTACATGTTCATTTAAAATTTTGACTCTTTGTTAATAAGTTATGCAGAGTTTTCCTAGCATGATGGAACTTTTATTTCTATGGCCTTAGTTACAATTATACTTCCTAATTCAGGACCGGTTGGTATTATCAACATTACTCAAATTCTTTGTCTTGCTAAGGAATTCTAGACATGATAGGAACTGCAAACAAAATATCCTCTTATTTCACCTATTTCTTATTCCTAAATGGCCATCCAACAACACACATAGCAAGGAATACCCATTCAACTTTTTATCGCTAAAGAAAATTAAAATTTGAATTTTTATTAAAAGCCCATAAACACAATCTTGATTCTTGAATGACAAACAAAATAAAGAAAACTCCTTTATCCATTTATTCTCAATCCCACCAAAAAAAAAAAAAAAAAAAACGAAATTCTTATTTCAATGACATCTATGTCTACAAATATAAAGCAATTTTAAACATAACCCAAATGGGCATGTATCAAAAGCAACTGAAAACCCAAGTAAATCCACAACCCAGAAACAAAAACAACAGCAGCAACAATGTGTAACCCACCATGCAAAAAGCCTAAATCTATAAAATAAATTCAGCAAAAGAGGAATGGAGAACTGTTACCTAGCAAGCAAGATGAAGAACGAAGAAAGAAGAAATTGAGATGAAGAACGAAGACAATAAACAAAGCAGAAGAGAGCCCGTGGAGACTGAGAGCACAGGGTAGCTGATTTGGGAGTGAGAGTGAGTGATTTTGAAAGTTTAGAGTGAGTGAGTTTGAGAGTGTGGAGCGTCTAAGAGTGAGAGTGAGAGAGTGTGGAGTCTGAGAGTAAGAGTGTGGTTTTAAGCAGTCAAAAACGTGTTTTAATATTAAACAGAAAGCGAGTTTTAAAAACTCGAATTCATAAAGCGAGTTTTTGAAACTCGATATCTACGTGGAAAACTTTGTCCACATCAGTATATGGAAACCCCCAAAAACAAGTTTTAAAAACTTGAGATCTATTTAAATCTCGAGTTTTAGAAACTCGAGATGCTAGTATTATATATTCTTTCGTAACCGGACAACTAACGAAATTCTTAGCATATTACAGTTATTTAGAAAGGGTGTTCATGAACAGGCCATTATGGGTTTGATCTATTTGTTATATGATGTGCATGAAATATATACAATAAAGTACTCACATATCAACATATTTAGCCTTACTTTTATGTTATTTTGTGACTGATTATATAATATCTTTGTGTTGCAGGTAATAAGGGTTTTACATGCAAAGTGGGGTTAGGCCAATTGAATCAAGCCAACTTACATCCAGCCAGGCATGAATTCAAGAGAAGGCCAATTTAATTGGAGCAAGGAATCAAAGGAAATTTGCACTAAATCCAAGTCCAATTCGGATTAGGATTCCAGCCTGCATATCAGTTAGTATTTTTAGCATAACTTTCAGCTTAGATGTCCAATAGAGATGATTCAAGTTGGGCTGGAAAGTTAACTTAAAGGGCTACAACTTTGTAGTTTACTAAAAGTCCGAATTCTGATGTTAAATGGGCCAAAATAGTCGGATAAATGAAGCCTAAAAATCTGGGATTTTCTCCAAACGGGAATTCAACTTGTAATAGGATTCCTTGACCTATTTAAAGGCTTTTTAGGGCAAAATTCAGGAGGTGGAGGCTAGTGCTAGGGCTGAGGGCTGAATGTATAGAGAGTGCGGCTACTTCTTTGGTTTTCTTCCATGACAGTTAGTTTTATTTTATTTGTTTAGTTTAATGTTTAGTATTTTATTTTTGTGTTTTCTTTCAATTACTATAAGTAGCTAAATTTATAATTAGGGTTGAGGATGAAACCTTGTTAAGGAATATCAGTAATATTTATGTGATTTGATTTATCCCACAATAGTTGTTCTTTAATGATTTAAATTGTTCTTGCTTCATAACAATTGACTAAGATGAGATTCTAGATATGAGTTCAATCATGTTTTTCTCATGATTTAGGATTTATCTTAATTAATTGATTGCTTGGTTTATTAATTCTTGATTATAAAATTGGATATCGTTTGTGATATGTCTGTCAATGGATACAAGTTATGATTTGATTTTTAGAATTGGATATATCTTGTGATTTGTTTGGCTACGGATACAATTGATGATTTGGTTTTATACTTAAGAAGCGAATAAGAACATGCTTTTGATTTAAACAAGGATTTTAATGATAATATTTTCCATGATAGCAAGATTGATTTCTAGATTATCATGTAGTGAGTTGGGAAAAAATAATGATCATAAATATATGTTGATATGACTTACAAGGCGGATTCCAAAACCTTAATTCCTTTCCCTTGATTGTTTACATCTTTTTATTGCTTTATATCTTTTGTTTAGTTTAACTATTTGCTTAATTTTATTATTTGCTTAGTTTATTTAATTTCAAAACAACCAATTTTTATTAAACTAGATTAGGATTAATTTGGTTAAGATTTGATTTAATTTTCCTACGTTCATTTAAGTCTCTGTGGGTTCGACCTCGTTCTTGTCAAACTATACTTCGGTACGGTTCGTACACTTACGAGTACTTTAAAATTTCACAACATTATACCTTTTTGTCTTAATTATAAATTTATATTCTGCACAAGTGTATTTCAAACCATAATCTAACAAATCTTACCAATGTCTTCGGTTGATAAATTGGGTTGAGTTGGGTTAGGTTTATAGTTCTCATCACAAATTTATAATTGATATTACTCAAATAATTGATTAGCATATTCAAATATTACATTTGTTCTTCTTTTTTTTTGTTGTTGAGAAAATTACATTTGTTCTTTATGATTGTTAAATGTTACCCTAGTACATTATAAAGAATTAAAAATCTATACTATATATAAGAGGTTGGACTTTTATGTGGTTCAAAAATACCCTCATTAATGAAGGGTAACTTCATTTAAAAATATGATCATAAATGTCAAATAACAAATTTCATTTTAAATTCAAAAAGAGAATTCCTGAAATTTAGGATTTGTTTCCCTTCACGTTCAAAAAAGAAATTGTAATTACAACTTATCTCTAGAGTTTATCATTTTTATTTGTTTGAAAAAAAATATATATATTTCTAAATTATAATCGATACAAATTATTAACCATTTACCCAAAAAAATAGAAAGAGTTTAGAAGCTAGTAGGATATAAGAATATAGTATTATTCTATTGCATAGCATGATATAAATAATTTGGTGTTTATTGTTATATCTTTTTTTTTTTTTTTTTTACTTTTTTTTTTCCTTCTCATCTAATTTTATTTGACATTTAAATTCAACCACATCCTCCATATCATTAAATTATTTATATTTTCTCTCCTCTTTTTATTTTTAATCACATATTCTAGGAGGGAATGTGAGAGAAAATAGAAAATTATATAAATATAAGATAAGTAGAAGAATACTATAAAAAAAAAAAGTATAATTGTAAACAAAAAATTATCCAAGCTACGCTACATAATAGAATAACATTATATTTGTAGAGTCAAAGAATTTGGCAACTGTGGCCCACTTTATATTAAGTCCAAGGCCCACGCCGAGTAGGAAGAAATGTTCGAGGACAAAAGAAACAAGTCCGAGGTGCCCTAAAATATTGCTGAAGACAATTCTGTCCCTGGCCAACCAAGATCACGGAAGGGAAGAGTGGCATGCCATTAAAGGCAGCCTCCCAGAGCATCCCAAGGAAAATGACAGGTACGATGGGTCAGCCATGGGAGCATAGTGGAGGAGTAATTGTTAGGTTCTAAAAATTTAGGAATTTATGTAATTAGAACTCTAATGTGTAATATTGGCAAACCTTGATCAAAACAATATGTTTAGTCTTGTTTAGGCTTACTCAAAGTTGATTAATTATTGTAAAATTGGAATCGAGAGGCTGCAGATGCATTGGTGCATTTCGGCCTAGCTCGATCGATCGAAGGATAGACTCGATCAATCGAATCTCGGCCAGAATACTTTTTGCAGAATTTTCCAACTTAGCCCTAACTCATTAAATGTTTAGGGTTTTATGTTTTTGCCCTAGGTATATAAGGCAAAATCCTAACCACGTTTTTAGAGTTACTCCTGTTGTATTTTTGCTCATACATTGCTGTTTTGTGTAAATCTCTTGTGAGATCTAGAGGAGCTTTCCTTTACACAAAACTTAGGGTTTTCAAGGTAGAGATTACTTCAATATCTTGATGATCAACTCGGTTACTGCCATTGGAGCTTAAAGAATAACAAGCGTGGGTGCTTATAGCTGATTGGAGAATCCAAGAAAGAAGGAGTCCGTAGATTCGGAGCTTGCACGTGGTCGTGTCAGTAAGTTCTACTGGTGGGTAGCATTAGGAAGTCAAGTGGGGAGCTTGTAAGTTCTTTTATATGAACTTCGATTCTTTCATAGTGGATTCAGGTTTACCTTGAGGATAGCTAGGTCAAATCCTCCCCAGGTTTTTACCGTGTGGTTTCCTGGGTCATCATATCATTGTGTTATTTATTTTTCCGCTGCTTTATATATTTGATATGATTGTTTGATTGTGTTTAACCTAGATTTGCATAATTTGACTAAGTTAATCACTTGGCTAATAAACTAGGTTAATCCAATTATTGTTTTAAGGGGTCTAAATTTCTATCAAGTGGTATCAGAGCGGGTAGCTCTTTTCTTGTAGATCTTTTGATCTCTGAACTGATCCTTGACCCCTGTTGTCATGGAACATGGTCACTCTCTTGTTGTTCCTCCTCACTTTGATGGGAATAACTATGCTTATTGGAAAGTAAAGATGAAAGCATTCCTGAAATCCATTGATGAGAGAGTTTGGAATTCCGTTGAGTACGGATGAGAGAAGCCCACTACTCCTGTGAGTGAGTGGCAAACTTCTCAAAAAGAAGTAGTTGGGTTCAATAGCAAAACTATGAATGCCATTTTTAATGCTGTTTCCATGGAGGAATTTAAGATAATCTCTAATGTTGAGGTTGCTCATACTGCTTGGAAAATCCTCCAAACTGTGCATGAAGGCACAAAGGCAGTTAAGATAAACAAACTGTAGCAATTAACTTCTACGTTTGAGAGTATTAGGATGTTTGATGATGAATCCTTTGATGAATTTTATGCCAAACTGAATGACATTGTTAATTCTGCTTTTAATTTGGGTGAAATCTATGATCAACCTAAAATTGTTAGGAAGATTCTTAGATCTTTAACTGAAGACTTTAGACCCAAAGTGACTGCCATTACTGAAAGCAAGGATGTGGACTCCATCCCAGTTGATGAACTTGTAGGATCTCTTCAGTCCTATGAGTCTGACCTACTCAAAGCAAACAAATCCAAATCAATGGCTCTTAAGTCTGTTGATGATGTTGAGGTTGGTGGATTTGATGATGAGCTCTCTGCTACAGAGATAGCTTACCTTGCCAAGAATTTTAGAAACTTTATGAGAAACACTAACAGAAGGGCAAGAAATACAAACACTGTTGAACCTAGAAACTTTAGGAAGAATGATCCCACTAAGGTTAATAACTTTGAAAAACCTAGAGAAAAAATAGGTCAATCTTCAAACAATTCTTTGGGTGCTCAGTGTTTTGGTTGTCAAGGGTATAGTCATGTTAAATCTGAATGTCCTACATTCTTGAGGACTAAGGGTAAAGCTATGGCTATAACCCTTAGTGATAATGAGGTTTCTGATTATGAGTCTGGATGTGATGAGGATGGAAACTTCATTACTTTCACTACTACAGCTTTAGTCAATGAAAGCGTGTCTGTTAAGGAGAATCCTTCTGATGGGGAGCTCTCTGAGGATGCAGATCTTTAAGAGGCCTATAATAAACTTTGCAAAGTTGCTGCAAAGGATGCTATGAATGTTGAACTTGGCCTGAAGAAAATTGATTCTCTTGAGCTTGAAAAGAAGAATTTGCTTGTTAAACTTTTTGATGCTAATGATCTTTTGAACCATGTGAAATCTGAGAACATACTTTTGCTTGATAAAGTTAAAACTTTGGAACATAATTTATCTATTGCTAGATCTGCTAGTTCTAAACTTGATCACATGCTAAATGTTTATAAGTATCATTCTGATAAATCTGGGTTAGGTTATGTTGAAAGCATCTCTGTGTCTGCTTCTAATTCCACAAACTTTGTTCCTTCATCTTCTTCTGAACCTACTGTGAGTGAGGTTATGAGTGAAACTATCAAACCACCTGTGAGTGAGGTTGTCAAACTTGTATAAGTTTCACCTCCTAGGAAGATTAGGGTTGATCTGAAAGAGACTAAACCTAAGGATTCTACCCTTTCCAAGGACAAGATGCAAGGTAAACCTGCTTGGGTTTGTCATTATTGTGGAAAGTCTGGACACATTCGTCCTAACTGTTACAAGCTTCAAGCTGTTAAGAGAGCAAACAAACCAAAAGTGTCTGTGCCTCAAGCACAAGATCCTATGGCACTTATTGGTGAATTGGTAAAGGCGTTGAACCTTTATTCCAATCCTGGAGTTGGAAATTACTCGAATGTGAATTGGAACTCCAATGCTCATAGTGCATCTAAAAGATTTTAGATGCAAAAGACTCGACCTAATTGAGTCTTTCTGACATGGTCCTTGTACTTCATTGCTCATTCCTTTGTGACCATTGTTCTTTGGTTTCTGTGTTTTTTTGTTTTGTTTATAGGATTTGCATTGCATAACATTCATGCATTTCATTCTAGGATTTATTTGTTTTCTCTTTTAAAATTAAAAAAAGAAGAAGGAGAAAAGCAAATTGTTTTGGCACTAATTTTCTTGGCATTTGAAAACAAGGTTGGTCAATTTATTTACACATAACATGTTTTATGTACCTTGTTTAGCTTTGATGAGCTTATTTATTGCACTTGACTAGTTGAAACTTTGTAGTGCATGTTGTGTGGGAAAGATGTTTATGGTATTTTTTACTTTGTCTTAATCTTGATGTCACATGTTATTTGACTGTCGGACTTGATCCTTTTCAGAAAGGCATAAATAACCATCTCACCACTATTCACTAGCCAATCATGAACACCTTAGTGCATATCATAAGATTTTGTGCTCGAGAAAGTGTAGCACATGCACAAAAAGAACGTAAGGTATAGCCTCTGTTAATTGCTTAATGCTTAAAATTGGTGTGTACTATTAGGCTTGATGCCATTTCACATAATTAAAACTGGTGTGTACTATTAGGCTTGATGCCAAATTACATCTAATAATGGGGCAAAATTCAAGAAACTTACATGATTGCAAGCTTATGTTCTAGGAGATGTGGGAGTTATATGATGTAACTCGTTAGGTGACAGTCTCTTTTGAATTCTATGTGATGGATTTTGTAGACTTTGTGATTTATTTCTATTCACATATCACCTCACATGTATCTCAAGCTTTTGCTAGTTGCACACACTGCACAAGTTACTCTTTGTTAAACATTGTACATGTTATTGTGTGTGTTTTTGGTCTAACCAACCAAGTTGGAAAATACCTTGAGTATTATGCAAAACATTTTTTGTGCTTGAGAATATAAAGTGAAGAATGGCTGAAATTTCTTTGGAGAAACTGGGATTAAAACTTGGGTTTTTGTAAATGCATTCCATTTCATACTCATGCATTTTGTTTCAAAAATTTTAATGCTTTGAGGAGTTGTTTTCAAAATATGGTTTGTGATTTTCAAAACTGTGATTTATCTCAAAACTTTTGTGAGCCTCTGCCTGTTTCGATCGATCCATTCTATTTTTTGATCAATCGAAAATGTGCTTCAATTTATTTAAAAATCTCAGATTGATTCGATTGATCGGATGTGATTTTCGATCAATTGAATGTCGTGAATCAGGTTTTTAAAACACTGTTCTTTGACTGATTCAAAACACTTTTTCAAAAAAAATTTCAAACTTTCCTTCTCTCTCCAACTCGGCAAGGCAAAAGGTCAAATTTTTTGTCGTTTTCCTCGGAATTTTTTGCAAGGTTTCTCTTTCCTCAAGTCGGTAAGACTGTTTTACCCTTCCTTTTGTGTTTATTTTCAATTTTCATGCATTTTTCATTCATTCTATTTTGAGATTTTTGAACCTAAGGAAATTGGGGTTTTTGTTGATTCAAGCTCTATTTTATGCAATTGATCAATGGGTTTTTGTGGGGACTTGATATTATCATGATCTATGTTGGTTAATTTGATCAATTTGAGGTTTTTGTGAAAATTAAAATTTCTAGGGCTTGTATTGATCCTATTTGGGGATTTTGTTCAATTAGATTTAATTGATGAAATTGGCTTGTTGTTTTGATGAAATTGGTTATTCTAATATGTTTTCAACATTGTGTGATGATCAATTCATCAATTTGTTTCAAAATTATCAAGTGGTTTTTCAAAATTTTTAGGGTTTTTGTTAGAAACTCTATGTTCAAGCCAATTTTGTGTAATTGAACTTAATTTGAACTGTGTTTACTGCATTAGTTCATGCATCACAACATTGTTATTGTTCAAGCATCATATAGATTTTTGTTCTATATTTTTTTTGTGCTAACTTGCAGTCTGCCTTTGGTTTTGTTTTTATTTTGTTCTTTTGGTTTTCTCTTGTGTCTTTGTCCTTTCCTTAGCACTATGCCTAGGAAGACTAGGGCTCGTAGGACTGTTTCCTCATCTTCTCCACCCCTTCCTTCTTTTGATCGTGAGAAGTTTCCGAGTGAAAAAAACCAAGAGATTTTTGAGAAGCTGAACATTAGGAGAAAGATTTAGGCTGAGCGTTTTGTTCTACTAGATGAACTTGATCTTGCCATTAGGGCAAACTTTGAGCATCATGGCTGGTTACCCTTGGTGGATATTTCTGATCCTCCTTCACCTTCTGCCTTGATTATAGAGTTCTTTTCGATCCAACACTTTGGTAAAGAGTTGGATATGAGGCGTAGAGTACTCCATTACACCCAAGGTAGTGGCTGATGCTCTAGGGGTACCTTTGGTCCAGAATCTTGTCTATCCTTATGATGAGTCTCCTAAGTTGAGTGATGTCTTGTCTTACATCACTGGGTCATCTATCTAGTGGGGTTTTGATCCTAGGATCACCTCTGCTGAGCTTTCTGGGTTGCACTATCTCTTCTTTAGGATAGCCTGTCATTCTATCTGGCCTATTTCTCATGTTCACACCATTCCTCTTGAGCGGTGTGTATTTTTGTACGCTCTTGTTACTGATGCTCCTATCAGTTTTCCTCATCTGTTTCTTCGTTCTTTGAACGAAGTTTATAGGAGTTCATCTTCTTTTCATGCCCTTGTTCATCCTATTTTCATTCATAGGATTTTGCTTTATCTTGATCTTAGTGGTTTCCCTTCCTTTGAGCTTGTTCATGTGATTGCTCCCATAGATGCGTCTTTCCTTAGACAAAGGGCCGCTCATCTTAAAGCTGGCTCTAAACACCCTAGGTCTGAGCCTTCTAGTAGCGCACCTCCTCCTTCTTCTTCTACAGGGGTGAGGATGTTCCTGATCCTGTTGCTGATGCTGCTACTGCTGCTGCTGTTCCTCCACCTCCTTCGGACGACTTTGATATATGTCGTACCTTGGAGACTGTCATGACCGTTCAGGCGGTTCATGGTCAGCTTTTGGTGGACTTATTTGACGAGATCCGTGCTTTGCGTGATGATCTAGCGCATCTGCGTTCGCCCTCACCACCTCCTTTTGATGATGGCTTGTGATTGCACTTTGGCATTCCGTCACAAAAAGGGGGAGTAGAGTTTTGACTTGTAGAGGGGTTTTTGTAGTTAGGGGGAGTATTTTTTTTTTTTTTTTTGTTTTGTTTTTGTTTTGAGGAGCTAGTGGAGTTTATAGATTGTATCTAGGTGCTTCACTATGTATATCATTTTTGGGGATATTCATGTTAGGGGGAGTAACATTGTTTTTGATATACATGATATATACTTGATTCTTATTGCTTTGTGATTCACTGCTTATTGATTTATATTTATGAGTTGTTCATTGATATATGTCTTTATTCTATATTGTGTGAATCTTACAAGAATGTTATACCTGTTATTTTACTCTTTTCTGTCACACATGCGTTTATGTGTTTGTTGAGTATTTCAGGAATATACAGGTTGATTCAATTGAGCTGCTGTCTACACTTGCTGTCTACACTTGCAACTGATGGATAGTAGTTAGGATTGAATTTGAGTTTATGAGCATTACTTTTGTAAAGACTTTTTACTTGTAAACTTTGAGCTTTTAATTTGTGTTTTGTCACGGATTGCCAAAGAGGGAGTTTGTTAGGTTCTAAAGATTTAGGAATTTATGTATTTAGAACTCTAATGTACAATATTGGCAAACCATGATCAAAACAATATGTTTAGTCTTGTTTAGGCTTGCTCAAAGTTGATTAATTATTGTAAAGTTGGAATCGAGAGGCTACAGGTGCATTGGTGCATTTCGGACTGGCTCGATCGATCGAAGGATAGACTCGATCGATCGAATCTCGGCCAGAATGCTTTTCCGCAGAATTTTCCAACTTAGCCCTAACTCATTAAACGTTTAGGGTTTTATGTTTTTGCCCTAGGTATATAAGGCAAAACTCTAGCTACATTTTTAGAATTGCTCCTGTTGTATTGTTACTCATACATTGCTGTTTTGTGTAAATCTCTTGTGAGATCTAGAGGAGCTTTTCTTTATACAAAGCTTAGGGTTTTCAAGGTAGAGATTACTTCAATATCTTGATGATCAACTCGGTTGCTGCCATTGGAGCTTAAAGAATAACAAGCGTGGGTGCTTGTAGCTGATTAGAGAATCCAAGAAAGAAGGAGTCCGCGGATTCGGAGTTTGCACGTGGTCGTGTTAGTAAGTTCTACTGGTGGGTAGCATTAGGAAGTCAAGCGGAGAGCTTGTAAGTCCTTTTGTATGAACTTTGATTCTTTCATAGTGGATTCAGGTTTACCTTGAGGATAGCTAGGTCAAATTCTCCCTAGGTTTTTACCATGTGGTTTCCTGGGTCATCATATCATTGTATTATTTATTTTTTCGCTGCTTTATATATTTGATATGATTGTTTGATTGTGTTTAACCTAGATTTGCATAATTTGACTAAGTTAATCACTTGGCTAATAAACTAGGTTAATCCAATTGTTATTTTAAGGGGTCTAAATTTCTATCAGTAATTCAAGAAGAAACTGTCACCTCCGCATTAAATACCCACAACTAACATCCTGGCTGCATTAATGAGGAAATGACCTATGAACAATGCTACCTCAGTTACCGCAACTCACAAAATGCCAGAGAGGGTAACTGATGGGACAGGCACTCAAGTATAGGCTTGGGTGATCAACAAGTGGAAGGCCAAGATCAACTGGAAGGGGTATATAATGTAAGGGATCCTCCAGGAAAGAAGAGGGGGCACTGTAACAATCTCAAGAACCCCTATAATCATTGTTATCCAACATATAACAGAGAAGAGCTCCTCGGATTGTACCGAGAACAAACATTCTATAATAAACTCATTTCATCTCTGTTTGATTGTCACGAACACCATGTTAACTGTTGTCCATGCACTAAAGCCTAGCTTTTTCACTCACTCTCTACAAATTCATTGTATTGGGCTAGTTGGGTCTGAGTCCATTTATCCAGCAGAAGAAGTGCTCAAATCCAGTCCCTACAATATTATTATATAATATCATTAGATAATATTTAACAATAAAATTTAAAAAAAAAAAGATAAAAAATTAAAATATAATTAAATGCATCAACCCAAAATAGATTTCAACAAAAAAATTCATCAACCTATATTAGATGTGTAACAAAGAATTAAAAATTCACCAAAAGAAAGGAGAGAGAGAAAGTTTTCACCTTTTTGTTGGCAAAAATATGGATTGAATGGAAGAAAGAAAAGCAAATATTTATAGTAAATAAAATGGGGAGAAGAAGAGTAAAAAAAAATTAAAAAAAGATGAAGGGATAGAGGAATTGTAAGGTTAAGAAATAGAGTAGTGGGGAGATAAGGTAAAAGTTGAGAAAATGTTGGAGGAAGAGTAATTGTAAGGTCATAAATTAATAAGGAGAAAAATAATTAAAAATGAGAGAGAAAATGTTGGAAATAAGTGGATAACGTAACTGCTAATGTGGCTCAACAAGAATGTAGTAATAATAAATGCTAAGTTTTAGCTTTTATATATACTAGTCGCAGACCCATGTGATGCATGTTAATATATTATTATTTTGAGATGTGGTATAATATATAATTTACTCTCTAAATTTAATTATATATAATTTGTTCTTCCGAAATATTAAAAATTTCTAAAAATAATTATAAGGTCACAATTTGTAGCCCAAGTCCTAAAGATATGGGATATAGGCCCAATGAGCCCAATACAATGAATTTATAGAGAGTGGGTGAAAGAGCTGGGCTTTTTATGGATTGGACAACGGCTAATAAGGATTTAAAAGATAAAAAAGCATGAAAAACACGTAAAACTTCAATGAAATGATTGTCCGAGGAGATGGATTACGAATTAAACAGATAGAACTGAATGTTAATACAGTTCTTAGTGCTATAGTAATTCTTTTTCTCTTTCTTCTCTCTTCTTTTTCTGATCCCCTTCTCATGGGACATTTTTTTCCCTTATGTAGTTCCTTTCAGACCATCTTGATCCTACACTTGTTAATCATCTAGGCCTTCACTTGAGTGCATGTCCCATCAGACATCCTTTTTGGCTTTTAGTGAGTTTGTAATAACTGACACTACACTGTTTAGGGGTTTTCTCCACATAAATGCGGCCAGGAAAGTTGCTGCAGTGCATTTAATGCGGTGGTAGCAGCTTTTCCTTTAGATATTTCTAAGTTCCTATCGCCTTTGTACGTGCCTGGTTCTCATCCTTATTTTTGAAACTTCCTGGGAGGTCACCCAAATCGCCCAAATACAGACTTGATCAATATTCATCGTATCCGAGAAGGAGCTACTCCTCGGAATGTATACCTCTGTTCTTTCTCCAAGAAATTCTAAACTTCGAGGCTTCTCCCAATCATTTAATTCTCCTCGAACATATCCCTATCTTCAGATAAGGCCCAAGGCCCAATATACAAATTTGGGCCTTTACTCCCATAATAGCCCCTCAAAATTCCCGTTTTTTCCCTCGCATCCGAGGAAAAAAAGTGGGATTTTGATTTGCCTCAAAATTAAGAGCTAGGAATATCAAAATCTTGGAATTTTACATGTGTAGGAGTATAGTTTAGTGCGCTTCATCATTGCTACTAACGTTTTGGAATCCACAAAGCGTCATTAATTGCTCTAGGTGGCGTTATGTCTTTGGCATCCAATGGTGAGGCATTGATCCAACGAATGATATTTTTCCTCAGGGTTTAGGCGGGATAACTCCCACTCATTCCCTTCCTTCTATATAAAGCCTCGAAGGAAATCATTTTTCCTTTACTTTACAAGCTCTCAAGTTCTTCAGCGATTTCAAGCATTCAAATTCACAAGACCTGTCAAATCGTAAAGCTTACCATTCCTGTTTCCCTAGAAATCTTTGAGAGTTCTTCTAAAAGTTTCAAGGATCATCCTTCACCTTAGTTCGTGTAAGTTTTGATTTCTCCGAACCTTTCTTTTCCTCCTCGACCAAACTCCTCGGCCCTCAAATTCTTATTTCCTCAATTATTATTGTTGGCATTTTCCCTTTTAACTTTTCTGAGATAGGTAGATTTAAGTATTTAGTGGACAGCCCTACCAAGATAGAGATATTTAAAGAAACATATCACATGCCGCAGGAAGTAGCCATGCAGTACTGTTCCCCAGAAGAAATATCAACCAACCGAGAAGTGAGAGAAGTCATAATCCCTATGATAGCTTTCATAGAAGGGGGAATGACTCTCCCCATGGGTAGCATTACAAGGGATTATCTTCGCAACCATAGGATATGCCTTCACCAGTGTGCACCCAACCTTTTTAGGATCTTAGGGAGTATTGATGCTCTGAATGAGCATTTGGGCCTGAGGCTCACCTGGCACGACGTGGTGCATATGTACGAGTGTCACAAACAAAAGGGGCCGGGATTTTATATCAAATCCCGATCCGATATTGTCAGGCTCATCTCGTGTCTCCCCAAATCTAACAAGGGGATGAAAGACGACTACTTGATTATTTCGGGGGCGTGTCATGATGGTCTTCATTGCCCAACCCAAGTGGGAGAGCTAGGTGAGACATCCTAGATTTAGGTCTCCTAACAATAGATTTAAGTTTTTTTGTCCTCGACCTTGTTTTGCTTCTTTTTTGTAACAATGGATCTTATCTTTCTGACTATGTTTTGCTCTTCTTTGATGCTAACAGATAGAAGACATGTAGCTCCTTAGGTCAACCTGACTAACGTTGCAGCCCTCAACTATTTACTGAGATCCAAGATCTTCATAAGTGAAGACGGGCAACTTTGGGCCGTCCACTTGATTTTGGATTTCAAGCCTATCTCGGAGATATTCCAAGAGGTTGGCAACGTTATTCGATCGGGTGATCGTTGTATAGCCCGCATTGATGTGTCTCGACCTAATTTCTTAGCTCTGCACGATCTTTCACCAGTTCCACACCCCTTTCCCTAAGATGGTCCTTTGATCGTCCCATAAATCCAACAGGTTCCGCTTGAAGTAGATGTAGTAGGAGAAGGGGTTACTTCATTGAACTCTTCACTAGAGGAATAAATTGACAAGTTCCATTTTGAAGAGGAGGTTCCTCAAGAGATACAAGTGATTCCCTTCTCGGACACCGAGGAAGAGCCTGACCGGCAATCAAGTGTCCACGCCCCAATTCTAATAACTACTCTTCCAGATGACACCTCGAAAGAGAAAGCAGAAGACGGAATGGCTTTGAACAAGGGAGGGAGCAAAACTTTGAAAGAGCTTATGGTCGATAGGAACCAAATGTCCACTTCAAAGGAGGCCAGTAAGTCCCAAATCCTAGCCCAAGTCCCAGCTAACCTTCCTCCTCCCCCTCCTCAAGTTCCTAAGGATCTCAAATTGAAGCCACTTCCGGAGATGAAAAAGAAAAGGCCCAATGAGGCTTTGAAGGAAGGTGAAGTGGGCCCCCAAAAGGGGAAAAAAAAAATAAAAGATGGCCAAGAATAACCGGGGCAGGAGATCCCCTTCCGTTGAGAGCCGGGACAAATATCTTGGGGCTGATGTGCGCAGACCACAGTGCACTTGCTCCCCCAGGCTAAAGATTGATGGTGCTCCCATCCCCTGGGATGCCATGGTCCGAAGCTACCAAGGGGGGCATTCTGGCCACCTTGTTGATGCCCTAGAGCAGCCACTTCTTCTTCCAAGAGATATGGATGCTTACAGGCTTTTCAAGCAGCCTGAGCTATTCTTATCCCTTAAGAAGGATCTTGCCATGGTAAGTGGTTTGGTTTACTTTTCCAATTGAATGTTTTTTACTTTTATTCATTCTTTTTCTTTGTCTTATATAGAATTCTTGTGCTATTGTTACGCAGATTACCCAACAAGTTTTTGTGGCTGAAGAATGAGTCAAGGATGCTCGCAACGAGGCTAGGGCAGAGGCCTAATCTCAGTCCGAGGTTGAGAAAGTGTTGGGCACTCTTAGGCAAGACCAAACTAAATTGTCCGAATAGTTGAAGAAGGCAATCAAGACCAGGGACAGTGCTGATGCAAGCCTTAAGACTGCTGAGAGGCAGGCCGAAGATCAGCGCCAAAAGTTACATGTGACCGAGATTAACTTGGCCACAGAAAGGAAACTGGTAAAAGATTTTCGAGCTGAGCTTCAGAAAGCCAAGGATGCGGCTCAGTTAGCCAGGGAGGTGGCAGAGGCGGAGAAGTCAGCATCTTATCTGCTCGACGTGGAAGAAACGCAGATAAGGCTGGCCGAGGAACTTTCAGAGGTTTGCTAGGATTATTGCGGCATAACATGGGGCAAGGCCCTTGACGATGCAGGAATCCTTACAGACTCTGTTCTAAGGTAACCTGGGAGCATATATTATCATCCAAAAATTCGCGAGCTCCTAGGTTTTGACCCTTCTCCTTCTTAGCATCTTCCAGAGGCATCAAAGCAACCTCTTACAGGCTAAACTGCTCTTAATCCTGTTGAGGCTTTAAAGGGATCCAGCCAGGCAGAGGGCCAGGGCGAGGAAGCTAGAGGAGCTCAGGAAAAAGAGAAAGTCCAAGAGAAGGAAGCTACTTCTAAGGCCAAGGCAAAAGATAAACAAGTTGATCCTACGGCCAAGGATGTTGCTTCTTCTCAACCGAGCTAAGCAGTTGGCCCTCCAGCCCCCAAGACATAGACTTAATTATTAGTATATTTTGTAATAGTTTTTTTTTTTTTTTTAAACTATTGTCATTTAGTACAATGTATCTCCTTTCTCTTGAATTAATTAATGTGCTTGTTTTTCTATATCTTGCATCTTTATTTCATATACTTCTGGACTTGCTGTTGTTGCAAATAATTTTTGAATTATTGTCGCTTTAGTCTTAACAAGAACCAACCCACAGTATTACTCGGATGATAATACAAGTAATTTAGCTAAATGCCAATGAAGGCTGATTCTAATAAAAATAAGCAGTGAACCTGGTAAAGACTGAAAAAAGGAAATACCTTTCACATTTGTCAACACTTGAATAAGTAACCAAGGATTTCAACTTATTTAGATTTAACTTGCTAAGGATTCAATCGTAGACATAAACATGTAGGGAACTGCCGTTGAGCGTTAAGTTTCACCCAAGTGCGTGGTCTGAGGAATCTAACATGATTTGGGCTCTGTCTAATACTTATAAAAAGTAACAGCATATGACTAAGATTCTATTTAAACACTTATAAAAAGTAACAACGTTAAATTTCACCCAGGTATGTGGTCTGAGAGACCTAACATGACTTAGGATCTGTTTAAATTCTTATAAAGAATATCAATGTATTAATTTCCCCAAAGCATCTGGTCCGAAGACGATTGAATTTAAGTTTAAACACTTATATAAATTGCAATGGATTGTTAACCAACTCATATCATCTAGTTTGAGGACTTCAGGCATGACTAAGTGTAAGTTTAAACACTTGTATAAATTGCAATGGAGTGTTAACCAACTCATATCATCTGGTCCGAGGACTTCAGGCATGATTGAGTTTAAGTTTAAACACTTGTATAAATTGCAATGGAGTGTTAACCAACTCATATCATCTGGTCCGAGAACTTCAAGCATGATTAAGTTTAAGTTTAAACACTTGTATAAATTGCAATAGAGTGTTAACCAACTCATATCATCTAGTCCGAGGGCTTCAGGCATGACTAAGTTTAAGTTTAAACACTTATATAAATTGAAGTGACAGAAAATATACAACCTTTATGCAACAGATGAACATATTAATCGAGGAAAAACTCGTTAATAATAATACCTTTTAAGGTTGTTTACATTCTATGGACGTGGTATTACATGATCATCTAAGTCTTCTAGAAAATATGCCCCGATGCCAACCCCTAAGCTAATACAGCATGGTCCTTCCCAATTGGGTCCTAATTTTCCCCATGCTGGGTTCTTTGCAGCGCCCACAACTTTCCTTAACACCAGATCACCAGGCATTAATGGTCTCAGCTTCATGTTGGCATCATAACCCTGTTTGAGCTTATGTTGGTAATATGCTAAGTGGACCATTGCATTTTCCCTTCTCTCTTCAATTAGGTCCAAATTCTTCTTTAGCTGCTCATTATTATTACTTGGACTGAATGAACTGGTTCTTAACGTTAGGAAACCAGTCTCCAAAGGGATAACAGCCTCAGCTCCATAAGTCATTAAAAAGGGGGTCTCTCTAGTAGATCTACGAGGCGTAGTCCTATATGTCTAGAGAACATGTGGCAATTCTTCCACCCACTTGCCCCTCGCATCATCTAGCCTTTTCTTTAATCCATTTACTATGACCTTGTTAATAGCCTCCACTTGTCCATTCCTTTGGGGATAAGCAGGGGTAGAATATCTGTTTGTGATTCCAAATTCACAGCAATAACTTCTGAACGCTTTGCTATCAAATTGAAGGCCATTGTCCAAGATTGGGTTATGAGGAATCCCAAACCGAGTGTCAATGTTTCTCCAGAAAAATCTCTTGGCATCTGATAAGTGTAATTTTTACATGATTTTTATTATCCTCTTATTTATTAAAATTGTTAGTTTTCCTTTATTTCTTTTGATTTGATTTGATTTTTTTATTTATATTTATCTATTCATTTGTGCTTTGAAGGTTTGAGAAGATTTCAGATTAATCCACATCTTGTGGATGTAAATCGGTTGACTTGAAGACCCAATTAAATTTAAGTCCAATTCGGATTAGGATTCCAGCCCGCACATCAGTTAGTATTTTTGGCATAACTTTTGGCTCAAATTTCCAATCGAGATGATTCAAGTTGGGCTGGAAAGTTAATTAAAGGGCTACAACTTTGTAGATTACGAAGAGCCCGAATTCTGACGTTAAATGGGCCAAAATCGTCGGTTAAGTGAAGCCTATAAATCTGGGATTTTCTCCAAACGAGAATTCAACTTGTAATAGGATTCCTTGACCTATTTAAAGGCTTTTTAGGGCAAATTCAAGGGGGGCCGCATTGAAGAATATTTTTTGGGAGTCTTTCTAAGGAGGAGGATCTGAGGACAAAGGCGAGAGCTTCATGTTGATCAACCAATTCAGATGAAAAACATAAGTTCTATTTGTTTTCTTTTCAATTTTATTATGAACTAAATTTTATTTTCTAGAGCATTGATGTAGTCTAGCAATGAACACACACTTTATTTTCTGAGTTATTTTACTTTTAATATTTCCATGATTAAATGTTTAATTCTTATTCTTAATGCTTACTATTTTTTTTATGGATTCTTTTTTGATCAATTGAATTGCAATGAGACCGAGAGGTGATTTGTTATTTTAGTTCTAGAATTAAACACCATTAGTTGAGCGAAAGTAGAGATGCTTTACCGCGATTAGTGTGATTTTTCAGAAAATTCAAAGTACGGAATGAGTCTCCAGTTAATTAAATTCGCATAGAGATATGGAATTGTTAGCTGAAGATATTTTTGATATTATTCAAGAGAAGATATTGAATAGTTAAGGAATTTTTAATCATCAACGGGAGATTATTAGAATTTAATAATTAGGAAGAATAAATTGTGTGGGATTTGTTAGGTGAAATCAACTGCTCTAGATCCATTCTTATCATATTTTTGCACTTTTAGATTTTTACGCTTTGTTAATTTTTTTTTTATTTGTAGATTTATTTTTATTAAATAGTTTAACTTAATTTAGATAGTAGAACGTTCCATTTATTTTTGATTTTCCAAATAGTAATTTATTTAGTGAATTTTAGTATTCAATAACATAGTTAATCCCTGTGGGTTCGATATTCGTTTTCTAAAAACACTTTACTACTTGTTACGATTCTGTGCACTTGCAGATGATTTTACGTGAACAAGTTTTTGGCGCCGTTGCCGGGGATTAACTATTTGTTATTGATATTGATACTAGCTATATATTTACTACTTTGGATTTTATTTCACTTATTCAAAAATTAAAAAATTTTTAAAAAAATTTAAATTAGTGCATTTGAGTTTGTTTTCTTTCTTTTCAGGAATTAGAAGTGCATGCCCTGATCTAAACTATTAGAGCATACACTCTTTGATCCTGAAATTGAAAGAACCTTACGTCAGCTCAAGAAAGAAAAGAAGAAAGAGGCCAACACATCTCTATCTAATATGGCCGATCAAGAGCAAAAGGCATTAAGAGATTATGCTATGCCCTCGGTCAATGAAGCTACATCGAGCATAAGAAGGCCAGCCATACAAGCCAATAATTTTGAGATCAAGCCGGCCATCATTCAAATGATATAGCAGACTGTCCAGTTCGGGGGGTTGTCACAAGAGGATCCTAATGTCTATATTGCAAATTTCTTGGAAATTTGTGATACTTTTAAACATAACGGAGTGACAGATGATGCGATTTGACTAAGGCTTTTTCCCGTAACCCACAAGCTCACGCATGAAGAAGTGACCGAGTGATCAATGGAATTCAATGGTAGCCATAGAACCATTTTTCAAACTCCCAATTTTACATCTCACCCTAACAAACAAGTGGTGCTTGTGTGAAAGAGTAAATTTACAACTAGTTTTACCCTTTTATATCCATTTGCTTTGGCATAGAGTGCTTTTAAGACCTTTGTTTTTTGCCACAACTCTAACATAGCAAATTGTAAGTGATTATCTATCACTTTCACATAAGTGTTTTTTTTTTTTTTTTTTTCCCTCTCACCACTCATTACAATTGTGACAAACATAGTTGTGGTCCTAGATTTTCTCTTTGGCAGAAGATTGTTGCAGGTGACAGAACATCATATGTGGCAGACCAAACGACTATAATAGAAAATTCTACACCACGCTCATGGTGATCATAATTCGTAAGTGCCATAGATGGAAATTGGCCTTTATGAAAATAGATGTTGCAGCCACATTGTATCAAAACAAAAATTAAGATGCTTCTCTGAAAGTCCAAATCAGATCACCAAGTTAAAATCATAGATAACAGTAAAAAATGGCAGGCAGCACGGTGTACAGAACTCAATAGTAGCATTAAAAAGAAATTATAATACCATAAGTTCCAGAAACTATGAATATCTCACATATAAACTATAAAGTAAACTGAGTTGGTAATTCGCAATCTAAGCTAAGACCCAACACCGGGCCTTGTAGGCCATGTTAACAATACACTCAAAAAACTCCAAGAAGCACAACTGGTCTTGTGAATACAAGAATGAAAGTGAAAACTCCAAGATATGTCTTAAAAAACCAACTGTGGTATGGTCCAAGTCATCTAAAGCAGATTTGTCCATCTATGGATATTATTGCTTTACAAACCTGTGTCCGCTCCAAATATACTCAACGTTTACCTCTACGAGCAAGACAATGTAGTCAAATGTGAAAAGAAGGTGTTTAGAGAATAGGAAGCTAGAAGTAAAAGGGCTCAATTCTAGAGAGAAAAAGAATGATCAACAGTTGTGCCCTTACTAGTGACTATTGGATTAGATGATTACGTTCACCATTTCCTAATAGTTTAAGTTTTTGGAAATGTTGGTATTTTATCATTGTATCAAAACAGGATGTCTTGGGTTTAATCCATATTTCCACCTTGCTTCTCATTTAAAATATTTCCATGGGTTGAGCCCTATTTAATAAGGATTGTTCAAGCCTGCACGTGAAAGGAAGTGTTAGATTTAAATTAATAAAATTCAATTTTCTAATAGCTCAAGCTAGGTTGCACGGACACGCCATTTTTGGCGTCGTGTCCGTGTCCGACACGTGTCGGACACCGGAACGGCCACGACGCGCCAGATTCCGGTGTCCGGCGGTGTCCCTTTTTTTTTTTTTTTTTTTCGCGTCTCCGACACGGCTCCGACACGGCTTCTATGCGTTCGACACGCCAGAAGTGAAAAAAATAAAAAAAAAACCAAAAAAATCACAGATTTTGACAAGTGGACTTACCAATACCGTTGATCTTGTGATAACCCTAACACAATAAAGCCAGTTTAGAGTCTCTTTTACTGAAATTTGAAAGTAAAACCACATCTTCTCAACCCAGTGAACTCAACCCACCCTCCCTCTGTCGCTGCCGCTGCCCTCTGTACTTCGCCGGAGTTAGATCGGCCCGATCGGCGAGCTCCGACGACGACACCGTGCCCTCTGTCCTCCGTCCCTTCTGATCTCTCTCTCTCTCTCGGCGTGGACAACAGGTCCGATTCTCTACTCTCTCTGTTTTTTTTTTCCTTTCTTTCACTTTCAGATATTAACTTTGGTGAATGGTTGGGTGCACTGTTACTCCATTATTTATATAAGTTATAATGCATTTTGTGTTTTTTTTTTCACTGCTGCTGTGGCCGTGGCCCGTGGGTGCCGTTTGTCCATTTTTTTTATTTTTTATTTTTATATATAAGTTATAAGTTATAAGTTATAAATTTGTTTTTTTTTGTGTGTCCTGCTATAGTTTTATTTATTTATTAAAGTTAAATATTGTAGGTGATTTTACTCAAATGAATATTGAAACTGAAAGTGAAAAATCATCAGCTGAGGTAGCTGCTGCTCCTCTATGGAAATATGTTACGAAGTTAGAAAAAGCAAGTGTTGGTGGTGGGAATGTTTCTTTCAAATGTAACTATTGTGAAAAAACTTTCAAGGGGTCTTATTCAAGGGTGAAGGCACACTTGTTAAAATTGTCTAAGTTTGGAATACAACCATGTGCCAAGGTTGGAGATGAGTATCAAAATGAAATGCAGAAATTAGAAGATGCGTTTGAGGAATCTTCGCGTAGATTGAAGAAGCCTAGGCTAGTGTCTTTACCAACTGATTCTCCTACTAGTCCTAATTTGGGCAGTAAGGAGAGTAGTACAGCTACAAGTCATCCATTTTTTCAAAAAAAAAAAAGGGATTGGGAATTCTCCTTTGGAGAGGGCTTTTAACAATCAATGTCGAGAGCAATTAGATTCTCTTATTGCTAGGACATTTTATTCTGCTGGTTTACCCTTTCACTTTGCTAAGAACCCATATTGGATTGAGATGATCAAATTTGCAGCTAATAACAATTTAGCGGGCTATGTTCCTCCGGGTTACAATAAATTAAGAACAACTCTGTTGCAAAAAGAGAGGGCACATATTGAGAGGTTGTTGAGGTCAATTAAAGACACTTGGAAAGAAAAGGGTTTAAGCATTGTAAGTGATGGGTGGACAGATGTACAAAAAAGGCCACTTATCAATTTTATGGCTACATCAGAGAAAGGGCCACTTTTTATCAAATCCATTGATGGTACCAAAGAGTACAAAGACAAGCACTTTATTGCTGACTTGTTTCTAAGGGTCATTGAAGAGGTTGGGCATTCACATGTTGTCCAAATTATTACTGATAATGCATCTGTTATGAAGGCTGCAGGATCTATTGTTGAAGCTGAATATCCTCATATTTTTTGGTCACCTTGTGTTGTGCATACCCTCAATTTGGCCTTGAAGAATATATGTGCACCTAAGAACTCTTTGCAGAATGAGGTTGCATATAATGAATGTAACTGGATTGCACAAGTTTCAGATGAGGCAACTTTCATTCGTATTTTCATCACAAGTCATTCTATGAGATTAGCAATTTTTAATTCATATTCCCCTTTGAAGTTACTTGCTGTTGCTGAAACACGATTTGCTTCAATAATCATCATGCTTAAAAGATTGTTTCAAGTAAAACAATATCTTCGAAATATGGTCATTAGTGAGGAATGGATGTCATATAGAGAAGATGATGTAGGAAAAGCTCAAACTGTGAGGGATTATGTTTTAAATGATTTGTGGTGGGACAAGGTTGCATATATTCTGAGATTCACAGGACCTATTTATGAGATGCTTCGAGTGGCTGACACGGATGCACCTATTCTCCATAAGGTGTATGAAATGTGGGATTCCATGATAGAAAATGTGAAGAAAGAAATATACCGGCATGAAGGCAAGGAAGACTATGAGGAGTCTCCATTCTATGATGTGGTACACAATATACTCATTGAACGGTGGACTAAAAATTGCACACCACTTCATTGCCTAGCCCACTCCTTGAATCCGAAGTAATTTTTCTATCTCTTTAATCTTTTCGTTTATATTCTTTAGGCATTTCCAAACAAATAAACTAAACTCATTAGTTGTACTTATTTATTTGCTTTTAACTAGGTATTATACTAATCAATGGATTGAAGAAGTCAGAGGCCGTGTTGCGCCACATAAGGATGCTGAAATTTCAGCGGAGAGGAACAAGTGCTTCAAAAGGTTCTTTCCTGATCCTAATGATAGGAAGAATGTTAATATGGAGTTTGGTTTGTTTAATGGAGTTAAGGGTTATGATGATGATAACATGGAGGATAGGTGGACCTACGATTCATTGCTTTGGTGGTCAACTTTTGGGTCCAGTTTACCCGTGCTTCAAACTTTAGCTCTAAAGCTTCTTGGACAGCCTTGCTCATCATCATGTGCTGAAAGGAATTGGAGTACATATGGCTTCATCCATTGTATGAGGAGGAATATAATTAGTCCTAAACGTGCTGAAGATTTAGTGTTTGTTCATTCTAATCTTCGACTTCTTTCAAGGAGGAGGCCTGAGTACACTACAGGAGAATCTAAGAAGTGGGACATTGGTGGAGATAATTGGGATGAACCATTTGGAGGACCTGGGTTGCTTGAGATTGCTTATCTCACACTAGATGAGCCAGAGATGGAGACAAGTATTGCTGAGAATGATCATTATGTTGATGATGATGATTTTGTTGTTCTGTGATAATCTTGAAAGTTTAAAACTTGTTATCCTTTTATGTTTTTAGTTTGATGTTGAACTTGTTATCCTTTTATGGTTTGTACTCTAAACATTTTATGTGTATTATTGTACTATTTTGGGTGTTAGTTTATTTATTTGTAGTTCTTACATAATTTAAATTCTAGACATAAAAGTATTTTATGTCTAAAAATATTTAAAAATATGCCTAAATATAAAATTTAATTAATTATTTAACCGCCGGTAACCGCCGTGTCCCCGCCATGTCGTGTCCTTATTTTTCAAAAATTGCCGTATCCCCGTGTCCGTGTCCGTGTCCGTGTCCGTGTCCGTGCAACTTAGAACATGGGCTTCTTTGTCTTTTAATTCATGAGCTTTTTAAAGTGTTCTGTTAGCTGGATGCCTATCTGCGTGTTTTTTGTTAGTTAATTGTTGAAGGTTATTGTTGATAGATATTTCTAACTCTAATGTGATGTACATTAGGTACTGTGCAATCTCCATTAGATTTGTCCGAGGAAGAATGGAATCAGGCTATCAGAACAAACTTAACAGGAACCTGGTTGGTGTCAAAATACGTCGGCAGACACATGCGTGATGCGAAGCAGGGAGGGCACGCCTATGCTGAGATGATAAGGTAATGGTGATGACAAAAGATAATAGGAGAATGGTTGGTTTGACCCTACTTGTTGCCATTTTCTAATTTTTCTGTGAGCTCCGTCCTCTGTTGTGAATTTTTGAGGTTGTTGGGGGAGGTTGTACAGTGAAGGGTGGGACTCAGGTAGTTGAGAGTGCAGCGAACTAAGGTGGTCCCACAGTAATGGGATTCGGAAAGTGTGTGATTGATGAGAATTTCGGGAAGAATGTTGATTGGGTCAGAGATTAGTGAGTGCTAGTGGTCTATAGTTATGATAGTTTTAAAAAAAAGAACTTTTTTTTTTCCTAAATGCAGCAAAGGAAACAAAAAAAAGGTCATCAACGTCATTACATTTCTATAAAAAAAGAAGAAGAAAAGAACTCTAACAAATAAATCTATTATTATTATTATATAGATTGAAAAAAAAAAAATGTATGAATTGAGTGAAACTCAAAAGGGAAAAAAAAAATTCGATAATTCATAACCAAATGACTCACTAATTGTCCATTAAAATTTAATCTATGAATTGGGCAACTTATTCCTTGACCAAATAAAAAATGAAAGATACGATGAATATAGAACAAACACAGTCATAAAAATTATATCATAAACATATCTTCAATTGCTGGTCTTGACCGCGGGCAATTGCCTGGAGGGCACGCCTATGCTGCCTCAAAGACAGGCGTAAACACCTTGACAAAGGTAATGTCAATTGCCATGCAACTCTTCCAAATTATAGGTGTAATACCACTGTCATTTTTTGTAATTGTTTGGAAACATAATAATAACTATAAGATGAAAAATCATAGTATCTTCATAGAAGAATGCACTAGAGAGGAAAGAAAACCTCACACTAAACAAAAGAAAAAGTTCATTTCAATTATTTTAACGATAGGTAAATGAATAAAGCTTACTTCTTTTGATTCAAGAAAAGATCAACTTAAGCACATTTCCTATTTTATTAAAAAGAAAAGGAAAAATTATATCACCAAAAAGATTATTTTCAAGAGGAAGGTCAGAGGGCTTCGGATAGGCACTCATCAGTATGCTTCTTTTTTACCATTTAAGAGGAAAAAAAATAAAAATAAATTCCAAGAGCGACACCTAGAGAGTAGACACTCAAATGAAGACTAGAAATTCCCTTCAGGTCAGGCACTTTCAACTGCAAGTTCTAAAGCTTCTCATGTTAATCCCCTTTGGAACTGAGTGCCAAAACAGATATAATTACCATCTCCGAACTCCACCATACTGCATTTTCATGAAGTTGGAACAGATGTATAATGTTTGCTTTGTTTGCCTAGATGTGTGTTTGTTTTTCTTTTTCTTTTTTATTTTTTTTCCTTTTTATATGAGTACTTTCGGACTGATGACATCTACTTCTTGAGGCGTCATCCCTGACCACTATGCTATCACTTGGGTTGTCATTTTAGAGTAGGATGCTATTCTCTGTAACTATATGATGAACATATCATAACTATGCTACCCTGAACTTATTTGGAGATAGTACAAGCCAGTCTTTTCTAAGCCTTAGCCCATAGGAAATGTATTCTTATCAATGATCAGTCTAGTTTGTCTTTTATTTTTTTCAACTTTTGTCCCTCCTGCTTTTATATAAGAGTGCTGCATACACACACACACACACACATATATATATATGCGTGTGTTTGTTAATTTTGTTCTTCTTGTCACTGTTTCTCCATATAATGTTGGCTCTACTTATAACAGGGCATGGCTGTGGAATTGGGTGTATTCAAAATTAGAGTGAATTCTATATCACCTGGCCTTTTCAAGTCTGAAATTACTGAGAGTCTTATGCAAAAAGAGTGGCTGCATAATGTGACCATGAAATCTATCCCTTTAAGAGACACTGGCACCGCAGATCCGGCATTGACATCACTTACTCGATACTTAATACATGACTCTTCTGAATATGTTTCGGGCAACCTGTTCATTGTTGATGCTGGTGCCACCTTACCAGGTGTCCCTATTTATTCTTCCCTTTGAAAGCCATGCAATGTAACGAGATACTCATAGAACTGTCTTAAAAGCTAGCTTAAATTATTTAATGTTTGCGGGTTCCATGCTATTTTTTGTCTCAACTTTATTTCAAATAATCTAATTTTCAGCTTTTTGGAAATAAGCTAACTTTTAGCTTTTTGGAAATAAGCTATAAGCTACTGGAAATAAACAATTCCCAAATTGATGCTTATCAGTACAAGCGATAATATTCTAGCTACATTATTATTTTTGGTTTCTTAACATTTGTAGAATTTCCTAGGAACTACTTTTTTTTTTCCTTTGAATTTTAAAAATCACATCTAAACTGGTTGATGGATATGGTTGACCTATTATCTAAGTTGCACGGACACGGACACGACACGGGGATACGACAATTTTTGAAAAATAAGGACACGACACGGCGGGGACACGGCGGTTACCGGCGGTTAAATAATTAATTAAAATTTATATTTAGGCATATTTTTAAATATTTTTAGACATAAAATATGTTTATGTCTAGAATTTAAATTATGTAAGAACTACAAATAAATAAACTAACACCCAAAATAGTACAATAATACACATAAAATGTTTAGAGTACAAACCATAAAAGGATAACAAGTTCAACATCAAACTAAAAACATAAAAGGATAACAAGTTTTAAACTTTCAAGATTATCACAGAACAACAAAATCATCATCATCAACATAATGATCATTCTCAGCAATACTTGTCTCCATCTCTGGCTCATCTAGTGTGAGATAAGCAATCTCAAGCAACCCAGGTCCTCCAAATGGTTCATCCCAATTATCTCCACCAATGTCCCACTTCTTAGATTCTCCTGTAGTGTACTCAGGCCACCTCCTTGAAAGAAGTCGAAGATTAGAATGAACAAACACTAAATCTTCAGCACGTTTAGGACTAATTCTATTCCTCCTCATACAATGGATGAAGCCATATGTACTCCAATTCCTTTCAGCACATGATGATGAGCAAGGCTGTCCAAGAAGCTTTAGAGCTAAAGTTTGAAGCACGGGTAAACTGGACCCAAAAGTTGACCACCAAAGCAATGGATCGTAGGTCCACCTATCCTCCATGTTATCATCATCATAACCCTTAACTCCATTAAACAAACCAAACTCCATATTAACATTCTTCCTATCATTAGGATCAGGAAAGAACCTTTTGAAGCACTTGTTCCTCTCCGCTGAAATTTCAGCATCCTTATGTGGCGCAACACGGCCTCTGACTTCTTCAATCCATTGATTAGTATAATACCTAGTTAAAAGCAAATAAATAAGTACAACTAATGAGTTTAGTTTATTTGTTTGGAAATGCCTAAAGAATATAAACGAAAAGATTAAAGAGATAGAAAAATTACTTCGGATTCAAGGAGTGGGCTAGGCAATGAAGTGGTGTGCAGTTTTTAGTCCACCGTTCAATGAGTATATTGTGTACCACATCATAGAATGGAGACTCCTCATAGTCTTCCTTGCCTTCATGCCGGTATATTTCTTTCTTCACATTTTCCATCATGGAATCCCACATTTCATACACCTTATGGAGAATAGGTGCATCCGTGTCAGCCACTCGAAGCATCTCATAAATAGGTCCTGTGAATCTCAGAATATATGCAACCTTGTCCCACCACAAATCATTTAAAACATAATCCCTCACAGTTTGAGCTTTTCCTACATCATCTTCTCTATATGACATCCATTCCTCACTAATGACCATATTTCGAAGATATTGTTTTACTTGAAACAATCTTTTAAGCATGATGATTATTGAAGCAAATCGTGTTTCAGCAACAGCAAGTAACTTCAAAGGGGAATATGAATTAAAAATTGCAAATCTCATAGAATGATTTGTGATGAAAATACGAATGAAAGTTGCCTCATCTGAAACTTGTGCAATCCAGTTACATTCATTATATGCAACCTCATTCTGCAAAGAGTTCTTAGGTGCACATATATTCTTCAAGGCCAAATTGAGGGTATGCACAACACAAGGTGACCAAAAAATATGAGGATATTCAGCTTCAACAATAGATCCTGCAGCCTTCATAACAGATGCATTATCAGTAATAATTTGGACAACATGTGAATGCCCAACCTCTTCAATGACCCTTAGAAACAAGTCAGCAATAAAGTGCTTGTCTTTGTACTCTTTGGTACCATCAATGGATTTGATAAAAAGTGGCCCTTTCTCTGATGTAGCCATAAAATTGATAAGTGGCCTTTTTTGTACATCTGTCCACCCATCACTTACAATGCTTAAACCCTTTTCTTTCCAAGTGTCTTTAATTGACCTCAACAACCTCTCAATATGTGCCCTCTCTTTTTGCAACAGAGTTGTTCTTAATTTATTGTAACCCGGAGGAACATAGCCCGCTAAATTGTTATTAGCTGCAAATTTGATCATCTCAATCCAATATGGGTTCTTAGCAAAGTGAAAGGGTAAACCAGCAGAATAAAATGTCCTAGCAATAAGAGAATCTAATTGCTCTCGACATTGATTGTTAAAAGCCCTCTCCAAAGGAGAATTCCCAATCCCTTTTTTTTTTTGAAAAAATGGATGACTTGTAGCTGTACTACTCTCCTTACTGCCCAAATTAGGACTAGTAGGAGAATCAGTTGGTAAAGACACTAGCCTAGGCTTCTTCAATCTACGCGAAGATTCCTCAAACGCATCTTCTAATTTCTGCATTTCATTTTGATACTCATCTCCAACCTTGGCACATGGTTGTATTCCAAACTTAGACAATTTTAACAAGTGTGCCTTCACCCTTGAATAAGACCCCTTGAAAGTTTTTTCACAATAGTTACATTTGAAAGAAACATTCCCACCACCAATACTTGCTTTTTCTAACTTCGTAACATATTTCCATAGAGGAGCAGCAGCTACCTCAGCTGATGATTTTTCACTTTCAGTTTCCATATTCATTTGAGTAAAATCACCTACAATATTTAACTTTAATAAATAAATAAAACTATAGCAGGACACACAAAAAAAAAAACAAATTTATAACTTATAACTTATAACTTATATATAAAAAAAAAAAAAAAAAAAAAAATGGACAGACGGCACCCACGGGCCACGGCCACAGCAGCAGTGAAAAAAAAAAAAACACAAAATGCATTATAACTTATATAAATAATGGAGTAACAGTGCACTCAACCATTCACCAAAGTTAATATCTGAAAGTGAAAGAAAGGAAAAAAAAAAACAGAGAGAGCAGAGAATCGGACCTGTTGTCCACGCCGAGAGAGAGAGAGAGATCAGAAGGGACGGAGGACAGAGGGCACGACGTCGTCGTCGGAGCTCGCCGATCGGGCTGATCTAACTCCGGCGAAGTACAGAGGGCAGCGGCAGCGACAGAGGGAGGGTGGGTTGAGTTCACTGGGTTGAGAAGATGTGGTTTTACTTTCAAATTTCAGTAAAAGAGACTCTAAACTGGCTTTATTGTGTTAGGGTTATCACAAGATCAACGGTATTGGTAAGTCCACCTGTCAAAATCTGTGATTTTTTTGGTTTTTTTTTTTTATTTTTTTCACTTCTGGCGTGTCGGACGCGTAGAAGCCGTGTCGGAGCCGTGTCGGAGCCGCGTCGACGCCATGTCGGAGACGCGAAAAAAAAAAAAAAAGGGACACCGCCGGACACCGGAATCTGGCGCGTCGTGGCCATTCCGGTGTCCGACACGTGTCGGACACGGACACGACGCCAAAAATGGCGTGTCCGTGCAACCTAGAGCTCAAGTTTTTGGAACAATTGGTAATTTATTATTGACAAACATGGGGCAACCTCTACTTTCATTTCAAACTAACAGAATAAGCCATCAGTACAAGAACACAGTCAGACAAACAGTCATTGGTCTACAAATACAGAAACAAAACACAAAATCTGCTTTCCTTGAGTACTGACAATGACACTCTACATTTACAAATATTTTTTATGTAATTGGGAAACTATTGATAACTTCCAAGTTCCAACACAAGCACAAACATCATCTCAATTGCCTTGAACAGCTCAGACTTCACTGGATCATTATAGATCCAGGCAATTTTTTGAAGTCAAAACATGGTAAACTAGTAGCAGAAAAGGCAAACATGCACAAATTCACAGTTCCACCATTCAACCCTCAAACACCCCAATGCGATCAACAAACATTGTATATAAGGATATGCTGGATAGCTAAAACTATTCTGCAATGTTGACTTTTGGCATTGTTGATTCACCAAAGAACTAAGTCACAGGTTAAAATTGAGTTTTGGGCAAATTACAATAAACTCGCTTGCAGTTTGGCCCGTTTGCACTTTGTCTACCCGTGGTTTAAAACTTAACATTTGGCTTACTTGTGCTTAACTCCGTTTGCTCCCTGTTACCCTCCTCACCTTCAAATGTTAGAAAAACACATTTTTATATAAAATTATAACATAACACGGATCAAAAGTTCTTTCCCTTAGAAAACTCCTCACGGAACCTAGAAACTTCGAAATCCCCTCTTTGAATCTGACCTTGTTACATTTTCTAGAAATCGAGATTTTTTCACAGCTGCTGTTGGGAATGGGAGTTATTTTCAGGATCTCCTCAGGCAGATTTGAAGACCTCAATTCAGTTAAGTGGCACTCAATTTGGAGTGAAACCACCTGGGATTTCAATGCCTAAAACAATAAGGCTTGGTAATGATGGATACAAGTGCCCAGCACCAACTCGTAGTAGTAAGTACTTGATTGCTCTTGTTTCTTTTATGCCTCTAATTTCTGTTACCAATATAAATTTATTATATATACTTCTGCAGAGACCTCGATGTATGTATGTTGTGCTAGGAACCCAAAATTTAAGGTTAAAGTTCTAAAAACAAAGTTCTTACCGCGCCAGAATGGAGATCTTACCATTTCCTATGATGTTCTTCAAGCCTATGGGAATAACTATATTGCCCAATTAAGCACAGTGAAAGGAGCTTACACGCATAAAATGGACCATGCAGATTGCATTTATTGGGTGCCTGGAGAAATTTACACAGACAAGGATTTTTCTAAAGTCATGAATTTTGAAACGAAGCCAATCATCAGTGGCTTGCCTCCCGAGAAAGAAAACGATACAACAGTCGGAAAAATACCCTATTGTTGCAGAAATGGAAGTCTTTCTAGAAAATGTAACACGATTTCTAGGAAATTGAACAAGATCAGATTCAAAGATGGGAAGATTCAAAGATGGGATTTTGAAGTTTGTAGGTCTCATAAGGAGTTTTCTAATGGAAAGAATTTTTGATCTGTTTATGTTATAATTTTGTATATAAATGTGTTTTTCTAACGTTTAAGGGTGAGATGGGTAATGGGAGCAAATGAAGTTAAAAGAACAAGTAGACAAAGTGTTAAGTTTTAAACCACGAATAAACAAAGTGCAAACCGGCCAAACTACACGTAAGTTTCTTGTAATTCCTTAAGTTTTTTATTGTAATTACATAGTCAAGCAAATTATAGTTAAAGAGGGTTTTTGTTTTGGAAAAAATAATATAATTTATTATTAATTATTAAAAATAGAATCGTGGTAAAATTATTTAGGGGAATAGCCTTTCTTTAAACATGATTTTAAGCATTAAACTTTTAAGGGGTGTTTGGTACATGTATTTAAAAACTGAAAATATGTATTTGAAAATATATGTGAAAATACATGTGGATGGAAAAGTGTGTAAAAATATGTGTAATATTTTTTAAAAACTGAAAAAATGTTTTTGAGTAGGTGTACTAAACGGGACTTCAATTTTTGCAAAACACTATTTCACTCTAAATTTTGAAATTTCAAAACTTATAAAAACACAATTTTCAATAAAAATGCTATATTTATTAACAATAAAATCGTTAAAGGGTTATTTATTTATTAACATTTGTTATTTTCAATATAATAATACATTTCAATATAATAGTACCGCTTGATTTTTCCTTAGCCAGTACAATCGAGGACACGTTCCGGGATTTTTTAGAAAATAACTATAAAACCCAAACAATATCATTAGTTAGACAACGTTTGAAAGTATTTTGGTTTTTAACAATTCGAGTCCAAAGGACTTGATTTTCCTGTTGTTATTTTCCTGTTTTTCCTGCAGCTGAGGTGGAGAAGGAGCCACGTAGGCCAAGAAATCGAGTTCAGTGCACTTGGTTTTCATACATGGAAATCGAGTTCACTGGACTCGACTTCCATGTATAAAAACCAAGTCCACTGAACTCGATTTCCATGTATAAAAACCGAGTCCACTGAACTCGATTTCCTAGTCTCATCATTCCATCTCACAGCATCATCAATCTCATCCCA
Source organism: Quercus ilex subsp. ballota (assembly GCA_032727855.1). Classification (NCBI taxonomy): domain Eukaryota; kingdom Viridiplantae; phylum Streptophyta; class Magnoliopsida; order Fagales; family Fagaceae; genus Quercus; species Quercus ilex. Next base: position 14,028,826 of record CM064914.1, on the reverse strand, counting down.
CAGCATCAACAGTCACATGGGTACTGAGCTAGAAATCGAGTCCAGAGGACTCAATTTTCATAAATGGCCCACGACCCTCCATGTGTTGCCGTGGGTCCCAGCTGGGACCTGTTTTGCTCCTTACTGTGGGGTCTCACACCTCCAGCTCCATACTCTTCAGAAACCCAGCTCTACATTCTCTTCAGAACACTGTCTCTCACTTGCACTCACAGAACACTCATCTCACACAACACTCTCAGGTAATGTGTTTACAATATTGTGATTATTTGGTAGGTTTTTTTTTTTTTAAGAAAAGTTTAGAACATATTAGGAAAAGTTTTGTTTTTGTTATTTGTTAGTGTAAATATTGTGATTAATTTATTTGGTAGTATATTGTGATTATTTGCTAGTTTTTTTTTTTTTTTTTAAAGAAAAGTTTAGAACATATTGGGAAAAGTTTTGTTTTTGTTATTTGTTAGTGTAAATATTGTGATTAATTTATTTGTTAGTATATTGTCATTATTTGCTAGTTTTTTTTAAAAGGAAAATTTATAACATATTAGGAAAAGTTTTGTTTTTGTTATTTGTTAGTGTAAATATTGTGATTAATTTATTTGTTAGTATATTGTGATTATTTGCTAGTTTTTTTTTTTTAAAGAAAAATTTAGAACATATTAGGAAAAGTTTTGTTTTTGTTATTTGTTAGTGTAAATATTGTGATTAATTTATTTGGTAGTATATTGTGATTATTTGCTAGTTTTTTTTTTTTTTAAGAAAAGTTTAGAACTTATTAGGAAAAGTTTTGTTTTTGTTATTTGTTAGTGTAAATATTGTGATTAATTGATTTGTTAGTATATTGTGATTATTTGCTAGTTTTTTTTTTAAAATGAAAATTTATAACATATTAGGAAAAGTTTTGTTTTTGTTATTTGTTAGTGTAAATATTGTGATTAATTTATTTGTTATTATATTGTGATTATTTGCTAGTTTTTTTTTTTTTAAAGAAAAATTTAGAACATATTAGGAAAAGTTTTGTTTTTGTTATTTGTTAGCGTAAATATTGTGATTAATTTATTTGTTAGTATATTGTGATTATTTGCTAGTTTTTTTTTTTTTTGAAATTAATATTAGGACACATTTATATAAGATCATGAATCTACTTAAGAAAAAATATCTATAATGACATATTATGATTAATTATTGGGAATATTTAGTAAATAATTGTGATTAAATTACAACATATTGGGATTTTTTTTTTGTTAGTGTAAATATTGTGATTAAATTATTTGCTAAGTTTTTTAAAAAAAATTAATATTGTGATTATTGGGAATATTTGGTACCAAATATTGTGATTATTATGTTATTACAACATATGGGAATATTTGTTTTGTTTGTTAGTGTAAATATTGTGATAATATGCTAAGTTTTTTTTAAAAAATAATATTGTACTGAATTATTATTTGGAATATTTAGTACTAAATATTGTGATCAATTGTTAGGAATATTTAGTACTTTCAGGTCTTTATCATGGATATGAAATGGATTATGAGTTTGATACCTAAGATAGTAGTAATTTTACCACAAATTATTTCAACATATATTTGTTTAAGATTTGTAACAGAGATTTCAATGGATAACTGGTTGGTATATAATATTTTTGTTTATCATAACTTATTTGAATGGGTTTAAAGTCATGCCTCTAGAATGATTTGGAATTTTTAAAGAATATGAAATTTGTAATGACTATTTTTGTAAGATTACTAAAGGTGATTATATGCAAATTTGGTTGAGGTTAGTATTGTTGGCATTTCATACACAAAGTTTTGTGATTGATGGTGATTGAGCGTTATAAATTTGTGACTAACACAATTGCACTTGTTGATCTATAGGTTGACAATGATCCATATAAATATATGCTACGGTGGACCCCTTAGCAATGCCAACCCTTATGACGGATTCTCATTTCAAGGTTCGGGTATCCAGTGCTACTATATGATGATACATCGTAAGCTAAAGACCTTGAATGAGCTGAAAGTAAAAATTATGGAAGAGTTGCAAGTGAACCCTGCTTTGCATGACATACATATTACTTTCCATTCTCCATATGAAGTCCTCAATCAATGCATTAATTATAGATATATGGTGATAACAGAGGACAAATATGTGAAATTCATGTTTAGTAAGATGCAGAAATGGGAACAAGCAGCAAATTTTGAGTTGTATGTCACTTTGGAGCCGCGTGCGGAAGTCGGCATAGGGGAAGAAATTGTACAAACAATTACATCTCTACAGTTTGCAGTCCTAGATGATCAATGCACCACATTGGGAGGCTATACGCCCACTTTTCAAGAGACACCAGAAACAATTGAGAGCGAACCTGAAAATAGATATGAAGATCAATTTTGTACACATCGAGGTGAATCCTCTACAGTTCCAGTAGTTGAAGATGAAGATGAAGAATGTTTTGGGGAAGATACTGACGATAGAGATGAGTACAAAGAGAGGATTGAGTGAGGCAACTTTGACAAGGGTGTTGATGACCATGAAATTACTCCCATTCCTGATGTTCATGATATGGCTGGATGTGATGAAGATGATGGGGACGCTAATGTCAGAGATCAGCATGTTACAAATACGACCCCATTTATGAACCTCCTGCCTCATCATTTTATGAAAATACTTGGGAAAATATGGTTGATCCTGAAGTTGTTCAGCAAGCATTTGGTTCTTCTTGGAATGCGGACATGAATTTTGTGAAAGGGTTGATTTTTACGAATAAAGAGGCGGTGAAACGTGCATTAACAATTTACGCCGCAAAGCATAACAGAAACATTATCACTAGTAGGTCAACCAAAAGTAGACTGTCTGTGAAATGCATCGATAAGTCATCCATATGGTACGTTGGGGTAGTCGCGAAGCCTGAACATGGACTATGGATGGTCACATCTTATAGGGGTCCTTACAGTTGTATACCCCTTGCCACGACCCTTGATGGTACAATGATGGATTGTAATTTTCTTGCAGCAGAATTTGTTCCATTGTTGCAAGAAAAACACATGGCAACAATTTATCACCTTAGAGATTTCATTAAAGGGAAGTATTATGGGCATAAGCTTTCTTACTATAAGATATGGGATGCGAAACAACGAGCTATTGCAAAGATATTTAGGGATTTGGAAGAGTCTTACCAAAGGTTGAGAAAGTTATTGTTGGCATACTTGGATCAAGAACCTGGCACTCGGTTCTAGTGTCACACCATACCCAGGGATGAGTTCGGTGATACAATATTGCGCTATGTATTTTGGGCTTTCGCTCCATGCATTCAAGGATTCAGACATTGTAAGCCAGTGATCAGTATTGATGGGACCCATTTGTATGGTAAATATCGAGAGGTGTTGTTAATTGCAATGGCCACCGATGCCAACAACAAGGTTTTGCCTCTCGCCTTTGCCGTTGTGGACAAAGAGTCAGTGCCTAGTTGGAGGTGGTTTTTAGAATGCCTCAGGAATGCACTGGGGGATGTGATAGCAGATAAGGACATCTGCATAATTTATGACCGACATAAGGGTATTCAAAACGCAATTGCAAACTGGCCTAGAGATGATGATGGATGAGTACGAGTAGTTCATAGATATTGCCTTCGACATGTTACTAGCAACTTCAACACGCATTTTCAGGATGCCACTTTAAAGTCATTGGCCTTGAAAGTAGGGTATGCTACTCAGGAAGCTAAATTTGAGTTGCATATGCAACCTATCAAGGAAGCCGAGATCGAGGCCCTTAGGAAGAAACGGAGGACCGAGCGGCAGGAAAGTGAACCCGACTCATCCATCATGCCATACACATATCTAATGCAAGAGGATTTAGAAATGTGGACCCAGCTATATGATGGTGGATACCATTATGGGGCTATGACAACCAATGGCTCGGAGTGCTTCAATGGAGTACTCAAAGGTACCTGTGGCCTACCCATTACTACAATGGTTGAATTCACTTGGAGCAAACTTGTTGCGTATTTCCATGATTGACACAAAGAAATTACTCATGATCTCTCAAATGTCAAGGTATGGAGTAAATATTTCTTACAAATCTATGGACAAAACTTGAAAAAATCTCTTTCACACCAAATAGCAGCGTTTAATAATCTGAATGGTATATATCAAGTAATTACTGCATACAACATCCATAGCTCTGGAGGAGGACACCATAGTCATGAAGTAAACCTAATAGCCAAAACATGTCGTTGTGGAAAGTGGCAAAATCGAAAGATCCCTTGTTCACATGCAATTAAAGCTATTCAGCACTTGGGGCAAGATGCGACTACATATATTGACCCATGTTATAGTTTGGAGAACGCCATTCGCACCTATTCACATCCATTTGTGGTGCCAATGTCAGAGACATTATAGAGGGATGTGGACGGTCCAAAGTGGGTGCTTGACCCAAACCTGTTGTGGGGTAAAGGTTGACCTGTGGCATCTAGGATACGAAATGAGATGGATGGGGTTCGGCTAGAATCGGGAAGTCGGAGGCCAGATTCTGACTTGAGGGAGATTCAACAAAAGCAAAGCTGTGGACTGTGTCATCAACATGGGCATAACTGTAGAAGATGTCCGCTTTCCCGTGGGGCTTTGACAAGCAGTAATGATCCAAACTAGGTAAGTGATGCTTTTATATAAAATGCCATGATTGTATCAATTAGCCAAGTTGCATAGATTAGTGCAACTATTAGTTAGAACAACTATTTTGTACACCATTGCTTTTGTCTGTAATCTAGTTTATATTAATTGCATTTAGAAAAAAATAAATAAAATTGCACTTAGCCATTGGAATATAGAATTGTGCTTTTGTCACTAAATAATAGAATTACATTTTCCATTTTTTAACTTTACCATAACAAGTTGACATGAGTTTTTAAATGTTGTTGCCTTGATTTCAGCATATTTAAATTAGAAAATGGCTTGATATTAAAACCAATTTTGCATGTATAAAACCAATGATTTTAGGGCTGCTAGTAGAATTTCTAAATTTTCTTTCATATCTAATCCACTTCAACCTATTCCACCCACCACCAAAAGAAAGAACCCAAAATAAAAATAACAAAAAAAATCCAGTTCTTCATTGTACTTTCAAACAACAAATTAGTATCTTCCATGATCCATGCCAAATTTATTGTATAGAACTGGAGGAATTGCCAAAAGTGCCATAAATTTATATTGTTCAGAGCAGTAGGCATTGCAATGTAGTACATTGATTGCTGAGCATATTTATACCACAAAAATGAGGAAACAGCTATCAACAGAGCAAGAAACTCACTGACTATTAAAAATTAAGACAACATAACAAGTAGTCTAGGGATGCTTTTATAGAAAATGCCATGATTGTATCAATTAGCCAAGTTGCATAGATTAGTGCGTATGTTTTGGCTTTTGGTATCTAACGACAATATTTGAATTTTTGTCAGGCATGTAGATACTCGATTTTGGAATGGCATTGTAGATGTAAATTGGGGTTCTCTTTATTGTGTATTTGAACTTACTACTAGGTTGTATGCAGACAATTATTTTTATTTATTTATCATTGAATGAACTTGTAATCGAAGTATTCTATATCCAATGTACGTGTTTCTAGATTATGATATTATGAATGTTTAATTTTGTCTTTCAATTAGGATTGCAGGTTCAGATGTTAAAAAAATGACCTAAAGCATCCTTATTTCATGCCTTTAGTCACATATTATACACTGTCACAAAATGGATGCCCATGCCATTTGCACATCATGCCAAGCCTATATGTTTCTTTGAAAATGGATAATCGGCGTCTTATTGGCATTATCAAAAAAACCTTCCAACTTGTTGGGAAATATATATATATATATATAGACACACACACAAACTTCCGTTAATAATAGTGATGCATATACAGATGAATCAAACCAACAGCCCTAAGAACAATTACATTGTATCTAATGAAAGAGAGACTACAATTTGGTACACTCACTTGACAATTAAACAAGAGCAATCATAACTTCTAAAGTTTGACTTTTATTTTAAAGTATAATATGTTTCACAGTTATTTTATTTTTTTTCTCAAACCAAGTTTTCAATCTGAGTGGTATCTCTTCCAAATAAGAAAAGAACAATGATCAACAATTACCATCGACTTAGCTAGAAGCACCCAAAAATATATTGGGTTCCAAAATGGACCATCCATTTCACTTTTTTCCTTCTTGTCTGTTAGGATTTTTGAATAGACACTTAATAAATAAAAAAATTATTCATGATTCATAGTTAGGTGTGTCAGGTTCTAAAGACTTAGGATTTTATGTATTTAGAACTCTAATGTGTATTGTTGGCAAACCATGATCAAAACAGGTTGTTAGTCTTGTTTAGACTTGCTCAAAGTGTGTGGGCGTTTTATGTAAAGTTGGAACTGAGTGGCTGCAGATGTATTGGTACATTTCGGCCTGGCTTGATCGATCGAAGGACAGACTCGATTGATCGAAAGTCGGCTAGAATGTTTTTTCTGCAGAATTTCCAACTTAGCCCTACCTCATTAAACGTTTAGGGTTTTATGTTTTTGCCCTAGGTATATAAGGCAAAACCCTAGCCACGTTTTGTGAGTTGCTCTGGTTGTATTGTTGCTCATATTTTGCGGTTTGTGTGAATCTCTTGTGAGATCCTTGAGTAGTTTTCCTTCACATAAACTTAGGGTTTTCAAGGTAGAGATAATATCAACATCTTGATGATCAACTCAGTTGCTGCCATTGGAGCTTAAAGAAACACAAGCAGGAGTGCTTGTACTTGATTGGAGAATCCAAGAAAGAAGGAGTCCATGGATTCGGAGTTTGCACGTGGTCGTGTCAATAAGTTCTACTGGTAGGTAGCATTAGGAAGTCGAGCGTGGGTGCTTGTAAGTCCTTTTGTATGAACTTCGATTCTTTCAAGATAGTGGATTCAAGTTTACCTTGAGGATAGCTAGGTTAAATCCTCCCCAGGTTTTTTACCAGTTTGGTTTTCCAGGGCGATCGTATCATTGTGTTATTTATATTTCCGCTGCTTTATATCTTGATATGATTATTTGATTGAGTTAACCTAGATTTGCATAATTTGACTAAGTTAATCACTTGGCTAAATAAACTAGGTTAATCCAATTGTTGTTTTAAGGAGGTCTAAAACCTAACAAGGTGACACAAAGAATGGAATATTGCGGAACAGCCAAATGACAGTTTCATATTGATTCATTCAAATCATTAAAAACCCCATTGGGAAATTGTCATAATTTCAACTTTTTCACCTGCATTACAACTTCACCACACTAATGGAACAAAGGCATACGAAAAGCTCACTAAAAAATGAATTTACAGCATCAAGGTCAAGAAATAATTACTATAAAACACCACTCCAAAGCTTGAGTACTTCTGCCTTGCATAATTGCAATTGCATTATGAGAGGATGCCAAAATCCATTCTGTCAAAATATCCTCTCCATTCCAAGCACTAGTTCTCAACTGTTATTGCTACCAACCACCATACTGTTGATTACGGTTACCACCCATTGGGTTTGGACCTCTACCACCAGCTGAACCTCCAAATTGACTACTTTGGGAATAATTTGGAGGGCCAACTCCATAAACACTAGCAGCTCCTCTTTCACCTGGAGCTTGCCCGCGGGTATGTTGAATGGGAGGCAGACGGGTATGCTGCTGAGGGTGCTGCAACTTCTATCTCTTTGTGGTTTCTTCGTGTTGTCGCTGCTGCTGCCTTTTTTCCTTTGTCTGGAACTCATGTGATGATTCATACTTAGGCAGGCTACATGATCCAAAGACAAGCATATTTCAACATAGTATAAGACAGACTCGCATACAACGGAGCTCACACGTTTGATAAGCAGACAACAACAAAAAATTATGGAAATTTTTAAAGGAGTTCAAGCACAAAGGGAATTTTCCATGAAAGCGCAGGAGAGAAATCCAAAAATTGTTTCCTACCGGTGGCACAACACAAATGTAGTTGTTTCCTCTCCTCCAATTTTTTTTATTTTTTTATTTTTTTAAAGTAAATAAAACCAATGAAATAAGTACCCGTTTGGGAGGATGGTTTAAAACTGTATTTTTTCAAAGTATAGCTTTATAAATTCCCACATTTTTCTAAGTAGAGCCTTTTTTTGTGCCTATTTTTTTTTTTTTTTTTTATAAAAAAAATGTAAAAATAAGTGGTACCAAATAGGCACTAATCCATCTTGGGTTGAAAATAGCAAATTGAGAAGTTAAAAACTTGAGCTTTCTAATTTAGCTATTGACTTGGCAATGCATACAAGTTTGACTTACATAAGTCAAGTTATTATTAACTTACACTTCCAATGCACAGTCTTAACAATTCACTTTAGCAAGCAAAACATTATATGTCTTGTTGCAGCCCTGCCAGAAGCAGTACACTTCAGAATGAAAATGTGACCTACATTATAGTAAGACCACAGGGAATACCAGCTTATGATGGCCAAGGAAAAGGCAGAGCAATCATAACTTCTCAATCTCTTAAAATTATGAAATCTCAGGACCAAAATATAGATATTGCACAAATCAAACTACAATAATTTGTAACAAAAGTTCCAGATATAACTAGATTTCAGAGAAATAAGGGAGCACAGTGATAAATACATTGGCAGTATGACTTTCAACATGGTTCAATATAACTTCAAATTCAAACAAACATAACGAGAATCATTTTTGCAAACACGTTTTCATGAGAAAGAAATTGGCCAAGGAGTTCAGTTATGTATGCAACAAATTAATCAAGGATAAATTAGTAGCGAGTGCAAGCACCTTTAAGGATTTGTGTCAGAAGAGGCTGCAATCTTCCATTTTCAGCCATCTGCCGCACATTGTTCTCACACTTCTCCAGATTCTCCAATGTTTTCTCAGCCTTCTTAACGGTAAGAAGATTTTTGGATTTACTGCTTGTCATCCCAACCAATATAAGAATTGCGCCATTGACTGAACCAATCTTCTCACACAATGTTTCAGATTTGGAGAGCTCATACAGCAAAGAGACAGCTTCCTCCCTCTCTTTGGAGAGCTCATGAGATTAGAACTTTACTATAGTGCGCACAATGTCCCCCTCAGCCAACATTTCCTGCAAAACAAAATGAAACCATTAAAAAGAGGTGCTAAGCCCAAGCACGCTAGTGATTCCATAGAAGCTATAAAGAATCACAAAACCTGTGACATATTACCTTATATCTACATTCGCAAATCATTTTTCCTACAATAATTGGCAATTGATTAAAGCTTTGTTCGAGTTACTGTATAATTCAGCAAACACACACTGAGAATGATTCAAGGGTTCACCTTAAATATCAATACATAGAGCAAGAGTTTATATCTTTCCTTCTTTTTGGTTAACCTAGAATTTATTTTTTGATTAACACCACAAGTCCTTGTACGTAGAATTTATTTTTTGATTAACACCACAAGTCCTTGTACCATGTAAATTTTCTTATTTTCTTGCTAAAAAGCCTAAAATACAAGGCCATTCATACGGTGTTAATTGTGACTTCTAAAGCATCATGAAATATTTATTAACAATCAATTCATTATTTAATTGTAAAGGCCTCTGCCATGGGTAATCCAGGAACAGATAGCATGGTCAGGTTTCGATTTGTCAATTGATTGCATGTCAAAACTGTGGTAATTTAAGTCTGGTCCCAACCACATAAATTCAAGCCACAACTACAAAAGACATTTACTGTCAGATTGGGAACTCCTTATTTCTGTAATCTCATATCAGCACATAACCCCCCACACCCCCCAAACAAAAAATACAAGAAAAAAACATTTTAAGCAATGTATTCTGGCAAGCCTCTAACTACAATTTGCATTTAGAAAAGTTACTTATGAAAAAAATAAAATAGTGCATGTGGCAGGCCACCTTTGACATCACAAAGTACTTGCATAGAATTCTCCGCAATAGATAATAAATGTTGATATCCAGGATAGCCGCTAATGAAGACTATCTCATCCAATTGCCTGAACTTCCCTGGATCATCTCCCTTCTGCATTGATTTCAAAGGAATATCGCTTCCAGTAAGGTTAAAAGAAATCTAACTAATTAAAACAAAAAATTGGTATTCAATAGCCGATACAAAACCTAGAAGATATTAAACTGTGACAAATCAGAACAAGGAAAAATAAACACATATAGATGTAATAGCTAGGAACAAGTCTAAGGACAGGATCTTTCTCTAGGAAACAGGGAGTATAAATAGTTAAAGCAGTGAGGTATCAAAGACATAATCTACATAGTATATCATGATTGAAAGTAAATAGATATTTTTGGAACAATTAAAATGGGAAAAATCAGGACACGATTGTTGTTTTTGATCCAAAGCACCATAAATTTTAATTGTACCTTCATTCTAGCTTCCTCAAAAATGGGCAGAAAAATAAAAACAGGATCAACTGGAGTTGCGCTATATAGGCTGCCATCTGTGTTGGGAAAAAAGAGCTATATATAGTTAGAATTGCTGGAAAGACAAACAAATAGAATTCAAATCAAATAGAGTCAACAGAAGTTTCAAGGCGATCTAGGACAAAACAGGAAAATTCACAACGGCTCATGAATCACATTAAAGAACTCAACTATAATAGCAGCACTAGCACAAACATGAGAACGGTATAATTAAAAAAAAAAAAAAAAAAACAAAAACAAAAAAAAAAGAGAAAGAAAGCAAAAGAATTTATTTAATGTAAATGATGAAGTGTAACAATAGACAAAGGAAATATAATGGTAGGTTGCAATTATTTCTCACAACAACACATGTTGAAAGTAGTCTCTTTGGATTGGGAAAAGGGGATTTTTAAACAAAATAACTATAAAACCCAAACTATATCATTAAAGCAACAAACCAATTCACACACGCGCGTGCACGCGCACACACATATATGCATTCAGTCAGGCTGCACAATTTCATTCAATAAAACAATAAAAGAACACACCCAAGCTCACACATGTATATGAGTTAACTCGAACAGTTAGACCATTTGATTCACTCTAAAGCAATAAACTCTCACACATACAAAGACAAATATGGTTTCAAAGAAGGGTGTTTGGCATGTCATTGAACCGGACCAGTATTGCATAACAACATAACCGGTTAAAACTGTTTTCACTATGGTAACTTGTAAAAAGAAAAAAAAAATACCAGCTGAAAATTGGACTGTTAAATATACTGCTGATTGCAGTGCTACTATATGATTTAGATGTCCTTTCTTCTGTTTGCCCGCCAAAAGTTGCAACATAATAAAATTAAGTGACGAAAGAAATCTAGCTTACACCAAATTTCAGAGATAACAATATAATACATTTAGCCTAAAATAAACGAATTGCAAACCCAAGAACAAAATTCACATACACATTTAGATGGGGTGCTGATCCTAATGCATTTTACGTTTATGCTGTCTCGTATAATGTCTGGTATGTGGGGGAGGGGGTATTGCATCTCCTTGGTGAGGCTTTTTGCGTTGCTGCAAAGATGGAGTTACAACCAAACAATGGATTACATGAATTCTAATACCAACCATAACAGCAATTACTCAATATTCATTACATTAAATGACTTGTCATACCGTGGGGCCAGCCTTGTGTCCTGCTTTGTGACCACCTGTCTTACAAGGAGGTGCTTTTGTTGTGCGTTTAGATCGACCTTGTGGGGGTGACTGTAACCCAAGTACCCGCTCATTCTCAACATGCACATCTGACTGATTTGCTTGACTCCCAACAACTGAAGATCCTACAACTGCGGGGGAGGATGGTGTAGCAAATGAAATGTGAGTGAGGCCCGTAGTCATGGGATCTATATGCAATCCAGGAGTGGGCATGAATGACATGGAGTGACTATGGGGTGGTACATGGTCTATATGACCAATGCTGTACGAGGGGGATTGAGTGTGCATGACAGGAGGGGTCTGACTAAAATCATAGCTGAGATCAAAGGATGGCAGAGTAAATGAAAGATGAGCGGGGTCAAAAATGTATGTGAGGTGTGTGAAGGGATCTCGGGGTGAGAAGATGCATGAGCAGTGGGTAGAGGGATCTCTAGGTCAGGAACTGCATGAGCAGTACGTGGAGGGATCTCTAGGGAAGGAGATACATGTGGAGGTGGAGGGAACTCTAGGGTAGGAGATGCATGTGGGGGTGGAGGGAACTCTGGCGCAGGAGATGCATGTGGGGGTGGAGGGGGATCCGGCCTACTGATAACTTAATAGGGTGCACCACACTGACCATGGCTATGGCTGGCACAATTTGAGCTCGTGCTTGGTCGTCCAGTATATTCTGCCGCATCTGGATTTGCCCCATCGGTCTCTTCCAAGGGAAGGTGGGCAGTTATACAATGAAGGCGTTCCACATATTTAAGTACAACTGAAATTTGCTTATACTCAGGACTGCCTACTGTATAATGCGTCAACATCTCCTTGTGACTGGCAACCTGCAAGTACAAAAATACAATTAGTATATCTAACACAAAAATGGTGATACGCAACAAAAATTGAAAAGAAAGGTCGAAGCGATTACCATAATAAGAAGTGAAGCGGAAGTGTGATCAACGAACCTCCAAGTCACCCTACCATACCAATCGAAGTATGGATGAGTAGGCAACATATCACCCTGTAGTCGTGCTCCATAACATAGAGATCGTGCTCGACTATTCCATACTTGGATATGGCCATAATGTTTGTGCCTCCAATTCACCGCTATCTTCCCCCTCAGGTCTATGGCATGAAGGTCGCCATCAGTATCAACATATAGGGGGATTTCTTGTACCATCCCAAACTGACGAAGAACACAGTCTGGTGTATATTTCTCTACTAACCAGAAACATACAAGCGGCACCCTCGCCGTCCATACGTCCCTTCCTAAGACACAGAACGGAGGCAGGTGGGCTAATTCATCTTGATATGGTTCCCACACCACCTGAAATAGCCAAATAAAAGGGCAGTACATTATGCAATGTTCCATTATTTTCGACCATGAGCTATTTTACAAGCAGTAAATACAATAGTCATAAACAATTGAAGAAACACAATTTGGGTATCTGGTTGGGACGCATACAATCTAATAGCTGACGGTACCGGACCAGACAGATTTCTTGGGGGCTATTCTTCGTGGTCATGACCCACACAGTCCTACAATTAAGAAAGAGAGAGTCAATACTTGGAATTGAGAATTTGAAGTAATCAACAACAATAAATGATGGGCAATCGTAAATTTAACATTACATACCACTAAGTTTATACCAAACAATGATTATCTAAACATATGATTAGTGGTGGAGCTAGAAATTAATAACACTTGTATTATACATCAATAATAACATATGACCTCAGTGGCTGTAAAACGATATATAAAAATAAATAAAAATCCTATTAATTTTCAAAATTTGAGGAATATCAAGGTTAAAATTTTATTTTCTATGTCTAACAATGTGTCATGTTGTTTAAAATTATGGATCTGTTTCCAATAGAGAGAATCGGTCAAGGAAGAGACTTACTTAATGGACAGTGGAGAAGGTGCAAATGGTGGGCCATATGCATCATTTGGTGGGAGGTCCTCCTTCCTTGGGCACAAAAAAGGGAATCTGAACCATGCCCAATACTGAACCAGTAGCAAGGCCCCACCAATCTAATTGGCACCTCTGTCAGTTACCCTGCATAACTCTCTGTACAACCATGCAAGGCAAGCGCTCCCCCAACTGTACTGAGGTGGATTGCGAAGGTCCCTCAATATCTGTAACCACATCGTATGCACCCTATCACCAGACTTGTCAGCGAAAATTGTGTCTGCCAGGAGTGCTAGAATATAACACCGTGGATATTGATGCACAACCACCTCTACTGCATCATTGGGCAACCCTTGGTCAATTTTTTCTAGTAGCTTGTTTATTAGGATCCTTTGTCCTTTAAGCACATTTCCATTTGTAGCAATTCCAAGCATACTCTGACATTTAGCTTCCCATGTCAAGTCAGTTGTTCCAACAATTGCCTCACCATTGATTGGAATCCCCAAAAAAACTTCCACATCTTGTAATGTGATTATTGTCTCACCATGTGGCAGGTGGAAGGTGTGGGTTTCAGGCCGCCATCGCTCAACCAAAGCCTTTATCAAGTTATTATCAATCTCTCTACATAGGGTCCTACACAGTCCAATTAATCCAACTCTCTTGACAATGTCAAGGATGCGATCATCCACCACTATGGGGCGTCGTTTTCGGAACTTGTCATTACGACCACGACATTTCAGTGCCCCCGAATCCTGCACATGATAGAACCATGGTGATGAGATGCAATATGCCATAACCTTTGTATATATGATTGTAGCTATTGATCCCAAAAAACAAAAATAAAGTGGTTATCAAGGGAAATTAAAATATCATCTCCAAAAAAATAATAATAATAAAGCAACAATGAGAGCAAAATAAAAGGATGCAATGCACTTGATACATATGATAGAATGCTAGTGCACAGTGTAGAGCTACAACTAATATGAAGTTTATTTTAATTTATAACACTCTATCCGTAGTCGTTTCAGTCTGATAATTGAGAAAATATATGGGTTTAATTAATAGCAGCAATAAAACTATAGTTTTTGGAGAAAGTGAAACAATATAAGGGTTTAATTAATAGCAGCAGTTTGTACACCCATGGCAAACTTTGTGTGTAGTTCCTCTGCATTGTATGTGGATCCTATGGAGAAAGTGAAACAATAGGACCTTTAACAGCGTCAAACTTATATTAAATTTACTAACTTCATGTTTCATGAGGTTTTTGTATAACTTGAACCCGTGACCTGTCGCTTTGGGTGGAAGACATTTGCCATTACACTAAGGCCTGATCTCTAGCACTCCTAAAGGTCAAGTTCCTAATAAAGTTCCTGAAATTTCAAGCATAGCCTCTTTTCTGCCTTCTAATCACACAGCCCAACAAAATACCAATAACTTAGAATGCATAATAAGGCTTTTATAAATTGAATTCATAAAATTTCCAATGTCCATAACCTTAGCTTACTGCATAACTAATCTGGAAAAATAATATTCGCATATGCCCCATTTCAAACAAACACCCCCCCACCCCGCTGGGTTTGACATTGTGCAATTCTTACCATAATTTTGATGAGTTTTCTTTTGTTTCCACTAGAATTATTTAATGTACATGTCATACTTTTCCTACTAGAAAGTAACTTTCTTTTGGTTCTTCAATGTTTTCAGGTGCTCTTGTTGTTGCTTGTTCATTTTGTCATGAAGTTCATGCATACTAGCTATTGGCTCAGTTATATAAACCTTTTTTTTAGATATATTCTTCATACGCCATATGTTGTCTGGTTTTACCACAAACAGCTAAGGGTGCGAAGATATATACTACTGCTGTAGCTGCCACAGCTGATGGTCATCCTCTAAAAGAGAGGGAAGAAAAGGTTAAGATGCACACTCATTCTTACTATTATCTGGATTATGCTCAGGTCTCTCTCTCTCTCTCTCCATGCACATATTTTTATATTTTTTTAATTTTAAATAAGATCATACCTTCAATTTTTAGTGATTTAATTATACAGAGAAGGCAAAATGATCCTTTTCTTTTTATGGGTTTTTTTTTGGGTTCAATCTTGATTATCCATTTGTCCAGTTAATCATATGGTGACCATATTTTGGCTACTGCTAAAAGGCCTAAATGGAAAATGGTGTTGGTGTGTTGCAGATCTATGATGTTGTCAGGTACAGATTGCACCGTATGAAGAAAAAACTGAAAGATGAATTGGACAACAAGAATACAGTTCAGGAGTATATATGCCCCAACTGTGGGAAAAGGTCTCATTAACTGCTGATTTTTCTTTTTAATTTACTTATAAAAAAAAAAAAGTGTAAGTCACACACACACATGTTTGCATGCACAAGTCTGGATGAATTTTATATTTCTAAAAAGTTGAGTTTCAAATGTTCAGGTACACTGCATTGGATGCATTACAGTTGATTTCTATGGAGGATGAATTTTTTCATTGTGAAAGTTGTAATGGAGAACTTGTGGCTGAGAGTAACGAGTTAGCTGCTGAAGAAGGAGGAGATGGAGATGACAATGCAAGAACGCGAAGGCGTGAAAAGTTAAAGGACATGCTTCAAAACTTTGAGGTTTACTTTTATCCTAACTAGTTAACTATATAACTATATATATATATATATATATTAATGTGGTCATACTTTTCTCTTGCCTTGGATGTGATGCCTAAATATGAAATGATATGAAGGCTGTAATCTTTTTGTTAAATTGGTTATGGTTTATGATGGTTGAGATACTTTTGTGAGATACGTAAAGTGTTCTGTGGGGAATGGCACATTGATTATAATTTCCCTTTTAGATAGAGGATCAAATATCTTAGAAACCATCAAAAAAGGAAAGTTGAAAGTTCACTCTACTTTGAAGTTTTAAGGGGTTAAGGTGATTCCTTAGATGAACAGCAGTGTTGGATAGAATTATGGCAATGGATAATCTTCAGAAGTGTAACGTTATGATTGATTAGGGTTGTATGTGCCTCAATTGAGCTCATTTACTTCACTGTAGTGTTTCAAGAGATATTTGATCATTTGCATTACTTTTATTTGGAATATCATGGGTTACCAAATACGGTGGATCGGATTCTAAGCTGTTTGAATGGGATTGTCACAAAAGCTCTAAAACTTGGAATGGGGGTTGCATTGTGGACAATTAGCATAAGTGAAATAGTAAAACTTTTGATAGCATCAAACATCCAAACAACATCGTCAAACATTGCTAAGATGTTTGTATGATTGAATGGTTATTTTTTTTTTTATATTTCCTCATCTTCTATTTTAGAATTCATAGATAACTTAAGCTTTGAGAATGTAACTTTCAGGAGTGGGATTTTTGAAAATAAATCTGCCTAAAATAGTTTTATACTTTTAAATGATTTAAAGGACAATGAAAAATATTTCACATCTTTAAATGAGAGCTGTTCAAGAATGAGGGAGGATTGTTTTGGCATTATTTTTTGTTAGGGGAAAAAGAAAAAGAAAAAGAAGAAGTAAAAGAACCTTGTGCCTTTTTTACTTTCTTATATCTTAATGACAACCATGTCCTTTACTAGTGGTCTGATCTAATGCTACCCAATTAATAGGTTTTTGTTGCTGTTGTTGTTGTTGTTGTTGTTGAGAATCCACATTTTCATGGAATAGACCAATATCTAAGTGCAACCTTTATATAAGGGTGTGCAACAGTCAACCAATCTAACTTAACCCAACTAATGGGCATGACTATGCATTCAAACCTAGTAATACCATTGACAGACTTAGAATTTTAGAAATGGGAAGAAAAAAAAATCAACATAATGTAAAAGGATAAGAAGAGAATATTCAACAGGTGGTCGGTTTTAATTTTAACTTGCCTTCCCAAACAGCGCACAATCGATGTTCTTTTAGAAACCTTAACACCGAATCCTCAATGTGACTAGGTCCGAACTCATCACGGATCTGAGCAGGAACAGCAACCATACTACAGGAAGTTTAGGGAGTCAAGAGTAATATAAGCACATGTATAGCCTAATTTCTTGCACAAACGATAAGTATGACAATCAACCACAAGGAATAAAGATACATATAAAAAACTCAATATGCTGCCTAAAACTCAGTATGAGCTAATTAATTAAACCTTCTACATTTCTCCATTTTCATTCAAATGTGTTCTGAGGAGTTAGAGCAATGCTCTGACAACCGACCTACAACTGCAACTACCACCACCAAACCCTACGGCCCACAACTAGCCACCTCTCTTTCTCTATGATTCCTTTGGGAAGTTCTCTATCCTTTTCTCAAGGTTGTCTGTTATATTTAATGCATTTTTTATTCCCCTGCAGCCTATTCTAGTTTATATGTTCAAGGTGGATGGGAGCTTCAAGTTTAGCCCAATTAGCGTTAATTTTTTAACAGAGATTACAAAGGTTTTCTTTGCTATCACTATGCTCTTGCTATAGGTACATTTGAAACTTCTTTATCTCTTTTTATTTGTTATTCCTATAAGAACATATATAAATTGAGCTTCACAAGTAAGGCAAACCACTTTATTGACAGGGCAAGAGGTTTTATTTATCTTGGTGAGGTTTTTATAGCCTATTTTATCTCGGGGGTAGTTTTCAGAAAATCCATTATGTTACATATCTTAAAAGGCAAGAGGTTTTGTTTATCTTGATGAGGTTTTTGTTGATTTTTCAGGCAAGGAATCAAAAAGTTGGGGAGACGCCTCTTCTCTCAATTTCCACATTCGTGCAAGTAATAGTCATTGTTATCATCAAATTTATGTTTTTAAAATTTTGAAGTAAGATGGACTCTGAAAAAAGGCTACTCATATTTAAGCAAAAGTCTTAGCTTTTAGATGTGAAATATTTTAATGACAATGAATTTAAACCATGCTTTTTCCAAGTTTCAGATTTATTAATGGGGTGTTAAGTATTACATTGCACACTGCAAATTGTGGTTAACCTTGGATTCACAAATTAACTACAAAACCCATAACCAACATCAACCAACCTACAAAACCCACAAACCAAAGTGACCCACATAGCCCACAACCTCCATGCCACCACCACCCAAAACCTAGTAGCAACCCACAAAATCTCAACCCACCAAGGAGTCAGCCACCAATTCAAGTTTTAAACCCACAACCACCCAAAATCAACCACAAAATCACACCCAAACCACCAGCCACCACCCCGAACAGAACCCAGCCACCACTGAAACCCAGCCACCAAAACAACCATCACTGAAACCCCACATCAAATAGACCCAATAAACCCAGAAAAAAGAAATAATCAAAGCAAACCCAATATTAAGGAATAGAGAGAGTCCTTACTTTTGTGATAGACGTCTGAGGGAGAGAAATGCTGAGTGAGGAGCAGATGGAGCGAGTGAGAGAATGAGACTGACAGCGACGGCGACGGAGCAAGAGGGAGTGAGAGTGAGAGTTTTTGAGTGAGAGGGGGCGACGGCGACGGAGCGAGGAGACTAAGACTGAGAAAGCTCGGCAGCGATGGCGATGGAGGTGGAGCGAGAGGGAGTAAAAGGGAGTGAGATTGAGACTGAGACTGAGACTGACAGCGACGACGACGGGCGATGGAGCAAGAGGGAGTAAGAGTGAGAGTGAGAGTGAGAATGAGAGTTTTGAGTGAGACTGGAGTGGGAGGGAATTTTTTATCTGTGTTTAAGTTGAGTGTGATCTGCGTTTTGAACACGTGGTGGGCGGAAAGGAAATCGAGTTCAATATACTTGTTTTCCATGTATAGAAACCGAGTAAAAT
Organism: Quercus ilex subsp. ballota; assembly: GCA_032727855.1. Lineage (NCBI taxonomy): Eukaryota > Viridiplantae > Streptophyta > Magnoliopsida > Fagales > Fagaceae > Quercus > Quercus ilex. The sequence continues at coordinate 14,009,497 of CM064914.1, read as the reverse complement.
GGACTCGGTTTCCTTTAAACCAAAACGAGTCCAATTAACTTAATTTCTATGTACAGAAACCAAGCAAAAACGAACTTGGTTTTCTTTAAAGCAAACTGAGTCCAATTAACTCAATTTTTGTGTACAAAAATTGAGTAAAATGAACTTGATTTATGGGCCTACATGGACAATCTGTCCAGCTCAGTGGCTGGCAAAATAGGAAACTCGACTCCAATATACTCGATTTTATAAGCCAAAAATCGACTCCTCTGGACTCAAATTGTTAGAAACCAAATTAGTTTGTAACGTTGCCTAACTAATAATATAGTTTAGGTTTTATGGTTATTTAAAAAAAAAATCCACACGTTCCTATTTTAGTTTCTAAAATAAAACCCAAATATACAAAAAGTTCTATAATTTGAAGAAAACAAAATAAAAGGAAAAGTGGGGATAGTAAAGTAAAACCCTGAAATCCGGCATTGTTAATCAAGGCATGAATATGACCAAACACATCCCAAGCCTTCTTAACAGACTTTTTGATGGAGGGTCCATCAACAGTGATGTCGAGCTCCACAGCCACGGCTTTTGGGTACCTTGTCGAAGCCAAACCCGAAGCCAAACCCGATAGCTGATTGAGTTCATGACAGAGTGATTGGAGTCGATTGACACGTCGAGCCGCAGCAAGAATCTTGCAGCCAGCTTTAGCCAAGTTGATACAGAAGTCTCGACCAATGCCTGATGAAGCTCAAGTCACCATCACCACTTTTTCCTCCAGCCCTTCCCATGAATCCAACAACTTAGCCATTTTTTTCTCTGAATCTTTTTTGCTTTGCTCTAAGGATTGAGTTTTGAAAGGATAAAGAGAGTTGCATTCACCCTTTTTAAGGAAAGAAGCTAACAGTGTTGATCGAAAGATCGATGCAATGGGTGAGAGAGCGAGAGAAGAGGAAGCTGCTAAGGTAGGTGGTGGTCGAGGACAGAATTAGTTAACTACTATTATAAGTATTAACTGCTTTTGTTGGGTTTCTCTTATTTTGGCCAAGTCTAGTCAGCCTACCAAACCAAAAGAAAATATAGTCCAGTCAGGTACAGCTTTTTTCGGCTGGTTCTTGCTCTGTATCTCTTCTTATTTAGCTGGTGGGTTTGAAAACAGTTTATACCTTATTCAGTTCTGTTAACGTGTATAATATATTATAGACTTTAAGCCCAGTTAGGTTACTTATATAGCACACATATTTACTTATACTGCACACACATGCCTCCTATATAAAGGCACCTATGTACATTCTTTCATTATGAAATACAATACAATCATTCAGTATTTCTAACATGGTATTAGAGCCACTGCTCTAACCTTTTTTTTAGCAGTCTTGTCTTTATTGGTGCCACTCGATTCTCAACATCGCTTCCGCCGTCACAATCGCTGCCGCAGCTTTTCGCCATAGAACCTCCAACGCCTTTCAGCCGTCGTCCTTGGGTTTCGGACCTACAACAGCCGTCATTAAGGAGTCCCGCACCACACAGACTACTGCACTTATCGTCTCCACCGTGTATCTTGCTCCAACAAGTATTTCTCCGGTACCACAGTGATCGTCTCGCCCCAATCTACTTGATCGTGGAAAAATCATCGTCATTGGAGCCTTCACGCGCCCTTACGCACCCCCAAAAGATTATGTGGACAAGTTCACGTGATCCACGCACCGCCAGACATACTCACGCGCCTCCACGCGCTTACACGCGCCAGTTGTGCACCTGCTGACGTCATTAGTGACGTCATACTGCCACGTCACCTAGGGCTGACGTCATCATCCACTCCTCTGCTGACGTCACCCACCACGCAGCTGACGTCATCGTTGACCGACCATTGACTGAACCGTTGACTTTGGCCGTTGACCTGCATTGACTTTGACCGTTGACTTTTTCAGAGTTGACTTTTTGCAGTCTAGGTGCTCCTTACCCAGTTTTTCGCGTAGATTTCATTTTTGCAATCTGTTTTTACATATCTTGCTTCTAAATGAATAATAAGGACAGGTCTTCTTCTTATTGCAATAATCGTCGCGGCCAATCCATCAAACGTTTTTGCAAATTTCGCAAACGTTCTGGCCACAATATTGAGACTTGCTACCGTCGCAACAAATCAGTTGTTTCAATTGTTGATGCTACTGTTGCTAACGCTGAGAGTGACCAACCAATGGCTCTCGTTTCTGCACAGTCTAAGTCTTCGGGATCCACTATCTCCATTTCCAAAGATGACCTTATAAATATCATTGCCAATGTCATTCGTATGGTTGGTAATGCATCTTATTCCTCTTTTCTCTCAGGTTTATCAGGTATGTCTCCTACCTCTTGGCTTATGGATTCTGCTTATTGCAATCACATGACACCTCACTCGTCCTTATTTTTTGACCTTAAACCTACACCGCACCCTCTTAATATTCGCACAGCAAATGGTTCCACAATGTCTGGTCATAATATAGGTTTAGTTTCAACCTCCAACCTCTCAGTTCCTTGAGACTTTAATGTTCCTGACCTTTCTTATAATTTACTTTCTGTGGGACAATTAGCTGAGTTGGGTTATCGCATTACCTTTGATTATTCTTGGTGCATTATGCAGGATCCTAGGATGGGACAGGAGCTTGGGACCAGTCCCAGAGTTGGGCGTATGTTTCCCGTGAACAACCTTCGTCTTCCACTTGTTGCTCCTGTTTCTGTTGCTGCAGCTGCTGCAGCCTCTTCCACTCCTTTCCTTGCACTTTGGCATACTCGACTTAGTCACGCATCTTCCTCTTGGGTACAACAATTGGCTTTTAGAGGTTTGTTAGGTTCAGTGTCTACAGAAAATTTTGATTGAGTTTCATGTCAGTTAGGAAAACAACCAGCTTTGCCTTTCAATATTAGTGAATCAATATCCACTGATATCTTTGACCTTATTCATTCTGATATTTGGGGGCCGTCCTCTGTCTCTAGTATTGGTGGGTCTAGATATTTTGCTGTCTTTGTTGATGATTATTCTCGCTATAGCTGGATTTTTAATATGAAACATCGTTCTGAATTATTGGAAGTATATTCTAATTTTGCAAAAATGGTTGAAACTCAGTTTTCTAGACGCATCAAAATTTTTCGATCTGATAATGCTCTTGAATATACTCAATATGCTTTCCAAACTATTTTACATTCCTATGGCACTGTTCATCAACTAACTTGTCCAGGTACCTCTCAGCAAAATGGTAGAGCCGAATGAAAACTTCGTCATATTCTTGACACTATTCGTGCTCTCCTCCTCTCTGCCAAAGTTCCTGCTCCTTTTTGGGATGAAGCTGCTCTTCATGCTATTTATACTATTAATCGCATTCCGAGTCCTATTATCTAAAATCAAACTCCATATGAGCACCTTTTTGGGTCACCTCCAGACTATCACCACCTTCGCTCCTTCGGTTTTGTTTGTTTCGTACTTCTTCAGCCACATGAACATAACAAACTTGAGCCTCGGTCAAGGCTTTGTTGTTTTCTTGGCTATGGCGAAACTCAAAAGGGGTATAGGTGTTATGATCCTGTCTCTCATCATCTTCGTATCTCCCGCAATGTTGTCTTTTGGGAATATCGTCTTTTTGTCGAGCTCTCTCATTTCAGTGCTTCCCTGTCTTCCTCCTTTGTCTTAGATCTTTTTCCAGATGAGGCACATATTCCTCCTGTAGTTGCTCCTGATTCTGTTACTGTAGACTTCTCTGTCCAACCACCAGATATCACTGATCCCTTTCCTAGTTCACCCTTTAATGAACAGGTTGAAGACGAGCTACCCAACCCCAATTCTGAGCTTGGGTCTCCTGCTCCTGCTTCGCCTGAAGATCTTGCACAAGACATTTCACCTCGTCACTCAACTCGGGTAAGATCTATTCCTACAAATTTACTTGACTATCATTGTTACATTGCCCTTGCTACACTACACGAGCCTCACACCTATCGTGAGGTTTCCACTGACCCTTTATGGCAAATTGCAATGAAAGAGGAACTTGATGCATTATCTAAAAACCATACTTGGGATTTGGTGACACTTCCTCCTGGGAAATCTGTGATTGGTTGTAAGTGGATCTACAAGATTAAGACTCGCTCTGATGGGTCCATTGAGCGCTACAAAGCTCGTATTGTTGCAAAAGGTTTTACACAAGAGTATGGGATTGATTATGAAGAGACCTTTGCTCCGGTTGCTCGTATCTCATCTGTTCGTGCCCTCTTAGCTGTTGCTGCTGCCAGTAAATGGGACCTTTTTTCAGATGGATGTCAAAAATGCATTCCTTAATGGGGATTTAAGTGAAGAAGTGTATATGCAACCTCCTCCTGGTCTCTCTGTTGATTCAAACTAGGTTTGTCATCTTCGACGTGCACTTTATGGCCTTAAACAAGCTCCACGAGCTTGGTTTGCCAAATTCAGCTCTACCATCTCTCACTTGGGTCACATGGCCAGTCATTATGATTCTGCCTTATTTCTGTTAGGGTTTGTGCCCTAAAATCCAATTTATTGGCATGTCATGAATAATTAAGTTGTTTAATTATTTGAGACCATTTATGAACTAATGGGACATTATCTTAGTCCATGAGATGCATAGTATGTGATTTATGTGAAAAGTCACGGAAAGATATAAATCACAAGTTCTTTGTAAACTCAGAATTTTAGTTCGTAGTCGGTGATGAAATTGGGTGTTTCATCTGCGAAGACTATAACATATCAACTAAGATGATTTGTCTTGATCATGGAAGTGGAGACTTCTAGTTGGTATGTTGATATGTTTTAAGAGTTAAGACATATTGAACTGGACCGCTGTGAGATTTATTATTCTTCTAATGACTGTCAAATGAATAATAAAGCTCACGACTTCCATTTACATCAACTCTAAATCCTGAGAGAATAATGGACCTAATCATGAGATGTAGGTTGCTTTGATATATCAGGAGTGAGACCTATAAGTGATGGTCAAAACCTCAGTATGTTGGGCAGCTGCATTTAGTGTTGATGGAACATATATTCTCAAGATGGAATTCTTAATCTCTTAACGGAGATATAAAATATTCTCTTGAGATAAGTTTAATGGGTTTGGTTATTCAGAGTGTTGGGCCCAACCACTTTAGTAAAGAGTTACTAAAGTATATATTTATGGAATTGGATTTCATAAATATATGATGAATAACATAAAGGATTAAACCGGGTACTCAAGGATTAAGATGTAGTAACCTTCAAAGTGGCAGTCAATATTAATGACTTTGTATTACTACGAATATTTTAATGAAGGGGTTGAATGTATAATAAAGTCTTGGGAAATAATTTATAGATAAGGCCTAGAGTGCAATTATATTCTTATAGTGGTATTGAATATAATTAATGGTAACTTTGGACTTGTCAAGAGTTGACGGAAAAGCCCAAGGCCCATTGGAGCTAGTGTCTTATTGGTCCCTTTGGTCCCATCTCAAGCCACAAACTAAAGCCCAATTGGGTAGGCCCAAAAGGCTAACCCAATTAGAAATCAGTCATTATTTAATAAGTGTTATTAAATAAAGAAACTATGAGAATGGTTTAACGTACGTAAGATGAAAAGAAAAAGAAATCAGTTTTTCTCCACAAGGAGAAGAAAAAGGATTTTTCTTTGAGTATCTACGTACAAAAGACTGATTGAGAGACCACACATCTTGGGCACCATGTGGAATTGAGATGAAGATTGAAGGTATTCTCAAGTTTGGTTTTGAAATTCACTGCACCAAAGGTATGCTTTCTATTCTTTGATTCTAGAATTCATGGTTATATGTTTATCTTTCATGATTGAAGTAGATCCGATTCTTTTTGTTGCTTCCGCTGCGTGTGTTTTTGTATGAGATACAAAAACCAGATTTTTCCAACAATTTCTTCGTCGCACTGACAAAGGCACTATATTACTTCTCCTATATGTGGATGATATGATCATAACTGGTGATGACCTCAGTAGCATTCAAGAACTCAAGGCATTTCTCAGTCAGCAATTTGAGATGAAAGATCTTGGACACCTCAGCTACTTCTTGGGTCTTGAAATTACTCATTCTACAGATGGACTTTATATTACTCAAGCCAAGTATGCCTCTAAACTCTTGTCTCGAGCTGGACTCACTGATAGTAAGACTGTTGACACTCCAGTTGAGCTTAATGCGCATCTGACTCCCTCAGGGGGGAAACCATTGTCTAATCCCTCTCTTTACAGACGCTTGGTTGGCAGCTTAGTTTATTTCACTGTCACTTGTCCAGACATTTCCTATGCTGTTCACCAAGTGAGCCAGTATCTGTCTGCACCACGATCGACTCACTATGCTGCAGTTCTGCGCATTCTTCGATACCTAAAGGGCACTCTCTTCCATGGTCTTTTCTACTCTGCTCAGTCTCCTCTTATTCTCCGTGCATTTTCTGATGCTAATTGGGCAGGAGATCCCACTAATCGCAGGTCCACCACTAGTTATTGCTTTCCTCTTGGTTCTTCTCTGATTTCTTGGCAAAGTAAGAAAAAAACTCATGTGGCCCGCTCTAGTATTGAAGCAGAATATCGTGCCCTTGCTGATACCACATCTGAGCTCCTTTGGCTACGATGGCTTCTCAAATACTTAGGTGTGTCTACATCCTCTGCTACTCCTCTTTATTGTGACAACCAGAGTGCTATTCATTGTGACAACCAGAGTGCTATTCATATTGCTCACAATGATGTCTTCCATGAACGGACTAAACACATCAAGATCGATTGTCATTTTATCCGTTTTCATCTTGTCCATGGTGCTCTCAAGCTGATCTCAGTCTCCTCTAAAGATCAACTTGCAGATATCTCCACCAAGTCACATCCTAAGGGACGCCTTTGTACTTTGGTTGACAACCTCAAGCTGGTCTCACATCCACCTTGAGTTTAAGGGGGGCTGTTAACGTGTATAATATATTATGGGCTTTAGGTCCAGTTAGGTTACTTGTATAGCACACATATTTACTTATACTGCACACACATGCCTCCTATATAAAGACACCTATGTTCATTCTTTCATTATGAAATACAATACAATCATTCAGTATTTCTAACAAGTTCAAACTAAAAATTCTTTACTGAAAATATTGTAAATAAAATTAAAAGTTAGCTAAAATAGTATAATGAGACTCATGAATAATACCAAAAAGTGTAATGAGATCTATAAATAATAATAAAAATAAACTAAATAGTAAAAAAAAACTAATTTTTTAATTTGGTGTCAAACACACACTAGTTTGTAAAAATGTTCTTTTTCTCTGCACACACAAAGAAAAAAAAAAGTTAGGTATAGCTTTAATTTAAGAAAGTCCAACATTTTCGAAGAAAATATTGCTTACCTTTTTCTCCTATTTTGAATTGACTAATATATTCGATTATCTAAAAAAGAAAAAAGGATTATCAAAAGATTGACTAATATAATCAATAAAATAAAAAAATTATGCAAAATGTGATTTTGTTACGGTGTTTATGTAAATTTACTATAACTAATCAAAACAGTTTTTTATTAATTTTTTGTGATTCTCAAGTGAAGGAAGAGAGTAAACAATAATTGTTGTATGTAAAGAGAGAAAACAATTTTAAAAAATTAAGAAAATTAAATTAATATTTTAATCAAATAGATTATTAAACATGGATGTTTTGAAAAATGGTTTGCTAAAATAAAAAATGTTAGTTCCTATTTTAACATAGACAATATTTTTTTTATAAGATAATGAAGTTAATTAGATTTTTAGTTTTCAATTAGATTCAAATATCATTTGATTGACCCATAATGAATTGACGGTGTTTTCTTTTTAAGATTAATTAAATTCAATAATTATCGGATTGAATTTAATTAGAAACCTACTTTGAGTGTTCCATTTTACACCCTACAGTCTATTGCATGTTTTCCCCCCCTTATAGATTAACGAAAGTATAAAATGAGAAAAATTATTCCATAAAAATGATTGAAAAAAGTAGACACGTGACATTGTATAATTGTTAGAGCAAAAAGTGAAATACTAAAATATGGGAAGAAGAATTTGTATTCACCCAATTATGATAAGAGCGGGTCCTTTTATTTTTATTTTTAATACGGAAAAGAGAGAAAAAGGCAATAATGTGCTGTAAATTTTAGCATATATCCCTTCTTTTTTCTCATAAAGAAGAGTAAAGAAAAAATATATATAATATGGCATCAATTATTTTCTTGACATTAAATTTTATATAATAACATTGATGATATTTTAATAATATTTCATACAATTTTTCACTCCTTGATAAGTTGTAACAAGCTATTAATGCATTTAAGGACACAATTTTATTTTTAAAATTTCCTAATATAATTTGTTGTCATTGGCACATGATATAAGTAATGTCAATAATAAACTCACACGAAAGTATATTAATTTTTATAGTAATATATTGACATTTTCTTTGCGGTATCCTATGTCTTGGTTCAACTCCTCCTCTCCCATTATCTACTTATAAAAAAAAATTACAATACCCACAAATTTTGCAAGCAAGTATTTGACTAGAATTATAAAATGAAAATTCAGCATGAGATTCATATAGAAAATATTTATTAATGAATCAAATTACAAATAATTAAAAAAAAATTATAGAATGAGATTGATCAAGACTTCAAGGTTTATTTCCTAACTAAGACTAAATTTTAAGGTTTATTATGTAACTTTTTTTAATAAAAATTTTAAAAAAAATTCTTTTGGGTTGGTGGGTGATTAGAGTAGTATAAAAAGTGAGCCAGCAAATGTGGAACTCTATAAATATTTTAATAGGTGGGTTGTTGGGACTTGGGTGGGAACTGGTACTAGTATGAAAGGGAACTCTATAAATCAAGTGTAGAGCATGATCAGGGGGACCGTACTATTTTAGTCCGGTCCAATTGAACCTGGGTGGTACACGGAACTTTCGTCTGTGTGCTTTCGTTGTCAAAGCCCAGTCAAGTCTAATTTTTAAATGTCTTAATAGGTACAAAATCGGTAGAATTGGCAATGGTAGGCTTTGGGCCAAAAATAATAATAATAATAATAATAATAATAATAAAACCCAAAATTTTCAATCCATTTTATATATCAAACCATATTAAAGTTTAAGAAGTTTATTCTAAACTCATCTCATTTATATTTGAAAAAGGGGTAAAATATAGTTAACACCTTTGAGGTTTGGGTTAATGCCAGTTAAGTTCAAGACTTTTTAAAACTGACTAACTTAGTTCTTAATTACCGTGAGAGATGAGAGAAAAATGAGTAATGGTATAGGGTCCAAGATGGGTTTACCAATTTAGGTAGGGATGGCAATTTTTGCCCGACCCGCGGGTACCCGGCCCGGCCTGACCCTAATGGGCCGGATTTTACCCGGTCCGATTAGGAATAGGGTCGGGTATGAGTTTAAAAAAAAAAACCCGAAGCAGGTCCAGGTTGGGTCCAGGTTTTATAAAAAAAACACGAGTCCCGACCCAAAACCCGACCCGTTTAAAAACCCGAAAACCTAAATTACGAAAATACCCTCATATATATATATAAACCTAATCTAACCCTAAGTCCCTAACTCGGTACTCCCTCTCCCTCATTTCTTTTCTTCAGTTCAGCCTCCCTCGCCTCACTCCGACGCTCCGACGCTCCCTCATTTCAGCTCAGTCACGCCTTCGGTGCTCGCTATCGCTTCCTCTGTCGCCATGGGTTGCAACATCTTCTTCACGCTCATCAACCGCCAACCAAAGCCCTTTTGCGATTCCCACAACTCTCACTCCCCAGATTCTATCTCCGGTACTTACTTCATCATAAATTGTTACTTGGGTTTCTATTTATACACTTATATTGGATGTAATGTTTAATCTTTGTGGGTAATTCTCAATTCAATTGGTTGCACAATGTAATTGATTTACTGATTATATATATTTTTTTATCGATTTTATGTCTATCCAAAAGAAAAAAAAAATCAATTATATATATTTTTTGTTGTTAAAATTCAATTATTTATGTTTCTATAGGCATTGGATTTGAGTTATGCCTTTCTGTTTGGGGCTCGTTTTCTTAGAAATTGGCATGCAGCAACTAAATTTTATGTGTTTGGTTGATGAGAAAATGAGGGAAGAGAAATCGAAACAAGTTATAATAAATTTTGGGGCTTTCTGACTTGTATTGATGCCATTTGGAATTTTGTATTATGTTGGGTCTCGAATGTACATGAGATTAGAATTTGTTTCCATTTTGAATTATCCTTATCATTGTTTTGTTTTGCTTAACTTGTTTGTGATTGCTGATTATTTGGTAGCTGAGAAAAGCAAGGAAAATATATGATGAGGAAAAAAAAAGAAGTGGAATATTAGGTCTTATTTTGCATAGTTGACCGTTCTTTTTTCTTTTTGAAATATGTTTTCTTTTTTCCTCATTTGGGGTTTTGTTTGTTTGGTGTTTGGATCACGGGAAATCATGTGAAGAAAAAAGATGTGGTTTACATGTCTGGGAATTCAATTGGTTGCACAATGTGAAATCATGTTTGTTTGTGTTGTATTGGTCGATGCAGCCTTGTCTTTGAAAGACCCATGAGCCCTTGTTTATTCATGTGTCTGATAGATTTACTTAATTTTTGTGTTTGTTGGGAATGCAAAGCCTAAGACGGAGATGGAAGACACAAACACAGACACAAACAAATCTGGTTCTTCCTCGCCAAGCGGCTCTCCCTTAAGAACTGGACGTTGTCCCTTGCCAACTATACAGTCTCCTTCATCATTTTCACGATCACCTTTGCCATTGTCACCTGGCAGCTCACCATCACCTTTATGCCCATCAAACAATGAGTAAGTGTTTGAATTTGTTGTTAATCATGTTTAATTTGTGAATTTGTGTAATTATGAATTTGTGCCTATTAATCAATGAGTATGTGTAATAATAAAGTTTTGATAATTTGTTTTGATTCTAACTCCCAAACTTCTGAACCAATTAGGAGTCCGAATTCCCCGACGGTGGACTTAGAGGTAGAGGAACAAGAAAGGAGTCAAGGGAGTCCAAGGACAAAGGAAGAAGGAGAGCAAAAGCCTACAAATGAGGACTTGGATACAAGTAAAAAAAGAAAGACTACCTTAGATGTTTGGGCTCATTTTACAAGGAAGAAAGTTGAAGGAAAAGTTAAAGCCCAATGCCATCATTGTGGCAAACTTTACTTGGGTGATTCTAGTCAAGGTACAACCCATTTGCGTAATCATTTAGCAAGATGTCCATTGATGAAGTATAAAGATATACGACAACAAGTTTTAATTAAACAGCAAAATAAGGTGGATGGAACTACAAGTTTAAATAATTACCAATTTGATCAAGCCAGAGTGAGGAATAAGCTTGCTCGTATGGTCATCTTACATGAATATCCCCTTTCAATAGTTGATCACATTGGGTTTAGGGAATTTGTGACTGATCTTCAACCTATGTTTAAACTTGTCACAAGAAATACTTTGAAGAGTGATATTCTTAAAATCTATGATAATGAGAGGGAGAAATCTTTGAAGATCACGGACAAGAATGGAAGTAGGATGGCAATTACAATTGATATGTGGACTTCAAGTAACAAAAAGAGAGGGTTTATGGTCATTACCACACATTTTATTGACCATACTTGGACGTTGCAAAGCCGGGTTTTAAGGTAATTTTTTTATCTATAAATTGAATGTTAAAGACTTTACATTTAGAATGTTTATTGAGTTATGTTAAATTGAATGTTTATTTAGTTATGTTATAATTATTTCTATTATTTTTCTAGGTTTGTTTATTTTCCTTCTCCACACACGAAAGATGTCCTTGCTGAAGTCCTTGTTGATTGTTTTTTAGAGTGGAACATTGATAGGAAGTTGTCCACAATAACCGTAGATAATTGTAGTACTAATGATGCCATGATAAGACTTCTCTTGAATAAGCTTGATACTAGTTCTCTTATGTTGGGTGGGTCTATGTTGCATATGAGGTGTGCTGCACATATTTTGAATTTGATTGTTCAAGATGGGTTGTCTCTTATTGGTGATGGTATTGAAAGGATTCGTGATAGTGTGATTTATTGGACTAGATCACCAAAAAGGAGGCAAAAATTTGAAGAAAATGCATGTCAATTGCGTGTTCAATGCACCAAAGAGTTAATCTTAGATTGTAAAACTCGTTGGAATTCAACTTACTTAATGCTTTCTATTGCATTGATTTATAAAGATGTTTTCTCGCATTTGGCTAAACGTGAAACATCTCATACTTGTTTGCCATATGATCATGATTGGGAGGTAGCCAAAGATATTTGTGGGAGGTTAGAGTTGTTTCATAGTGTGACTGAGTTTTTCTCTGGTCATAAGTACCCCACAACTAATATGTATTTTGCTTTGGTGTGTGAGTTGAAAATTGCATCGAATGAATGGAGTTTGTCTTCAAGTGAGATGATAAGTACGATGGCAGAAAGCATGCTTGCTAAATTTAATTCTTATTAGGCTAATGTTAGTGTTGTTATGGCTGTTGCTGCTATCTTAGATCCAAGATATAAGATGAAGTTATTGGAGTTTTATTATCCTAACATTTATGGTGATAATTCTGATTTGAAGATTGAAAAAATTAAGAATCTTTGTCATGATTTGCTTGATGAGTATGGAGATGTGGATGAGTCTCCTGTAGGTAATGAAGGAAGTTCTCATATGCCTGCAAATACTTCAAATCAAGTGGCACAAATAAAATTTAGGTTGATTGGGTCAATGTCAAGGTTTGATGGGTTTATGAACAATAGCTCAAGTAGTTCAAAGAAACATGGGAGTGGTAGAATGGAATTTGATCATTTCATTGATGAGGGAGTGTTGAAGGAGTAAGACTTTGATATTTTGGCATGGTGGAAAAGTAATGGTCTTAATTATCCTACTTTACAAAGGATTGCAAGAGATATTTTAGCCATTCCCGTCACAACTGTTGCTTCAGAAGCTGCCTTTAGCACTAGTGGGAGACTTTTAAGTCCACACCGTAGTAGGCTACATCCCAAGACTATAGAGGCCATGGTGTGTGCTCAGAATTGGTTATGGAGTGAAATCAACTGTTAGCAATGGTCTAATTTCTATTTATAAAATCAAAATTTTGTTTTTATATTTACTAGTTACAATTTGATGAAGTTTATTCCATTTTTTAATTCATTGTTGTTGTAGGTTGTTCAACTATATCTGGAGATAGTATATTTCAATCCATTCTTGATGATGGGGAGCCAAATGAAGATGATGGGAGTTGTGCCACAATTGATGGGAGTTGTATCACAATTGATGAAGATTAAACATTTTGTATTAATTTAGTAACTTTTTTATTTTCTTAGACTTGTTTCCTTAATTTGTTGGTTTGTAATTATTCTAAACTTGTGGGATTTATTTCGTAACTTTTTAATTTCTTGGACTCGTTGGACTTTTTGGTACTTATTTTTTGGACTTGTTGGATTTATTTTATTTTTATGTTTAGTTGGTGATTTTAGTTAAGATTTTGTTGATTAATGATTAAATGGTTATCTTAGCTGGGTAATTTATTGATTTAAAATCTTAGTTATGATTTATTGAATTATGATTATGATATTAGTTATGATTTATTGATTTATAGATTTATAATTAACAGGTGATTTATTGATTTATGATTAGTAGCCTTAGCCTATGATTTGGACTGATTTGGCATTTGGGCCATGTTAATTATTTAGGCTTGAATATGCAGGCTTAATGTAGGCAAAATCTGGGGTTAAATCTGGGCAAAATATGGGCAAAATTTGAGCTTAAATCTGGGCTTGAATTAAAATTTGGGCTTAAAAATTTTTTTTTCTATTGGGCCCCGTTTGGGCCCAATTCCTAAACGGGCCCCGCGAGGCCCGGCTGGGGCGGGTCCGGGCCCCTAAAAAAAAACTGGTACCCTAAACGGGCCGGGTCCGGGCTATAGGTTTTGCCCCACGGGTCAGGTCCGGGTATGAAAAAACCCGGCCCGAACCCGACCCATTGCCATTCCTAAATTTAGGGACCAAGTTCAATTAACCCAAACCTCAAAGGTGTTCAGAGATTCAAAAAAACAAAAAAAAGGAGGGATCAAAAATTTTAAATTCTAATATTTTAGAGATTCCAACGTTTAAGAAAACAAATGTATTATCCTAAATAAGAATAAAAATATAAGTATATTATAAATACAATATATTATAGTTTTTATTCATTTTCTTTTAGTAAAAATTTTAAAATTTAAAATTCTCAACTTTGTATGACAATTCCCTATTAAATGTCATCACTAAAAATTGCATATTAGCAATGATATTGTTTGTCGTCACTGATGATGTGATAAATTGTTAGCGACGACATTGTATTTTACATTTTTTTGGATTTTTCTTTAAAATTTACATTCTGAATTTTACATGGCTACCTAATGAGAAATAATAAACCACAATCCCACATACCACAAATTTTCAATCACAAATACTCATATAATCATAACAACTGCTCAATCAATAACTACTAATAAGGAAAAACAATACCCAAGTTCAATATCATATACATAATTTAAATTCAAATCTACTCTCTCAAATACTAATCAAAAAATAACAAATTTTTCAAGAAGATATACAACCAAGCTTGCAATGAAATGTATGTCCCCTCAACATCATCAGTAGCCCAAGACATGCGACATTTTAACCTGAAATAAAAAGAATAAACCAATGTAAAGGTCAACTAAAGTAGATGACAAAAATGCATACAAAATAGTTTTAACATCCGAGTAAAACTTTAACATTTTTATTTTTCAAAAATACCTTAGCTAAGAAAATATGAAAGCTTTATGTACTTAACAAAACTTAACCTGCATCAAAACTCAACTTAATCTTCATCCCCAAGATCTCCAATAGATTCATCATTGCTAGATAAATCTTTTTCCTGATCTAAGCTTGAAACATCATCATCACTATATATTTCTTCTTCATGGTTGGAGTCTGTATCCCATTCCTCATTGGACAAGTCATCATTGATGAACATACTTTCATCAAGTTGTTCATATACATCATCAACAACTATTAAGGCCTCCAAATCTATTGCTAGCACATCATCTCTATGTAAAATTGTTGAGTCTTCATCATTTTCTTGGGGAAGAAAATGACAACAACTAATATATATTGACAGAGAAAAATAATCATTGTAAAGAAATTAAAGTAAAAGAATTTAAAGCAAATGAAAAGTCATTAATACATACGAAATAACACTCATCTAAAAAACATATCATGAAGTTAAAGCAAAAGAATTTAAAAGGAGGCACAAACAGATTGTTAATTAAACAAAAAAAAAAATAGAAAAAAAAATTCTAATTCTTTCTTCTACTTCCCAAACCAAAAAGACAATAGTCTAGCATCATGGGAGAATCTTTCTTTTGGAGATTAATAGAAAGACAATAGACATGTTGAGTCCCAATATCCTAGAAAAAAAAAAAAAAAAAAAAAAAGAAGAAGAAGAAGAAGAGATAATTAATGTACAATACACAATTCAATATACAATTTAAGTCCTTTGTTGTTCATGGGTTCCAGTTAGCTTAATTGGTAAAGTCTCTGATAGTTAAATAAGAGATCTAGAGTTCATTTCCTGCCTATACCAAAAACCGACTAGTGTCTTAGTCTGATGATAAAGAGTTATCATTAGGAGTGGACGTCATAAGTTGAAACTCTCTAAAAAAAAGGTCATTTATTGTTCATAGTATGCTACAAAAAAAAGTGTAATCAATTATTGCATGAGTTAGATATGTCCGAAAAAGCAAGAAATAATATAAAATTAGATTCTATACCATATTTTTATCTATAAATGGAGAAATTGACAAGAAGCTCAAAGTAATTCTCTATTAGTTCAATACACTCATACTAAAATAGATGGAAATGTTGTGAGAGAGGAATGACATGGGAAGTGGTTACATTTAGAACTCAAGAGCAAAAGAATAAAACTAATCCACTTTTTTCGAGTGATCTGTGTTTTTTATTTGTTTCCCTCCCAAGATTTAAGAAATTAAACTACTTCTCTGATCCCTTTGGTACATTTTGGCCACAAAGAAAATTATCGAAATACTCTAATGAAAGTGGTTTGCAGTTTTAATGAACACATTCGGATATAGTTAAATGCATGTCTTTTCAGCCTATGAATTCACTTTATTTGACGCTTCAACAGCCTGCTGCACTACATCAAATTTAAACATTATTCTATTAGCATATTTAGTAGATTAGTATTAAAGAAAGAGTGATGTTAGAACCTCAACTTATTGTACAATTTTTGCCACAACTCGCCACGAGTTGTGAGTCGTGGAGGTGTGGATTCACAATTTTTTTCCTACCACTTACAACTTACCATGTGACAAGTTGTAGCAAAAGTTTTGCAATAAATTGTGGTACTAGCATTTTTTTTTAAAAGAACTAGCTAGTAAATATTGTGAATTCACTATGCTTATCACTTCAACAACCTACAACACCACCTTTAAATTTAAACATTATACTATTTTCATATTTAGTAGATCAATATTAAAGAACTAGTTGGTGAATACTGTGAACATGATAATTAAATAAAACATGTAGCATTGCCAACTAATAGACACACTTAGAAATTGAATAAATCCATTATGTAATGTGCAGTACACAAACAATTTTTTTTTTCTTGAAAACAAATCATTAATTGTGTTAGTATGGCATTTGGTGCACATAAAAATAAACAAATACGTTTGAGTAAACTATATCCTTTAAGCATTTCTTAAGTATTGAGATTAAGAATCTAATTTAGTATATCTTAACTACGAAAATAATATTAAAAAAAATCAAATATAAAAAACTATTCAGTTTCCATTAGATGTTCAACTTCACAAGAAAGAATCAATGAAAACATATTATGTTGCAACTGTGTTTTAACTTTTAAGGGGTTCTGAATCTTAGCATAAAGGAATGAAGTACTGTAACTAAATCCTTAACTCTATCTTCAGTTTATCATATTACATATTTATTAATTTATCATATTATATCTTTATTAATTTAATGACAAAAACAAAGAAGAAAAGTCATACCTAGGGCCCACTTGTAGGACTTGGAACAAACCTTAATATCAAATCTGTAAAAAATTGAAAAACAAACCAACTTGATAAATTGATAAACATGAAGAAGAAGCAAAGAAGAAAGAAAAAAAAAATACAAACCAACTTGATAAGCACGAAGAAGAATTAAAGAAAAAAGAAAAAATTTACATATTTATTAATTTATCATATTATATATTTATTAATTTAATGACAAAAACAAAGAAGAAAAGTCATACCTAGGGCCCGCTTCTAGTACTTCGAGCAAATCTTAATATCAAATTGGTAAAAATTTGAAAAGCAAACCAACTTGATAAACATGAAGAAGAATTAAAGAAGAAAGAAAAAATGAAAAGCAAACAACTAACTGAGAGATAATGAGTGACTGAGAAAAAGATGGGATTGATGGACTTCAAATCCGTTACGTTAGGTAGTTTTTTTTTTTTTTTAAGAAAAACATCTCATGAGTTATTGTGACAGAAATTATATCTATTGTGGCATTCGTTTGTCACAATAGGTCATATATTATGAGAGACTTACATTGCCTTCGTTGAAACACAATATTGTGACAACTATTATGCTTCTTCACAATAAGGTTTTTTTATTTTACTAATAAATTTTATTGGTGGGGATAAAATAATTTGTGAATTGACAAAATTGCCCATACTAATAAAATTGATTTTATTCATGAGAATGACCAAAATACCCCTAAACCTTAAAAATGACTAAAATACCCCTAAACCTAAAAAATGACCAAAATAACCAAAATACCATTGAAACCTCTAAAATGACCAAAATACTCCTGAAACCTCTTGAATGACAAAAAAATACCCCTTAACTTGTAAAATGACCAAGATACTCCAAAAACTTCTATAATGACCAAAATACTTCTAAAACCACTAGAATTAGAAAAAATACCATGAAACCACAAAATGACTAAAATACCCAAAAAATACTCTAAAATAATTAATATACCCCCTGAAATCGCTAAAACGACCACAAAAGAAAAAAAAGGTCCTCAAATCCTTTAGAATAAGAAAAAAAATGCTCTGGAACCTCTAAAATGACAAAAATACCTCGAAATCAATAAAATGACCAAAATACCCCAAAACCTCTAAAATGACCAAAAATACCCTGAAGCCTCTAAAATGACCACACAAAAAAAAAAAAAAAAAAAACCTTTGAAACCTCTAGAAAGACAAAAATACTCCCAAAACCTAAAAAATGATCAAAAGTACCTTGAAACCTCTAAGATGACCAAAATATGCCCAAAACCTTTAAAATGAAAAAAAAAAAAAAAATCACAAAAGCCTAAAAAATGACCAAAAATACCTCGAAATTGGTAAAATTACCAAAATACCCCCCAAAATCTCTAAAATGAGAATTTTGGTCATTTAAGAAGTTAAGGAGTATTTTGGTTATTTTAGAAATTTCAATATATTTTGGTCATTTTAGATATTTCAAGGGTATTTGGGTCATTTTAGAGGTTTCAGGGTATTTTGGTCATTTTAGATATTTCGAGAGCATTTTTGGTCATTTTAGAGGTTTTGGGTTCTTTGGACCATTTTAGAGGTTTCGAGAGTATTTTGATCATTCTAGTTGTTTTGGGAGTATTTTGGTCAATTTAGAACATACTCACCTAGCCTTGGGGGCATATGTCTCATGATATCTTACATGCATTAAGAATACGTGTATAGATATTGATGGCTTTGATTTTAGAGGAAAAAAACAAAAATAGCTTTAGTTTGAAAATGATTTGAAAAACCCATGATTAGTAAGGTTAATGTCAAGATAAACTGAAAATCTAATGTTTGATCTAGGAGAGCATCTACCAGTATCTTCCCTTTAAACATTAAATTTTGAAAATCAGTATTTTTTATGGAAAATATAATTTTAAAGGTAATACTTTGAACTACTCCTATCACTCCCATGTGTGATCCAAGGGAAAACATAGCTTTAAAGGGAGTACTTTGGGGAACATAGTTTAATGGGATGGTCAGATTAAGAGAACAAGGCTAACCAAATCTTCATAGGGCCACATGGCATGTGATCATCATGCTCTAATTCATATTTAAATCTTGATCATTCAATTTGAAGATTATGGTCAAATATTGGTGTTAGCGAAATTTGAGAATATATATATATATATATATATATTAAGAAACAAATTTGAGAATATTTGGATGGTCAAATTGAGAGAACAGAGCCAATCAAAGTTGTTTACCATGCAAGTACACGACACATGTCCACACGTGTCATACTTAGATCTGGAATCCGACTGTCGGATTTGAAGAGTGTAATGAAAGGTTAACTATAGTAAATTATGGTCACAATCAGATAATTGGATTTAGAGAAAGGTGCAAACTTAATAGATGGTCCCGAAATCGCTGGATTTGGTGAAACTAGGTTGAGCGGGAAGGATTTTAGTGGGTTATTGGGTATTGGCATAGTTGTTAGAAAATCTAAAAGAAGAAATACTTTTGCAAGATGATGAACATGATGTTAACATTGACTTAGATAGAGTTGATTAGGCAAGATGATGAAAAAAATTATTATTTTGGCTTATATATCATGTATTATCACTTCTGGGTTTAATCAATTTGAATATGTATGTTATAAATATATGTTAATTTGATTTATTTAGTTAGTTTTTCAAATATTATTACATAATTAATGATTAAATTGGTTATTAGTTGAATATGTTATGATTTTATAATAAATATACCATTCATATATGTATATCCATAATTTTATAAAGTATTTGTGTGTCCTACAAAACATGATACAGAAAAATAAAAAATTTATTCATGATATGGTTCGCATTTTGATAACTATAGGTATTGGTTAGTATTTTGAGTGAAATCAAAAATTTCTCAATTTTTGTTATTTTATCGATTTAAAGTTTCAAATGGGTAAAATTATTATTTGAGAGTATTTTGAAGCAACAAGCCCTCCCTTGTCTCTTTGTTGTTGTTGTTGTTGTTTTTTTTTTTTTTTTTTAATGGATTTGAGAGTATTTAATTACTTTGGAGATTTCAAGGTTATTTTGGTCATTGTATAAATTTGGGGGTATTTTGGTCATTTTAACGAGGTAAATGGTAATTTAATCATTTCAAATATTTTAAAGGAATTTATGTCATTTTAAATATTTTAAGAGGCATTTTGGAGGATTTGATTAAAAAAAATCATATTATATCAAAATTATTTTGGCCACATATTAGGGACGACATTCTTTGTCGTCATTAAAAGATTCCAAATTCGTCGCTAATATATAATCTACTTCCTTCCATTAATTCCTGCCACTTTTTGATAGTGAAAATATTTCCCGCGATTATATTTTAGTAGATATATTTGTGACGACATGTTATGTCATTATTAACGATGATAGATGTCGTCGTTAAAATAAATGTTATTTTAGCAACGCAAATGTCATCGCTATAAAATTTATTGTCGTCGCTAAAAGTTCCCCTCCATTTTCCAAAAGTAAATAAAATTCGCCCATGATGTTAGGGATGACTTATTACCTTAGTGTCGCCGCTACTATGCACTTATTAGCGATGGCCATATATTATCGTCGCTAATGTGTGCCTAATAATGACGACTTTTTGGTTGTTGCAAAAGGCCAAAATTATTTTAGTGTAATAATATTCATATGGAATTGGTTTATTCCCTTTTTAGAAAATATGATATTTTTCACTAACATTTAAACAAACACATATGTATACCTCTATGCATATATGTGTTTATTTAATATGTATGTATGTATGTATGTATGTATGTATGTGTATATTTGATAACCCCCTCTCCCAAAGCATCAAATCCTAGCTCCACCCCTACAAAAAATCATGTTTATCTTATCGTAAGTCAATTCAAATGAGTCAGATCAAGTCGAGTTAACCTAAAAATTGATCATCTAAACTACTATTCAACAAAATTTAAGTATTAACCACTTTTACACAAACTTAAGTAATATCTTAAAAGAGAAGGATAGACAGTCTTACTTTCTTTTTCTTTTCTTTTTTATAGAAAGACCTACAATTTGTGTAAATGAAAAAAAAAAAAAATACTGGTATTTTAGTAATTTAAATTAATTACTGGTTCAGGTTTTGGTTATAAAGCTATAAAACCAAACCCTAATGTATTTAAAAATGCAACCCTAAGATCCATTTGAAAAATCCCAAATCCATTCTATTAGCAGGTTAAGTTGAACAACCCACGAAACCCAGCTCATTGCCATCCTGAAATGGCTAAATTGTCATGTTAAGGAAGAAAACAGTTTATGGTAAGGCTACTTGTGAAGTATCTGTAAAAGGGTCTTCGATTGTGCACATACTTTCTTCATAACAACTTACTAAAATGAGTCAAATGACTGAAATTCAGCCGTCAAATTACAGCAGGTATATTCAAAAGGAAATTACCATTAATGAACTTGTATTAAGAACTATAAGATAGCTGGGCATATACAACATTTCAATTGTCAATGATAAAAAATTTAAGAAGTAGCTTATATTGATGGGTTATGTTAGTGATGAGGAATATTAAGGAGAACTTATCCATGCAACTAACAAGTATGCACCTGGTGAGGACAATTTATATGTCATCTTTGAAAGGGATGCACACTCCATAATACTTTTATTAATTGGTGTGAGACTCTAGATTGCGTGACATAGCCTATTATCTGTTGTAAAAGCAGAAGCTTTGACACCAATTTCTTGAGAATAGCGAAAACGTAAATATCTATTTGTTGTGTGTGTATCCAAATAACAGTGGGCTTATGCAAAATAGAAATAGAAAGACAAGAGAAACAATCACACAAGGAACACAAAGATTTACGTGGTTCGGCCTAAGCCTACATCCACGGCCAGTGTCAAGGAAAAATTTCACTAACAAATGAGGAAGATTACAATAGTAGCACTCTCACTGAACCCAAGAGCCAAGTACACCAAAGAGCTATCTCACACAAAGAATAAAGAAAACTCTTCTAGAAGCCCTCAAAGTTGCGGCACTTTTAACCGCACAAGTGACCAAGTGGTGCCAAATAACAATTCCAAGTTTAGCTTGGCTTTCCTAATACGGTTGGGTATTAGTTTGAGAGTAATCCAATAACAAGAGTCCTAATAGGACTTGGTCACTTATTAAGAGACCAAAGGCAAGCCACACGTAACAAATCTCCACCTTGGCTTGAATTTGGTCAAGCACCACAAATGAAACTTCTCCACCGCCAATACCAAAGCCCCTAAGGGCTATCACAAACTGCAAACACCAATCAAGTCCAAGCAATGCTTGAATTTGTGCAGAGGAACCAGCTTGGTCATCATATCTGCTAGATTATCTACTGTAGCAACCTTTCTGAGTGCAGTTATGCCTTCAGATACAGTCTCACGATTGAAGTTATATTTGACAGCAATGTGTTTAGATCTCTCATGATACATCAGATTTTTAGTCAAATGTATGGCACTTTGATTATCACAAAATACAACAAAATCATCTTGTTGTAAACCCAGCCTCTCTTGTTGTCATCAGTCGGAAGGCAACGTTACAACCAACAGTTGCTTTGTCTACTCTAAAGGCAGAGTATATGGCAACAAGAGAGGCTGTGAAGCCTTGTCATATACCAAACCAATGTTTGTAGTACCTCTCAAACATCGAAGAATCCATTTCACAACTTGCAAATGTTCTTTACTAGGATTAGCCATATATCTACTAACCACACTAACTACTTGCAAAATATTTGGACGAGTGCATACCATAGCATACATTATGCTACCCACAGCACTAGAATAAGGAACATGAGACATGTACTCCTTTGCCTCCTTAGACTTTGGTGACAAAGCCGCTGAAAGCTTAAAATGTGCTGCTAATGGAGTACTCATTAGCTTAGATTGCTGCATATCAAAATGTTCAAGTACACTCTCAATATAATTATTTTGTGACAAAAATAACTTGCCAGCTTGTCGATCTCTGTGAATCTCCATTCCCAAAATCTTCTTAGCTGCACCTAAATCTTTCATCTCAAATTCACCACTAAGCAAAGCCTTTAGCTTGTTTACCACTACCAGATTTTTAGCTGCAATGTGCATATCATCAACATATAGCAACAAGTAGACAAAAGAACCATCTGAGAGCTTCCTATGATAAACACAACTATCATAGTCACTTCTTAAGTAACCATGCCCAATCATGAAAGTATCAAACCGCTTATACCACTGCCTTAGAGATTGCTTCAAACCATATAATGATTTTTTCAACAAACAAACATGGTCTTCTTTTCCTTGGATCACAAAACCCTCTGGTTGATGCATATATATTTGTTCTTCAAGCTCCCCATGCAAAAAAGCTGTCTTGACATCAAGTTCTTCTAATTTCAAGTCAAACAATGCAACCATAGCAAGCATCACATGAATAGAGCTATGTCTCACAACAGGGGAGAACGCTTCATTGAAGTCTATACCTTCTCTTTGAATGTAGCCCTTTGCAACCAATAGTGCCTTAAACCTCGGTGCTTCGACCCCTGTAGTTCCTTTTTCTTGAAGACCCACTTGTAGGCAACAATCTTATGGCCTTTAAGTGGTCTCACTAGCTCCCAAGTCTGATTCTTATGAAGAGACTCAATCTCCTCGCTCATAGCAATACTCCACTGAGCCGAATTCTCACTAAAGACAACTTCACGATAATTGGAAGGTTTGTGATACTTAATAATCTCAGCCACAAACAAAGCATAAGCAACCAAATCTGCCTCAGCAAACCTCTGTGGCGGTCTAATCTGTCTTCTCTTTCTACCAATGGCTATACTATACTACTGTTGCTTCTGTGATGCATCCACTTCATTAGTAGAATCATGCACCTCATCTCGAATAGGCTAAACTGAAGTGCTATCATGCACTTTATCCAAAGCTTCAATGTCAAGCTCCACCTGCTTATTGACATCGTGGTCTTTTACTGCCCCATTACTCTCTTTCGTCTGGTCAAGGATAGCAGACTCATCAAATTTCACATCTCTGCTGATAATTAACCCAAGGGATTTTGAATCTCTACACCACAATCTATAGCCTTTTGTCTCTTATGCGTAGCCTAGGAATATGCACTTCTTTGCTCTTGGGTCAAGTTTGCCATCATTCATATGAGCATAACCGGGGCAACAAAATAGTCTCAAATTAGAGTCATCAGCAGGAGTACCAAACCATACCTCAAAAGGAGTCTCACATTCAATGGCAGTTGATGGAGACCTATTAACTAAATAGCAAGGCATATTAATTGCCTCAGCCCAAAAGTCCTTAGACAAACTAGAATTTGAGAGCATACAATGAGCCCTCTCAAAAAGAGTTCTATTCATATGTTCTGCAACCCCATTCTGCTGTGGTGTTCCTCTAACAGTGTGGTGTCTCACTATGCCTTCATTCTTGCAGAACTCATCAAATTCACCTAAGCAATATTCCAAACCATTATCTGTCCTAAAATGCTTAATCTTTTTACTAGTCTGCTTCTCAATAAGGGTCTTCCATTGCTTAAAGGTGACAAAAATAGCACTCTTACTTTTCAGAAAATACACCCAAACCTTCCTTGAATAGTCATCAATGAAAGTCAACAAATATTGATAACCACCCTTGGAACAGACAGGAGAAGGACCCCAAAGATCGGAATGGATATAATCCACTATGCCCTTAGTCCTGTGATTGTCTATACGAACTTGACCCTACACTACTTTCCAAAGACACAATGTTCACAAAAGTCCAGCTTTCCAATTTTCTAACCATTCAACAAACCTTGCTTGCTTAATAGTGACATGCCTGCCTCACTTATACGCCCCAATGTCATATGCCATAACAAGTATTATCTGAGTCTAAATCTGAGAATGAAGATATTGTTGCAGAACCTACAATTATGCTTCCTTGTAGCATATAGAGACCATTCACCATTTTTCCTTTAACGAAATCAGAGCACCCTTACTAATTGTCAAGACTCCACCATCACCAGTGTATTTATACCCTTAAGAATCGAATATACCCAAAGATAAAAGATTTTTCTTTAGATTTGGCACATGACGGACATTAGACAAAGTCCTAACAACACTGTTGTACATCTTAATTCTCACAGTTCCTATCCCCACAACCTTACAGGTTACATTGTTTCCCATTAGAACTTCACCACCACTAATTGACTGATAGGTAGTAAACCAATCTCTTTTGGGAATCATATGATAGGAGCAAGCTGAATCAAGAACCCAAGCATCACCGGAGTGACTAGTAGATACTATTAGAACTAAATCTTCACCTTCAAAATTAACTTCGGCAACACTAGCTGTATCATTAGTATTAAAAGCCTTCTCCTTTTTCTCTTTGAGTAACTTGCACTCATTTTTCCAGTGTCCATCCTTTTTATAGTAGTGACACTTTCCTTTTCTAGATCTAGACTTTGACCTAGATTTTCCTCTATTGCTACTAGACCCTCTGTCATTGGGTCTAACTCTAGCAACAAGACTGTCAGCATGATTATCACCCCAATTTTTAGAAACCTTCTTCTTTAACTCCTTAGAGTTCAATGCATCTTTGACATCATCAATTGAGATAGAATCTCTCCCAAAACCATATAACATGGTATCGACAAAGTGATCAAAAGAAGGAGGTAATGAGCATAATAAAATCAAGGCTTGATCTTCATCTTCTACTTTGCACTCAATATTTTTCAAATCAATAACAATTCTATTAAATTCATTAAGATGGTCAGAAATAGGTGCACCTTCTTTCATTCGAATTGTGTATAACTGTTGCTTCATATACAAGCGATTTGTAAGAGACTTGGTCATGTATCGACTTTTCAACTTGAGCCACAATCTCACAACTATATCTTCATCTACAATTTCTCTTAGAACCTCATCTACAAGAGACAATTGAATTGCACTGTGTGCCCATTCCAAGAGATCTTCTTTTTCCTCGTCTGATAACGTTGTTGGCAAAGCATCTTTGCCCTTCAGTGCTTTCCACAATCCTTGCTGCACTAGCAAAGCATGCATCTTCACACGCCATAAACTGAAATCGTTCTTCCCGTTGAATTTGTCAATCTCAAATTTTGCTGCCTACGAAACCTTTGTCGCCATACCAAAAAACCCAAGTGAACCAATAACACAACAAAATATATCTGATGAACAATCTCAACCCAAAACAAAGAACCCAAGGCTCTGATACAAGCTTGTTGTAAAAGTAGAAGTTTTGACACCAATTTCTTGAGAATAGTGGAAACATAAATATCTATTTGTTGTGTGTGTATCCAAATAACAGTGGGTTTATGCAAAATAGAAATAGAAAGACAAAAGAAACAATCACACAAGGACATAAAAGATATACGTGGTTCGGCCTAAGCCTACATCCACGGGCAGTGTCAGGGAAAAATTTCACTAACAAAGGAGGAAGATTACAATAGTAGCACCCTCACTAAATCCAATAACCAAATACACCAAAGAGCTATCTCACACGAAGAATAAAGAAAACTCTTCTAGAAGCCCTCAAAGTTGCGGCACTTTTAACACGCAGAACAACAGCCGCATAAGTGACCAAGTGGTGCCAAATAACAATTCCAAGTTTAAGTTGGATTTCCTAATACGGCTGGGTATTAGTTTGAGAGAAATCCAATAATCCAATAACAAGAGTCCTAATAGGACTTGGTCACTTATTAGTAGACCAAAGGCAAGCCACACGTAACATTATCACTAATGTGTTTAGATATGAAATATCAATAAGGAAATATTTGAGGAAAGGGGTTCATTTGGATACAACTTATTTTGCTAAAAACTGAAAACTGAAAACACTGTAGCAAAATAATTTTTAAATATGTGAATAGTACCGTAGGACCCATTTTTAATTTTTTTTTCTGAATAAAGTGGTTGTGTGTCCCATGAATAGTGCGTGAACAGTAACTTTGTCTCCCACACAGTGAAATCACGTGTATGAATAGTGCCGTTTATTGTTCATAAGCACTGGAAAAAAAAAAAAACACAAAACTTGTAAACGCAGAAACGTTGACTTGTATCCAAACGGGTACTTATTAGTGCAAACTTATAAGTTAGCACCAAATGAAGCTATTTGGGGTCAAGCAAAACCAACTCCTACAAGTTATGACCATATCTAAGGATAATCTACTAAGTCTTACAGATGCCAATTTTGAAGTAAAAATCTTGTAATTTAATAACATTATCTAAATTTTGTAATGTCACTAGCCTTAAGGTAAATGCTACGTCCACAAAATTTTCACAATAAATCTTAGGCGGTAGGTTGTTATTGGTGGGCAAGAAACTAATTTTAGTAGTGAATTTAAATTAAAAACTTGTAACAACTTGTCACCTAAGATCTGTTGTGAATGTAGCACTTCTCTTAGCCTTAATCATTCGAATTGATTTGTTAATCATTCTCCTAGAGTAAAAATCTACTACTTCAACTATAAAATCATGTTCCTAAAGTTGTTAATGCCATGCCATAACTTCAGTCAAGAAATCGGCCCATTGGAAGATCCAAGCCCAAAGCCCTAAATTTATAAGCCTTTGTAGGGTTACATGTTTTTTTTTTTTTTTTTTTTTTTTGTATTTATTCTTTTCCAATATATATATATATTTTTTTTTTACTGAATTATTCTTTTCCAAGTTTGGTTGCAATAGACTTTACCATGGAATAAAATCAAGGTATATAAAATAATAAATTGGTCCTTACTTGACAAAGTTAAATAGGAGTATTTTCTATGCTGCGATTGTGGTCTTTTTTTCTTTTTTTTTGGTAATAATTTTAAAAAAAATTCCTTGCCATTTTTTGTTTAATAAAAAAAAATTTGGAAAACATTTTTTTTTTTTGAGAGAAACAAACACACACACACACACAAGGGAGAGAGAAATGAGTTCTAACAAAATGGTACGCTACAACTCCATTCAAAAGTCATGGTAACTTTTAAGAGATGGTAGGACAAATTATACTACACACAATACACTCTCTCTTAAACAATGTGGAATAATTACCCATTCTTTTTTTTCTTTTTCTTTTTCTAGAAACAAACACAAACACACCCAGAATTTAATAAATGTAACAGAAAACTAAACGAATATAACATAAAACTCTACACCACCTTTAGCGGGTGTTTGGTTCGTTGTAATATGTCTTTGATGTGATGCACATTACCATGATGTGACATTAAAATTTTTTATTTATTTTATTTTTTCTACCATTACCATAATTTAAAATTACAAAATATATCACATCATCTTAATCTTATTACATTCCTAAACAATATAATATTGTATTCTTGTATTGAAATTATATTCATGTAAGATTACAATAACATAATATTATAACGTACTGTTATATCACGGCGATCCAACCGCCGTGATCATAAATAACTGCCATAGATAGAAAATTCTACACATGATAAGAAACCAAAAGAAAAAGACAGTTCTATCTCATTACATTACATGGCTTTCAAAGGGAAGAGTAAATAGGGACACCTGGTAAGGTGGCACCAGCATCAACAATGAACAGGTTGCCTGAAACATATTCAGAAGAGTCATGTATTAAGTATCGAATAAGTGATGTCAATGCTGGATCCGCGGTGCCCATTTCTCTTAAAGGGACGGTTTTCCTTACCACATTAGGCAGCCAATCTCTTTGCATAAGACCTTGAGTAATTTCAGATTTGAAAATGCCAGGTGATATAGAATTCACTCTAATTTTGTATACACCCATTTCCAGGGCCATGACCTGTTATAAGTAGGACCATCATTATATGGAAAAATAGTGACAAGAAGAACAAAATCAACACAACACAACACACACACATATATTATGCAGCACTCTTATATAAAAGTAGGAGGCACAAAAGTTGAAATAGAAGACAAACTAGTCTGAGTCTGATAATTGATAAGAATACATTTCCTATGGGCAAAGACTTAAAAGAGACTGGCTCTTAGCTCCAAATAAGTGCAGGGTATTCCATAAATATTAAGTTTTTGATTTGTTCATCATATAGTTACAGAAAAAGACATCTAGGCAAACTGTCAGTGAAACATAATACACCTGTCCCAATTTCATGAAAATACAGTATGATGGTGTTCGGAGATGGCAATTATGTCTGTTTTGGCACTCAATTTCAAAAGGGATTAATGTGAAAATCTTTAGGACTTGCAGCTGAAAGTTCCTGACCTGAAGAGAATCTATAGTCTACTATCTAGGTGCCTCTCTTGGAAATTGGTTCTTCTTTTCTCTTTTTCTTTTTGTATCCAAATTGTAAAAAAGAAGCATACATTTGTTTACCAATTGTTGAAATAATTGAAGTGAAATTTTTCTTTTTCTATTACGATTTTTCATCTTAGAGTATTTATTTTGTTTCCAAACAATTACAAAACATGACAATGGTATTACCCCTATATTTTGGAAGAGTTGCTGGCAATCAACATTACCTTTGTAAAGGTGTTTAGGCCTGCCTTTGAAGAACTATAGGCGACATCTCCAGGCAATTGCCCACGGTCGAGACCAGCAATAGAAGATATGTTTATGATTGATCCTCCTTGCTCTGCATCGCGCATGCGTATGCAGATGTATTTTGACACCAACCAGGTTCCTGTTAAATTAGTTTTGAAAACCTTATTCCACTCCTCCTCAGACAATTCTAATGGAGATCTCACATTACCTAATGTACATCACATAAGAGTTTGAAATATCTTATCAACAATAACCTTCAACAATCAAATAACAAAAACAGACAGGTTGGCATCCAATGTTAACAATCAGAACGACCCGCTCGATTTCTACATGACAAAGTAAGATCGAACATATTCCTACGTACCTCGAAATCCGGCATTATTGACCAGGGCGTGGATATGGCCAAACACATCCCAAGCCTTCTGTACAGACTTCTCGATGGTGGGTCCATCGGCAGTGAGGTCGAGCTCCACAGCCACAGCTCTTGGGGAGCTTGAAGAAGAAGAAGAGAGGTGATTGATTTGATGACAGAGTGACTGGAGTCGATCGACACGTCGAGCAGCGGCAATGATCTTGCAGCCAGCTTTAGCGAGGTCAAGACAGAAGCCAAGACCAAGGCCTGATGAAGCCCCAGTCACCATCACCACTTTTCCCTCTAGGTCTCCCCATTCCTCCAACGCCAATGCTGCCATTTCTGTGACTCTTGGTTTTCTCTAGTTATCAGTTATCACCAAACTCTGTTGATTTTCTCTAGTTTTAATACTGAACGGTTTGAGATTTTTAAAAGCGTTAGAAGAATTTACTTATTACCGTTTTAAGAATGTAGAAAGATGCAATGAGTGAGAATTGATGTAACTGGCCAGCTTTTTGGTGCCAAAACCAACAACTTCTAGTACCTCGAAAAGGAAAATACCAACGACCAAAAAATAAATAAATAATTACACTTATAGTTTGCTCAAAAAATACTTTATCTGTAGTTTAAAAATTGGCACTGTGCTTATTTGAGATTAGCTCTATTTGTCTTCTGTTACTTATCTCTATTAAAACAAGGGGTAAATTTTTATTTTTGTTGTCTTTTTATGTCTCTTTCCTCTCAAAATATAAAAAATAAAAAAAAATCAAGGGAAAAGAAAATCTAAAAATTAGGTTTTGTAAAATTTAAAACCTAACTTTTACTTATTCTTTCGAATAGATCAACTTTTAGATCTTTTATTTTAACACATTGAAAATTGAAATTGTGTGATTGCTCACCTGAATCAGAGAATGGGAAAAAAAAAAAAACCTTGGAATAACCTCATGTGTGACTGTTCTATGCGAGTCTTGAAGAATGATTTCATGAAGTAAGGGATTGTTTGAGATCTGTCTAACTTTTACATATTCTTTTCGTATAGATCAACTTTTAGATCTTTTATTTTAACACATTGAAAATTGAAATTGTGTGATTGCTCACCTGAATTAGAGAATGGAAAAAAAAAACTTGGAATAACCTCATGTGTGACTGTTCTATGCGAGTCTTGAAGAATGATTTCATGAAGTAAGGGATTGTTTGAG
This sequence comes from Quercus ilex subsp. ballota, assembly GCA_032727855.1. Lineage (NCBI taxonomy): Eukaryota > Viridiplantae > Streptophyta > Magnoliopsida > Fagales > Fagaceae > Quercus > Quercus ilex. Next base: position 13,978,444 of record CM064914.1, on the reverse strand, counting down.
ATCTGTCTAACTTTTACATATTCTTTTCGTATAGATCAACTTTTAGATCTTTTATTTTATCACATTGAAAATTGAAATTGTGTGATTGCTCACTTGAATCAGAGAATGAAAAAAAAAAAAAAAACTTGGAATAACCTCGTGTGTGACTATTCTATACGAGTCTTGAAGAATGATTTTATGAAGTAAGGGATTGTTTGAGATCTGTTTATTTTGCTAAAATAATACAGTAGGACCTATGAATAGTACTAAAAAGTGTAGTGAGATCCATAAATAATAATAAAAATAAGCTGAATAATAAAATAAATCGGTAAAAAATAAGCTAGCCAAACAAATGCCAATAGTTATGCTGGGAACATGTAGCTAGATGTTGATACTAACAATAGAACTTTGATGTTCTTTTAATTGTTTTAACTTTTGTACTCTGTCTGCTTGATTTCTGAAAAGGTATCAAGATGAAGTAACAGCTGACGACCAAGAAGAGAAAGGACGGAAATACATTCATGGTGATGTTTTCTGGGTACCAAAGTACAAATCCTTGTTTGCTGCTGCCCTTGGTTTTGGCAGCCAGTTGTTCACTCCGTAAGGATCTTTTTATTTTTATATTTTATTCAAATTCATGAAGCTTAGTGCATTTGCCAACTGATGTTCGTGCTGCCCTTGGTATTGGCAGCCAGTTGTTCACTCCGTAATAAGGATCTTTTTATTTTTATATTTTATTTTGGCAGCCAGTTGTTCACTCCATAAGGATCTTTTTATTTTTATATTTTATTCAAATTCATGAAGCTTAGTGCATTTGCCAACGGATGTTTGTGCTGCCCTTGGTTTTGGCAGCCAGTTGTTCACTCCGTAAGGATCTTTTTATTTTTATATTTTATTCAAATTGAAGAAGCTTAGTGTGCGTTTAGATACTGCTTATTTTGCAAAAAACTGAAAAATGAAAACAATAAAAAAAAATATATTTTGGTTACTGTTCATTGGCATGATTGCTGCAACAGGCGCTAAATTAAAAAAAAAAAAAAGGCCAAAAACGCAAAACAAAGGAAATGCAGACGCAAATGTGGGTTAACCAAACGGACCCTTAGTGCATTTGCCAACAGATGTTTCTGTGTTTTGCATTTTTTTTTTTTTGGTCCCACGTGAAGCAAAAAATTGAAATAGAACTCAAATTGAAATAGAACTCTTATTCCACTAAAACACTAAAAGAGTAAATATCTAAAATGTATATTTAAATGGAGAGATAAGAGTGAAATAGTGTTTGGGTTGCGGTAGATTTTTCACTCTACAGGATTTTTGTGTGGTTATCTTATCTAGAGATCTCAAGTGAGATATTTAAAGACCCACAAAAGTTGCCAACGTTTATTTCAGTTCCTACAAATTAGGACATGAACGTTAAAGTCTTTAACGTTTATTTAAATGTTAAAATCAGATCTCTTATTCACCTCACTGCTCCCACTCACAACTCATTATCTCTAAGAAATCTCAACGGCATATTTGACCATGTCAAATCTCACACAACCAATCATGGTCAAAACACGCAATTCCATTATTCAAACAATTTTATTAATAATAATCAACTCATATACAATATTGTATAAGGTAATTTCTTTTGAGAAGTACACAGGTACACATTATGGGTTATTTAACCACACAGTTCAACATCCATATTGTGGGTTATTTGGCCACACAATCCAACATCTCCCACCTGGCCAAATAATTTGAGATGTACAATAATTATTCAATAACTCCCATAGTACGGACATGTCCCTTGAAACTTTCTGTAGCAGATGCCTTTGTCAACAGATCCACCACCATCTCCTTTGTTGATGCATATTCTACAAGAATTTCATTTTTCAATACCACATCAAAAATATAATAATAATAATGATGTTCAATATGTTTACCTCTTGTACCAAGCTCACCACTTTTTATGGTGCATATTGCAGCTTGGTTATAACAAATAACTTTTATAGGCTCATCTGGTATTTCTTTTATATTTAAACTTTTAAGAAAGCCTTTTATCCAAATAGCTTCCAATATAGCACTACTACATGCTATATATTCTGCGTCCATAGTGATTTTAGCTACACAACTTTGTTTTTTACCACACCAGGAAATAGCTCCTCCTCCAAGGAGGAATACGTAACCTGATTTGCATTTCCCATCATCTGTGTCACTAGAGAAATCAACATCTGAATATCCAATAACTTTCAACTGTTTTTTCACTATAAGTCATTTTATGACTTTTTGTACCTTTAATATATCTTAAAATTCTTTTAACAGCTGCCCAATAGGCCTCGCCTAGATTGCTTTGAAATCTACTCACAAGGCTTACAGCAAAGCTTAGGCCAGGTCTAGTACATAGCATAGCATACATTATGCTACCAACAACTTGAGCATAAGGTCTATGCTCCATTTTTCTTTTCTCTTCATCATTTATAGGACACATTAGCTCTAAAACCAGATTTAACAATTGCATTATGAAAAGTGTAATACCATTGTCTTGATGCTTGTTTCAAACGATACCACGATTTCTTAAGCTTATACACTTTATTTTCTTGACCCTTAACTTTATAACGATCAGGTTGTTGCATAAAAATTTCTTCCTTTAGTTCTCCATTTAGAAAAGCAGTTTTAACATCCATTTGATATAATTCTAAATCTAAGGTAGCAACAATGGATATTAAAATTCTAATGGAAGTGAATTTAGCAACAGGAGAATATGTTTCCTCATAGTCTATACCAGGTTTTTGTGTGAATCCTTTTGCCACTAATCTAGCTTTATATTTTTCAATACTACCATCACACTTAAACTTTCTCTTTAATATCCATTTATTACCAATTGCTTTCCTATTTTTAGGCAATTCCACTAATTCCTACACATCATTTTTAATTATTGAATCTAATTCTTCCTTAATAGCTTCTTTCCATTTCAATGAATCTGGGGCAGACAAAGCTTCTTCAATTGTTAAAGGGTCTTCAACATCCCCTTCACTTATAAAAGTGAAAAAATCTTTTAATTTAGTAGGGGGATTTCTTTCTCTTTGAATCCTACTAAGTGTATCATGAGGATTTTCACTATTAGGAACATTAACATATTCATTATGAACCACTTCCTTCTCCTTAGAAATTTCAAATAATTCTACTAATTTATTGGGATCTCTTGTATCAATTTCTTCTTCTAAGAATCTTGCATCTCTACTTTCAGTTACACTAATAGTTCCATCACTATGGTGAATAACAAATCTATACCCCTTAGAATTTTCAAGATATCAAATAAATGTACCTTTGATAGTATTACTATCTAACTTACTTCTTAAATGTGATGGGATTAATACATGAGTTGAAGAACTCCAAACCTTTAAATTTTGTAGATTAGGTTTTCTTCCAGTCCATAATTCATGTGGTGTTCTACTATGAATTTTTGTAGGAACTAGATTAAGAAAGAACATAGCAGTTACAATAGCTTCTCCCAAAAAATAGAACCTAATGAAGAATGGCTTAACATGGACCTTACCATGTCCAACAAGGTTCTATTACGTCTTTTAGCAACACCATTTTGTTGTGGTGTATAGCTCAGAGTAAGTTGATGTATTATTCCATTGTCTTTCAAAAAATCACTAAATGGATCTGACATATACTCTCCCCCCACAATCTGATCTTAGTATCTTAACATTTCTTCCTAATTGATTTTCAACTTCCTTTTTGTACCCTTGAAGTTTTTCAAAAACTTCAGATTTTTTATGCATCAAGTATATGTGTCCATATCGAGAAAAATCATCTATGAATGTGACAAAATATAACATACCTCTATGAGTTTTAATATTTGATGGACCACATACATTAGAATGTACAATAGCTAATAATTCATTGGATATTTGTCCCTTGGGAAAAGGAAGTCTAGCCATTTTACTAGATATGCAATGTTCACAAGTAGGGAAAACAATGTTCATGTTTGGAATTAATCCCATATTAATCCTCCTTTTCATTTTATTTTTATTCATGTGTCCTAATCTCATATGCCATATATAAGGATCATCCATACATAAACAAGCATCATCATAAGCATAAGAATGATTAATAGACATATCAAAGTAAGCAAAAGAACCAACTATTGCATTATTATTAGTAAAAGAAATGTCATTAAAACGATACAAACCACCCATCTTAATACCCCACATTAAGGAGAAATTATAGAGTCCTCTAGTGGGTAAGTGATGTGGTCCATCATTCCACTAAAAAACTTCTACTTGTTTAAAATTGTTGAGTCAGTAATTAATTTTTGTTTAAAAAAATTTTCTAACTAACAATTTTAAACAGGTGGAAGTTTTTTAGTGGAATGGTGGACCACATCACTTGTCCACCATGTGGATCTTATAATTTCTCCACATTAAGATTCTACAATGTTTTCCAATTGACACTTTTCCAAAACAAAAACGAATCTCAAAACCTTTTTCATCCAAGCAAGGGATAGAAATGAGATTACGTCTCATGGTGGGTGCAAAAAGTACATCTGAGAGATAGAGGTTTCTTTCTCCAGGTATCATGATCTTCACAGTTCCAATGCCTAACACATCACAATATGTGTTATTGCCCATGTATACACGATGATCACTAGCTTTAACCTCTTTCATGTCAACAAAGAAATCTCTCATCTTTGCCACATGGCGTGACGATGCAGAGTCTACCCACCATGCTCTAGAGTCAACATCAGTTAATATAGATTCGGATACCACACAAATTATATCCTTGGAACCTCCATAAATAGGTTTGTTATTGTTTTTATTTTCATGACAGTTAGCTTGATAATGACCAATTTTTCCACACTTAAAACACTTTCCCTTACCCCTTTTATTATTATCATTGTTCTTGAAATTATTTCCTTTGCCTATGAAATTTTTAGAAAAGTTTTTCTTGTCATTTTTAGGAGTTTCATGCTTTGGTGGTTGACTAGTGGAAGCAATTGTTAAGAGAGATTTAGATGTATTCTTTTTATTTTTTCTGTCCACTTCTATTCCCAAAAGAGTTGGTAAGTTTTTCATGTTCACAGGGGTTGCAGAATAGTTTAGAGCTACCACTACAAAATCCCATTAGTCAGGCAAACTATGCAAAATAGTAGACACTTGCATCTTATCAAGAATTGGATTTCCTAAGACACAGCTAGCTCTTTTGCAATTACTGACATTTTATTGACATGTTCAATGACATTATCACTTTCATTCATCATGGTTCCATTAAATCTCTCAATTAAAAGTTGAATGTATGTTTCAGAAGATGCACGATATGCTTCAGTAATAGCATCAAACATGGTTTTAGCATGTGTATATTCTTCAAAATGAATTTCAATGTCAAGTTCCATGAATATAAGCAAAATATTTCTAGCAGTTTTATCATCTTCTAAACGTTTTTCATACATTCTTTTTCCAACAGCAGTAGAATTTTCAGGTGGTGGAGTTGGAATGCCGATATCAATAACATACTTAACCTTGTCTTGAAAGAATATGTGATGGATACGACGTTTCCAAACAGAATGATTAGCCCCATTTAATTTTCAGTTTTGCTTAATTTTTGACTTACAGCTTTACTAGTCATGATCAATCAATAAGAATTAAGAGGATTTTAGTTTAGAAAGCTGACCGCGATGGAGAAACCCAAAAAATAAATTTATGTGTACCAAATCTGTACTGATGTCTGCTCCAACACTCCCTTTTTAGCCCAGCCAAGCTTTCACGTTAAATGAAAATTAAAAAAAAAAAAAAAAATCTTGGAGTAATTTCAATGGCCTTCCACCACGTAGCAAGAGTCCCACCCAATCACAAAATCTACTTGTCCATGGCAATGCAACCTTTTCTCTCTAACAAACTTCTTCTTCAGAATAGTAGCAATACTCCAAAAACCATTGATGATATTTTCTTCCTTCGTAGGCCTGTGGAGTAAAGCAAATATCCAAATGAAAAGAAGTTGGGTTCAAAAAATAAAATACTTGCACGGCTACACTAGGAAAATGGACTTGCTTCAAAGCTCTGATACCAATGAAGCAAAAAATTGAAATAGAACTCTTATTCAACTAAAAGTCTAAAACACAAAAAGAGTAAATATCTGAAACATATATTATAAATGGAGAGATAAAAGTGAAATAGTGTTTCGGTTGCAGTGGGTTTTTCAATCTATAGGATTTTTGTGTGGTTATCTTATCTAGAGATCTCAAGTGGGATATTTAAAGACCCACAATAGTTGCCAACGTTTATTTCAGTTCTTACAAATTAGGACATGAACGTTAAAGTCTCTAACATTTATTTAAACGTTAAAATCAGATCTCTTATCCACCCCACTGCCCCCACTCACAACTCATTATCCCTTAGAAATCTCAACTGCATATTCGACCATGTCAAACCCCACACAACCAATCATGCCCAAAACATGCAATTCCATTATTCAAACAATTTTATTAATAATAATCATCTCATATACAATATTGTGTAAGGTAATTTCTTTTGAGAATTACACACGTATACATTGTAGGTTATTTAACCACACAATTCAACATCCATATTGTAGGCTATTTGCCACACAATCCAACACCACGACACTGTTTACAGACCAGCCAACTTGTGAAAAACGCAGCAATAGTGTTTTGCCTTTTAAAAATTATTTTGCTACAGTGTTTTCAGCAAAATAAGCGGTATCTAAACAGACCCTTAGTTTATTACATCACTGTTTGTATATCCAACATGGTCTTCATTTTTATGCCTGCTTTGGTTGGTGTATTTTATCCATACAACCGAGGAGCTTTGTTTACTGCAATGATAGTTATATATGGTATCACGTCTGGGATTGCAGGATACACAGCATCCTCTTTCTATTGTCAGCTTGAAGCAAAGAATTGGGTTAGTCCAGATGAATTTTGTTTGTGAATTTAGCTTAGGCCGTGGTGCTTCTTAGAGTAAGACATAGTGAACTTAACTGATTTTTTTCCATTCTCTGGTTCATGTGAGAAAACGCATAATTTCAATTTTTAATGTGTTAAAATAAAATATCTAAAACTTGATATATATATATATATATATATGAAAGGAATATGTAAAAGTTAGGTTTTAATTTTTACAAAACACTTTTAGATCTTATTTTCCCTTGATTTTTTAGTTTTTTATGTTTCGAGAGAAGAGAGACATAAAAAGATAACAAAAATACAAGTTTACTCCTGTTTTTAACAGAGGTAGGTAACGGGAGATAAATGGAGCTAACCTCAGGTGGATAAAGTGCCAAGTTTTAAACCACAAGTAGGCAAAGTGTTTTTTGGACAAATCACAGGTGGGCAAAGTGTAATTAAAAAAAAAAAAAACAGCTTTAGAAAAACTGGTATTGAAAGTAATATACAGTCCATCAATGTCTATTTCATACGACAGTTGTAGCAAAAATTATGGTAATTTATGTTAGAATACACGCTTGTCACAATTGTCATATGTAGCATATTGTGATAAATTTCGAAAGTAAGTATTCATTCATAGTCTATGACGTAGGATAATTATGGCAAAAATTGTAGTATTTATGTGATATTAGAATTACTCACGTCTGTACACACAATTTTACACACTTATACTCACACTTTTACACACTTGTTACAACTCTCATATGCAGCAAATTATAATAAATTATAATCGATTTTCTATCCCTTGGACATGGCAAAACGGGCAGAAATTTGTTGACTTGACCCGAACGATCAAGTTTTAACCCTGCTTAAACTCGAATTTTTTATCAGAATAAAAAACAGGCCAACCCACAACCTGCCCATTTTTTTGCAGGCCAACGTGACCCAACACATTTTTTTTAAATTCTCAAAAAAATATTTAGAATACGTGCGAAGGTGCTAGGTGCTTAAACATAAAGGTACAAAGCACTGCACTCACACTACCTAGCCATTTAATAGCCACTAGTTGTAGTGGCCATGCCTCCATTTAAAAAAAAAAAAAAAAGAGTTAATTAAAAGGAAAAAAAATACAAAAATCAAAAGAATTTACAACTACACGTCTACTCTACTAAACATCTAACACTAAGTTAAATACTTGGTAGTAGAGTTAAATACTATGACTAATTTACTAACACTAAGTCTAACTAGCACAAAACTAAACTAAAGTAAAAGAAAAAGTCTAAAAGTCCATATTATTAGTGAATTTGAATCTAAAGTGTGAAAATTTAAAGTATATATTTTTTGTGCTCCTTAGAATCAATCTCTCTTTCAAGTTGTAAATTGGTAATTATAAGCATTTTGGCTATGAGTTATTAATATGGAAGATTTTGTTATCATGACTGTAAAGAATTTCAGTCATGCTTAAAACTATTAGAACTAGAAGGATATGGAAAGTTTTATGTTTTTTGGTCTGTTTTTTTTTTTCCTTCACATGTATAATAGTAACACAGTGAGTCTAATAATAGTAGGTGCCCACTTAATGAAAAAGAAAAAAAGAAAAAATAAATGAGGTAATATGTACAATTTGTTTCCTTGATTGATTTGATTCATTCTCTCTGAACATTTGACATTTTTTTTAAAGTTTTTTTAATTTGTTTTTTTTCATGTGAAAATACAAGTTGGCCCACAACCTAATTAGCTTGACCTATTTTCAACCCATTTAAAATGACCAATTTTGAACCCAGCTCGTTTTGGCCAACAACACAATCGACCCGACCATTCGCAATGTCTACTATTCCCGTTATATCCATCACTATTACATGAAACATTATTTTCTCACTACATGAGTCCATTTGGGAACAGCTTATTTAGCTGAAATTGAAAATTTTTTGCTAAAAGTACTGTAGATAAAGTTAAAAGTGTTAGGATTAGTGCCCTTAAGTCCTATTGTATGATGCGTCCTATTGTATGATGCTATGTATGATATTATGTATGACATGATGTATAACTTAATAACATGATGTATGACTTAATATTGTGATTGATAAAGATGTTTTATTATTATTATCTAAAATAATAGTAACATGAATATTCAGACATTATCATATAGTCCATGAGATATATAGCATGTGATTTATGTAAAAAGTCACAAAAGATATAAATCACAGGTTCTTTGTAAACTCGGAATTTTAATCCATAGTTGGTGATGAAATTTGGCATTTCATCTACAAAGACTATAATATATCAACTAAGATAATTTGTCTTGATCATGGAAGTGGAAACTTTTAGTTGATGTTTTGATATGTTTTAAGAGTTAAGACATATTGAACTGGACCGCTGTGAGATTTATTATTCTCCCAACGACTGTCAAATGAATAATAAATCTCACGACTTCTTTTTACATGAACTCTTAATCTTGAGAGAATAATGGACCTGATCATGAAGTGTAGATTACTTTGATATATTAGGAGTGAGATCTAAAGTAATGGTCAAAACCTTAGTATGTTGGGCAGCCACATTTAGTGTTAATGGAACATTTATTCTCAAGATGGAATTCATAGTCTCTTGACAGAGATATAAAATATTCCCTTGAGATAAGTTTAATAGGTTTGCTATTCAGAATGTTAGGCCTAACTACTTTAGTAAATAGTTACTAAAATATATATTTATGAAATTAGATTTCATAAATATATAATGAATAACTCAAAGGATTAAATTGGGTACTTAAGGATTAAGACGTACTAATCTACAAAGTGACAGTCTACATTATGATTTTGTATTACTACGAATATTTTATGAAATGATTGCATGTACAATAAAGTCTTGGGATATAATTTATTGATAAGAGCTAGAGTGCAATTATATTTATATAGTGGTATTAAATAAAATTAATTATAATTTTGGACTTGTCAAGAGTTGACAGAAAAGCCCAATGCCCATTGGAGCTAGTGTCTTATTTGTTCCCTTTTGGTTCCACTCTAAGCCACATACTAAAACCTAATTGAAAAAGCCCAAACGGCTGGCCCAATTAGATAATCAGTTTTAAGGAAAGAAACATACAGAATTTTTGTAAGAACATGAAATGGTTTGTATATAAGGGTTAGACACTCTCTCATTCTCCCTGGAACAAATTCATAAAAACTGATAGAGAGACCACACTTCTTGGGCACAAGTGGAATTGGAGTGAAGATTGAAAGTATTCTCAAAAACTTCTAATCTTTGTTTTGAAATTCACTACACCAAGGTACACTCTATTGTTCTTAACTTCTAAAATTTACATAATACATGTTATCAATAGCGAATGAAGTAGATCCGTTAATTTTTCACTGCATATATTTTGTATGCGATACAAACATGTATTTTTCCAACAAAAAGCTAGCTGAAATAGTACAATGAGACCCATGAATAGTATCAAAAATTAGCTAAATAGTAGCAAAAATAAGCTAAATAGTAAAAAAAAAAAAAAAAAAAAAACTTTTTTTTTTCTTTCAGCCAATGCCAAACGCAACCTACTACTCATCATTTAATATTTTTTTCTCTCTATAACTCATTATTTGTCACATTGTACCTTATCTATCGCATTATACAATCATAACAAGTATAGGTATAGCTTTCTTTATTACAAGAAAACCCAACATTAGGTGGGTATTTTCTTCTCCAAAAAAGAAAGAAGAAGAAAAAAAATTAGTGGGTGTATGGACCAAGAATACGGGCCCATTATTGAGTTGGTGGCCCATTCACCAGATGACCTCGGTCTATTTCAACACTAAACCGAGCCCAGTTAAGCCCAGTCGAACATTTAGACGGTGTACCACCTCCCCTGACACACGTGAACATGGAATAATGCATTAGGGAAATCCACCCATCGAGTATTAAATAGTGTCTGGTTCAAGTTCCAAGGAGATCGTATCAGCAATAGGCAGTGGGTCCCATCAGGGCAGGAATATAATGCAGAGGGACCCACTAACGTGGGAAAAAACCCTATCATCATGACAACCCCACTAAGGGGAGGCTATGAATAAAGAAAGAGGGATAAGGATCAAGGGTTGAAAATTTTGGAGGAAGTGAAACACAGGAGCAATGATAAAAGACTTAACTCAGGAGAAAGGGAATCCTATTCGGATTATAGTGCAGAGGCTCGGCTATAAAACCATAGCCTCGGATGGGCTAGTATCAAAGAAGTTTAGGGTCAAAGACAACAGTTTACCTCTTTCAGCAACCTTTCAAGCCATTTCTTGGACCTCCCACTATGGGGTAAGCTTAACCCAGAGTATAAGTAAATTGGGGGTCTAGGCCCAAAAGCCCAGGTTCGTGGAAAAAGACCACCATAGTGGGTATTTAGTATTTACCGTTCACCATGTTTACCTACTCCCATTACATCCTTCACTATTACATATATCATTATTTTCTCACTAGGATCAGCTTATTTAGCCAAAACAAAATTTTTTTTACTGAAAGTACTGTAAATAAAACTAAAAGTTAGCTGAAATAGTACAGTAAGACCTATGAATAATACCAAAAAGTGTAATGACACTCATGAATAGTACCAAAAATAATAAGCTAAATAGTAATAAAAATAAGCTAAATAAAAAAAATTAAATAAATAAAAAAGTCTTTTTCATCCAACGCCATACACAACCTACTACTTATCGTGTAACATTAATTTCTCTCTACTACTCATTATCTGTCGCATTGTACGGTCTTACTAGATGAATGAAAGTGAATGATACAAGCAAAAACGTGATAGAAAGAAAAAGTTGGAAGCTAAAGGCTAACATGTGTTAGCAACTTTTCTTTGCAAATCTTAATTCATGTCAAGTCAAGTATAGGTACAGCTTTCTTTATGACGAGAAAGCCCCACATTTTATGAGAAAGCTAACATTTTTTTATAAATTTATTTGTATTAAGATTAGGTGGTAGGGCTGTGCTCGGTTCGGTTTCGGTTGGTTTGTATAGGTATGGCCAACCAAAACCGAATATTTCGGTTTGTGAAATTCTCAACCGAAACCGACCGAAATGCCTGGAAAACCATCGGTTTCAGTGTATATTGTTTGCAGTCGGTTTCGGTTGGTTTTTGGTTTTCCAAAAAGAGGTTTATTGAGATTTTCAAAACCCTAAATTTAATCACATAACAAAAACAAAGTAATAGAGCAACAGAGAGAGAGAGAGCTGTTAAACAAATCAGAACGACGGAGAAAGAAAATTTTCCAACAATATTTGTTCAACAATTTACAGTATTACATACAGATTCCAACAAAAAATTGAAAATATATTGAATTAGCAAAAGGGTCCAGACAGAACTTTACCATTGTTGCACCATAGCAGGAGCCTACCACCATGTCTCTGTAGTGATTTTTCAATCTGAATTGAAGAAAGAATAGAGACATGTGACTTAGAGAGAAGAGAAAGGCATGCCATGGTCCATGGGGCTCAAAGAATGAAAAGAAAAGAAAAGAATGAGGCTGCTGGACTGAGAAGGGCAGAGACCAGAGAGAAAATTGGGGAAGGACCGCAGGTTAGAGAGAAAAAATTGAAGCGAGAAGGGGAGAAAGAGACAGAGAAAAAAATGGGGAAAGGGGCGGCTGAAGAAAGAAAAGGGAAGAAAAGAATAGGGTTATTTTCGTATTTATGCTACTACTAGGGTTTTTAAAAAATTAAATAGCAAAAAATACATACGTCCCGCACGAAGGCTAGAACCTGGGATCAGCAAGCTCAAACAGAAGGTACATACCATTAAGGCCACTAATCAGTTACGTATTAGTGTTACATAAATATATATATATATATATATATTCAGTCGGTTCGGTTCGGTTTAGGGTGAAAAAATCCAACACTGAAACCGAAACCGAAAATTTCGGTTTTTAAAAAATGAAACCGAAACTGAACTGAACCGAAATCGAACCGAAAATTTGGCAACAATTCGGTCAGTCTCTGCCGGTTTGTTCGGTTCATCGGTTTTTTGCACACCCCTATTAGGTGGGTATTTTCTACTTTAAAAAAAAAAAAAAAAGATTAGGTAGGTATCTAGTATTTACCTACTTTTTTCTAACAAATTCTTTTTACTTTATTAACTGTTTAACTTCTTTTAATATCTTTAATTTAATAGTTGTGATTGAAAATCACTTTTTACAACTCTTAATCTTAATCATTGATTACATTTGCAATGCACATGATCTCTGTCGCATTTATTTTTTCCCATTATTAGCGTTTAGGTACAGTAAATTGACATCTCCTCATACACAAAATACTTGAGGGTTGAGGAGGGAAAGAGTTCGAATTGCAGGGTTAGCAGCATATTGTAATTATATCTAAAAAGAAATACACTAAATTGATTAGACTTTTTTATGATTAAATTTTAATATATGGCTTTTACTGATCAATAAAAAATTAATTGTATTTTCAAAAAATGAACCTTTTATAAAAAAAATAGAAAATAAAAAAATAAAATTTATGCTTAAATGAAACATACCCCAAATTTTTAGAAAATTAAATTTACCAATGAACAAATAAAGAAAGAAAAAGGGGTTTGAGCATACTAATAATACAAGTGAAAGAAGCAGAGGAGAAGAAAACTGCATGGTGGAGATGATATCAATTAACTGGTTTTGTTTGCTTTTTATGTTTAGTCAAATAATTGCTAACGGAATTTTTTATTGTTGTTATTATTATTTCGATAAGTAGATAATGAGGGATAGGGATTTGAACCAAAATATGAGATACCACAAACATATTCTTATTATGTTAATATATTCTCACATGAGTTTATTATAAACATCACTTATATTAGTGTGAGTTTGGATAGCACTAAGAATGAAATTTTCAGTTTCGTTTGGTGTTTCGTGTGGGTCTTGTGCACTGTTCACAGGACCTGCAAGTACGGATTTCAACAAAATTTCTTTTAAAACTGGGTCCCACGGCACTATTCACATATTTAAAAATTATTTTGTTACAGTGTTTTCAATTTTCAGTTTTCAGCAATAAGCGGTGTCCAAACAGACCCTTAGTACGTTTCAAGTATGCCCAGGGAATAAACGACAACGTTTTAGTTCATGTTATTAGGCTTCTCACTTTAAACACTTACATGAATTTGCATACTTACACTCTTCTTCTCTTTCCTGATACGACAATACACTCTAACATGTATAATTGTGTATGGTTTACTGCTATGGATTTATATATATATATATATATATATTTGGGGTACTTTTTAGTTTACAGTCAATCTATCATGATTTCTTTTTTTTTTTGTCTAGTAATTGGTATTTGTAATACTTGTTTTGTTTTATAGGTTTTTGTTTTGTTTTAGAAGCTACTGAGTTACAGACTATGTAGTCTATGACTCTGTGTCAGACTGTCATGTCATGGATAAGCAATAAGCAACATTTTCTTGCAAGGAAAAAAAAAAAAAAAACAAAACAAAACAAAGCTTTGGGCTAGCCCAAATTTGCCTAGCATGTGTTGATTAGGATAAGCCAGTCCAAAATAAATAAATAAATAACTAGTCCAACAGTTTAAAATTTGGCCTAAAACAAAGAAAAAAAAATCAGTTTTGGACTTGGGCAATCCAACCCAAAATTTTGAAAAATATATCAGCCCAAAACCAACTAGTCATACCTTGTACACTGCACCGAATTGCATATTTGACCACAAAATTGAGGTGCGGTACGGTAATGGTTTTAGCCAAACCACACTAGAAAGTGTGATGCTAAAAATAACCCAAAATTGCACCAAACCGTTCTCAACTGGTAAAGTCTCTAATGGTTGAATAAGAGACCTGAGGATTAATCCCGGCTACACAAAAAACTGATTGGTGTCTTAGTCTGATGATAAAGAGCTATTATTAGGAGCGGACATCATAGGTTGAAACTCTCTCAAAAAAAAAAAAAATGCACCCACTCTTTTCCTAATGGGGGTAAATACGAATTCTTTATCCTATTTATGGAATAACTTTTCATTTTAAACTTTGGTTACTTTAGAAATGAAATATTGATAATGAACATTTGAGAAAACTTATTAGTGCAAATCTATAAGTTAGCACCAAATGAAGCTATTTGGGGTGAAGCGAAACCAACTCCTACAAGTTATGACCATATCTTAGGTTAATCTATTAAGTGTTACGAATGCCAATTTTGAAGTAAAAATCTTGTAATTTAATGATATTATCAGAATTTTGTAATGTCCCTAGCCTTAAGAGAAATGCTACGTGCAGTGGCGGAGCCAAGATTTCAAGTCAAGAGCGGCAAGATTAAAAGACAAGATTGAAGGTAAAATTAATCTAAGAAATATTCATTGATACTAATTGCAAAATAAATCGGTTCAAAAAATAAATAAACAACTATATGCCAAAGTCATTGTCATACATAATTTGATATAAAATTTTACTTTAATTCATTTTTTTCATTTCTAATTAAATTTACTCAATTGCAAAATCTACTTCGATACAAGCTCGTTTAGAATTTGACCTAGACATATTACTATGAAGTTGTATATGTTCCTCAATGCCATGAATGCTTTTAAAATGTTATGTAGACAATTGAGTTTATAGCAAAAACTCAAATTTTTTTTTTTTTAAGTCAACAAAAACTCAGGTTGAGACTAAAAATGGTTGATTACAAGAGAGGCGGACTGGTGAGGTGCTACAGTTTGGTATCACTATTTTTTTTTTCCCAGACCTATTCAGCGAAGTTGTGTGCAAAACCAATGTACTAGTAGGTGGGACCCATTATTTAATAAAAGTGCTGCTTCAGTGCTTTGTGAATGTAAAATTGTCTTCTCGTTGACAAGTTAGCTTTACATATATAGTAAAAACTAAAAAGTTGTTTCTGTCAGGAGGGGCAAATAACCTTTTGCTACGTTTATTAATAGTTTACGTCCATAGCATTTTCACAACAAATTTTAAGTGGTAGGTTATTACTAGTAGACGATAAAGTAATTTTAGTAGTGGATTTAACTTAAAAACTTGTAATAACCTGCCACCTAACATCTGTTGTGAATGTAACACTTCTCCAAGCCTTAATCATTCTAATAGATTTATTAGTCATTCTACTAGAGTAAAATCTACTATTGGTTCTTCAACTATAAATCATGTTCCTAAAGTTGTTAATGCCATGCCATAACTTGGGTCAAGAAATCGGCCCATTAGAAGATCCAAGCCCACAAAGCCCTAAATTTATAGGTCTTTTTGTATTAATTCTCTTCCAAGATTGGTTGCAATAGATTTTACCATGGAATAAAATCAATGTATATAAAAAGGGCGTTTGGATTGCGCATTGCGCGTCCACGTTTCCTCAAATCCACGTTTTCCCTTCTTTTTTTTTTTTTTTTGGCCGCTTTGTTTGACTCTGAGAGACAAAAAACATTGTGCATGAACAGTGCGTGCACTGTTCATGCACTGTTCACCCAATAAAAAATATTAAAAATGGGTCGCACAGCACTATTCACACATTTAAAAATTATTTTGCTACAGTGTTTTCAGTTTTCAGTTTCAGCAACAATAAGTTCAATCCAAACGGACCCAAAATATTAAATTGGTCCTTACTTGACAAAGTTAAATGGGAGTATTTTCTATGCTGCGATTGTGGTCTATTATTCTTTGGGTAATTCTACCGTACTCCCCTTTTTTTTTGGGGTACGGTACCTACTAGTGGACAACCTGCTATACCAGGTTACTAAAACATCACATTTGATGCTACTATCATCACATTGTGTAGTACTAACATCACATGTGACTATACTTTTGTCACATTTGGTGGTTCCTTATTTTTTCTCACATTCGATGGTACCATTTTCACATTGTGCAGTACCAACATCACATGTGACTATACTTTTGTCACATTCAGTGGTTCCCTTATTTTTTTTTTCTCACATTTGATGGTATGATCCTCACATTGTGTAGTACCAACATCACATTTGATTGTACTTTTGTCACATTCAGTGGTTCCCTTATTTTTTCACATTTGATGGTATCATCCTCACATTGTGTAATACCAACATCACAAGTGACTATACTTTTCTTACATTTTGTAATTCCCTTATTGTTTTCTCACATTTGATGGTATCATTCTCATATTGTACAGTACCAACATCACATGTGATTATACTTTTGTCACATTTGATGGTTCCTTTATTTTTTTTCTTACATTTGATGGTACTAACATCACATATGACTGTACTTTTATCACATTTAGTGGTACTCTTATTTTTTTTCTTATGTTTAATGGTATCATCACCACATTGTATAGTACCAATATCACATGTGACTGTACTTTTGTCACTTTTGGTAATTCTTTTTTTTTTTTATCACATTTAGTGGTACCATTTTCACATTGTGCATTACTAACATCACATGTATTGTACTTTTGTCATATTTGGTGGTTTCCTTATTTTTTTTTCACATTTGATAATATCATCCCTACATTGTGTAGTATTAACATTACATGCGAATATACTCTTGTCACATTTTGTGGTTCTCTTTTTTTTTTTTTTCCTCATATTCAATGGTACAATTCTCATATTGTGTAGTATCAATATCACATGTGACTATACTTTTATCACATTCAATGGTTCCCTTATTTTTTCTCACATTTGATGGTATCATCCTCATATTGTACAGTACCAACATCACATGTGACTGTACTTTTGTCACATTCGGTGGTTCCCTTATTTTTTTTCTAACATTTGATGGTATCATCCTCACATTGTACATTACGAACATCACATGTAATTGTACTTTTGTCACGTTCGGTGGTTCCCTTATTATTTTTCTCACATTTGATGGTACTATCCTCATATTATGCAGTACCAACATCACATGTGACTGTACTTTTGTCACATTCAGTAGTTCCCTTATTTTTTTTTCTCACATTTGATGGTACCATCCTCACATTGTGCAGTACGATCATCACATGTGACAGTACTTTTGTCAGATTAGCGGTTTCCTTTTTCTTTTTTTTCTCACTGATAGTACCATCCTCATATTGTGCAGTATCAACATCACATGTGACTGTACTTTTGTCACATTTGGTGATTCCCTTATTTTTTTTTTCTCACATTTGATGTTTCCATTGTCACATTGGACAGTACTAACTTCACATTTGGCCGTACTTTGCCACATTTGGTTGTACTAGTATTTGTTTTTCTCACATTTGATAATATCACCTTTAAATTGTGCAGTACCAACATCATATGTAACTGTACTCTTGTCAAATTCAGTGGTTCCCCTTTTTTTTTTTTTCCTCACATTTGATGGTTCCATTATCACATTGGGCAATACTAATATCTTATTTGACCGTACTTTTCTCACATTCGGTGGTACTTTAATTTTTACTCACATTTGATAGTTTCATCGTCACATTGAACAATACTAACTTCACATTTGACTGTACTTTTGTCACATTCGGTTGTACTAGTATTTTTTTTTTTCTCACATTTGATAATACCACCCTCAAATGTGAGGATGGTACCGAAATATCCTTAGAACCTAGAAAATGGCCGAAATAACCTTAAAACCTAAAAAATGACTAAAATACCATTAGAACCAAAAAAAAAAAAAAATGAGCGTAATGCCCTCATTATCTAGAGAATGTTTGAAATACCCTTAGAATCTTAAAAAATGACCAAAATACAACTAAAAAAATGAATGAAATGATCTTGACATCAAGAAAAGGACCGAAATACTCTCGAAACATAAAAATAACCAATATACCCCAAATTTTCTCTAAAATGACCAAAATACCCCCAATTAATTAAAATTATCTTCCAGTTAACACTGTTAATAATTTTGTATAAAATATAATAAAAGTTTGATTATTTACTTCTACTAATTTTTGTTTTTATTTTTTCACACTTTTTTGCCAAGCATCTAGTATGAGTCGCGTGATCTGTCATCATCAATAACATGATTACATTATGCTTCCAAAATAAAATGCCATACTTGGTTATCTAAATTTGGATTTGGATTTAAAAACAATAAAAAAAAAAATTCCAATTATTATTTTTCTTAAACCTTATATCTTTTAATTTTAGTAACAGTTTTTAATAAATACATGAGGTATTGAAAAACCTATTGATAATTAATTGACAAGATGATGACTAAAAATTTGTCATCATAGCCAAATAAAATGTTCTATATCAACAAAAAGAGAGAACCCAAATGCATGAGATTTTTCACAACATTTAAAATCTCAAATTAAAAAATTGTTTCGAAGTTCTTCACAACTAAAAGGATCTATATCAAGAAAGATGATAAAGTATCCAAAATATGTGTCTTTTACACAAAATTCAAAAGAACAAACTAGCACTCAAATTTTTTTTCTTTCAATAATTACTTTTTTAAAACCTTTTGCATTTTAATTTTAGTAACATTTTTAATACATACATGCAACAAACAAAGAAGCCATTGGTTGACTCCTCATATTTTGCAACATAAACTTTAGAACCTCAACAAATTTCCACATCACCAATATTATTTATTTAAGTTTTATCAACAAAAAAAAACCGCCTCTCTCCCTCTTTCATTTTCGCATAGCTCAAATGCTGAGCCTTCACCTCCCACCTCTCTCCCTGATGTAGAGGCATTCACCTCTCACCTTTCTCTTCTTGTGTTCTCTCTCCAATGTTTTCATAAGCAGCAGTTTGTGGACAAATAATCACAAACAAGATTCACATTGCAAATCCTTCCATTCATAAGCAGATTTGAATTTATTTTCATTAACTTAGCCAAGCAAGATACAATTTTGAGTACACTTTGTACTTTTGAAAGTATAACCATCACAAAAAGGATTGTTGTCCTTGCTTAATTGATTTGCATTTCTCCCAGGTTAATGCTTAGGCCAGTAAACTTTGACCATTTGAACATATAACCATCACATGAAGTACATTGGTTGCATTTCTCCCAAGTCTTTTCTGCCATCTTTCTTTACAACTCTAGTTATTTTGGAGAATACAAGTCTTACAATTCCAACTGAATGTCAAGGCTACAACTTGTAACACACATGATCTCATAAATTTGTTTCAAAAAAAAAAAAAAAAAAAACTACAAAGAAAAGTCCATTAGAAATACATACCAATTATGTTCATTAGAAATAAAAAGAGAGAAGTTCATTAGAAATGCTTTTAATCTTTGAACCAAAAGGTCTTGAAAATATATCTTTCAACAAACGTCCTGGATGGCATTTCACCTTAGACCTTACTAGTGGTGAGAAATCAAGGTATTTTATTCTATCCCAGGTGTGAGTCACTTTCCCAAGCATATAACAATAATAGAGGACTTGTTCTTAAAAGATAGCATTCATCCATAGTTCTTCAAACTACACATGTTTATGTTCATATAGGCTCCACTTTATTCTATTTCATGTCCTTTCGGTTACAACTTCCCAAATTAGAAATACAAACTACAAAGAAGCCTACTTGGCCTTGATTTAGCCAACAGTATATAATGTGAAAATTTTAATTTCATGACCATAAAATATTTGAAGCAATAGTAGAGCTCTATGCACATTAAAACAAAAAAAAAAAAAAAAAAAAAAAAAAAAAAAAAAAAAGACCGCAATGCCTTGAAAACCTAAAAGTGACAATAAAATTGTTATACAACCACTCTATTTGCTTGACTTGAAACCCATTGATTTTAAAATGAATAGATTTTAAAAAGCCTTGATTTGAAATCCATTGATTTTTAAATTCCTTATTTGGGTCATTTTATACAATGAATGATTTGAAATTCCATTGTTTGGATACCTAAAATTGGATTTGGATTTAGATTTGGACTTAAAATCAATAAAATAATTTTCTCAATTATTATTTTTCTTAAACTTTCTACATTTTAATTTTAGTAACATTTTTTACTAATGAAGAAGCCATTGATAATTCAATTACCAAGATGATGACTAAAAATCTGTCATCTTAGCCAACTAATTTTTTTTTTTTGCCAACTATTGACAACTAAAATGGTCAATATCACATAGAGAGAGAACACAAATGCATGAGTTTTTTCACAACATTTAAAACTCAAACTAAAAAAATTGTTTCAAAGTTCTTAACTGCTAAAAAGTTATATATCATGGTGCGGACGCAAGGTACAAGCCTCCAATTATACACATGTATGAGAGGAAGAGCAAAAAGAAGACGGCCCAGCCTGTGGCCTTATGGATGGAGCCTGTTAGAAATTGGGCTTGAGATTAAGCAAGCCCGAGCATTTAATAATTAGGGTTTTTTTTTATGCATCTTATTGTTAGCTATTTAAACACCTTTTCTGATTACTGTAAAACAATTTTTGAGAATTATAAAAATATTGTGTTTCTTTTTACACTGGTGCCGGCTCCAGTTTGCTTGGTGCTGACTCCAAGCAACCCTTAGGTGCTGACTCCTAGGGTTTATTCTTGATTCTATGGTTGTTTAATTGTTCTATTGAAATAGTGTTGCTGTCCTTCGTCATATCAAGAGAGATGATAAAGTATCCAAAATATGTGTTTTTTACACAAAATTCAAAACAAAGAGGCCATTGATACACCAATTGATAAGATAATAACTAAATATCTTCCATCATAGCCAACTAAAAAAATACCTTTCCAACTCTTGCCAACTAAAATATTTTAGAGAGAGAGAGAGTACCCAAAATACATGGGTGTTATTTTAACAACATTCAAAATCTCAAACTAAAAAACTATTTCAAAGTGGATCTTTTCTACTCTTTTTTCTTTGGCAAAGCTCAATTGCATAACTTATTGATAACAAATGTTGACATGTGGTTGTGCAATAGGAGAATTCATCACTTTTCTCCTTCATCAATCATAACTTCAACTGCATCGTCCATATATTTTGCACCAACACCAATTGCTCTATCCCTCCCACACAAGATCTCAATGTCCTTCAATTGTCAATAACTTTGTTTTTATATCACATGCTTTTGTATTTTTCTAAGGAGAAAAAAAAAGAAGCAATGAGTTAACTTTTTTTTCTTTTTCATTTTTTCTTTTTTTGATAGAGCAATGAGTTAACTTAAATAAAATAAATTGGACAATAAAACAAAGGAAAGGGGAAAAAATAAAATAAAAAGCAAGACATTATGTGATGATTGTATTAGTGACAAACTTATATTTAATAGTAGTTGTACTCTGGTTAGTAATGTATTATAAACCCGGTTTACAACACTAGTATTACTATTTTCGTGTGTGTTCTAATAAGTATTACTGTTTACTCAACAAAATAATAATAATAATAATAATAATAATAATAATAATAATAATAATAATAATAATAATAATAATAGCTAACAATCTATACCCACAACATGATAAGCACATCAAAAGACAATATTAAGCACATCAAAAGACAAATTCATATATAAGTGTGTGCATAATAGTTTTTTTCAATGAAGTTACTTGGAGAGACTGGATTTCTTCAGTTTTAGCAACTAGATAGCAAGGTGCTAATCCTACCAGTAAATTATTAAATACACCAAATTGCATCATTAAACCATTAAAGTACAGTAATTGAATATAGAAGACTACAATGCAATTCACTCAAGTTTCAAAAAATATTTAAAAGATTCTAGATTATGAAACTTGACTGAATAATGAAAAAGTTAAAACAAAATGAGTAATGCTATTTTCGGTGGGTTTCTCACTTGTAAGATAATCCTCATTCAAGCAAAGTTTTCACTAGGAAATGAATATCATGGGAAAGGAAGGGTAAAAAGGTCTAAGCAATAATACCCTATGAATTTTAAAAATCATAGAAATCAATACATTACATGCAGTAGATAGAGTATGTTAATCCTGCAATCACTTCACAAGGTACAAGTCTGCATGAATGTCCTTAATGTCCTCTCCGGCTGACTTAGAAGTCAATGTGAAAGGTATATCAATCCCTGCAATCACTTTGAGTAGGCCTTGTACCACAACAGCCAAGTGAGCACTAGTACCAGAAATGAGCCAAAAATTTTCATTCCTCCACCACTCTTCTAATCCAATACCAGCCCATTGCACCTCTAGGGTAGCAAGTGAGATAAGGCAAATGGTTATGATAAACACATAGACCAAGAAGGTCACACTTAGAGTTTGCACAATGAAGTGGCCAGAGAAAAGTGAGAGTGCAAGGAGGAAACAATAGATAATGAGGAATCCATACCAACATTAAGGTAAGCCATGCGTCGGAGAAATTTGAGTTGCCTAGAGTCTAGCTAAGGATTGTTTCTAGAGAAGAAAATCTACCACTATTAACAAGCTATAGCCAATACATATAGTACTAAAAATTAACTTTCATTCATTCACAAGTCACAACCATTCACAGAAAATATATATATTCAACCTAATTTCAGTTTGGATAAAAAATCTAAAACAAAAGGTCAATTGACAAAAGTAAAATTTCCCTGTAAAGAAAATACATGATCGAAGTAGAATAATCATGCACAGCTCAGACAAAACACAAGCAGCCACCTAACTTAGACAAACAAAATACTTCTGAGAACCCAGTAACCATTGTAAATGGAGAAAGATATCAAAGTCATCTCAGTCAATAAATCACACAAGGCTCACAAATTCATTTCATCAAACACTTAATTTGCATTTTCAATTAATCCAACATTGAACTCTATAAAAAAATAAAAATAAATAAAAATTCCAAAAATTCCTTAACACAAATAAACCAACCCAATTCTCTAAATCTCATATATAACTCCCAAAAAAAAAAAAAACAAAAAACAAAATTCAACAACATTGCCATTCCAAACTCCCAGTTTTACCAATAAATACAGACCCAGATAGGCAAATCCAAACTAAACCCACACAACCCAAATACAAACATAAAAACAAAATAAAAACAAAACAAAACAAAATGGAGACAAAGCCATAAACAATAACTCATAGAAATACAGAAATCCATAGACGAACCCATAAAACCCCATTGATATTTTGTGAATTTAGATTTAGTACTAAAGGAAAAGGTAGATACAGTGGTTTGAGAGAATGTGAAGAGTTGAGAGAGACATCTTGGGAGTGAAACATAAATTACATGTAAGTAATTAAATTTGTTTGGTGACTACACTTAGTATCTGTTTGGATACGGATGAAAACTCACACGTCTGCGTTTTAACACTTTTTTTTTTTTTTTACCAGCGCCACTTGCACGGTTTATGAAGCATAAATAATACACTGTTTATGGAGCATAAACAGTGTATTAAAGAAAATGTACAGTATTTGTGGATTAATCAGTAACTAAAAATTATTTTTTTATTGTTTTCAACAATAAGTTTTCAATTTTTAGCAAAATAAATAGCATCTAAACACACTGTACCAAATAGAAGAAAATTTCAAATCAACTTTCTAAACAAAGGTAGCAAACAACACCCAAATCTCCTTTAAAAAAAATAAAAAATAAAAATAAAATAAAAATAAAAAAACCCTAAATCAATAGCTAAGCACAACTTGGATTAGTAACGGTGAATAAAAATTAAGACAACTTACATATATCTCACGCATTGATAGTTAAACGGCTGAAATTGAAGAACCTAGCTTCTTTGGTGGGTTAGCCGTCTGGGTTCTTGTGGTTGGTTTGGCCGCGGAAGGAATTGAATAACTTTGTTTCTTCTTTCGTGGGTCATCCATAGGGTTTTGTTTAGTAGCTACTGGGTTTCTTGTGGTTGGTTTGGAAGAGAAGAAATGAAATGAAATAAGCAAGAGATGAGACAGAAGCATAGAAGAAGAGCAGAGAGAAGCGAGAAGCTTAGGAGAAGAGTCTGATTTGTTTTTTTATTTTTGATTTTTTGTTTATATATGTTACCTATTTTACCGGTTAGCAGTATCCACTTAAAATAAATGAATGGTCAAGATCAAAACACAATTGAATTAATGGTTTAGATTTAAGTGCGTATCATATTCCAAAAAATGAAGAGGTATAGTTCATTTCAATTAATCATAGCAAATAGATCCTTGCCCTCTTAATGACGTGGAACAGGTTTTATTTTATTTTTATTTTTTTTGTAATAATTTTTTATTAAAACCATTTTCCATCATAATATAATAAATGTAACAAAAAAAACTAAACGAATATAACATAAAACTCTACACTACCCCTATGGTGATCATAAATAAGTGCCACCGATGGAAAATTCGAAACCAAAAAAATACGACGGTTCTATCTCATTACATTACATGGCTTTAAAGGGAAGAGTAAATAGGGACACCTGGTAAGGTGGCACCAGCATCAACAATGAAAATGTTGCCCGAAACATATTCAGAAGAGTCGTGTACCAAGTATCAGACAAGTGATGTCAATGCGGGATCTGAGGTGCCATACTCTCTTAAAGGGACGGTTTTCCTTTCCACATTACGCAGCCAATCTCTTTGCATAAGACCTTGAGTAATTTCAGATTTGAAAAGGCCAGGTGATATAGAATTCACTCTAATTTTGTATACACCCAATTCCAGGGCCATGACCTGTTATAAGTAGAACCATCATTATATGGAAAAATAGTGACAAGAAGAACAAAATCAACACAACACACAGTACACACATATATTATGCAGCACTCTTATATAAAAGTAGGAGGCACAAAAGTTGAAATAAAAGTCAAACTAGTCTGAGTCTGATAATTGATAAGAATACATTTCCTATGGGCAAAGACTTAAAAGAGACTGGCTCTTAGCTCCAAATAAGTGCAGGGTATTCCATAAATAATAAGTTTTTGATGTGTTCATCATATAGTTACAGAAAAAGACATATTGGCAAACAGTCAGCGAACATAATACACCTGTCCCAATTTCATGAAAATACAGTATGATGGTGCTCGGAGATGGTAATTATGTCTGTTCTGGCACTCAATTCCAAAGAGGATTAATGTGAAAATCTTTAGGACTTGCAGTTGAAAATGCCTGACCTGAAGAGAATCTCTAGTCTTCATTTGTGTGTCTACTATCTAGGTGCCTCTCTTGGAAATTGGTTCTTTTCTCTTTTTTCTTTTTGTATCCAAATGGTAAAAAAGAAGCGTGCATTTGTTTACCTATTGTTGAAATAATTGAAGTGAACTTTTTCTTTTCCTATTACGATTTTTCATCTTATAGTAATTATTTTGTTTCCAAACAACTACAAAACATGACAATTGTATTACCCCTATATTTTGGAAGAGTTGCATGGCAATCAACATTACCTTTGTCAAGTTGTTTAGGCCTGGCTTTGAAGAATCATAGGCCACACCTCCAGGCAATCGCCCACGGTCGAGACCAGCAATAGAAGATATGTTTATGATTGATCCTCCCTGCTCTGCATCGCGCATGCGTATGCAGATGTATTTTGACACCAGCCAGCCTCCTGTTAAATTTGTTTTGAAAACCTGATTCCATACCTCCTCAGACAATTCTAATGGAGATCTCACATTACCTAATGTACATCACATAAGAGTTAGAAATATGTATCAGCAATAACCTTCAACAATCAAATAACGAAAACAGACAGGTTGACATCCAATGTTAACAATACACTCCAAGATGCACAACTGATCTTGTGAATACAAGAATGAAAAGTGAAAACTCAAAGATATAAGTCTTAAATAATCAACTGTGGGATGACCCAACCAGGCCATCTAAATCATACTTTCCATTTGACTTCATTCCTGTGTGTCTACCTTAAATATACACAACGTTCACCTTTATGAGCAAGACAATGAAGTCAAATGTGAAAATCATGTACAAGGTGTTTAAAGAGTAAGAAGCTAGGAGTAAAAGGGCTTTAAACTAGAAATAGAAGAGCAGACTGCGCCTTATTTAGAGAGTAAAAAATTGAGCAACAGCTTACTAGTGACTATTAGATTAGATGATAAAATTCATAATTTCTTAATAAGTTAAGCTTTTGGGGCTGTTAGTCATTTATCATGGTATACAGGTCTTGGGTATAGTCCATGTTTCCACCATATCTCTCAATTTTAAAAAATTTCTTGGGCCCCGTTTAATAAGAGCAGTTTAGCATCGTGCTTGAAAAAGCGTTAGATTAAATGATTAAATTTATTATTTCCTAATAACTTTAAGTTTTTTGGACTATCAGTATTTACCAGTGACAAACATGGGGGCAACCTCTACTTTCATTCCAAACCAACAGAATAAGCAATCAATCCAAGAACACAATCGGACAAGCAGCCATTGAGAAACTATTGATAACTTTCAACACAAACACAAACATCATCTCTAATTGCCTTGAACAGCTAAGACTTCACTTAACCATTATAGATCTGGCAATTTTTTGAAGTCAAAACATGGTAAATAGTTGCGGAAAAGGCAAGCTTGCACAGATTCACAGTTCTACCATTCAACCCTGAAACACCCCAATGAGATCAACAATCATTGTATATAAGGATTAAGGATAGCTAATACTACTCTGCAATGTTGACTTTTGGCCTCACTGACCCACCAAAGAACTAGGATAAATAAGCAAAGTTGTTATATTTTAATGGATCCGGTTACCAAGTGTTTAAAGTGCATTTAGTTAGGATTGAGTTTTTTTTATTTTATTTTATTTTATTTTAATTGCAGTCATCAACAAAAACAACAACAACAAAGCTTAATCCCAACAATATCAGACTAGGATATTAGTTTATGAAATATTTTTATAAACTCTTTATGAGAAATGAAAAAAATAATTAACTTTTTAGATGATATTTTATATTTCCCATAAAATATTTCTCATAAACATAGTATTAAATATTTTCTAAAATAATTCATTAACAAATACCCTAAAAACACCCATTAACCATATATATAAATATATATATATATATATATAATGTGAGTTTTATTGCATTGACTAGCTTTTTTTTTTTTTATTTGGTGACTCAAGCCCCATATAGTCAATTGAGTATTTGATTATGAGTTATTTTAGAGTCACAATCTTAACCGCATTTGTTGTTCACAACTATCCTACTAAATAAATTATGATTGATTGACCGTGTGAACCATCATTTTTTTTCTCTACTTATGATAGGTATGTTTAATAGCTGTGGCAGATGATGATAAAAACAGTTTGGTCCTAAAATTTATGTTTGATTATTGGCTTTAGTTAGTTGTTACTTCACAATCAGTACAACTCGCTCAAAAGGACGAAGGTATGTGTGACGTGTTTATAAATTTAAATTGGGCCCTTACAATTACAGTGATTGCCCCCCCCCCAATGGTTTTAAAAACCGAACCGGTCATCGAACCGTTTTTTTCTAATTTCCGGTTCAACCCCGATTTTTGGCCGATTTTCCGGTTGTTGACCGGTTATTGACTGGTTTTGAGGCTTTAACAGGACCGGATTGGCTCCCGGTTCCCGGTTGAACTGGTTGGACAGGCTGGTCCGGTCTGGTTTTTAAAACAGTGGCCCCCCATCCACCTCAAAAATTTTAATAGAGCCTCTACTGTTAGCTTTTATATTAGTTTCTACATCCACACACTTTTACTAAAACTCAATAAATCCCTATGCACCATGTCCTTTTATTTTCTTATATGAATACAAAAGTATGCACTGTGTTCCTAGCTTCTTTGTGTGTTAAATTGTGAAAGTGCATTGTGCACTGCTTGAACTTCAAGAGTTTTTTCTATTTTTTTGCCCCAAAAAATTAATCTTTTTCTCATCAATAAAATTTTCTGTCATCACCATCATCTCGGATTTTTTTTTTTTTTTTTTTGGGTCTTTTACTTTTGGACTTAGGTGTCTAATACGTTGTGTTAACATTGATTTATTTCTAGGAGAGAATTTAGGTTGCCATATCCTATAAAATTGATAATGGATGAATTTTATTGAATGAAACATTAATCATAACATCTATAAAAGATTCAAGATTTTTTTTTAAATGTATTTTTGGTGCCTGTTTATAGCAAATTAGATAATTTTTGTACAATGATTTGAGTCAAGAAATTATTGTCATAATTTGATTTTGTTCATTTTGTATACAATATATTTATGACTTATGACTAACATATAAATTCATAATTCAGCCTTCCAAGTAATAAATCCTGACTACGCTCATGGCTGCGCGATTCCTACCTAACAAAGTAGGAACAAATATATTCATACGTACCTCGAAATCCGGCATTATTGACCAGGGCGTGGATATGGCCAAACACATCCCAAGCCTTCTGTACAGACTTCTCGATGGTGGGTCCATCGGCAGTGAGGTCGAGCTCCACAGCCACAGCTCTTGGGGAGCTTGAAGAAGAGAAGTGATTGATTTGATGACAGAGTGATTGGAGCCGATCGACACGTCGAGCAGCGGCAATGATCTTGCAGCCAGCTTTAGCGAGGTCAAGACAGAAGCCAAGACCAAGGCCTGATGAAGCCCCAGTCACCATCACCACTTTTCCCTCTAGCTCTCCCCATTCCTCCAACCCCAATGCTGCCATTTCTGTGACTCTGTTGGTTTTCTCTAGTTATCAGTTATCACCAAACTTTGCTGTAAGTGTAGATGTTGTTTTAATACTGAATGATTTGAGATTTTTAAAAGCATTAGGAGATTTGCTTATTAGAAAGATGCAATGAGTGAGAATTGAAATAATGTAGCTGGACAGCTTTTTGGAGCCAAAACCAAAACTTCTAGTACCACGAAAAGGAAAATGCCAAGGACCAAAAAAAAAAAAAAAACACAGCTTTAGAGAAAGAGCAATAGAAAGTCACATGCGTTCAATTACAGTGTAATTCATATGATTGTTGTACTAAAAATAATGGTAATTTATGTGCTACTAGCTAGAATTACTTAATTGGTAATGATGGAAATTTAGACCCCTTAAACAACCAGATTGCGTAGCCAAGATTAATTAGCCAAGTTGTTACTTAGTCAAATTAAGCAATTCTAGGTTAAAACAATCCAAACAATCATATCAAGAATATAAAGCAGCGAAAAATAAATAATACAAGATATGATCACTCAGGAAACCACACGGTAAAAACCTGGGGAGGATTTGACCCACCGATCCTCAAGGCATAACAGAATTCACTATGAAAGAATTGAAGTTCTTACAAAAGGACTACAAGCTCCCTGCTCGACTTCCTAATGCTACCCACCAGTAGAACTTCCTGACACGACCACGCGCAGGCTCCGAATCCACCGACTACTTCTTTCTTGAATTCCTCAATCAGCTACAAGCTCCCCGCTTGCTTTTCTTTTAAGTTCCAATGGTTGCAACTATGTTGATCATCAAGATATTGACAACCCTAAGTTTATGTGAAGGAAAGCTCCTCAAAGATCTCACAAGAGATTCACACAAACAGCAAATATGAGCAACAAAGACTTAGAGAGGTTTGGGTACAAAACCCTAAAAATAAAAGGAGGCACAAGAGGCACTCTAATCTCTCTCGCAAAAGTCCCAAAAATGTTCTAGGGTTTTCCTTATATATAGGAGTGTTTTACTTGAACCCCAAGACGTTTAAATAGAGTTTGGGCTGAGCTGGAACTCTGCAGAAAACGCATCTGACCCGAGATTCGATCGATCGAGCCTAAGCTTCGATCGATCGAGCCAGGCCGAAATGCTCCAATACATCTGCAGCCACTCGATTCCAACTTTACAATATTTAATCAACTTTGAGCAAGCCTAAACAAGACTAAACATATTGTTTTGATCATGGTTTGCCAATATTACACATTAGAGTTCTAAATACATAAAATCCTAAATCTTTAGAACCTAACAAACTCCCCCTTTGGCAATTCGTGACAAAACCCTAAATAAAAGCTCAAAGTTTTACAAGTAAAAAGCCCTTTACAAAGATAATGCTCATAAATTCAAATTCAGCCTAACTACTATCCATCAGTTGCAAGTGTAGACAGCAGCTTAGTTGAATCAACCTGTATAATCCTGAAATACTCAACAAACGCATAAACGCATGTGTGATAGTAAAGAGTAAAACAACAGGTATAACATTCTTGTAAGATTCACACAACACAAAATAAAGACATATAAGAATGATTAACTCATAAATATAAATCAATACGCAGTGAATCACAAAGCAACAAGAATCAATAAAAATAACATGTATATCAATCAATGTTACTCCCCCTAACATGAATATCTTTGTATTTTCCACACATATCAACATGATTCCCATCAACATGATTCCCATAAATCAATAATTTCTCCCCCTTTTTGTCACGTATTGACAAAGACAACTCATACAAAGAGTAAACAGTCAACATACGCAATAAAGGATAAGAGAAAATAGAGAATCAAGGGGATACAGAACAATCCAACTCTATAGAAAATAGAGACAGCTCCCCCTATGAACAACACAGGTGAAAAAAAAAAAACTTTTCTCCCCCTATAAAAATAGGAAAAACAAAACAAGTTTTGAGAAAAACAGTTTTGGGGAAAAATAAAGGAGGGGGGGGGGGATCAGCAGCATCACCAACAGGATCAAAGTTAAAAACACATAATCCAAAGTTAAAAACTAAGGTGAGGATACACATGAAGAAAAATATTCTCTCTTTCAATAAAATGCAAACATGGCACTATGTGACCCATAAACAGTTGCATGAGTAGAGAAAATATTCGCACATTGATTATCCATCATATCTCTTAAGAAAAATATTTTCTACAGTTCACACATAAAAAAAAGGCATATACTAGAAAGTACATAGCTCAAAAATTAATCAATCAATTTTTTTATCAAGTTGAGTACCCAATGTAGCAAAGTGTATGCATGTTATGTGTGAAAACAATGAGAGATATGACTGCAAAACTGCAAGATGGATACAAAAACAATGCAATGCATGTGAATCCTAAACACAAATGATGCAGGAAAAAAAATTTTGGTCAAAAACATAGAAACTGAAAATTTTTCAGTTTCGATCGATCGAGATCGATCGAACATTAATCGAATCAGGCAGACTCAAACCAAAAATTTTAATCGCAATTTCGATTGATCGAAAAACAGGGTCGATCAATCGAAAGTTTGGAAAAATCAGTTTTTCGAAAAACAGAGCATTTTAATGCAGAAACTCCTCAAAGCACATTGTTTTATAAAAAATGCATGAGTATGAGACGAAAAGTTTTTCAAAAACACTTAAATTTAACCCAGATCTTCCAAAATTAAGATTTTCAATCAATTTGTCCTCAAAGCGCAAACATTATACACATTTTGCATTAAAATCAAGGAACTTTTAATTTTGGATGGCCACAACAAAATCACACACAATATAATGTACCAAGTTTAACAAAGAGTAACTTGTGTAGTGTGTGCAATTAGCAAAAACTTGAGATACATGTGAGGTGATATGTGAATAGCAATCAATCACAAAGTCTACAAAATTCATCACATAGAATTTAAAAGAGACTATCACCTAAAGAGTTACATCCTATAACTCCCACATCTCCTAGAACATAAGCTTGCAATCATGTAAGTTTCTTGAATTTTGCCCCATTATTTAGGTGAAATTTGGCATCAAGCCTAATGGTACACACCAGTTTAAATTATGTGAGATGGCATCAAGCCTAATAGTACACACCAGTTTTAAGCATTAAGCATTTAACAGAGGCTACACCTTATATTCTTTTTGTGCATGTGCTACACTTTCTCGAGCACAAAATCTTATGATATGCACTAAGGTGTTCATGATTGGCTAGTGAACAGTAGTGAGATGGTTATTTATGCCTTTCTCAAAAGGATCAAGTCCGACAGTCAAATAATATGTGACTTCAAGATTAAGACAAAGTGATAAACACCATAAACATCTTTCCCACACAACATGCACTACAAAACTTTAACTAGTAAAGTGCAATAAATAAGCTCATCAAAGCTAAACAAGGTACATAAACTAGTTATGTAAAGATAAGGTGGCCAACCTTAATTATAAATCCAAGATCTATAATACAAAACACAAAAATCTTTTTGGTTTTAACAAACTTTATGACCAAAAACAAAAAGCACATATTACAAAATGAACAATGCAAAAGTAATGCATGATAGTGCTAAACTAAGCTATAGAGGGTACACAAACAAGAAATATCAATTTCTTAATTAACCCTTGAGTACATGTACAACCTAGTACATACTCACACAAAATCAAAAATAGCTTAGCACAAACTATTCAAGTTTCTCCACAATATCACACATGTTCTAAATCAAGAGAGAGATATTATAACTCATGTAATCCTCAAGAAAAATAAAACAAGACACAAAATAAAATATTTTTGTCTTTTTGAAAATTTTCAATGTTTTTGGATTTTTCTTTAAAACAAAACAATCAAAGAAAATAAAACAACCAAAAACTAAAACAAAACATGTCCACAATTAATTGAAAGAATTAAATCAAGGACAAGTTAGCAACACTCACCTTGGAGAATCTTTTCTCACCCATTTAGCACGATTCCTTGGCTTTGTAGGTGAAAATCCATGTGAAGCAGAGTGTATTTGAGGGATTACACAAATCTTCTGAGAAAGACTGAAATCCTGCAAATTCCTTGCACAAGCCAACAAGCTCAAATTTTTCAAAAGAATATGAAACGATTTATATGGACTTATGGCAGGAGAAATATCATCACATATCCTAGATTGACATACATAATGCTTAAATTTCAATTTATGACAATTAGGACGAATGTGACCAGAGACACCACAAAAGTGACAAACAAGAACAAATTTAGGAACATCAGTATTCCTAACAGCAAATCTAGTCTCAGATTTTGGTTTTTGCCTTAACAAAGAACAGTTTGGTCTAATATGACCAACAACACCACAAAGGTGACAAGTAGGCACAAAAACAGATTTATTATGCTCTCTAACAATAGGATTAGACTTAGGTATAGAAACTTCAGCGTCTACATCAGAACTTTTACCTTTGTCTAACCTAGCAAAATAAGCCTTTTCTTTATTATTCCTCTTGAAAGGAGGGATATAAACATTCTCAGTTTTAGGCTTAAGAGAAACAGAAACACTTCTGTTATCAACAGCAGGCTTAGAACTAGTCAAATTTTCAAGTTTAACTTTAGACTCAACTAACTCTTGTTCCAAGCTTTTCATCTTCTCATCTTGAGAGGAAATTTGATTTCTCAAAAATTCATTCTTTTTATTAGACTCATCTAATCTCACAATCAAATCCTCTTTTTCAAGATTAGCCAATTTTAACTCTTCTTTAAATTTCTTAGCAGTTTTCAAAGATTTAGATAATTCCTTACGAAGAGTTTCAAAAGCATCAAAAAAATCAGTAGAAACAATAGTGTCCTTTTTATTCAAAACATCACAGGCATCAATAAAATCAGCAGAAGCATGAGCAGAAAGACACTTCAAATTATCCATGACAACAGGGGTCAAGGATCAGCTCTTAGATCAAAAGATCTAAAACAAACAAAGAGCTACCAGCTCTGATACCACTTGATGGAAATTTAGACCCCTTAAACAACCAGATTGCGTAGCCTAGATTAATTAGCCAAGTTGTTACTTAGTCAAATTAAGCAATTCTAGGTTAAAACAATCCAAACAATCATATCAAGAATATAAAGCAGCGGAAAATAAATAACACAAGATATGATCACCCAGGAAACCACACGGTAAAAACCTGGGGAGGATTTGACCCACCGATCCTCAAGGCATAACAGAATTCACTATGAAAGAATTGAAGTTCTTACAAAAGGACTACAAGCTCCCCGCTCGACTTCCTAATGCTACCCACTAGTAGAACTTCCTGACACGACCACGCGCAGGCTCCGAATCCACCGACTACTTCTTTCTTGAATTCCTCAATCAGCTACAAGCTCCCCGCTTGCTTTTCTTTTAAGTTCCAATGGTTGCAACTATGTTGATCATCAAGATATTGACAACCCTAAGTTTATGTGAAGGAAAGCTCCTCAAAGATCTCACAAGAGATTCACACAAACAGCAAATATGAGCAACAAAGACTTAGAGAGGTTTGGGTACAAAACCCTAAAAATAAAAGGAGGCACAAGAGGCACTCTAATCTCTCTCGCAAAAGTCCCAAAAACGTTCTAGGGTTTTTCTTATATATAGGAGTGTTTTACTTGAACCCCAAGACGTTTAAATAGAGTTTGGGCTGAGCTGGAACTCTGCAGAAAACGCATCTGACCCGAGATTCGATCGATCGAGCCTAAGCTTCGATCGATCGAGCCAGGCCGAAATGCTCCAATACATCTGCAGCCACTCGATTCCAATTTTACAATATTTAATCCACTTTGAGCAAGCCTAAACAAGACTAAACATATTGTTTTGATCATGGTTTGCCAATATTACACATTAGAGTTCTAAATACATAAAATCCTAAATCTTTAGAACCTAACAGGTAACTTAATTGCTAAAAACTCTGATTGTTGAAAAAGAGATCTGGGTTCAATCTTCACATACACTAAAAACTTATTAGTGTCTTGGTCTGATGATAAAGAGCTATCATCAAGAGCGGACGCCATAGGTTGAAACTCTCTAAAAAAAAAAAAAAAACACTAGAATTACTCATGTTAGAACACACACTTGTCACAATTGTCATATGTAGCATATTGTGATAAATTTTGAAAGTAACGAGTAGTCATTCATAGTGTGGGTTTGGATACCACGTTTTCCAAACCCACATCTGTGTTTCTGTCCTTTTTTTTTTTTTTTTCCAGCACATGAACAATACAATCACATGGATGTACTGTGCGGGAGACAATTTTCACTGTAGTAGCACTGTTCATGTACTGTAGCGTCACTGTTCATGCATTTAAAAATATTAAAAATGGGTCCCATGGTATTATTCACACATTTTAAAATTATTTTGCTATAATGTTTTCAGTTTCAGTAACAATAAGTTCAATCCAAATGGACCCATAGTTTATCACGTAGAATAATTATGGCAAAAATTGTGGTGTTTTATGTGATATTAGAATTACTCACATCTATACACACACTTTTACACATTTGTATTAACACTTTTACACACTTATTACAACTCTCATATGCAGCAAATTATGATAGATTATAATTGATTTTCTATCCTTAAACATGGCAAAAGGGGCAAAAATTTACTCGAAATGAATGAAAGTGAATGATACAAGAAAAAACGTGATAGAAAGTGTTAGGACATATGTGTTTCACTTGTTAAAGAACATATGTCATTCTTTTATGTAATTGGCTAGATAAAACGCACTTTACTTGTAATTGGGTAGTTCTAGGTGTTTTTAATACTTCAAGAAATAAGGTTTCAAGATCAAGTGTTGAAGTCATCAAGTCTGTCCAAGAAAAACAAGCTGATAGTGCAAATTCACTAAATCTCGACAGCTGGCTCGACAGCTGCATCTATCGAGCTTAAGAAAGCTGTCTCAAGCCCGTAAGCTCGACACCTGCTCGACAGCTTCTCGACACCTCCTATTTGTCGAGATTTAAGAAATTTAGAATTCTGATCTGATTTCTTGGGATCCGTGAATGTGTCTTTGGGCCTTCTTTTCTCCTAACCCTAGACATATAAAAGGATTGTTTTTAGGGTCGTCAAACAGTTCACAAGTTGCACAAGCATTGAGAAAATTCTGTTGAAGCAAATTGTGACCAGAGACGAAGTTCTTGCCCTAGTTCATCTCTTCTGAAGAAGTTTCTGTGTATTTGCACCTTTGGGTTTTGTGACCAAACATCTTTTTGATCTTCATCGTGTAGGATGAACTGAAAAACTTTGCAGCCAACCTCTCTTTCAGTTGGTATTGAAGTCGCGTACTGGGATCCGTGCATTGGTTAGTCACGTACTTGGGAGCTGTGCAACAAAAAAGGGGAACTGTCACTACAGAACAAGTCCAATTGGGTATTGGAGTAAGGGTTCAACTGTAGGTTGGTAAGGTACTTGGGATTCCTTTACTTGTAACCACTTGTTGTGATAATAGTGGAGTTTCGGGAGTGGTGACCTGAAAATCACCTGGTGGGGTTTTTGCCGTAAAGGTTTTCCCTATTTGTAAACAAATCACCGTGTCATTTAATTTCCGCTGCATAATTAGTTTATTAGTGATTTGTTTGTGCTACCACGCGTTTGCATGTTAAATTGATTAATTAATAACTTGGCTAATTAATTAATTGGTTTAATCACAATGGATCATTCAGTTTGTGGCCTATTAGAAAGAAAAAAGTGGAAGGTAAAGGCTGACATGAGTTAGCAACTTTTCTTTGCAAATCTTATTTTATTTCTAGTCAAGTATAGGTACAAATTTCTTTTTGGAGTAATGTCCATGATATAACTTGCCACATGGCGAGTTATAGCACAAAATTATGCACAAAATTGTATATTAAGCATTACTCTTCTTTCTTACTAGAAAGCTCAACATTTTCTAAGAAAGCTAACATTTTTTATAACTTCATTTGTATTAGGATTAGGTGGGTATTTTCTTCTCCCAAAAAAGAAAAAGAAAAAAAGATTAGGTGGGTATTTAGTATTTACCTACTTTTTTTTTCTCACAAATTCTTTTTACTTTTTTAACTGTTTCTTTTAATATTTTAAATTTAATAGTTGTGATTGAAAATTACTTTTTACAATTTTTAATCTTAATCATCAATTACAATTGCAAAGAAAATTATTTAATACTCCGGGAGTATCATAAATGCGTATTCCCCTCTCTCACATGAATTATGGTTCCCACTATAAATTTAATTAGTAAGACCCACAGTTATGTGAGAGGAGAGAGTACGCATTTATGGTACTCCGGGAGTACCCAATAATTACTCCAATTGCAATGCACCTGATCTCTATCACCTTTATTTTTGTCCCATTATTAGCCTTTAGGTATAGTAAATTGATTAGACTTTTTTATGATTAAATTTAAATATATGGCTTTTACTGACCGATAAAAAATTAGTGCTATTTTCTTTTTAAAGGACAATTAATATAATATAATTCTAAGTTTTAATTTAAATTTGGGAATTTACTTAAAAAATTGTACTTAAGTTTTATGTTTTTACCCAACCAAAAAATGAACCTTTAAAAAAATATATATTGATGCTTAAATGAAACATACCCCAAATTTTTAGAAAATGGAAATTACCTAGGAAAAAAGAAAGACGGAAAAAGTGGTTTGAGCATACTAATAATACAAGTGAGAGAAAGAGAGGAGAAGAAAGCTGCATGGTGGAGCTGATATCAATTAACTAGTTTTGTTTGCCTTTTATATTTCTAGTCAAATAATTACGAACAGAATTTTTTATTGTTGTTGTTATTGTTGTTATTATTATTTCGATAAGTAGATAATGAGGGAGGGGGATTTAAACCAATATATGAGATACCACAAATATGTTCTTATTAAGTTAATATATTCTCACATGAGTTTATTATTAACACCACTTATATTATGTGCCAATAGTAAATTATATTATTGGTTTTAAAAAATAGTGTCCAATTTTCTTTTCTTTATTTTAAAAAAATTGTCCCTAAACTTATTAATATCTTATTCCAAACTTTTATGAAATTATAGTAAAATATTATCAAGTTTATTCTATAAAATTTATGAATCTATCTATAAAAAAAAAAAAAAATTGATGTCACATTTAATTGTTTTTAGATAAAAAAAAAAATATGTAATAAAATTTACAGCACATGATTGCCCTATGTCTAATGCACCTAGGTAGGGGTGTTTGCGGTGTGGTTTGGTACGATTTGTGCCATTTAAGCATTGCACTACACCTCAGTTTTATGACAAGAAAACCACACAAAACCGCACCCTCTATATATATATATATATATATTTATTTATTTATTTATTTATTTATTTTATATTAAATATATATTAATATTGTCTGAAATATGAAGCAGCCATTGTTAGTGCGTTTCAAGTATACGCAGGGAGTAAACGATAATGCTTTAGTTAGTGTTATTAGGCTTCTCACTTTACTTCTCCATCAATCCATCTCACTCACACTCTTCTCTTCTCTCTTGATATGATGATACCCTCTAACATGTATAATTGTGTATGGTTTATTGTCATGAATTATAATTTTGTCAGTCTATCATGATTTTTTTTTTTTTTTTTTGGTCTAGTAATTGGTATTTCTTATACTTGTTTTGTTTTATAGGTTTTTGTTTTGTTGTAAAAGCTATTGAGTTACTGACTGTGTAGTCTATGACTCTATGTCATACTATCATGTCATGGTTAAGCAATAAACATCATTTTATTACAAGGAAAAACAAAAAAAAAAAAAAAAACAAAAAAGCTTTGGCCAGCCCAAACTTGCCTAGCAGGTGTTGATTAGGAAAAGCCAGCCCAAAATTACAATTAAAAAAAAAAAACGTCTAGTAGTTTAAAATTTGGCCTAAAACAAAGAAAAAATCAGTTTTGAACTAGGCCAATCCAACCCAAAATTTTGAAAAATATATCAGCCCAAAATCAACCAATTATACCTTGTACACCGCATCGAATTGCGTATGTGACCACAAAATTAAGGTGCAGATGGTTTTGGCCAAATCGCACCGAAAAGTGTGATGCTTAAAATGGCCCAAAATCACACCAAACCACACCATGAACACCCCATAAATGCACCCACTCTTTTCCTAATGGGGTAAATACAAATTCTTTATCCTATTTTTTGTGTTTCATTTTATGTACTATCAGCTACTCGTATGTCATGTCTACTTTTACATATTTTTGATGGAATAATTTTTCATTTTAAACTTTGGTTACTTTATAAATGGAATATCGATAAGCACTATTTGAGGAAACTTATTAGCGCAAACCTATAAGTTAGCACCTAATGAAGCTGTTTGGGGCCAAGCGGCGGAAGCAACTCCTACAAGTTATGACCATATCTAAGGCTAATCTAACAGGTATTAGAAATGCCAATTTTGAAGTAAAAAATCCTGTAGTTTAGTGATATTATCCAAATTGGGTATTGACGCTCTATCGTTCTTTTTTTTTGCACTGTTGTTAATCATCCTACTAGATTTGTTTAATCAGAGTTAAAAATCATTGGAAATTGAGTATGCGTAAAAGAGGTTTAAAGTCTGTGCTGTGTATCCAAAAGTTAAACCCTTTTGGTTATACACCACTATAAGTTTTTTTATAAAAACTTTCTCCCCTCTTCCCGTGTGTGTGTTAAAAATACTTAGTATTCTCAAAAGAAAAAATAGTGGGTTAATTCCACATTAGAAAATGAGTGTGAGTAAAAGAAGTTTAAAGCATGTGATGTGTATCTAAGAGTTAGACCCTTTTAGATATAGACCACTGTAAGTTTCTTTAAAAAAAAATTCTCCCCTCTCCCCATGTGTGTATGTTAAAAATACTATTCTAAAAAAAAAAAAAAGAGAGTTAAAAATCTTTTGGTTCTTCGACTATAAATCTTGTTCCTTAAAAGTTGTTAATGCTGCAACTTTTGTGAAGAAATTAGCTCATTGGAATCTTATTACAAACCGAAAACCCAAGCCCAATGCCTTAAAATTATAGGGCTCTGTTACTAACAGACTGTTAGTGATGGCCGACCAGACAGGGGAATCAATCTATAATAGAGGCATAGACAAGTAGACAAGATGGGATTGGCCTACATCACTTCTCTTTGTCTTTGTAATTTAGATCTATTGGCTCCACAGTCATAATACTAGTAAAAAATCTGACATAAAACAAAAAGATTTAGGCTGCATTTGTTTCGGCTGAAAATGGATTTGGAAAAACAATTTACACCCTGTCGTGTGTTCGGTTGCGCATGAAAATTTTGGTCAAATGGAAAATCATTTCCGTTGATTGTAAAATGAGCTTGGCTGAAGTGTAAAATAGATTATAGATCTATTTTACCTTTAAACCATTTCCAAAAAAAAAAAAAAAACCGACCCAAGAGAGAGAGAGAGAGTGAGAGAGAGCCACCCACCGTCAGAGAGAGAGAGGCCGATCACCTAAACTTGAGATCGACTCCACCGCCGTCTGGGCCGTGCCTCTCACCGTCGATCAAGCAAAGATCTCACTCATAGACATCACACACTTGAAGATCTCAACCCACTCCTCCCTCATCACCTATCCATAAACACCCAAGACCCACCTCTCCGATCGCCAGCCATGCACCGACGAGTACAGGTTGAGCTCTGATCTTGACAACCGACCGCAGGCCGTGCTCTACCAGGCTCTCCAACACCCTGGCCGATTTGGCCACCACCATCGATCTCCAATCTGGCCGCCACCAACCACCAGCCCACTTAACTCCACCCCCAAACCCACCCAATCTAGCCGCCGCCGTCCTCCATCCACTCTGATGTCTCTCTTTCCCTATCTATCTCTCTTTCCCTAAATATGTCACTCTTTCTTCCTCCTCTCACCGAGTATATCATGTATATGTTGTGAATAGATGTTTTTATTTTGATTTTTGGTTGTGTTAAAGTGTATATTTTGAAATTTTCTGTTATAAAATTTGTTTGGAAGCTGAGAAAATGGCTGAGAAAATGTGAAAATTTTGTAGGAAAATAGCATTTTCAGAATGTTACCAAACACTAAAAATTGTTTTTCAGACTATTTTCCATTGCAGAACCAAACACCTAGATTTCATTTTCCTTACGGTTGCATTTGGATGACAACATTTGGAGTTGAATTTGGATTTGAAATCCATTGATTTTTTTTTTTTTTTTTAGAAATGAAATCCATTGATTTAAAATGCCTTGATTTGAAATCTCTTGATTTTAAAATTCCTTGTTTGGGTCTTTTTAAACAAAGAATGATTTGAAATTTCATTGTTTGGATACCTAAATTTGGATTTGGATTTGAATATAAGATCAATAAAATATATTTTATAATTATTATTTTTCTTAATCCTTCCACATTTTAATTTTAGTAACATTTTTAATAAATACATGAGGTAATATTGATAATTCAATTGACAAGATAATGACCAAATATCTTTAGTTGTAGACAACTAAAAAAATATCATGCCAACTATTGACAATTAAAATTTTTATATCAACTAGAGAGGAAACCTGAACAGTTTTAGACTTAAAACAACCAGATTAACCTAGTTAATTAGCCAAGTGATTAACTCAGTCAATTTATGCAATTCTAGGTTATCACAAGTATACAATCATATCAAGAATATAAAGCAGCGAAAAAATAAATAACACAATGATATGATCACCCAGGAAACCACACGGTAAAAACCTGGGGAGGATTTAACCCATCGATCCTCAAGGCAAACTTGAATCCACTATGAAAGAATCGAAGTTCATACAAAAGGACTTACAAGCTCCCCGCTTGACTTCCTAAAGCTACCAACCAGTAGAA
Source organism: Quercus ilex subsp. ballota (assembly GCA_032727855.1). Lineage (NCBI taxonomy): Eukaryota > Viridiplantae > Streptophyta > Magnoliopsida > Fagales > Fagaceae > Quercus > Quercus ilex. The sequence continues at coordinate 13,936,387 of CM064914.1, read as the reverse complement.
CTTACTGACACGACCACGTGCAAGCTCCGAATCCACGGACTCCTTCTTTCTTGGATTCTCCAATCAAGTACAAGCACCCCGCTTGTTATTCTTTAAGCTCCAATGGCAGCAACCGAGTTGATCATCAAGATGTTGAAGTAATCTCTACCTTGAAAACCCTAAGCTTTGTGTAAAGGAAAGCTCCTCTAGATCTCACAAGAGATTTACACAAAACAGCAATGTTTGAGCAACAATACAACAGGAGCAACTCTCAAAACGTAGCTACGGTTTTGCCTTATATACCTAGGGCAAAAACATAAAACCCTAAACGTTTAATGAGTTAGGGCTGAGTTGGAAATTCTGCAGAAAACGCATTTGACCCGAGATTCGATCGATCGAGCCAGGCCGAAATGCACCAATGCATTCTGCAGCCACTCGATTCCAACTTTACAATAATTAATCAACTTTGAGCAAGCCTAAACAAGACTAAACATATTGTTTTGATTATGGTTTGCCAATATTACAAATTAGAGTTCTAAATACATAAATTCCTAAACCTTTAGAACCTAACAAACTCCCCCTTTGGCAATCCGTGACAAAACACAAATTAAAAACTCAAAGTTTACAAGTACAAAGCGCTTTACAAAAGTAATGCTTATAAACTCAAATTCAATCTTAACTACTATCCATCAGTTGCAAGTGTAGACAGCAGCTCAATTGAATCAACCTGTATATTCCTGAAATACTCAACAAACGCATAAACGCATGTGTGACAGAAAAGAGTAAAACAACAAGTATAACATTCTTGTAAGATTCACACAACACAGAATAAAGACATATATCAATGAACAACTCATAAATATAAATCAATAGGCAGTGAATCACAAAGCAACAAGAATCAAGTATATATCATGTATATAAAAAACAATGTTACCCCCCCTAACATGAATATCTCCAAAAATGATATACAAAGTGAAGCACCTAGATACAATCTATAAACTCCACTAACTCCTCAAAAACAAAAAGCACTCCCCCTAACTACAAAAACTCCTCTACAAAGGCAAAACTCTACTCCCCCTTTTTGTGACAGAATGCCAAAGTGCAATCACAAGCAATCATCAAAAGGAGGTGGTGAGGGCAAATGCAGATGCGCCAGATCAGCACGCAAAGCATGGATCTCATCAAATAAGTCCACCAAAAGCTGACCATGAGCCGCCTGAACGGTCATGACAGTCTCCAAGGTACGACATACATCAAAGTCGTCCGAAGAAGGTGGAGGAATAGCAGCAGCAGCAACAGCGTCAGGATCAGGAACAGCCTCACCAGCAGGACCTGTAGAAGAAGAGGGAGGAGGTGCGGAACCAGAAGGTGCAGACCTAGGGTGTTTAGAGCCAACTTGAAGGTGAGCAGCCCTCTGTCTAAGAAAAGACGCACCTATGGGAGCAATCACATGAACAGGCTCAGAGGAAGAGAAACCACTAAGATCAAGATAAAGCAAAATCCTATGAATGAAAATAGGATGAACCAGAGCATGAGAAGTAGATGAACTCCTATAAACTTCGTTCAAGGAACGAATAAACAAATGGGGAAAACTGATAGGAGCATCATTGACAAGAGCGTACAAAAATACACACCGCTCGAGAGGAATGATGTGAAGATGAGAAATGGGCCAGATAGAGTGACACGCTATCCTAAAAAAAAGATAGTGTAATTTAGAAAGCTCAGCAGTGGTGATCCTAGGATCAAAACCCCACTGGATAGATGACCCAGTGATGTAAGACATGACATCACTCAAAATAGGAGACTCATCATATGGATAGACAGGATGCTGTACCAAAGGTACCCCTAGAGCATCAGCCACTACCTTAGGAGTAATGGTGTACTCTACGCCTCATATCCAACTCTTTACCAAAGTGTTGGAATCATAGATGCGGATAGAGATGTTCGAAAAGAACTCTCTAATCAAGGTAGCAGGTGGAGGAGGATCAGAAATATCCACTAAGGGTAACCAGCCCCTACGCTCAAAGTTTGCCCTAATGGCAGGATCAAGCTCATCTAAGATGACACAACGCTTAGACCATATCTTTCTCTTAAGGTTCGGCTTCTCAAAAATCTCTTGGTTTTTCTCACTAGGGAACCTCTCTCGGTCAAAGGGAGGAGGGGAAGGAGTAGGTGAGGGAATAGACCTACGAGCCCTAGTCTTCCTAGGCATAGTGCTAAGGAAAGGACAAAGACACAAGAGAAAACCAAAAGAACAAAATAAAAAACAGAACCAAGGGCAGACTGCAAGTTAGCATAAAAAAAATATAGAGCAAAAATCTATATGATGCATGAACAGTGAAAATGTCATGATGCATGTACTAATGTAGTAAACAAAGTTCAATTGCACAAAATTGGCTCGAGCATAGAGTTTCTAACAAAAACCAAAAGAACAATGGTCACAAAGGAATGAGCAGTGAAGCACAAGGATCATGTCAGCAAGACTCAATTAGATCGAGTCTTTTGCATCCAAAACCTTTTAGATGCACCATGAGCATTGGAGTTCTTATTCACATTCGAGTGATTTTCAACTCCAGGATTGGAATAAAGGTTCAAAGCCTTTACCAATTCACCAATAAGTGCCATAGGATCTTGTTCTTGAGGCACAAACACTTTTGGTTTGTTTGCTCTCTTAGCAACTTGAAGCTTGTAACAGTTAGGACGAATGTGTCCAGACTTTCCACAATAATGACAAACCCAAGCAGGTTTACCATGCATCTTGTCCTTGGAAAGGGTAGAATCTTTAGGTTTAGTCTCTCTCAGATCAACCCTAATCTTCTTAGGAGGTGAAACTTCTACAAGTTTGACAACCTCACTCACAGGTGGTTTAATAGTTTCACTCACAACCTCACTCACGAAAGGTTCAGAAGAGGATGAAGGAACAAAGTTTGTGGAATTTTGAGCAGACACAGAAATGCTTTCAACATAACCTAACCCAGATTTATCAGAAGGATACTTTTGAATATTCAGCATGTGATCAAGTTTAGAACTAGCAGATCTAGCAACAGATAAATCATGTTCCAAAGTTTTAACTTTATCAAGCAAAAACATGTCCTCAGATTTCACATGGTTCAAAAGATCATTAGCATCAAAAAGTTTAACAAGCAAATTCTTCTTTTCAAGCTCAAGAGAATCAATTTTCTTCAGGCCAAGTTCAACATTCATAGCATCCTTCGCAGCAACTTTGCAAAGTTTATTATAGGCCTCTTGAAGATCTGCATCCTTAGAGAGTTCCCCATCAGAAGGGTTCTCCTCAACAGACACGCTTTCATTGACTACAGCTGTAACAGTGAAAGCAATGAAGTTTCCATCCTCGTCATATCTAGACTCATCATCAGAAACCTCATTATCACTAAGGGTTACAGCCATAGCTTTACCCTTAGTCCTCAAGAATGTAGGACATTTAGATTTAAGATGACCATACCCTTGACAACCAAAACACTAAGCACCCAAAGAATTGTTTGAAGATTGACCTACTTTTTCTCTAGGATTTCAAAGTTATTAACCTTAGTGGGATCATTCTTCCTAAAGTTTCTAGGTTCAGCAGTGTTTGTATTTCTTGCCCTTCTGTTAGTGTTCCTTAGAAAGTTTCTAAAATTCTTGGCAAGGTAAGCTATCTCTGTAGCAGAGAGCTCATCATCAAATCCACCAACAGACTTAAGAGCCATTGATTTGGATTTGTTCGCTTTGGGCAGGTCAGACTCATAGGACTAAAGAGATCCTACAAGCTCATCAACAGGGATGGAGTCCACATCCTTGCTTTCAGTAATGGCAGTCACTTTGGGTCTAAAGTCTTCAGCTAAAGATCTAAATATCTTCCTAACAATTTTAGGTTGATCATAGATTTCACCCAAATTAAAAGCAGAATTAACAATGTCATTCAGTTTGGCATAAAATTCATCAAAGGATTCATCATCAGACATCCTAATGCTCTCAAACCTAGAAGTTAATTGATGCAGTTTGTTTATCTTAACTGCCTTTGTGCCTTCATGCACAGTTTGGAGGATTTTTCAAGCAGTATGAGCAACCTCAACATTAGAGATTCTCTTAAATTCCTCCATGGAAACAGCATTAAAGATGGCATTCATAGCTTTGCTATTGAATCTAGCTGCTTCTTTTTGAGAAGTTTGCCACTCACTCACAGGAGTAGTGGGCTTCTCCCATCCGTATTCAACGGAATTCCAAACTCTCTCATCAATGGATTTCAGGAATGCTTTCATCCCTACTTTCCAATATGCATAGTTATTCCCATCAAAGTGAGGAGGAACAACAAGAGAGTGACCGTGTTCCATGACAACAGGGGTCAAGGATCAGCTCAGAGATCAAAAGATCTACAAGAAAAGAGCTACCCGCTCTGATACCACTTGAACGGTTTTAGACCCCTTAAAACAACCAGATTAACCTAGTTAGTTAGCCAAGTGATTAACTCAGTCAATTTATGCAATTCTAGGTTATCACAAGCATACAATCATATCAAGAATATAAAGCACCAGAAAAATAAATAACACAATGATATGATCACCCAGGAAACTACACGATAAAAACCTAGGGAGGATTTGACCCACCGATCCTCAAGGCAAACCTGAATCCACTATGAAAGAATCGAAGTTCATACAAAAGGACTTACAAGCTCCCCGCTTGACTTCCTAATGCTACCCACCAGTAGAACTTACTGACATGACCACGTGCAAGCTCCGAATCCATGGACTCCTTCTTTCTTGGATTCTCCAATCAAGTACAAGCACCCACGCTTGTTATTCTTTAAACTCCAACGGCAGCAACTGAGTTGATCATCAAGACGTTGAAGTAATCTCTACCTTGAAAACCCTAAGCTTTGTGTAAAGGAAAGCTCCTCTAGATCTCACAAGAGATTTACACAAAACAGCAATGTATGAGCAACAATACAACATGAGCAACTCTCAAAACGTAGCTAGGGTTTTGCCTTATATACCTAGGGTTTTGCCTTATATACCTAGGGCAAAAACATAAAACCCTAAACGTTTAATGAGTTAGGGCTGAGTTGGAAATTCTGCAGAAAACGCATCTGACCCAAGATTCGATCGATCGAGCCAGGCCGAAATGCACCAATGCATTCTGCAGCCACTCGATTCCAACTTTACAATAATTAATCAACTTTGAGCAAGCTTAAACAAGACTAAACATATTGTTTTGATCATGGTTTGCCAATATTACAAATTAGAGTTTTAAATACATAAATTCCTAAATCTTTAGAACCTAACAAAACCCAAATGCATATATTTTTTCACAACATTCAAAAACTCAAACTAAAAAATTATTCTAAAGTTCATAACAACTAAAAAGTTATATATCAAGAGACACAACTGGAGGCACACATTGCAAACTGTATATTACTTGTTAGCTATGTATAAAGCTATGAAAAATTAGTTCCCAATTTCTCTTTGACTTGGATGTTTTCCTTGTAATGTATGTACATCAAAGTAGCTCAAAAGCTCAGACTAAAAACTCATGCATTAAAATACATAGCTCACAGAGGCATTTCATCAAACAGTTCATTGCATTTCAATTATATCAACTTTGAACTCTAAAAAAAAAAAAAAAAAAAAAAATCTACAACAATTTCTTAACAAAACTAAACCAGCCCATGCTTACCAGTAGATATATGCTTACCAGTAGATATAGACCAACATAGAAAAATCCAAATGAAAACCACACAACCCAAATACAAACAAAATCAAAAAGACATACAGAAAATCCATAGAGAAGTAAAAAATAAAAAAGATAAATAAATACAAGACCCAAAGATAAACCCAAAATCCCATTGATATTTTGTTGAAACAAATTTGGAATTGAAGGAGGAGAGAGATGGACAGGCTAAGAAGACAAGAGGGTTAGTGCGAACTTAGAGAGACAAACCTGAACACCATGGTGATTGTAGCTTCAACATTGTTGTCACAGCTTGAGGCAGAGAAGAAGCAAGCTTTGCATGAGAGGACTTCAAATTCCACCGTGAATGAGGGTATTTGAAATCCATGGATTTGAGCCTATCAAATTCTGGTTGGATTTGGGACCAAATCCAAATCCATTTCTTTTAACTTACCCAAATAAAGGATTTGGATTTGAGCCCCCTCAAATCCAAATCCAAATCCAAATTCAAAGGATCCAAACAGACCATACAAGAATTCATTTTCCCCTGCATTCATTTAACACTCAAAATTTGATTTAAATAGAACCAAATGCAGCCTTACTATAAAGTTTTTTCTTAACGAGTATCTTACGGTGTCTGTTAACACTAACCAAAAAATAAGAATATAACAATAACAATGTCAAGTCAGGACTCAATTACTATAAATTAAAATATATATATATATATATATATTTTCTTTTATAATCAATAAAATAAAATTAAAATGAAAGAAGAAGAAGAAATTAGGATCCAATTAAATATTATATGTACCTTGATTTCATTCCATGACAAAACTTATTGCAACCAATCTCAGAAGTACTTCCAAAGAGCATCTTTAGCAGTTTTTTCAAATTTTATATAGTTTCGAGACTAAATAGTTTATTTTTCCTATTTACTTTTTCAAATAAACTTTCCAATAAACTCTCAATCTTTTTCCTATTCTATTTAAATATTTTTTCTTAATTCTTTCTTTAATCTTTATTCATTCATTACTAATGAATATATTTTTCAAATTTCCAACAACTATATGTTTTAAACCTCCAAATTTTCCAACTGCATACTTTTTTTTTAATGAATTCCATGGAGCACTCATGGCAATGGTATAGTAAGTTGTAGGACCATCTAATTTTAATGAGAAATGCTATGTCCACGTACAATATTTTCACAGCAAATCTTAGGTAATAAATTGTTATTAATTCTAAAGTGAATTTACTGTGAAAATTACTTTTTTACCCACTAATAATAGGTAGTAACAACCTTTCGCTTAAGATTTGTAGTGAAAATGTTGTGAAAATATTATGAACATAACATTTCTCAATTTTAATTTCTTTATCTTTATTTTATTTTTCCCTTTTTTCTTTAACGTTTTTCACCCTCATCAACCCAACTCAGCCTACTGTGAAAATTACTTTTTTGCCCATTTTTAATAGCCAGTAACAACCTTTCACTTAAGATTTGTTGTGAAAGTGTTGTGAAAATATTATGGACATAACATTTCTCAATTTTAATTTCTTTATCTTTATTTTATTTTTCCTCTTTTTCTTTATTTTTTTTCACCCTCATCAACCCAACTCAGCCTAACCATTAGCCCAAAAACTTAATAAAAATAAAAACAATTAGTTGAAATTTATAAACCTAATTCCAATAAATAATGGTAAAATATTATTTTGGTCCATAGATTTTACTAAAAGTTTGTTCTTCATCCCTAAACTATAAAAAGTTAGTTTTTGTCCCTAAACTATTGTAAAGTTTATTTTTTATCCCTAAATTATTGAAAATGTTTTACTTTCCATTCTTAAATTTTATTGAAAGTTTGTTTTTCATCCCTGAACTATTAAAATAAGTTTTTTTTTTTTTTTTTAATCCCTCTTTTTGTTTCTAAACTATAAAATAACTCTTTATAAAATTGAAGGATGAAAAAAAAAAAAAAAATCTTTTTAAAACTTAGGGACGGAAAACAAACTTTATTAAAGTATAATGACCAAAATAGTATTTTACCCAATAAATAAAGAGTAATGCTATAGCCACAAACTACTTTACAATATTCGTACAAAACTATTAATGTAATAAATTCTTACAATTTATCATCTGAGTCCACCATTAACATTACTTTTTTACTTACTAATACCCACTCATCACATTAGTTGTTTGTAAAAAAATCGTAAAATAGTTTGTGGCTTAAGCATTTTCCATAAATAAAATAAAAAAGAGAGACGCAGATAGACTAAGATATGTTTATTTTTCTTTGTCTTTAATTTGTTCATAATTTATTAATACTAAATAGATGCTTATTTGGAATTTCTTGATTTTTTTTTTATTAATTTTTTTTTTTTGGCTATGCTCCGGTTCCCCTTAACTAGAAACCTAGCTTCATCCCTATCCATACTCTTCTCCTCTCTATCTTCACTTTTGTTTTTATTTTTCCACCTCCAGTACATTTATCTCCCTTTATGTCTCTCATCATCATCGCTGGAGAACAAAACCTTGAGAGAGTCAGCCTTTTAAATCGACATTCTCTATCTTTTTCTCTTTTCTTCTGATTTGATTAGTTTTATTTTGGTCATTTTAGATATTTCAAGGGTATTTGGGTAATTTTAGAGGTTTCAAGGTATTTTGGTCATTTTAGATATTTTGAGGGCATTTTTGGTCATTTTAGAGGTTTCAGGGTATTTGGGTCATTTTAGAGGTTTCGAGAGTATTTTAATCATTCTAGTTGTTTTGGGAGTACTTTGGTCAATTTAGAACATACTTGCCTAGCCTTGGGGGCATATGTCTCATGATATCTTACATGCATTAAGAATACATATATAGATATTGATGGATTTGATTTTAGAGGAAAAAACAAAAATTGCTTTAGTTTGGAAACGATTTGAAAAACCCATGATTAGTAAGGTTAATGTCAAGATAAACTGAAAATCTAATGTTTGATCCAAGGGAGCACCTACAAGTATCTTCCCTTTAAACATTAAATTTTGAAAATCAGTATTTTTTATGGAAAATATAATTTTAAATGTAGTACTTTGAACTACTCCTATCACTCCCATGTGTGATCCAGGGGAAAACATAGCTTTAAAAGGAGTACTTTGGGGAACATAATTTAATGGGATGGTCAGATTAAGAAAACAAGCTAACCAAATCTTCATGGGGCCACATGGCATGTGATCATCATGCTCTAATTCATATTTAAATCTTGATCATTCGATTTGAAGAGTATGGTCAAATATTGGTGTTAGCAAAATTTGAGAATAAAAAATTTTTTTTTTTTGAGAAACAAATTTGAGAATATTTGGATGGTCAAATTGAGAAAACAGAGCCAATCAAAGTTGTTTACCATGCAAGTACATGACACATGTCCATCACGCACCAAACTTAGATCTGGAATCCAACTGTTGAATTTGAAGAGTGTAATGAAAGGTTAACTATGGGAAATTATGGTCATAATCAGATGATTGGATTTAGAGAAAGGTACAGACTTAATAGATGGTCCCGAGACCACTGGATTTGGTGAAACTAGGTTGAGTGGGAAGGATTTTAGTGGGTTATTAGGTATTGGCATAGTTGTTAGAAAATTTGAAAGAAGAAATACTTTTGCAAGATGATGAACATGATGTTAACATTGACTTAGATAGACTTGATTAGGCAAGATGATAAAAAAAAATTATTATTTTGGCTTATATATCTGTAGACACTCGATTTTGCACCCATGATTTAATTAAGGAAGATGACTGGAGTGACCATCCATGTACAAAAAAAAAAGACATTCTTTGCATCATATGCATCATTTTATTCTTGCATCACATGCATCATTTTTCCTTTTCGTTACATGCATTAATTCATTCATTGCATATTATAAAAATGATCTTGAGATTCTAACAATTGCAACGGTGTTTTCGGTTTCCGAATCGGACCATCGAATCGAAAGATATCACATGATTAAGTTTGCACGGTCAACATGCATTGTGTCTAGGTAGAATCGACCTCACATGATTAATTTAAATTAATTCTGATTGGTTAAGCAATTAAAATTAATTAGATAATTTTGTGATTGGTTGATAATTAGTGTTTAAAATAGGGATGCATGCATCGAAATAAAATGGATGATTGGATAATAACAAAATTGGGGATAATCTGAACATTACCAAGATTTATTTTAAGGGATTTATCCACAAGATAAATTTTCAAGATAATTGTTCTTAAAAAAGCCTAAATTATCCAGAAAAGATATAAAAAAATCATAAACAAAGGTTGAAAACACGTCTAGCTACAAGGACCGACCAAAAAAAACCTAGAAGGAAAGACCAAATGGCACCTAGACATGAAAGTGCGTTCGGCCTCCAAGAGCCAATTCGGCACTTTTGGAGTGTCAAACGGCACATTTGGAGTGCCAAACGGAACTCTAAAAGTACCTAATTTCCATCATGTGGGCTTTGGCCCAACAGCCTTCAGGTGTCGATAAGGCACACCCTTTTTGACCTTTTCGCAAAAGGATGCGTCCAGATTCAAACCCTAATCGTCTGTACCTATTTTTAGAGTCTTCTAGCCTCTATAAATATAATTCAGCACCTTTTCTTTCCACGCTCTGAGAGGCACATGTTTTGGGCTCCCAAACAACTCATATTTTCTGATCTCCTCTCTGATTTTCTATTGAAGCTAGGGTTTTTAGGTTTCAAAGATAACTAAGTAAGTTTCTTTGAACCCTAAAACATCCTCTCAAGTAGAAGAGTGCTCATGCAAGAGGTTTTTTTCTAAACCCTTTTATTTTTATGCTTTTCTTATCATGATGATGTATGTTTAATTGTTTCAAATATTCATAATCTAGTTTATAAAAACATGTTCTTGATTTCTTTATTGTTGGCATAATCTGTTTATTAATTTTAAAGATCTGCATGTAGTCAACTATTTTTCTTCAAACAAAACGGATCTGCATCTTTCTTATATGCAGATTTGAATTTTTCTTCAAATAAAATGGATTTGCATCTTTCTTAGATGCAAATCTAAATTTTTCTTCAAAATAAAATGAATCTGCGTCTTTCTTATATGCAAATCTGAATTTTTCTTAAAATAAAACAGATCTGCATCTTTCTTAGATGCAAATTTGAATTTTTCCTTAAAATAAAAGGGACCTACATATTCCTTAGATGTAGATCTAAATTTTCCTCACATCAAAACTGATTTGTATCTTTCTTAAGATACAAATCTGATTTTTCTTAAAACATATGCAGATTTTTGAAATAAAGAAAGAGATCATGAATCGTTGTTTTGTTGTTTGTTTGTTTGTTTTTTTTTTTTTTTTTTTTTTTTTTTTTTTTTGAGTCATGTAACATGAAATTATGTTGTGAATGAGATCATCTTCATAAAAAATATGTCTTTTTCAAATATAGAAACAGATCCGATTTTTCTGTTACATAAAAAACCATGTTATTTTTTTATCATCATCAAAACAGATATGATCTTTTACAAAACTCAAAACCATTTTTTTTTTTTTATCTCTTAAAAAACAGATCTGAATTTTTTAACAAACCAAAAGACTTTTTATTTTATGTAATAAAAACATATCTGAATTTTTATCTCCAAAAACCACTTTTTCTTTAATACTACAAAATAGATCTGATATTTTGACAAATCAAAATCAAATTTTTTTTACAAACCAAAATAGATCTGAATTTTTTAAACATAAAAAAAAAAAAATTTTAAAAAAAAGATATTTCATTCATAAATAAATTTGTGTGGTTTAATTTTTATTTCGCATATTCAACATATCATTCATGACATGCATAACACAATACAATATCATGTATTATCACTTTTGGGTTTAATCAATTTGAATATGTATGTTATAAATATATGTTAATTTGATTTATTTAGTTAGTTTTTCCAAAATATTATTACATAATTAATGATTAAATTAGTTATTAGTTGAATATGTTATGATTTTATAAAAAATATACGATTCATTTATGTATCTTACGATAAATGATACAGAAAAATAAAAAATTTATTCATGATACGGTTCACATTTTGATAACTATGGGTATTGGTTAGTATTCTGAGTGAAATCAAAACTTTCTCAATTTTTGTTATTTTATCTATTTCAAGTTTCAAATGGGTAAAATTATTATTTGAGAGTATTTTGAAGCAACAAGCCCTCCCTTGTCTCTTTGTTTTTCTTTTTTTTTTATAATTATTATTATTTAATGGATTTGAGAGTATTTAATTACCTTGGAGGTTCAAGGTTATTTTGGTCATTGTATATGTTTGGGGGTATTTCGGTCATTTTAACGAGGTAAATGGTAATTTAATCATTTCAAATATTTTAAAGGAATTTATGTCATTTTAAATATTTTAAGAGGCATTTTGGAGGATTTGATTAAAAAAACATCATATTATATCAAAATTATTTTGGCCACATATTAGTGACGACATTCTTTGTCGCCATTAAAAGATTCCTAATAGCGACGACCTAATTCGTCGCTAATATATAATCTACTTTCTTCCATTAATTCCCGCCACTTTTTGAGAGTGAAAATTTTTCCCTCCATTATATTTTGGTAGATATATTTGTGATGACAAGTTGTGTCATTATTAACGACGATAGGTGTCGTCGTTAAAATAAATGTTATTTTAGCAACGCAAATGTCGTCACTATAAAATTTATTGTCGCCGCTAAAAGTTTCCCTCCATTTTTCAAAAGTAAATAAAATTCCCTCCATGATGTTAGGGACGACTTATTAGCAATGGCCATTTATTATCGTCGCTAATGTGTGCCTAATAGTGACGACTTTTTGGTCATCGCAAAAACAATGGTCGCAAAAGGCCAAAATTATTTTAGTGTAATAATATTCATATGGAATTGGTTTATTCCCTTTTTAGAAAATATGATATTTTTCACTAACATTTAAGCAAACACATATGTATACCTCTATGCATATATGTGTTTATATAATATGTATGTATGTATGTATGTGTGTGTATATTTGACAACCCCCCCTCCCAAAGCATCAAATCCCAGCTCCACCCCTACAAAGAATCATGTTTATCTTATCATGAGTCAATTCAAATGAGTCAGATCAAGTCAAGTTAATCTAAAAATTGATCATCTAAACTACTATTCAACAAAATTTAAGTATTAACCACTTTTACACAAACTTAAGTAATATCTTAAAAGAGAAGGATAGACAATCTTACTTTCTTTTTCTTTTCTTTTCTTTTTTTTTTTTATAGAAAAACCTACAATTTGTGTAAATGAAAAAAAAATACAGTATTTTAGTAATTTAAATTAATTGCCGGGTCAGGTTTTGGTTATAAAGCTATAAAACCAAACCCTAATGGATTTAAAAATGCAACCCCAGGATCCATTTGAAAAATCCCAAATCCATTCTATTAGCAGGTTAAGTTGAACAACCCACGAAACCCAGCTCATTGGCATCCTCAAATGGCTAAATTGTCATGTTAGGGAAGAAAACAGTTTATGGTAAGGCTACTTGTGAAGTATCTTTAAAAGGGTCTTCGATTGTGCACATACTTTCTCCATAACAACTTACTAAATGAGTCAAATGACTGAAATTCAGCCGCCAAATTACAGCAGGTATATTCTATTAGGTTCTAAAGACTTAGGATTTCAAGTATTTAGAACTCTAATGTGTATTGTTGGCAAACCATAATCAAAACAGGTTGTTTAGTCTTGTTTAGGCTTGTTCAAAGTTGGTTCTTTTATGTAAAGTTGGAATCGAGCTGATGCAGAAGTTAGTGTGCATTTCGGCCTGGCTCGAAAATCGGGCAGATGCGTTTTTTTGTAGAATTTCCAACTCAGCCCAAGCCCATTAAGGATTAGGGTTTCAGATCTACTTCTCCCATTATATAAAGGAAACCCTAAGCACATTTTTAAGAGACTTTTCAGAGAGAGAAGAGAGTGCCTCTTTTGTATCTAGGGTTTTGTACCCAAACCTCTCTAAGGTCTTTGTTGCTCATATTGCTGCTTGTGTAAATCTCTTGTGAGATCTGTGAGGAGCTTTCCTTTACACAAGCTTAGGGTTATCAAGAGGAGATTCGTTCAAGAACTTGATGATCACTCAGTTACTGCCATAAGAGCTTAAAGATACACAAGCGGGAGTGCTTGTACTTGCTAGAGAATCCAAGAAAGAAGGAGTCTGTGGTCTCGGAGCTTGCACGTGGTCATGTCAGTAAGTTTCTACTGGTGGGTAGCAATAAGATGTTAGTGGTCTAAGTCTTATTGTAAAACTTCGATTCTTTCATAGTGGATTCAGGTTTACCTTGAGGATAGCTAGGTTAAATCCTCCACAGGTTTTTACCGGTGTGGTTTCCTGGGTCATTATATCTTTGTGTTTGTTAGGACATATGTGGTTCACTTGTTAAGAACATATGTCATTCTTTTATATAATTGGCTAATCCTTTGACAAAAATGCACTCAACTTGTAATTGGGTAGTTCTAGGTGTTTTTAATATTTCAAGAAACAAGGTTTCAAGATCAAGTGTTGAAGTCATCAATTCTGTCCAAGAAACAAGCTGAAGAAGTGCACACTCATTAAATCTCGACACCTTGCTATCTGTCGAGGTTTATAAAATCAGAAATTCTGATTTGATTTCTTGGGATCCGTGAATGTGTCTTTGGGCCTTCTTTTCTCCTAACCCTAGACATATAAAAGGATTTTTTTAAGGGCTGTCAAAGAGTTCACAAGTTGCATAAGCATTGAGAAAACTCTATTCAAGCAAATTGTGACCGGAGACGAAGTTCTTGCCCTAGTTCATCATTCTTGAAGAAGTTGCTGTGTATTTGCACCAAAGGGTTTTGTGACCAAGCATCTTTTTAATCTTCATCGTGGAGGAACTGAAGAACTTTGTAGCCGACAACTCTTTCTAATTGGTATTGAAGTAGCGTACTGGAATCCGCGCATTGGTTAGTCACATACTTGGGAGCCGTGCATCAAAAGGGAAAAATGTCACTACAAAACAAGTCCAATTGGGTATTGGGGTAAGGGTTCAACTATAGGTTTGTAAGGTACTTGGGATTCCTTTATGATAGGCCACAAACTAAATGACCCCTTGTGATTAAACCAATTAATTAATTAGCCAAGTTATTAATTAATCAATTTAATATGCAAACGTGTGGTAGCACAAATAAATCACCAATAAACTAATTATGCAGCGGAAAATAAATGACACGGTGATTTGTTTACGAATGGGAAAAACCTAACGGCAAAAACCCCACCGGGTGATTTTCAGGTCACCACTCCCGAAACACCACTATTATCACAACAAGCGGTTACAAGTAAAGGAATCCCAAGTACCTTACCAACCTACAGTTGAACCTTTACCCCAATACCCAATTGGACTTGTTCTGTAGTGACGGTTCCCACTTTTGATGCACGGCTCCCAATTACGTGACTAACCAATTGCGCGGATCCTATTACGCGACTTCAGTCACCAACTAGAAAGAGTTGTTGGCTGCAAAGTTCTTCAGTTCATCCACGATGAAGATCAAGAAGATGCTTGGTCATAAAACCCAAAGGTGCACATACATAGCAACTTCTTCAGAAGAGATGAACTAGGGCAAAACTTTGTCTCCGGTCACAATTTGGTTGAACAGAGTTTGCTCAATGCTTGTGCAACTTGTGAACACTTTGACGGCCCTTAAAACAATCATTTTATATGTTTAGGGTTAGAAGAAAAGAAGGCCCAAAAACATATTCACGGATCCCAAGAAATCAGATCAGAAAATCTGATTTTATAAATCTCGACAGATAGCAAGGTGTCGAGAAGCTATCGAGCAGGTGTCGAGGTTTAATAAATGTGCACTTCTACAGCTTGTTTCTTGGACAGACTTGATGACTTCAACACTTGATCTTGAAACCTTGTTTCTTGAAGTATTAAAAACATCTAGAACTATCCAATTACAAGTTGAGTGCATTTTGTCTAAGGATTAGCCAATTACATAAAAGAATGACATATGTTCTTTAACAAGTGAAACCACATATATCCTAACAATTTCCCCCTTTGGAAATCCGTGATAAAACCACAACAAACAAATGAACATATGAGAGAAGTCATAAATCACTCAACTCATATTCACTTGTTGAATACAATAAAATCTATCCTAACACAAACTCTTGAAAAACTTTGCAAGAAGAGAGTTTATGGCAAGTAGACTTTGACAACCTATATTTCTGAAACACTTTAAACAAAACTCATCAAGGCATCTTTATGTAAAACAGAAATAATAGATTGCATACAATAATAAGAAGCATGTGTATAAAGATAGAAAAGAAACAACACATGAAGAGGTAGGTGAAAGAAACATACATCCACATATAAAGAATATAAGTACAATGTATGTAAAACTGGTCACAAGACCCAATGTACAAGAACAATGTATCTAACAAGGTAGAAAAGAAAAAAAAAAGATACATCAAATCCTCACTACATCCCTCAAATCAACACTTTCCCCCTAACAAAAATGTCCTACACTCCTATACTAACTCTCCCCCTAAGTATGACTACTCTCAATATCCAAAACTACTCCCCCTTTTTGTCACGAGTGACAAAGGGTAAGAGTGTCAAGTAGACATCTCATCGGTAGAGCTAGCATCTCCATCATCATCCGAAGCGTCATCGTCATCACCATCATCATCATCATTCTCAGCATCAGAATCAGAAGCCACTGGAGGAGGTGGTGAAGGAGAAGCCTCAGGAGCAAAGCCACCCATAGTCGCCTGTCGTCGTGCAATACAACCAACACGAATGTTCACCTAATACAACTCATTAGAGAGTGTATCAAGGCGAGCATCCATACGCTGCAGTTGCGCCATGATGTCTCCAAGTGATACATCGCCCAAGGAAGAGGAGGGAGCGGATGTGGATGGAGCTGAACGAGATGGAGCTGGACGGGAGGGAGGAGTGGAATCCGGCTGTCGCGACCTAAACTGCGCTGCACTACGTTTTACGGTAGCGGCGTCTATGGCACAAATGTGTGTGAAGTGGTCGGACACAGGAAAAGGGACAGAAAAATGGCATAAGATCCTCATGATAGCGGAAGGAAAGATGAGCTTATCACAAGACGCCGAATCTAAATGAACATCTATGATAGAGATAATGAAATGAGAAGGAAAGTATATGGTAAGATGCTCAAGAAGAGACAACAAAAACCGAGCATGAGGCTCTGTGATAGAGTTGTAGTGAGAAAGAGGATGGAGTACAAAAGTCATCACCATGTTCATGAAGTGAGGGCCTTTAGCAAAAGCCTTACATGGTGTATATTGACGCTCACCCCAGTCAGCAGGGCACTCATAAAAAGCAGCCATGAGCTCATCGTTGGACACAGTCTGTAGACGCTCACAACTAGGATAGTCAGGATGCTCTATCCTAGGAACCCGAAGCACATCCGCAACAAGCTGCGGTGTGATAGGAATGCGCGTACCTCGAACGCGAGTGAAGAAAAGAGGTACTAAACGATCAATCCCGTGCATGTTGGAGTAAAACTCCTGAATGAGCACGAGAGGACATGTGACCGGGACGTCACACAGTGACTCCCATTCCCGACTGTGAATGACAGAAGGAAGGTCAGTGTCGGCGAAGTCCGCCAAAATGACTTGGCGTTTTGAATGAACACCTCGTCTAGAGAAGTTCTTCGAGAAGGCCTTACAAGCATCCTCATCACGGAACCGAATGTTAGAAGGCGTAGGATCAAAAGATGAAGATGTCCTAGAACGCAGAGGGTTCTAGGACAGAGCAGACTTACGTTCAGGTGCCATAGACACAACTAACGTAAACAGAAACAGAGAGAGAGAAAGAGAGAGAGACACTCAGAAAAGTCCCAAGCAATTCAAATATATCAAATATACTGAAAAAAGAGTACGTATGCATGGGGAATGCATGAACATGTGACATGCAACAAAAAATTCATCATGGGCTCAGCCCAATCCAATCCTACCAGCACACAAGCATATTTCACATATCTAAATGCATGAGAATACCATTATAATGCAAATGGGATGCAATGTATGAGTTTTTTAAACACATTTAAATGAAAACCCAACCCAAAATTTCAAGAAACACTCAACAAATTTGAAAAACCCCAAAATTTTTCAAAAACCCCAAAACCTAGGTTTCAAAACATGAAATGCATGAAGAATGAAGAGATAAGAGAGCATACCAAGTGATTTGAAGCAGGGATAGGCCGAAAATCATGTGGATTGAAGGTTTTGAGTGAGAAAAGAGTGTTTGGGAGTGAAAAGAGAGATTCTGTCGAGAGAGAGAGATCGAGAAAAGTGAGAACCGGATCGCAGAAGGAGCTTATATAGGAACCTTAGTAAATCTCGACAACTAAGGTGTCGAGAGGTGTCGAGACAACTGTCGAGGTAGGTGTCAAGAAAATGAACGTCGACAGTTGAAGGTGTCGAGAGGTATCGAGGATCAAGAATCATTTTCAAGAACAGAAGCTCGATCGATCCACCAAGTGTCGAGAAGGTATCGTGGAGGCAGGAACTTTCTCGATCGATCCACCAGGTGTCGAGGAGGTGTTAAGATTGCGATAAGAAAAAGGCTTGAGAAGCTCAACAGATAGCTAGGTATCGAGGAGGTGTCGAGCCAGCTTTTCAAAACAGTTTTTCAAGAAGAGAAAAACACAGACATGAATGCAATCCAACATACAACTCAACCAATGATCCAATCAACATATTAAGCTCTCAAAATCATCTCTCAACAAGAATTTTAAGCACATGGATCCTCAAAAACACACACACACACTAAACAAGTCTAACCAATTTTATTTTTCAAAAAATAAGTCAAGACAGTTTAGTGAGCATACATTAGCACATGTAAACACTTGTGATAGCCAAATCACATTGTACCTGCACATATATCAAGAGTAGCGAAGAATATTGCGTGTTGTGTGTGAAAAACATCGCAAGATTGCATATGTGTATACATGTTATGACAATCTGAGATATGAGAAAATAACTTTAACTCACACACAATCATAACTGTTTGATGGGGACTATCACCTTCGAGGTACATCCTATAACTCCCACATCTCCTAGAAAACACGCTTGCAATCATATCTAAAGCATTTTTGATCTTTTTGCTTTTTATTTTTTTTGCATATTTTCTTTTAAGCATATCATGCATGGGCATATGAGAGAGAGAAAAGAAATACCCAACATGTTAAGCTTTGACATTGCACTTTGCTATGCCGAAGCATACAGATGTCTTTGACACTGCACTTTTGCTATGCTGAAGCATACAGGAGTCTATGACACTGCACTTTTGCTATGTCGAAGCATACATGTGTCATATTTTGATTGGCGGGCAACAGTGGTGAGATGGTTATTTATGCCTTTCTCTTAAGATTTTCTAATCCTTCGTCAAAAAGAGTGATATGAGTGTTAAGTTCAAGAGATGACTTAACCTTACTCATCACAAACAAGAGCCACAAAGCTCACTTGCTTAGTTGTGCATGGAGATGCTCATCTAAGCTACAAAAGATACAAAATTTAGAAAACTTTGTTTCAATGGTCATCCAAGTTACACAAGTACCAGAGTACACAAAACACACATTGTTTTTGTATTTTTTTCAATTTTTCAAAAATTTTTTATATTAAAAACAAAATAAACAAAACTGAAAGCGAACAAACAAAAACATGTTAAACAAAGCAAAGCATAAAACTAGATGCAAATGCATGAGGAAGAAGGACAAGAGAAGGAGATCAATCCATGGAGATGACACCAATGTTTTGACGAAGGAATTCAAAACGTTTGCTGTCAAGAGGTTTGGTGAACAAGTCAGCCTTTCGATCATCAGTGTGGATAAACTCAAGAGTGAGAGTACCATCTTCGACAAGCTCCCTAATGAAGTGATGTCGAATCTCTATGTGTTTGGTTCGAGAATGTTGAACCGGGTTCTTAGAGATATTGATGGCACTGGTATTGTCACAGTAAATAGTGAGATGCTCTTGACAAATACCATAATCATGAAGGAGTTTTTGCATCCAGAGGAGTTGGGTGCAGCAGCTACCGGCAGCGATGTACTCAGCTTCTGCAGTGGATAAAGAGATGGAGTTCTGCTTTTTGCTCATCCAGGAGACAAGATTGTTACCCACATAAAAACAACCCTCCGAAGTACTCTTTCTATCATCAGCATTGCCAGCCCAATCAGCATCAGAGTACCCAGCTAAGACACCATTTGTGTCCTTGCTATACCACACACCGAACTCAGCAGTGGTTTTGACATACTTTATAATTCTTTTTAAAGAAGTCATATGAGATTCTTTGGGGTTAGCCTGATATCTGGCACACACACCAACACTGTAACTAATGTCAGGTCTACTAGCAGTAAGGTAAAGAAGACTACCTATCATACTTCTTTAGAGAGATGGATCAACACTTTTACCTAACAAGTCTACAGTGAGTTTAACATTTGGGCTTATAGGGTTTCTAACAGAACTAGCAGATTCCAAACCAAACTTTTTCACAAGATTCTTAGCATATTTAGATTGAGAAAGGAATATATCTGAATCTTGTTGGTGAATCTACAATCCAAGGAAGTGAGTCAGCTCTCCAATCATGCTCATCTCGAACTCGGCTTGCATGAGTTTTGAGAAGCCATAAGCAAGTTCATCCTTAGTTGACCTAAAGATGATATCATCAACATAGACTTGAGCAACTATCAACTCACCATCTTCCCTTTTGATGAAGAGAGTTTGATCAGCCTTTCCTCTTATGAACCCATGTGACACCAGATATTGTGTGAGTCTATCATACCAAGCTCTAGGGGCTTGCTTCAACCCATAAAGTGCCTTTTTGAGGTACAGCACATGATCCGAAAAGTGTGGATCAATGAATCCTTTTGGTTGAGCCACATAGACATCCTCTTTGAGTAACCCATTCAAGAAAGCAGTCTTTACATCCATCTGATAAAGTTTGAACTTCAGCTGACATGCTAGGGCAAGGAGAATTCTAATTGACTCCATTCGAGCAACTAGGGCAAATGTTTCATCATAGTCTACTCCTTCCATTTGTGAGTATCCTTGAGCTACAAGCCGAGCCTTGTTACGGATCATATTGCCTTCTTCATCAGTCTTATTGCAGAATATCCACTTTGTACCGATGATGTGCTCACCCTCAGGTCTAGGTACTAAAGTCCAAACCTTATTCCTCTGAAACTGAAGCAGTTCATCATGCATTGCTTCGACCCAACTTTCATCCTGAAGAGCTTCCTCAATTTTTGTGGGTTCAACCTATGACAAATAACAAGAATAAGACACAAAGTTAGCAACACATTTATCAACTGTACGTTTCCTTAATGTGAGTATTCATGTTTCCCATAATAACTTTTGGAGGATGATTCAATTTAATCCTAGAGGAAGGTCCTTTCTCTTCATGAGATTCAGAATCTGGTGAAGTAGGTATGTCTGCAAAGTCTTCCACAACACTAGGAGTACCGGGAGTACTTGGAGATGTAGGTTCTTGTTCAATGATGTCTTGAACTTCCTTAGGCTCATGAGGAAGAATTTCTTTGGGGAGTTCCTCAAAGCTTTTCTCAAGACTGGAATCTGAGGACTCATCAATGAAAACATTTACTGTCTCCATTACCTTCATAGTTCTCTTGTTGTATACCCGATAAGCCTTGCTTGTAGAAGAGTAACCCAGAAATATACCCTCATCGCTCTGAGAGTCAAACTTTCCCACATTCTCTCTATCCTTAAGAATGAAACAAGTACTTCCGAAGATTCTGAAATACTTCACATTTGGCTTCCTTCCTTTCCATAACTCATAGGGAGTCTTTTTGGTACCGGGTCTAAAGTACACCCTATTAACCGTATGACATGCAGTGTTTACGGCTTCTCCCCACAAGTTTCTAGCCACATCTTTGTTATGCAACATGGCTCTGGCCATCTCTTGAATAACCCTATTCTTCCTTTCTACCACACCATTCTGCTAAGGCGTAATAGGAGCAGAGAATTCTTGAGATATACTTGATTTTGTGCAAAAGGACTCCATACATGAGTGCTCGAATTCTTTACCATGGTCGCTTCGAATTCGGTCAATCTTTAGGCTCTTTTCATTCTGCAGTCTTGTGCACAACGCCTCAATGTGCTTAAGAGCATTAGACTTGGATCGTAAGAGAATGACCCAAATGTATCTAGTAAAGTCGTCTACCACAACCATGATGTATCTTTTACCACCAAGAGACTCAGTTTTGATTGGACCCATGAGATCTAAATGTAGAAGCTCCAATGGCCTAGACGTGGCTGATGTCTGAGTACTTGGATGCTTAGCTTTCATCTGTTTTCCAAGCTGACATGGTCCACACACCACATTGCTCATTCTACTAAGCTTTGGTATTCCCAAGACTGATTCATGCTTAGATACAATAGAAAGATGCTTGTAACTAGCATGTCTCATTCGTTGATGCCATAGATCTTCATTAGGCAAACGAATGCTATTACATTCAATGTCAGCATCAGGAACCAAACCATAACAGTTGTCTAAAGTGTGAACACCACTAATGAGCTTCTTTCCAGACTCATCCATGACAAGACACTTTCCTTTTGAGAATAGAACCATGAAGTCTTGATCACATATCTGACTTATGCTTAACAGGTTCACCCTTAGACCTTCTACATAAAGAACATTTGCAATGTCTGGCAGTCCAGGTAGAGATATGATTCCTTTCCCTTTAATCTGTGACTTGCTCCCATCACCAAAAGTGACATTGTCACCTTTCTTAGACTCGAAAACCTTAAAGAAAGATCGGTCTCCAGTCATGTGTCTTGAGCAACCACTGTCAAGATACCACAAACATGCGTCCATCACTTTGAATGCAGACTTCATCATGAAACACACTTCGTGCTTAGATGACAAATCAGTGGGAATGGTACTTTCTCTCAACTGCCTTCTATGAGCTAAGCCTTGAACTTTCACTCTTCTTAGACGAACTCCTTTGCACATTTTCATTCTGAGACAGTCTAGTTTCTTCTTAGCCAAGCTGAGATCTTTTCCAATACTCATCATAAGAGAATTCAAATAACTTTTAGACTTGTATTTTCTGAGACACTCAAATAAATAGTGATTAGAAAAACAAGATGTATTTGAAAACAAAGATCTCTTCAAGCCAGTTACAGCCATGACAACAGGGGTCAATGGATCAACACAGCAAAGATTAAACCTAATCAGAGTGTGCCTGCTCTGATACCACTTGATAAGCCACAACTGAATGACCCCTTATGATTAAACCAATTAATTACTTAGCCAAGTTATTAATTAATCAATTTAATATGCAAACGCGTGGTAGCATAAACAAATCACCAATATACTAATTATGCAGCGAAAAATAAATGACACGGTGATTTGTTTACGAATGAGGAAAACTTAACGGCAAAAACCCCACCGGGTGATTTTCAGGTCACCACTCCCGAAACTCTACTATTATCACAACAAGCGGTTACAAGTAAAGGAATCCCAAGTACCTTACCAACCTATAGTTGAACCCTTACCTCAATACCCAATTGGACTTGTTCTGTAGTGACAGTTCCTCCTTTTGATGCACGACTCCCAAGTACGTGACTAACCAATTGTGCGGATCCCAGTACGCGACTTCAATCACCAACTAGAAAGAGTTGTTGACTGCAAAGTTCTTCAGTTCATCTACGATGAAGATCAAGAAGATGCTTGGTCACAAAACCCAAAGGTGCACATACACAGCAACTTCTTCAGAAGAGATGAACTAGGGCAAAATTTTGTCTTCGGTCACAATTTGCTTGAACAGAGTTTGCTCAATGCTTGTGCAACTTGTGAACATTTTGATGGCCCTTAAAACAATCCTTTTATATGTTTAGGGTTAGAAGAAAAGAATGCTCAAAAACATATTCACGGATCCCAAGAAATCAGATCAAAAAATCTGATTTTATAAATCTCGACAGATAGCAAGGTGTCGAGAAGCTATTAAGCAGGTGTCGAGCTTTAATAAATGTGCACTTCTACAGCTTGTTTCTTGGACAGACCTGATGACTTCAACACTTGATCTTGAAACCTTGTTTCTTGAAGTATTAAAAACATCTAGAACTACCCAATTACAAGTTGAGTGCATTTTGTCAAAGGATTAGCCAATTACATAAAAGAATGACATATGTTCTTTAACAAGTGAAACCACATATGTCCTAACACTTTACTTGTAACCGCTTGTTGTGATAATAGTGGAGTTTCGAGAGTGGTGACCTGAAAATCACCCGGTGGGGTTTTTGCCGTTAGGTTTTCCCCGTTCGTAAACAAATCACCCGTGTCATTTAATTTCCGCTGCATATTTAGTTATTTGGTGATTTTTTTGTGCTACCACGCGTTTGCATGTTAAATAACTTAATTGGTAAATTAATCATAAGGAGTCAATACGTTTTTGGCCTATCAGTGTTATTTATATATCCGCTGCTATATACTTGATATGATTGTTTGATTGTGATAACCTAGTTTTGCATAATTTGACTAAGTTAATCACTTGGCTAATTAACTAGATTATTCCTGTTGTTGTTTAAGGGGTCTAAATACAAACATATTCAAAAGGAAATTACCATTAATGAACTTGTATTAAGAATTATAAGATAGCTGGGCATATACAAAATTTCAATTATCAATGATAAAAAATTTAAAAAGTAGCTTATATTGGTGGGTTATGTTAGTGATGAGGAATATTAAGGAGAACTGGTCCATGCAACTAACAAGTATGCACCTGGTGAAGACAATTTATATGTCATCTTTGAAAGGGATGCACTCTCCATAATACTTTTATTAATTGGTGTGAGGCTCTAGATTGCATGATATAGTCTATTATCTGTTGTAAAAGCAGAAGCTTTGACACCAATTTCTTGAGAATAGCGAAAGCGTAAATATCTATTTGTTGTGTGTGTATCCAAATAACAATGGGCTTATGCAAAATAGAAATAGAATGACAAAGGAAACAATCACACAAGGAACACAGATTTACGTGGTTTGGCCTAAGCCTACATCCACGGGTAGTGTCAACGAAAAATTTCACTAACAAAGGAGGAAGATTACAATAGTAGCACTCTCACTGAACCCAAGAGCCAAGTACACCAAAGAGCTCTTCTAAAAGAAAACTCTTCTAGAAGCCCTCGAAGTTGCAGCACTTTTAACACACAGAACAATAGCCGCATAAGTGACCAAGTGGTGCCAAATAACAATTCCAAGTTTAACTTGGATTTCCTAATACGACTGGGTATTAGTTTGAGAGTAATCCAATAACAAGAGTCCTAATAGGACTTGGTCACTTATTAGTAGACCAAAGGCAAGCCACACGTAACAAATCTCCATCTTGGCTTGAATTTGGTCAAGCACCACAAATGAAACTCCTCCACCAAAACCACCAAAGCCCATAAGGGCTATCACAAACTGCAAACACCAATCAAATCCAAGCAATGCTTGAACTTGTGCAAAGGAACTGGCTTGGTCATCATATCTACTAGATTATCTGCTGTAGCAACCTTTCTGACTGCAATTATGCCCTCAAATACAGTCTCACGAATGAAGTTATATTTGACAACAATGTGTTTAGATCTCTCATGATACATCAGATTTTAAGTCAAATGTATGGCACTTTGATTATCACAAAATACAACAGAATCATCTTGTTGTAAACCCAGATCACCAACCAAACCCTTCAACCAAATAGCTTCCTTCACTGCCTCTCTTGCTGCCATATACTCTACCTTTGTAGTAGACAAAGTAACTGTTGGTTGTAAGGTTGCTTTCCAACTGATGACACTACCAAATAATGCGAAAACATAACCTATTAGAGATTTCCTCTTATCCAAATCACCAGCAAAATCAGAATCAACAAATCCAACAACACTGCTACTATCAGTAGAAGCCCTATCATATACCAAACCAATGTTCATAGTACCTCTCAAATATCGAAGAATCCATTTCACAACTTGCCAATGTTCTTTACCAGGATTAGCCATATATCTACTAACCACACTAACAGCTTGTGAAATATTTGGACGAGTGCATACCATAGCATACATTATGCTACTCACAGCACTAGAATAAGGAACATGAGACATGTACTCCTTTTCCTCCTTAGACTTTGGTGACAAAGCCGCTAAAAGCTTAAAATGTGCTGCTAATGGAGTACTCACTGGCTTAGACTGCTGCAGATCGAAACATTCAAGTACTTTCTCAATATAATTCTTTTGTGACAAAAATAACTTGCCAGCTTGTTAATCTCTGTGAATCTCCATTCCCAAAATCTTCTTAGCTGACAAAAGAACCATCTGAGAGCTTCCTATAATACACACAACTATCATAGTCACTTCTTGAGTAACCATGCCCAATCATGAAAGTATCAAACCGCTTATACCACTGCTTTGGAGATTGCTTCAAACCATATAATGATTTTTTCAACAAACAAATATGGTCTTCTTTTCCTTGGATCACAAAACTCTCTAGTTGATGCATATATATTTGTTCTTCAAGCTCCCCATGCAAAAAAGTTGTCTTGACATCAAGTTGTTCTAATTCCAAGTCATACAATGCAACCATAGCAAGCATCACACGAATAGAGCTAGGTCTCACAATAAGGGAGAACGCATCATTGAAGTCTATCTCTTTGACTTTAGCCCTTTGCAACCAATCGTGCCTTGAACCTCGGTGCTTCAACCCCTGTAGTTCCTTCCTTTTTCTTGAAGACCCACTTGTAAGCAACAATCTTATGGACTTTAGGTGGTTTCACTAGCTTCCAAGTCTGATTCTTATGAAGAGACTCAATCTCCTCACTTATAGCAATACTCCACTAAGCCGAATTCTCACTAGAGACAGCTTCACAATAATTGGAAGGTTCGTGATACTTAATAATCTCAGCCACAAACAAAGCATAAGCAGCCAAATCTACCTCAGCAAACCTCTGAGGTGGTCTAATCTGTCTTCTCTCTCTACCAATGGCTATACTATACTACTATTACTGCTGTGATGCATCCACTTCATTAGTAGAATCATGCACCTCATCTTAAATAGGCTGAACTGAAGTGCTATCATGCACTTTATCCAAAGCTTTAATCTCAAGCTCCACCTGCTTACTGACACCATGATCTTTTATTGCCACATTACTCTCTTTTGTCTGGTCAAGGATAGAAGACTCATCAAATTTCACATCTCTATTGACAATTAACCCAGGGGATTTTGAATCTCTACACCACAATCTATAGCCATTTGTCCCTGATGCATAGCCTGGGAATATGCACTTCTTTGCCCTTGGGTCAAGTTTGTCATCATTCACATGAGTATAACCGAGGCAACCAAATACTCTCAAATTAGAGTAATCAGCAAGAGTATCGAACCATACCTCAAAATGAGTCTTACATCCAGTGGCAGTTGATGGAGACCTATTAACTAAATAGCAAGCCATATTAATTGCCTCAGCCCAAAAGTCCTTAGACAAACCAGAATTTGAGAGCATACAACGAGCCCTCTCCAAAAGAGTTCTGTTCATACGTTCTGCAACCCCATTCTACTATGGTGTTCCTCTAACAGTGTGGTGTATCACTATGCCTTCATTCTTGCAAAACTCATTAAATTCACCTAAGCAATATTCCAAACCATTATCTGTTCTAAAACGCTTAATCTTTTTACCAGTATACTTCTTAATAAGCATCTTCCATTGCTTGAAGGTGACAAAATCAACACTCTTATTTTTCAGAAAATACACCCAAACCTTCCTCTAATAGTCATCAATGAAAGTCAACAAATATCGATAACCACCCTTGGAACAGATAGGAGAAGGACCCTAAAGATCGGAATGGATATAATCCACTGTGCCCTTAGTCCTGTGATTAGCTATACTGAACTTGACCCTACATTGCTTTCCAAGGACACAACGTTCATAAAAGTCCAACTTTCCAATTTTCTGACCATTCAACAAGCCTCGTTTGCTTAATATTGACATGCCTGCCTCACTCATATGGCCCAATCTCATATGCCATAAATAAGTATTATCTGAGTCTGAATCTGAGAATAAAGATATTGCTGCAAGGGTTCGGCTCCCCTCCCGTTTAGCAACCTCCAGTTATCTCCCAATTTAAATAGGATGATTGACACATGGCATATAAGCAATCCAACTGTTATAAACAAAAACCACTCAAACGCAAATTTTCTCACTCTCTCCGTTTGTCTCATTCTCTCTCTCATTAATTCTTCTCTCCAGCTCCTCCCATTCCCAACTCAGAAAATCAAGTCTTCCTTATTTTTCTATAAGAACAATAACAAGTTTTGCACCATAATCATGATATTTGTTGGTGTGATTTCATTTTCTTCTTCCTCATCCTTTTTCTCTCATTCTCTCTTCACTCTTTCCTTCTTTTTTCCTTAGAACTGTTTCCATCTTGTCCATTTCACTCTATTCCTGCAAATTTTCAAATACCCACTTGCTTAATTGTTGAACATTAACCCCAACCACTATTTTTTTCCAACTCCTTAATTTGTTTGGTGACCAAAAATGACGGGAAAGGAAAAGAAAACAAATGATTGTGTAAATAACCGTATTCCTCAATTAGGACCAAAGTTTAAATTTTATAGAAAAAAACTATAAGTTGTCATGGGAATTTTAGCCCCGTCCCCTTCAAACCATAATCCAAACATGGATTCCTACTAGCATAATCAAATGATTTTCATTCCTTTCAATCGATTTGGTTGAGTATCTGATACCTTAAATATTGGGCCATTAAGGTGAAGTTCTGAGAGCATAGTGATCTTGATTAGGCTTTTGCAGGCAAAGTGTTGACAGAGGCAAAGAAAAGGAGAAACAAAAAAGTGATGGAGAGAGAAAAAAATTAAGAAGGGAAATTTATGTAGGGGTAGAAGAGAGAAAAAGGAAGACTTGATTTTCAGAGTTGGGAGTAGGGATGGTGAACTGGGATGTGTAGAAGCGTAGAAAAGAAGAAATGATGAGAAAGAAAGAATTAGACAAACGGAGAAAGTGAGAAATTTTGGTTTGAGTGTTTTTTTTTTTTTTTTTTTTGGTTTATAACCGTTGGATTGCCTATATGCCATGTGTCAGTCATCCTATTTAAAATGGGAGATAATTGGAGGCTGCTAAACAGGAGGGGAGCCGAACCCTTGCTGCAAAACCTACAATTGTGCTTCCTTGTAGCATATAGAGACCATTCACCATTTTTCCTTTAAGGAAAACCAGAGCACCCTTACTAATTGTCCAAACTCCACCTCCACCGGTGTATTTATACCCTTAAGAATCGAATATACCCAAAGACAAAAGATTTTTCTTTTGATCTGGCACATGACAGACATCAAACAAAGTCCTACCAACACCGTCGTACATCTTAATTCTCACAGTTCCTATCCCCACAACCTTACAAGTTACATTGTTTCCCATCAGAACTTCACCACCACTAATTGACTGATAGGTAGTAAACCAATCTCTTTTGGGAATCATATTATAGGAGCAAGCTGAATTAAGAACCCAAGCGTCACCAGAGCGACCAGTAGATACTGTTAGAACTAAATCTTCACCTTCATAATTAACTTCTACAACACTAGCTGTATCATTAGTATTAGAAGCCTTCTCCTTTTTCTCTTTGAGTAACTTGCACTCATTTTTCTAGTGTCCGTCCTTTTTACAGTAGTGACACTTTCCCTTTCTAGATCTAGACTTTGACCTATATTTTCCTCTATTGCTACTAGACCCTTTGTCATCAGGTCTACCTTTAACAACAAAACCGTTAGCGTGATTATCACCCCAATTTTCAGAAACCTTATTCTTTAACTCCTTAGAGTTCAATGCATCTTTGACATCATCAGTTGAGATAGAATCTCTCCCAGAACCATATAACATGGTATCGACAAAGTGATCAAAAGAAGTAGGTAATGAGCATAATAAAATCAAGGCTTGATCTTCATCTTCTACTTTGCACTCAATATTTTTCAAATCAATAACAATTCTATTAAATTCATTAAGATGGTCAGAAATAGGTACACCTTCTTTCATTCGAATTATGTATAACCATTACTTCATATACAAGCGATTTGTAAGAGACTTGGTCATGTATCGACTTTCCAACTTGAGCCACAATCCCACAGCTATATCTTCATCTACAATTTCTCTTAGAACCTCATTTGCAAGAGACAATTGAATTGCACTATGTGCCCGTTCCAAGAGATCTTCTTTTTCCTCATCTGATAACATTACTGGCAAAGCATCTTTGCCCTTCAGTGCTTTCCACAATCCTTGCTGCACTAGCAAAGCATGCATCTTCACACACCATAAACTGAAATCATTCTTCCCGTTGAATTTGTCAATCTCAAATTTTGCTACCGATAAAACCTCCATACCAAAAAACTCAAGTGAACCAATAACACAACAAAATAGATCTGATGAACAATCTCAACCCAAAACAAAGAATCCAAGGCTCTGATACCAGTTTGTTGTAAAAGCAGAAGCTTTGACACCAATTTCTTGAGAATAGTGGAAACGTAAATGTTAGGTTCTAAGGATTTAGGATCTAAATGTTTTAGAACTTCAATGTGTAATGTTGGCAAACCATGATCAAAACTTAGAGTCTAGATTTAAGCTGCTCAAAGTATGTTTATTGTAAATTTGGAATCGAGTAATTGCAAAAAACTACTGTTCACTTTCTGCAAAGCTCGATCGATAGAAAATTAGACTCGATAGATCGAACCTCGTGCAGATTGTTTTTTTTGTAGAATTTCCAACTTAGCCCAAGCCCATATGACGTGCAGGGTTTTATATTTTGCTTTAAATATAAAAAGAAAAACCCTAGCCAAGTTCTAGAAGTTGTTGATATGCTGTGTGTATGAATCTCTTGTGAGATCTAGAGCTATTTGCCTTCATACATACTTAGGGAAGATTGATGTCCAGAGCTTGGTGATCGCTTCAGTTTATGCATAAAGAGCTTAAAGAAAACACAAGTGGGAGTACTTGTGGTTACTGTGAATCCAAGAAAAAAGTAGTCTGTCGACTCAGAGCTGTCACGTGGTCGTGGTAGTAAGTTTTCTACTCGAGGTAGCAATAGGATGTTAGTGGTCTAAGTCGCTATTGTAAAACTTCAATTCTTTCATAGTGGATCTATTTTACCTTGATGATAGCTAGGTTAAATCCTCCCAAGTTTTTTACCAGTTTTTTTTTCCTGGGTTATCATATCGTTATGTTCTTTATTTTCCGCATTGTTGACATGATATGGTATGCTTGTGTTAACCTAGTTTTGAATAATTTACCTAAGTAATCACTTGGCTAAACATGTAAATTAACTTGTGTTTTAAGGGGTCTAAAAACGTACAGTAAATATCTATTTGTTGTGTGTGTATCCAAATAACAGTGGGTTTATGTAAAATAGAAATGTAAAGAAAAAAGAAACAATCACACAAGGAACATAAAGAATTACGTCGTTCGGCCTAAGCCTACATCCACAAGTGGTGTCAAGGAAAAATTTTACTAACAAAGGAGGAAGATTACATTAGTAGCACTCTCACTGAACCCAAGAACCAAGTACACCAAAGAGCAATCTCACACAAAGAATAAAGAAAACTCTTCTAGAAGCCCTCAAAGTTGTGGCACTTTTAACACACAGAACAACAGCCGCATAAGTGACCAAGTGGTGCCAAATAACAATTCCAAGTTTAACTTGGATTTCCTAATACGGCTGGGTATTAGTTTGAGAGTAATCCAATAACAAGAGTCCTAATAGGACTTGGTCACTTATTAGTAAACCAAAGGCAAGCCACACATAACATTATCACTAATGTGTTTAGATATGAAATATCAATAAGGAAATATTTGACGAAACTTATTAGTGCAAACTTATAAGTTAGCACCAAATGAAGCTATTTGGGGCCAAGCGAAACCAACTCCTACAAGTTATGACCATATCTAAGGATAATCTTCTTTTTTTTTTTTTTTAAGAGTCAAAACAAAGTATTATTATTATGATGGGGGAAAATCAGAAATAACAACATGACTAATGTCTGTTGGAACATGCTCCATCTAGACTAATAAAGGAAAAGAAACAATTGCTCTCTTAGCTAAAGCATGGGCTGCACAATTACCCTGCCGCCTAGTATGAGAGAAAGAAAAGGTTCTAAGCAAACCTACAATAGACATTGTGTCTTTGATAATCTCCCTAATGGCTGAATGAGCCCCATCCGCTGCCTTCAAAGCCCTCCAGACCACCTTAGAATCGCCTTCAAATTCAGGAACCGATAAGCCCAATTCCACAACAAATTTTGTTACTCTTCTTGCAGCTAATGCTTCCAGGACCTTTACTGAACCTGGGTAAGGTATTTTTTTAGCTAAGGTAGCAATCACTTCCCCCTTACCATCTCTAACTATAACCCCTATCCCTGCTTCCTCTGACTCGGCGAACATGGCACCATCATAATTTGCTTTATACATTCCGTCCCCTGGAGGTATCCATTTTATATTTTCCTTTGGTTGCTGCACATTAGTCTCTTGGATCTTTGATTGAAAATCCGAGAGGTATATGCTAGCTGTTTCAAAAAACTTATCTCTCGGCACCCCTTTCTCATTCAGCCTCAGCTTGTTTTTATGGTTCCAAATAAACCAAGCCACCACCCCAAATAGCTCCAGTCCCTTTGCCCTCTGTCCGACCAGGTTTATTAACTCTTGCATGTCCTAAAGATGAGAAAACTCTGTTCAGACCCAGCTAAAACAAGGGTTCCAAATTTCTTTGAGTGTCTCGCAACTCCACAGTGCATGGAACGTTGTTTCCTAATCCAGAAGGCAGGCACTACACCTTGCATCCTCAAGAATTTTTCTTTTCTTCAAATTATCCTTTGTTGGCAGTGCATTGGGGCAGACTCTCCAAAGAAAAAACTTGATTTTGTTAGGGACGTGGAGCTTCCAAAGACGTTTCCAGAAAGCTAATCTGTACGATAAGTCCAAGCTTGATGCAGCGTTGGAATTTGCTTCCTTACATAAAATTTGATACCCCGCCTTAACCGAATACTCCCCATCGTGACTGTCTGGCCAAATAAGGCGATCATTATGGTCAGTCCAACACAGTGGAATTGCTTTCATTCTATTAACCTCAAAACTCAAAAAATGCTGGTTGAGCAGATTTATATTCCAAGACCGAGTATTTGGATTTATGAGAGCAGCAACCTGAGCTCCTTCTAATGTCGCTACCTGTGGAGAAACAATCCTAGCAAACCCCTTCCCTGGCAGCCAATTGTCTCCATATATATCTATACTCTTCCCATCTCCTATTCTCCATCTCATACCCATCAAAATCACCTTTCTTGACTTAAGAATACTCTGCCAAGCATAAGAACCAGTGGCTGCTAAGGCTTCAAAAATGGACCCTTTGGGAAAATACTTTGCTTTAAAAACCTGATAAAAAAGAGAGGATTGGTCCTTCAATAGTCTCCACACTTGTTTTGCCAACATTGCATCATTGAATTTTTCCAAGTCTTTGAAGCCTAACCCTCCTTCTGATTTAGGCTGGCAAAGAACCTCCCATTTTTTCCAATGTATTTTCCGCAACTTACCCTTTTGTCCCCAAAAGAATTTCCAGATTAATGCCTCAATTTCATGACAAATACCCACCGGTAATTTGAAGCAACCCATTGCGAATGTAGGAATCGCTCGCACCACCGCTTTGAGTAAAATCTCTCTAACCGCTTGGGACAATAGCTTCTCCTTCCACCATTGAAGTTTGCTTCACACCCTTTCTTTGATGAAATTTAGACTTGCTTTCCTATTCCTTCCCACCATCGCCAGCAAGCCAAGACACTTCTCATACTCTTTCACCTTCGGTACCCGTAAAAAATCTGAAATTTGGGCCTTTGTGTCTTCATTCACTGATTTGCTAAAAAAGATGGTTGTCTTCTTCCGGTTTAGCTTTTGACTTGAAGCTTCTTCATACAATGACAAAATATCTTGGATTGCTTGTAAATCTGCCAAAGAAGCTCTACAAAATAATAAGCTATCATCTGTAAAAAATAAATGTGAGATTTTTAGTCCGCTTTTACATAAAGAGAATCCCCTTATTCTGTCATTGGTGTAGCAACATCCTATTCAATCCTTCTGAACACAACAAAAAAATGTATGGAGACAAAGGATCTCCTTGCCTTAAACCCCTTGATGGCCTAATATCTCCTTTAGGCTCTCCATTCACCAGAATCGAATAGGACACTGTGCTAATACACTCTAGAATAAGAAACACCCACCTTTCATAAAAACCCAATTTCTCCATAATCTTTCTTAAATAACTCCACTCCACCCAATCATACGCCTTACTCATATCTAACTTCAATGCCATAAAACCCATTTTTTTTGGATTTTTGGATTTCCATATAGTGTAGGGTCTCAAAGGCAACCAAAATATTATTAGAGATTGCTTTACTAGATTGAAAGGCACTTTGAGATTCCGAAATAATGCTAGGTAAAATCATCTTAAGTCTATTTGCTAGAACTTTAGAAATAAGCTTATACAAAATATTACAAAGTGCAATTGTGCAATATTCAGAAACTCTTACCGGGCTTTTAACCTTTGGGATGAGAGTGATAAAAGTTTGATTTATTGAAGGTGGGATTGAACCTGTATTGAGGCATATGAGAACTGCATCAACCACTTCATCACCAATAACAGACCAAAATTGTTGGAAAAACAATGGAGGCATCCCATCAGATCCTAGAGATTTCAAGGGGTCCATCTTGTTTGTTTTTAGACCCTTAAACAACAACAGGATTGACCTTGTTAATTAGCCAAGTGATTAACTTAGTCAAATTATGCAAATCTAGGTTATCACAATCAAGCAATCATATCAAGTATATAGCAGCAGAAATATAAATAACACAAAGAATGATGACCCAGGAAACCACACCGGTAAAAACCTGGGGAGGATTTAACCTAGCTATTCTCAAGGTAAACCTGAATCCACTATAGAAAGAATTGAAGTTTTACAATAAGACTTAGACCACTAATATCTTATTGCTACCCACAAGTAGAAACTTACTGACACGACCACGTGCAAGCTCCGAGACCACGAACTTCTTCTTTCTTGGATTCTCCAGCAAGTACAAGCACTCCCGCTTGCATATCTTTAAGCTCTTATGGCAGCAACTGAATGATCATCAAGTTCTTGAACGAATCTCCTTCTTGATAATCCTAAGCTTGTGTGAAGGAAAGCTCCTCACAGATCTCACAAGGGATTCACACAAACAGCAATCTGAGCAACCTAAAAACGTGGCTAAGATTTGCCTTATATACCAAGGGCAAAAACAAAAAACCCTAAACGTTTTAGGAGTTAAGGCTGAGTTAGAAATTCTGTAGAAAAACGCATCTGCCCGATTTTCGATTGATCGAGCCTAAGCTTTGATCAATCGAGCCAGGCCGAGATGCACATTAAATTCTGCATCAGCTCGATTCCAACTTTACATAAACAACACAACTTTGAGCACGTCTAAACAAGACTAAACAACCTGTTTTGATCATGGTTTGCTAACAATACATAATAGAGTTCTAAATACATTAAATCCTAAGTCTTTAGAACCTAACAAACTCCCCCTTTGGCAATCCGTGACAAAACACAAAAAGCTCAAAGTGTACAAAATAAAGCCCTTTACATAACAAATCCAATCCTAACTACTATCCATCAGTTGCAAGTGTAGACAGCAGCTCAATTGAATCAACCTGTATTTCCTAAAATACTCAACAAACACATAAACACATGTGTGGAAAATACAAGTAAAATAAATAAATTCTTGAGTTCACCAAAACACAAAATAAAGACATATATCAATGAATATAAATCAATAAGTAGTGAAACAAGAATAATAAAAAAAAAGGTATCTCCCCTAACATGAATAGCCCAACAAAAATACATCAAGAGCCAAAAAGAATGTAAATACAAAGTGCAGCTCCTAGATACAATCTAATCACCACAGGCTCTAACCAACCAAAAAAAAGCTCCCCCTATTAACAAAAACTCTACAAGCTATACAAAAGCTACTCAAAATGCTACTCCCCCTTTTTGTGACGGAATGCCAAAGGGCAATCAGAATCCATCATCAAAAGGAGGTGGCGTAGGAGATCATCTAAAGTGCGCCAACTCTGCAGGCATAGCACGAACCTCATCAAGCAAGTCCACCAAAACCTGTCCTTGAACTGCCTGAACGGTCAAGACATGATCCAACGTACGTCGAATGTCGAACTCATCAAAAGTAGTCAATGGAGGAACATCAGCAGCAACACCAAACGTCTCAGCCTGTGCATCACCTGTAGAAGAGGGAGGAGGAGGTACAGCACCAGAAGACTAAATACGAGGAGGTCTCAAATGAGCAGCCCTCTACCTAAGGAAGGTGGCACCTATGGGACTAGTAATATGTACGGGCTCAGACGTGGAGAAACCATCTAATCCTAAAAACAACAAAATCCTATGAATGAAAATAGGATAAACAAGAGCACGACCTACAGCGCTACTCCTATGAATCTCGTTCAAAGAATGAGGAAACAGATGAGGAAAAGAAATAGAAGCACCAGAGACAAGGGCATACAAAAACACACATCTCTCAATAGGGATAGTGTGAAGATGAGAAATAGGCCACAAAGAATGACACGTTATCCTAAGAAAAAGATAGGAAGTCTCAGAAAGCTCAGCGGACGTGATCCGAGGATTAGAACCCCACTGGATAGAAGACCCAGTGATGTATGACATGACATCATCTAAGGGTGAAGACTCTTCATAAGGATAGACGGGCTGCCTGACGACCGGAACCCCAAGAGCCTCAGCCACTACCCTAGGGGTAATGGTGAACTCAACACCTCGTATCCAACTCCTAACAAGGGTGTTGGAATCATAGATGTGGCAAGAGATGTTCGAGTAGAACTCTCTAATCAGGGCAGTCAGGGGTGGATGATCTATCTCCAACAAGGACAGTCAACCCCTACTCTCAAAATTTGCCCTAATGGCAGGATCTACCTCATCTAAAAAAACAAAACGCTCAGCTCAAATTTTCCTCTTACTATTCAACTTATCATACGCCTCTGCTTTTGGAATCCTTAAACAGCTCACTCCCAAAGGGAGACTCAAAAGAAGAGGAGAGAGTCCTATGAGCTCTAGTCTTCCTAGGCATGGTGCTAAGGAAAGGACAAAGACACAAAGCAGAACCAAAAAGAACAAAAAGGAAAAACCAAGAGCAGATTGCAAGTTAGCACAAAACAAATATAGAACAAAAATCTATATGATGCATGAACAGATTAAATGACATGATGCATGCTCTAATGCACTGAAACTAAGTTCAGTTTAAGTTCAAATTCATAAAATTTGGCTTGGTCAAAGAGTTTCTATCAAAAATCCCAAATTTTGAAAAACCACTTGTTTGTTTGTAAAACAAATTGACCAATTGATCATCACACAACACAACATACAGTTTAGGATGATCAATTACATCAATTCAACAAGCCAATTTCATTAATTTCACCCAATTTGGATTAATTTCGAGCCCTAGAATTTCAATTCAACACAAAACCCCAAATTGATCAAATTAGGCATCATAGATCAAGTTTAAAACATCTCCCATCAAAAACCCAATGATCAATTTCACAAAAAATAGCTTGAATCATCAAAAATTCCAATATGCATAGGTTTGAAATTTTCAAAGAAAAATGCATGATAAATGCATGAAAATTGAAAATAAACTTAAAAGGAGGGTATAATGGACTTACCGGCTATAGAGGAGAAAAAACTTGCAAAAATTTGATGAGTGAGCTTGTTTGAGTCGGAGAGAGAGAGAAAAGTTGAAAACTTTTTGAAAAAGTGTTTTGAACGAGTCAAAAACTGATTTTTAAAAAACCTGATTCACGATATTCGATTGATTGAAAATCAGTTTTGATCGATCGAAACAGACAAACTCATAAAGAATTTTAAAACAAATTCGATTGATCGAAAAATAGATTGGATCAATCGAAACAAACAGAGGCTCACTTAATTTTGGGGAGAAAAAAAAAACACAATTTTGAAAAACAAAAACACATTTTGGGCAAAAACTCCTCAAAGCATTGAAATAGATGAACAAAATGCATGGGTATGATATGAAATGCTTTTCAAAAGCACAAGTTTTTAAACCCAGTTTCCCAAAATTAAGATTTTCACATATTTTCCTTTTGAATTCTCAAGCATCAAATATGTTTTGCATACAAGACTCAGGGTATTTTCAAACTTGGTTGGTCAAACCAAAAACACACACAATAACATGTACAATGTTTAGCATAGAGTAACTTGTGTAGTGTGTGCAACTAGCAAAAGCTTGAGATACATGTGAGGTGATATGTGAATAGAAATCAAACACAAAATCTACAAAATTCATCACATAGAATTTAAAAGAGACTATCACCTAAAGAGTTACATCATATAACTCCCACATCTTCTAGATCATAAGCTTACAATCATGTAAGTTTCTTGAATTTGCCTCCTATTGTACACACCAATTTTAGTTGTTCAGAAACTTAATAAAATAGCCGGGATAATGTACACACCAATTTTAATTATTTGATTTAGCTTTAAGCCCAATAATGTACACACCAATTTTAAGCATTTAAACCGAGGCTACACCTTATGTTCTTTTTGTGCATGTGCTACACTTTCTCGAGCACTGAATCTTACGATATGCACTAAGGTGTTCATGATTGGCTAGTGAACAGTGGTGAGATGGTTATTTATGCCTTTCTCAAAAGGTTCAAGTCTAACAGTCAAAGACATGTGACTTCAAGATCAAGACAAAGTGATCAAAAACCATAAACATCTTTCCCACACAACATGCACTACAAAGCTCAGACTAATAAAGTGCAATAAATAAGCTCATCAAAGCTAAACAAGGTACAAAATACATGTAATGTGAAGATAAATTGACCAACCTTGTTTTCAAAACCCAAGAGAGTAAATACAAAACACAATTTGCTTCCTCTTCCCTTTTTTTTTTTTTTTTTTTTTTTTTTTTTAAAAAAACAGTCCTAGAATGAAATGCATGAATGTTTTGCAATGCAAATCCTAGAAACAAAAAAAAAAAAAAAAAAAAATAGAAACCAAAGACCAATGGTCATAAAGAGTAGAGCAAAGAAGCACAAGGACCATGTCAGAAAGACTCAATTAGATCGAGCCTTTTGCATCCAAAACCTTTTAGATGCACTACGAGCATTGGAGTTCTTATTCACATTAGAGTGATTTCCAACTCCAGGATTGGAATAAAGGTTTAGAACCTTTATCAATTCACCAATAAGTGTCATAGGATCTTATGCTTGAGACACATGCACTTTCGGCTTATTTGCTCGCTTAGCTGCTTGCAGCTTGTAACAGTTTGGACGAATGTGTCCAGACTTTCCACAAAAATGACAAACCGAAACAGGCTTACCATGCATCTTGTTCTTAGAAAGGGTAGACTCCTTAGATTTAGACTCTTTCAGATCAACCCTAATCTTCCTAGAAGGTGTGACCTCTACAGGTTTAACAGTCTCACTCACAACCTCACTCACAGAGTGTTCAGAGGAAGAAGAAGGAACAAAATTTATGGAATTGGGTGTAGACACAGAGATGCTTTCAACAAAACCTAATCTAGATTTGTCAGAATGAGCCTTTTGAACACTCAGCATTTGATCAAGTTTAGAACTAGCAGATCTAGCAACAGATGAATCGTGTTCCAAAGATTTAACTTTATCAAGCAGGAGCATATTCTTAGTTTTCACATTGTTCAAAAGTTCATTAGCATCAAACAAGTTAACAAGCAAATTTTTCTTTTCAAGCTCAAGAGATGCAATTTTCTTTAAGCCTAATTCAACATTCATGGCATCCTTTGCAGCAACTTTGCAAAATTTATTGTAGGCTTCTTAAAGATTTGCATCCTTAAAGAGTTCGCCATCAGAAAGGTTCTCTTCAACAGATACACTTTCATTGACTACAGCAGTAGCAGTGAAAGCAATAAAGTTTCCCTCCTCGTCACATCTGGACTCATCATCAGAAACTTCATTATTACTAAGGGTTACAGCCATAGCCTTCCCCTTAGACGTCAAGTATGTGGGACATTTAGATTTCATGTGACCATACCCTTGACATCCAAAACATTGAGAGCACAAAGAATTGTTTGAAGATTGACTAACTTTTTCTCTAGGGTTTTCATTGTTGTTAACCTTTGTGGGATCATTCTTCCTAAAGTTTCTAGGTTCAGCAATGTTTGTACCTCTTGCCCTTTAGTTACTATTCCTAAGAAAGTTTCTAAAGTTCTTGGCAAGGTAAGCAATCTCTGTAGTGAAGAGCTCATCATCAAATCCACCAATGTCAACATCATCAACTTACTTAAGAGCCATTGACTTGGATTTGCTAGTTTTGGGTAGGTCCAACTCATAGGACTAAAGAGATTGTACAAGTTCATCAACAGGGATGGAGTCCACATCCTTGCTCTCAGTGATGGCAGTCACTTTGGGTCTAAAGTCCTCAGTCAAAGATCTAAGAATCTTCCTAACAATTTTAGGTTGATCATAGATTTCACCCAGATTATATGTAGAATTAACAATGTCATTTAGTTTAGCATAGAATTCATCAAAAGATTCATCATCAGACATTCTAATGCTTTTAAATCTAGATGTTAATTGCTGCAACTTATTAATTTTAACTGCCTTGTGCCTTCATGCACAGTCTGGAGGATTTTCCAAGCAGTGTGAGCAACCTCAACATTAGAGATTCTCTTAAATTCCTCCATAGGAACAGCGTTAAAGATGACATTCATAGCTTTGCTATTGAACCCAGCTGTTTCTTTTTGAGAAGTTTGCCACTCACTCACAGGAGTAGTGGGCTTCTCCCATCCGTATTCAACGGAGTTCCAGACTCTCTCATCAATTGATTTTAGAAATGCTTTCATCCTTACTTTCCAATAAGCATAATTATTCCCATCAAAGTGAGGAGGAATAACCAGAAAGTATCCGTGTTCCATGACAACAGGGGTCAAGGATCAGCTCAGAAATCAAAAGATCTACAACAAGAGAGCTACCCGCTCTGATACCACTTATTTGTTTTTAGACCTCTTAAACAACAACAGGATTAACCTAGTTAATTAGCCAAGTAATTAACTTAGTCAAATTATGCAAATCTAGGTTATCACAATCAAACAATCATATCAAGTATATAGCAGCGGAAATGTAAATAACACAAAGATATGATGACCTAGGAAACCACACCGGTAAAAACGTAGGGAGGATTTAACCTAGCTATCCTCAAGGTAAACCTGAATCTACTATAGAAAGAATTGAAGTTTTATAATAAGACTTAGACCACTAACATCTTATTGCTACCCACCAGTAGAAACTTACTGACACAACCACGTGCAAGCTCCGAGACCATGGACTCCTTCTTTCTTGGATTCTCCAGCAAGTACAAGCACTCCCGCTTGCGTATCTTTAAGCTCTTATGGCAG
This sequence comes from Quercus ilex subsp. ballota, assembly GCA_032727855.1. Classification (NCBI taxonomy): domain Eukaryota; kingdom Viridiplantae; phylum Streptophyta; class Magnoliopsida; order Fagales; family Fagaceae; genus Quercus; species Quercus ilex. The sequence goes on along the minus strand of CM064914.1, from coordinate 13,895,234 downwards.
CAACTAAATGATCATCAAGTTCTTGAACGAATCTCCTTCTTGATAATCCTAAGCTTGCGTGAAGGAAAGCTCCTCACAGATCTCACAAAAGATTCACACAAACAGCAATCTGAGCAACCTAAAAATGTGGCTAGGGTTTGCCTTATATACCTAGAGCAAAGACATAAAACCCCAAACGTTTTAGGAGTTAGGGCTGAGTTTGAAATTCTGCAGAAAAACGCATCTACCCGATTTTCGATTGATCGAGCCTAAGTTTCGATCAATCGAGTTAGGCTGAGATGCACATTAAATTCTGCATCAACTCAATTCCAACTTTACATAAACAACACAACTTTGAGCACATCTAAACAAGACTAAACAACTTGTTTTGATCATGGTTTGCCAACAATACATATTAGAGTTCTAAATACATTAAATCCTAAGTCTTTAGAACCTAACACATCTGATTTAAGGCAATGTCAATCTCGGCTCTCCCAAAAGGAGCAACAAGCTCAAGGTTGATCTCCTCCGTTACCACCCTTGGTGTTGCTTCTAAAGCTTCCTCAATCTGGTTTGGTGAGGATGAAGCGAATAAATTTTGATAAAAATCCACCAAAACATTTGCAATGCCATTCTCATCCATGCACCTCTCCCCCAAATGGTTCTCCAGTTCCTCAATTTTATTTCGGCGATACCTGTGAGTAGCTCTACTATGGAAATACATGGTATTTTTATCTCCTTTATGCAGCCACAATTCTCTAGATCTTTGTTTCCACATTTTCTCTTCTTTTGATAACAAATCATTTATCTCTCTTTTCAACCTTGTCACCCAGTTTATAGATCTTGCCCTTGTCACCTCCTCTTCTGCCTTTCTTAGCAACTCCTTTTTTTCCTTCAATAGTCTAGTAATATTCCCAATTGTAACCCGACTCCACCACTTGAGTTGTGCTTGGCAATGACTTATCTTCCCCTCCACCCCAGTCATAGCTTAACTGGGTGCATTGAAAAGCCAAGCAGTTTCTATCGTATCTCTGCAACCCTCTTCCTCCAAACACATATGCTCAAAACGCCACGGCTTTTGTTGAATTTTAGGGATACCCTTGAGACAAATAAGAATAGGTTTATGATCAGATGAACCACACTCCAAATGAATTACCTTAGTTGCAGGAAATCTATCTAGCCATTCCATTGTAGCAATCGCTCTATCCAACCTCTCCCAAATTGTAAAGCCATCCAGATGTGCATTGCACCATGTAAATTTTCCTCCCGTAAAACCAAGGTCTCGGAATCCACATTCATCCAAAACATCTCTAAACTCTTCCATTTGTCTAGCTGGTCTTTGCCTCCCTCCAAGTTTCTCATGACTCCATGCAATCTCATTAAAATCACCTACACAAAGCCATGGGATTGAATTTCTGCCCTTTAGTCTCCTTAGACAAGCCCACGATAAATAGTGATTACTAGTCTCAGATTCTCCATAGAACCCCGTGAACCTCCATTCATCCTCCTTACCCTTATTCAAAACACCATCAATGTGATTTGGGGAGAAGGTACCTAAGGAAAAATCGACTTCCTTTCTCCAAAAAATTACTATCCCCCCTCCTCTCGTATCTCTACACACTTCAATCATACCACCAAAGTTTAGTCTGACTCGAATATCTTCTAGCCTAGCTTTATCCAGCCATGTTTCAGCTAAGAACACAACTGAGGGATCTTGTGCCCAGATAATATCCTCATTGGTTCCCAAGCCCTCGACAGTTCCAACATAAGAGATTCATTGCTCCTGGCAGGGCTGGCCAGCAACCTCTACCATTGAAAATTGTTTTTGATTGACATGATCAACCAATCTCCTCTTGTTTGGTACGTCACAACCATCAATCTCCATGAAAGAGCGTTTAGAAGTACCAGCTGCATCTGCCTTCACCTGAACATCACCTTTCTGAGCAAAACGAGCTACCCGTGTCCAAGTTCTAGTTTTTGATTGTCCTTCCTCTCCCACACGGCTAGAAGCCCTTCCCAGAGTAACGAGTTTGTTTGTTTTTCTAGGTTCATCAGTTAAGGAACTTAAAGAAGCCACGTGACCAGCATCTGCCTCCAAACCCTTTTCTAAAATTTCTGGTATCTTATTTGGTGAAACAGCGTTAGGGCTATCCACGTGAGCCTCCTTGTTTAAAGCCACCTCCCCCCTTTCAATTCTTTTAGTGATTTCAACGCTATTCAATTCTCTATCAATCTCTAGAATCTGATCCTCCAACGGGTCCCCATTATGTCCATCAATAACTCCATTATTCCCGCTATTATTCTCTCCATAAATGTCGCAATTATTCTCAGTTAACACCTCTACCATTTCAAGTATGGAATTCTCATGCACGTTAATTTCTTCCGTGATTTCCTCTTCTGAATTTATTGCTACCCTCTCCGCCCCTGAGTTGGCATGTTTGGCCTGTCCCCTGCACTCTTTCCTCACCGATTTTCGCATCTCAGTCACCGGAGTATTGGACTGAAGACCACCCTTCTTCCTAGCCTCATAGTAACCAGGAACCACCACCACAGATTTCCTCCTTGCTTGGGTTGGTGCAGCCTAAATCCAAGGACCATACTCCCTCTCCCTACTGTTTAATGTTCCATCGCTTTCAATCCATCTCGCACAATCCCTATCAGAGTGATCCAAACATCCACACCAATAACAAATATTGGGAAGACGTTCATATTGGAATGATACCCAACATTCTTCGCCATCCTCCATTGATAACACTCGACCCTGACACAAAGGTATCAAAATATAAACACGCACCCGAATTCGGAAGAAACCGCCACTATCTACTTCAGTATCCTTTGCACTTCTATCCACCATGCCAATTGCTTCACACAAATCCTCAGCCACACCTCTGTTCAGGTAGCTCACTGGAATATGATGCAGCTGGACCCATAACGATACTGAATCCAACTTCAATGCATTCACTGAGGTTGCGCTCTCTAATCGTTGGAGGACCACTAGATGTCTATCAAAACTCCACAGTTCACTCATCAAAATTTTGCTCACTTCTTCTGCATTATCAAACACAACTAACGTCGTATGTTCACCTGCATCATGGACTTTAAACCCATTTTTGGCTCACCACAAAGGGCTGAAAGTCCTCACAGTCGCCTCAGTGTTCAACACACGTTTTGTTAGAAATTTAGCCACGAGAGTAAACTCTTGGTTGGCTCGATCCTTCTTCACCCCCAGCTTGCCTCCCTCCCTTTCATTGAGAGACAAATTACGCCAATGTTTCGTCAAATTCTCCATCCCTCCTCTTGTGTTTCCCGAACCCCAAAAGAAAAAACAACCCACTAGCCCTTGTTCGCGTAAAATAATCTGCAAGCACACAAAATCGTAACAAGTAGTAAAGTGTTTTTCAAAAACGAATGTCAAACCCACAAGGATTAACTATGTTATTGAATACCGAAATTCACTAAATTAATTACTATTTGGAAAATCGAAAATAAATAGAACGTTCTACTCTTTGAATTAAATTAAACTATTTAATAAAAATAATTCTACGAATAAAAAAATTAACAAAGCGTAAAAATCTAACATTGTAAAAATATGATAAGAATGGATCTAGAACAGTTGATTTCACCTAACAAATCCCACACAATTTATTCTTCCTAATTATTAAATTCTAATAATCTCCCGTTGATGATTAAAAATTCCTTAAGTATTCAATATCTTCTCTCGAATAATATCAAAAATATCTTCAACTAACAATTCCATATCTCTATGTGAATTTAATTAATTGGAGACTCATTACGTACTTTGAATTTTATGAAAAATCACACTAATCGCAGTAAAGCATCTCTACTTTCGCTCAACTAATGGTGTTTAATTCTAGAACTAAAATAACAAATCACCTCTCGGTCTCATTGTAATTCAATTGATCAAACAATAATTTGTAAAAAAAATAGTAAGCATTAAGAATAAGAATTAAACACTCAATCATGGAAATATTAAAAATAAAATAACTCAGAATATAAATTGTGTGTTCATTGCTAGACTACATCAACGCTCTAGAAAATAAAATTTATTTCATAATAAAATTGAAAAGAAAACAAATAAAACTTATGTTTTTCATCTGAATTGGTGGATCAACATGAAGCTCTCGCCTTTGTCCTCAGATCCTCCTCCTCAAAAGACTCCCAAAAAATATTCTTCAATGTGGCACCCCCTTTTCCTCTCAGGTTTCACTTCTTTTTTTCCTAAAAAGCCTTTAAATAGGTCAAGGAATCCTATTACAAGTTGAATTCCCGTTTGGAGAAAATCCCAGATTTTTAGGTTTCACTTAACCGACGATTTTGGCCCATTTAACGTCAGAATTCGGACTTTTGGTAAACTACAAAGTTCTAGCCCTTTAAGTTAAATTTCCAGCCCAACTTGAATCATCTTGATTGGATATCTGAGCCGAAAGTTATGCCAAAAATACTAACTGATGTGCAGGCTGGAATCCTAATCCGAATTGGACTTGGATTTAATTGGGTTGGTCTTCTCTTGAATTCATGCCTGGTTGGATGCAAGTTGGCTTGATTCAATTGGCTTAGCCCCACTTTGCATGTAAAACCCTTGTAGATTAATCTGAAATCTTCTCATTCCTTCAAAGCACAAATGAATAGATAAATATAAATAAAAATCAAATCAAATCAAAAGAAATAAAGGAAAACTAACAATTTTAATAAATAAGAGGATAATAAAAATCATGTAAAAATTACACTTATCAGCCCTACCGGTAAACAAGTTACCCTAGGGAACCCACTAGCCTTACGAGAAGGAACTCTTACTTCTACTGTCTAAGAGACAAAGAGCCTAGGACTCCTCCCTTAGTGTCAGAGAAACTCTAGAATATTTTTTCCAGATCTTGTTGCTTGGAAATTAGATTAAGGATAATCTACTAAGTCTTACAGATTCCAATTTTGAAGTGAAAATCTTGTAATTTAATGACATTATCTGAATTTTGTAATGTCGCTAGCCTTAAGGAAAATGCTACGTCCACAAAATTTTCACAACAAATCTTAGGTGGTAGGTTGTTATTAGTGGGTAAGAAAGTAATTTCAGTAGTGAATTTAAATTAAAATCTTATAACAACTTATCGCCTAAGATCTGTTGTGAATGTAGCACTTCTCTTAGCCTTAATCATTCTAATTGATTTGTTAATCATTCACCTAGACGTCTACAAAATTTTCACAATAAATCTTAGGTGGTAGGTTATTATTAGTGGGTAAGAAAGTAATTTCAGTAGTGAATTTAAATTAAAATCTTATAACAACTTATCGCCTAAGATCTGTTGTGAATGTAGCACTTCTCTTAGCCTTAATCATTCTAATTGATTTGTTAATCATTCACCTAGAGTAAAAATCTACCATTGCTTCTTCAACTATAAAATCACGTTCCTAAAGTTGCTAATGCCATGCCATAACTTTGGTCAAGAAATCGGCCCATTGGAAGATCCAAGCCCAAAGCCCTAAATTTATAGGCCTTTGTAGGGTTACGTGTTTTTTTTATTTGTATTTATTCTTTTCCAAGATTGGTTGCAACAGACTTTACCATGGAATAAAATCAAGGTATATAAACTATTAAATCGGTCCTTACTTGACAAAGTTAAATAGGAGTATTTTTTATGCTGCGATTGTGGTCTATTTTTTTTTAATATAAACTGCAGAGCGATTGTGGTCTATTATTCTTTATATTCATTTCAATTAATTATAGCAAATAGATCCTCGCTCTCTGAAAGACGTGGAATAGGTTTTTTTTTTTTTGTAATAATTTTTTATTTAAAAAAAAAAATTCCTTGCCATTTTTTGTTTAATAAAAAAAAATTGAAAAACTTTTTTTTTTTAGCAACAAACACACAAACAAGAGAAAGGGAAATGAGTTATAACATAAAGGCACACTACAACTCCACTCAAAAGCCATAATAACTTTTAAGAAATGGTAGGACAAATTATACTACACACAACAAAATCTCTCTTGAGCAATGTGGAACAATTATCCATTCTTTTTTTTTTTTTTCTTTTTTGAAAAACAAACACACACCCACAATTTAATAAATGTAACAGAAAACTAAACGAATATAACATAAAACTCTACACCACCCTTAGGGGGCGTTTGGTTCACTGTGATATGCCTTTAATGTGATGAACATATTACCATGATGTGACATTAAAATTTTTAGTTTATTTTATTTTTTCTAACATTACCATAATTTAAAATTACAAAATATATCACATCATCTTAATCTTATCACATTCCTAAACAATATAATATTGTATTCTTGTATTGAAATTACATTCATATTTGATTACAATAACGTAATATTATGGCGTACTGTAACATCACGGCGCACCAACCGCCCCTTATTGTGATCATAAATAACTGCCATAGATAGAAAATTCTGCATAGGATAAGAAACCAAAAAAATAAGACAGTTCTATCTCATTACATTACATGGCTTTCAAAGGGAAGAGTAAATAGGGACACCTGGTAAGGTGGCACCAGCATCAACAATGAACAGGCTGCCCGAGACATATTCAGAAGTGTCATGTATTAAGTATCGAATAAGTGATGTCAATGCTGGATCTGCGGTGCCAGTTTCTCTTAAAGGGACGGTTTTCCTTGCCACATTACGCAGCCAATCTCTTTGCATAAGACCTTGAGTAATTTCAGATTTGAAAATGCCAGGTGATACAGAATTCACTCTAATTTTGTATGCACCCAATTCCAGGGCCATGACCTGTTATAAGTAGAACCATCATTACATGGAAAAATAGTGACAAGAAGAACAAAATCAACACAACACAACACACACACATATATTATGCAGCACTCTTATATAAAAGTAGGAGGCACAAAAGTTGAAATAAAAGACAAACTAGTCTGAGTCTGATAATTGATAAGAATACATTTCCTATGGGCAAAGACTTAAAAGAGACTGGCTCTTAGCTCCAAATAAGTGCAGGGTATTCCATAAATATTAAGTTCTTGATGTGTTCATCATATAGTTACAGAAAAAGACGTCTAGGCAAAATGTCAGCGAACATAATACACCTGTCCCAATTTCATGAAAATACAGTATGATGGTGTTCGGAGATGGCAATTATGTCTGTTTTGGCACTCAATTCCAAAAGGGATTAATGTGAAAATCTTTAGGACTTACAGCTGAAAGTTCCTGACCTGAAGAGAATCTCTAGTCTTCATTTGTGTGTCTACTATCTAGGTGCCTCTCTTGGAAATTGGTTCTTCTTTTCTCTTTTTCTTTTTGTATCCAAATTGTAAAAAAAAAGCATACATTTGTTTACCAATTGTTGAAATAATTGAAGTGAAATTTTTCTTTTTCTATTACGATTTTTCATCTTAGAGTAATTATTTTGTTTTCAAACAATTACAAAACATGACAATGGTATTACCCCTATATTTTGGAAGAGTTGCATGGCAATCAACATTACCTTTGTCAAGGTGTTTAGGCCTGCCTTTGAAGAACCATAGGCCACACCTCCAGGCACTAGCGTACGGTCGAGACCAGCAATAGAAGATGTGTTTATGATTGATCCTCCCTGCTCAGCATCGCGCATGCGTATGCAGATGTATTTTGACACCAACCAGGTTCCTGTTAAATTAGTTTTGAAAACCTTATTCCACTCCTCCTCAGACAATTCTAATGGAGATCTCACATTACCTAATGTACATCACATGAGAGTTTGAAATATCTATCAACAATAACCTTCAACAATCAAATAACAAAAACAGACAGGTTGGCATCCAATGTTAACAATCAGAACGACCCGCTCGATTCCTACATGACAAAGTAAGATCGAACTTATTCCTACGTACCTCGAAATCCGGCATTATTGACCAGGGCGTGGATATGGCCAAACACATCCCAAGCCTTCTGTACAGACTTCTCGATGGTGGGTCCATCGGCAGTGAGGTCGAGCTCCACAGCCACAGCTCTTGGGGAGCTTGAAGAAGAAGAAGAGAGGTGATTGATTTGATGACAGAGTGACTGGAGTCGATCGACACGTCGAGCAGCGGCAATGATCTTGCAGCCAGCTTTAGCGAGGTCAAGACAGAAGCCAAGACCAAGGCCTGATGAAGCTCCAGTCACCATCACCACTTTTCCCTCTAGGTCTCCCCATTCCTCCAACGCCAATGCTGCCATTTCTGTGACTCTTGGTTTTCTCTAGTTATCAGTTATCACTTATCACCAAACTCTATAGGTTTTCTCTAGTTTTAGTACTGAATGGTTTGAGATTTTTAAAAGCATTAGAAGAATTTACTTACGGGTTGTGTTAACGGGCACCGCATGGTGCCCGTTAACCACAAAATTTTTTTAATTTTTTTCTGGCACAATTTTTGTCTTTTTTTTTTTTTTTTTTTTTTTTTCAATTCATGTCATTTTTTCAGTTTTGTAGTATTATTCAGAATTTTTTTGAGTTTTGTAGTATTATTCAGAATTTTTTTGGACTTTTTCTGACATTTTTTTTTTTGGTCTTTTCTACACTTAACCAGCACCGCCTGGTGCTGGTTAACATTCTCCTTTACTTATTACCGTTTTAAGAATGTAGAAAGATACAATGAGTGAGAATTGATGTAACTGGCCAGCTTTTTGGAGCCAAAACCAGAACTTCTAGTACCTAGAAAAGGAAATGCCAAGGACGATGACGACGGAAAAAAAAAAGAAATTACACTTGTGATTTGCCCAAAAAATATTTTATTTATATGTAGTTTAAAAATTGATACTTTGTCACCTGAGATTAGTTATGTTTGTCTCCCATTACCTACCTCCGTTAAAACGGGTAAATTTTTATTTTTGTTACCTTTTTATATCTCTTTCCTCTTAAAACATAAAAAACTTAAAAACCTAACTTTTACATATTCTAAAAATTAGTTTTTGTAAAAATTAAAATCTAACTTTTACATATTCTTTTTTTATAGATCAACTTTTAGATCTTTTATTTTAATACATTAAAAATTGAAATTGTGTAATTCTTCACCTGAATCAAAAAAAAAAAAAAAAACAACTTGGAATAACCTCATGTGTGACTATTCTGTGCAAGTCTTGAATAATGATTTCATGAAGTGAAAGACTGTTTGAGATCCGCTTATTTTGTTGACATTAAAAATTTTTGTTGAAAATACTCTAAATAAAGGTAAATGTTAGTTGAAATAGTACAGTGAAACCTATAAATAGTACCAAAAAGTGCTGTGAGATTCGTAAATAGTAGCAAAAATAAATTGAATAGTAAAATAAGTTGACAAAAAATAAGCTAACCAAACAAATGCTAATAGTTATGTTGTGAACATGTAGGTAGATGTTAATACTAAGGATTTATTTGGATACCATTTATTGCTGAAAATTAAAAACTGAAAACTGAAAAAACTGTAGCAAAATAATTTTTAAATGTGTTAATAGTACCGTAAGAACTAATTTTAAAGTTTTTTTTGTTGAATAAAGTACTTACAGATCCCGTAAACAGTATATGAGACCCACTAAAAAATGCACAACGCAACTAAAAACACTTTTCATCTCCGTCCGAACGTTCACTAATAATAAAACTTTGATGTTCTTTTAATTGTTTTAACTTTTGTACTCAATCTGCTTAATTTCTGAAAAGGTATCAAGATGAAGAAGCACCGACGACCAAGAAGAGACAGGATGGAAATACATTCATGGGGATGTATTCCGGTTCCCAAAGTACAAATCCTTGTTTGCTGCTGCCCTTGGTTCTGGCAGCCAGTTGTTCACTCCATAAGGATCTTTTTATTTTTATATTTTATTCAGATTCTCGAAGCTTAGCGTGGTTTGCCAACAGATGTTCGTCCGTTTTGTGTTATTTATTTATTTATTTTTGGCTGGTCTCACGTGAAGCAAAAAATAGAAATAGAACTCATATTGAAATAGAGCTCTTATTCAATTAAAACACTAAAAGAGTAAATATCTTAAACGTATATTTAAACAGAGAGATAACAGTAAAATAGTGTTTGAGTTGTAGTAGGTTTTTCACTCTACTAGATTTTTGTATGGTTATCTTATCTAGATGGGTCCGGTTAATGTATGCCCTAAAGACACACATTAAGCCTTCCACTTTTGAAAATTTTTTCTCAAGAATTGAAAAAGCTGTCAATACATTTTCAATTTTCGAGAAAATTTTTTCCAAAAATCATTAGTAAAATCATATCTAGATATCTCAAATGAGATATTTAAAGATCCACAAAAGTTGTCAACGTTCATTTTAGTTTCCACAAATTAGGACATGAACGTTAAAGTCTCTAATGTTTATTTAAATGTCCTCACTGGCCCCACTCACAACTCATTATCCCTAAGAAATCTCAACTGCATATTTGACCATGTCAAACCCCACACAGCCAATCATGGCCAAAACATGCAATTCCATTATTCAAACAATTTTATTAATAATAATCATCTCATATACAATATTGTGTAAGGTAATTTCTTTTGAAAATTACACATGTACACATTGTGGGTTATTTAACCACACAGTTCAACATCCATATTGTGGGCTATTTGGCCATACAATCCAACACCATGGCACTGTTCACAGACCAGTCAACTTGTGAAAAACGTAGCAAGAGTGTTTTGTCTTTTAAAAATTATTTTACTACAGTATTTTTAGCAATAAGTTTTCAGCAAAATAAGCAGAATTTAAACATTCCCTTAGTTTATGACATCACTGTTTGTATATCCAGCATGGTCTTCATTTTTATGCTTGCGTTGGTTGGTGTATTTTATCCATACAACCGAGGAGCTTTGTTTACTGCAATGATAGTTATATATGGACTCACGTCTGGGATTGTAGGATACACAACATCCTCTTTCTATTGTTAGCTTGAAGGAAAGAACTGGGTTAGTCTAGATGAATTTTGATTGTGAATTTTGAAAGTAACAAGTATTCATTCACAGTCTATCACGTAGGACAATTATGGCAAAAATTTTGGTGTTTATGTGATATTAGAATTATTCACGTCTGTACACACAATTTTACACACTTATACTCACACTTTTACAAACTTTTTACAACTCTCATATGCAGCAAATTATGATAAATTATAATCGATTTTCTATACCTTGGATATGGCAAAACGGGTCGAAATTTGTTGACTTGACCCGAACCGTCAAGTTTTAACCTTGCTCGAACTCGAATTTTTGACCGGAATAAAAAACGAGCCAACCCATGACCTGCCCATTTTTTTGCAAGCCAACGTGACCCAACCTTTTTTTTTTTTAATTCTCAAAAAAAATATTTAGAATACTTGCCAAGGTGCTAGGTGCTTAAACATAAAGGTACAAAGCACTGCACTCACACTACCTAGCCATTTAATAGCCACCAGTTGTAGTGGCCACGCCTCCATTTATTTTTAAAAAAAAGAGTAAATTAAAAGAAAAAAAAATACAAAAATCAAAAGCATTTACAACTACACGTCTACTCTACTAAACGTTTGACACTAAGTTAAATACTAGGGAGTAGAGTTAAATACCATGACTAAGTTACTAACACTAAGTCTAACTAGCACAAAACTAAACTAAAGTAAAAGAAAAATTCTAAAAGTCCATATTATTAGTGAATTTTGAATCTAAAGTGTGGAAATTTAAATTATATACTTTTTGTGCTCCTTAGAATCAATCTCTCTTTCAAGTTGTAAATTGGTAATTATAAGCATTTTGGCTGTGAGTCATTAATATGGAAGATTTTGTTATCATGATCGAAAAGAATTTCAGTCATGCTCAAAACTATTAGAACTAGAAGGATATGGAAAGTTTTATGTTTTTTGGTTTGTTTGTTTTTTTCCTTCACATGTATAATAGTAACACAGAGAGTAAGGGTGTTCGTAGTGCGGTGCGGTGCAGTTTTAGGTCATTTTTAGCACCGCACATTGCGGTGCAGTTTAAGCAAAATCATAACTGCACCGCACCTCATTTTTGTGGTCACATGTGCAGTGCAGTGTGGTGCAATGCGGTTTAGAGTTAGCGAAAACCATAATCGCACCGCACCTCATTTTTACGATCACTTGTGCGGTGCGGTGTATAAAATTCGGTTTGAAACTAATATATTTTTCAGATTTTGGGCTTTTCCTGCCTAGCAAAAAACTGATTTTCCCCTTTGTTTTGGGCCAAGTCTTAAAATATTGAGCTAATTTTTCTTTATTTTGGGTTGGCTTTCCTACTTAACACTTACAAGGGTTATTCTATATATATATATATATATATTTTTTTTTTTTTTTTTTTTTTTTTAAACTAGGGTTATTAAACTATTAATTTTTTTTTTTGAGAAGTATTAAACTATTAATTAATAACATATTTAATATTAAAAAAATAAATATATTAATATATAGAGAGGGTGCGGTGTGGTTTAGTTTGTGCGGTTTTCTTATTATAAAACCACAAACAGCATTGTTACTTGCGGTGCGGTGCAGTTATGCCATTTTGCTTGCGGTTTTGGCGCGGTTTTTGCGGTTTGTGCGATTTGGTGAACACCCTTAACAGAGAGTCTAATAATAGTACGTGCCCACTTAATGAGGTAGAAAAAAAAAAGGGGTAATATGTACAATTTGTTTCCTTGATTGATTTGATTCATTCTCTCTAAAAATTTGACATTTTTTTTTTAATTTTTTTTTTCACGTGAAAATACAAGTCGGTCCGCAACCTAATTAGCCTAACCTACTTTCAACCCATTTAAAATGACCAATTTTGAACCCAGCCCGTTTTGGCCAGCAACACAATCAACCTAACCGTTCACCATGTCTACTATTCCCGTTATAGCCATCACTATTACATGAAACATTATTTTCTCACTACACGAGTTCATTTAGAAACAGCTTATTTAGCTGAAATTGAAAACTTTTTGCTAAAAGTACTATAGATAAAGTTAAAAACTAGCTGAAATAGTACAGTAGAACCCATGAATAGTACCAAAACTAAGCTGAATAGTAGCAAAAATAAGCTAAATAGTAAAAGAAAAATCTTTTTTTTTTTAGCCAATGCCAAACGCAACCTACTACTCATCGTTTAATATTTTTTTTCTCTCTATAACTCATTATTTGTCACATTGTACATTATCTATCGCATTATACAGTCATAACAAGTAAAGGTATAGCTTTCTTTATTACAAGAAAGCCTAACATTTTTGGGAAAGCTAACATTTTTTATAACTTTATTCGTATTAAGATTAGGTGGGTATTTTCTTCTCCCAAAAAAAAAAAGATTAAGTGGGTGTATGGACCGAGAATACAGGCTCATTATTGAGTTGGTGGCCCATTCACTAGAAGACCTTGGTCTATTTCGACACTAAACCGAGCCCAGTTAAGCCGAGTCGAACATTTAGACGATGTACTACCCCCCCCCCCCCCGACACACATGAACATGGAATAATGCCTTAGGGGAATCCACCCACCGAGTATTAAACAGTGTCTAGTGCAAGTTTCAAGGAGATCATATCAACAATAGGGTGGGTCCCATTAGGTTAGGAATATAGTGTAAAAGGACCCACTAACGTGGGAAAAAAACCCCTCATCATTACAATCCCACTATGGGGAGGCTATGAATAGAGAAAGAGGGATAAGGATCAAGGGTTGAAAATTTTGGGGGGAGTGAAACACAGGAGCAATGAAAAAAGACTTAACTCAGGAGAAACGGAATCTTATTCAGATTACAGTGTAAAGGCTCGGCTATGCAACCATAGCCTCAAATGGGCCAGTATCAAAGAATTTTAAGGTCAAAGACAATTGTTTACCTCTTTCAGCAACCTTTCGAGCCATTTCTTGGACCTCCCATTGTGGGGTAAAACTAACCCAGAGTATAAGTAATTTGGGGGTCTAGGCCCAAAAGCCCAGGTTCGTGGAAAAAGACCACCACAGTGGGTATTTAGTATTTACCATTCGCCATGTTTACTATTCCCATTACATCCATCACTATTACATATATCATTATTTTCTCACTGGCAACAACTTATTTAGCTAAAACAAAATTTTTTTTTTACTGAAAGTACTGTAGATAAAACTAAAAGTTAGCTGAAATAGTACAGTAAGACCCGTGTATAGTACCAAAATGTGTAATAAGACTCATGAATAGTATCAAAATAAGCTAAATAATAAATAATAGAAAATTTTCTTTCATCCAACGCCAAACACAACCTACTACTTATCGTGTAACATTATTTTCTCTCTATTGCTCATTATTTGTCACATTGTACATTATTTGTCGCATTGTTCAGTCATACCAAATGAATGAAAGTGAATGATACAAGCAAAAATGTGATAGAAAGAAAAAGTTGGAAGCTAAAGGCTAACATGTGTTAGCAACTTTTCTTTGCAAATCTTATGGTCCGTTTGGATTGAGGGAGAGGGAGGGGGAGTAGAGTAGAGTTGAGTAGAGTAGATTTAGTACAAAATTAATTTATTTTTAGCCAACTCTACTCTACTCCCCCTCAATCCAAATGGACCATTAATTCATGTCTAGCCAAGTATAGGTACAGCCTTCTTTATGAGGAGAAAGCCCAACATTTTATGAGAAAGCTAACATTTTTTTATAACTTTATTTGTATTAAGATTAGGTGGGTATTTTCTTCTCAAAAAAAAAAAAATGATTAGGTGGGTATCTAGTATTTATCTACTTTTTTCTAACAAATTCTTTTTACTTTATTAACTGTTTAACTTCTTTTAATATCTTTAATTTAATAGTTGTGAATGAAAATTACTTTTTACAACTCTTAATCTTAATCATTGATTTCATTTGCAATGCACTTGATCTCTATCACATTTATTTTTTTTCTCATTATTATCTTTTAGGTACAGTAAATTGACATCTTCTCATACACAAAATGCTTTGGAGTTTAGGAGGGAAATGGTTCGAACTGCGAGGTTAACAGCATATTGTAATTATCTCTAAAAAAAATACAGTAAATTGATTAGGCTTTTTTATGATTAAATTTAAATATATGGCTTTTACTAACCGATAAAAAATTAATGGTATTTTCTTTTTTAAGGAAAATTAATATAATATAATTGTAAGTTTTAATTTAAATTTGGGAATATACTTAAAAAATTGTACTTAAGTTTTATGTTTTTACCCAACCAAAAAAATAACCTTTTATAAATAAAAAATTTTAAAAAAAATTATGCTTAAATGAAACATACCTCAAATTTTTAGAAAATTAAATTTACCAAGGAAAAAATAAAGAAAGAAAAAGGGGTTGAGCATACTAATAATACAAGTGAAAGAAGTAGAGGAGAAGAAAACTACATGGTGGAGATGATATCAATTAACTGGTTTTGTTTGCTTTTTATGTTTAGTCAAATAATTGCTAACGGAATTTTTTATTATTGTTATTATTATTTCTATAAGAAGATAACGAGGGATAGGGATTTGAAACAAAATATGAGATACCACAAATATGTTCTTATTATGTTAATATATTCTCACATGAGTTTATTATTAACACCACTTATATTAGTGTGAGTTTGGATAGCACTGAGAATGAAATTTTTAGCTGCGTTTGGCGTTTTGTGTGGGTCTCTTGCACTGTTCATAGGACCCACAAGTATGGATTTCAACAAAATTTTCTTTAAAACTAAGTCTCACGGCACTATTCACACATTTAAAAATTATTCTGTTACAGTGTTTTCAGTTTTCAGTTTTCAGCAATAAGTGGTATCCAAATAGACCCTTAATGCGTTTCAAGTATGCCCAGGAAATAAACGACAACGTTTTAGCTCGTGTCATTAGGCTTCTCACTTTAGTTCTTTCCCAATACAACAATACACACTAATATATATATATATATATAATATGGTTTACTGATATGGATTTATATATATATATATATATATATATATATTTGTGGTACTTTACTGTCAATCTATCATGATTTTTTTTTCCCTAGTAATTGGCATTTGTAATACTTGTTTTGCTTTACAAATTTTTGTTTTGTTTTAGAAGCTACTGAGTTACTGACTATGTAGTCTATTGTTAGGACATATATGTTTTAACTTGATTAAGAACATATGTCACTTAGTTATGTAAATTGGCTAATCCTTTGACAAAATGCACTCTGCTTGTAATTGGGTAGTTCTAGGTGTTTTTAATACTTCAAGAAACAATGTTTCAAGGTCAAGTGTTGAAGTCATCAAGTCTGTCCAAAAGAAAGCAAGCTGAAGTGCAAAGTTTTTAAAGCTCGACACCTCTCGACAGCTACCTCGACACCTGCTATCTGTCGAGATTTAAAAAGTCAGAATTCCAATCTGATTTTCTTGGGATCCGTGAATATGTTTTTGGGCCTTCTTTTCTTCTAACCCTAAACATATAAAAGGATTATTTTAAGAGCCGTTTTGTGTGACACAAGTTGCATTATCATTGAGCAATCTCTGTTTAAGCAAATTGTGATCAATAGACGAAGTTCTTGACCTAGTTCATCTTCCATCAAGAAGTTGCTGTGTATTTGCACCATAGGGTTTTGTAACCAAGCATCTTCCTGCTATTCATCAAGTGGATGAACTGAAGAACTTTGCAGCCAACCATTCTTCCTCAATTGGTGTTCTAAAGTCGCGTACTTGGATCCGCGCATTGGTTAGTCACGTACTTAGGAGCCGTGCATCAAAGGTGGAGACTGTCACTACAGATTAAGTCCAATTGGGTATTGGGGTAAGGGTTCAACTGTAGGTTGGTAAGGTACTTGGGATTCCTTTATTTGTAACCGCTTGATTTGATAATAGTGGAGTTTCGGGCATGGTGACCTGAAAATCACCCGGTGAGGTTTTTGCCATTAGGGTTTTCCCCATTCGTAAACAAATCACCGTGTTATTTATTTTTCCGCTGCATATTTAGTTGATTGGTGATTTGTTTGTGCTTCCATAAAATTGCATGATTAATTGATTAATTAATTACTTGGCTAAATTAATTAATTGGGGTTAATCACAAGGGGTCATTCAGATTGTGACCTAACATCTATGACTCTGTGTCATACTGTCATGTCATGGTTAAGCAATAAGCATCATTTACTTGCAAGGAAAAAAAACAAAAAACAAAAACAAAAACAAAGTTTTGGGCTGGCCCAAATTTGTCTAGCATGTGTTGATTAGGATAAGCCAATCCAAAATAAATAAATAAATAAATAACTAGTCCAACAGTTTAAAATTTGGCCCAAAACAAAGAAAAAAATCAGTTTTGGACTTGGCCAATCCAGCCCAAAATTTTGAAAAATATATCAGTCGAAAAGTAACCAGTCATACGTTGTACACCGCACCAAATTGCATATTTGACCACAAAATTGAAGTGTGGTACAGTGATGGTTTTGGCAAAACTGCACTGGAAAGTGTGATGCTAAAAATAACCCAAAATTGCACCAAACTGTTTACCCATCTAGTAAAGTTTCTGATGGTTGAATAAGAGACCTGAGGGTCAATCCCCGCCTACACCAAAAACTGATTAGTGTCTTGCTCTGATGATAAAGAGCTATCATCAGGAGCAAACATCATAGGTTGAAACTCTCTAAAAAAAAAAGCATCCACTCTTTTCCTAATTACAAATTCAGTATCTTATTTTTAGTGTTTCATTTTTTGTACTGTCAGCTACCGTATGTCATGTCTATTTTTACTTTTTTTATGGAATAATTTTTCATTTTAAACTTTTGTTACTTTAGAAATGAAATATTGATAAGGAATATTTGAGAAAACTTATTAGTGCAAATCTATAAGTTAGCACCAAATGAAGCTATTTGGGGCCAAGCAAAACCAACTCCTACAAGTTATGACCAAATCTTAGGTTAATCTATTAAGTGTTATGAATGCCAATTTTGAAGTGAAAATCTTGTAATTTAATGATATTATCTGAATTTTGTAATGTAGCTAGCCTTAAGAGAAATGCTTCGTGCAGTGGCGGAGCCAAGATTTCAAGTCAGGAGGGGCAAGATTGAAGTTAAAATTAATCTAAGAAATATTAATCAATACTAATTACAAAATAAATTGGTTCAAAAAATAAATAAACAAATAAATAATTGACTATATGCCAAAGTCATTGTCATACATAATCTAATATAAAATTTCACTTTAATTCATTTTTTTTCATTTCTAATTAAATTTACTCAATTGTAAAATCTACTTCAATATGAGCTCGTTTAGAATTTGACTTGCACATATTACTATGAAGTTGTATATGTTCCTCAATGCCATGAATGCTTTTAAAATGCTATGTAGACATTTGAGTTTATAGCAAAAACTCAGGTTTTTTTCTTTTTTCTTTTAGATCAGCAAAAACTCAAGTTGAGACTAAAAATGGTTGATTACAAGAGAAAAAAAATTGTAAATAAGAGGTGGACTGGTGAGGTGCTACAGTTTGGTATCACTATATTTTTTTTCCCAGACCTATTCAGCGAAGTTGTGTGCAAAACCAATGTACTAGTAGGCGGGACCCATTATTTAATTAAAGTGCTGCTTCAGTGCTTTGTGAATGTAAAATTGTCTTCTTGTTGACAAGTTAGCTTTACATATATAGTAAAAACTAAAAGTTGTTTCTGTCAGGAGCGGCAAATAACGTTTTACTACTAATACATAAAGAATTTTTGAGAAGGTCAAGGGCGGTAGCTGCCCCCTCCCCCCTCCCCCCCCCCCCCCCTCCTCCCTTCGTCTCTGGCTACATCCACAACATTTTCACAACAAATCTTAAGTGGTAAGTTGTTACTGGTAGACAATAAAGTAATTTCAGTAGTAGATTTAACTTAAAAACTTGTAACAACCTGCTAACTAAGATATGTTGTGAATGTAACACTTCTCCAAGTTTTAATCATTCTAATAGATTTGTTAGTCATTCTACTAGAGTAAAAATCTACTATTGCTTCTTTAACTATAAATCATGTTCCTAAAGTTGTTAATGCCATGCCATAACTTGGGTCAAGAAATCGGCCCATTAGAAGATCCAAGCCCACAAAGCCCTAAATTTATAGGTCTTTTTGTATTTATTCTCTTCCAAGAAGATTTTACCATGGAATAAAATCAAGGTATATAAAATATTAAATTGGTCCTTACTTGACAAAGTTAAATAGGAGTATTTTCTATGCTGCGATTGTGGTCTATTATTCTTTGGGTAATTCTACCGTAACCCCCCCCCCCTTTTTTGGGGTACGGTACCTACTAGTGGGTAACCTGCTATACCAGGTTACCAAAACATCATATTTGATTATATTATCCTCATATTGTGTAGAACTAACATCACATATGACTATACTTTTGTCACATTTGGTAGTTCCTTATTTTTTTCTCACATTCGATGTTACGATTCTCACATTGTGCAGTACCAACATCACATGTGACTATACTTTTGTCACATTGGTTCCTTATTTTTTCTCATATTTGATGGTACCATCCTCACATTATGCAGTACCAACATCACATGTGATTGTACTTTTGTCACATTCGGTGGTTCCCTTATTTTTTCACATTTGATGATACCATCATCACGTTGCGTAGTACCAACATCACATGTGACAGTACTTTTCTCATATTCGGTAGTTCCTTTATTGTTTTCTCACATTTTATGGTATCATCCTCATATTGTGTAGTACCAACATCACATGTGATTGTACTTTTGTCACATTCGGTGGTTCTTTTATTTTTTTTTCTTACATTTGATAGTACCAACATCACATATGACTGCACTTTTATCACATTTAGTGGTTTCCTTTTTTTTTTTTCTCACATTTGATGGTACCATCCTCACATTGTATAGTACCAATATCACATGTAACTGTACTTTTGTCACATTCGGTAGTTCCCTTTTTTTTACACATTTGATGGTACCATCTTCACATTGTGCAGTACCAACGTCACATGTACTATACTTTTGTCACATTCGGTGGTTTCCTTATTTTTTTCTCACATTTGATAGTATCATCCTCACATTGTGTAGTACCAACATCACATGTGCATATACTATTGTCACATTTGGTGGTTCCCTTATTTTTTTTCTCAAATTCAATGGTAACATTCTCACATTATGCAGTACCAACATCACATGTGACTATACTTTTGTCACATTCGGTAGTTCCCTTATTTTTTTTCTTACATTTGATGGTATCATCCTCACATTATGCAGTACCAATATCACATGTGACTGTACTTTTGTCACATTCGGTGGTTCTTTTATTTTTTTCTCACATTTGATGGTACCATCCTCACATTGTGCAATATGAACATCACATATGATTGTACTTTTATCACATTCGGTGGTTTCCTTATTTTCTTCTTACATTTGATGGTACCATCCTCACATTGTGCAGTACGAATATCACATGTGATTGTACTTTTGTCACATTCGATAGTTCATTTTTTTTTTCCACATTTGATGGTACTATCCTCACATTGTGCAATACGACCATCACATGTGACTATACTTTTGTCACATTCAGTGGTTTTTTTTTTTTTCCTCACATTTGATAGTTTCATTGTCACATTGGACAATACTAACTTCACATTTGGCCATACTTTTGTCACATTCAGTGGTTCCCTTTTTTTTTTCCTTACATTTGATGGTTCCATTGTCACGTTGAGTAGTACTGACATCTTATTTGACCCTTTTTTTCTCACATTCGATGGTACTTTAATTTTTACTCACATTTGATAGTTCCATCTTTACATTGGACAGTACTAACTTCACAATTGACTGTACTTTTGCTACATTCAATTGTACTAGTATTTTTTTATTTCTCACATTTGATAATACCACCCTCAAATGTGAGGATGGTACCGAAATATCCTTAGAACCTAAAAAATTACTGAAATAACCTTAAAACCTAAAAAATGACTAAACTACCCATAGAACAAAAGAAAAAAAAAACTGAGCGTAATGCCCTCATTATCTAGAGAATGTTTGAAATACCCTTGGAAACTTAAAAAATGACCAAAATACAACTAAAAAAATGACGAAAATGATCCTGAAATCGAGAAAAGGACTGAAATACCCTCGAAACATAAAAATAACCAAAATACCCCAAATTTTCTCTAAAATGACCAAAATACCTCTAATTAATTAAAATTATCTTCCAGTTAACACTATTAATAATTTTTTTTAAAATATAATAAAAGTTTGATTATTTACTTCTACTAATTTTTGTTTTTATTTTTTCACAGTTTTTTGCCAAGCATCTGGTATGAGTCGCGTGACCTGTCATCATCAATAACACGATTACATTATGCTTCCAAAATAAAATGCCATACTTGGATACCTAAATTTGGATTTGGATTTAAGAACAATAAACTATTTTTTCCAATTATTATTTTTCTTAAACCTTATACATTTTAATTTTAGTAACATTTTTTAATAAATACATGAAGTAATGAAAAAGCTATTGATGATTAATTGACAAGATAATGACTAAAAATTTGTCGTCATAGCCAACTAAAATGTTCTATATCAACAAAAAGAGAGAACCCAAATGTATGAAGGAAAGGGTGTGGAAAAAACTCCAAGAATGGAAGGAAAAGCTTTTATCTCAAGCCGGGAGGGAAGTCCTTATCAAATCAGTCATTCAAGCAATTCCAACATACACAATGAATTGTTTCAAGCTCCCTAGGGGTCTTATAAAAGAATTGGAAGTCTTGATCCAGAAGTTTTAGTGGGGTTATAGTGGTGATAGTAGAAAGGTGCATTGGGTGAAGTGGGAGAGATTATGCGAAGCCAAAGAAGTTGAGGGATTAGGCTTCAAAGAAATTGAAAAGTTCAATGAAGCTCTATTAGCCAAGCAAGTATGGAGGATAATCAATAACTCGGATTCCTTGTGTTATCGAGTTTTCAAAGCTAGACTTTTCCTCGAGTGCTCGATCTTAGAGGCAGAAGACGCCAAGGTTGGGTCCTATGCATGGAAGAGCATCCTTAGCGCAAGAGATGTGATTCGAAAAGGGATGGTTTTGAAAGCTCGGAAATGTGTTGAAAATACACAAGCTGTTTAGACCCCCAAATCAAAAGTTACGGCTTAGTTGATTTTACACTAACTTAATACTAAATGTAGAATAATGTAAACACTAGCGTATAAGCAAGACAACTACTCTAATCCATATTTAAAGCAACACAGCAGTAAAAATGAAATGAACAAAAGTAGAGAAGAGAGATGCAAACACAGATAACACCGAGACGTGTTATCGAAGAGGAAACCGAAGAACTCGGTGAAAAACCTCTCTGCCGCCCTCCAAGCGGAAATCGATCCACTAGATAATTAGTTGGGATACATGGGTTAGCAAGAGACCCTCCAAGCCTAATCTACCCGATGTACCTAAGCCCTCTAAGCTCCTACTCCAACAAGGCTTCTCGGAACCTTGTCTTGTCTAGCTCTCCGAATCCTGCAACAAGCTCCATGTTGCATTTGCCATCCTTGACTTCTTCCAATACTTTCCAGCAACACCAAAACTTCACTTGACACTCTGAAAGGGTGTGGTAAGTGTTTGGGCTATCAACCTCTCAATGGTATAAATAGTGTAGGCACAGATAGTGTGTATCAAACTGAATAGGCTGGCAGAACAAAACGCCTCGCAAGTGTCTCGCGAGAAGGCCTTACCTGAGAGATACTCGCGAGACACAAATGTCTCCATCTGGCCTGACTCTTCGCATTCCAGCATGTGCAGGGCACATGATATACTTTGCAGGAAGCTAAGTCGTGAGATACCCATGAAACCTTCTTCAGTCTTCAAATGCTTAAGTCTTCACACTCTCTCTCTATCACACAACCCTTACAGTGAAATCCGACAATAAATACAAGGCACATACGATTGAATAAAATTACAATCAAATTTGGCACGGAATATAAGCCAACAAAATATATAGTTGTAAATAACAACTTTACAGTTTGGTGCATTGGCAATGGTGAATCAATCCGCACTAAACAGTGTTGGGAAATTTAGACCTCGGTTGATAGAATTAACAAGTTTTAAATTCAAGTTGTTAATTAGATTTATTATGAATAAAACTTGTTAAAACAAATAAACATCAATATCATGTCAAAATCATGCAGCGGAAAAATAAATAAGACAGGATACGATGACCCAGGAAAACCAATGAAACAAACTAGTTTCACGGTAAAAAACCTGGGGGAAACCTTCCCGAAAAGCAATCCACTAGTTTCAGATCTAGTACAAAACATTTGTCCCTAGACTCTACAATCCCCGTAGATGAACTTATAACAGAAACCTTCTACCGCTTTAGAACCTCTAAACTCTTCAATATATGAACGCCACCCTTTTGATGCACAGATTCCAGTACGTGACTAACCACTTGCGTGGATCCCAGTACGCGTCTTAATCACCAACTAGAAGAAGAAGAATGTTGGCTGCAAAGTTCTTCACTTCATTAACAATGAAGATCAAAAAGCACTTAGTTACAAAACCCTAAGGCATAAAAGACGCAGTAGCTTCTTTCAGAGAGAATAAGGCATCAGTCACCTTTTACATATGTTCTCCTTGTATATTTGCTTATGTGACGGCCTCCAAAATAAGTCCTATATAGGTCTAGGGTTGTGAAAAAAGAAATTCTACACATACATGTCATCATAGGTCAAAAATCAGATCTAAAATCAAATTCCCATAACCTCGATCAATCGAGATGTGTCGAGCTTTAAACTTTGACAAATACCACTATCGAGGAGCTGTCGAGAAGACAAGAGCTTTCTCGATCGATCCACTAGCTGTCGAGAAGTTATCAAGATTGCGATAAGAAGAAGTTAAAAATCTCAATAGATAGCCTAGCTGTCGAGAGGTGTCGAGCAACTGTCGAGTTATCTGCCCACAGGTGTTGAGCTATCTGTCCAGTGATATGCATGAAATATATACAATAAAATACTCACATATCTACATATTTAGCTTTACTTTTATGTTATTTTGTGACTGATTATGTAATATCTTTGTGTTGCAGGTAACAAGGGCTTTACATGCAAAGTGGGGCTAGGCCAATTGAATCAAGCCAACTTACATCCAGCCAGGCATGAATATTAAATTTAAGTCCAATTGGAGTAAAGAATCAAAGGAAATTTGCACCAAATTCAAGTCCAAATCGGGTTAGGATTCCAGCCTGCACATCAGTTAGTATTTTTGGCATAACTTTCAGCTCAGATGTCCAATCGAGATGATTCAAGTTGGGCTGGAAATTTAACTTAAAGGGCTACAACTTTTTAGTTTACCAGGAGCCCGAATTCTGAAGTTAAATGGGCCAAAATAGTCGGTTAAGTGAAGCCTAAAAATCTGGGATTTTCTCCAAACGGGAATTCAACTTGTAATAGGATTCCTTGACCTATTTAAAGGCTTTTTAGGACAAAATTGATGGAGGCTAGTGCTAGGGCTGAGATGCAAAACAGAAAGTTGGAGCAAGAGGCAGTGCCGCATGTGGCTTCTCTGTAACTTTTCTCCATGATAGCATTGTGACTATTTCTTTCTCTATTTTATTTGTCTAGTTTAATGTTTAGTATTTTAGTCTTTTGTTTTATTTCAATTACCATGAGTAGCTAAATTTATAATTAGGGTTGAGGATGAAACCTTGTTAAGGATTATCATTAATATTTATGTGATTTGATTTTTCCCACAATAGTTGTTCTTTAATGATTTAAATTGTTCTTGCTTCATATCAATTGACTAAGATGGGATTCTAGATATGAGTTCAATCATGTTTTTCTCATGATTTAGGATTTGTCTTAATTAATTGAATGCTTGGTTTATTAATTCTTGATTATAAAATTGGATATCATTTGTGATTTGTCTGTCAATGGATACAAGTTATGATTTGATTTTTAGAATTGGATATATCTTGTGATTTGTTTGGCTACGGATACAATTGATGATTTGGTTTTATACTTAAGAAGCGAAGAAGACCATGCTTTAGATTTTTAAACATAAGTTTTAATGATGATATTTTCCATGATAGCAAGATTGATTTCTAGATTATCATGTAGTGAGTTGGGAAAAATTAATGATCATAAACATATGCTGATATGACTTACAAGGTGGATTCCAAAACCTTAATTCCTTTCCCTTGATTGTTTACATCTTTTTATTGCTTTATATCTTTTGTTTAGTTTAACTTTTTGCTTAATTTTATTATTTGCTTAGTTTATTTAATTTCAAAACAACCAATTTTTAATTAAACTAGATTAGAATTAATTTGGTTAAGATTTGATTTAATTTTCCTACATTCATTCAAGTCCCTGTGGGTTCGACCTCGTTCTTGTCAAACTATACTTCGGTATGGTTCGTACACTTGCGAGTATTTTAAAATTTCACAACATCCAGCTTTAGTGAACGGCTTTTCTTCACTTGTTTCTTAGTCCAATCTTCATGGCTTTAATACTAGACTTGAACAACATGTTTCTTGAAGTATTACACACATCCTAAATCTACCCAAATACAAATAAAGTGTGTTTTGTCAAAGGATTAGCCAACTACATAAATATTGACATATGTTTCTAACATGAATCACATATGTCCTAACAATCTCCCCCTTTCAAAATTCATGACAAAACCACAACAGACAAATGAACATATGAGAGAAATCATAAATCACTTAAATCATATTCACTTGTTGAATACAATAAAATCTATCCTAACACAAACTCTTGAAAAACTTTGCAAGAAGAGAGTTTATGGTAAGTAGACTTTGATAACCTATATTTTTGAAGCATTTTAAACAAAACTCATTAAGGCATCTTTGTGTGAAACGAAAATAATAGATTGCATACAAGTAATAAGAAACATGTGTATAAAGAAATAAAAGAAACAACACATGTAAAGGTAGGTGAAAAAGACATACATCAGCATATAAATATCAAAGATAAGCACAATGTATGTAAACGTGGTCACCAACAAGATGAAACACAACTCCCCCTTACAGAGGCATGTATGTCTCCCCCTAACATGTAGAATATTTAAAAAGAAACCACATATTCTCCACAATTTCTCCCCCTTTTTGTCATGATTGACAAAGGGTACAAGAAGCTAGAAACCTTCACTCGAAAAACATAAAGATGATCAAAGATGATCAAGGGGGTAGAAGGAATCCATATAAATGCATGAATGTAATGAAACAAGATGCTATGGATGACAAGATAAAAGAAAGATGCAAAACATGCAAAAAACAAATCTCTCAACAAGAAAAATGTTAAGCACATAGATTCAAAAACACACGCACACACTAAACAAGTCTAACCAATTTTATATTTCAAAAACAAGTCAAAACAGTTTAGTGAGCATACATAGACAAAAGTATTCCTTGTAATGGCCAAATCACATTGTACCTGCACATGTATCAAGAGTAGCAAAGAATATTGCATGTTGTGTGCGAAAAACATCGCAAGACTGCATAAGTGTATACATGTTATGACGATTTGAAATACGAGAAAATCACTTTAACTCACATACAATCATAACTGTTTGATAGGGACTATCACCTTTGAGATACATCCTATAACCCCCACATTCCCTAGAATACACGCTTGCAATCATATTTAAAAGCATTTTTGATCTTTTTGCTTTTTATTTTCTTTGCATTTTTCTTTTTAAGCATATCATGCATGGGCATATAAGAGAGAGAAAAGAAATACCCAATGATATTTGACGTTCTAATTTTGCTATGTCAAAGCACACAAATGTCATTAACATCACACTTTTGCTATGTCGAAACATACAGATGTCATTCATGATTGGCGGGCAACAATGGTGAGATAGTTATTTATGTCATTCTCTTAGGATTTTCTAGTCCTTCCTGTCAAAAAGAGTAATATGAGTATTAAGTACAAGAGATAACTTAATCTTACTCATCACAAACACGAGCCACAAAACTTACTTGCTTAGTTGTGCATAAAGATGCTCATCTAAGCTACAAATGATACAAAGTTTAGAAAACTTTGTTCCAATGGCCATCCAAGGTACACAAGTACCAATGTACACAAACACACACTATTTTTGTATTTTTTTTCCTTTTTATTTATTTATTTTTAAAACAAAACAAAATAAAAACTAAACAACCAAACAAAAACAAACAAACAACATGAAAGCAAAAAGAAAGATGCATATGCATGAAGGCATGATAGAAAAATGTAAATGCATGAAAGCATGATTCCAAAAACAGATAAGAAATCAAGCAAAAAGAGTCCTACTTTAGATAGAAAGAATTAAAGCAGAGGATAAACAAAAAAGACAATTAAGTCTTAGGCTCCTTTCTCACCCACATAGCACGAATCTTTGGCCGTGAAGATGAAAAGGCACGTGTCTTAGTATGTCTACTAAAGGACATAATTCTCCTAAAATTGAGTTAAAAAGCTCAAAACTTTTAATAACTCTCCAAACAAAGGTGTAGGTCTTTGAGAGGAAACCTGTGACCATTTGGACAATTGCTTTTGAGGATATAACTTAAAGCAATTAAGATGAATGTGTCCAGAAACACCACAATCGTGACAAATATGAGGTCTAACAAAGGATTTAGAATTAGAAAAATTAGTTTTGAATTTCATACCTTTATCACCTTTCTCAGATTGGGGCACAAAGACAGTTCTTGATCCAGAAGCCATGGAAACAGCAAATCCTAAGCCAGTCTTATCAGAACTAGGCTTTTGAGCACTCAATATCTCATCAAGCTTTGCACTAGACATCCTCTCTATTTGAGTTCTAGCTTAACTAAGCTCAACCTCAAGATTCTTGACCTTCTCTTCTAATGAGGTGTTCTCCACAATAAGAGTTTCAACTAACCTCATAGTCTCATCTAGTTTGACTAACATATCAGCTTTTTCAATTTTTACCTCATTAAGCTCTTTTCTACAAAGATGAGAAGTGTTCTCAGATTTTATAAATTTAGTGCATAACTTATCATAGGCTTCCTAAAGGGTCAACTTCTTGGGTACTTCATCATCAGAAGAATCCTCACTGTCACTAGCACTCTCCGCAATCACCTTATCGGTTAAGGCCGTAAAGGCCATAAAATGACCACATTCATCCACATACTCATCGGAAGAGTCATCCTTAGTATCACTCTAAGTAGCAACTAACCCTTTATCTTTTGACTCCTTGGTCTTTTCCTTCATGAGGTAGTTTGAACACTTTATCCTCATATGACCAAAACCTTTGCAATCATGGCATTGGATGAGGGGTTTCTCATTCTTGCCCTTCCTTGAGGATTTAGGTTTCCTAAGAGGTTTGCCATTATCCTTTTTCCTAAACTGAAGAAGCTTGATAATCTCATCAGTTATGAAGGTTAGATCCTCATCCTCATCTTCACTTTCATCTTCATCTTCAGAGTCCTCAATCTCTTCCTCTATACCCTTGAGAGCCAAGTTTCTACTCTTTCCACATTTTCCCATTAAACCTAATCTCATCTCATAGGTTTGAAGGTTCCCTACAAGTTCAATCAAAGGAATTTGATCGATGTCCTTTGCTTCTTCAATGACTGTGATCTTGGCATGGAATCTTTCAAGTAAAGACCTAAGGATTTTTCTAACAATTTTGGATTCTGCAATACATTCTCCAAGGTTGAAGGCAAAATTCACAATATCCTTGAGTTTGGCATAGAACTCATCAAATGTCTCATCCTCCTCCATCCTTATTTCTTCAAAACTACTAGTGAGTCTTTGAAACTTCACAGTCTTTACTTCCTTATTACCTTCATAGGTGGTCTCAAGAATGGTCTATGCTTCCTTGGCAACTTCCGTAGATGATATTTTCTTGAATTCCTCATTGGTCACCCCACAAAACAAAGCATTCAAGACCCTATTGTTGAAATTTGCCGCTTTGATTGTTTCTTTATCCCAATCCACCGGCACTTCTTTAGGCTTAATCTAGCCAACTTCAATAGCTTGCCATACCTATTCACCTAAAGCCTGCAAAAAGACTTTCATGTGAACTTTTCAGTACGTATAATTAGTGCTATCAAATAAAGGAGGAGTCAAAAGAGATTGTCCACAATTCATGACAACAAGGGTCAAGGATCACACTCAAAAAATTAATCTAATCAGAGTGAACCCACTCTAATACCACTTGTTAGGAAATTTAGACCCCGATTGATAGAATTAATAAGTTTTAAATCTAAGTCATCAATTAGATTTATTATGAATAAAACTTGTTAAAACAAATAAATAAGACAAGATATGATGTCCTAGGAAAACCAATGAAACAAACTAGTTTCACAGTAAAAAACTTGGGGAGAAAACCTTCCCAAAAAGCAATCCACTATAGTAAAGAGAAGTTTCAGATCTAGTACAAAACCTTTGTCCCTAGACTCTACAATCCCCGCAGATGAACTTACAGCAAAAACCTTCTACTGCTTCAGAACCTCTAAACTCTTCAATATATGAACACCACCCTTTTGATGCAAGGATCTCAGTACTTGACTAACCAATTACACGAATCTCAGTGCGCGACTTAATCACCAACTAGAAGAAGAAGAATGTTGGCTACAAAGTTCTTCACTTCATCAACAATAAAGATCAAGAAGCATTTGGTTACAAAACCCTAAGGCACAAAAGACGCAGTAGCTTCTTTCAGAGAGAACAAGGCATCGGTCACCTTTTGCATATGTTCTCCTTGTATATTATCTTATGTGGGGGCCTCTAAAATAAGCCTTATATAGGTCTAAGGTTGTGAAAAAAGAAATCCTACACATACATCTCATCATGGGCTGAAAATCAAATCTAAAAATCTAAATTCCCGTAACCTCGATCAATCGAGAAGTGTCAAGGAGATGTCGAGCTTTAAACTTCAATAGATACCACTATCGAGAAGCTATGCTGTCGAGGAGACAAGAGCTTTTTTGATCGATCCACCAACTGTCGAGAAGCTATCGAGATTGCAATAAGAAGAAGTTGAAAATCTCGATAGATAGCCTAGCTATCGAGAGGTGTTGAGCAGCTGTCGAGCTATCTGTCCACAGGTGTCGAGCTATCTGTCCAGCTTTAGTGAACAACTTTTCTTCACTTGTTTCTTGATCCAATCTTCATGGCTTTATTACTAGACTTGAACAACATGTTTCTTGAAGTATTAAATACATCCTAGATCTACCCAAATACAAGTAAAGTGTGTTTTGTCAAAGGATTATCCAACTACATAAATATTAACATATGTTCCTAACATGAATCACATATGTCCTAACAACCAGGACAAGTGGCTACCTTCACAGCTGAGCAGGTTTATTGTTTCCCCAATCCCTCTGATGCCACCTAATACTAAGGTGAGTGAACTCATAGACCAAGACAATGCAGCATGGAAAACCGATGTCGTGCAACAGCTGTTTCTGCCCCAAGAAGCCTTGGAAATTCTTGGCATTCCTTTGAGTGAAAGGCTCCCCCCTGACCGAATCATTTAGGTTTGTACCCCTTCGGGTATGTTCACTACTAGTAGTGCCTACAAACTAATTATATCATGTGATTTAGCTCTTAGTGCAGGTCCTTCAAACCCAGAAGCTTAGAGACAATTGTGGAAGAGAATTTGGCAACTCTGGAGGCATGTAATAATGCTCTACCCACCATGGCGAAGCTCCACCACTGCCATATTGTCACATCTGAAATTTGTGAAGGCTGCCAGGTTCGAATAGAGGACACACTGCATGCTCTTTGGTTTTGCAAAGAAATTGCATATGTGTGGCATTCAATGGAGTGGTTCCACCAAGATGTAGCTGGGTAGCCCGTGTCATTCAGCAACCTCTTTTCCAGGTTCTTGCACTCTCAGGACGACTTCAGGCTAGAACTTTTCTCAATCACGGCATGGCTACTGTGGAATGGGAGTAACGCTAAACACTTTGGTCGACCAGTTCATCCACTCACCAAGATTTGTAGTATGGCTAGTACCCTCCTCCAAGATTTCCTTGCAACTCAGTCCAAGCACCCAACTCTCCCTGATCCAATCATTTTGCAGCAATGGAGACCCCCTGAAAATAATTTCTATAAGGTGAACTTTGATGTAGCCACATTCAGGTCCACCAATTCAGCAGGCATTGGAGTTATCATACGTGATTGTGCTGGGGAGGTTATTGGTGCTCTCTCGTTGCCAATTCTGATGCCTCAATCAGTAGCAGCTGCGAAAGCTCTAGCATGTCGCCGAGCAGTGAAGTTTGCTGCAGAAATTGGCTTGACTCGGGTGGTGATTGAAGGAGACTCAGCCGTGATCATCAATGCTCTTACCACGGCCAATGGCGATCAGACCAGCTATGGAAATATTATAGAGGACATTTGTGCTCCAGCTTCAGGTTTTCAACTGGTAGATTTTCATCATGTTCACTGAGCCTGTAATTTAGTTGCTGATGCACTAGCCAAAAAAGCGAGCACAGTGACCAATCTTCAGGTCTGGTTGGAGGATTCTCCACCTGATATTATCCCTCTTGTTTTAAGGGATGCTTTTGTTGTAAGGGATGTTCACTGAACTTTCAAGTTTTTGAATAAATTCCCAAACTTACTGGTCTGGCTTCTCAAAAAAAAAAAAAAAAATGCATGAGTTTTTTCACAACATTTCAAATCTCAAATTAAAAAATCGTTTCGAGGTTCTTAACAGCTAAAAGGTTCTATATCAAGAGAGACGATAAAGTATCCAAAATATGTGTCTTTTACACAAAATTCAAAAGAACAAACTAGCACTCAATTTTTTTTTTCAATAATTACTTTTTTAAAACCTTTTGCATTTTAATTTTAGTAACATACATGCAACAAACAAAGAAGCCACTGGTTGACTCCTCATTTTTTGCAACATAAGCTTTAGAACCTCAACAAATTTCCACATCACCAATATTATTTATTTAAGTTTTATCAACAAAAAAAAAAAAAAAAAAAAAACCGCCTTTCCCCCTCTTTCATTTTTGCATAGCTCAAATGTTGAGCCTTCACCTCCCACCTCTCTCCCTAATGTAGAGGCCTTCACCTCTCACCTTTCTTTTCCCATGTTCTCTCTCCATTGTTTTCATAAGCAGTAGTGTATGGAAAAATAATCACAAACACAATTCACATTGCAAATCCTTCCGTTCATAAGCAGATTTGAATTTATTTTCATTAACTTAGCCAAGCAAGATACAATTTTGAGTACACTTTGTACTTTTGAAAGTATAACCATCACAAAAAGGATTGTTATCCTTGCTTAATTGATTTGCATTTCCCCCAGGTTGATGCTTAGGCCAGTAAACTTTGACCATTTGAACATATAACCATCACATGAAGTACATTGGTTGCATTTCTCCCAAGTCTTTTCTACCATCTTTCTTTACAACTCTAGTTATTTTGGAGAATACAAGTCCTACAATTCCAACTAAATGTCAAGGCTACAACTTGTAACACACTTGATCTCATAAATCTATTTCAAAAAATAAAAATAAAAATAGAACTACAAAGAAAAGTTCATTAGAAATACATACCAATTATGTTCATTAGAAATAAAAAGAGATAAGTTCATTAGAAATGCTTTTAATCTTTGAACCAAAAGGTCTTGAAAATATATCTTTCAACAAACGTCCTAGATGGCATTTCACCTTGGACCTTACTAGTGGTGAGAAATCAAGGTATTTTATTCTATCCCAGGTGTGAGTCACTTTCCCAAGCATATAACAATAATAGAGGAATTGTTCTTAAAAGACAGCATTCATCCATAGTTCTTCAGATTGCACATGGTCATGTTCTTATAGGCTCCACTTTATTCTATTGCATGTCCTCTTGGTTGCAACTTCCCAAATTAGCAATACAAACTACAAAGATGCCTATTTGGCCTTGATTTAGCCAATAGTATATAATGTGAAAATTTTAATTTCAAGACCATAAAATATTTGAAGCAATAGTAGAGCTCTATGCACATTAAAACCTAAAAAAGGATCGTATTGCCCTGAAAACCTAAAAATGACAATAAAAATGTTATACAACCACTCTATTTGCTTGATTTGAAACCCATTGATTTTAAAATGAATAGATTTAAAAAAGCCTTGATTTGAAATCCATTGATTTTTAAATTCCTTATTTGGGTCTTTTTATACAATGAAGGATTTGAAATTCCATTGTTTGGATACTTAAAATTGGATTCGGATTTAGATTTGGATTTAAAATCAATAAAATAATTTTCCCAATTATTATTTTTCTTAAACTTTCTACATTTTAATTTTACTAACATTTTTTAGTAATGAAGAAGCCATTGAAAATCCAATTGCAAAGATGATGACTAAAAATATGTCATCTCAGCCAACTAATTCTTTTTTCTTTTTCTTTTTTTGGGCTAACTATTGACAACTAAAATATTCAATATGAACATAAAGAGAGAACCCAAATGCATGAGTTTTTTCACAACATGTAAAACCCAAATTAAAAAATTGTTTCAAAGTTCTTAACTGCTAAAAAGTTATATATCATGGTGTGGACACAAGGTACAAGCCTCCAATTATACGCACGTATGGGAGGATGAGAAAAAAGAAGACGACCCAACCTATGGCCTTATGGATGGAGCCTGTTAGTAATTGGGCTTAAGATTAAGCAAGCCCAAGCATATAATAAATAGGGTTTTTTTATGCATCTTATTGTTAGCTATTTAAGCACTTTTTCTGATTATTGTAAGACAGTTTTTGAGAATTATAAAAATATTGTGTTTCTTTTTACACTAGTGCCGACTCCGGTTTGCATGGTGCTGACTCCAAGCAACCCTTAGGTGCTGACTTCTAAGGTTTATTCTCGATTCTATGGTTGTTTAATTGTTCTATTAAAATAGTGTGGTTGTCCTGTGTCATATCAAGAGAGATGATAAAGTATCCAAAATATGTGTTTTTTACACAAAATTCAAAACAAAGAGGCCATTCATACACCAATTGACAAGATAATAACTAAATATCTTCCATCATAGCCATCTAAAAAAATATCTTGCCAACTAAAATATTTTAGAGAGAGAGAGTACCCAAAATACATGGGTGTTTTTTTAACAACATTCAAAATCTCAAACTAAAAAACTATTTCAAAGTGGATCTTTTCTACTCTTTTTTCTTTGGCAAAGCTCAATTGCATAACTTATTGATAACAAATGTTAACATGTTGTTGTGCAACAGGAGAATTCATCACTTTTCTCCTTCCTCAATCATAACCTCAACTGCATCGTCCATATATTTTGCACCAACACCAATAGGTTCTAAGTACTTAGGAACTAATGTATTAAAACTCTAATTTGTATTGTTGGCAAACCATGATCAAAACAGGTTGTTAGTCTTGTTTTAGACTTACTCAAAGTATAGGTCTTTTATGTAAAGTTGGAATCAAGTTAACTGCAGAATTGAGTGTGCAATTTTGATTGACTCAATCGATCAAAAATTAGACTCGATCGATCGAGAGTCGTGCAAATTGTTTTTTCTGCAGAATTTCCAACTCAGCCCTAAGCCCACATGACGTGTAGGGTTTTATGTTTTGTCCTAGGTATAAAGGGGAAACCCTAGCCACGTTTCAGAGGTTGCTCTATTTGTTGTGTATGTGAATCTCTTGTGCGATCTGAGATGTGGTCACCTTCACATATGCTTAGGATGATCAAGAAGGAGATTTCATTGATAGCTTGATGATTATTTAGTTGCTGCACTAAAGAGCTGAAAGATATGCAAGCAGGAGTGCTTGTACTTGCTGGAGAATCCAAGATAGAAGGAATCTGTGGTCTCAGAGCTTGCACGTGGTCATGTCAGTAAGTTTTCTACTGGTGGGTAGTAATAGGATGTTAGTGGTCTAAGTCACTATTGTAAAACTTCGATTCTTTCATAGTGGATTCAGTTTTACCTTGAGAATAGCAAGGTTAAATCCTTCTCAAGTTTTTTACCGGTTTGGTTTTACTGGGTGATCATATTTTTGTGTTCTTTATATTCTGCACTTTGCATTGTTATGATTATATGATTGTGTTAACCTAGATCTGGAATTTGGACTAAGTAATAACTTGGCTTGTTAACTAGGTTAATCTGATTGTGTGTTAAGGGGTCTAAAAGCAAACAGAAATAAGCAAGAGATGAGATAGAAGCATAAAAGAAAAGTAGAGAGAAGCGAGAAGCGTAGGAGAAGAGTCTGATTTGTTTTTTTGTTTTTGATTTTTTGTTTACATATGTTACCTGTTTTTTAGGTTACTAGTATCCACTTAAAATAAATGAATGGTCAAGATCAAAACACAATTGAATTAATGGTTTAGATTTAAGTGGGTATCATATCCCAAAAAATGAAGAGGTATAGTAGAATTACCCTTATTCTTTATATTCATTTCAATTAATTATAGCAAATAGATCATCTCCCTCTAAAATTGAAGAACCCAGCTTCTTTGGTGGGTTAGCCATCTAGGTTCTTGTAGTTGGTTTGGCCGGGGAGGGAATTGAATAACTCTGTTTCTTCTTTCATGGGTCATCCATAGGGTTTTGTTTAGTAGCCACTGGGTTTCTTGTGGTTGGTTTGGAAGAGAAGAAGTGACATGAAATAAGCAAGAGATGAGACAGAAGCATAGAAGAAGAGCAAAGAGAAGCGAGAAGCGTAGGAGAAGAGTTTGATTTGTTTTTTTGTTTATATATGTTACCTGTTTTACAGGTTACTAGTATCCACTTAAAATAAATGAATGGTCAAGATCAAAACACAATTGAATTAATGGTTTAGATTTAAGTGGGTATCATATCCCAAAAAATGAAGAGGTCTAGTAGAATTACCCTTATTCTTTATATTCATTTCAATTAATTATAGCAAATATATCCTCGCCCTCTGAATGACGTTGAACAGGTTTTTTTTTTTTTTTTTTTTTTTTGGTAATAATTTTTTATTAAAAAAACATTCCTTGCCATTTTTTGAAAAACTTTGTACCTAATCTCTATTAAAACCATTTTCCATCATAATGTAATAAATGTAACAAAAAACTAAACGAATATAACATCAAAACTCTACACCACCCTTGTGGTGATCATAAATAAGTGCCACAGATGGAAAATTCAAAACCAAAAAAATACGACGGTTCTATCTCATTACATTACATGGGTTTCAAAGGGAAGAGTAAATAGGGACACCTGGTAAGGTGGCACCAGCATCAACAATGAAAATGTTGCCCGAAACATATTCAGAAGAGTCGTGTACCAAGTATCGAACAAGTGATGTCAATGCGGGATCTGAGGTGCCATACTCTCTTAAAGGGACGGTTTTCCTTTCCACATTATGCAGCCAATCTCTTTGCATAAGACCCTGAGTAATTTCAGATTTGAAAAGGCCAGGTGATATAGAATTCACTCTAATTTTGTATACACCCAATTCTAGGGCCATGACCTGTTATAAGTAGAACCACCATTATATGGAAAAATAGTGACAAGAAGAACAAAATCAATACAACACAACACACACACATATATTATGCAGCACCCTTATATAAAAGTAGGAGGCACAAAAGTTGAAATAAAAGACAAACTAGTCTGAGTCTAATAACTGATAAGAATACATTTCCTATGGGCAAAGACTTAAAAGAGACCGGCTCTTAGCTCCAAATAATTAAGTGCAGTGTATTCCATAAATAATAAGTTTTTGATGTGTTCATCATATGGTTACAGAAAAAGACATCTAGGCAAACAGTCAGCAAACATAGTACACCTGTCCCAATTTCATGAAAATACAGTATGATGGTGTTCGGAGATGGTAATTATGTCTGTTCTGGCAGTCAATTCCAAAGGGGATTAATGTGAAAATCTTTGGGACTTGCAGTTGAAAATGCCTGACCTGAAGAGAATCTCTAGTCTTCATTTGTGTGTCTACTATCTAGCTGCCTCTCTTGGAAATTGGTTCTTTACTCTTTTTCTTTTTGTCTCCAAATAGTAAAAAAGAAGCATACATTTGTTTACCTATTGTTGAAATAATTTAAGTGAACTTTTTCTTTTTCTATTACGATTTTTCATCTTATAGTAATTATTTTGTTTCCAAACAATTACAAAACATGACAATGGTATTACCCCTATATTTTGGAAGAGTTGCATGGCAATCAACATTACCTTTGTCAAGGTGTTTAGGCCTGCCTTTGAAGAATCATAGGCCACACCTCCAGGCAATAGCCCACGGTCGAGACCAGCAATAGAAGATATGTTTATGATTGATCCTCCCTGCTCTGCATCGCGCATGCGTATGCAGATGTATTTTGACACCAACCAGGCTCCTGTTAAATTTGTTTTGAAAGCCTGAGTCCATTCCTCCTCAGACAATTCTAATGGAGATCTCACATTACCTAATGTACATCACATAAGAGTTAGAAATATGTATCAGCAATAACCTTCAACAATCAAATAACGAAAACAGACAGGTTGACATCCAATGTTAACAATACACTCCAAGATGCACAACTGATCTTGTGAACACAAGAATGAAAGTGAAAACTCATATCTTAAATAATCAACTGTGGGATGATCCAACCAAGCCATCTAAATCACACTTTTCCATTTGACTTCATTCCTGTGTGATTACCTTAAATATACACAACGTTCACCTTTATGAGCAAGACAATGAAGTCAAATGTGAAAATCATGTACAAGGTGTTTAAAGAATAAGAAGCTAGGAGTAAAAGGGCTTTAAACTAGAAATAGAAGAGCAGACTGCGCCTTATTTAGAGAGTAAAAAAATGAGCAACAGCTTACTAATGACTATTAGATTAGATGATAAAATTCATAATTTCTTAATAAGTTAAGTTTTTGGGGCTGTTAGTAATTTATCATGGTATACAGGTCTTGGGTTTAGTTCACGTTTTCACCATATCTCTCATTTTTTAAAAATTTCTTTGGTCCCATTTAATAAGAGCAGTTTAGCCTCGTGCTTGAGAGAGCATTAGATTAAATGATTAAATTTACTATTTCCTAATAACTTAAGTTTTTTGGACTATCGGTATTTACCGGTGACAAACATGGGGCAACCTCTACTTTCATTCCAAACCAACAGAATAAGCAATCAATCCAAGAACACAATCGGACAAGCAGCCATTGAGAAACTATTGATAACTTTCAACACAAGCACAAACATCATCTCTAATGGCATTGAACAGCTAAGACTTCACTTAACCATTATAGATCTGGCAATTTTTTGAAGTCAAAACATGGTAAATAGTAGCAGAAAAGGCAAGCTTGCACAGATTCACAGTTCTACCATTCAACCCTGAAACACCCCAATGAGATCAACAATCATTCTATATAAGGATTAAGGATAGCTAATACTACTCTGCAATGTTGACTTTTGGCCTCACTGACCCACCAAAGAACTAGGATAAATAAGCAAAGTTTTTTTTTTTTTTTTCCTGTTACCAAGTGTTTAAAGTGCATTAGTTAGGATTGAGTTTTATATATATATATATATATATATATATATATATATAAATTGCAGTCATCAACAGCAACAACAACAAAGCTTAGTCCCAACCATATCAGATGTAGGATATTAATTTATGAAAGATTTTTATAGACTTTTACGAGAAATTAAAAAAATAATTAACTTTTTAGATGACTTTTTATATTTCCCATAAAATATTTCTCATAAACATAGTATTAAATATTTTCTAAAATAATTCATTAACAAATACCCTAAAAACACCTATTAACCATATATATATATATATATATATAATGTGAGTTTTATTGCAATTGACTAGCTTTTTTTATTTAGTGACTCAAGCCCATATAGTCAAAAGAGTATTTGATTATGAGTTATTTTAGAGCCACAATCTTAAGCACATTTGTTTTTCACAACTATCCTACTAAATAAATTATGATTGATTGACCATCACTTTTAATTGAACCATCATTTTTTTTTTCTTCACTTATGATAGGCACGTTTAATAGCTGTGGCAAATGATGATAAAAGCAGTTTGGTCTAAAAATTTATGTTTGATTATTGGTTTTAGTTAGTTGTTACTTCACAATCAGTACAACTCGCTCGAAAGGGCGAAGGTATGTGTGACGTGTAACATGGCCCCCCGAAACTTTGAAATCACCTGTATGAATATGATGGTTTATAAATTTAAAGTGGGCCCTTACAATTAGTCAATTACAGTGATTGCCCCCCCCCCCCCCCCCAAACAAAAAAAAAAAAAAAAATTAATAGAGCCTCTACTGTTAGCTTTTATATTAGTTTCTACATCCACACACTTTTGGACTTAGGTGTCTAATAATCTAATACGTTGTGCTAATATTGATTTATTTCTAGGAGAGAATTTAGATTGCCATATCCTGTAAAATTGATAATGGATGAATTTTATTGAATGAAACATTGATCATAACAGCTATAGAAGATTCAAGAATTTTTTTAAATGCTTTTTTGGTGCCTGTTTATAGCAAATTAGATAATTTTTGTGCAATGATTTGAGTCTAGAAATTATTATCATAATTTGATTTTGTTCATTTTGTATACAATATATTTATGAATTATGACTAATGTATAAATATATAGACAAAATTTAGGTATAGTACTTTAGGTGCTTTTCTTAGGTTCCTTTCTTAAGATTCAGTCATGTGGCTACTTAACTAAAAAATACACTTTCATCCCATGAGAAAAAAATTATATGACAGAATCTTAAAAGGAAAACCTAACAAATCGTACTTAAATACTGTACTTAAATCTTGACCTAAATACATAAATCGGCCTCTCAAAGTAATAAATCCTAGCTACGCTCGTGCTTGCTTGATTCCTACAAAACAAAGTAGAATCGAACATATTCATACGTACCTCGAAATCCAGCATTATTGACCAGGGCGTGGATATGGCCAAACACATCCCAAGCCTTCTGTACAGACTTCTCGATGGTGGGTCCATCGGCAGTGAGGTCGAGCTCCACAGCCACAGCTCTTGGGGAGCTTGAAGAAGAAGAAGAAGAGAGGTGATTGATTTGATGACAGAGTGACTGGAGTCGATCGACACGTCGAGCAGCGGCAATGATCTTGCAGCCAGCTTTAGCGAGGTCAAGACAGAAGCCAAGACCAAGGCCTGATGAAGCCCCAGTCACCATCACCACTTTTCCCTCTAGCTCTCCCCATTCCTCCAACGCCAATGCTGCCATTTCTGTGACTGTTGGTTTTCTCTAGTTATCAGTTATCACCAAACTCTGTAAGGGTAGCTATTGTTTTATTACTGAATGGTTTGAGATTTTTAAAAGCATTAGGAGAATTTACTTCTTACCGTTTTAAGAATGTAGAAAGATGCAATGAGTGAGAATTGAAATAATGTAACTGGACAGCTTTTTGGAGCCAAAACCAAAACTTTTAGTACCACGAAAAAGAAAATGCTAAGGACAACCAAAAAAAAAACGCAGCTTTAGAGAAAGTGCAATTGAAAGTCACATGTGTTCAATTATAGTTATGGCAAAATTATGGTAATTTATGTTCTATTACTTATCTGATAACTTAATTGATAAATTCTCTGATAGTTGAATAAAAGATCAGTTTAATCCTTATCTACACTAAAAATTAATTAGTATCTTGGTCTGATAATGAAGAGTTACAATCAGAAACAGACACTATAAGTTGAAATTCTCTAAAAAAAACTAGAATTACTCATGTTAGTACACACACTTGTCACAATTGTCATATGTAGCATATTGTGATAAATTCTGAAAGTAATGAGTAATTATTCATAGTCTATCACATAAGATAATTATAACAAAATTGTAGTGTTTTATGTGATATTAGAATTACTCACGTCTATACAACTCTCATATGCTGCAAATTATGATAGATTATAATTTATTGTCTATCCCTTAGACATGGCAAAATGGACAAAAATTTGTTAACCCGACTCTAATCGACACACTTTAACCCAACCCGAATTAGAATTTTTTGACCAGAATAAAAAATGGGTCAACCCACAACCCGTCCGTTTCTTTTGCGGACCAACTCGACCTGGCTAACTTTTGACCCGTTACATCCTTCACTATTACATGAACCATTATTTTCTCTTTACTACTCATCGTGTAACATCATTTTCTCTCTACTAGTCGTTATCTGTCTCATTGTACATTATCTGTCCCATTGTACAGTCATAACAAATGAATGAAAGTGAATGATACAAGAGCAAACGTGATAGAAAGAAAAAAGTGGAAGGTAAAGGCTGACATGAGTTAGCAGCTTTTCTTTGCAAATCTTATTTTATTTCTAGTTACAGGTACAGCTTTCGTTTTTGAGTAATGTTTATGATATCACTTGCATAATTTTGTGCCAGAACTCGTCACGTAGTGAATTGTGAATGGTGAAAATGTGTCCTCACATGGCTCACTATCACACTTTCACCACTCACAACTCGCCATATGACGAGCTATATCAAAAAAATTTGCACAAAATTATATCTTGAGCATTACTCTTCTTTCTTACGAGAAAGCTCAACATTTTCTAAGAAAGCTAACATTTTTTATAACTTCATTTGTATTAGGATTAAGTGGGTATTTTCTTCTCCAAAAAAAAAAAAAGAGTAGGTGGGTATTTAGTATTTACCTACTTTTTTTCTCACAAATTCTTTTTACTTTTTTAACTGTTTCCTTTAATATTTTAAATTTAATAGTTGAGATTGAAAATTACTTTTTACAATTTTTAATTTTAATCATTGATTACAATTGCAATGCACCTGATCTCTGTCACCTTTATTTTTGTCCCATTATTAGCCTTTAGGTACAGTAAATTGATTAGACTTTTTTATGATTAAATTTAAATGTATGGCTTTTACTTACCGATAAAAAAATTAATGCTATTTTTTTAAGGACAATTAATATAATATAATTGTAAGTTTTAATTTAAATTTGGGAATATACTTAAAAAATTGTACTTAAGTTTTATGTTTTTACCCAACCAAAAAATGAACCTTAAAAAAAAAAAAAATATATATATATATATATATATATTGATGCTTAAATGAAACATACCCCAAATTTTTAGAAAATGAAAATTACCAAGGAAAAAAGAAAGACAGAAAAAGTGGTTTGAGCATACTAATAATACAAGTGAGAGAAAGAGAAGAGAAGAAAGCTGCATGGTGGAGCTGATATCAATTAACTAGTTTTGTTTGCTTTTTATATTTCTAGTCAAATAATTACGAACAGAATTTTTTATTGTTGTTATTATTGTTATTATTATTATTTCGATAACTAGATAATGAGGGAGGGGGATTTGAACCAATATATGAGATACCATTGTGGGGAGTGAAAAGCCCAACCTAATATATTGGGCCTAGGGCCCTATTCAAAGACTACTAGATGTTCGAAGAGAAGAAAATATCTGGGAAAGGATCCATGTGGAAGAATCATACCTGGAAATGAATGAGGGAGGCACTCCGAAGAGGTCATCAGTTGTCCGAAGAGGTCTTCCTCCTCGAATACAAATATTCTTGATCAATCAAATGTGTGGAGGGTCAGAATGATCTTCCTAACAATTCCAACAACGAAGATAAACACTGAGCATGTCTGGAGATGATAAGAGCGAAGAAATATCTAAAGGGAAAAGCTGCTACAACTGTGTTTAATGCATTACAGCTACTTTTCTTGCCGCATTTATGTGGAGAAGACCCCTGAACAGTGTAATCTCAACTACCACCACTCACAAAAAACTAAAAAGAAGACTTGACATGACATATACTCGAGTGGACGCTTAGATGATGAACAAGTGGACGATGAAGATGAGGAGAGAGAGTGCTATATAAAGAGAAGAAGCCTCTAAAAGAGGGGATCAGAAAAAACAAGGGAGAGAAGAAGAGAATAACTTTACTGTAACTCTAAGAATTGTAACCAAATTCCATTCAATAAAATACCTCTTCGGATTTTCATGTTTGCATTTGCTCAAGCATGAGTTCATGTTAGTTTACCCGTAAATACCATAATTAACTCTTGTTTAATTCATATCCCACCCAATTTTTTCACCCACGCTCTACAAATTCATTGTCCTGGGTTCATTGGGCTCATAATCCATACCTATTGGGCTTGGGCTACAAAAACAGACCCTACAACCATAAATATGTTCTTATTAAGTTAATATATTCTCACATGAGTTTATTATTAACACCACTTATATTATGTGCCAATAGTAAATTAAATCATTGGTTTTAAAAAGTAGTGTCCCATTTTCTTTATAAAAAAAATTGTCCCCAAACTTATTAATATCTTATTCCAAACTTTTATGAAATTATAGTAAAATATTATCAAGTTTATTCTATAAAATTTATAAATCTATCTAAAAAAAAATTGATGTCACATTTAACTGTTTCTAGATAATAAAAAAATATGTAATAAAATTTATAGCACGTGATTGCCCTATGTCTAATGCACCTAGGTTGGGGTGTTTGTGGTGTGGTTTGGTACGATTTTGTGCCATTTAAGCACTGCACTACACCTCAGTTTTAGGATAAATAAACCTCACAAAACCGCACCATATATATATATATATATATATTTATATTAAATATATATTAATATTATCTGAAATATGAAGCGGCCATTGTTAGTGTGTTTCAGGTATACCCAGGGAGTAAACGACAATGTTTTAGTTGGTGTTATTAGGCTTCTCACTTTACTTTTCATCAATCCATCTCACTCACACTCATCTCTTCTCTCTTGATATGATGATACCCTCTAACATGTATAATTGTGTATGGTTTACTGTCATGGATTATTTTTTTGTCAATCTATCATGATTTTTTTTTTTTTTGGTCTAGTAATTGGTATTTGTTATACTTGTTTTGTTTT
The DNA here is from genome assembly GCA_032727855.1 of Quercus ilex subsp. ballota. Classification (NCBI taxonomy): domain Eukaryota; kingdom Viridiplantae; phylum Streptophyta; class Magnoliopsida; order Fagales; family Fagaceae; genus Quercus; species Quercus ilex. Next base: position 13,851,574 of record CM064914.1, on the reverse strand, counting down.
ATAAGTTTTTGTTTTGTTGTAAAAGGTACTGGGTTACTAATTGTGTAGTCTATGACTCTATGTCATACTGTCATGTCATGGTTAAGCAATAAACATCATTTTATTACAAGGAAAAAAAAAAACAAAAACAAAGCTTTGGGTTGGCCCAAACTTGCCTAGTAGGTGTTGATTAGGAAAAGCCAGCCCAAAATTATAATTAAAAAAAAAATAGTCCAACAGTTTAAAATTTGGCCTAAAACAAAGAAAAAATCAGTTTTGGACTAGGTCAATCCAGCCCAAAATTTTGAAAAATATATCAGCCCAAAATCAACCAATCGTACCTTGTACACTGCATCGAATTGCATATGTGACTAGAAAATTAAGGTGCAGATGGTTTTGGCCAAATCGCACCAAAAAGTGTGATGCTAAAAATGATCCAAAATCACACCAAATCGCACCATGAACACCCCATAAATGCACACACTCTTTTCCTAATGGGGGTAAATACAAATTCTTTATCCTATTTTTGCAAATGGTTTAATTTTATGTACTATCAACTACTCGTATGTCATGTCTATTTTTACATATTTTTGATGGAATAATTTTTCATTTTAAACTTTGGTTACTTTATAAATGGAATATCGGTAAGGAATATTTGAGGAAACTTATTATTGCAAACCTATAAGTTAGCACCTAATGAAGCTGTTTGGGGCCAAGCGGCGGAAGCAACTCCTACAAGTTATGACCATATCTAAGGCTAATCTAACAAGTATTAGAAATGCCAATTTTGAAGTAAAAAAAAAACCCCTTAGTTTATTGATATTATCCAAATTGGGTATTGACGCTCTATCGTTCTTTTTTTTTTTTTTTTTTTGCACTATTGTTAATCATCCTACTAGATTTGTTTAATCAAAGTTAAAAATCATTGGAAAATGAGTGTGAATAAAAGAGGTCTAAAGTCTGTATTGTGTATTCAAGAGTTAGGTCCTTTTAGATATATACCATTGTAAGTTTCTTTAAAAAAAACATTCTCTCCTCTCCCCGTGTGTATGTTAAAAATACTTAGTATTCTCAAAAGAAAAAATAGTGGGTTAATCCCACATTGAAAAATGAGTGTGAGTAAAAGATGTTTAAAGTTTATGCTGTGTATCCAAGAGTTAGGCCCTTTTGGATATAAATCATTGTAAATTTCTTTAAAAAAACCTTCTCCCATCTCCATGTATATTCAAGAGTTAAATCCTTTTAGATATACACCATTATAAGTTTTTTTAAAAAAAACATTATCTCCTCTCCTCATGTGTTAAAAATTCTTAGTATTTTAAAATAATAATTAAAAAAATTAAAAAAATAAAATAAGAACAGAGTTAAAAATCTTTTGGTTCTTCGACTATAAATCTTGTTCCTTAAAAGTTGTTAATGCTGCAACTTCCGTGAAGAAATTAGCTCATTGGAATCTTATTACAAACCGAAGACCCAAGCCCAATGCCTTAAAATTATAGGGCTCTGTTACTAACAGACTGTTAGTGATGGCCGACCTGACAGGGGAATCAATCTATAATAGAGGCATAGACAAGTAAACAAGATGGGATTGGCCCACATCACTGCTCTTTGTCTTTGTGATTTAGTTCTATTGGCTCCACAGTCATAAAGCTATAAAAAAAATCGGACATAAAACAAAAAGATCGGTTATAAAGTTTTTTCTTAACGTGTATCTTACTATGTCTGTTAACGCTAATCAAAAAATAAAAATATAACAATAACAATGTCAAGTCAGGACTCAATTACTATAAATTAAAAAATAAATCTTTTCTTTTAGAATCAATAAAATAAAATTATTCCATCAAAAAAAAATTAAATTAAATTAAAATGAAAGAAGAAGAAGAAATTAGGATCCAATTAAATATTATATGTACCTTGATTTCATTCCATGACAAAACTTATTGCAACCAATCTCAGAAGTACTTCCAAAGAGCATTTTCAGCAGTTTTTTCCAAATTTTATATAATTTCGAGAGTAAATAGTTTACTTTTCTTATTTACTTTTTTAAATAAACTTTCCAATAGATTTTCAATCTTTTCCCTATTCCATTTAAATATTTTTTCTTAATTCTTTCTTCAATCTTTATTCATTCATTACTAATGAATATATTTTTAAATTCAAACAACTATATGTTTTAAATCTCCAAATTTTCCAACTGCATACCTTTTTTTTAACGAATTTCATGGAGCACTTGTGGCAATGGTATAGTAAGTTGTAGGACCATCTAATTTTAATGAGAAATGCTATGTCTACGTATAATATTTTCACAACAAATCTTAGGTAGTAAATTGTTATTAATTCTAAAGTGAATTCCACTGCAAAAATTACTTTTTTGCCCACTAGTAATAGTTAGTAACAACCTTTCGCTTAAGATTTGTGGTGAAAGTGTTGTGAAAATATTATGGACATAACATTTCTCAATTTTAATTTTTTTTTCTTTATTTTATTTTTCCGTTTTTTCTTTATCTTTTTTCACCCTTATCAACCCAACTCAGCCTATTGCGAAAATTACTTTTTTTCCCACTTGTAATAGCCAGTAACAACCTTTCACGTAAGATTTGTTGTGAAAGTGTTGTGAAAATATTATGTACATAACATTTCTCAATTTTAATTTCTTTATCTTTATTTTATTTTTCCCTTTTTTCTTTATTTGTTTTCACCTTCATCAACCCAACCCAGTCTAACCCTTAGCCTAAAAACTTAATAAAAATAAAACAATTAGTCGAAATGTATAAACCTAATTCCAATAAATAATGGTAAAATACTATATTGGTCCATAGATTTTACCAAAAGTTTGTTCTTCATCCCTAAACTTTAAAAAATTAGTTTTTGTTCCTAAACTATTGTAAAGTTTATTTTTTGTCCCTAAATTATTGAAAATGTTTTACTTTCCATTCTTAAACTTTATTAAAAATTTGTTTTTCGTCCCTGATCTATTAATGTATGGTACAATATCCCTGAGTCTATTAGGCCTTTGACCCAAGCCCAATAGTACGAGCCCTGACCTTGACCCTTTGTACGGGATAAGGCCCCCAGCCCGCTAAACTGTGGGCCCAGGCCCCGTGTCGCAATTCTTGATCTAAGGTACGTCGGACCCGCAATCTTGGCCCATACTCCTCAGGAAGCACTCCGGGCTTTGCCCGATCAACTGCATGTCGGATGGGAACGTAATTGCTCGAGGATACATGTCTCAGCTTCCCAGTACGGCCTTGGGGAGTATCCCTACCGAACATCTTTTTGGAGGTGGGAACCAGTTCCAATGCCACCACTACCACTCCCAACAAAACATCCACTTAAACTCAATGGAATTGGACCATCATTTCCACTTATGATCAGAAATAATCATGGCATTCCCACTGACCTCATGCTTTAAATAAGAACAAGCACACAAAGATAGTAAGGGTATGACTCTGTGAGGGGAAAAACCAGAGGAAACAGGAGTGTACTTAGGTTGCCGAGCAAAGGACCACCCATAGTAGGAAACCCAATACCCACAATATAAATAGATTGTGAGCCCAAGTAGTGATTAAGCCCAACAACCATATTTTGGGTACGTATAGAGCTTAATTAAAGGTTGAGCCCAATAGGCATATTTTGGGTACCCACAATTGGCGCCGTCTGTGAGAATATCCTACGAAGCTGTGGTTCTGCCAAGGGGCGCACTAGAAAATGTTCAGAGGACAATCTGGGAGCCATGCTGAAAGTAGCTCTGGGAGATCTTCTCGGGGATCCACCTGGTGGGAAAGAAGGCTTAAGCGACGTGAAGATAGGGAGTATGAGGAGCAGGGACAGTCCAAACTTAGAGAGGGGTTGTTTCAAATGTATCGGACAATGTCCGGCACCTAGAGGCGCAACCATTTCTATAGAAGGGATGAAGAGCTTAAGCAGAGGGATGAGGAGCTTGAACGTTTACGTAAGTTAGTAAAGGATTTGGAGTTGGAAGTGAGAGGTAGACGTAGGAGAAGAGACTGAGCCGATCGAGAAGAGGGATCTGCTAATGGGGGAGGTCGTTATGGGGCCGGGTCTAATCAATCCGGTTCCCGTCGACGTAGGGACCGTTCACGGTCATGGGAATATACAAACCAGGACTTAAATTGCCCAGTGGAACGATGGCCCCAAAATGCTGTCATGGATCCCATGAGTCGAGCTCTACGCAAAGCAGCTCGGTCTCCTTTCTCAGAGGACATTGAACAGGCCCCTATGCCGAGCTAATTTACACGCCTGCCATTTAATTCTTATGATGGGAAAATGGACCCATTAGAATATGTCAGCCATTATATCCAGATGATATCTTTACATACTCACAATGACGCGCTAATGTGTAAGGTATTTCCCTCAAGCCTCGGGCCTACTGATTTGAGATGGTTTAATGGGTTACGGAAGGGCTCCATTCACAGTTTTGCCAAGTTAATCCAAGAATTTGGTGTCTGGTTTGTAAACTATAGCCAGGTCTCGCAACCATTAGACGCGTTACTATCCATGAAAATGAAGGTAGGGGAAACCCTTTGCAGCTACGCCAGTCAGTATTGGGAACTCTACAATGAGATCAGTAGGGGCAAAGAGAAAATTGCAGCGAGCACCTTTAAAATGGCACTACCCGAGGACTCTGAACTTCGTGAGTCACTGGCGAGGAAACCTCCGGAGGATATGAGGCAACTCATGAGGCACATTAAGGAGTATAAATGCTTTGAGGATGACCGGCTGCAGAATAAAGGTAAAGCCCTGGTAATGAGTTGTCCTCAACAAGGCGACTTTCAGTCAAGGCCCCGAAGGGACTTAAGGATTCAAGAACTGAAAGCACAAATGGGGGAAGTAAACATAATGTTCAAAGTGCCGGTGCACCAGATCATAGACCGAATCAAGAACGAGCCATACTTCCAGTGGGCGAACAAGATGGGGGGATGACCCGTCTAGTAGGAATCAAAACTTGTACTGTACTTAGCACAGAGATAAAGGGCATATCACCCAGCAGTGCCAGGTATTGAAAGATCAACTAGGGCAGCTAGTGAAAGCAAGGTATTTAAAGGAGTTTGTAGTGGATTCAGTGAACCGAGGTACCAGGCAAGGTACACAGCAAAGGGGGAATCCTCTCCCACCCCTATTAGGAGTGATCGAGGTCACCCACGCTACCCCAAGGGGTACTACTATGACTAGAAGGAAAGGAGTGTTGGTTGTAGTGCCAATAGAAGACTGCTCGGGCAAGCTACCGTCTAAGAAGAAGATGAAGTTCACACAAGAGCCCATTGCTTTCAACAACGATGACTTCGAGGGAACAATTCAGCTGCACAATGATGCGCTGGTGGTGACGGCCTGAATAAATGGTTTTATAGTGAAGAAGGTGATGGTAGACCAAAGGAATGGGGCTGATGTGATGTATCTAGACCTGTTCAAAAGGCTCAGACTGAAGAACGAAGACCTCATAAAGTACGATACGCCCCTAGGTTTGATGGCCAGGTGGTGATTCCCAAGGGGTAAATTTCCCTTCCTGTGAACATGGAAGGAAAGGAAGTAACAGTAGCATTTATAGTGGTTGCCTTGTTTTCTCCCTATACGGCGATTTTAGGAAGGCCGTGGATTCATGCGATGGGGGCAGTGCCATCCACCCTGCACGTGAAGGTTAAGTTCCACACCGAGCAGGGCATTGTTGTAGTAAGGGGAAGCCAGCAAACGGCCAGACAGTGTTTAATGGCCGCGGTTGATTGGAAGCACAAGCAGGCCAAGCAGAAAGAAACATCTGAGGAGCTCCCTTCATAGCAATTATAGGAGCCCCAAGAGGGAATGAGGGCTAGTTGCGCCGAGGAATTAATCAAAGTAAGAATACTACCGGATGTTAACAGGTATTTTCAAGTAGGGGCAAGTCTGAGGGATGAGGACAGGGTAGAAATGTTATTATTTCTTATGCAGAATGTAGATATGTTTGCTTGGAACCCGTATGAAGTGCCCGAGGTGGATCCCGAATTCATAGTTCATAAGCTTAATGTATATCCATCATTTCCCCCCAAGAAGCAGAAGCCGAGGAGGTCGACTAAAGAACACGTTGAGGCAGTTAGGTAGGAGGTCAGGAGGTTAAAGGAGGCTAGGACGATAAGGGAGATCTTCTTTCTGGAATGGCTGGCGAAAACCGTGGTGGTAAAAAAGAAGAATGGCAAATGGAGAGTTTGTGTAGATTTCACGGATTTGAACCGAGCATGCCCAAAGGACCCGTTTCCTATGCCTTAGATCGATCAGTTGGTGGATGCCACATATGGGCAAGGAGTTTTTTGGATGATTTTCAAGGTTATCACCAGATTGTCCTGGCCACTGAGGATCAGGAAAAGACAACATTTATCTCCCCTGACGCCAACTACCATTATACCGTGATGCCTTTTTGGTTAAAGAATGTCGGGGCCACCTATCAATGGATGATGACAAGAATGTTCGGAGATAAGATCGGGCGGACTATGGAGGTGTACATTGACGATATGGGTGGTGAAAAGCAAATGAGAGGCACGACATATAGAGGATTTCCAGGGGGTGTTTGAAGTACTTCGGCAACATAAGTTGCACCTTAATATAGATAAGTGCGCCTTCGGGGTGAGGGCTAACAAGTTCCTAGGATATCTGATAACCAACCGAGGGATAGAAGTCAACCTCGATCAAGTTAAAGCCATGAAGCGCCTCAAGTTGCCAAGTAATCTGAAAGAAGTGCAAGTACTGACCAGTATGTTAGCTGCCCTCAAATGGTTCATTTCCAGGTTTGCTGCTCGCTGCTGTCCATTCTACCAACTTTTGAAGAAGTGGAGGGGATTCCAATGGAATGAAGAGTGTGAAAAGGCTTTCCAAGACTTGAAGGAGTATTTGATGTGGGCACCTATGTTGACAGCCCCAAAGCCTAGGTAGGGAGGACTTATTCATGTATCTTTCCATGTCAGATCATGTAGTGAGTGTCGTGCTCTTAAGGGATCAAGGAGTACAGCAACCCGTGTATTACATCAGCAAAACCCTAGTTGACGCAGAGACATGGTACTTACCCCTAAAGAAACTGGTGTTAGCACTAGTACACACTACGAGGAAGCTGCCTCACTATTTTCAAGCTTACATCGTCTATGTCTTGACCGAATACCCTTTACAGTCATTGCTGAGGAGATCCGACTTCACGGGCCAGCTAGCTAAATAAGGAGCTCAACTAGGATCCTTTGATATATGGTACAGGCCAAGAAGTTCAGTGAAAGGCCAAGTACTTGCTGATTTTGTTACAGAGTTTTCCCCTAGAAATAAGATGGAAATAATTTTTCATGTGGATTGTCGCCTGTGGAGGGTGTTCGTGGACAGCACTTCTAGCGCAATGGGGGCTGGAGCCGGGATTGTCATCATCACTCCGGAAGGAATACGATTGGAACATTCTTTTAGGTTGGGGTTCAGGGCCTCTAATAACGAGGCTGAGTATAAAGCCTTGCTCACTGGATTGAGAGCCGTACTGGATATGGGTGCACGGGAAGTCGAAATTTATTCAGATTCTCGATTGGTGATTAGTTAGGTGCAAGGTAGTTTTGAGGCCCAAGACTCCCGATTAAAGGAACACTTGCGGGTAGTAAAGTAGGTTATGAGTCAATTTACTAAGGCCAAGGTGGTCCAAGTGGCCTGGGGGCAGAACAGACATGCAGACTCTTTAGCTACATTAGCATCATCAATGACAGAGAATGTACCTCGGATAATCAAAATGGAGCTCATAGTGCAACCGAACATTAACGCCGCGATAGGTGTTGCAGTGGTTTCAATGTCCGGGCCATGTTGGATGGACATGATCATCAATTTCTTGGCTGAGGATCAAGTACCAGGTGATGAGAAAGAAGCTAACAAGGTGCGCTGAGTAACCACTCAGTATTGGTTGTTGGCGGATTGCAAGTTGTACCAGAGATCTTTTGATGGGCTGTATCTTTTGTGTTTGCATCCCGAGAAGGTTAATGAACTCTTGGCCGAGCTACACGATGAAGCGTGTGACAGTCATGTAAGAGGATGCTCACTGGCACATCAAGCGATGACCTAGGGGTTTTGGTGGCCGCAGATGCAGAAGGATGCCGCCGAATATATGCGGAAGTGTGAACAGTGCCAAAAGCACGCCCCCTTGATCCACTAGCCAGCAAGTTATCTGAACCCAGTCAACAGCCCTTGGCCCTTTACACAATGGGGGCTATATAATCTCGGCCCGTTTCCCCGGGCCATAGGCAATCGAAGGTTTGTTTTGGTAGCTGTGGATTACTTCACCAAATGGGCAAAGGCAGAAGCGTTGGCTAATATTCAAGAAGTAGACATTAAAAAGTTTGTGTTGAGAAACATAGTCACAAGATTTGGGGTGTCGGACTCTCTCATATCTGATAATGAGTTGCAATTCAGTAGTAAAGCCTTTTGTGAGTTTTGCAGTGATCTCGGCATCAAGAACAAGTACTCCACCCCGACGTATCCTCAGAGCAATAGCTAAGCTGAAGCCACGAACAAGGTAATTGGGCCGAGGAGCTGCCCAACATTATATGGGCATACCCGATAACCCCCAAGAGGTTTACAGGAGAGACTGCATTCTCCCTAACATATGGGGCAGAAGCTGTCATACCAGCCAAGATAAACCTATGTAGTGCCCGAGTTGCGGGATTCGCCCCTGCCCAAAATGACGGATTGATGGTGGAGCGTTTAGATTTGCTGGAAGAGTGCCGGGAAGCAGCCACTATATGGCTAGTCGAGTATCAACAAAAGCTTGCCCGACGTTACAACCGAGATGTGAAGACAAGGGAGTTCGACGCTAGAACCTAGTGTTGCAGAAAGCAGTGGGAAATATGCGAGACACTAACGCTAGAAAGTTAGCCCCGACCTGGGAAGGGCTTTATAGAGTTACTACCATCGCAAGCACCGGAGCATACTACCTGGAAGATCTAGACAAGACACCGTTTCTCTGACCATGGGACATCCATAATCTAAAAAAGTTTTATCAACGAACTGTTGGCGCATATGTATATTAAATAATATAAGGGTGATGTTTATTCATATTGCTATGCTCGCACATGGTTTTATTACTGTTTAACTCTGTTAACTTACTAGCCCTAGCTAACAAACATGAGGAAACCTTACGTTGAATTTCTCTAAGGACAGAAACCTGTTCCTAGTTCGATTTTAATCACCAAGCAGGTGGAAACCTTACACTGAATTTCTCTAAGGACAGAAACTTGTTCCCGGTTCGATTTTCATCACCGAGTAAGTGGAAACCTTATGCTAAATTTTTCAAAGTTCCTAGTTCGATTTTCATCACCGAGCTGGTGGAAACCTTATGCTGAATTTTTCTAAGAACAGAAACTTGTTCCCGGTTCGATTTTCATCACCGAGCAAGTGGAAACCTTACGCTGAATTTTTCTAAGGACAAAAACCTGTTCTCGGTTCGATTTTCATCACCGAGCAGGTGGAAACCTTACGTTGAATTTTTCTAAGGACAGAAACCTATTCCTAGTTCGATTTTCATCACCGAGCAGGGGGAAACCTTACGCTGAATTTTTCTGAGGATAGAAACCTGCTTCCCAATCCGATCACAATCACTGGGCAAGTGGAAACCTAATCTTAAATTTTATCCAAGGGCAGAAAATCGATTCCCGGACGGACGGGAACCTTACATTGAGCTATTCCAAGAATAGAAACAAGCTCCCCAGCTCTATTCTAGTCGATGGGCACACAGGGAGTACGTCAAATTATTTAGAGGAGCTAAAACCAATATCTCGGATACAATCCAAACCACGGGGAAGGTAATTACCCTACATTTTCCCAAAGAGTCAACGTATGTCAAATTTAGTAATTATCACCGAGGAGCCAATTCTTTCTAGATATAGGTGACCTCTTCCAGGCCGGTCCCGAGAGTAAACTACCCGGTCATCTAGAACATATATATATATATATATATATAAAGAGAAAGACAATCATAGAACATGACCGAAAGAATAACTTAGAAGCAAACATTCATTAATTAAATCAAGCAAATGAAGATTAAACCAATGTTTCATCACCACAACCTGGTGACTGTAGGCAAATAAAATTTAGGAATTAAACCATTGTTTCGTCACCACAACCCGGTGACTCTAGGCAAACCAAACAAATAAAAGAAAAGTAAACGCAGATAAAGATATATAAAAACTAGTAAAAAACAAAAGTGTCAAACAGCAGGATCGGTGGGCGAGAGTTGGGTTGCTTCATTGGCTTGCTGGCCGGGGACGTCCTCAGTTGGCGGTTGCTGGGTTTGTTCGTCTTCGACAACATTGAGGTTGCTGGTGACTTCGAGATCATCGGTCTCTACATGAGCATCAATTGCTTGCACTAGTTCCCTTATACCGAGGGTATCTTCCTCATCGGCAGCACCAGCCTGACTCTGAATAGGGGGAGGGGGAGCCGAGTATGGGATTTGCTCTGGATTCCTCAATGGGGAATCTTCAGGCACTCCCATCGCTTGAAGGGCTGCTAGCCATCCCTCCCCGAACCCATGTAGCTGTTCCTGATAGACAACAGGCTCCACGGATTTCTCGGCATCTGCGAAGCCCTTGTCATACCATTTATTTTCGCAATCTTCAAGGACCGCCTTCAAATCGTCTATCTCATCGGCCTGGGCCAAGTTCAGGCTGGCTACCTCTGCCAATTTAAGCTCAATATCCCCCAGCTTGTCCTCCGCCTGGCCAATTTCCCCTCTACCAATAACCGGGCTTTCTCCAAGGACTTAGCCTTCTTCTCAGTGGCTTCAGCAGCTTTTCCCTTCTCCTTAGCTGTGGCATTGGCAACATCCTTCAACGCTTTCTCCCGATCAACATCCTCGACAAGCTCCTTCAGTCTCTCGCCAAGGATATAGGTCAGCTGCACAGACTAGTAACGCAAAAATGACGCATATAAGGGTGAAGGGATTATTTATGCATTAAAATGAACAAAAAAAGTAAAGGAGAGGAAAATTACCACCACGGTGTGCCACTGTAATCTCCGTGCTAACAATTTCTCAGTTCCGTCCGAGAAGAAACGGACGTCCTCAGGCAGTAAGAGGTCGTGCACCAAGCTTTCGGCCACCCTCCCTCCTTGGCCTTGGGCCCAAGCCTTGATGTTGGCTGACGCTTGCAGAGGCCCATCGCCGAGCTTAAAAGTGGGCTTCCAGATGTTCTCAGACCGAGATGAAGACGCCACATCCTTACCAACCTTGGCAAATGGTCGGGGTTCACCCACCGGTTCCCGAATCATTATCCCGCCTCGGGGAGGAGTCTTTGTAGAGGCGTCGCTTGGAACTTTAGGAGGTTGGTCTCCAATGCACTGCTTCTTTTTCAGACGCCTGGCGCCCGAGGGAGAGGGAGCATGGTCCTCGCCTTGAGGCTGGGCGGTGGGATGGGTACCGAGCAGAAACCTCTCAACAGTCATCTTCTGCTTGGTCACCATATCTGTGTCTTGATCAGCTTCGACTTCTCCTAGCTTAGCTACTTAGGCGGGGGCTTAAAGCTCTTCAACTGGGACGTGGACTCATCCGGCACCGGTGCAAGGTCCTCCGCTGTAATATACCTCAGCCCAAGGTCCCGGGCTTCACCGACTGTTAAAAATGGTGGCAAAAAACTTGCGTGCCAAACGTCAATGTAAGACAGTAATGGATTGTCCACCAACAAAGCCGGCCCGAACGGCTGTGAGGTAGTGTAGACAGGATTGCAGCCGAGGATAAGATGTGATGCCAGGAGTTGATGTTAATCATAAATTAACTCTGTTAACTTGCATTTCTTGTTTTCTTATTGTGATTTTGTGTTTGTTGGGAATGCAGAGCCTAAAACGAAGATGGAAGACACAAACAAATCTGGTTCTTCCTCGCCAAGCGGCTCTCCCTTAAGAACCGGACGTTGTCCCTTGCCAACTATACGGTCTCCTTCGCCATTTTCACGATCACCCTCGCCATTGTCGCCTGGCAGCTCACCCTCAGGATCACCATCACCTTTCTGCCCATTAAACAACGAGTAAGTGTTTGAATTTGTTGTTAATTATGTTTAATTTGTGAATTTGTGTAATTATGAATTTGTGCCTATTAATTAATGAGTATGTGTAATAATAAATTTGTGATAATTTGTTTTGATTCTAACTCCCAAACTTCTGAACCAATTAGGAGTCCAAAATCCCCGACGGTGGACTTAGAAGTAGAGGAACAAGAAGGGATTCCAGGGACAGAGGAAGAGAGAGAGCAAGATATAAGATATATCCAAGATATAAGATGTTAGTGTTGTTATGGCTGTTGCTGCTATCTTAGATCCAAGATATAAGATGAAGTTATTGGAGTTTTATTATCCTAACATTTATGGTGATAATTCTGATTTGGAGATTGAAAAAATTAAGAATCTTTGTTATGATTTGCTTGAAGAGTATGGAGATGTAGATGAGTCTCTTGTAGGTAATGAAGGAAGTTCTCATATGCCTGCAAGTACTTCAAATCAAGTGGCACAAATAAAATTTAGGTTGATTGGGTCAATGTCAAGGTTTGATGGGTTTGTGAACAATAGCAAAAGTAGTTCAAAGAAACATGGGAGTGGTAGAATGGAATTTGATCATTTCATTGATGAGGGAGTGTTGAAGAGGAGTGAAGATATTTTGGCATGGTGGAAAAGTAATGGTCTCAAGTATCCTACTTTACAAAGGATTGCAATAGATATTTTAGCCATTCCCGTCACAACTGTTGCTTCAGAAGCTACCTTTAGCACTAGTGGAAGACTTTTAAGTCCACACCGTAGTAGGCTACATCCCAAGACTATAGAGGCAATGATGTGTGCCCAGAATTGGTTATGGAGTGAAATCAACGGTTAGCAATTGTCTAATTTCTATTTATAAAATCAAAATTGTGTTTTTATATTTGCTAGTTACAATTTGATGAAGTTTATTCCATTTTTTAATTCTTTGTTGTTGTAGGTTCTTCAACTATATCTGGAGATAGTACATTTCAATCCATTCTTGATGATGCAGAGCCAAATGAAGATGATGGGAGTTGTGCCACAATTGATGGGAGTTGTATCACAATTGATGAAGATTAAACATTTTGTATTAATTTAGTAGCTTTTTTTATTTTCTTAGACTTGTTGGATTACTTTTTTGGTTTGTAATTATTCTAAACTTGTGGGATTTATTTTGTAGCTTTTTAATTTCTTAAACTCGTTGGACTTTTGATACTTATTTCTTGGACTTGTTGGATTTATTTTATTTTTATGTTTAGCTGGTGATTTTGGTGATTTTAGTTATGATTTTGTTGATTAATGATTAAATGGTTATCTTAGCTAGGTAATTTATTGATTTAAAATCTTAGTTATGATTTATTGAATTATGATTATGATATTAGTTATGGTTTATTGATTTATAGATTTATAATTAACAAATGATTTATTGATTTATGATTAGTAGCCTATGATTTGGACTGATTTGGCATTTGGGCCACGTTAATTATCTAGGCTTGAATTAGAATATGCAGGCTTAATGTAGCTTAAATCTAGGCTTAAATCTAGGCTTAAATTTAGGCAAAATCTGGGCTTAAATCTGGGCTTGAATTAAAACTTGGGCTTATTTTTTATTTTCTATTTTTTTTCGGTTGGGCCACGAATTGGGCCCAATTCCTAAACGGGGCCCGGCTAGGGCGGGTCCGGGCCCCGGGAAAAAACCCGGTACCCTAAACGGGCCGGGTCTAGGCCACAGGTCTTGCCCCGCGGGTCGAGTCCAGGTATGGAAAAACCTGGCCCGAACCCGACCCATTGCCATTCCTAGATATCTCTGCCCATAGCTACTCACAAAGCTTCCAGGATGTTTTTTATGGGACAAGCATTTAAAAGAACGCCTACATGATCAACAAATGGAAGGATGGGATTAAAAAGAATAGGACTATATAAAGAAATGGCCCCCGTAAAAAAGGAAAAAGGTAATCTGAAAGGAGAAAAAGAGTAGAACATCTTGTACTTAGATAAACTTGAGTGAATATAAGAACACTTCATCCTCGGACTTGACCAAGGAGTGTTATTCCCTTCAAACTGTGTTTTCTTATCTTTTTGGCACGAATCCAATCTATTATGGCCCATACATGATTTGTTAAGTCTTACCTGTAAGATCCACTCTCTAACAAATATATTGTTTTGGGCTCATTGGGCCATCATTCATTTCTAGTAGGCTGAGGGTCAAACTCTAGTCCTTACAATTGGCACCGTCTATGGGAAACAGGAAAGCACTTGTAATCTTATTCGACCATGCCTAGTTTCTCAGACCACATACCTTGGATAAATTAATGGTTTTTATTTCTCTAAGTGTTAAACAGAATCTCGGTCATGTCTAGTTCCTCGGACCACATACCTTGAGTAAATTAATGTTTTTATTATTTCTCTAAGTGTTAAACAGAACCTTAGTCATGCTTGGTTCCTCAGACCACATACCTTGGGTAAATTAATGCTTTTTATTTCTCTAAGTGTTAAACAGAACCCTCGGTCATGCCTGGTTCCTCAGACCACATACTTTGGGTAAATTAATAATTTTTATTTCTTTAATGGCCTGTTTGGAAGTTTAGAGAGCGAGGAGAGTAGAAGGGAGTAGAGGAAAGGAGAGTAGAAGGGAGTAGAGGAAAGGAGAGTAGTGGGAAGGAGAGTAGAGGAGAATGGTTCCCCTCCACCTTGTTTAGATGTTTTTAAAATTAATAAGGGGGAAGGAAGTAATTAGCCCTTCCCCTTGTTTGGATGTTTTAAAAATTAAGATGGAGAGAAAATGAAATGATTAAAATAGACAAATTTACCCCTATTTGAAAATGGACTTGCAACATTGGTCTATGATTAATTTGTTAGAAATGGTAAATTAGGGAATTTACTTGGACAATAATTTATCTACTCTACTCTCCCTCCAAATCTCTCCAATTTGGTGGAATTAAAAATGAGGGGTTAGAGAGAGTTGAAACCCCTCCAAACCTTTCCAAACCCCTCCCCCTCCCCCTCCTTCCTTAAAAAACTTCCAAACAAGGTAATTGGATTACTCTCCCTCCCTTGGGTAAATTAATACTTTTTATTTGTCAAAGGTTAAACAGAACCTTGATCATGGTTGGCTCCTCGGACCACATACCTTGGGTAAATTAATGTCTTTTTATTCGTTTGAATTGCTAAATAGAACCCTGATTACGCATGACTCCTTGGACTTTACACCTAAGGTATACTAACACTATTCGCGCATTAGATTGTTAGATTACTAATTACTTGGGTGTGTATAAATGTTAGGAGCAATTCTGTGCTAATTTTTAATCTGTAAAGCTTACAATTCCGGTTCATGGTTGAAGACTTTACCATACTTGATAGTAGATAGTTAGCAATACAAGTTGTACATAAGTAACAGGCATATAAAGAAAACTAAAACTTTCAATTAATTTATGCCTTGGTGAGGCAAAGGAGATACATGCTTAAAAAAAAAACAAAACAAAACAAGTACAAGCTAGAATAATAGTGCCCTAGATACTAGCAGATGAAGGGGGTTGGCCTTGGTTGCTGGCTGAGAAGAAGGTTCAAGCGCTTTGTTCTTGGCTACCTCTTTCTCCTTGGAAGTCTCTTTGGCTGTTGGTGGAGGTTTAGATTGTTCAGGCACTTTATCCTTGTTTGCCTCTTTCTCCTTGCCCTTTGTGATTTCCCTACCAAGCTCCTTAGAGGTTTCCAAGGTGGCTTTAAAGGCACCAACGTCAGCAAGCAAAGTAGTTTCAAGCGCTTTAGTAGTAGTGGTCGCTTGGGAGTTGGGCTGAGCTGTTAAGCGCAAGGCTAGGGAGTAGAAGATATTTTCTGTCAGCCTCAAATCTGAAGAAGCACCCACTCCAACCAAGTTCAATGCCTCGATCCATACCTGAAGGCAGTAACCTCGGCAGACTCCTATAACCTGGAACCTTAAAGTGTCTTCGATCTCTTTAACCCCGATATCGTAGCCATTTTGCTCAGCCCGAGCCACAGCCTCCTCACTTTTTTCCAACTCTTTTTTCTAAGCCTTTATTTGCTCCTTGGCAATTGCCAGCTACTCCTCAATCTTACGCAACAGCTGACATTATCCTCGGTTTGTTTTTCAGCACCAGCTAAAGCAGCTTCTGTGCTTTTCCTCTCCCTGTCTGCCTCGACCAACTTCATATTAAGCTCTTTGATTCTTCTCTCAGCCACAGCCAAAGTCTTTGTGGCAGATATGTGACGAGCTTCCTCGTCTTTGCACTGGGCATGGGCCCGATCCACCCATTCCTCAGCAATATTGGTTGTTTGCATGGCCTGGAAGACAGCAATGGTATGAGAAATAGAATAGAAATGTAAAATATATATATATGAGAGGAGCACAAAATAAATGAAATGACATACCATTGCCAAGTCCCTCTTCAGGGTCAAGAAGACCTCGTGCTTCTTCAGGGTCCTCCAATCGGCCATGCCTTAGGGTAGGAGCAAAGGCTGCTCCAAAGCACCAACCACGTAGCCCGCCTTCCCTTTTTGAAAATCCCTGATAAAGGAATCCAACGGGAGTGGGGCCCATCCAGCTCAAGTGCAGGATTCCATATCGGAATCCTGGCGTAGCAATCAACGACTATGTTTGCGCCCGATCCTTCTGGCGTGTTCTTTCTTTGCACCCCTTTAGCAATCTTGGCCCCCTTTTTGGGACTCAAGGTCCTTGGGAGCAATTTCACCCTCCTTAGATGCCTCTTTCCCCTTCTTCTCCCTTTTTCTTTTCTTTTCTAGCTGCTCTGAAGGAGAAGTATAAGTAGGGAGGGGAGTAGGAGGTCAAGGTTGGACAACCACCTTGGGAGTAGATCCTCCGGCATGTGATTCCAAAAGTTCGAGAAGGCTAGTGTTCTTTTTCCGTTGGAGCACCATGGCTTTTAGAACATTAAATGGCTCTTGACTGCTACTTACTTGAGCAAAGGGTAAATGGGAAAAGGTGGCATGAGGAGACTTTATGAGGAGTGGCTGATCAAAGGCCTCAAAATCCTCTTCAGAGTCTAGAACCTTAATTACTTTGATTGTTTCTTCTTCGGGGGCTGAGTGTCGCTTCTTCCTTAGCAACACGCTGGGTGGGCAACTCAACCTGCTAGACAACTTCAGGCGGAGGACTAGCGAGGAACCCGGGTACTGCAATATTGATTCATTGCAACTAGGGATCCTTAGCCTTGATGACATAGTTGGGGGACTGAAAACTGGATGAGATTGGCTTGTATCCGAGAATGACGTGAGCAGCGTGCAACTGTCCATCTGTATGAAGAAAAATCTCAGACTTGAGTATCCTGGTGAGGTCGGGCTCATTGACGAAATTGAAATTGGAGGTTGTGAAATTCTTGTCTGCGAAAGTCCAAGATACAATGGTATAGTTAGAGAAAGGGTTTGTTAAACCAAAAGAAATATGTTTCTGAACTATAAGAAGAGAAACAAGAAACTATGAAATTGAAGTGTTCACTGTCAAAATAGGGTAATTAAACCTAAAATACCCCACCTGGTGTCCCTTCTCGTGTCGGACAATGAAGACCATCATGCCACTCACTCAAGATAATCAAAAAATCTTGGTCCATGCCCTTGTTAGATTCGGGAAGACACAAGATGAGCCTGACTTCAGGGACCCTAGTTTAAAGGTAATATCTCATACTCTTAAGGTGTTGACAATTATACACCTAGTTGACATCGTGATGGGTAATATTTACTCACATCTTTTCATTTAGGGTCCACACTACCTAATATTCTAAATAGGTTTGAGGAACATTGGGTCGGGCAGAGTCTATGGGCAATCAAAAAGTCCCTAGTCACTCTCTCCATAGGGATCCTCATCCCTCCTTCTATGAAGGCGGTCATAGGGATCACCACATCTCCTTCAGATCAAAGAGCATGCCATTTACCGAGAAGGCAATGCCATATGGAAACCCTGAAAGGGATATTGTACCGAGTCTTAAAACTCTCTATACCCTTGGAAGTATCTACTAAATTAGCAAACCTACCTATATAAGGAGTAAAAGAGGACTGTTGAAGAATGAGATGGAGAATAGGAGGCCGAGGAAAAAAGGATCCTAAAAGTTAATGTACAAGCTAAAGGGTACTTACAGTAGGAAAGGAGCACCTCAGACTGCTTCTTGAAAGATTGAAGATTCAAAAAATGAAGGAACTGGCGTCTCCGCACACTTTATATAGGAAAGAAGGATAAGCGGGAAAATTCCCGCTCGAATTTCTAAGAAAGATTTCTACCGCAAGATTCCCATCTCACCATAGAACGTGGGGAACAGAGTGCCATGTGAAGCAATTAATGGGGTGTCATGGATGCCAAAGTGTCAAGAGCACGTACAGAGTAGGTGAAAAGACGTTGCCATATGGGAATGTTCACTGAGCATGTGAGGTTTGGAAACCAAAATCAAAACCCCACTTTCCTCAGGAGAGAAAAAATGTGGAGTTTCGAGGGACTATTGTGGGGATAAATGAGCCGAGTAGGAGTATTGGGCCATGGGCCATGCCCGAGGATGTAAGGTAGCCCGAGGAGGGTCGAACAGTAAGATAAGCGTGTAGGGCAATGGGACGAGGACAAGGATAAGTAATGACAAACAAAGGTTGTCTCCTAAGGTTCCAAACTTCCTCAAGAAACATTGTGGGGGATTGGAGCCTGGTTGCCTAGAGAATATCGTGCAAGAAGATACCATACTTCCAGTGGCGGCTCTAGGAATTTTTTCCAAGGTGTTCCTCAACAATCATAAATTATTAGGATGAGGGGCGAGCGACGAGTGACGACGGGGCTTTTCAGAAAAATATGATATAGGGTAATCATCACGATGGAAAACAGGTTAACGAGGGCCTTTTTGTAAATAATATCTTCTTATTTCATCATGATTATTAGGATGATAAGATAATATCTTTTCTCGTAGCCCAAGATCTGAAGGAAGATTTTCTAAATTAAAGTCAACACGAATTTGCTTAGAAGATGAAGATGAATCTTGCACAGGAGATGAATCTTAGGTACGTGGTTTTCTTATCACATATTTGTCCATAATTCTAGCAAAAGAATAAACAATAAACTATAAGTTCATTTGAAATATTAATAAAATTATTAATTATTGTTGTTTAGTTGTTTCATTAATTTGTTTGTCTTTTATAAATTATAATTTGTTATATTGTTGTTTTATTAATTATAAAATTATTAATTGTTGTTTAGCCTAACACAATTTAATTTGTTTGTCTTTTATAATGTATTGGTTAGTTATACTGCTTTAATTATTGTTGTTTAGCCTAACAATAAACTATATTACTTTAATTTGTTTGTAATTAATTATACTGCTTCAATTTGTTATATTGTTTAACCCCATGTGCAAATTACACTAAAAGAGCCAGCCATGTGCACATTACATGTCTCATGTGCAGCACATTACACTACTTTAATGATTGTTTCCCACCCCACTCAACAGACAAGCACAAGCCTCATGCTTGATGCCCCCAATCACAAGAGCCAACTACCAATCAGAAAATTTTATAATCACAAATCACAATACACATTACACTAAAAGACAATTAATATCTCACTGACACCAACACACACTAACACCAACGGATAAGATAAAGCCAAATTTAAAAAGTTAAAAAAAAAAAAGGCAAAAAGCTAAATATTAATAAAGTTAAAGATTCGGCCAACCAATCACAGACTCACAGTTCAAAAGAGAGAGAGTTAGACTCTTAAAGAATAAAGAGAGAGAAAGAGAGACTCTCATTCATTAATTTCATTTCATAGTTTTCATTTCAATCACTTAGTGATTCAGATAAAGAGAGTGAGACTAAGAGACTAAGAGAGAATCAGAGAGAAAAAGAGAGAAATACCTTGAAAGAGGGAGCACCGAGCACCGGAGCAGCCGAGCAGGGAGGCCTAAAGGCTGAGGCCACTGTGGCAGTGACGAGTGATCTTCGATGAGGGGCGAGCGACAAACGACAACGACAAGGGGTGAGCGAGCGACGACGACGAGCGAGCGACGATGTGCTCTAGACTAGACCGATCTCCGATGACGAGCTAGCTGTGAACGACATGACCAATCTTCGACGACGAGCAAACTACAAGCTAGCTGAGGCATTGCTCTGTCTTTAGGTTTGCTTTAGGCCTTTAGTGATTTCTAATTTAGAATTGGTTTCTAATTTAGTGATTTGCTCTATATTGGGTTTTTTTTTTTTTTTTTTTTTTTGGGAGAATCCATGGGTTTGCTACCTCTGTAATCTGTTGGGCTTGCCATAAGCTTGGCTCTGTTACAATTTTTTTTTTTTTTTTTTTTGGCTTGAAAGTAGAACAAATAATTTTTTTTTTTAATTTGAGGGTGTTCCTAATACAGATCAAAAATAAAAATTTTAATTATTATATATAAATTTATTTTTTTCAAGTCAAGGTGTTCCTGGGAACACCCTGAACTGCACGTGGCGCCGCCACTGCATACTTCTAAGGATAAGTTTCAAACAAAAGAGTCCACAGTAAATTAGGAAATATCTGTGAAAAAGGCTGCTACCACCACATTAAATGTTCTGCACTTAACCAACTGGCCACATTTATGTGGAAATGACCCCTGAGCAAGGATATCTCAGCCCACAGCTACTCACAAAGCTTCAGGAGGTTTCCGATAGGACAAGCATCCAAAAGATCGCCTACATAATCAACAAGTGGAATGATGGGATTGAAAAGAATATGACTATATAAATAAATGGCCCCCGTAAAAAAGGAAAAAGGTAATCTGAAAGGAGAAAAAGAGTAGAACATCTTGTATTTAGATAAACTTGAGTGAATATAAGAACACTTCATCCTCGGACTTGACCGAGGAATGTTATTCCCTTCAAACCGTGTTTTCTTATCTTTCTAGCACGAATCCAATCTATTGTGGCCTATACATGATTTGTTGAGTCTTACCTGTAAAATCTGCTCTCTAACAAATATATTGTTTTGGGCTCGTTGGGCCATCATCCATTTCTAGTGGGCTGAGGGTCAAAATCTAGTTCTTACATATATATATATACCATGACTATATATAACCAATACTTAGAGAAAATTTTATTAGATTCAAAATTGAATTTTGTTTTTGATAGCTTTCCATACAAATTAAATTATATAGATTTTTACTATTATTTTTTCTTTGAACAAATGAGCATGTTTTTTATATTGTTTCTATTTAGATATTTTGTATATCAAGATCTTGAACGTAACAAATTATAATTGAGCTAAATGATCACATGCACCTATTCCCATTCAATTTAGGAGATACTATTGGATCAATTTATTCTTTTATTTTTGTGTTGTATTTAGTAGAATTTCACGAATAGTGATTGTGAATTGATATTGTATATGTAGTATCATATAGTAATTTTCAAAATTATATACATAATAGCAGTGTAATAAAAAACTTAGAGTAACCAATATAATAAAAATTGCAAGAAAAAACTATTTTAGTACCACCAAATGTCCTGGTTGATTTTATAACCCAAACTAATATCAATAGCACCACTACAATTCATCATTCTCATGCATAAGCACGGGTTACATACTAGTGACAATAAAAATAAATAATTCAAATTATAGAAAATTCCTATGATAGATAAATAATAAAAAAATTTTTTTTTTTGAGAATGAAGTCTTGAAACTTTATTAAATGAAATCAACCACTGTCAGCTATCAATACATAATAAATGTGTGGAGGAACATCCTCTATCCACACCAAATAACCACTAACATGTCTAACATGTTTAGTTATGTTATGTGCCACAAAATTACCAACTCTACGTACATGAGAAAAAATAAAACAAGCATTAATTTGATTACTTCATTCTTGTGTATAATGATACACATTTTGAAAACAAAAAATTCTGCACTTGATAAAGTATTAAAGCTAAGTCAAGTTGGACTATTTTTGTACAAATATAATACACGAAATGTTTAATACAAGATTTATATGATTAATTGTAATAATAAAAGAAAACATATATTTTTATAGAATTTTTGCTTCATACGGTAAACAGATTTTTTTTTTTTTTTTTTTTTAAAGCGTAAACAGGTTCTTTTAAGAATATATACGTACGTGCAGTGTATTACATATATTTTACTAGCTATGTTAGTGAGTTATGAAACCTACTTCATTCTTTTTTTTTTCTCTATTTTTTCCCCTATATTTAAGAATACTTTACTTTAGTTATTTCAAAATACTTTAATATGTATAAATATTTTTTGTTCATTTTTTTACCAATACAAAGATCGTGGATCAAAACTTGATGATCCATAGCTTACTTTTTTTCTAAGAGTCTTGTAGTTTAATAGACACTCTCCTGTGTTTTCAACAGAAACATTCAGGGTTCAACTTTTTTCACCTCCAACTATTGTATTTAAAAAAAGAAAAGAAAAAAACATTTAACATATCCTATATGCATATTTAAGAAAAAGGCGTAAATGCACTTTTAATCCTTACATTTTGGCTTTTTTTTTATTTTAGTCCTTACATTTTATTTTTTTCACTTTTAGTCCCTAAACGAATTAACGGGTTCCATTTTGTTCCTTTCCGTCAGTCAACCGACGAAAATTGCTGAGGTGGCTGCCGGAAGAATTAAAATATTATAAAAATGCCACATCACTCCTGACAGATCAACATATAAATTTAAAAAATTAATTTATTAATTTTAACTAAATAATAAAAATAAAAACAGAATTAAAAACTAAAATTCAGAACATCACATGAAACGCGTAACTAACAAAACATCAATCTCTAGCAAAGAACACACAAATTCAGAACATCACAAAGACCTTCAAAGATTCAAAACACAAAGATCACAAACCCAAACCCAACCCTCAATCTCTAGCAAACCCAGAACATCACATGAAAAATCAAACCCTCCATACAAACATCAAACCCAGAAACAAACCCATAAATTTCAAACCCAAATTCGAGAAACTCGTAAACAAACCAAGAAATTTTAAACCCACCGATCTAATAGAGACCCACTGATCTGTGAGAGATTGGAGGTAAACCACCGCCGACCTCAGCCCCTCCTCTGTCACGCATTCAGCCCCACCATCCTTCACATCGACACAAGACACAGCCCCAACATGCAGCTCCTTCACGGGGACCGAGCACTCAGACTCGAGCAAGGCATCGACAGCGTTGGCGAAGAGGAGGTGGAGGGAGCCAGAGAAGGTGGAGGCGACAATGAGGGGTTTGTGCGTTGGGGTTTGGGAGGTCTTGAGGGAGGAGATTCGGGAAGGCGGAGAAAATGTGGATTGAGGGGTTAGGGTTAGGGTTTGGGATTGGGGATTGAGGGAGTGGATTTCGAGAGAGGGGGTGTTAGAGTCGAAGTCGAAGAGAGAGATGACGGCGAAGCGGTCGAAGGCGGAGAGCTGAGGGAGCCAGTGGACGATGTCGATGTATTTGGTTTATGGGAATCTGTGGATTTGAGGTGGGTCTCGGAGAGCTGTGGCTGTGATTGCCATTGTTGGAGTTCCATTCTCTCTAAACCACCGCCGGCCCCCGTCCTCTATATCTACTCTAAACCGCCAACCTCATCTCATTCTCTCCCTCTCTCTCTCTCTCTAAACTCTTTTTTTTGGGTAAAGCTCTCTCTAAAATCAGATCATGGTTTAAAAAAGGTATGATAATAAATAAATAAAAATTCGTTTGATGCTTTTGACTAACTCACTTACTTAAAGAAAAGTAAATACACTTAAAACTAAAATGATCTAATGATAAATTTTTGTTTGGGTTGGTTGAGATGAGAGAATACTGTGCTAGGTTTGATGATCTCTGAGGTGTTGAATTTGAGTTTTTTCTTCTTGTTTTCATTTATGCCCTAGTGATCTGGGTTTGAGTTCTTGGGTTGCTGGGTTTGTGTTCTTGTGATAGGTTTGAGTTCTTAGTTGCTGGATTTGATTTGGGAAGAATATGAAGAACAAGTTGTAAAATGAAGATCAATCTGAAGAACATGAAGAACAATCTTAATTCATGTGAATTTTTGTTTAAAATTTTGTTTTTATTTTTATTATTTAGTTAAAATTAATAAATTAATTTTCTAAATTTATATGCTGATGTGTCAGGAGTGATGTGGCATTTTTATAATATTTTAATTCTTCCGATGCCACGTCAGCAATTTACGTCGGTTGACTAACAGAAATGACCAAAATAGAACGCGTTAATTAGTTTAGGGACTAAAAATGAAAAAAATAAAATATAGAAACTAAAATAGAAAAAAGCTAAAATGTAGAGGATAAAAGTGCATTTACGCCTAAGAAAAAATATCTAAATATATAATAAATGTTTTTATCTAAGTTTGACCCTATTAATGTTCTTTTTTGAATTCATGTCTACCCGTGAAAAACCTTAGAGCATTTATGTAAATATATATATATATATATATATATATAAAACAATTTAGGACCACCCGAAACTACTTTTTCTGTTTTGGATAACTACATTTACAACCCATCCTATATCTCATTCTCATTTTGTATGCATCATATTAAAACAATCTTTTTCTTCTCAACAAACCCAATCAACCAATCACAAAACCCGATCATCTCACCAACCCAAACCCAGCACTATCACCACTAATTCACCACCCACAAACCCAGCATTGTTGATCCTCGTTGTTCGCCAAACCTACCAACCACCGCAACTCAAACCCAACATTGTTGATCTAAAACCACGACCCACACCAATAGCCAACAACCTAGTGCCACGACCTATGCCGAGGCCCACACCGCTTGATCCACAACCATATGATATGATGAGAGTAAAAGAGTGGGAGGGAGGGAGGGAGGGAGCCTTGATTTTTTTGTTAGGAGGAGAAAGAATGAGTGAATAGAATATTGGGGAAATGTTTCACATAAGCTACAGTGCTTGTGTGTATTTATATAAGCATTGTACCGTTGTGTATAATTTTATACAAAATAAATAATTAGATGAAGCTTTTTTTTTTTTTTTCCCCCTTTTTATCTACAATGTCATCTATTTTGCATTTTTATATAACCAGATGAGAATGATTTTATAAAGATAACGCGTGGTAGAGTTCGTAAATCATTCATTATTAATTTGTGCATTTTAGTTTTTTTTTTTTAAGTAGTTTGTCAACCTATTTATATACTTAGTTTTATTAATTATTGTTATTATGATATAACAAATTTATTTTATGTTTATATTTTTCAAATAATCATAAAAATTGACCGAGTTATTATAAAAATATATCGAAAAGGAACGATTTTTTTTGAGAAACCAGACCACTGGCCTGGGAATTTATTCAAACCTGAATCAATGAACATCACGAAAAAACAAGGGGAGCAATATCAGCAGGTAAGTCTTCCAACCATACCTGAAGCCCCACACTATAACTAGCATTCTTTGCTAACGCATCAGCAACAGGATTACACACACGGCTAACATAATTAAAAGCAATACACTGAAAAGCAGAGGCTTGAACATGAATATCATCTAGAATGTTCCCATAACGTACTGGCGAGCTTGCCCGTCCCATTCAGAAGAGCTTCAATGACTACGGCTGAATCCCCTTCGATAACCACACGAGAAAGACCAACCTCTAAGGCAAACTGGACAGCCCGATGACAGGCCAAAGCTTCCAATTCTGCCACAGACCGGCCAAGAGAGGTGGGCATGGAGAGCGCTCCAATAGCTGCACCACAATTGTCACGCACTATCACACCTGACCTAACCCCGCCAAGTTTGAAGACCGGAATACCGCCGCATCAAATTTAACCTTGTAATTTCTAGTCACTCCAGGGATGACCATACACTAGAAATTTCCTTACAAAGCCAAAGAGCGAGCACAGCGTCCTCCGAATGCTCTTTACAAAGTTCACACCTAGCGGAAGAGGTGATATGTCTCCGATGCAGATTCGCCATTGTTGGCAAAGCTTCACACAAAATGCTTAATTTTATTTGGAACCCGGAGCCGCCAAAGACACTTCCAAAACTTCTTTTGGTTTTCCAGATTGGAGCTACCTGCATTACGAATAGAATCACAGGATAGTCATTTTATATGCACTACTAGTAGTGAAACTACCCGAGGGAGTGTGAGCCCAGGATTTGCATATACTTCAGTTAATAATGAATTTAGGTAAGAAAATTTGGGTTGGCTTCAAAAAAGTTGGAAGTAGTTAAATGGGCTTAAAGTGAAATGGATTGTGAGTAATTTCTTATGGCCTCAAAGTAGAATGGGTTATAATGGACTTCAAATAAGTTGGAAGTAGTTAAATGGGCTTGAAGTAGTTTATACTTACCATGAATTTCGAACGTGTTGAACTAATTAGAACGACATGTATCAAGTCACTTGATGTTTTTGACTTAACGATTCTAATAGTAAGTAAGCCATATGGCAAAACCCCATTGTAGGATATACACCGATAAAAGGAGACACTTAGTGCCAGCCACCACAGTTGACATGACCAAATTTTTTATTTTTTAAAAATAATTAAAATAATTAAGTACATAATTAAAAATTATATACTCTTATGCAGTTTCTTTGATGACCTAATATAGACTCTTCAATTAAATTTAACCTTGTGGTTGCATTGGCTAATGAACCACATGATTGAATCTTCTAAAAAAATAAATCACATGACTAAATTTAATTACCCTTTGAAAAGATAATACGGATTGTGTTGTATTTGTGAATATAACGGTGTGTATAAATTTGATTGGGAACCTAAACTACAACACTTAAAATTTGTACCTAAATTATATCATTCATTATAATTAAAAGAAGTAATAATTACTTATAGGAAATAAACTTTAAAAGGTGAAGTATTTGACCCAAAATAATTTTAAAAAATCAATTTTAAGATGGAAAAATATTTATTTAAAATAATAATACTAAAAAAAGGGAAATGATGATTTGATTGGGGTGAAAAGGGAGCATTAAAAATGAAAGAAGGAAAAAATAGATAATTTTTTTTATTGTTTGATTGAAGTGAAAATGGAGATAAAAGAAAATAGAGTGGATGGGCCGATTTTTTTTTTTTTTTTTTTTCCTTCCAAATTGTGAAGACAAGAGGGAAGAAAATGACATTGAAAAAAAAAATATTAAATTACCCCTCTTTTCCATAATTTTATTTTTAATAATAAAGATATAATAAAGTTTTTAATGGTTAAATAAAATATCTAGAATTTAATCCTTACTTATACCAGAAACCAGTTGATGTTTTTGTCTGATAATAAAGAGTTATCATCAGGAGCAAATGTCATATATTGAAACTCACTCCAAAAAATTAATAAAGATATAATAATAATTTATTTTTTATTTTTCTACTTTGTCGTTCTCTTTATATACACTAATGGTAAAAATAAATAAATAAAAAACTAATTTGCACATCTTGGAATTTCTAACATTTTAGTTCAAATCTCTCCACTTCCAACTCTTTATATGAGAAATGTTATGTCAATAATATTTTCACTACAAATAATAAGTAGCAGCTTCTTATGAACTATTATGGATAAGTAAAAAAATAAATTTTAATAATGAATTCAAATTAAAACTAATAATAACTTATCACCCAAAATTTATTTTAAAAATATTGTAAATGTAACTATATTATCATTTGAAATATATCCTCCTACCATGTTTTTGTCCTCTCGATCTCTCACTTTTCTAATATCCAACCAAATAAAGCACGGAGAGATAAAACACAATAAATACAATAACACAGAAAGGAACTGTGTTTTACTGTGAAATGTGAGGAACATTAAACCATACTGCTGCTGCATATATAGATTTTGGTCATCAATGCAGCTTTTTACAGTGCAAGAAATCCCGGCAACCTGCGCGCTTTCATATGTACACATGCCGTCTGCGGCTCTGCCAAATATTCCTAGACGTCACTTTGATGTAATTCTACATTGCTTTGCTTGTCTTCCAATTCTGCATGCACTGTTTCCTGTGACTTTGGCCATTGTCAAAAGGGAAATACTGTATCACCTCTCTACCAAAACACAACTCATCACAGGTGAGTTGTACTCAAAATTACGCACAGAGCTGTGGCACGGAACCACTCTTATCAAAATCATTTTCATTTCATTTTATGCTTCTTTCTTTTTCTTAGATTTTATCCTCTTTTCCATCATCATAGGGTTCCGTGATTATATATATTACTCCAGAATTAAATACTGCTCCAACATACAGAATGCTAAAGATATTGGGCAGCCCCAATGGGTCTCTAGCATTGGAATCCGAGAATACACTCCTGCAAATACGTGGCGACTGGCTTGGGATATGAGCAAATGGGCAAATGCATTCATGCGTTTGAATACAAGAATTTTAGACATATTTATTGGAAATGGACTGGTGTTAACAGATTGAAAGTTACACAAACATGAAAATGTGGTTGTTACATGCAATGCGAGCCGGTAGGAGTGGTAAAATTAGACACGACTCACGAACCTAACATGACACGACATGAAATTAGCAGGTTATGAGTTGAGGCTTAATGAGTTCATGTCATATTCGAGTTGATACGACAAACCCGTTTGATAAATGGATTGGATTAGGGTTCAACTTATGAAACCCGTTTAACCCGTCTGACCCATTTAATTAAATAAAATTTTACAAATATACCATTCAAACCCTAAGTATATAAACTTATCAGTTGTTGTAGTTTATTTTCTTTGACATATTGTGATTGATTATTTATGATATTGAGATATGCTTTAGTTTTGAATGATTATTTGTGATGTAGTTACTCATTAGTTTTGAATTTAATATTTAAAATATTTATTTGCTTTTTTTTCATAAATATTTTTCTTCATTTTGATAAAATCAGATAAACAGGTCGACACGACTAACCCGTATAATTAATGGGTCATGTTAGAATTGAGGAATCATGACCCGTTTAATAAACATGTCGGGTTAGTGTTGACCCATATAGTCAGATACATATGAATTGACACGACACGAACCTGACACACAAACACGAATTGCCACCCCTACGAGTCGAGACTTCTATA
Organism: Quercus ilex subsp. ballota; assembly: GCA_032727855.1. Classification (NCBI taxonomy): domain Eukaryota; kingdom Viridiplantae; phylum Streptophyta; class Magnoliopsida; order Fagales; family Fagaceae; genus Quercus; species Quercus ilex. The sequence goes on along the minus strand of CM064914.1, from coordinate 13,822,596 downwards.
TAAAACATTGGTGCCACAATTCCTGAGAAATTTCAAGGTTTAGGGATCCTTAGATTTCAATTATTAGCAACAATCCTAGCTAAAAAAACCAAACCAACAATAAACTTTGATCCCAAGATTTGAAGTTGAATCTATATTTTGTTCTCTATTCCATTATTAGTCTCATCAATCCCTCTTTCCTAAACTCCTAAGTTTATTTTTAAAGTGAATTATACTTTACCCACCTGTGGTTTGTTCGAAATATACTTTGCCTACCTGTGGTTTAAAAATTGACACTTTATCCACCTGAGGTTAGCTTCATTTGTCTCTCATTACCCACCTCTATTAAAAACATAGGTAAATTTATATTTTTATTACCTTTTTATATCTCTCTCCTCTCAAAACATAAATAAATAAATAAAAACTTAAAAAACCAAGGGAAAAGAAAATCTAAAAGCTAGGTTTTGTAAAAATTAAAACCTAACTTTTACGTCTTTTTTTCATATACTAATTTTTAAATCTTCTATTTTAACCCATTAAAAATAAGTGTTGGCAAAAAAAAAGTTAATACCTGGCAAATACCTCAGGTCAGGACAATATTATACTAAACTCCTCAAGGCAAGGAAACGCATAATTTTAATTTTTTATTGTGAGACTCTAAGGGTATGTTTGGTGTAGGATTAAGGGCCCAAATCATATATTAGGCCTTGGGCCTTGGCTAAGAGCGTAAGTAGTCCAAGGAGGAACGGATGGTAATGAATGGATCAGACTCAAAATTTAATGAGTAAGATACAAATGGGAAGGAGATCCGAGGAGGAATATCTCCTCGAATATGATAAATATCGCTCAAATGTGTATTCCAACGATGAAAGTAACCTTCATAAAAGTTTCAGTGATAGAGATGTGCCTCATGAATATACGAGAAGGAAGGGAACCAAAAAATATCTAAGGAAAAGCTGCTACCACCGCATTAAATGCACTGCAGCTACTTTTATGACCGCATTTATATGGTGAAGACTCCTGAACAGTACTGTCTTGGTTACTATAACTCACAGAAAGCCAAAAAGGGTGTCTGATGGGACGGATACTCAAATAAGGGCTCAAATGATCAGCAAGTGTAGAATCAAAATGGTCTAAGGGAAGATATATAATATAAGAGACCCACCATGAGGAGGGGATCGGAAAAATAGAGAAAGAATACTGTAGCAATCAAAGTTATACCTGTAATCAGTTTAATTGATTTATATAAAGATTTACCTTCTCGGACAAGAAAATTCAGTCAGTTCTATGTTCCTTGTTCTTGCTTGATCATCTCCTGAATCCATACTAGCCGTTGTCAAATTCATTAGGGCTGAGTTCTTTGACCCACTCTCTACAAATCTATTGTATTGGGCTCACTGGGCCAACATTCCTTACATTTTAGGCTTGGGTTGTAAAATGTGTCCATACATTTGGTACATGCACTTAAAAAATGAAAATTGTTGTTTAAAAACATGTGTAGAAATACATGTAGGTGAAAAAAAGTATGTGAAAATACGTGTAATATTATTTAAAAGCTGAAAATTGTTGTTTGAAAACATGCACCAAACACCCCCCTGAAAGTTTTGCGCAAAACTTCGAGGAACATGTATCCCATGCATAATATATTAATGAAAAATCCAACTAAATTGCTGCAGTAATACTATACGAGGGTTTATCAAATTCCAACAAAATAGCTGCTGAATTTATATCCATCATGTCGATTACTGGCATTCAAAACCAAATTAGTGAGGTCACTGGTAATAGTTTCTATGGCCCTTCTTCAATCCCTTTCTTTTTATAGCTTCAAACTCTAATGAAGATAACAACCACAACGACAACAAAAATAATACCCAATCACATCTATCTCCATGCATGTCACTCTTGTTCAATGTCGTTTTTGGTTTGGTGCAGTTGTTGGGTGCCAATTATCGCACTAAAACTTGTACTGGTCTGGTTTGGAACGAGAATAAAGTTACTTCCGACATATTCATCGGCAGTGGAAGGTAATTTGCTTTTGTAGTTTTTATGAAATGATTTTTGCATTCTTTTGAGACCCTTTTGGCTTAATTTTAATTGGGTGATTTTTGCTAACACTTTTTCCAATGCGTTAAAATAGAAATCTAAAAGTTGATACATAAAAAGAAGATGTAAAAGTTTTAATTTTTAGAAAATCTAGCTTTTAGATTTTCTTTTGCCTTGATTTTTTTATGTTTTGAAAGGAAAGAGACATAAAAATGTAACAAAAATACAAATTTACTCTTATTTTTAACAGAGGTAGGTAACGGGAGATAAACAAAGCTAACATTAGGTGAGTAAAGTGTCAATTTTTAAACCATTGGTAGGCAAAATGTTTTTTAGGCAAACCACAGGTAGACAAAGTGTAATTTTCCCTTATTTTTACTTTTAAGCATTAGCGTCCTGTATTTAAAAAATATCATATTTTACCATCTTAAAAGCTACTTTATTTATTATACCATATAATTTTATAACACATCTAACATCTCAAACTCTATTTCTTTTGACACTTTATTTAAATATTCTTTTTTTTATTATTTCTCTGTCTCTTCCTCTTCCTCTCTCTTCCTTTTCCTCTAAGCAACCAAGCTGTAGCAAAACCAATTAAAAAACCGCCACTCACATCCCATTTAACCCACCAAACACCAGCCAACAACCACCACCACAACCACCACGCCACCACCATGCCAACTTGCAAACCCATTAAAAAAACCCACCACCAACAACAACCACCAACAAAACACACACACACACATACACAAACAAATCGCCAAAAACCACCAGACACTAGCCACAAAAACCATGCCACCACCAAGAGAAAAAAAACACACACACACACACAACAACAACAACAACAATAACAACCAAACAAAACCTACAACCCATAATCCACGCCACGACTGCACTACCAAACCCCCACGCCACCACTGCACCACCACGCCTCAGACCCACAACTCCCAACGCCTCTACCACCGAATCTGACTCACACACCTCAGCTAGTAGATTGGTGGAGAAGCTTTGATCTTTGCTTCTCTGCATCGTTGGCGTAGAGGCCCAAGCACCAGAGACGTGAAAAAAGAGAGACTTGAAAAAAAAAAAAGAACTGAGATTAGAGAAAGAGAAGGGTAGATGAGAGAGAGAATAAAATGGATTAAAAGAATGAGATGATGAATAAAAAAATATTTTTTATTTTTGCAATTGAGCTACAATATCGTCATAAATTTAGGATAGTACTGTAGCATAATTATAAATTTTTTTACAATTACAATACCAAATAATGCATCATTTTAGTAATTTGATACTAAAATTTAGCATATTCGGAGTTTTACAACTCCAATACTTATGCTCTAACCTACATCTTTGTTTTATATATACATACATATATATATGTACAATTGAATTCTTACATCCCTTCTGTGTTAAACAAAATAAATCCATAAAAATGAAATCATTTAAATGCACACTAAACAAAATAAAAAAAGCTCTTCACTTCGCGCGCGTGTGTGTATATATATATATATAAAATGTACACTTGAATTCTTACATCACTTCTGTGTTAAACAAAATAAATCAATAAAAATCCTTTCAAAAAAAAAATACTACCTCCGTCCCTTTTTTTTTGTCCTCTATTCCATTTTGAGATGTCTCAAAATATTGTCCTGTTTCTAAAAATAAAAGTCATTAATTTACTAATGTTCCTATTATACCCCTATTAATTTATTAATTCAATTTTTTGATAAATTTTTTTAATGGTAGTTTTGGAAACTTATACATTTTTAAAAAATAGACAAGATAATAAATGATATTTGCTTAAAAAGTTTAATTTTTCAAATAGGACAAAAAAAAAAAAAAAAAAAAGAGACAAAGAGAGTAAATCAATAAAAATGAAATCATTTAAATGCACACTGAACAAAAAAAAAAGAAAAAAAAAAAGAGGCTCGCTCCATGTATATAAATGCACATGATAATAATGGAAAGCTTTGAATAGGACCACCCAATTATTTTATTTTTCTCGGAACCCCAAATACAGACTTCATTATTTATAATCATGTATGCCCATAAATGTGGAAGGAAGCAAATTGGTAAATTAGGTCCAGAGCTTAGGAGACAGTGAAAGGGAAAGGTTTTGTCTTTATAGAGGAATTTACAGACAGCATAATATACAAGGTAGCAGATTGCAAATAAAGCAACGTATCTAAGCAATAAAGGTCTGATTTTATTTTAATTTACATCGAAAGCACAGCACCTCAGGCAAAATATTGGTGAGCACGTAATTGGTGAGGCATTTATATATAGGGAGGTGAGTGACTGATGGTACAGCAATTGTTGTAGTGTCTCTCACTATATCACTGTCAACAGCGGCGCCGCCTGCGATTGGGACAGACGGTATTAAAGAGAGCTATAAAAGTCATTTGGACTCACTGCCTTTGGTCAGATTTTTTTTTTTTGAGAATCGCCTTTGGTCAGATTGATTATATAGGAATTGAAATGACAACAAAGGCATGCGTCACGCGATATTAGTCTCGCACGATTGGCGTTAATTCCTTTCTGGTTTTGTTTAATTTTTGTTATTTTTGTTTTTGCTAAAAAAGTAAAAAAGATTAGTCATGGAATTAAGATGGGGACTTAGGATTAAGTCCAGTGACAGAATTACATTTAAATAACGACAAGTGTTTAACAGTATACACATGGCATTGTTTAGATGGGTTTAATGTAACTAGATACATTATTTAATCTTTACCCTAAAATCGAGTATTAATTTATTAGTTAAAGTCAAATATATTATTTTGATTCATATATTTTAGAGTTATTGTCAATTTAGTTTATACATTTTAATAGCTTATTGTAGGGACCAGATTTGAGGGATTTGACCCAAGACCAATTTCCCCGCAATGAATTTATAGAGAATGGATTCAAGAACTAGGCGTTAGTGGGAAGTGCAACGACCATACATGATTGCATATGGATTTGATGGCCTGAATGTGAATTAAGATGTGTAATACTGCTCCTCGGACATGCTCTCTAGGGCTTGGAGTTCTTATAATTTCTGTTTTAAGACTGGCTACAAAGTTCTCTCAGAGAATATGGATTGCTCTGGCATTCCTTAGATCATCCCCGCCTTTTAGGAGGGGTTCCTTACATTATATATCTCTCTCCCAATCGATCCTAGCCCTACATTTATAGAGGGATTAGGCCATCACTCGAGTGCCTGTTCCATCAGCCACCTTTCCATTCTCTCTGTGGATGGCAGCAACCAAGGTGGCACTGTTGAGGCGTCCCCTCCTCATTAATGCGGCCAGGACGTTAGTTGAGGGCATTTAATGTGGAGGTGACAGTTCATCTGGGACTTGCTCCTCCACCATGCTTTCATGTCCGGTATTTGGTATTTGCTGTTTGCTCCTTGGACGTTCGGGGAGGTTCCCTTTGATGGCATGCTACTTGTCCGTTTTCGGACCTCGGAATTTCGAGGACGTTATCATCCTCGGCACTGTTTCGTGGGTAGCTGGGCATTACACTTCAGTCCTCGGACCTTGGGCGCGTCCTCGGCATGGGCCTTGGGCCTTGTTCGAAGTGCGCCGGGGTCGCCTGACTATTTTTGGCCCCACAATAGCCCCTCAAAATCTTGCTGTCCACGTCCTCGGGCGGAAAGGGGGATTTTGATATCCTCGAGTCTACTCCGTGTCCAATCAAGTCTTGTCCTTCGTCGGAGCTGGAGCCTTTTCATCTGCCCAAGGTGCGTTACTGGCGCTTTCGGTGCGCGTAACGTGTCCTGCATTAAATTCGGGCGGCTTTGTGCTCCCCACGTTCAACGGACAGATGACAATCTAACGGTCGGGATGCGCCTAGCATTTATAGGCGGGAAAACTCGCGCGGCTCTTCCATCCAGGGTATAAATACCCGTTCGAACCGCTTTCACCTTTTTCCATTCACAATCAAGAGCTCTTGCGTCCTCATTCAGAGTCCAGCCAAATTTCCACCAACATCTCCAGCATAAAAAGCCTGTCCGAGGAGCTTTTCCTCATTTCTGTAAGTCGCTCTATCTCTCTCTGAGCTTTTCATCTCTCTGCTCTTCCTTCTCTTTTATCTGCTCTTTCTTTAGCTCTCTTAGGCGTCATTTGGGATGGGTAGACTTAAGAAGTACGTCTTTACTGAAGAGGCGATGGAGAAATTCATCGCCGATTATAAGATACCAGCCAACGTGGGCTTAAGGTATTGTGAGGAGGGGGAGTGGGACTTTCGGAGGCAGGAGGGCGAGGTGGTGATTCCCATCATCGCCTTCCTTGAAGGGGGGATGAGGATCCCCATGGGGCCGGTGACGAGGGGTTACCTTACATATTTCCGGTTAACCCCCACCTAGTGCGCCTCCAACATGTTCAGAATTCTGGGTAGCGTGGATGCTTTGAACGAGAAGATTGGGCTAAGGTTGACCCATCATGACGTGAACTACTGCTACAATCTTCAACACCTGAAGAACAAGTCCTACTATATGAGGACGAGGGATGACAGGGTCCGGCTTATCCAGTGCCTCCCTGAGTCCAACAAGGGGATGAATGAGGACTTTCTGATCGTGTCCGGGGCGTGGCACGATGGCATCCATTGCCCGACGACAGAGGGGACACCAGGTGGGGTAATAGGAGTAGGAGGGGGTTCAAAGATTCTAACTTGTTTCATGCGTCATTTCTTTTTGTATCGTTTGGTTACTAATCGCGAATGTGCTTTCTTTTTGCAGATCCGCACTCCTTCGCGCGCCACTACAACTTGATCAACAGGGGAGACTTGCAGAAAGTGCTCAGGTCGACGGCTTTTGAAAACGAAGCAGATCACCAAGTCAGAGCCGTTCACAAGATCTTAGGGTACACGCCGCTCCAAAAGTCGTTCGCGGCCCCAAAGCACGTGATCAAAGCAAAAGATCCTCGGCTGCAGAAAATAGCAGTGACCGAGGACGGGTTCGAGTTTCCCGGGGGTCCCTCTACTTCAGAAGGCGTCACAGTAGCAGCCCCCTCTTCATCCCACCCATTCTCAGAGGCCGCGGAAGAGAACTTAGAAAGGGAAGGGGAAGCTGCAGATCTCGGCCCTGGAGAGGACGATTTTGACGTTTTTGAGCAAATTCATCAGTCCGAGGACCCACCTGGAGAGTTGGGTGATCCTCATCTGACCGAAGCACACCTCTCAGCGTCAGAGACATCTTCTCGGCTTGCGATGGGCTACAAGAAGAAGAACCAGCCCAATCTACTCGAGTTAATCGAAGAGCAACCGGGGAAGTCCAAGCCGAGGCTTCCACCCATTTCTCCAAGGAATCGTCCTGCTCAGACTAGGTCGGCCTCGACTCAATCTAGGCTTCCTCCTCCTCCGCCTCAGACGAATCCGCATTCCAGGCACGAGCCCGCTAATCCTAAGCAGAAGAAGGACAAGGGGAAAAGGCCCATCGAGGACAAATCTGGGCCCACTCGGGAGGGGGACGACTCTCGGCGGCCCTCAAAGCAGCTGAGGATAGGCTCCAGGTCTCAGGATAAGCAGGTGGATACCCCGCCCGAGGTCCAGGCATGGCTGCCTGCCCCAATGCTCCGTGGGGCACCTCTGAGGGATGACTCCTCCCTCAGGGATTTTAGAGAGGGGAAGGTGCGTACGTGGCCGACGCGGTGGAGAGATGTCTGCTACTTCCTGCGGACATGGAGCAGCTGGGGACCATGAGGAGCAGGGAGGTCTTCCTCAGCTTCAAGCGATACTTGGGGATGGTAAGGCCTTCAATACTTGTGTTTTTTCTCGTTTTAGTTTTTTCTGCCTTCCTTTCCCCCTCTTTTTTTAGCTCGGCTTATTGTTATGTACCCATTTTGTTTGGCAGGCTGTCTAGGCCATCTTCAGGCTGGAGGAGGCGGCCCATGACCACGGAAGGGCCATGGAAGAAGAGTGCGAGAAGCGCTTGGAGGCCACTCGGACTCTCAAGAACTCCGAGGAGGACCTTGCCAGGGCCAGGGAGGAGTTGAAGGCCGTGACCCAGGCTCGGGACAGCGCAGCAGCAGGCCTTGAGGGTGCACAGAGGCAGGCCAAGACCCAGACGAAGCGTCTGCGTGAGGTAGAGGAGCAGCTGAAGATCGCAAAGGAGCTGATTGCGGATCTGACAAGGAAGGAGGCTGTTGCCGAGGAGGCTAGAAAAGTGGCTGAATTTGCTAGGGACGAAGCTGTGAGGGCCAAGTTCGAGGCGGAGCAGGGTAGAGAGGAGGCATGGGCCACCAAGGAAGAAGCTGAGGAGGCTGCCTATGCTGCCGGGGCAACTGAGACAGCAGCTGCCTACAAATCCCAAGTCCCTGGGGTATGTAGGCGCTACTGTTCTGAAACTTGGATGGAAGCCCTTAGGCAAGCTGGTGTGGAGGCCTCTTCTGTCCTGTGAAAGGATGAGAGTGTGTACTACCCCTCTGCCATCCGCGAGGCTGCCCCAGATGGCCCTGAGGCCGAGGACGCTGCTGTGGAAACTGCTGCTACTCCAGGTGGGGGGGTTTCGGACGCTGGGGCCACTGGTGAGCCAATCCAAGGGAATAATCCTCCCTTGGTGGTTGAAGTGAGTGACGGCTCTAACGAGGACGCGCCTCAGCAGGCTGCAAGGCCTTCTCCTGATGCTCAGGTTTCTTCTGCTGAGGGGGTTGCTACTCCTGCCGCGCCTCTGCAGGCCATCCCACTCAGTCAGGGCTCAGAGGACCCTGAAGCCGCCTTGGTCCAGCCACTCATAGGAGCAGGCAATTAAGTAGAAGGAGTAGGCTCCCCGGCACCTCTGCCTGCTTCATTTTACTTTTTGCACTTTCTTTCCTTTTTATTTTTAATGTAATCCCTATCGTGTAATTCTTTTTGGACTTAGTGAAATGCGAGTTTTGTTTCTTTTTCTGCTTGTTGTGGTTGTTTGCTTACTTGCACGCTATCCGCTTTTTCTTTACTTATATGATTTTAACTTCAATTGCATCTCGGCCAATCGCGGCATCGATTACTATAACGAGGGCATGTATGCTTGGGTGGACCCTTCGTTTCCTAAGGGCCAGGTAGAACCTTTTTTGAGAAGACACTTAGGATCCCCTTGAAGTAGTTGGATTCCCCATAGACTTAAGTCCGGGGACCATGCGGTGCCTTGGTTTTGTCTAATCACTTAGAATTTTTGAAGTAGCTAGTTTCCCCACAGGCCTGAGTCCGAGGACCATGCAGTGCCTTGGTTCTATCTAACACTTATGTCTTTTAAAGTAGTTAGTTTCCCCATAGGCCTGAGTCCGAGGACCATGCAATGCCTTGGTTCTGTCTAACACTTATGTCTTTTGAAGTAATTAGTTTCCCCATAGGCCTGAGTCTGAGGACCATGCAGTGCCTTGGTTCTGTCTAACGTTTAGTATTTTTGAAGTAGTTAGTTTCCCCATAGGCCTGAGTCCGAGGACCATGCAGTGCCTTGGTTCTGTCTAACACTTAGTATTTTTGAAGTAGTTAGTTTCCCCATAGGCCTGAGTTCGAGGACCATGCAGTGCCTTGGTTCTGTCTAACACTTAGTATTTTTGAAGTAGTTAGTTTCTCCATAGGCCTGAGTCCGAGGACCATGCAGTGCCTTGGTTCTGTCTAACACTTATGTCTTTTGAAGTAATTAGTTTCCCCATAGGCCTGAGTCCGAGGACCATGCAGTGCCTTGGTTCTGTCTAACACTTAGTATTTTGAAGTAATTAGTTTCCCCATAGGACTGAGTCCGAGGACCATGCAGTGCCTTGGTTCTGTCTAACACTTATGTCTTTTGAAGTAATTAGTTTCCCCATAGGCCTGAGTCCGAGGACCATGCAGTGCCTTGGTTCTGTCTAATACTTAGGCTGGCCGTCCGGACATGTGATCCCAAGTTGAAACAGGTTAAGAGTCGGAATTCAAAAAGACTGCTTCATTAATAATAATACCTTTTTAGGTTATTTACATTCCAGGGGCGAGGTACAGGTTTTTCATCTAGATCTTCCAAATAGTATGCACCTACTCCTACTACTGAGGTAATTCGGTAGGAGCCTTCCCAGTTGGGTCCTAGCTTTCCCCAGGAAGGGTTCTTGGCAGCCCCGACGACTTTTCTCAGCACCAGGTCCCCCGGTGTCAGCGGCCTGAGTTTCACATTGGTGTCATACCCTTGCTTGAGATTTTACTGGTAATAGGCAAGCTGGATCATTGCCCGTTCCCTTCGTTCGTCCACCAAGTCCAGGCTCCTTCCTAGCAGTTCATCATTACTGCCGGGAGTGAAAGAGCTCATTCGTAGCGTCCGAAAATTCGTTTCCAGGGGGATCACCGCCTCGGCGCCATAAGTCATGGCAAAAGGTGTTTCCCCTGTTGACCGCCGAGGGGTAGTCCAGTACGTCCATAGGACGTGGGGCAGCTCCTCAACCCATCTTCCCTTGGCGTCGTCCAGCCTCTTCTTAAGCCCGTTGACGATAACCTTGTTGACGGCTTCTGCCTGTCCGTTTCCCTGAGGATAGGCGGGCGTCGAATAGCTGTTAGTGATCCCAAGTTCACAACAGTACCTCCTGAAGGCCTTGCTGTCGAACTGGAGCCCATTATTCGAGATGAGGGTGTGAGGGACCCCAAATCGCGTAACTATGTTTCTCCAAAGGAATTTCTTGGCATCCGCGTCCCTAATGTTGGCCAGGGGCTCGGCCTCGACCCATTTCGTGAAGTAGTCTGTGGCCACTAGCAAATACCTCTTATTCCCTGGCGCTTTTGGGAAGGGACCTACAATGTTCAAGCCCCATTGGGCGAACGGCCAGGGACTGGACAAGGGATTGAGGACCCCTTCTGGCTGGTGAATGTTCGCGGCGAACCTCTGGCACTGGTCGCACCTCTTGACATATTCCAGGGCCTCCTGTTGCATCCCCGGCCACCAATATCCTTGCATGACGGCTCGGTGTGACAAGGATCTCCCTCCTGTATGACTCCCAGAGATTCCTTCGTGCAGCTCTTCGAGTAGTAACTCTGCTGCCTCGGGGTGGACGCACAGCAGGTATGGCCCAGAGTAGGAGCGCCTGTATAGTCGGAGATCCTCGGATAGCCAGAACCGAAGAGCTTTTCTCCGTACTTTCTCAGCTTCCGTTTTATCTTCGGGCAGGATATCGTCTTTGAGGAATTTCACTATGGGATCCATCCAGCTGGGACCCACTTCAATCTGATGGACGGTGATCGACCCCCTTGCCATTTCGTTCGCTCTTTCTAGGTGCTCCACAAGTATGATCCGGGGCAGACACTCTACCGAAGATGTTGCGAGCGTGGCTAATCAGTCGGCATGGCTGTTCCCATTCCGGGGAATATGAGACAAGCTAAAGAGGCCGAACTCCGACTGCGAGCGTTGGACCTGGCTCAGGTATTCTTGCATTCTTGGATCTCTGGCTTCCATTTCTCCGTTTACCTGTCCTACCACCAATCTCGAGTCTGAAAACGCCTCTATCGATCTTCCTCCCATCTTCCCTACCATGGCCATCCCTTGCAGCAACGCCTCATACTCGGTCTCGTTGTTTGTGGCCGAGAATCCGAGCCTCAGGGACTTCTCGATGACATGATCCTCAGGGGATACTAATACTAGCCCCACTCCGGACCCCCTCTGGTTTGCCGCGCCATCAACATATACATTCCAGTATGGTGACCCCGGGATGGAGACTGCCCCAACTGATTTCTCATCCGAGCTCTCCTCCCCGTGGGCTACTTCCACAGTGGGTTCGGCGAATTCGGCCGTCAAATCCGCCAGGACCTGTCCTTTTATTGAAGTCCGGGGCATATACTTGATATCAAAGGCCCTAAGGATTATGTTCCACTTTGCGATTCTCCCGGTGTAATCGGCAGTCCGAAGTACAGACTTCAGGGGCAGTTTGGTCAGGACGACCACTGTGTGAGCTTGGAAGTAGTGGGGGAGCTTTCTCGTGGCGTGGACCACAGCCAATACGGCCTTCTCCAAGGGCAGGTACTTGATCTTCGCTTCATGTAGCAACTTACTGACATAATAAACTGGCTTTTGAACGCCATTGTTATCCCGTATCAGTACTAGGCTCACTGCGTGGGGCGCCACAGCAAGGTATGCGTACAAGACCTCATCGGCATCAGGATTGGACATGATAAGCGGCTGGGATAGGTACTCCTTGAGTTGCTGGAAAGTTACAACACAGTCCTCGGACCACTCAAATCCTTTCTACTTGTTGATCAAGAGATAGAAGGGCCTGCACCTGTCAGCTGACCGGGAAATGAATCGGTTCAAAGCCGCGATCATCCCAATAAGCTTTTGGACCTCTTTGGGGTTTTGTGGGGGCTTCAACTCATGAATATCCTTGATTTGGTCAGGATCAACTTCAATTCCCCTATGGGTGATCATGTACCCAAGGAACATGCCTGAGCCCACCCCAAACGAGCATTTTGAGGCATTAAGGCGCAGTTGGTGCTTCCTCAAGACGTCAAATGTGCGGCCGAGGTCCCCCAGATGTTCGGATACCGCTTTACTCTTCACCACCATATCGTCAACGTAGACTTCGATGCTCTTGCCCAGCATTGGCTCAAACATCCTCGTCATCATCCTTTGATAGGTGGATCCTGCGTTCTTCAGACCGAAAGGCATTACTTTGCAGTGGTAATTCCCGACGGGTGTCACAAAGGCGGTCTTCTCCTGGTCTTCCAGGGCCAGTGGTATCTGATGATAGCCTTGAAAGGCGTCTAAGAAGCTCATTCGAGAATGGCTCGCGGTCGCATCTACCAGCTGGTCGATCCGAGGCATGGGGAACGGGTCTTTTGGACATGCCCTATTTAGGTCGGTGAAGTCCACACAAACCCTCCACTTTCCGCTCTTCTTCCTGACCACCACAGTGTTGGCTAGCCATTCGAGATAGAAAACCTCTTTGATAGCCCCAGCACGCTTGAGTTTATTCACCTCTTCCCTTATGGCGTCAGCATGCTCCCTCGACGGGCGTCGGGGCGGCTGTTTCTTGGGTACTATGGATGGACTAACGTTGAGATGGTGACAGTTGAAGGACGGGTCAATTCCTGGTGCGTCGCAGGGGTTCCATGCAAATACGTCGATATTGTCTCGAAGGAATTCGACCAACTCCTCTTGTTCGGTGGGGGGCAGCTGAGCCCCGATCCGAAAGAACTTCTCGGGATCATCACTGATTACCACTTTCTCCAAGTCCTCACACTTGGCCCCTTCGGCAGCTACATTAGGGTGCGCTACCGTGGCCTTTGATTGCTATAAACCCTTTTCGGTAATGGCCGAGGACTGTGCGTCAAGCCGACATGATATGGCAGCCACCGTGCATTGCCTCGCTGTAGGCTGGCAACCATGGATTTCTAGAACCTGGTCCCTTGATGGGAATTTCACCTTCTGGTGCAAGGAGGAGGCTACGCCCCCTAAGGTGTGGAGCCAGGGTCTTCCTACGATGGCCGTGTAGGGGGAGTATGTGTCCACCACTATGAAGTTCACCTCTACCACTTCTGAGCCGGTCTGTATGGGCAGCCTGATCATACCCCTCGGGATGACGAGCTTCCCGTCGAAACTCATTAGGGGAGAGTCATATGGCGTCAAGTCCTCCGGTCTTAACCCCAGCCCCTTGTAGAGGTCCGGGTACATGACCTCTGCTGCGCTGCCACCATCTACCATCACTCTCTTCACGTCGTAGCCCCCAATTCTAAGGGTGACCACCAGAGCATCGTCCTTCGCTTGTACTTGTCAATCTGATCCATTAGTTGCCGCACGCTGGTGGCGGGCTTTCCGGTCAAGGACTTCCTCAGGCCGTGCCCCATTGGTAGCCCATTCTGGAATGTACTGATGGCGACGGCGTCATACTTGCCGTCCAGCTCATTGTAGATCTCCCAGTACTTGTCCGAGTAGGCCTTGAGGGTCTCCCCGTCATGCATGGATAGGGACAGCAGTGCGCTCATGGGCCGAGGAGGCCTGCTGTTCGTGACAAAGCGGGAACCAAAAGCCTGGGTCAGCTGTCTGTACGAGTCTATGGAATTCGTCCTCAGACCGTTGAACCACCTCATCGCTACAGGTCCCAAACTGGATGGGAAAACTTTGCACATCAACGCCTCGTTCTTAGAGTGGACAGCCATCCTCTGGTTGAACTGGCTCACATGCTCCACGGGATCCGTTTTGCCGTTGTAAGCAATGAAGGTTGGCTGCTGGAACCGCCGAGGAAGCTCGGCCTCCTCTATGCAACGCGTGAAGGGCGACCTGAAGAGCTGATCCAGCGCCTTACTCATGGTGTCACCTCCTACGCCCCTGGGGGTTGGGTTGGCGTGCCTACGCCTCTGGTAGTGCTCGTCCTCATGGGAGAAAGTCTCGCTGGGGGGCGTTCTTGACCTTTGTCTGTATTCGTCATCACTCTCGTCGTCAGAGGGCAGGTCAGGGCTGAGCTCGGACCGTCTTCGCTGCGCACGGCGCAGCTTCCTCTTCAGACCATCTATCTCGCGCTGCATGGCCACCTTATCATCCTTCCCCTGGGAAGCGTGGCTATGGGCCTCTTCCGCTCGCTGTTGAAGTATGCACGCTTCCTTCTCGAAATCGTCCATTGTCGTTCTGACCACCCCCGGGGTCGCCATAGTCACCCTGATGCTGCGGCTTCGCCGGTTCAGGTCCATTGGGAGTTCTTTGGTGAGGGCCCGATCCTACCATGCTTGACTGTTGTCCTTACTAACACACAAGTTCTTCCCACAGACGGCGCCAATTGTAGGGACCAGATTTGAGGGATTCAACCCAAGCCCAATTTCCCCACAATGAATTTATAGAGAATGGATTCAAGAACTAGGCGTTAGTGGGAAGTGCAACGACCATACATGATTGCATATGGATTGGATGGCATGAACGTGAATTAAGATGTGTAATACTGCTCCTCGGACGTGCTCTCCAGGGCTTGGAGTTCTTATAATTTCTGTTTTTAGACTGGCTACAAAGTTCTCTCAGAGAATACGAATTGCTCTGGCATTCCTTAGATCATCCCCGCCTTTTAGGAGGGGTTCCTTACATTATATATCCCTCTCCCAATCGATCCTAGCCCTACATTTGCAGAGGGATTAGGCCATCACTCGAGTGCCTGTCCCATCAGCCACCTTCCCATTCTCTCTGTGGATGGCAGCAACCAAGGTGGCACTGTTGAGGCGTCCCCTCCTCATTAATGCGGTCAGGACGTTAGTTGAGGGCATTTAATGTGGAGGTGATAGTTCATCTGGGACTTGCTCCTTCACCACGCTTTCATGTCCGGTATTTGGTATTTGCTGTTTGCTCCTTGGACGCTCGGGGAGGTTCCCTTTGATGGCGTGCTACTTGTCCGTTTTCGGACCTTGAAATTCCGAGGACGTTATCATCCTCGGCATTGTTTCGTGGGTAGCTGGGCATTACACTTCAGTCCTCGGACCTTGGGCGCGTCCTCGGCATGGGCCTTGGGCCTTGTTCGAAGTGGGCCGGGGTCGCCTGACTATTTTTGGCCCCACAATTATAATTTGGTTTATGTTATTTTTAATTTGCAGTCAATTTAACCTCTACCAAGTACCGTCAACTCACAACTTTTCTTACGCACTTTTTTGGTAACCAAATACAAATCAAATTTATCATTTTCCAACTTTAGTAGACACATATATCATCTCACCAACTAAAACAAAACCCAAATTTTGACTTAGAATGATTGTAAATTAAAAATAACAAAGATCAAATTGAGTGCAAGTTGAAAATAATATAAACTAATTTGACCACTATCAAAATGTAAAGACCAAAACAGTACTTTTACTTTTAATAAATTTAGTAATAGATTTTTTGTTTACTAGAATATTATATTTTATCCCTAAACTTTACATAAAATTCGTTTTAATTTGGTCCCTAAACTTTGTAAAGGATTTTTTTTTTAATAAATAATTTATGAATAAAAAATAAAATTTTCCAATATTTTAAAGATTAAAACACTATTTATATATATATATATATATTAAAGTTTAAGGACGGAGAATAGAACATTTTCAATAGTTTAGGGAAAAAAAACATTTTAAAGTTTAGTAATAAAAAAAAAATCATGCAAACTCCACGGACAAAAATACTATTTTAGCCCTTTCTTATTCTAAAAATATTTAATCATAGAATCAACAATTAGGCTCTATCTCTTTATTTTATTGGGAGGACGTAAAAGTGGGATGGTGGAAGGATATAAAATATTGGGAAGATAGAAAATTTAGAGGATATAAAATATATGTGTTCTTAGTCATTTGTGGTTGGTAGAGAAGATGGAAAAGTAGAAGGATGAAGAGTTAATTACTATTATGCTCTTATTATTAAAAGCATAATGATGGAAAAGTGGGGGCAAACTTGACATTTTGCTTCTCTAAAGTTTTCTCTCTATTTTGGAGAGAGATTTGTGGGTCCAAAGAGAAAACTTGAATCCTATCCCCATTTTTCTTCCATCCAATTTCTCCACATTTTCTCTCATTTTTTCATTCCACTAATTTGCATCCTCCCTAAAACACCTCCAACCAAAGGAACTTTTAAGTATACATGCATGTGTTAGTTTTATATTAGACTGGTAGATTATTCATGTAGGCTTGTTTTATATTTAAATTAATATCTATGATATTAGTACTTAGGCTGTATATGTTTTGACCTAAAAGGGTTTTCCACAGAAAATGTTTTTAGTTGAAAACATAGTAATGTTTTGATGTTTAGTTGTGTTATTAAAAGAAATTTTGAAAAAACCTTATTTTGGAAGAAGTTTATAGTCTGTGTTGTGTATCCAAGAGTTAGACCATTTTGAATATACACCACTGTAAGTTTCTTTAAAAAACTTTCTCCCATCTCCCCGTATGTGTGTGTTAAAAATACTTAATATTCTAAAAAAATAAAAATAAATAAAATTTTGAAAAATATTTTTTTGTTATTTGTTTCATACTGAAAATTACTATTTAACAAAATTTGTATAATTTCTCAAGGATTTCTTGAAATAATATTTTTTTTTTTAATAGGAAACCAATAGATTTCCTATTACACAATAAATTTCCTCAATTTCTCTTCAAAAAACCCATGAGTGAAAGAAAAGCCACAAATGTATTCCCCCATCAAAATAAATAAATAATATATATAATCCCGATTCATACTATTGATTTCCTATCAAATGTACAAAGAAGTCAAGAAGAGGAAAATAAATATATACTTCATTTCCATTCTATTTTACTCTATCCATTTGATTTGATGCCATTCAATTTTATTTATTTCCTTTATAAATTATATGCATATGTATGGGTTGGGTTGGGTTGGGTTGATGAGATTTTTTTTATAATTCAGCTTGAAGGCTGAAACTCCCCAAGACTGTGTTAGATGTTAGCATGCACAACGTTATTAACGGGAAAAAAATGTTAATAATGTTGACAAAGAAAATTATTTATTTAATTATCGTCTGGTTTGGCAAAGAAACCAACGGAATAAATGCTGCACAGGCCGAGACCAGACCCATTAACGTACAGGCATTGTTACCACAACGGGTAATGGTGGCCCATTGTTTTTTCTAATAATACTGGCAGAAAATGGCCCATAATACTTGCAGGTTCTTTTTTTTTTCTTTTTTTTTTTGTTTTGAGAAGATAATAATTGTAGCTTGAGTGGGATTAAACTGATTCAATTTTCAAACCATGGTGATAATTAGAGGCAATAATCTTGATTTTGCTTTTTACGCATAAATGAATACAAGACTTTGCAAAAGGGGGGAAAATAATTACTTCTAGTTTTTTTTTTTTTTTTTTGGGGGGGATGCAAGAAAATAATAACTTTTATTGGTACTTAATCTTTTTGCTGAATGGATGATGTATAATATTTCCCTAGAAAAAGAGTTATGAGCCTTATGGCTATAAAAGTGATACATTCTACTAAGTACCCGTTTGGCCTCTGCGTTCCATTGCGTCCGCGTTCCAGTTTTTTTTTTTTTTTTTTTTTTTTTTTTTTTTCAGCCACAAAGGCTGACTTTTCCACTGTAAACAGTGCATTCGTGCACTGTTTATAGACCCACAAATACTACTTTTCAGCAACTTTTTCATTAAAAATAGGTCCCACGATACTATTTATACATTTAAAAATTATTTTGCTACAGTGTTTTCAATTTTCAATTTTCAGCAACAATAAATTCAATCCAAACGGACCCTAAATTAAGAATTTCTCACGTTATCAAGTAGCTAATCACCGTCCATCTTCTAAAAATTTAACATCATGATCACCCACTATTTAAAAACATACTTATAATTTCACAATATATATCAACTTCATTATCTATATTACATTTCCTTCTTCTCATTGCATTTTATGACCGTGTAATACAACAAATAATATATGAAACATAAATGGTTAAGTAGTAGTATAATAATCAAATTCCGTAACATCTTTTCAAGCAGGATTTTCACTGTTTTTTTTCTTGGATGGAGGAATTCATTGACTTAGGATCCGTTTGGATGCAATTTATTTTTGCTGAAATTGAAAATTGAAAATTGAAAATACTGTAGCAAAATAATTTTTAAATGTATGAATAGTTATGTGGGACCTATTTTTAATATTTTTTTATGAATAAAGTGGTTGTGGGTCCCGTGAACAGTGTTGCTACAGTATGTAAATAGTGTTGCTACAGTACGTGAACAGTGACAATGGTCTCTCTAAAACTGCTTGAAACAACAACAACAACAACAACAAAAAAAAGGGAAAAAATAAAACGCAGACGCCCACAAACATGAATCCAAACCCACAATTAATTAAAAGAGTATTAAATGTAGCTATTGGAAGACATCAAATAAACCTATAAATTAACCTAATTAAGTTGTGTTATGGGAAGTAAGAAATAAACTGACTTCAATCGGCACATTGGTGATGTGGGGTTAGTGAAAAATTATAGTAGTACTTTAAGAATCCGAAAATTTTGTCCCAAAATATAAAATTAATTTATATATATATATATTTTTTTTTTAAAAAGAGAGGGCTACATTGAAGTTTTGGTGATTGTGCGGGCGCTATTAGCTAGTTTTTTGTAAGCTATATGGCAGACAATCTCAACCAAAGGAAATGAATGACTCCCATTCAAGGATTTTAGTGTGTAATATTCTCTACAGCTTTTGTCAAGATTATGAATAAAGTGTCTCTCAAGCCTTTTTCTTTTTTCTTTTTTCTTTTTTGGGTTTAAGATCATCTATATATTAGAGGCTAGGGTAGATTAATTAGTCATTTTCCTAATCTCTACTTCCCATAAGACGATTGGGTGCTTTGTGATGATAAAAGGAAGGGGTTCACTTTGTTGTTGGAAAAGTCTTCTCATGATTGAAGACAAGTGCACAATCAAATTGATATTGATAATAATTTGAAGAAAAAAAAAATGTTATATTATCTGATGCTCTAGAGGCATGTATTAGTGAATCATTTTAATAAAGTTTTTATGAAAAAAGAAAAAAGTAATTAGTATTTTGATAATTTTTTCTTTTTTTTTTATATAAAAATTGTGTCGAAATTTTCTTAAAATA
Organism: Quercus ilex subsp. ballota; assembly: GCA_032727855.1. Taxonomy (NCBI): domain Eukaryota; kingdom Viridiplantae; phylum Streptophyta; class Magnoliopsida; order Fagales; family Fagaceae; genus Quercus; species Quercus ilex. The sequence goes on along the minus strand of CM064914.1, from coordinate 13,803,087 downwards.
GTTTGTTAATAATGGCCTTAAGGGTACCAGTTAACTGAACTTAAAAAATAAATAAATAAATAAAAATAAAAAAGGAACAAAAATGTTCACATGTTGCATTGTTGCTCCCTTAGGAGATAATGTCGCATTTATTTATTTTCACAACTTATGGAATCTTTGTATTATGGTCTAGGTAGAGTGTTAAATAACCAAAATCACTTTAGTCTATTTGTTTACCAAAAAGGAGAGAAGGAAAAAAACAAAGTAAAAGATTTTATGTTTTGAAACTACTAAGATTAGATGATAAGCCATTAGTCAATTGTTTAAAGTAATGGTCATCTAGAAAAGCACTATACATGGTGTGGCTTTTTAATCTGGTTGGAAAGGAATTAGGTTCTTTTCAAGTTGAAACATGCAAAGTCGGCATTGTTTTCTCAACTCTTTTGCTGACTGACTTTATATTTACTAATGAAATACGCAATTCCGAGCATTTTGATAAGTAGCATCCGGTGCTAGACATGCACTCACACCTGGGCTGATCTTTCTTTAAAGAAAGTGGTTACTTTTTTCTTTTATACTCATTACCGAGAGAGAGAGAGAGAGAGGGAGAAGCAAATTAAGATTTCAGTTGAAGTATGTTGAATTGAATTGAGTAATTCTAGAAACACATCTAATTACACACTAAATTTTACAATTTGTTAATTTGTGCAACTGTGAGTGATCAACACTTTCTGTTCATATAAACTCATCATTTTTTATCGACCGCTCACTATTACATAAGTTATTAAATTTAAAATTTGGTATGAAAATGGTTGTGGATAATATTGTTGAGTTGAATTTGTCTTGGGGACAATCAGGATAGATATTTAGACAGACCATGCGGATTTAACAAAAGCCAAAAGAGAAGTTCCAATGATTGATCACCGTGATGACCGAAAGACAATGATGCATGATGTTCATAAATAAATAAAAAATGATGCATGATAGTGGTGACAATATTTGTTTGGTGCACTTTGACTTGTTATCGTAGGTTCACCAAGATCATGCAGCATATTCAACGTTTGTGGTCAATTTTAGGTAAAAACTTTAACAAAACTTACTTATTAATTAATGAATGTTAGGTAGCAGTACTTTCAAAGCCCTAGCCATTTCTCCGAGTCTCATTTATGGCTTTGGAAAGTTAACTCTTACATGAAAAATGAAAAAGAAGCAAATTTATGAAGTGCAAACTTGTGGCACATACTTTATGATTATTGTTCTTCATCGTCATATTAAAATATCAATTAGTTTTTTTGTGTAGGTAGCATTCGAATTTATGTCCCTTATTAGACAACAAGAGTCTTTGAATAGATTATTGACAATCATATTAAATTTCAAGGGCAACATTAATAAAAGGAAAATGCTAACGAGTGCCCTTTAGGGTATTGGTTAACAATCCATTTTAGGAAAATTTAACATCACTTTTATGGAAAATGAAAAAAATTGTCAAAACATTAATTGATTTTTTTTTCTTTTCCCATAAAAACTTTCTTTAACTAAATTGTTAATCAATACTTAAAGGCGTTCGTTAGCATGACCTTTAATAAAATACCAGTTATTTTTTATATTGAATGTCAACAAATCCTTTCACCACATTGCCACATATGTGTGTGTATGTGTGTGAAAGGTATTGATGATGTTTGAAATCAATGTTATCCCACTCAAATTTTGGAAAACCTACAAGAAAACATGACAAAAATCTCAAAGTTGACACTAGTATGGTGTCAGCCAATACTATTCTAATACCTAAGTTAGTAGTCATAAGATGATATTTCAAGATATCTAGTGATTAGGGGAGTTCTTCATACCTTGTCATGTTAAGACGATGAAATATATACAAAAGACATTTTTGACATGCCCCATGATTCTAACCACATCCCATAATTGTGATGTAGGACACGGTTTAATATTTAAATTTCTTAAATATTTAATTTTAGTATTTTATGTAAATTTTTTTTTTTTTTTTGGGGTTTAGGTTATTCATTTCCCTTTTTTAGGTGCTTATATGTTGTTTAGTCAAATTAGGGTTTTAAATGCTTTTGTAGCCGCCTTAAGGTTTCTAGTTGCTCTACGTTTTCTTTTTATTATTTAAACGCATTGTAGCATCTAAAGACAATTCAGTTTTCAGATTTATAAAAATACAGACTTTGGCTATTTCTCTCTGCTGGATTCCAAAACCCTATTACCTTGTGAATTCAAGGGATCTCTTGTGGATCAAAGAGAGTATCGTTTGTGCTTTCTTCAGACTTCTGCGACATTAGTTGGTATCAGAGTCTTGACATACCCTGGTTTGATAGCTAATCAGTGAGACAACGACCACCATAACAACAACGGCGGTAACGACGTCAACAACACAATCCTCACTAGGGCTGAGTTCCTCAAGTTTCGTGATGAGAATCAACAATTTTGTGAAAAGAGTTAGTAAGTTATAGGCGAAATCCAACAAATGATTGCTACGCTTTTTGCTAGGAAATCATCTCACAACAACAATGATCAATATATTCAAAGACGCACTCCTAACTACAAGAAAATTCCATTCTTTGATGGAGATATGTGTAAGTTGGATTTATTAATTGGCTTCTTGATTTGGAAGAGTATTTTAATTTTTGGAAGATTTGTGGTGAAGAGAAAGTGCGGCTTGCATCTGATAAATTAGACAATGAAGCAGAGGAATGGTGGGAAGACATTCAAATCGATAGAAACCGACGAGGTAAGCATCTAATCTGCTCTTGGCAAAGAATGAAAAGGGTATTAATTGATTTATGATTTCCTAATGACTATTATGATATGCTAGATTATACAAGTGTTGATTATGAATCTGTATATTCATATGAAAAGCAATATGTTCAAAACATGAAAGGTCAAACACAAAACCAAAATTATCACAACCAAGTCCACGTGTCAAGTAAAGGAAAGTGTTTGAGGGTTGAGAAGAAGCAGCCTATTTCTAAAGTAAATTTTGAAGTAATTAAAAAAGATCAAGACTTGCAACAAGTTATTGAATTGAAGATTGAAGATACCACTTGTCAAAAGCTTGATGAAGATGTCAAAGAAAAAAAAGTTGAGTTGATTGTGGATAATGATAGAAGTCAAGAGATGGTAATTATTGAGAATATTATGGAAGATCCAATTGAGGTTAAATATAAGGATGAGTTCATCACCACAATCCCCAAGTTCCGGTTGATTTGTTGAAGATGACTACACAATATGTTAATTCTCTTGGAGTAGAAAATATTAATTTTATTATCAACCCTTTGTTGATTGATGTTGCAAATAAATTGAAGGTAGAGGAGAATAAATTTTATGCTACATTTTATGAAGAATTCAGGTTTTAAAATCGGATCAAGTTATTAAAGCATTCAAAGTATTTGTTTATTTGTAGCGGAAGATTTCAGATTTCAACCATCAACTCGTGGACGAGTTTGTTTCAAGTGGAAGGGTCTAATGTAAGACACGGTATAATATTTAAATTTTGTAAATATTTAATTTTAGTATTTTTATGTATTTTTTGTTATTTTAGGTTTAGGATATTTATTTCTTTCTTTTTAGGTGCTTTTAATGTTGTTTAGTCAAATTAGGGTTTTATATATTTTCGTAGTTGCCCTAGGGTTTCTAATTGCCCTAGGTTTTCTTTCTACTATTTAAACACATTGTAGCCTCCAAAGGTAATTCGGTTTTCAGATTTATAAAAATAAAGACTTTGTCTATTTCTCTCCAATGGATTCCAGACCCCTATCACCTCGTGGATTCAAGGGATCCCTCGTGGATTCAAGGTTTACTACTCAAAAACTAACAGTTTAGTTTTTGTCCATCAAAAAAAGCATCATGTGTGCTTTCTTCAAACTTCCGCAACATCAAGGTGAAAATAGAGGTAACAATGTTAAGAGTCTATATTAATTCCTGGATACAACGTATTTTTGGCCAAAAACACAATCCAAAAGCTTCGAGATTTGGGCTCTCTTAATTAAGATGGGTCGTTCACATTTCTTCTCCACATCGTGGTTAGACATGCTTTATGGATGATATGAGCTATATAGATGACCTTGATTTAACAAAACTGATACCCATCACTCCATTAGATGATATTTATCATTAGGCAAAAATATCAAAGAGTCCTTCTTTTTGGTGTTGGCAGAATTCGATTCCAAATCTTCAGAGGCCGTTTGGTAACGTTATTTATATTTTTTGGAAATATATGTGGATAAAAAAGTATGTTAAAATACGTATAATATTATTTAAAAACTGAAAACATGTGTTTAAACACATGTTCCAAAAGAAAGTGTCTTATATTTATGTTGGGGTTTTGGTTTTTTTATTTATTTGTTTGTTTTTTTATTTTTATTTTTTAGGTTTTGGTTGGGGTCATGGGCCAATTTAAGGGGCCACGCGGCTGAGGAAACACAAACCAAAATAGGCCCCGTCTTTAGCTAGGAATTCAATGATTACATGAGAACGTGACACATGCCTATTGTTGCGCATGAAGTTGTGGGATTCGGAAATTTCAGATTCCCTTTTTTTGCAGCAATCATTCCCAGCATTTGAGGGTTTTTATGCTTCTTCTTTTGATCTGTTCTGTTGCTATTGTTTTTTTCTTAATTTTGTTGTTCATGATTTGTTCTTTTCATGGTCCTTCTTCCTGTGATGGCACAGTGGCAGAGACTATTGTCTGTTCCCATTGGACTCTTTCCAAACCTCTCCGTCTTCTATCAGTGTATTCATATTTTTCTAACAAATGAAAAAATAAAAAGAAAAATTATAAGAAAAGATTAGTATATTATTTAGAGTTTGTTTGGAATCAGCTTATTTTGCTGAAACTAAATTTTTTTTTGTTAAAAGTACGATAAATAAAAGTAAAAGTTAACTGAAATAATACCGTAGAACCCATGAATAATAATAAAAAAAATGCAGTAGAGTACATGAATAGTAGCAAAAATAAATTAAATAGTAAAATAAGCTGGTTTTTAAATTTGGAGCCAAACACACACTTATTATGATACATTGTACATGTATTGAAATTTGAAAGTTCAAGGTTGCACGCTTGGACATGCAATTTTCTATTGTTGTTTCTGGCTTCAACATAATCTCGAACATTTTGGGCAGATTCATTCAATCAATTCCATCTATTCAAGGCTTAATTATCTGTTGTAATCACTCTTGTTATCGCTTTAACAATAGCAATCAACAATCTTTTCTTTTATAATTTTTAATTTTTAATAAAACAAAATCAACATTCTTTCTAGAAATAATTACACAATCGAATTTCATCTATCAAGACTTAATTATTATTTTTTTATCTATAAATTATATATATTTTTCCAAATTATTAATAGTGTAAATTGAATGACGTTGCTTAAATTGAAAGTTTTACCGCTCAAACCTAATCCAACCCAATCCTTATAACAAGTTTAAGACGCAATCCAACCAACTGATTTACAAAAATCAACAAAGTATTACTTAAAAGCATAATTTGTTTTTTTTCCAAATTAGTATAGAGCCATTAACCTTAAATAAAGATATAGAAAAATAATTTCGGTGAAATTGTTCCTTGACTTCCTTGTACATGGATTAAAACTGGTAAAAGAAAAGGAGTAATAAGAACTATTTTCTTTTCCTCTTGAAATGTTAGTTTTAGTTGCAAAAGGCCTTGTAGCTGAATTGGCACCTCCCCATGCACAAAGTGTTTGGAAGTCTAGGGGGAAAAGGGTTCAAGTTGCGGGGTTAGCAGCATATTGTAATTATTTCTCAAAAAAAAAAAAATGTTAGCTTTAGTTATAATTATAAAGCCTTTTTTTTTTTTGGGTCTAAGTGGTAAAAGAGTCGATGAAGTTGAGGAAATCGCACATGGGTACTTTTTAATAATAATATTAATAATAATAATTGTGGGAGCGGGTGATCTGAGCACATTTTTGGGCTATGGGCCCTGTCCGAGGATAATTAAATATCCATGTGCACATAGATAGGAAGACCGAGGAGAAAAGGGAAACTGGAGCATGAATCGAGGATCCCAAGGAGCAGAGGCATCTTGGGAATACTTTAGGTAATCAACCATACTGGAAAGAGGAGCTCCAAGGAAGGTAACAGAGCTGTGTAAGCAATGGAAAAAGAAATATTTGGGAAGGTGACTGCCACCTCTACATTTAATGCATTGTACCAATTGAATTGACCGCATTTATGAGGAAATGACACTTGAACAGTGTCTTCTCAGCTCATAGCCCCTCCTACCACCTCCAGAAGAGTCTTAATGAGACAAGCATCCAAAAGGTTCCCTAAGAATTAAACAGATGGAGGGCTGGGATGTATTGGAAGGAACTATATAAGGAAGTGACCCCCCACAAAAATGGGCAGGCGATACTAAAGAGAGGAGAGAGAAAAGAAAATACAAAAACTCATTGTAAAGAGATTATACTTGATCAATATATGAAAAATATGTCCTCGGACTTGCCCGTGGAGGGATTTTATGTTGAATTTATGTCTCTTACCCTTTTAACTTAAGCCTAGTCGTTCTTGAGCCTGAGCTTACGCGGCCTTGTAGTTTGCTTGTAAAATTCACTCTCTAACAAATTTATTGTTTTGGACTTATTGGACTGGTTCACACTGTTCTAGGTGGGCTTAAGCTGTGATTCGATTCCTTACAATAATAATAAAAATAAATAAATAACACGTTTAGTGTTCTTAACAAGAACAAGAACAAGAAAAAAAAAATGGAAAAGGTTTCTATGCAACTGGGGTTGTAGGGATTTTTATGCAACTCATTACGTGGCAGTTAAAAAAACCATCCACTTGTACTTATAGTTACCCAACATTTTTAATGAGTCATGTGATTTATTTAAATAATACATATAGATGGTTTTTTTAACCAACACGTAATGGGTTGCATAAAAATTCTTGCAATCCAAGTTGCCTAAAAACCTTGCTAACAAATTTATTGTAGAATCAAAGATGGCCATTAGTTTAAATTCTCTCTCCATTTACATGTGATATTAAAAGTTAAAGATTTCACATATTAGGTATACTTATGCCAAGTGCCATGTATTGCAGCCCCAAAAAAAAAATTCTGGTGGCATATGGATCAGTGACATTCCATGTTCTCTTCCATGACAAGAATTATGGTTCAAATAATTTTTCTCCATGATTGTAACTGTCAAATAATAAAAAAATTGGCACATTTATTGAGGGAACCCAAGGGGTTGGTCTGATAGTTTAAAATTGGCTCTCAAAGAGCTCTGGATAAAGTTCAAAAGTCGTGGCATAAGGCAAACATATAATGGAGGAAAGAAAAATGATGGACCAATGGGAAAACAATTCTCTCGATTTCTCTCCAATCCTCCCTACCTTTTCCTCCTCTACTTTCATTTTCTTCCATTTTCGCTCAAATCAAACATAGTGCTGTATGTTTATAACCTTGGACTACATTGTAGTTTCTACCTCTTAACTAAGTGGGGTAGGTTCATTTTGGCTTAATGACACTTTCAAAGTTCCTCCCTTCTCTCTCCAAAGAATTTCGCAGGTCATTTTATGGGAGAATTAGGTAGGTTGGAATGTATAAAAGTATAAATTGCATAATGCAATTGAAAAAAAAAAAAAATTGTTAGTGCCTAAAGTACACAATGTGTTCATCAAGGGCTTCATCTGTGCTTAGTTCAAGCTTCTTAAATACAAACTTATGGCTCGTGATTGATCCATGAACTTGCAAGAGTATATTAGCAATAATCATGAAGATTGTAGTAAGGATCAATGAAACCTTTATCAAAGAACCACTGCGGACTAAAGAAGCAGGGATCAAGTGCCTAATGATGGTGCCAAGAGCCTAGTAGCTCTCGTGGTTGGTATTTCTTAGTATTTTTAATAAAAATTTCAAATATTCAAATTCTCCCTCCTCTTATAATCAAATTAAATAAAGAAAGAAAGTATATAATGATGTAATAACGATTATGCAAATTCTAATCAACTATTATGTAAGAAAGATATTAAAAGTTAGATACATTCACACTTAAAAAGAGATGTATTTACACTTAAATGTATATTTTAAATTTTACCTAAAAAAAAGTATATATTTTAAATTTGAATAATTTTTATTATTATATAAATATAGATATATTGAAAGCCCATCTAAAAATTTTTTTGTGTTAGTTTATTACTTTTTCATTTATTACCTTGGGCTAAATGGAATTTTGCACCTCTTTCCAAAGGGGAAGTTCTTTTGGGCTGAATGACCCATCCTAGGTTTCTCCCTCTAGCTCCCATAGGGTCTTATGTGGAAATTAGGAAGTTACTTCACTGGGTTGGGATATTACATATATATTGTAAAAAAAAAAAAAAAAAAATTGAAGGGGTCCACTCCTAAGTGCCAAAAATATTAATATGGTCCGACAGAGAGAAAAAGAAGAAATATATTTCTTATCTATCTCATTCTCATGTGCTATAAGGACGCTCTATAAATTGCAGAAAGTGGACTGGAGAGAATCTTGTGAAGCTCTCCTGGTTTCTCCTTTTCTTTACCTTTTCCTCTTACTTCTCTCTCTTTCTCTCCGATGCTGCTTGGTCTTTTCCCTCTCACTCACAGACTCACTTTTACTTTCCTCTGAGGTACTCATTCCTCTCTCCCTCTCATTTTTCCAAATCCAAAAAAAAAGGCTGAAAAGAAATAGAAAAAGAAAACAAAAACCTTCAGAAAAGCCCTCAGCTTTTATTTCTGTCTGCCATTAAAATGCCATAAATATAACCCTTTGCTTGTCTTTCCCATCCCCACTTGCTACCCTCTTTCTCTTTCTCTCTCTCTCTCTAACCCTCGCCGGAAAATAACCTGCCAGTCATTTTCCGGCGGTTTCCTCTATTTACCACTGTAACTATTTTCCCCCTTATTTTCTTAGCTTTGTTTCTTTGAGTTTATAAAAAAATGGGTTAACTTTATGTGCTTATTTTCTTCTACAAATTTTCCTCAACATCAATACTGGACTCTTTTAACTACTAAAAGAACTAACTTTCCTAAACTGGACTGGTTTTCCGAATAGAAAGCACAGGAAAATCTCAGAGAAAATCCGGGAAAGTTAATCGTTTTTCTTCCACTTTTTGCAAAACCCCATCTGGGTTTTCTCTTTGACCCCATTTTCTCATCTTGGTATCACTCAAAACCCTCCCAAAACCCCATCTGACAAGAGAAAAAAAAAATATGATTACTCTCACAGACCTCTACCATGTCCTCACAGCGGTTGTGCCTCTCTATGTGGCTATGATTTTAGCTTACGGTTCTGTAAAATGGTGGAAAATCTTCAGCCCTGACCAATGCTCAGGCATCAACCGCTTTGTTGCCCTATTTGCAGTCCCTCTGCTTTCCTTTCACTTCATCTCCGCCAACAACCCCTATGCCATGAACTTCAAGTTCATAGCAGCTGACACTCTTCAAAAAGTTATAGTCTTGGTGGTCCTAGCCATTTGGTCAAGGACCAGCTCAAGAGGCTCACTTGAATGGTCCATCACACTCTTCTCTCTGTCCTCTCTCCCCAACACACTTGTCATGGGCATCCCTTTACTCAAAGGCATGTACGGTGATGCCTCAGGGACTCTAATGGTTCAAATTGTTGTCCTCCAATGTATCATTTGGTACACACTCATGCTTTTCTTGTTTGAGTACAGAGGAGCCAGGCTTTTAATTGTTGAGCAATTTCCAGACACTGCTGGCTCTATCATATCTTTCAGAGTTGATTCTGATATCATTTCTTTAGATGGGAAAGAACCACTTGAAACCCAAGCTGAAGTTGGTGAAGATGGTAAACTCCATGTCACTGTTAGAAAATCCGCTTCTTCTCGTTCAGAAATCTTCTCTCGCCGCTCTCATGGTCCAAATTCTGGTCTTTCACTCACTCCTCGACCTTCAAACTTAACAAATGCTGAGATTTACTCTCTCCAATCTTCAAGAAACCCAACTCCTAGAGGTTCTAGTTTCAACCACACTGATTTTTACTCCATGGTGAATGGTAAGAATGCTAGCAATGTGAGCCCAAGGCAATCCAATTTTGGAAACTTGGGTTTTGATGAAGAGAGTGGAGTAAACGTGTTTGGAAACGCAGGGAGAGCTAATGGGGCTTATCCAGCTCCTCCTAGTGCTGGGATTTTCTCACCTGGAACTACAAAGAAGAAGGCTAATGGTGTTGGTGGTGGTGAGGGAGGAAAAGACCTTCACATGTTTGTATGGAGCTCAAGTGCTTCCCCTGTGTCAGAAGGTGGCATCCATGTTTTCAGAGGTGGAGAGTATGGGAGTGAGCTTGGTGCTGGGGTTGGTCACCAAAAAGGTTTGAAATATTAATCTTTGAAACTTTAGTTGTTGTATTTGTGTTTTTAGTGCATGTTGTGCTTGACATTGTGGACTATTAGGCATGATTTGGTTTTGTTTTTAAGTTACTCTTGGAATTTTGTTATTTGTGTAGTTGAATATGGGATGTGGATGGTATTAAACGTTGTTTTAACTGTGAAGTGGGGTTCGTTACATTTTGTTTGTTACTCAACGTGTCTTATCTTTTTCCCATTCAATCTAGGATGGGATTTGGCTTGTTTTCCTTGCTTTTTAGTTCAGATTCAAAACCGAATCCCCTTTTTTTGGTTGGTCTTTGAAACAGCTGTCATCACTGGGAACATTTTTCTTTTTGTTTTTGTCATTTCTTCATGTTTCATATGATGGTAAACTAATTCTTGTGTTTGGTAGATTATGATGAGTTTGGTCGGGATGAGTTCAGCTTTGGGAACAGGCCGGTGACAAATGGTGTTGACAGGGAAGGTCCCGCGCTTTCCAAGCTTGGTTCAAGCTCTACAACTGAGCTTCATCCCAAGACTGGCGCTCATGTTGAATCAAAGCCGACAAATATGCCGCCTGCTAGTGTTATGACCAGGCTCATTTTGATTATGGTGTGGCGAAAGCTCATTAGGAATCCCAATACTTACTCCAGCTTGATTGGCCTCACTTGGTCTTTGGTCTCATTCAGGTATGTGAAATTAAAGCTGGCACTCGTTTTGAAGCAATTTCGAATTGTTAGCACATGTGTTTTAATCAATTCTGTAATTTTACAGGTGGAAAATCGAAATGCCGGCCATAGTAGCTGGTTCAATAGCCATTCTCTCTAATGCTGGTCTTGGAATGGCCATGTTTAGTCTTGGTATGTTAACCCCTTCAGGATTTCTTAGCTTTCTGCTTAGATGGCTAATTTAAAGATTGAAAAATGTTTATTTAGTGGTATGTTAATTTAGATTATTTTACTTGCGTTTATAAAAACAAAAAGATTATTTTATTTGTACTCCCAAGTAAGATTAGGATTATTTTGTTCGCACCCCAAGTAAAATTGGATACAATGAAAGTATACTTGGTCACAGCTTGAAATCTTGTTTTTGTTCCTGTGGTGTTGCAGGTCTTTTCATGGCATTGCAGCCAAAAATTATTGCATGTGGGAACTCCATTGCTGCCTTTGCCATGGCTGTTCGATTCATCACTGGTCCTGCGGTCATGGCTGCTGCCTCATATGCTATTGGACTAAGAGGAGTTCTGTTGCACATTGCTATTGTCCAGGTAAATGAGGTTCTTATACTAAATCATGTTTGATTATCTACCTTTTATGTTGTTTTACTCAATTTTAATTGTGATTTTCATGGGATAATGTAAATTCTATCCTTAATTTTTCAGGCTGCTCTTCCCCAAGGGATTGTCCCCTTCGTTTTTGCAAAGGAATACAATGTTCATCCCGACATTCTCAGCACTGGGTTAGAGCACTGTTCTAATTCTCATATAATTTCTGATGAATTGCATTTATGTGATTTCAAATCTACATGTCACTGCATGAACATTAGTGCTGATTTGCCTGTCCATGTCTCATTTGTGGAGACGTGCCAGTATGGACATTGGTGGCCATGGTCCAAAACTCCAAAATATAGTCACACACAACTATATTGTGTGTAATCATAAGTAAATTTATTGTGTATGTTAATTCCATTGAGAGTATCCGTATGTATATGTTGACTAGCATATGCACTCTGCAACAATACTAGCACTATCTCTCCCTCTCTCTCTCTCTCTCTCTCTCTCTCTCTCTTGTATTAATGATCAATTTTGGTGTCCATATTGGTGCAGGGTTATATTTGGGATGCTAATAGCTCTTCCTATTACCCTAGTTTACTACATCTTGCTGGGACTTTGAAGCTGAGACACTGAAGCTACTGAGGAAATAGTTATGGTAGAATATGTTGTAACCCTTTTGAAAAGCATGGGGTGTTTTTTGTCATTCTCTAACAGATGAACAACATAGAATTCATGACTTTAGAGAGGAAGGAAGAAAAAGTAGGGGAGCGAAAGGAAAGAAGAATGAGAAAATTGAAGCCATTGGGGAGTGCTCTAATTTTTTGTTGTCATTTTGCCTATCGTGCTGCACCTTGTGCTTAGTGCCTTACTACTGCTTTTGTTCTTTTGACGAGAAAAGTGAAGTGTATTGTAGTTGTAGTCTTGTAGATACGTCTACTTTTTACTACCTTTTTAAGGTCAAAAAAAGATTTTAACTCAATTGGAATCTCCATGCAAAGAAAAGTCCCGCAAAAAAACTAAAAAGTGCTTTTCTTTTTTCTAGAGAGAAACGTGTGAAAGTGAATATCAAATATCAAAGTGTGCTGGCTGGTTTTTGTTTCTTCGATTTAGAGTGGGGTACAAGCTGTCTGTTGTATTCAAATCTTTTATTAAAACCAACAAATTTAGGTTTGGTAACTTGAAAAGATTGCACGACTAGCTCTCTCTAGGGTCAGGATTAGGAGATGGCTGGCAAATTCAGTTTATCTTCGTGACAGCATTGATGGGGGCTTGATTAGTGTAGTCTAAGTGGGTATAGACTTCTGGAAAGGCTAAGACTAGGGTGCTTCTTGGCTCTCTTTTTGGGGTCATGAGGACCTATTGCTGACACTGACTATCTCTCTCCCAAGCGACAAAGCCAGTCATCAATTGTTGTCTTTGGATAGGATTATAGGAACAAGTTGGCAGTTCAAACATTTGGACCCCCTTCGCATATGAATATTAATTATGATGAAGTCTTTAAGCATTGGTAACCTGATATGTTCACAAAGCAAGTAACCTGCTAGCAAAAAAATAGAATAGAAAAAATTTATTCTGGAAACGGTATCATAAGACATTTTTCTTACCATATGTGGACTTTATGCATGTGGTTTTCACTTGTGAGAATGTTTTGTAAAATTGCCTCATGAGATACTTGATTGTCAGTATGGATAGCGTTTCTTGGCGTTGTGCGTTTGCATTTTATTTTTGTGGGTTTTGTGTACTGTTCATAAGACCTATAAGTATAGAATTTGGCAAAATTAACTTTACAATTGAGTTTTATAGCACTATTTACACATTTAAAAATTATTTTGTATATGCCTAAAAAATTAGTCACTAGGAAGATAGCAATGTCGTGGATCTTGAAGTACTTATGGTGTATGGTTAAGGAAAAAGAAATTTCTTTGAATTTTGGGATATAAATAAAATATACAATTTTTTTTTTTGAGAATCAAATAAAATATACAATTGGATTCTCAAAAAAGAAAAGAAAAAAAAAAATTGCATTTGGATAGTTTTCACTTTTTAATCACTCTTTATGATTGCGAATTTATATGCTTTTGATACTTTCTGAGCTTTTTATCTCGTAAAGGCTTTAGTGGATCCATGAGGAATCGATTGCATTTTAATGTACAGTGTTAGTGTGTGCGTGTGAGAGAGATAAAAAGAGAGAAACAAAGCGAGAGAGGTGTAGCACCTCAATTATCAATGATGCTCCGATGCTCCGCTCGTTAAAATTTCACCACTCTCAAGCTCTGAAATATATTTTTCATTTTACTTTTTGTTTTTTGTTTTTTGAGAAGATATTTTCATTCTACTTTTTTGCTTTTTTGTTTCATTTTTTAATGTCTTCAAATATGGCACCTTTTGAAAAGTTATTAGAAACAATGATGGTAACTTTCTTCATTTATGTATAACTTTATTTAAAATATCTATACATTTTCATTCGTTTTTTTTTTTAGTTTAAATTAAAATGATGCTAAAATTTATAGTAACTTTAAGTTTTTTAAAAATAAATAAAGGTAATACATTAAATTTAAATGAGGTTGCCACATTCACAATAATTTAATAATAAATTTTAGGTGACAGATTGCTACTAGTTCTACATTTTGAATCCACCACTAACATCGTTTTGTATCTATTAATAACATATTGCTATAAAATATTTGTTGTGAAAATATTATAAATTTAATAATACTAGTCAATTTTTAAAATAAAGATAAATAATATGGTACGGTCTATGAAGGGATAATAAGCAAGAGAAACAAAGCATGTGATTTTGTCCAAGAAAATTAGAGAAAACATTAATTGCAGTCATAATGGATGTCTCCAAAGGGATGGAATTCCCATATGCCTACTTGTACATTTAAATAACGTTTTAATCAATCATTTTTGTTTCTAATTATAGTTTTAATCAATCATTTTTCCTAATGATGTGTCTGGATTTCATTGAGAACTTGATTAATCTCCACGCATGTGCTGTCTCTTAGTCTCACGCATGCTAGACAATTACCGATATAAAATCTTATTCAGTGGTCCCAAACCCTAATTTTCGGCTGTAAAAATTAGTAAAATGGTAGAAAATCACGGGTCAATGATGATATTGAAATAGTAAAACTTGTAAGAATATGATTTGTACCGGTGGTAGGTTTGTGTATAAATACCACAATGTAAAATGCATAATTTACAGTTTTACAAAAAAATTAATACATATTTCAAGAGTATATTTTCTCACTCTCGCACAGGGATGGAGCCCCACTAGTTTTACATTGCCTCATTCAAATCTTGGCTCTATTTGCAACTACTCTCAAACTTGTTCGAGTTTGACTGAGTCAAATATATCTTAAGAGAAAAAAAAAGTTTTTAATGTTTGGTAGAGGTAAAAAGGGAGAGAATGAAAAATAAGGGAAGAAAAATGGAGAAGATAAAAAATGGATGAAAGAAATGAAGAGGAAATAAAAGTGATTTTCTATTAGTTGGGATGGAAAGGGGGAAGAAATAATATTAAATTGTTGAGTTTTCCACCCAGCTACATTGTTTTCTTCCAATTGGAGAAAAAATTGGGAGGGACATGTTATTGAAAAGAAAATTACAAAGTCACATATCTACTTTTCTATCATTTCACATTTAATAATAAGGACATCATATTTCTTATAAAAAAAAGGACATCATGGTAATTTACTATTTATCAGTCTACTTTTTCATTCTATCTACCAAACACATGGTGAAAAAAAAAAGTTTATATCCTCTCACTTTTCTATTATTGCAACATTTTCTATCATTCCAACCAAACGCAACCCGGGGAAGGGAGTGGGACTTTTATAAGTCTACTGGGTTCCATCATCTTGTATTCTTGCTTGCTAAAGCCCTTTTTTCTCGTGAATATTGTTTGATGATGAAGGCCTATTGTTGAATCAAAATTTTATCTTAAATAATGGTAAATAAATGATATTTTAATATAATCTCTAAACCATAAAAACTTGCTGATATCCTGACGCTTTATACTGATATTGTCTAAGGTTGTAATTGAACCGAGTTGCTTATGAACAACTTGAGTTTAGCTCAAGAAAATGCTTATTTACCATTATTTAAGTTCTCTATGGTAACTCTTATCTCCCTATGTCAAAAGTTGCTCTAGATTCTCTCTTTTGCTAGAATTTTTCTTTTGTTTTTAGGGATGTTAATATCATTTCTCACAACTAATTGACTTAATGGGCTACATTTTGTAATTGGGATGGAGTCATTTCCATTTCTTCTCTTTCTCCTTGGGTTTTTACCCTAGAAGATTGAGATGGGTTGGGTCCATTCTTTGTTCTCTAGATATCTATATAATTATCCTTATTCATAAAAAAAAAAAAAGGGTTTGTTTATGTTCATTTGTTTAGTAAACAAGTCAAGCTCAAGCCATAATTTAGTCTCAACTATTAAATGAGCCTCAAATTATTTATATATAATATTATATTTTTATATGTATATTTGTCTAAAAATATATTGGTATAAACTTGGGATTAGATTATGTAAATTTGTAAATAAGTTCATATGATATCAAATTATCATTTGTAGTGTATTGACAATAAAACACTCTATTTGCAGTAAAAATCCATAGATTTGTGAATGGATAAAAAATCTAGTCATAATTTTGCTATATATATATGTTAGTTAATCAAGTAGATTGTTGTGAACAAGTTAATGCTTGTATGGCAAGGAAATATATGAACCAAGCTTGAATGTATTATCTCATTTGACGATGAACTCGAGTTTAGTTGTGCTAGAAATTAAATTAAATGAATAAATTTGAACTTTTAATACTCGGTTTAACTTGGCTTGTTTACACCCCTAATGTTGTATCAGTTGTTAATTATCTCTAGCTTAAAGAAACAAAATTGTTCATATAACTTTTAATACTTGATTTAATTTTTCGGGTTTTTATTTTTTTATTTTCTTGGGTGGTAAATAAATTTCTTAAAAGGTATGTAAACGAAAAAGTAAAACCTACTGTATACCTCATTGCACCCATGTTGCATCATTCTTATTTTAGTAGAGCAGATTTTTATTCTTGGGTAAGTATGGTCCATCATTTCAACCCATCAAAAGCCGTATTTTCAGTTAAAGCATGCTAAATTTAAGGGACAACAATAAAATGCCCGAAAGGGAGAGAGAGAGAGAAAGAGAGAAGCATTTTTAATCCTTTGAGTTCCACTCATGACCTGCAACTGCAAATGCAGTAGTATTATGATAGTGATTACTTAAAAGAGTGCTTTTTATGTGTGAGTGACACCAATCTATGTCAAAGCAGACAAAAACTGCTGTTTTCCTTATTATATTTAAGTGCTTTCTCTTTTATTCCATTTTTGTTTCAGAAAAAAAGTAATGCTAAACCATCAAAAGCAATGAGCTTGAATGATCATAGTGAATATAATGATGAAACCGGAGCTTATTTCATTATTTGTCACTCTGATCTTTTAATGGATGTGTTGTTAGCACATGTGCCACTTCACCACTCTTTTCCGAGGTTTTGTTTGGTTTTTGCCTTTTTTGAGTTTCAACATTCAATTGTTTAGTTCCTTTAGCAAAGTGAAAGTTGTACTTGGGTGGTTTTAGGAAGAACCAAACCAGTACTCTTTTTTGTTTATATGATTAATTATTAGTTATACAATATGTTATTAGTATAGTTGTAAAGTTTGATGAAAGTACTGGTTCTTCTTTCGTGGAGGCCATGAAGAGAATTTTTGAATGTGAAAAATTGGTTTCAGTGGCAGCAGAAGTATATGATTTTTACTTAAAATAAGAAAAGCTAACCCTAATCAAAAGCTAGCTAGGGTGATAATTTTATTAAATACTACTATAGGCTTATTTCAAGCATGCACCAGCACAACTTAATTATCTTATTCAAGCTTTCCTTTATATGCACTATAAATATTTCTATAAATAAAATTGGAAACTGACATCTGTGGTACAATTTGTCAATTGAGAATTTATTGTACAGATCGAGAATCAAATGGGTGGATACCAAAATTATAATTGGCATTACTACGAATAAGCTTGTTAATTAGCTACCGAATAATAATAAAGTTTTAAAAACCTACCATTACTCGAAAGTAGTTGATGTTGAAACACCCATTCATTCACTTCTTTTAACATGTTTGCTTGATGAGTCTGCCTCATTCATTCATGGGGCGTGAATCTTTCTGTTCTAAAAGCACAAATGAGTTTGAGTATATGAACTTAAAAATCATTCTCAATTCCCCTAAAAGCCTAAGTTTGTTCATAAAGAATTTAATCCGATACTCTTTTATTTTACTACCAATTGAGCCAAGAATTTCTAAGGTGGGACGAACCTGAATTGTTCATTATTCAAGTATCATTTTCTTCTTTGACACAACTAGTAGCTATATAGCTAGCTACCACATGCATGCCCATTGTCCAGATTACCCGAAGTTCCTAGTTGCCAAATCTTAAAGTATACATAGTTTTTATAGCATGTTTCCAAAAGGGACCTTTAATGAACTGGATGTGGACTGCAAAGAAATTCCATAATTGGTTAATAATGGCAAACACAATATAGGTGCATTCTTAGGGAGAATCAAATATCAAAATGGTGAAGCTGTGCTGAAAGCAACCATAAAGAAAGAGAGGAATGACTTGTAAAGGGTCCCATTTTCTTTTGTTGAGTTGTGCTTCTCAAATGAAGTTCAACGGACGTGACAAGTAAAATTTTTAGTCGGATGATGAGTGAGAAGCGTGATATTTCATGAACATTTTTTCAATTAAAATTTATATAAAAAAAAAATTGAAGTACATTTTTTTGCTCTTAAAGAGTTTAGGGGTGTTTTCATTGTAGTCTTTTTAATTTTTAAAGTTTTCATTTTAGACCTTCAATGTTTGATTCTTTTTTTATATTGATCTTACCATCTATTTCTGTTAGTAACTTGACTGTTAGATCACCCTTTATGATTAACTATTTTGTAAAATACTAGTTCAAAATTATTGTAGAATGCAAAATTTTCATTGTTATAGGCAAAACCTTTTGTCTTGTTAAATTAATGATTTTTTTCAAGCTGAAATTATTGGAATATGATAAATTTAATAATTTAAATGGGAGGTAAAGTGGAGGAGACATGGATCAAACTCAGGATTTCCTACTCTGATATTATATTAAATTATTGTTTCTTCCAAAAGTTTAAACTTTTGAGATATGATAAATTTAATAATTTAACTACACACACAATTTTTAATGTCTAAACTCTAAACTCCAAACACCCCTTCCCCCCAAAAAAAGAAAGAAAAAAAAGGGTTTTAAATATTTTTTTTCTTCCTGGTTGGTTGGGATGGCTTCATACTATAAAGATAAGGGGCCGGGCCTGGCCTTCTGAAAAGAGAGCCATATATATAAATAGCAGTCCACACATTCTATAAGTAGGCCAATTTCCAGCCCAAGTTTTTGGCCCTGTAAGCAGGCCTCTCCATGAAATTACGTTTGGAAGTCCACCACCCCCCCCCCCCCCCCCCCCCCCCCCCCCCCAAAAAAAAAAAAAATCATCTTTTTAAACTAATTTTGGCACGTTTCACACTAATTTTTTTTCCCCTTCTACGCTTTTTACAATACTTTCAACAAATAAATAATCAACTAATCCAAATCCACCTTTATTTGTTTTTATGTTGGTTGGGTTCTTATCCTCCACTAATGGTCAAATGTTAGAAAACATGTATCGTGACTTCAACGTGATTCTCAAAAAGGTTAAAAAAAATTCGCTTGACCGTGTTACACACAATTGAAATAACCATCTGATTGATTATCAAAAAAGAAAAAAAAAAAAAAAAAGAGAGATAACCATATGATATTCTTTCTAACCCATGGGTCCAGACATATTAATTTTTCTTTTTTAGAAATACTATGTCGATAACATTTTCACAATACTTTTATAACAAATCTTAATTGGTAGATAGATTGTTATTGGTTGTTATGGGTGGGTAAAAAGGTAATTTAAGTTGTGAATTCAAATTATAACTAATAACAACTTATCACTTATAATTTATTGTGAAAATGTTGTGAAAGTAGAATTTTTCTTTTTCTTTAGAGTCTATTTGATTGAGAAAATGGAAAAATAAGAGAACAGAAAATTAAGAATGGATAGGAAAGTCAAATGATAGAAGAGATTTTAATTTATCCTATTTGTGTTAGAAGTACCAAGATGTGTTAGTTAAGTTGTAAGACTTTTGACAAGGAAACTCACACTTTTTGGCTGAATAAGAAACTCACACTTAAGTATGAAAGAAAAGAAACAAGCATAAATTGGAGGTAATTAATTGGTTTTATTTTTCATATAAATGGATGGTGAAGTCCAATAACTTATGCATAAGCAGTTAAGCACTATGCATGAGTGTGGTGGGCCTTTTTATGTTTTGGACTGGATTGCTCTTGCTGTACTACGACCCAATGATTCTGGGGTAAGAGAGTCGAGATTGGCTTAATTGAAACTTACCTTAGGCCAGCTTGTGCGCAAGTTAGAACCCTTGGTAGGAATCTTGGTGGAGTCATGTGCCCACGGTAGGAAATACTGTCACAAAAAACGTTATAGCAGGAGAAACATAATACAGCAGGATAACTAAAATGTTTTAACTAAAGTACTTGCTACTAACGACAATAATGCTTAAACAATTCCACGAAAGGAAAATATGATAATATAATTATGACAGGAGTAAGCTAATAACAAGAAAATAGCATTAGTCTTTGATCAATCACAACAAAAGAAGGAAGAAGATTAGTCTGCTAAACTTGGCTCCTTGGTAGATTCAAGTCCAAGAGGGGAATCAATCTCCAATGTGGGTTGTCATGCCTCAAACCCAAAAGGTCCAAAGCATGAAAAACCGAGCCTTCAAGAGAGACTGTATGAGATTTTTTTTTCTTTCCATTTGATAAAGTAAATAAATATATTGATCTCTCCAAAATACAAGTCAGAGCTCTATGACATATTTACAAGTAATACAAACTACAAATCATGTGTCTCCAAACATACTTAACAATCCAACGCTCCAAATAAAATAAACACGAAGTTACGATCCTTTCTAAGGTACGCAACCTCAACAGAAAATCTAGGCCTACCACACCCAAGGCTAACAAACCTTAAGAGCCCAATCTCCAGTAGTTTTAGCTATGGCCTCGATAAATTTAGTAAGTTGAGTCACCAATAATTTATAGCACAAATCTCCCACTTAGCATAGCACTTTAATCACCACCAATAAACTAAGCTCTACGCTCGATGTATAGCTAATTTATCTGTAAAACTGTTGGAGAGTGGAATGAGCTAAAGCCTAGTAAGTAGCATAATTAATGGGGGAAGGGGAAATGCAAGTTTCGTGATAATGAGCATTTTACAAAACATGATATAATTTGGAAATTTCCATTTAATTTATGCAAAATCAATTTCATTAACAACATGACAAGAATAAAAAGAAATAATATAGCACCAAGCTTCTCAAAATAACTATGAAACTATATTTTATTCACTGTGAGCCATAAAAATATCCAATACCATTTCAAAACAAAAAACCTCACCCAAGGTGCCACAAAGACGGAAATGTTATCAAGACATCATACCGCCACAGACAAGTCAGAACACAAACACACCAGCATGATATGTACCTCTTTTGGCATGTGGTTTATTGGCCCTGCCTAGCTTCACCCACACCCTCAAGAATTTACCTATCCCCCTCGTGGGTAGTAGGGGATAATGTGCCATGTAGTACTTCTTTTGCATGTGGTCTCTTGGCCCTGCCTAGTCTCACCCACACACTTAAGGATTTACCTCTTCCCCCCATGGGCAGCAGGGAATAACGAGTCACACAGTATCCCTTTTGCATGTGATCTTTTGGCCCTATGGGTAGCAACCTCACCCATACACTCAAGGAGCCTCCAACCTGGCTTGTCGTCACAAAGACGTTGTCACAAGGACGGGGTAATCACATGTCACAAAGACCTCGTCACAAAGACAGGGTAATTACCAACATCCTAGCACAAGGGCAAACCCACATCAAAGCTCACAAGTTAAATGTATTCAATATATATATATATATATATATATATATATATATAGTTTACTTCCAAGTAGTTTCATGAGATATTTCAATAACCAAATATCCACAATTTTCTCACAGTCCTCAAAACCATTTCTTGTCAAAAATGTTTTGCATCAACTTTCCCAATCATCAAAACATCTTTAAATTTTCCAATATACCATAAAATCCATGAATTCCATTCTCAAGAATTTAATAAAAGATTCTAGTCTTTTCCATGCTAACAAATCATGCATTTCCCCATAAGCAATAAGAAATATGATGCACTTTTAATGCCTCATGCGTTTTCCATAAATGATTAACAATAATAGTACAAATAGTAATTTTTGGGAAGACCATGAATAATGTTCCAAAATGGTTTTAACTATAAAAAAATTGAGTGCAATAATGATTCATTTTCAAAAATCCCATTAAGAAGCCACTTACCTTGGAAAGCCAACCGATTTTACCTCAACCCACAAAATCAACCAATCCCGTCACTAGGACCATCACCAAGAATCTCGAAACCTAGAAATATAAGGATCAAGCCTATTAATAACAAGGCCTTTCACAAAGTTTATCATCACATTTGTCTCCAAAATTGAAAAGGATCCCCTAAATCGAATCAAATGCACTAAAGCCTAGCTTGCCAACCTAAGACAAGTACCCATTCCTAAACAGGAACCAAACAAGCATAAAAACTTATAGTGCCACAGCACAAAACCAAAAAATTTTAATTCTCCACTGCAAGCAATGTGCACATATAAACATAACATAAAACACATCAATTCAAAAATAAAGGTAGCATATCTCATGAGTTTCCCTTTTGAGCACTAAATGATTAAACCAAACAATTATTAAAATTAACTAAAGCACATGTCTAAGAAAGCACATGAATTAGCAAGCCAATCCATTCAACAAATATTTGAAGTAAATTCCACAAAATCTCAGCGTTTTCATCACACTTTCAGATTCAATACATAGTAGGCCAGCCATTTTGTAAAAATTGTTTGGTCCTTGAAAAGTTATCCTATTAACTTGAAATTAAATAGGGATATGCTCTTATATGTATAGTATGTACTATCAAATATTCAACCCAAAATAATTTTTCTATGATTTATTAAAAATCACCTACTGTAGTTGACTCAAATATGTCAGGGACAGATTTAGAGTCCCAAAAGAAAATTACTATAATTTTAATACTATTTCAAAAGTTTTGAGACTTGATTAACCTTAAAGCTACATGTGTTAGCACACATTAACAGCTAAGAATGCAACCCATAACCTCATATAACAATCATCACAACGCAAGTGAGAAATCCAATCCCATAACTCATATAGGCAATTTATCAAACACTTAGCATGCAACAAGCATAATGTACATATCAATTAAACAATTTCATAATCATTACCATCAACTTTCACATATGTCAAAATCTTTCCCAAAATGCAAGGAGCTCACTTTCAAAAAATCAATCCAATCCTCAACACAAATCAAAGACCTATATGATTTCTCAAAAAACCCAACTCACATGGTTGCCAAACATAACATCCAATTCACCTCATTAAATTAATAGCCTCCAAATAAAGTCTTAAATGTCCCAACACCTCAATAAAACATCCCCAAAACAAAACCCACAACATCAAAGAGCAATACAAACAAAATAGGATAAATACCCATGACATTAGAAGAAGGGGCTTGGAGATTTTTACCTTAAATTATTGTTGAGAAATGGCACAAATAAAGGAGTACATGGTGGCTAGAGGGACAATCTAGTGGTGGTTGATCATGAGAGATGAAGAGGGAGTGAGATTTGGGTGAGAGGAAGGGAGAGGCTGGCAGCATAAGAAAAACGAGAGAGGGAGAGAGAGATCAACATGAAAATGAGGAAGAAAAGAAGGGGGGGTGACTTAAGTTGAAAAGCATAATTACCAATTTGCCCCAAAAATATCTTGTGAGTAAATCACCAATTTTCCCCTCAAGCTTCTTCCAAATTACACTTAATAACCAAGGTGTTACATGGGTAACCTCACAGGGGAATCCTGCCATAGAAATTACTCACTTTGAAAAATAGATCTAAGTGGCTTAATATCAGATTCTTAACTTGCTAGAGAGTGGACTATTGAGAAAGAGAGAAGTGGGTAGCCTATTAGTACATGCTTTTCACTCCTATTACTCCTATTTTCTTCCTCACTCTCGGTTATCTTATTTTCTTTGTTTATCCTCTCCGTTTTTCTTTGCTTCCTCTATTTCTTTGTTTTTCGTGTTTTCCCCTATTTCCTCATCTTCGTTGTTTATTGTGCACGGCTAAGGCCTTTTTATACTGTCTGTCGTGATAAGATTTACTATTTTTACCCCTCAACTATTTTTGGCATGTTGTGAGTGTCTTTCCTGAATTGGCCACTAGTCTGTTAGCTGCTCAGCCACCACCACTAACCTGTGTTAGTTGCGCCACGTTTCATTCCCAGACAAAAGTAGTTTTGTTTTGTTTTCTTGCTTCCCTTGGCACTCCCATTTGGATAAGGGCTGGGTTTCTCTCTTACTAACTCTTATAGCAAGTACCTAGTGATTTCAGCTTATGTTTACTTCTTTTGGGTGGTATGTCATCCCAACAAGACATTTCTCCCAAAAGAGCTTGAGCGAGAACCCCAGAATAGGCTTTTCCCTTCTCCTCACTGCTAGACCACACCCTCTCTTACCTCTGACCCATGACCCACTTCCCCTATATTGGCTGGGTACAAGTAGGTGGTGCCTGAGCCTTGTGTGGCTTTACTCCCATATGAGTCCATTGCTTTTTTGGAGCTCATGCGTTTGCCATTGCCTACGGATTTGTCTGCCTTGCTGCATGTTTTGGTGTTTGTTTAACTTTTGTGGCGTGGATGAGTTCTTGGATTTTCATTTTTTGCATCTCATTTCTTCTTTAGTCTGGGCATTGCTTGGGTGTGGGCTTTCTTTTCTTTAATTCAGCCCTTGTCTTCTTTCACTTCTGGTTTGTGGGCTAGCATAGTCCTGCTATGCCACTACATTGTTCTTGCTATGATGTTGTTTACCCTTGTTTACTATACCACTTCTGTGCTATCTGCCATGCCAGTTTTATGTGTTATTCCTTCCTACATTGCCCAGTATTCCTGTTGGGTAAGTTCTTATAACATCTTGGGCTTCCCCAACCCATTTTATTCCTTTGGGCATCCTCGATCCGTTCCATTATTTAGGGCATTCTTGGTCCATTCCATCTTTCCTGCTTCTTACATTCCTATGGGCTTTTGCTAAATCTTTTGGGCTTCTCCGGCCCAATTACCACATCCTTTACCTTTGGGTTCATTGGCCTTTTGAACCAATCCCATTTACTAATTCCTTTTTTTAGGCTCCTTCGACCTATTTTTTGCTTTCCTTCTATTTCTCATGATTCTCATGGGCTTGCTACTTCATTCTATGGGGCTTTCTTGGCCCGTTTGCTTTCTTTGGAGCCACTTTGTTATTTTGTGGGCTCGTGGACCATTATTTCTGTCATTCGGGCTTAATGGTTTCTTTACTTTGCTACTTTTCTTTCTTCACTCCTTTTTATATTGTTGGACTTCTTCTGTCATTGGGCCCTTTTGCCAAAATGGGCATCAACAATGAGTATGCTTCTTTCTTCATCCTTTTTTTTTTTTTTTAATTTCGTAAGACAATTTTATGAAAACTAGGTTTTCATCAATCTTTTATTCGTTATGTTGCGTGGTGTGGGTGTGATCTCTTAATACAAAAGAGCCTCGCCATCATTTATGTTGTACACATGAACATAGTTCTCAAAACCGGACCGGACCAAGAGGTCGGACTGTGAAAACTGGTTTTTTAAGCATAAAGAACCGAGCATATGTGACAATTCCGTGAACTCCTAAAACCGGGGTTGGACCGCATAAACCGGTGGCAAGAACTGTGCGGTCCAACCCCTTAGCAATTTAAAAAAAAAAAAAACAACTTAACACAATTTTATTCTACTTAATTAAATTATCCATCTCTTACAAGTAATAAAAAAAATTATAATTAAAATCCTTTAAAGATATTCAACTTTACTTAAAAAATTAATCATAAATTTTAATGTTTTCATGGTTATTATTTTATTTTATTAACTTTCTTATTTAATTATTAAATATATGCTTGAAAATCATTAAATTTCCCTCACATATATAGATATATTAGTCAATTTTGCTAGTTTTATAAATTTAATATATATATTTAGGCTTTAATTAATTATGATCATCACGGTTCGACCCCGGTTCGACTTCGGTTCGACCTTAAAAACCTTGAACCTCTCCCTTTGTCCAGGTTTGAAAACCTTGCACATGAACTTGAGAGGATCGAAATCTGAAAAACTATTAGTTTCGTTTTTTAACAAGAATCAAACCCTATCATCAATAATGTTAGTTAAAATAAATAGATAATAGGAAAGGGAGAGGTGGTTTCGAACCACATATATGAAGCACTACTAAAAATGTCATATATTATTATAATACCACTGATCATTTGAATCATAACCATACCATCATTGTTTGAATGCAATTATGAAAACAAATTCATAATACCAATTATTTATTTCATAACCGATAAAATACTTGATGTGGCTTATGTGAATTAATTTTGCTATCGATAACCTTCCTTTTATTACCCAATCCCCCCTAAAAAAGAAAAAAAAGAAAAAGAAAAAAAAGGATTAGGATTGCCTGTGTAGCTGATCCAGTACAAAGGCTTAAACCCTAGCCCAGAAATCCTATTGCTATAGCCCATAGAAGTATAAAATCGAACATGTCACTTTGTACCTTGAAGAGCTTTGAGGCTTTGACTAATACATCATATTCCGATTTTAAAGCTGAAAAGCTTAAGGGTCTTGGACTGCTTTTGGCCCAAGAACTCAGATTGTATAACATTTGGGTATACAGAGACAGTACCAGTGTCTCACAGAGACAGAGAGATAGCAGTGTGACATGTTTCTTTTTTCCTTTTGCCAGCGCAGTGACATGTTTCGATTCAACCTAACAACTGGCGCAAATTAACCTTTTAAGAAATCTAGTGGTTGAATTACAAAATATTTTAAAATTTTTGTTATAAAACATTGGGAAAAAAAAAAAAAAAAAAAAGAGAATGAAAATCTAACTCGTAATTTTCAAGTTGTACAAAGACACACATTCATATGTGCTTTTAATCCATCAAAATCTTATATATGTAGCCCTCGTGCTCCCTCGGTGCTTGTTTGGTTGCGAAAAAGGCTATATAAAATAATGGATGTAAGAGAATCAAAACAGCAAAACTCTTTGTAAATTGGGTAACTTTGCTTGGAAACCCATGTAGTCCCATTTTGACATTTTTGTGCTTGGGATTTTTTAACTTATAGACAACAATGGAGATTTTTTTTCCCCACACTTTGTTGCTTGTGAGTTACGTCACATTGAATAGTAATAATGACAAAAGTGAATAGTTAATAAAATATAGTTGGATGGTCCAACCTCATTGATTTAAGCTTTTGGATTAGGTGATGTTCCTATATGTTAAAATTTTTCTTCAATCAGAGTTTGTCCAAGGTGGCAAATCACGAACTTCATGTAGTTACAGATTCACCTTAGGCTTCCTTCGAGCATTCTTAGCAAAGGTGTCAAATGCTATAATTTAACATCAAATTTTAAAAAAGCACCCTCCATCAAAGGTGTTGGATGTTATTAATTTTGACATTTAGCTACAGTAGGCTGCTATCTCTAGTAGCCTATTGTAGCAAAATGTTAAAAAAAAAAAAATTTGTTTGTTTAATGAAACACTATAGCAACAATGGATGTAATTATTGATTTAAATGAATTATGAATAAAAAAAGAATATTTAAATGAAGTGGTAAAATAATAGAACCTTTGATGTTGGTGTATTGTAAAGTGAGTTGTTAAAATGAATAAAATAAATTTTTGAGATGCTAAATGCTATATTTTATAGCACTTGATGAGAATACTCTTCCATGCTCTTCAAATATGGCTCTGAAGTGGCTGATAAAGACGTTAGGAATTCGGGCACGTGGACATCGCTACAAACAATAGAAAGCTAGACAGTGATTAATTTGTTGTGTGATTTCAATTTTTTTTAAAGAATTTTTTTAATTTTGTTGTGTTTTGATGGATTTTTGTCGGCCTATTGCGATGGGTTGTGGATTTTTGCTGACCAATTGTGTTGCGGTGGCGAACTTATTTGCCAAAGAGGGAGTGATTAAAAAAAAAAGGCTGAAAATAAATTATTATGACACATTTATAAAAGCAATTTTTTTTGCTATTCCACATTTCAAACCCCCCCCCCCTTTTTTTTTTGAGAAGCTTCAAAAACTATTTTTAATATTTTAAAAGTGAACATTATTTTTATGAGAAAACATTAAAAAAAATGTTTTGGAATTTCATTTTAAAACTAGTTTTTAACCTTTTCGAAAACATATTTCAAAAGCACAATCTAAACCTCCTCACGTGATTCGTATTTTATTTTATTTTTTTCAAATAAATTTCATAGCTAGTAAGATGTCAAATTGTAATTAGTGTAATATCATTTATACATATATGAGACCACTACTGACATTAGTTTTACTTACACCAATCTTAATTTACCATCACAACAATATAATTTTTTTAGGCTCTAGACATATTGTTCTGGTTTTTCTCCTAACTTTTTTTTTTTTAACTCTAAGACCTTCTCTTCTTCTCACTGATGGCCATTAGACAGTGGAAGATATAAATGAAGAAGTTAGGGATGTCTTCTTTAACAACCGTTTTTTGCTTTGAATTCTTTTATATATGTTTGTTTAAAAATCTCTCTCTCTCTCTCTCTCTCTCTCATAGAATATCAAAGCATTTTTTTTTCCCTTTGGATTACTTATGGAACCAAATTTCATCTACAACCATAGGTCATGAAAAATTCTTCATGTTTGTGATGAGAGTGGCAACTTGGTATCAAGAATTCAAGATCTCAATATACTTTTAACCATGTAACCTATTTATTAATCATAGTTATATAAATCATTAGTTTCTAATTTATAATTGTGCGTGCCAAAAATGAGGTTGGTGGGCTGACCCTCACTTGGGCTCACAATCTATTTGTAGTGTGGGTTATGGATTTCCTACTTTGGGTAGTTCGTAACACAGAGACCCAACAAAGCAGCCTCTCCTTATGAACTCTACTGTTCTCACTACTACCACTCTTCTGTTGTTCTCTTGCTCCCTCTATTCTCAGTTTCTTCTGTAACCATTCAACAACCTTTTTTCTCCCTTAACTTCTCATATTTGTAGCCCAAAATCAGTGAAGGGATTATGATTACTCTTGTGGTGAGTGGGATAGGAGGTCCAATGTTATTATCCTTAAGTGGGTGTTTAGGGACTCATTTCCTTGGGAAACAGCCAACTCCGACCAGGTCGGAGTTGGCCGGCAGGGTTACGACTTTCTTTGTGGTTTTTGGGCTTTGGATGGGTGTCAAGGCTTGCCGAGGCCAAGTTCGTAGGTCCAGTAGAACACACAGCCACACACAATGCCCTAAGGCCCAAGGCCCAACAAGCTCAAAGCCTTGTACACGTGGCACCAGTGTGATGTATTTTATGAACAATGGACTTGAGGGGGAGTTGCGCCCCGTACAATAATCATATGATCTATTTAATAGTCACACGTGAATATTATTCCATTAAAAAAAAAAAAGATGTTGTAACTTGTAAGCTTAACATAGATTTGAAAACAAGCTCAGTTTAGCTCGTGCACAGCCTCTTTTCCTCTCCATTAACAGCATTCGTCAAACAACTCCAAATTAATTTCCAACCCAATAAAATTGAAGCTATAAATTTTGCTCGCAATTAAATGTTCTACTTTATGACGCAAAGCTACTATTTCTGAATAAGACTCAGAAAATTATTGCATACCAAATAATTCATATATCTTTTTTTTATTTTTTATTTGAAAAAAATAATTCACATATCAATATCAAAATGTTTAGTCAAAATGTTAGTTTTTTAAACAAGTTCACAGGAAAAGCGGAAGTTGCCTGGCTAGTTTATAAGTGGAGAATGTTGTACAATGTAGTCTCCTAATTAAGAAGCTGCCGCTTTCAATGACTGATAAGTTGAAAAATGATTTAGAGTCTAGCTCTAAAGTTATAAGAACCGTACAGAATACAAGGATTTATGGAAAATAAACATAAAGACCCTACGCATTTAAAATGTGAAATTATTTATTGTGACAGTCTGTATTTTAAGACCTTTTGTACCTGTAAATTTAAGCACCTAAAATGTACAATGAAAATGTATTTAGATCTTCTTGAATTCCTCTCCACAAAAAAAGAAAAAAAAAAGAAAAGAAAAGAAATAAAAAGAAGATCTTTTGGAATTCCTAGATACTCTACAATGTAGAGTTCCTTAAATTTTAACATTTTTTTTTTTATAAAATAATAAATGGTTAAAATAATGCCACATTATTCAATCTACTAATACAATCCTAAGTTGTTTTTTTTTTTTTCAAAAAAAAACTCCTTTAAAAAGATTTGTATGCATAACTCCAATGAACATGCTGTTAAGCTAAGGAGATTAGAGATCCTAGATTTAATTAAATCAATTTTTCTAAAACGTTAATTAAGCCGATGAGACATTGGAAATTTAGTATTTGTTTGTTGTAAATTAAAATCATATCTTATTTTCAACGCCAATTAATTTATGTACAATTTTTTATATCTTATTTTTCTTAGGTGTAACTATATATTTTTAAACAAAATAATTCAATGGAAAAAAGTTCAACTAAACACACTCTTAATACTTTAATCTATTTCAATTAAAAAAGATATTGTACTCAACAAGAAAATTAAAAAAATAAATAAATAAAAGAACCCTTAATTTCATGAAGTGGAGAAATACTATGTTGATGAGTGAAATGTTACTAAATATAATTTTAACTTCATATCGATGGTGTGAACTCTAAATAAAATCATGTCCAAGTTTTTCTACAGCTATTTTACAACTTATCTTTATCTTTTTATTTTAAAAATAGAATTGAAATCCTACAATTATTTAATTAAGTTTGACAAACTATATAAAGTGAGGTTATTTCATGTTCTAGCTAATTCTCTACAAGAAGAAGGATGCTCTTTATCCCACCTAATCTTATGAGAGTGACAAATAAACAATATAAAAAGAAAAAGGAAAAGGTAAGGTAGAAAGCAACTCAACTGCTTCTAGTTTATAAGTAAAGTTCTAACATGATACCTTATCTATCGGAAAAGGAGGTGTAATTAGATTTGTGATATAAAGGAAAATGTTAGAGGAATTTTAAGTTATGTTGCAATTTGTTAAAACTAAATTGGCTTTTGAATTATGATCTCATGTACTCCACCAGTACTACGAGACGCTCTCTTGATCTGTCCGTGGCATGTAATTGTTTAACAAGTTGCAAACAGATAGAGAATAATAATAATTGCAATCAAATACGATAATAATAATGATAGGGACAGATTTTTAAAATCTTTATTTCATTAACGTTGGTATTATTATAAATTATGATTTGTGTGATATCACTTTTATACGAATCAATCACTAATATTACTTTTATTCAATAATTAATTTTGGAAAAAACCATAAAATTTATTGTGCCTCTAAACTACTTTTTTGGTGGTGGATTAGTGTTTAAAAAACTATTTTTTTTAGATAGATAGTATGAAAGAAGGATTTTGGATTTGAACCACGTATTTATTGCAGCTAAACTATTATTTAAACCCCTATTGTATATTTAGATAGAACGAATATGCAAAGTCATGAAGATATAGTAATTTTTTAGATATACGTACCGTACATTTGCATTAATTTTACATCATCATATCACATGAGTTTACAATAGATTTATAAATAAAAAAAAGGTTTTAAATACACACAACACAAATATGTAAAGTATGATAATAATTGCCCCACATTTGACTCAATTTATTGAATGATTTAGACAACTTGTCGTATAATATGTGAGTTGTTTATTTTGGGTAGAATAATTCAGAGAGCGAGAAAATGAAATAAAAATATCAAGACACAACAAACAAACAAATCACAATCATGTATATATATATCGTGAGAAATCTCACCAACTTTATGATAGACAACATTATTAAATCAATGCAAAAAGGGCCCAAACGACCCAAAAATTCTCAGATAAAAACCCTAAAGACAAAACCCCACCGAAAGCTTCCAACACTTTCTCATTTCAAACACACACACACACTCTCTCAGTCAAAAAGCACCATCATACCCAAGAACTAGACCATGCATCAGCCGGAAAACCATGATCTCTACCGCTTTCTCACCGGAAACGGTGTCTTCAACGTGGGTCCGTACGGTTTCCCAGAAGTGAACTCATGTGAGCTTGCTGGGATGCCGAGCTTTTGTAGTTCCAGCTCGTACTACCCTTTGGAAGTGTCAGGTTTGGCTGATACACCACCCCAAGATCGAGCACTTATGGCTTTGAAGAATCATAAGGAGGCTGAGAAGAGAAGGAGAGAGAGAATCAACTCTCATCTTGATAAGCTGAGGAGTCTTCTTCCTTGTAATTCTAAGGTAATTTGGCAATTTATGTGGGCCTGTGTTGTGTGTGCGTGTATGTTTTTCATTTTATTTTAGTGTGGGAATGATTTTTTTTTTAAAAAAACTTTTCAAATTGAGCAACGAGGTTAAGATTTTGTTTCATTAACTTGTACCATGTACTTGATTTTTTTTCAAATTAATTTTGGTGTACAGGTTTTGAAAACAATGAGCTTTTAGAAGGGTCACAATTTGGTGTTGTGCTACATTAGATTCCTGTTTTCTATGTGATTGGCACTTTTTTGACTGTTTGGCTACTAAGAAAAGATGGAAAAAGAAAAAGAGATTAGGATATAGAATCATAGACTTTTCAGTGCTATTTTTGACCCAATATAGGCATAGTTAAAGATCTAGTTTCCACTCAAAGACTTCTCTAACCTTAGTCTAAGACCACTGTTTGGGTTAGTTGGCACGAGCTTAAATTCCATCTTCAACTACTTTTCTGTTTTTCCTTTTTTGTTTGTTGGACTAGGGAAATAAACAGTGTAAAACAAATTAAGGATTCAGAGTTTCAAGTTTGTGTTGTTTTTTTTTTTTTTGTTTTGTTTTGTTTTTTTTCCAGGCAATCAAGCGGAGATTTCGGACTATTCTGTAATAGAAACAAGAAAAAAAAAAAGTTCATTTAGATTCCGAAATCTTGGATTTATAAAATTCTTTGCAACTTTTGAATGTTCCAATCTGCAAATAAAGAATCTGAAAAAGAAAAGGGGTCGATATTCGAAAACCCTTTTCTAGCTTCTATGGTTGGCCATTGGTGGTTTAATTGGGAAAGTTTCCCAGCTTTTCAAAATTAGGGTTTCTGACCCTTTACTCACTTTTTATTTTTTTTGGGGTTGTTTTTTTCAGACAGACAAAGCTTCACTACTTGCAAAGGTTGTTCAACGTGTGAAAGAGCTTAAAGAACAAACCTCCGAAATCACAGAACTTGAAGCTTTACCTTCTGAAACAGACGAAATCACTGTACTCTCTGGCGACTATACTAGTGATGGAAGGTTAATATTCAAGGCCTCATTGTGTTGTGAAGACCGGACTGACCTAATGCCAGACCTAATTGAGATCCTGAAGTCTCTACATTTGAAAACTCTCAAAGCAGAAATGGCTACACTTGGTGGAAGAATCCGCAATGTTCTGATTGTTGCGGCTGATAAAGATCACAGCATTGAATCAGTACATTTCTTGCAAAATGCATTGAAATCTTTACTAGAACGTTCGAGTTCTAGTGATCGGTCCAAAAGAAGACGCATATTAGATCGCAAAATGGTTATGTAAGAGATGTAGTTGCTTGTTTCCATTGTCAAATTTTTGGTCATTTTTTGCATTTCATTATCTATTTAGCTTCCTTGATCAGCTGGTTTGTATGTGTGATGGGTTTGTTTGCTTTTAGCCAAGAAGAAGAAATTTGAAAATTTGTGTGTGTAAGTTTGTTGATTGGTTAGGGTTTAGGTTTAGAATCTAGCTAGTGCATGTGAAATCTTGCATGCAAGCAGGAAAAGTTGAAGAATCTCAGTCTGAAGTGACGAGAATTAATGAAGTATATGTACGTGAAATGTGTGACAATGAGGTCTGTAAAAGCATTTCTTTGTGAGTTTCCAAGCTCAAAATCAGTATATATATTATTTTTCTTCATTTTCTGAGTGGTGGGTGTGTAATGTATGACTGAGTTTTTTTTTTAATCCAAGCATACACTGATTCTGGAGAATGAACGACAGTGGTTGGGAATTCTTGTTGGGAGCTTCAGTCTCATATTTGAGTATTTAATGGGTGTCAATTTTTTATTGAGAGAGAGAGGCAGAGAGAGAGAAAAGGGGAGAGAGAGTGTGCTTCCATTCCAGCATAGGGAAAGCAAAATTCACTGAGAGAGAAGACATTCTCACAGGAATCAAGGAGAGGATCTCTGCATTTCTCAGCTTTTTTAATTCTGGATATTTGAAGTTAAACCAGATGAAGTGAAAGTTAGTATTATAAAATTAACCTCATCTCTTTGACTCATTTGAGCATCTCTTTTTTTTTTTGGGGGTGAAATTTAAGCATCTCTTATTGAAATGGTCCTACAATATGGCTTTCTGTAGATAAATTTAAATATTGGGGTCTGGCCTTAATTATTTCATTTTGCTCTTGGACAATTGGACCATGCTCGCTGTTTAGCCCCTTTTTAGCATTTCTTATACTTGTATGTGGACGCATGATTAGAATCAGAAATTGGATAACAAAACAGATATTGAAAAAAAATGAAAGCATGATTTTGTATTTAGGTTCTTTTGGCTCAGCAACTATATATTAGTTTCTTCTGAATTACATTTAAATTTCACCCTATATTAAATCTTGTCCAATTTTCTCAAAACTCAAGGTACATCACCAAGAACTTTATTTATTTAAAAAGACAAGAATTTGACAAAATTTGGAAGTTGTGGTTAGCTAGACATGCAATGACAATGGTCACAATCTACATACAGTCAGGAAGTTTTGGTTTACTTCCAAAAGTTCTTTTGAAAATGCAGTCAGACACTAGCTCATGGTACACTAAAGATTAAAGTTAGAACTTAGAACTCATGATAGGAGTGGAAACTCGGGTCAACATGATGACAAGCAGATCATTAAATCCACTACAATACCCTATTAATTAACAAAGAAAATCTGCCTCCAACTTGCCTGCTTATGTCGAAATATTGTGTAGGGAATCTTTTGGTCATTTCATTAATTTGTTTCGATCTTTACCCAACCAGAAACTGCCCAATGAATCCAACTCAACATAAATCCAACTCATTTATTTGCAGCAAATCCATTACCAATTTAGCACAACGATAAAATTATAGTTAAATAATTTAATTTACAATTTCCTAACTGCTTAAACTTTTAGAATAATTGGTAATTCAATTCATCACATATATTTTCTATTTGGGAACCAGCTTTTGCATGAACATGCAAGAAATGAGTATGATATTTGCCAATTGAACCCTATAACGTAGTAATTATTTTCCTTCAAACTCTTTATTTATTTACTATCTTTCCAAAATTTCAACTAATATTAAGTTTATATCTGGTATTAACTAGTTGTGTTACAAAGATTCTTGATAGATGATCATAGCTCACAGTAACCGAATGGATATATAAGGAATTTTTATCACTAATTCATTGCCAAGTTGTCCATCATGCATGATGGGTTAAAGTCGATATAGGGGGAAGCAAAAGAAAAGGAGGGATGTACATTTAGATAAGGGGACAATTAATGATGGTGATGAGGACCAGTTTCCATGACTGACTGGAGAAGTGAACTAAACCTTTGGACTAGACTACAATGTCATTTCCAGTGCTACTCTCTCCTTCCTAGCCTCCTCTTTCTTTGTTTTTCAAAGTAGTAAAAACAAAATCCTATAGTTTATTTAATTAAAAGGGCATGTATAGACAATTCGTTCAGACCTAAGTACTGCATAACTTTTCAAAATACTCAAATATATGGCTTAGATATCAGTTCCCTTTACCCTGAATTTGCAGCTTCAAAGGGACATTTGAAACATTTGAGATAGACTTAAATAATGAACATAAAATAAAAGACAGAAACCTAAGTACTTGAGAAGAGTGCAAGGGTGGATATTTGGTTCAACTCTTGGTTGCTGCTAGCCTGCTATAGAAGTATCACTTTTGTCACCAAGGCATGTGTGTTCTGTACATACCGATCGAATACATTCCTACTACACCTTTTCTTCCCTCTGACAATAGGAAAAAGTAACCTTATCCCGTGCTCCGACCGTATTTACACCATACCTAATAGCTAGGCATCATAGTTTAGGGATTTCATTCCTGCAAAATATCTGTGTCCTGTGGTTACCATTTGTTTATGATACACGCATGACACGCGGTAAAATATGTATGAAATTTGTGTGGGAAGACATGTAGGGCCTTAAAATATTTGTTAATTGACAATTTTAAGAAAGTTTTGATATAACTTTTTATGGAAAATAAAAAAAAAAAATTTGTGAAAAATTAATTATATTTTTATTTTTCTATAAAAAGTTATTAAAAATATTTCCTAATTAAATCAATACTTTTAAGATATTCATTAACTTTTCTCAATTAAGTATAGAAAACCACCGCGGGGTGTGGGGGAGAGGAAATTTTACACAAATATACAAAAGTTACACTATATATATATATAAAGTATAGAAAACCTTTTTATTTTTTTTTACAATTTTGTCACAACTACTAAGATAAGTTGTTGTGCCTGTTTGGTGCATAATAAAATAGGTAAAAATAATATTATTTCAATTAGAACAAATCATTTTAGCATTTGTGGAAGAGATTGTGAAAATTTTTGTATATATCAATAGCATTGCTCTTAGTTAAATAAAATAGAACAAAATTTAGCTACAAAATTGGTTGTAGTCTTAGACTACAACCTTACTTAATATCTTTTTATTGGAGGTGAATTTTGACAAATTCACCATTAGATTACTTATTCTTCTTATTATATCTTCAATGTTTGCAAAATTTTAAGAAAATTAAAAATCAATAACCATGTTATCAATAAAATTTTTAAATTGCAAGTTTTTGTAATTTAAAATTATGTATAAAATACAAGTTTATAGATTATATCGTAAATAATATTTGATTGATACAAAATTTGACATGTATATTAAGAGTCTAAAGAACATGCAATTCAACGGTTAGATTGTCAAAATATGTAGTAATATTTATTTTATTGAATGAGTTTATAACCTTAAACTATAACTAATTTTGTAGCTAAACTTTGTCCAATAAAAAAAAAAAAAAAATATATATATATATATATATTGTTTTGAGAATAAAAAATCTATATCTATATAATATATAAAAATGGAATCATAGTAATTAATTCTGCTACTTTCTCATTATGTCACATCACTTTCTTTCTCATTTTTTACTATTTTTCTTCCTATTAATTTCTCATCTTACCATTACGCTTTCCCCAACATTTCTTTCTTACTTTTACATTTTTATCTTCCCACAACTCTATACCTTAATGTTATAATTCCTCAATCCTTTCATCTTCCTTTTATTTTGACTCTTCTTCTTCCCATTTTATTTGCTATGAAAATTTTCTATTATTTCTTCCATTTGATCCATATTTTGTCCACACAAAAAAGCAAATTCTCTCTCTCTCTCTCTCAATTATTTATTCTTTCTTGCAACTCTACTTTAGAATATTAATGAGATCTCTACTTCATATTGATACATTTTGGTGATGTGTTTTTTGAATTTGGAAATGTTTAAAAGTTAAGTTGAAATTTGTAAACGTTTTAAGAAAATCATGTTGAACTTTGGAGTGAGCTCCTTTCTTCTCTTTCAAGAAAGGACTTTGATAAACTTTAAGCACAAAGGAAGAAGAAGCATATGGTCTTAGAGGACATGCACTTCCATAAGTCAATGAGTGGCCTCACATTTAAGGAAAAATTTAAGAAACGAACCTCTATAGTAACTTCCTTATTTCATTTCATATTTCACGCTCATTGTTTTTGTCACGCTGAATGTTTACTAGCATAATCATTTGGCCGAAAATCTTCAAGAATGGTTAGCAAACTAGCAAGCAATCTCCACTGATTATATTTCATAAAATCCACACGAAGCAAAACCAATTTCACTTCCCCATGAAACACCCAAATCAAAATTGCTAAAATTCAAAAGATCCATTAGTTAACTTAAGAGCAACCCCTGGGGATTTTACACACCCTTAGAATCCTCTACAAAAGGCAAGTATATGGGAACATGAAGGAGGGAAAGAACTTACAAAGAATTTTTATAACTTCAATTTTTTTTTTCTTCTTGATTTAGAACAATTTGTTTATAAGTAGCAAGACAAGAGACTATATACGTACAATTTACACGAACACATATAAATTTTTTTATATTATAAATTTCATATATGCTAAAATGGTCAACTATAAGTAATGGAGCCGGAGGTAACTAACTCTCATACACACTACTCACAATTGACCATTTCTGTAATTATGAAATTTGGTGTGAAAAAAAAAAGTTCATGGCATTATTGATAAATTATAATGTTATTGATAAACTCATTTCATCTCTATGTGTTTTTATTTCTCAAAAATAAAAAAAGAGTGTCTTTCATCAATGATGATAAATTGAGAGAGAGAGAGAGCCAGAGAGGAAGCGTGCGTAAAGGAAGCTGACAAAAGGTTGTAATCATGGGCAAGGACAAGAAGACAAAGAAAAGAGAACGAAGAGAGAGAGAGGTGTAGATAGTTGGGTTGGTGTAGTGTGTCTGTGTGTGTGGTGTGTGGCTATGGCGTGGAGGGTTTCTCTTTTTTTCTTTTGTTTTGTATAGGAGAGAGAGAGAGAGAGAGAGAGAGGAGACAAGTGCTTTGCGAATCGGGTGGTTGTGTCGGGGACGTGCTCTCAGTCTCTGTAACCTTTGCCCCCACTTTGCCTTCTTGGCGTGTTGCTTTTTATACTAATTCTCAAGCATTTGTTAATACTTATGCTAGCTAAGTCCTAACCCTATAATATGCTGTCTCTCTCTCTCTCTTTGACCAATCATTACTTCCACTCTCCATTCTTTCTGCGGATTTTGCAGCCAGCACACAATATAGCATCATCTTTTCATCTTGTGCATCGTACATTCACACACATTCCTTTCAAATTTGTCTGTAGGTGTAAGTGTAAACACTCTTCCATAGGCCACTATATAATTAAGAGTATCTCTTTTTATAGGTTTTGTATATTCTTTGAAAAAGCGGGAACTTTATGTTCATATAGTTAGGATTTGAGCAGATTAAACACGTAAAGAATATCACAGTACGGCTACCGACATGCTTTTTTTTACACTTAAATTCACACCTTACTTACATGTCAACTTGTAATTATATTTCATTATTTTTCCATGAGTCCAATACGGGTACACGAGCATTTTAAGCGGGCTTATGCATTAATCACAAGTTGACATTTATTGATTTGGGTGTGAAAAATGATGTGCTCCTAACGATATTCTTTCCACCCGTGCATGTTACATTCACATTCCTTTAAAATTTGTCGGTAGGATTGAAGTCGCAAGTGTAACACTCTTCTGTAAACCACTGTGTAACTAATTAGGGGTATCTTCTTTTATAGGTTTGGCATTTTCTTTGAAAAAATGGTAGTTTTGTGGTCATATTGTTATTATTTGAGCAAATTTAAAATTAAATATGTAAAGACTCTCACAGGCTTTGGCCATTAGAGTTTCAATTCTGGGAAATAGAACATTGACGGGAATAGGCTCTCTTACTTAAATTCTGGCATGTTTTTAATATCCGACAAGTATGCAAGTGACCAAGTGTTTGGTAAAATTTGACTTTGAATTGATGCTTGAAGATGAAACAAAATTAAGATAAATTCAGCACATGAAATTAATTGAATTAAGTTTTTCTATACCAAGTGTAAATCTCTGACTTCAAAACAAGATTTTATATGCAGAAGAAAGGTAGATAGGGGTAGAGCAACACACATTTGGCATGTTTTTGTAAATACAAGTGTAGGTGCAGACCAATCAAGCAAGCGAAAAAGGATGAGCTTTTTGAATAACGTGCAACAAAAACAAGTCTATATGTCTTTGCTTTTCTCAGACTTTTAAGCAAAGGTCTTTGAATCCAATTCAAGCTTTAGCAGCCCAATTCGGTTTGACTAGTCTTATGTGATTAAACATAAAATCAAATATGAACTGGTATATCAGATTACGAAGATAGTTAAGAAACCATAACCCACGTTAAAATCAAGGAGAAATAGAAAACATAGAAAACAAAGTAGAGAAGTGGAAGCATAACAGAGAAAAGATAAGGGTTACATGCTTGACAATTTACGTCTACGGTGTAAAGTCCTAATGACTACATTTTTGATATAAAAGTAATGTACATTATATAGAGAACCCTAAACGATATGTGTAAGAGCTATCAGATCTAGAGTTAGCGTTAACAAGTTTTACAATAAAAGAGAATTTGTTAGAGTCAACACCTAAGGTTGTTTGGTTGGAATCAAAATTAGGGGTGGCAAATGGGCGGGTTTGGAGTGGACATAATTGGGTTAGGCATATAAAACCTATTTACCCATTTAAAACCCATTTAACTAATTGCTTAAAACCCATTTAACTAATTGCTTTTAACCCAAATCCAACCCAATCCAATTATTATGGGTAAACCTCAACCCACCCAATTACCCAATTATCAAAATTACCAAAATGCCACTAAAGTGAAAATGACCAAAGTACTCTAAAATATTCAAAAATGACCAAAATACCCCAAAACCCAAAAAATGACCAAAATACTCCTGAAACCCAAAAAATGACCAAAATACCTCCGAAACCCAAAAAATTACGAAAATACTCTCGAAACCCAAAAACTTACCAAAATACCCTCGAAACCCAAAAAATTACCAAAATACCCCTAGCCCAAAAAATTACCAAAATACCCCTAAATCCAAAAAATGACCAAAATACCCCCGCAACCCAAAAAATTACCAAAATACCCACGAATCCAAAAAATGACCAAAATGCCACCGCAACCCAAAAAATTACCAAAATATATATCCCCCACTACTAAAAAATTCAATATTTTACCTTTATTTTATTAAAAGATAAATATTCATCCTACTACTAAAAAATATGGTTAGAAAAAAATATAGTGCAATAGCATTTTCTACTAGTTATTAGTATATTCCTTTTCTTTAATGACAAATTGACAAGTAGGCTTATTATTGATCACCACGTCATTTGGGTGAGTTGGTACATTCTCAGGATTTTTTAAGCTTTCAGATTAATCTTTAAATAGTTATGTCAACTATTTGTAGGAACAATAACTTCAATTCAAACTTCAATGGAGTTTTCTCAAACCCAAGGGAATCCAAGCAGGATAATGACATTCTAGCACGTTGCCTCAACAATTCCATGGTTTTATTCTAATGCCCAAGACCATTTCTACCAAAGGGTTTTATTCTAATGCCTAGAACTGTCCTAGTTTTGGAGGTGTGGCAATGCCAAGCAGAGGGAAC
This sequence comes from Quercus ilex subsp. ballota, assembly GCA_032727855.1. Lineage (NCBI taxonomy): Eukaryota > Viridiplantae > Streptophyta > Magnoliopsida > Fagales > Fagaceae > Quercus > Quercus ilex. The sequence continues at coordinate 13,761,836 of CM064914.1, read as the reverse complement.
TTCAGCCAGATTTATCCTAGTATAAATATTTCCAACTTGAATCAATTGCCCTCATCATCAGAAATTTCAAGATCTGTGGCATTGTGGCATCCTAGTGTTAATGCTCAAAAATATGCAGATAGCTAGTTACAGCAGTAGCAGCAAGAAGTTAAGAACTTCATCCAAAAAATAAAAAGCAAGAAGTTAAGAAAAATAACAATGAAGTAGCATACTCAATAAACAAAGCTCACACCATGCAAAACACTGACTTTATGAAAAATAAATAACTTAAACATCACATCAAACTCAAAAGGACAGTCAGCAAAATATTTTCAGTAAAGCAGTCCCCATTAGCTCATAAGGTTTTGCTGGGAACACATAGAGGTGAACAATGGAAGCAATGGCCATCTGCATTCAAAATTCAAAAAATCACACATAATGGACTTATATTTAAGAAATCTCAAAAGGCATAATAATTAAAACAAGAACAATTAGCTCCCACTACCAAAACCTATAGAAAAATTACACAAACAACAGAAAAATTTACCTTAAAATAGCTTCCTTTCACCTAATCCTCATCAACATATGAACTAGATTGAGATATGCACAAGTTGCCAAAATCCTCCACAAGGCTTTCTTCCTCAAAATCATGTACAGCTGAAAAAGAATTATAGGTTAAACAATGTTGCTTATGCTGTATTACAACTTACAAGTTCTTAATCTTACAAATAAATAATTATAGGTTAAAACAGAAAATGCCAAACAACATATGCAAATCATTTCATTCCATGATATCCTATCTCTCCTTGGCATTCTATCAAACACTAACCGTGCACTTTGAACATCACCACATTTCACATACATGGTAATCAATGCATTCACCACATCCACATCTGACTCAAACCCAACTCTGCTTTTGCTTACCCACGCACCAACACATTCCAAGAAAACACATCCCTCTCCTCCATCTTCCCAAACACATACCAAGCATTACCCAGATCACCAAACCTCACAAACATACTCAACAAAGCATTACCAATGCTTACCGAAAAGATAAAATTAGAAGATGTAAACTGTTTGGTAATGGAGAAAACGAAGGAAAGCAAAAGAAGATTTTTGAGTAACTAAAGAGAGGAACCAAATCCGAGATTTGAAGCTTATCGATGAGTGCTGGAGTGACTGGAAAGAGATAACGTGAATATTCCGGCGAACAACTCAGAAATCTGCTGAAGCTTTGAAGAGTTTTGATGTGTCCGAAGCTTTGAAGCTGCTGAAGCCATGATTGGAGGCCGAGAAAATGAGGGAAAATGAAAACCTAACCTAGAAACATCTGAGGTGAGGGCTGGGTTTTTTTTTTTTTTTTTTTTTTGGTGGGATGGGCTGGATTGAGTAATTTGAGATTGGGTATATTATTTTTGGGTTAAATGGGGTTGAATGGGTTTTTAGTTAAAACCCAATTATTATTGGGTTTAATTGGGTTGATGTCCATTTAACCCAATTAATAATTGGGTGGGTTTGGGTTTAATTAGAATGGACGAGTTTGGGTAAGCAAATGGGTTTGGGCTTACTTTGCCACCCCTAATCAAAATCCAATGATTGGGGGGGAAAAAACAGTAATTTTATGTGGATTTAATCAATAAGGAGGTTGTACGCATTTCTTCATATGGGTTTAACTATTACTTACCCTTAACCTCATAAGAGTCATGATAATATCAGTCTACATATGGGCATATTGAATGAACCAATATGGCACTTCTGAAAGTTTAAACTTAAGACATTGATTTAAACAAATCACATCAAATTAAACCTATATTCTTAGATTAGATTAGGCCACTTAATCTTTCTCAAAAAAAAAAAAAAAAAAGATTAGGCCACTTGATGCTAAACGCATTAACGTTCATTTAGGCACTAATTAAGTTGTGTATTATATTTCCACTACTAAGGTTAGGCACTAGTAATGTTTGCATTTTTTGAAAATAACTGTGGATAAAAAAATGTATAAAAATATATGTAATATTATTTAAACACTGAAAATTACTGTTTAAACAACATCCCTTAATAACTCCAAATCTCTTTTGCCAGGTATTGTTGAGATTCCTGTACTTTTATGATGTATTATGGACTGGGCCAGGCCCACAACATTCACACCATTGGTCTGAGCCCGCCCAGCCAAATATTTAATTCCTTATTGATCGTAGAGGCCCAATCTAAGACAATCAGGCGGGCCTCAGCACAGCCCATTTTGTTTTAAATTCTTTTCCAAGTATAGATATTTGATGGCCTCATAATAGTGCAATAATATTTTTCAATTGTCCACAAATTTTCTAGATATAAAAAATAAGATAAAGTGGTATTTGGCTTGTAACTCAATAGTATTACTTGATCTTCTTTATAAGGAAAATAAGGGTTTAAATCTCTCTTTCCATGATAGCAGTTGCATGGAATTCACGAAAAATTTGGTTGACATACCTGAAAAATTAATGTATAAAAAAATATTACTCAAAACTAGCCTAACTTGTTGAGTGAAGAAAGATAAATTATTCATTGTATTTCCCATATTTTTTTTTATACATCTCTGTTGTAATATATTTATTTACCGAGTGATGTTAGAGTCTTAGAGATACTATAATTTTACCATATCACTATATTAGTTTTACAAATTGACAACATTTTTTTACAACAGTTGAGTTGCAAGCTTGTACTAATTCTCATATAGTCATATGATACGGGTCCACCATTGACATCATGTTATAGAGCCAAGATTTCAATTCATAGTTCCAAAGGGTTAACATAATGGGTTCATGCTTACATCCCATGAAGCAAATGTTACTAGTTCGAATTTTCTTTTCCCTCTTTGATATGAGAACTTATTTTGTTTTTTGTTTTTTTTAAATATATTTTATATATAAAAAATTAAAAAAATCAATTCTGAAAATGTTAACTAATATAAGTAACAAAATATATGTAATTGTCATATGAAACATAATCTACACATAAACTATAATTGTCATTGAAGTAATTTTGTTTTTCTTTTTAAGCAAGGATTCCGATGTGATTCAAAAAAGATCATGAATTTGAAAAGGAAAAAAAAAAAAAAAAAAACCCATTTGGATTCAATTATACTTTTAAATAATTTGAACAAAATATGAAAGTAAAAATTCTTTCTAATAGTACAATTCTTGGATACATTTAAATTCTATTTAATATGTGAACTTGAAATTATTTGGTGTAAGATATTACTTTAAATTCATAACACAAGTGCATTTGTTGGAGCAAAATCTTTAAAGGATAAATCCTTCGTTTGTTGTTTAATTTCGCTTCAAGGAATTGAACCTATTGTTAGTCAAATCCATTAATGAAATATTTATATGTCAATTATGTACTATATAATAAAAAGTTGGGTTATAGAAATTGTGGTCATACCAAGTTGTCATTTTCTCTATGTAACAAGTGGTTATAATCTCTTTGCTCCGAATGAATATCCTTTGTTAAAGGGTTGAGTAAATTAGATAATTCCTCTATAATTATGTGATTTTATATTAAACCCTTAAAATTTAGAAAGTTTAAATTAAAATCATAAACTTTTTAAAGTCATTGTAAATAAAAAAAATCCACATCAGTTGTGAGTTGTAACTAAAATCTTATAATGCAAAACAATAATAAAGCCAATGAAATTGGACCCGGTTATATTATTTTTTTTATAATTATTCACTCTTTTTTGAGTATCTCATGTGAGATTTTAAGTATCTCATATGAGACTTTAACACTTAACTAACCACGTACACCTGTCACATATGGATATTCCAAATATTGACAAATTTTATAAATGTTTCTCTAGCTTTTTCTAGCCTTTCCAAACTTTAAGATCAATTAACATTTTATAAAGGCCAACTTTTGGTAGAAATGGTGAGAAGTTAAGAAGCCTATCTAGATCCACAACTCATATTAGCTAAGATAGGTAAAGCAAAGAAGGGGATTGGCAAGGAAGAGAAATTCAGGTAAGTTGGGATAAGAAAAGCGAAAGAACATTTTGAAAGAGGTCCAATCTCTGGGCCACCCCAAATCATGTGGATGTTTGGAGTTTTGAGCATCATAGTTTTGCAGCAGGAGGACCATTTTAAAAGTCATTCGTACAATGCTTTAAGGCCCAAACCAAATTCCCAAGAATTTGGATTGGGTTTGATTTTGTATTGGCTTGGGCTTTAGGTTAAATATGTAATAAGCTAGTTTTTCACTCGTGAAATTATCTAGGATTTACAATTGCACCACTGAATTTTGAACCAAGTATAGATTTGGTTTTCATACTTTTGTTAGGTTTTAATGAAAAATACTAATAAAATATTTAATTTTTCACAAGTGAAATGTTAAGGGGATTCAATTCATGGTGTTCAAATTGACACAAACGTCAAAGTTTAAGGTAAAATTTGTGGTAAATGTCAAGTTATTTCAAGTCCTGTAGGCTCAGTATCCCCAAACTAAAGTGCAATGAGAGGCAATAGCAAGTAGATTACTACAAGAAAGTATTATGTTTGCACATGAGACACTACCACTTTCTATATATTTATTTATTGGTAAATTTGGATATCATTAATGAATAGAATTAACAACAAGAAAGATCAGAAGACTGCGCCACTTATAATACAAACCCACATAGTTATAAAACAAAAGCAAACATAAGTCCATAGGTGGACTATCAAAATACATAATATCCTAGTCTAAAGCTGGATTTTTTTTTGTCAATGCATTAGCACACTCTTTTGTTTTATGGAAGCAGTGACTCAACTTCATTTAAGGAATTTGGCTGATGAGTGTCTTGCAATCCAAGATAAAAGAAATATGATGTAAACTATTACCATACTCCTCAGATATCCAATCAAACATAGGTTTAGCATTTATTTCAATTTCCACTGTCCTAAGATTCAAATTTCCACACATTATCGACCCTTTCCTTAGAGCCCATAGCTCTACATCAACACTAGTCGAGACCCCAATAGAATGAGTGAAGCCTTTTATCCAAGCCCCATTGTGGTCTCGAAAAAGGCTCCCCCACTATCCAAACTCGGATTGCCCAATGAGCACCCAACCATATTCACCTTAACGAAGCCAATTTTAGGTTTATTTCACCTGACCTTTATGACCTGCTTCCTTTTAACCAGTCTAGTTGGAGAGGCTCAGTACATAAACTCACTGGCCACAGCCCAAACTTCCCTGTTTAGCTCTCGATTTAGAGGAGAGTTCCTAAACACCACTTTATTTCTATGAAGCCAAAGACTCCAAATAGCAAAAGAAAAGTACATATTCCAAGGCATGGACAAATCAATCCAGCTGGAGATATTGGCACTGTTTTTTTTTTTTTCCAGCCACACACAAAGGTCCAGTGAATAAAAGTCATGCAAAAAGGAACAAGCTTGATTGGTAGGGGGGTATATCCTTATAAAGAGAGGGTAATAGATATTAAACATGTGCTTAGTTCTTTTGATTTTTGGGCCTTTGTTTTTACCGCTGGGGAGGGTAATAGGTTAGCCCACAAACTTACTAGTTGGGGGGGGGGGGGGGGGATGAGGAGAGAGTGAGGTCCCCTGTGGCCCATTTTTGTGAGTAAATTTTTGTCCCTTTTGCTGGAATCATATACGTCTTCCCTTCGCTAAAAGAAAAAGGACATTTCATTTCAAACTAGACATGAGATTTTAAGATTGTTTTATAAACAGTGAATCAGTCTAATGAATAATGCATATGTGCAATCCCGTACAGAACTAAGATCAATGATGAGCCAAAAGGAAATAAATAAATAAATAATTTTGTATCCACTGAGGGAGAAATTATAAGATCCATACAGTGGACAAGTGATGTGATCTATTATCCCACTAAAAAACTGTCACTTGTTTAAAATTGTTAGATAGAAAAATTTTTTAAACAAAAATTAATTACTGACTCAGCAATTTTAAACAAGTTGAAGTTTTTTAGTGGAATGGTGGACAAGTGATGTGGTCCACCAGAAGACTCTATAATTTCTCCCATTGAGGGGCCTTAAGCAAGGATGCGAAAAGCAACTAGGATCATTAAAACAAGTACTGAGAAACAAAGTTCTTGCTACCAAACTATAAACAACTTCAACGTTTCTTTGTATTCTATCTGCAAATAGAGACTTCTTTGTGAAAGCTAACTAGCTAAAATGCCATGCCCATCTTGATATAATTATGGATACATCATCAAGAATCTTATTACTCAACTAACACTTTTTAATACTTTCAATGAAGAGATTTTCCTTTCATTGTAACTATCAAATTTATCCAACAAATATAAAAAAAACATAGGTCACAGAGGTTGGGTTTCATTAATAAGGATATGTTTAAGCCAAGGGTAGGAGTGTGAATGGGTCGGTGAGGTTAGATTGGATGGTTTTTTCAACTTTTTTTGGGTTGGAAAATTCCCAATCCAATTCCATTTAACTCATCATATGTGTAGAAACCAACTCAACTCAATACACATGAATTGGGTTGAATAAGAAAATTGTGCATACATATTTTATTCCTTGTTAAAAAAAAAAAAAAGTTTTCATAAATCATATAAGTACTTTTTTTCTTCAAGAAATTATTACAATTTATTTAATATACATCAGTTACATTTCAAATTTTCAAATTCATTGTAACTAATTCATAAAATACCAAAATTAATCAAACTAAAATTATAATAAGGGTAATTTGGTGGAAGCTGCAATATGAATTGACCAATTACTACTTTTTTGTTTATCGTCAAATAATCATCTAAGCCGATGAAGCACGTGTTAGAGTTCAATTTTATCCATGTATTATGGACTGTGTCAATTTAGTAATTTTAATTCATGAAGTTTGAAAACGGTTGAATAATACCCTTGTCCTCGTTTACAATGAAAGTTGACGGTCAACATTTTAATATACTTTCTTTTGAACTCTTTGGTCTATATTCAGCAACATTTAAACCAAAAAGAAAAAATAAAATTTATTTTATTATCACAATTAATTTTACACTTATTTTTACAACTATTTTATGTGGTAAGTTATGATTAGTTGTCCATTATTTTTATATAAACTTACTATTTTTTTCACCACTTACAATTAGTCACATCGGATAATTGTAAAAATTGATATGAAATTGGTTGTGGTCCTAGAATTTTTCTATTAAAAAAATGTTAACTTTATTTTATTATTTTGGATAAATTACAAAATACACTCCTGAAATTTAGAGTTGCTTAAATTTTACACCCTGAAATTTGAGAAATTTGATTTACATCTTGATGTTTGGTTTTGTTAGCAAAAACACACTCTCAGTTAATTTTAATTGTTAAGTGACACATCATTTTACTGACAGATTTTTATTTTTTGCCAAATCATCCCTTAAACGTAGTTTTGCCCAAAAATCAAAACACAAAACTCAGCTCTTTACACAACACTGTTTCACCCAAATAAAAACTATTCCCAAATCCCTACCCCATGAACCCATCCAAGCAGATATGGCGCTTGACAGCTCTTTGAAGTTTCAAAGGAAGACCAGGGATCAGGCTCTCTACATAAACATCTTCGTCTTTGTCAAATCTCAAATACATGAACTCAATTATAAGATTTCTCATTGCTCTAGGGGCCTATTTCTTGGAAAACCACGAATTATTGTTTCCTTTTTTGTCTTTTTCCTTCATTTACTTAATTTCACAACTGTCCAGTACAATTTGTTTTTCAAAATTTTGAAAATAGAGTGAGAATTTTAAAAGCTGGTTTGACTTTTAAAAAATCCAATTTCAAACCCCTAAAACAAACAGATCTTTCATCTCCTTGAGTGTCTTCTTCTCTTCTTCATATTTTTCAATTGATTTTGAAGCTCTCTACTGCATGTACATCTGTCCCGCTTCTATAAATAGTAAGTTCAATTCACGATATCTTACAATATATATTTAGGCAGTAAAAAAAAAGTATATTCATAAGTATACAGACTAGGATGAGCTTGAATGGGTTTGTGGGGTCTGCTATCAGAAGTTGGGGTTCGTGAGTTAGGAATTCGGGAATAGTTTTTATTTGGGTGAAACAGTACTATGGTGTAAATAGCTGAGTTTTGTGTTTTGATTTTTGGGCAAAACTGCATTGTTTAATGATTTGGCAAAAGATAAAAATATGTTAGCATGATGACGTATTACTTAACAGCCAAAACTAACCGATGGTGTGTTTTTGCTAACGGAACCAAACTTCAGGATGTAAAATCAAATTTCTCAAATTTCAGGTTGTAAAATCTAAACAACCTTAAATTTCAGAGGTGTACTTTGCAATTTATCCTATTTTTTCTTAGAAGAAAACTTGTGAACTCTTTGGTTTCATATTAATGAGAGTTCAAGCTAATAACAGACTATATCATTCAATTTGTAAAGGAAGTTGACAAAAATATCTGTGTAGTAAAGCGAGATCATATATATGGTTTATTGTTATTGTATTGTGCATATTTTATATGGTACATATTGATATTTTTTATTTTAACATTAATTATTCTTGATTTTATATATTTACTCTACTTAGGGTTCACTATAATTTTTAATACAACAATTCTAATTAAATACTAAAAATGTAGAAGTTAAGGTCTTTCAAATAAGGATATAGGCCGTTAGGCTGAACTTCGTAATTGTCCTAACTTTTGCTCTTTCTTAATCTATAATCATTGTCACATGTCCTTCTGTTTTTCTCCCTTTTATTTTAACCGTTAGTATATGTTATTGTACAAAAATATATGCAAATATTCTCTATAGGCAACCTTGTTAAGAAAATTTTTTTTTTTTATTGATAATTTAGAACATTATGTCATTAAAAATATTTTATGGATTGCAATTAGGGATGGTAAAAATGTTTTGCCTTGCTTGATTCATCCTACGCAAATTTTCCCTACCCCAGAGAGGTGATAAGATGAAGATGGGCTTTGCTTCTCCGGCCTTGCGCCTGAATGTATATACACACATTTTATTTATTATATAATTAAATTATTTATACATATAATTTAATCTTTTATACACATATCCTAGTTATAGTTTTTTTTAATACATATTCTATTACTATCTTCAAAACACTTGTTTCTCCTTATAGGGGCATTTTTTGTTGTTATGTTGGGTTGGGCTGTCTCTTGCGGTAATAGGCCCAAGTATTTGAGTAAGGGAAGTTGAGACCGGTTCAACTGCAACTCAATTTGGGCCAGCTTGTGCACAAACTATGCCTCGTCTGCCAGGAGTATGCTTATGGCAGGCAGAGCTGTTTCAGATGAGTCATGGCAGACAGATATGATAACAACAACAAAACAGAGTACTTTGACTATTTAATAGAAAATGACCAAATAATCACTTTTCACAAAACATAATCACAGTAATAACAATGACTTTTACAAGAGAAGTAAAACAGGAGCAAATGGTAATATGGGTTAATCAAAAGAGACAGATTTCAAATCAAGTCTAGTCCGCAGGAGCAAAACCAAAGAGGGAAGAACGCCTTCTTTCAACACAGTTAATCTCCCAGGGAAAATCCTGCCGTGGAGATTAATAGCTTTGAGGGAAACAGACCTGAATGGTTAGTGCCTAAAGGAATCCTTTTACTTTCGGACAGAGAACAGAATTTAGAGAGGGAGAGAGGGAAAATCAACCTACTGGTGCATGCCTGCCCTTTTTTACTCTCTATTTTTTTTCTTTCTTCTTTCTTAGTTTTTTCTTTATCTTTTCTTTCTTTTCTTTTTCACTTGTTTTTTTTTCTATTTTTTATGATTCCTCAGAGACGATCTTGCTACCCCCCATTCTGGGCACGGCAAGGGGTTCCTTATATAGTGTCTGCCGTGACTAGATTTTACTATTTTAGTCATTAACCACCTTTGTCTGGTCTGGGTATACTTGTCGACCACCACTGGTCCGTTTGTGTGCCACTCCCTACTTTCAGACAAAGGAGAGTTGTTTTATTTATTAGTCTGCCGTGGCACCATTTCCTGCCATGGTGTGAGTGCTCTCTCTCTCTATCCCTCATGGCATGCACCTAGCGGTTCCCACTCAACTTTGCTTCTTTTGGGTGGTCTGTCATCCCAGCAGGACGTACCCCCCAAAAGAGCTTGGGCAGGAACCGCAGAATAGGTCTTTTCCCCTCTCCCCACTGCTAAACCATGCCCTCTTACCTTTGACTCATGACCCACCATGTCCTATATTGGCTGGGCACAGGCTGGTGGTGCTTGGGCCTTGCGCGTGCCCCTCTTTCATGTATGTCCAAAATCTGCCTGCCGCTCATGTATTCGCCGCGGTCTAGAGGCTTGTCTGCATAGTTTGCCGTACTTCTTTGGCCTTTTATGTGGGTTGTCCTACGATTTCCCGCTCCCCTTAGGGGCTAGGCTTTATTTGATGCTGGACTTTATATTTTTTTTAGCTTATTCCTTGATTGTCATCATGTCCTGTCATATTACTCTGTCATTCCTACTATAATGACTTGATCCTGCTGGGCCTCTTTAGGCCTGCCGTTTATTCTTTCCCCAGTGGCTTAGCATGACCATGGGTTTCCTTACTTATGGGCTCCTGTGTCCCTTTTGTTTTCTCTTAGGCATTCTCGGCCCATTTGCTTTTCTTGGGCTTTCTCAGCCCTTTTCCTAACTCAGTATTCCCATGAGTTTTTGCTAACTTCAATGGGCTTCCCTGGCCCAATTGCCTCATACTCATCCTTAGGGTTCATGGGCTTGCCATCAACCCCTTACTCTCTTTGTTTGCATTACTTTGGGTTTGTCGTGGCCCATTCTCACTTTTCTAATCATACACTGCCCATGGGTTTGCTATTTGCTATTTCTCTCTTTTCGGGCCCCTTTGAGCCCATTTGCTTCCTCAAGATCCATTTGTTTATTTTATGGACATGTGATCCATCATTCCTGCCACTTGGGCTTAATGGTTCTTTTTTCTATCTTTTTGCCAACTTCTTTTTGGTTTGTGTTGCTAGGCTCCTTTCCTTCTTTATGACTTCTCAAAAATGGCCCTCAACACTCCTTCTCTCTTATTTCTTTCATGGTCACCCTTTCCCTTTTTGTTTTATCTTTATCTCATCAATGGTGAAGCCATCTCAATAGAATTGGTAAAATACCAACCCACTCTTGCTCTGTGTGGGTTTTTCACTTCCTGAACAGGGGACATGGTTAGGACAAGGTTGAGAGGATAGTAAATGTTTGCGTTTTTCACCTTGTATATTTGGTAGAGAGGATGAAAAAGTAGAATGATTGAAAATAAATATAATTTTTTTTTTTATTTGGTTGAAAAAAGAAAAAGTCGCATATGTCCTTATTAACAAAAGTAACTATGAAAAAAGTAATTTGTCTGAATTTACTACTATGCCCTTATTAACAAAAAAGTCACATATGTTTAGTAGAAAAATAAAAAAAGCACAATCACATAAATAAAGTATTAAAAAAAAAAAAAAAAAAAACCCACTAAATCACTCCTCTCCTCCAAGCAAAAAATAAGCTTATGGTAAAAAAAATCTAGTAGAATCAATTGAGTTCATTAACAAAATCCGCACACCACCGTCAACTGGAGGTCCATCAAGCAAGTGATAAAGGCATTAATTTGTAAGGGAGTTTTGCCTTGCTCTGTAGAGAATTTCTCTTCATTTGGGCCAATGAGAAGGGCGTCGATACTTTGATAGGCCCTTCTATGCCCAACATGGTCTCATCACTGACAAATCTGGTCATCTCCACCATTAAGGCCTAGTGGCTCAAGGATACCCCAATCTCTCTCTATAAGTAATTTTTTGGCAAAATTATACTATTGGTTCCTAAAGTTTACCCTGTGAGCGCAATTAGTTCCTCAAGTTTCAAGCGAGCACTGTTAGTCCCTTAAGTTTTAAAAATGTGTGGTACCAGTCCTTTGGTTAACTTCAGTTAGAAGTATTGCTTATGTGGTTAATAGAATACTGAGTTGTCATTTTTTTTTAATGACGTGGCATTTTTAATAAAAAATTACAAAATTATTTACAATTGGTACATCTTTTATAGTTTATTACAAGTGCTTTTACAATCTGACGAGTGGCATATGAGTCATTATCTTTTTTTCTTTTTTCTTTTTGCTAAGGGGTGTTTGGTAGAGTAGTTTGAGAAAAGTTGTTTATAGTTTTTTGAAATACATGTGGGTGAAATAGAGTGTGGAAATGTGTGTAATGTTATTTAAAATGTGAAAATGTGAGTTTGAGATTGATGACCAAACAGGCCCAACCATTGAAGACCAAGCACTTCATCTTCCTTTCCTGCCATTCTCCCAACCATTGTGGCTGCAGCTGCCATCACTATCATCACTGCTCTTCCTCTGCCGTAGCGACTCCTCCAAATGGCCTTCATTGCCATCGCAGCAACCAACACAAGCTCTGTCCTTTGCCATTCTCCATGAATGTCCATCGACTACTTATCTCCTAAAGATCTTTATGTTTCTTTGTTCAGATTTGTTTCCAAAGGATCCATAAATAGCATGAAAAAAATGTTTAAATTTGTTTCATCATAAATCTTCAAATGTTTGAAGTATTATATTCAAGTTTTATTTTCATTAAAAAACAATTGAAAAAAATTTGGTCCTTTTTCTTTCTCTGCCATGAATCAATGGTAGTCACTGTGGGAATCTTTGTTGCCTATCACTTTTGTTGCTCCCAAAATATTTGTTGGTTTCTTGCTCCTGACACTAGATTACTCTCGTTAACAAGAGAGGATTTGTGGTCAATCAATTTAGATTAGAAAGAGAGTTACGTAGAAGACTTTGTATCCTTAAAGGCGGTTCTTTTCAACTCATATCTGAATTTTTGTTAAGAGAGTTTCCAGTTGTTCGAGGGCCTTTTTCGGTTGCCTAGCCACGTGTGGTCTGTTGGAAGGATGACTTTATTAGGCCTGGGTTCTTTTTGGGGAGTTGCATCTAGAACTCAACATTGGGCCACGTGGTCCAATGGCTATCGGTGTATTTTTAAGCTTACAAAATCATTAAAGCCAAAATCTAAGAATCACGATAATGGTTGAGTAAATATGTAATATGTGTTCGATATGATAGTTTTGATTAGTAGTTGTAATGGAAGTTGAAATAAAGTAATTTGTATTTAAATGTGAAGTAACCATGGAGTCAATGATGTAAAAGCAAAGTCACTTATCTTTGTATTGTTTATAGCTCCAGCTGTGTAGCATTAGTTAGCTGATAGGTTTCCAACAGGATGCCAACGGTAGAGGCTAGTTAAGATTGCCCCTCTTATCATACATTTAAATGAGTTTAACCCTTGGTTAATAGTCAAAGAAGCTTTAGAGATTTAGTCAAGGTCTCATTGTGTTGTGACATAATCTTGGTGAGCAATAAGAGTATTTAATGCTCTGCTCTGGCAGCTGGTAGAGAAATATATGGGTCTGATTGTGGTAGACAATAGCTGGGCATCAGAGATATCATGAATATTTTGCATAGAGAAAGATAAAAGATAATCAATCAGATTAGGCTATGTGTTTGAGTTGGATATGTTAGTCAATCAATACTTGGGCTTTTGAGTATTTGATTTTTTTGTAAATAGTTGCCAAAATAATATTGGGCTTTTAGAAATAGTTGCCAAAATAGCATTTGGGCTTTGTAAAAATAGGTGCCAAAATAGCATTTGGTCTTTGTAAAATAGGTGGCAAATTAGTATTTGGGCTTTATGAAATAGGAGCAAAATAATATTTGGGCTTTGTAAAATGGGTGCCAAATTAGCATTTGGGCTTTGTAGAATTTTGTAAAAATATTGCAGTGTAGCAACGGACTTAGTAGAAGTGCCATATCATAACGAGTTTTAGAGGTGCCGTATCGTAGCGGGCTTTTAGAGGTGCCGCATCGTAGCGGGCTTTTAGAGATGTCGTATCGTAATGGACTTTAGAGGTGCCGCATCGTAGTAGGCTTTAGAGATGCCGTATCGTAACGGGCTTTAGAGGTGCCGCATTGTAGCGGGCTTTTAGAGATGCCTTATCGTAGTGGGTTTTAGAGATGCCATATCGTAACGGATTTTAGAGGTGCCGCATCGTAGTGGGCTTTAGAGATGCTGCATCGTAGCGGACTTTTAGAGGTGGCGCATCATAGTGGGTTTTGTAAGATGCTGCATCGTAGAGGCCTTTAGATATGCTGCATCGTAGCGGCCTTTAGAGATGCCGCATCGTAGCGGGCTTTGTAAGATGCCGCATCGTAGCGGGCTTTGTAAGATGCCGCATCGTAGCAGGCTTTAGAGGTGCCGCATCGTAGCAGGTTTTAGAGATGTCATATCGTAACAGACTTTAGAGTTGCCACATCGCAATGGGCTTTAGAGGTGCCATGTAGCAACGGGCTTTATAGAGGGTTCTGTTGGGCTTTTTAGGTTTTGCCCACAAGGTAAATGAGTTTAGACTTTTTATAGAGATGGTATAATTTTGTGGCTTAATATGATAATGTCATGGTGAGTATTTTTGTGAAAACCCAAGTTGGATAATATATGGGCTATAATGGGTAATATTTGTGAGAGAATATTTGGGTAATATGTGGGAAGTATTTGTGGGGGTTATTTGAGCATTTTGTATTTGGTGAGTGGGTAAATAGGGATTTGAGATGTAATAATCCATCTAGTTGAAGAAGTGTTTTCTGCTGGAGGTTTTTCTGATTGAACTGCTGGGGAAGAAAATAGACTGTTCAGCAAAATGAGGGCTTTCTGCTTGATGAGGCCTACTGTGCAGAAGTAATGGATAACAATGTGTGAGAGCTTATTGTTAATCGAACCCTTTGTTGTTGGGTTGCTGGATAATAATATATCTGCCCAGCTGTATGAGGGTTTGCTGATATAGCCATCTGATGTTGAACTGCCGGGTAATAGTGCAGCCAAAGAAGGGTAATCTGTCGCTAAGGCCCTTTGCTGCTGGAAATATGAACATGTCCAGTGGTAAAAGGGGTTGCTGTCGATTAGACCCTTTCTTATTGGACTGCTAGATAATAACAGATCTGCCCAGATGCATGAGAGTTTGCTGATATAGCCCTCTGATGTTGAACTGCTGGGTAATAGTGCAGCCAAAAAAGGGTAATATGTTACTGATGCCTTTTGTTGCTGGAGAGATGAACATGTCCAGCAGTAAAAAGAGTTGTTGTCGACTAGACCCTTTCTTATTGGACTACTGGATAATAATAGATCTGCTCAGCTGTATGAGGAGTTTCTACTGCTGAGGCCCTCTATGGCTAAAATGACAGATAATAGAGAAGATCTCTAGCGGTAAGAGTGGTTTTTGTTGCTGAGGCCCTCTGTCGCTGGAATGATAGATAATAATGGAGACCCCCAGCGGGAAGAGAGATTTCTGTTGCTGAGGCCCTTTATGGCTGAAATGATAGATAATAGAGAAGATCTCCAACAGTAAGAGGAGTTTTTGCCGTTGAGGCCCTCTGTTGTTGAAATGATAGATAATAGGAAAGATCTCCAGCGATAAGAGGGATTTTTGCTACTGAGGCCCTCTATGGCTGGAACGATAGATAATAGTGAATATCTCTGGCAGTAAGAGGGTTTTCTACTGCTGAGGCCCTCTGTGGCTGGGATGATGGATAATAGTGAATATCTCCAGCAGTAAGAGGGGTTTCTACCGTTGAGGCCCTCTATGGCTGGAACGATGAAAGAGCTTATTTCATGGAGTCAATAAGCTCATAATAAGCATGTTGTAGCCATGGAGCTAATTGAATGGTAGAGAAAAAGACATGTGGAATAACATTTCCGTGAATAAATATGAGATAATATTGTTGTGACTCAGCATCGCGAATTGCTAGATTAAGAGATTTTGAGTATTGGGAGTCAAGTTCTCCTCTATGACATGTGATTCTAGACTTTGGGGGCATGATACGACAATACATGCAACTCCCCAGTGGAGTCGCCAAATGTTCGGGGGCCTTTTTCAATTGCCTAGCCATGTGTGGTCCGTTGGTAGGATGACCTCAATAGGCCCGGGTTCTTTTTGGGGAGTTGCGTCCGGAACTCAACATTAGGCCACGTGGTCCAACGGCTACCAGCGTATTTTTAAGCCTACAAAATCATTAAGGACAAAATCTAAGAATCATGATAATGGTTGAGTAAATATGTAATATGTGTTTGATATGATAGTTTTGATTAGTAGTTATAATAGTAGTTGAAATAAAGTAATTTGTATTTAAAGGTGAAGTAACCATGGAGTCAATGATGTAAAAGCAAAGTCACTTATCTTTGTATTGTTTATACCTCTAGCTGTGTAACATCAATGAGCTGATAGGATTCCAGCAGGATGCCAGCGGTAGAGGCTAGTTAAGCTTGCCCCTCTTATCATGCATTTAAATGAGTTTAAGCCTTGGTTAATAGTCAAAGAAGCTTTAGAGATTTAGTCAAGATCTCATTGTGTTGTGACATAATCTTGGTGAGCAAGAAGAGTATTTAATGCTCTACTTTGGCAGCTGGCAGAGAAATATATGGGTCTGATTGTGGCAGACAGCAGCTGAGTATCAGAGATATCATGAATATTTTGCATAGAGATAGATAAAAGATAGCCAATCAGATTAGGCTATGTGTTTGAGTTAGATTTTAGTTGAAAGAAGTAATGTAATTTATGTAGAATAATATAATGAATTTTCTAAATTTGTATAGCAATAGTTGAAGATTGAATAAACAGTTATTTTCCTAGCAGTTAGATACCTAGTGATATTGAGTATTTGTCATATGATGAAAGTTAAGTTTTAGGAAAATAGCAATGAGGAATTTTATCATCTAAAGTGTTATGTGATAAGAGATGATTACCATATGTTATTTGCTACACACGTACTCATCAGAGTTCAGGGAGTTGGAGAAGACACGTCGAGCAACATGTTTCTTTTATCAACTTTAAACTGCTGGAGTTTTACTGAACATACCTTTTGGCTCTCCAAACCACGACTCCTAAAGCTTTCCCAAAGAGACTTATGAGCTTGGATCATAAGCCGAATGTGAGATGACGTATCTCGGTTTTTGTTGTCATTTTGTGTAAATATGGGCTCTTGTTAAAGAAGCTGCTTGCCATGCGTGTAAGAGAGGTAATATGGGCCGTGAGTTTTGATTCATTACTTAAGCTCGATCCATATGTTGATGTTGATGATGTAATGGGGTTATGATCCCAATTGATGAAGAGGAAATGTGGACCATGAATCCGC
Source organism: Quercus ilex subsp. ballota (assembly GCA_032727855.1). Lineage (NCBI taxonomy): Eukaryota > Viridiplantae > Streptophyta > Magnoliopsida > Fagales > Fagaceae > Quercus > Quercus ilex. The sequence continues at coordinate 13,744,699 of CM064914.1, read as the reverse complement.
CTCTTGAAGTAAGGATCTCGCGGGCCATGTGAGCCTAATCCATGTAGTTGAATGACATATGAGCTTATTTTGGGCTTTAAATAGATTTACCCAAAAAATCAATAATATGTTGATGTAGCATGGGTTGCCAATGAAGTAATGGTACGTGGGTCGAAAAAATGGTCCTCAACACCAGTAAATTATTGTTGGCTTTGAGGTGGTCTGGCCACTTGATTAGAAAACTGGAAAGCGATGAAGCGAAGAAAGGGAAAATAGGGAAGGAGAGATTGAGGGGCTAAAGCCAGTCCTATCTTCTTCTTCTTCCTTTTTTTTTTTTTTTTTTTGGCATAAGAATAAATAAAATCCAATTAAAGATTACATGACAACTTTATAATTAAATAGCTGATATGGCATAAGACACTTAAGTTGCCACATAGTTTATAAGTGCCTGCAGTAAAATAATAAATGCCACGTCACTTTTTCGTTAGCCACATAAGCAATATTTTTAACAGAAGTTAGCCGAATGACCAGTACCACTCATTTTTTAAACTTTAAGGACTAATATTGCTCACTTGAAACTTGAAGGACCAATTGCGCTCACAGGGTAAACTTCAAGGACTAATAGTGTAGTTTTGCCTAATTTTTTTCCTTCTTGAAAAATAGAAGTTTTGTGTGTAAATTGTGTTTGGCTATGAAGAAATAGTAGAAAAAGAAGGGAAAGTTTGTTTGTTTGTTTGTTTGTTTTTTTTTTTTTTTTTTGATTTCCAAGGGAAAGTAAGTTAGTTCAAAGGACAACATAGTAATTGTTTTTTCTTTCTATATTTTCTTCTTTCTCATTTAGAAGGATTGAAGTTTGTGGGTCCCATTGAAAACCCAATGCTACCTATCACCTTTGATTAAAAAAAAAAAAAAAAAAGGCTTTTTATTTATTTATTTTTTTATACTATATAGTTATACCTAATCAAGTTTTCTAGAATTGATTACATTGGAGGGCACAGTTTTTAAACAATCCACTAGTTACTCGTGTAATTCTATAATGAATATAAAACGTAGCTATTCTCAGTTTTTGTCTATTACTTATTTATTTATTTATTTTTTAGAAAGTTGTCTATTACTTATTGGTTGTAGCTAAACGAAACCTCATGTCTAATAGTGTCCAATGAACCTTGGGTTAGCATAACAAAGTCGGTGGCCTTTGCCTGCACGTCTAGACTCCACAAGAGGACGGGGTTCCGATGGTGTAGCTTGTCTTATTTGTGTTGGAACTTTCTGCTTCTTTGTCATGGTTCTCTTTGTTTTCTTTTGCCTGTTATAATCTTCAGAGTTCAGACCCCCAAAAACAAAAAAGTACTAGAAAAATAATACAGTTTATTTTTCTATAATTGAAAAGAAATATGTGTGTGGGGAATAAAAATTAAACAAGTGAACCACAAAGTTGCATTTTGGGGAGGGCTGCTTGAGAATCTCAAATCCCTGTGAAAACCCAACAAAGCATAATCTTTTGAACAAGGAATTGTCAGAGAATCAACCATACCGATGTTTGACATGTGTCATTGATGATTGCTCTCACACACAAAAAAGAGAAAAAAAAGAAAGAAGAATAACTGCCATAGTTTTCTCAAGTGGTACAAGGGACCCTATTGTGACAAATCTAATGATCAAATAACCCCAAATGGCTGTCCCTTTCTCTCCTTCCTCTGGTCAGAGCAATTTTTAACGAAATGGAAACTGGGTTTTGGTGGGTCACCTAACAAAATCATAATGAAGATAAAGTGGGGGCTACCAAATTATGATTATGCACATAATAATAATGACATTTCTCACGGCATAAACATAAAATTGTTCCTAAAAATAATGACATTTCTCAAGGCATTACAGTCCCCCCCACTCTCCCAAAAAAAAAATCACATTTTTACATCCATCTTATTTAGACTTTGTGGTTGCCAATATATATATATATATATATATAAATGTGGGCTACTCATCGTGATTACCGCTTGAATTGCCATTGGATTCTTCCTAATAATCAGATGGGTTTTAACCAACATTTGACCAAGTTGGATAATAGCGTATTCTTTTAGTCAAGAAATTCTTTATAGTGGCTTGGAAAACATCTGTACCCCATGTTCTTCCATGTTCACATCCAATTTTTAATTGCACCATCTCTCTCCCATTCTAAAACTCAAAAAAAAAAAAAAAAAAAATTCTCTCTCTCTCTCTCTCTCTCCCAATGTGTGTGTGTAGTGGAAGAACATATATACAAACACTTTTATTAATTACTATTTCTATACCAGCTTTATTCTGTAGAAAAGAAGGGGTGGCAAGGAGGGTATCAAGGAATAAGAATTTTTTTTGTCTTGCACAAAGCTCCACTCTGCAATAAAGTAGCATCATTGGAGTCCTTGTTTACCTTTCCCTAAATTGAGGGTATCATATATATCTAGTGGCCCAAAAAAGAGCTTACCAAATCTAATTCATATTCTTGTGTATAAGAAACTTTCTTTATTTCAAGAACTTTATCATTGCATAGTGATGGTGTCACAAAGGTTCACATTTTTTTTTATAAAAAAAAAAATCTTATTTTAGTGTATTTATCTCTAGGTGACGACCTTGTTTCCTCTTAGGTGCTTTAAAAGAAGGATTAGACACCATTAAATAACAACCATTTGCTTTTCCACTTCTTGGCTTGCTTAATAATGCACCGAAGGATTGGATGCACTTAATTGTGATGCTTCAATGACACTCTACAATATTGAATTCATTTATATATAAAAACTCCAAAGTAATTGGTGCATGACACATGTTAAGTGCATATATTTGTTTAAGTCCTGGTTTTCGGCTAAGAAGCATACAAAGTCAACCTGCTTAAAAAAACCTAGCTGCTTGCATCATTAATTTAAGGACTTAGGATAACAAATTTTATAGCTGTACACAAACAATAAAGAGAGAAAATGAAAAGAAAAGAAAAGAAAAGAAAAGGCAAGAACAAAAGAGTGGTCGGGTTTGGACCAAATATTTTCTTCTTCTACTTCTTCTTTTTGGTCTTTATACATAGTCAAACCAATAAATGGCAAAGCCCCATAGACCATAGTGACGGTGGTCCCTAATTTGCAAGAACACACAAGGCCATTCGTAGGATAAGAGACTAAAACCCAGCTAGAAGTTGTTGGTAAATCAGTGAAATTTCAACATAATCAATAAATGATACAATGTTAGTACCAAATATTTCTTTCTACTTTCCCATCCTACATTATTTGGATGCTCTCTGATTAGTTGGTGAAGATCTGTAAAGTCAACTTCAATTTAATTAAGACCGAGACTGAATTGAGATAGAGTTAATGAGTTAAATATGGGAATTGGGATGTAATTGTAAATCTTTAAATTACTTTTTTGTCATCCAAAATAAATTGAGTACTGTAAGCTCAGACTACAACATGCCAAGTCTGGATTACATGCCCTTTCCTAATCATACCAAAACTCTTTAAGCATGTATCTACAACCACATTAGATTAATTAGAGGGAACCTTATTCAGTCAATTTATTTGAAATTTGGTAGTGAACTATTCATCCTCCTCACCAGACACTTATTAGCAAAAGAGAGAGAGATAGAGAGAGAGAGAGAAGGTCACTACATTGTAGGTTGTATTAGCTTTAGATCTAAGGTAAGATGCTAAAGAATAAAAGGGTGCACCTTTTACTTTCCTTTAATTCAAAATAAGATGGAGCACCTCACATTTATAGTACTTACTATCTTGCATTCATGCATCAAGTGCTCTCAAGCATACAAGTATTTGAGCTCCTAAAACTTAAAAAACAAAATTTCCACCTAGCAAGAAAATTTAAATGAAAGGTAAATACAATAGTTGTTGTGATTGGTTACTGACATGATGTTCAAACCAGAGCTGCTATTTGCTTTTGAATAAGTTTATGTACACAACTTCCTTTTTTCTTTTTCTTTTTATAACTCTCCAATAGGGTAAGTGTGTGAGTGATGAGATGTTTCATGCAGAATTATTGTCTATCACTCATAACTTGTCACGTTAAAAAGTTGTGAACAAAGTTACGAAAATGTGTATATTAGTAATAACTAGTGTGTAGCCCCGCGCATATGCACGAATACAATTAAAAACAATCATAATTATATGGTTCAAATTATACATTTTTTATAGAAGATATTCAAATTATACATGATATTAGCTTACACTTTTTACAAAACCATACATTTCTAAAATATGAAATGGTTTTTAGATTTTTCAGTTTTTACACCTAATAATTTACATATCATAAAAATTAAAAACTTAGATAGATTCGTAGCAGAAAATTGGACTCCAATTGAAATCTAATTTAGAATTTAATTAGATTTGGACTTTTTGATTTTTACACTCAATAATTTACTTGGCACAAAATTAAAAATTAAATGGGACATATGACGCAAAATTAAGAATTCAATTAAAATCTAATTGAATTTTTTCTAAGTTCTATCTATATATATCTATATATATATATATATATATATATATAAATATAAAACGAAATTGTTTGCCTTCTTTTTTTTTTTTTTTTTTCACACATAATGGGAATTCTGCCCTGGTGATTTTTAAATTCAATGAGGTCGACGTGCTATTTGACCAAAAATTGTTAGAAAGCAAAACTATTTGTTGAATTATATATGTTTACGTAAAAAAATGAGTGCCATGTGTATAATACATGCATGCATAAAATAAAAACTGACAAAAGAATGAGACATGTGGCTTGATATTATAAGTTGAAAAAATAATAAGGAAGTTTTTAAGGAATTTGTGCAGATGACAAAGAAGATAAGTTCAAACAGTTGGAATGAATTCAAAAACCCAGAGATAACAGGAGAAGCTTCACAACTTTGACAGTAAATTAGAAGAAAGTAAACTGATCCAAAATTTCTGGACAGGATCCCTTCAAAATAATCAAGAAAACACAATTGGAAAGGATCCCAAATTCTCAATTATAAATCTACATTAATTATTTTATTTTTTTGACAGAATTATTTCCAAGATTTAAGATTAGGCATTTCGTACTACTAAATAGTGTCATTTAGTAGTCGTCCATTGTTATCCTTTTGAAGTCTGATTAATTAAGGGCACTCACGGATCCCCATTCTACCATTAAATTCATTTTATTATTATTATTGTTATTTTTTAAAGATATGTTAAGATTTCAATCTATGAGATTTATTTTATGATGAATGTTCTTATTATCAAGTTAAGACTTCAGTCAATTTTTGGTGTATGCAGAAACCTCAGATCTCTTATTAGACAACATAAGACTCTACTAATTAAGCTAATTAGAACCCGATTGTTTAAGATAATTTTAATTTTGCCCTATCATGTGAATGCAGGTGTATCAATGACTTTAACAAGGTTCCAATGTGGTTGGTTATGAACTTGGTTTGACTATTTGATTTTGTTCCTAAAAGGAATATGGATAAGTAATATATCAATTGAGATGACTTTTTTTAAGATCGATGAAGATGATGCTAGTAATAATAAGTAAGGATGGAGCCATGGGGTTGAGGTGCCTCTTTCCAGTTAGCTTAATTGATAAAGTTTTTGATGGTTGAATAAGAGATCTGGGGTTCAATTCCTGTTTACACCAAAAAACTGATTGGTATTTTGGTCTGATAATAAAGAGCTATCAAGAGCGGACACCATAGGTTGAAACTCTCTCTAAAAAAAAAAAGGTTTCATTTAAAAGAAATATTTCCTATTATAACAGTTTATAAAGGTTCAAAAGTTATAAAAGAAAAATAAGGATAGAAAAATAAATGAAAAGTATATTTTTGACAATGAGAAAATTACAATATAGCTTAACATAGAAAATAAATACACTATTATGGATATGCTATCTTTAATTTTTTTTTTTTTAATCAATATGATATCTTTTATGGGTTCTCTAATATTAAAATAACATTTCATATTCACACAAGTGACATTTTATTGTATAGATTGATCATAAGTATTATATATATATATATATATATATATCATGTGTGTGCATTATGTTTGTCCATAATGTGTATAAATCTACATATGCCCGTGTGTGTGTAAAGACTAAAGTTAAATCTTGGCCCTGTCATTGATAGTAAGCTATGGAAAGCAAATGACTAAGTAATGACTTAGGTTCTAAAGTTATCAAGTATCAAGACTAAAATTCTAATTAAGATTAGGTGCCATCAAATATATAAAAAATAAGTAATTTATGTCAAGTCTCAATGTAAACAGAACATATTGATGCCTATGTAAACAGTAGATATCAAATGAGTCGATGAAGGGGAACTAAAGACCTAAGAAGACTAACTACTTATGGGCATGAATACTTTACAAAGCCTTACGAACTAAAAGAAACTACTATGGGAATACAATAGAATGGTAATCTTATGGTCCGTTTGGATTGAAGGGGAGAAAGAGGGAGTAGAGTAGAGTGGATTTAGCCTAAAATTAACTTATTTTCAGCTAACTCTACTCTATTTATCTCCACCTCCCTCATTCTCTCCCTTCATCCAAACGGGCCCTTAGTTTCAACAAATTTTCCAGTGAAGAATTGTGCCCTTTCTTGAGAATGAGTTCTATTTTATACTTGAGGCTTTTGGATGATTATTGACAATTATTCCATTCATGTGTCTGCCTTTTTTTTATGACACTTATCGTGCTTCCAAGCATTGCTTGCAACTTCCATAACTACCCTGATGCCACTTGAATCTATTCTAGGCACTGTTACAAAAAATTGATTACTATTACAAAAACCACCATGTTTCTTTTCTCACATTTTCTTCTTACCTATTGTTTTCCCAAATGTTGTGTCCCTATTTTGCCACTTGCTGCACTGGTGGCAAGCTTCAATTATTTTTTTATCCAACATCTATTATTTGATATTTGTGTGTATTTGTTTATCACGTATTATTTGATAAATGTCCTTTTGATTAAGGCATGACTGAATCCAATCAAAATAAAATCTATAAACAGTATACAAGATGTAACTCGTATTTATGTGATAATTGTATGATTGTAGACCTAACAAAAATGAATGTAGAAATTAACATAGTAGAGAACTTGATTAAATGATTAATGCCAAGAGTTAATAGTTCAGGTGTTCAAAACAAAATTGCCCGGAAACATGTTTGAAAATGATACGTGGATTTCAATTAAATGAATTGATAAAGTTTTTTATAGTCAAATAAAATATTTGAGATTTAAATATCGCGTATACCAAAAATTTATTAGTGTTTTGACATAATAATAAAAAGTAATTATAATAGACTCGACCGTTCTATATTAAAATTTTATCTTATCAATAAAAAATAAAAGTTGGAAAATGATGTTGTTGGCTTTTCTGCAAGCATAAGTAGACATTAGAATAATGTTTAACTTAATTAATGGTATAAATGATTTGTTCCGTAGAAAAGGAAGAAGATAACAGCACAATTGACATATAACAATTAACAAACTTGGTTTTGGCAAAAAAATAAATAAAAAATAGTTGAAATGTTCTGGCGGTATCTGTACAATAATCATATCACAGTGATGACAAATTTAAGATGAATCCAATGATCACTTAGTATTTTAAGCAGAAATGAAAGGCTAACCAACTTTTACCTCGAGTCCCTGATGGATTATTGGCGTGTACGGTTTCGATTTGGTAATAAAGAAGCTTCTACTCTGAAAACTGCTCAATTAATGGTTGCCTTAGAGCTAAGAGGATGGTCCATTATAATTACTGGCATGGATGCCAACCTGACCCAGACTCTATGATTATTTAAATATTGCACACCTAATATCATATGGGCAGAGATTGAAAGCATTGGACCGTCAAAATTATGTGTCAAATTTCAACCTTGTGTCATGATTTTGACGGGTCCAATGCACAAGAATATTATCCTTAAGCCAAGTCTGTATCATATTTATACCAGCTAATAAGTCCAACCTCTTAAAACTACCTAATATTAAATATTACCCATATGTGTAAATGATCTATAATTTTGGGTAACTACTACCTAATCTTAAATATTACCCATATGATATTACCCATATTTTACCAAAAAAAAATATTACCCATATGTGTGAATGATCTATAATTTTGGGTAACTACTACACTTTCAAAACCATCCCATCTTCCACCCTCTAACTTGAAGCAAATGCTATGTGCATGACACATATCATGCACTAGTCCTTACCTTTTCTCTTTTCTGATTTTTTGGTTAACACTAGATTCTAGATTGAAGTAAAGCTGCCACATGCATAGGTCACCTACCACAAAATGTTTGCCCATTTGTAAGTGATGCTTATGCGTTTTGTGTAGAGCATTATGTGCTTACTGTATTTTTGGATAAACTCATTTTTATCAATGTGTTTTATACTTTTATTTATTGTGCAAAAATATCATTGTACATAAAAATAATCATACTTTTAAATAGGAAATTTTGTTTTAAGAATAAAAAACGTTCATCAATTGAATTCTTAATACTTAAGTTAACCTCCTATTTATTAACCAATGTGTCCAAAACTGTAGTAATCAATCAAGGCTACTATTCAAGTAGCAATGATGAACATATAAATCCAATTGGTGAGAATGTGTTACCCCCTTGATTAAGAATAAAGGTATTCTTAATGCTTGTAAATGATACCCGACTCTTTATTTTGGAACATAAAGTAGCTGCACCTACTTTTGAGCACAAGCCCACAAAAATCAATTGCATTATACCCTACAAATTAAGGCTATACATAGTACCTCTCCTTGTAGATTTCCACAAATTATGCAGTTTTTGATTTCTGAAAAAAAAAAAAAAAAAAGCCCTCCAAAATGAGTTTAAAAGCTCTAGTTAAAAGAAGGAAAAACTGCAATTATATACTCTACTTGTTCCTGTTCAATTATTGTTGGAGTAAAAGTGCATCAGATATACTATTTAACGTGTTTAAATATTCTAAGAAAAAGACATTTGATCAAAAACCCAAAATGAAAAAAAAAATTCAAAAAAAAAAAGAAAAGACAGAGCCTTTCAAAGCCTACAAAAGCAGGTCAAAGCTCAAATACACACCCAGAGACAATGTTTGCTCAATTTCTTAACTTGTTACAATGTTCACAAAATAATAGAAGTGAATGCAAGCAAATGCATCTATCTTTTCTTGGTTTTATAAGATCAATAAGGACAGGCTGGAAGGATCCAAACCCAACCCCACTTCCATAGTAGTTCCATTATTATTAGTGAAGAAGAGAAAGAACACACTCTAACCTCTAATTAAAAAGTTGATATTTTTGCAACACCAACAAAAAACCAGCAGCAAGAAAAAAAATTAATAAAGCTTACATAAAGCAGAAAAAGGGAAACTTGGGTTTCCTTCCTTTTCTTGCTGCCTCTGCTAAGAATCTTTTCCTTACTTTTTCCCCTACTCACTCTTTCTCTCTCATATTCTTTCCCTCCTCTTGTAGAGTATTTTTTTTACTGGGTTTTCTTTGCTTTGCTTTGCTTGTTTCTACCTTCATTTCCTTGCCCTTGCCTCTGCTTCAAGCAGAATTTGCTTATTGTTTTGGTGAGTCTTCTTTGTGAGTTTTCCTCTCTGGCATTGTTTGTTTAATCACAAAAGTTAGTTTGCTTTCCTTGTTATTAGTTTTCCTTACCTGGGATTCTCTTTTTTCATCTTGAATTTCCTTGGAGTTTGATCTCCTGGGAAAATTCAGGAGCTGAAATCCTTTCTGGGTTTTTGTTGATCATACTCTTTAGCCTGCATAGAAAAATTCTCTAATCAATTTCCACTTGTTAACTGTTACAAAGTTTTGTTTTTTTTTACTTCACTGTTCATATATTGTTCACAAAAGTTTGAACCTTTAGTTAATTTCTTGGCAATTCTGCTTCTATATTATACTGGGTTTCTGATTCCATGGGACTCTGTCATGGAAAACCCATTGCAAATCCACAAAAAAAATCCGAAAACTCGTCACTTCCGGGCGAGAACGATCTTGTCCCAAATTCCCAGACCCCAAAATCCTCCAACTTTCCCTTCTACAGCCCAAGTCCTCTGCCTAGTCTCTTCAAGAACTCACCTGCAGTCAATTCTAGTGCGATTTCAACTCCTCTGCGCATTTTTAAGCGCCCATTCCCGCCTCCTTCGCCGGCGAAGCACATCCGGGCATTGCTGGCACGGCGGCATGGCTCTGTTAAGCCTAATGAGGCCTCAATTCCTGAAGGAGATGAGTGTGAGATTGCCTTGGATAAGAATTTTGGTTACTCCAAGCAGTTTGTAACCCATTATGAGCTTGGAGAAGAGGTGGGGCGTGGACATTTCGGGTTTACTTGCTCTGCTAAGGCCAAGAAAGGGAGCTTGAAAGGTCAGGATGTGGCTGTCAAGGTTATACCAAAATCGAAGGTCTGGCTTTTTTTTTTTTGTTTTGTTACTTTGATCTTCTATATTTGTCACTATGTTCATTTGTTTGAGCAGTTATGTTCAATGCAATGTCATTATTGAATTCCTCTAGTTCTTGGATTGCTTATGTTCTTAACATGTATCTATAAGACAGATTTATCTATGGAAGAATTAATTGAGGCCCATGTGAAATTTATATCCTATTGGGGCTGTTCTTAGTTCTTACTTGATACAATAAATTCGATGGGTTCTTTCTGTTCTTCTGATAAAACTAAAGTGGAAGCATGTTGCTGATTGTAAAACATATCCTGAGACTGAATGCATTTTGATAGCGGTTTGATTTTGATGTGGCTTTTTATCTGTTGGGATTATTGAGACTTGAAAGGGTATAGGGTGTGATATGAAGGGTTATTGGATATATCATTTACTCCACTCAGTTGTGTGTTGCAGGTATTCTACTTTGCGTACGGCAGTGTGCTGTCATGTTAGGCAGGTCTCAAAAGCAGTGTCAAAATTTATACTACTCTTATGTTTATAATAGATTTTTCTCTTCTTCATAGTGATGAGATTGTTTATGTGTGTATGAATATGCTTAAAGTGAAAATATCCAGTATCGTGACAAATATGATGGGGGCTCAGTTCTCTCTGTTAGACAGTTGAAGATCCTTAAATATATGGTTTGTTTTGGCTAAGGTTAAGGAAAAGTTGTCTTTTATCATGATAAAGTTATGATTGTGATATTTCAACTTATTCTCATAAAGTACTAGGTAATTTCTCTATGATTGTAATTTCACTTTTATAGTAGAAAAGTACATTTAAAGAACCCATATTCCTTCCAAATCATTGGGCATAAATACATGTATGAAAATTGTTAATAATTATCCTTGTCCTCTTGGCAATGGATTGTTGTAACAATAGAATGACTGTTGCTTTCTTATTGAAAGGGGGTTTTTGTTTTTGCAGATGACCACAGCAATTGCTATAGAGGATGTACGAAGAGAAGTGAAGATATTAAGGGCACTATCAGGACATAAGAACCTAGTGCAATTCTATGATGCCTATGAAGATGACGACAATGTTTATATAGTCATGGAGTAAGTGTAGAATGCTTTAATTTTTCTCAGGATATATCTTATTGTATTACAATACCTTTCTTGGTCTTTTGGCTAAGATAAAATAAAAAGATATAAACAGAACTTGAATGAGTTTTATTTGGTAGTGAAAATTAGATTGCAAATTGTACATATGGCAATCATACATAGATGTCATTTCTATGTATATAATTCACACTTCTCAACGTGCTTCTCGTTGCCATATAAGTTATTGGGATGTTGAAGCCAGTTTTACCAGGTTGCTTGTAATATTAAATGGATTTGACATGGCTCAGTCATCCATATAATCAGCTTACAGATGCTTTATATGAGAATAATGGACCGGTTGAATATTCTGATACTTGGAAAAAGGTTTGGCCCTTGTGTTGTATGATATCCATCTGATATACTAGGATTTCTAGGGATGCATGCTTATCAATGTGTTGTCCTCTTGCCTTTCATGTTATACATTTTCTCTGTTATTATTTACTCCCAAAACAGTGATAGGAGTTCAATATTTGTTTTTAAGTTTCTAAATTGTCTTGATGAAAGCTACATCCTTTAAAATTTTGAGCTCACCCTCTTTATATATGTTGCATTCTTCAGGTTATGCAATGGAGGTGAACTGTTAGATAGGATACTTTCAAGGTACTCTTATTCTTACTAAATATTTTCTTGCATACCATAAAGTGGGAAAAAGATACGCCATATCTGCCTGTTATATAGCATTTTGACTGGCTGAGTTTCCATTTTTGTTTTCTAGGGGTGGAAAATACTCAGAAGAAGATGCTAGAGTGGTTATGGTTCAGATTTTAAGTGTAGTTGCCTACTGTCACCTTCAAGGTGTGGTTCACCGTGATCTGAAGCCGGAGGTAATTGACTCAAAAAGATTGTAAGTTATTTAAACTGTTACATTAGGGAGAAAAAAGAAAACAAAAGATGTCCTCTTTTTTGGAGTTTTCTCAGCTACGGATGCTTTGAATTCCTTGTTTCGCACTTACCAAAAAAGGAAAATGTGTCACTTTTTGTCTTAAATGCGCAAACATGATGACACCCTGGTTTTACCACTAAACAATTTCTTCATTGGAAAGTTAGCATTTGAAAATCCTTTTTTTTCTTTTTAATGCTTTTGAGTTTTTACTCTATACAATTTTAATTTAAACTGGTGCAGTGTACTCTATGTTATTGTGGGTTTTCATTTAATGTCTCAACATAAGAGCTGAATATGTAGTGCTGTACTGCCTCTATTAGTGACTTGCCTTAAGCTAGAAGAACATCTGTAGTTCTTATATTGCACATTATCAATTTCCCACTACCAAGTAAGGAAGTCAGAAGAAGCCTTTTCTGACCACATTCATGAATCTCTTAGATACTGATTCTATGGTTGTTTATATTATAGCACCAGTCTGTCAAATATTTATCATTGATCTTTTGAGATGATTATTTTCAACATAATATATTTATATACTCAAATTAATCTATCCTCTTTTCTGAATGCGTGTTTTTCTGCTGCAGAATTTTCTTTTTACTTCCAAGGATGAAAATTCCCCGCTCAAGGCCATTGATTTTGGACTCTCTGATTATGTAAAGCCAGGTCAGGACTACTACCTGAGATTTATCTCTCTGATTACTTTAAAAAAGCTGAGTTATGGTCTGATAATGATAAGTTTCTGCAGATGAGAGGTTGAATGATATAGTAGGAAGTGCCTATTATGTGGCTCCTGAAGTTTTACATAGATCATATGGGACCGAAGGGGACATGTGGAGTATTGGTGTTATTGCTTATATTCTTTTATGTGGAAGCCGGCCTTTTTGGGCCCGGACAGAATCTGGCATCTTCCGAGCTGTCCTCAAGGCAGATCCAAGCTTTGATGAAGCCCCTTGGCCATCTTTGTCTCCTGATGCAATTGACTTTGTAAAGAGGCTTTTGAACAAGGATTATCGTAAGAGATTAACTGCTGCTCAGGCTCTAAGTAAGTCACTGATGCCATCTAATTTTCTATCATGATCTGTTTATCCACCATGGAATTATATAGGACTATTAGTAAGCGTGTGCAGGTGATGAAAATAGAATTACATGGGTATGCAAACAACCTAAATGCAAGGGATGTGACAGTGTAAAACCATATCTTTTCTCCAATTAAGAACAAGATTCCCCTGGTTACCTTTGTCAAAAGGATTCTGTTTTTGTGGCTCCACTGGTGGACTTGAATTAACTACTAAGGCTGTGATAAATCTGGATTATATAGGGATGAAGACCAAATTTTATGCTTTTCTTTGTTTGCAATATGGTTTAACTATGGAGTTTGAGCCGCTATCTATTGCTTTCTATTGGTCATGAACTTAGCTATCATTACCGTGAATTTCTCCTAGATTTTAAAATTTTGCAACCCTTCTTTCAGAAAAAATGCAAATAATGCGTAATTGTTTAAAGTCCTGGACTTCACCCCTGGTTTATAAAAATTAAAACCATATTGGAAACTCGTTTCATGGTTTCCTCTTCAAGTTTGTCTCTGGTGAAGCAATTTAATAATAAGGGACATGGGAGGCAGTTACATTGAGACTGAGTGTACTTTTTCCACATGCCTGCGTGCCGTATTTCATATTCTTATTCCTTAGTGTTTGTTTAAAGTTCTATTGCTTACGGCCCAAATTTTGCCCAGGTCATCCATGGCTGGCCAATCATCATGATGTCAAGATACCGATGGATATGATAGTGTACAAGCTTGTTAAAGCTTATATATGCTCGTCTTCTCTACGCAAATCAGCATTAGGGGTATGTAATCGTACTTATCTTTTTCCCCCCTTTTCTTTTTACTTTTGCTTCATTTTATGTCTTGATTTTGACAGAAGGCAATCTTTTCTGATCTAGCAATGTGGTTTCTAATGTTAGTCCACAATTTATGCGTTGTACATTACTTTTTCTTTGGTCAAAACCTTCCCAGTCAACCCAACCAAATTGTAATAGGTCTAAGAAAGCAGACATGAAATACTAGTGTGGTAGTAGAGCTGACCTAAAATGAACATAGCAGCCAGCAGCTTTTATTGAAACTGTTGAAATTTTAAAAAAATGAACATATTGGTTTCATGTCCATAATTTAATTGTCATGTGAGTTATCTGGATGACGTAATAAGTCATATGACTAAAATATACTTGGATGGTCATTTGAATTGCCACATAATGAGTTGGACGAAACAACTTTGTCCAAAAGAAAAAAGAAGTTTGAGACATCTCTTAGATGTGGCAATGGACTGATCAATACAATTAGTACCTGATTAATTTGTTTTATTATCTTCCTTTTTTTCTTTTTCTTTTTTTGCCTTTTGGCATTACCTATTTGTATCCAAGGTTTTGACTGTAGGTCTGATTGTGCCCTGGTTCCAAAACTACCCAGTCAGAAGCTTTCAAATCAGGTCTAGTAACGCTGGCTATAGTGCTGGTATATCAAGGCTGACCTAGATTGAGCTTACCAGCCTGCTTATCTTATAGGCTTGAAGCTTCCAAGATTATTTAAAATAGATAGTGTTGTAAAATACATGCAAAATAATAAAATAGCAAGCACCACAACACACAAAAATTAATGTGGTTTAGCTAAATCCAAGCCTCATCTACAGGCATTACAACCGCACCTAAACTTTCACAAAAGCTCTCAAACATAGACTAACCCAAAACCCTAATGGACTCAAGGTGCTCTCACACGAACACACTAGATGAAGCTTAGTTTCTAACTCTCTCTCTAGACAAAGCTTGTCTTTTAACTCTCTCACACTCAACAAACTTAACTAGCAAACCTTCTTACTTCTTTTCTTTTCAATGTGGGAACTATCACTTTTTAATGGAATTAGTGCACTTCATTATTTTTTAGTTGATGTGGGATTCCAAGAACAATAAGGAATTCTCTATACTTCTATCATTGGCTGGACTTAACAGATAGTCATTATGATTTGATTGGTTGACCAAACCAATTTATTGTAAGGTTGGGCAGGATGAGCCTAAAATATACATTTGTTGTTCCAACCAATTAAATTAATGAGCAACATGCGCCCCTTCATCTGGAATTTGTGATTAGATTATATATTCATCCATGGAGCCATGAATGGAGTTAATACTGTTTACATAATGTACTTGATATGAACATTGGATACGTTGGGAGTAGTAAATATGTGAAGTTTTGCCATCGTGACAGGCTCTTGCAAAGACATTAACTGTAGCTCAGCTTGCTTATCTGCGGGAACAATTCACATTATTAGGTCCTAACAAAAATGGATTCATCTCCATGCAGAACTTTAAGATGGTCAGCTCTTTTCCTAATCTTATCTTTTCTTATTTTAATACTCTATGGAGCCATTATAAATATTGGTGGACTTAGCAGGGTATGGTAAAGAACTCCACTGATGCAATGAAGGATTCACGGGCTCTAGATTATGCCAACATGGTAATGCTGTAAAAAAATCATAAGTTTGTTACTACTGATTTCCTTAATTTAATTAATGTATTTCCTAAAAAAATATGTAATGATAAGAGTGGTGGCTGATTGTCTACTAGTTTATGTTACAGATTAGTTCTATTCAGTACAGAAAAATGGATTTTGAAGAATTTTGTTCGGCTGCCATAAGTGTGCATCAGCTGGAAGGAATGGAGAGCTGGGAACAACATGCAAGGCGTGCATATGAGCTGTTTGAGAAGGATGGGAACAGACCAATTATGATAGAGGAACTTGCTTCTGTATGCTCTCTCTCTCTCTCCTACATGTATTTCTAGTATGTATAGAACAATGTGTGTAGAGTTGCCATCTGGTCCCTGCCACCAATCCCGACTTTCCCTTTTTATTTAGCCCAAATAGTTTTTTGGGGCTGGGATTTTTATTTTATTTTAATTATGACTGTTTCAAAGAGCATGAAAACAATTTTATTTTAGTTTAGTTTCATATAAAAGTCACTTGCATTTACTGTTGGTCAATTGTATTTTGTTCTAGATCTTATTACCTAATTAGGTTTATAGTATTTTACTATTTTTGTAATTCAATATATTGGGCTTGGCCCAAGTCAATTAGAGTTAGGATTTATTCCTAGTAGTTTATATAAGCTTGCTATTTTACTCCAGTGGGGACAAACTGACTTGATTAATGAAATTTCTGTTGGAATTTTCCGATAGCTTGGTGATTCCAAGCAAACCTAGCTGGAGAAGCCTATAATTTAGGTAGCTCTAGGTGGTGAAGTCTAGGGTTTGTCTTGTTATTTTTCTTGAACCCCTACACATATATGTTTTGCAAACCTTGTGTTGCTTCAATGACTTGACTTTATAACTACTTCAGTTTCTCATTCAAATGTTGTTCAACTCCTCACCAACTGATCCAAACTTAGTAAAACTAAGAAACATTCTTTCCTTCCAAAATCATCACACTAATACATTTTCTTCAATTTTTTTTTCCAGGAACTTGGACTTAGCCCATCAGTACCTGTTCATGTGGTTCTCCAGGACTGGATAAGACACTCAGATGGCAAGCTTAGTTTCTTGGGGTTTGTCAGACTTCTCCATGGGGTCTCTTCCCGCTCATTTCAGAGGGCTTGAAATTGAACAGTGCTACACGTAATTTTTCCCATACTCACTTTTCTTGACCTGAAGTGTCTCAAGGTGACAAACTGCAAGCTTGAATTCTGAGAACTGCCCTAAATGAGCCAGTGATTTGCATTAGTCGAGTGGTGGGATGCTGCAAGCCATAAAACTGTAGCTGCTGTTGCATTTGATGCTGGTGAAACCATGTGCAACATGTTTCTCATATAATTTTTTTCTTCCCACTTATATAAGGCCTTTTTTTTTTTTTTTTAAATGATTGGAGCTGTTGAAATTTAGAGAAATGTACAGATGAGGATAGATTTAAGAATGTATGTAGAATTAGCAGACTGCTTAATAACTGATGTGAGTTTTGTTGTCTTCAGGGTTTATCCCTCGAGTACCCAATGCACTTGATTTCCTAATAAATTCTTCCTGTGATTTACTTGCCACTTTTAGTTTAACCATGTCATTCTTCGTGGTGACAGCAGGGTGACCAGTTAATTGATATCAATTATGTACTAATAAGAAAGAAAATATTGCTTATTTTCCATGGGTCTTTTAACTGTAAAACTGATGAAAAACAAAAGGAATTATTGTGGCATTAAAGTGTAGCTCGAATTGTTATATTTAAAGGAACTTGTCATTTGAAAACCCCCAATAGTTTGTGTTCACATTCTCTTGTTCAGTTCCTTATATTAGGGACAACTTTGGGAGGTAATTTAGTGGTTGGAAGCCTTATAACTCAATCACACCTACGAATCTCCATCTGGGAGTTATGGGTTCATCTAGTAGCATGTACCATTAGTGCCTAGGTGGCCTCATGCCGAGTTACAATGTCATGAAAATAAGCAAGCCTAAATTCATTTATCCCTTAGAAGGTGAAGATTTGGTTTCATTTATTGGTGTGTCAAATTTCGTGGGGGAGTTTTGTATCATTGCCTTAAAAGACTTTCACCTAGCTTAAATATAATAATTACAGACCTCTTTTTTTAATAGATAAAATAGGAGATGATATATTATAGAAACAAAAAACAGATCAAGTTTAATTACATCATGAGAGGTGTATTGCCCTCAGGATTATCTACAACAAAAGGAGGACAAACATTACAGCATGTTGAACAAAAGCAAGGCTGAGTATATCTACTCCATTAGCTTCACGGTAGATATGTTGCAGCTTAACGTCCCATTGTCTCCCTAGCGGGTCCCTGCTGCAATAAAAAACAACCATGGACATTCCAACAGAGGGTTTGGATTGAGATTTGAGAAGTTAGAAGCTAAATAACAAGGGTAGAATCAGTTTCCAAGTAAATAAATCTAAAACCCAATTCCCAAGCCATGAGAAGACCATATCTAACCACCCAAAGTAGTGCAATGTTGTTGGATGTAATGCCCAAATTAATAGAAAAACCTTTTAACCACTTACCATTATGATCTCGAATGACACCACCTGCTCGTGCTTTACCTGGGTTAGTCTTAGCACCATCATCCGTATTTAAAGTGACATAAAGAAGATGCGGAGGATTCCAATGAATTGTTTCCTTAAACCCGCAAAGACACCTTAAATTCATGGAGAACAAGTATACATGAAAAATCCATAATTCATTAAAATAAAAGCAAGCTTACAGCAATCTTACAGCAATCTTTAATTACATAAAAGAAGGCTATAACAAATCATTAAAGTTCACAATGAAGAGAAAATATCTCAAAGAACATCAATACATCACAAAGCTCTCTTAAGTTCACAAAGAACAAACAAGCACCTCCTAAAAATACGATTCTCCTTTCTTTTCTTTTTTTTTTTCTTTTTTTTTAATAGTCAAATACGACTCTCCTTAAAAGGTTAAAACCAATGCCTACTTCCATCACATCAGAGAAGCTATTCAATTAATTGGAAACAGGTGACGAATTTGCAGACATATTCAACACGCCAAGCATAGGGGAAATGTTGCAACTTGCAAGCATTTTCTACCAAATTATATGCAACCATTTTCGTTGTAACAATTATAGGAATTGGGTAATAATGAGAGTAATATTAGGGAGCACAACTTTTTTTTTTTTGGAGAAACCAGCCTGTAAAGTTTTTGATTATGAAATACCGGATAAATCAGTCTGAAATACAAAAAGAGCAGATAGGCGAACAGACTCCATCCATGCAACATAGTCTAAAACTTGAATAGTATATCTAGCTAAACTATAAGCAACTTTATTACATTCTCTCTTTGTATGAGATTAAAGTAATTTATTACAGCCGGTAAAAGACTTAACATCCTCAATCATTAAACCAATGGGAGACAAGGACTGAACTTCAGCGGATAAGGCTTGAAAGATCAACCATGAATCCCCTTCCAGCACTACATTAGCAATCCCAATTTCTGCTGCAAATTCCAGCGCCCTGGTTGCTGCAAAAGCTTCAATTTCTGCTGCTTGATACACCCGTGGCACCTGCCGAGAAAGAGATGCAATAGCCAAGCCACGTGAGTCCCGAATAACAAATCCAATCCCAGACTTATTCCTCGAATCAAATGTGGCACCATCGTAGCTGATTTTAAACAAATCAGTAGAGGGAGTCTGCCAGGATACATGAGAACGAGGTTGTGGTGGAATTGCAGCGGGCTGGACTGCACTAAATTCGTTGTATCTGAACTTTGTCATTGGTGCAATTTGTGATACGTCGCAGTGGGGTTGATTGAGTCGAACTTAGTTTTTTTGTGTCCAGATCGACCAAGCCACCATGGAGAAGAGTTCTGGATTTTGGTGATGTTGAAGTATCCAGGACAGCAGCTCTTTGAAGTCTAAAAGGCTATGATTTCGATGGAAGCCCCATAACTCCGATCCCAGACTTCATCCAGCTTGGAGCACGACCACATTGCATGTAAGGGAGACTCGGCATGTTCTTGACAACGATCACAGGTGGAGCTCGTGATAATAGTTCGCCGCAACAGATTTTCTTTGGTAGGCAGAGAGTTGCGGCATGCTCTCCATATGTGGTTCTTAACCTTGTTGGGAGTATGTAAGGACCACAATCCTTTCCACAGCTGAGTTTCTTGGGATGATGGTGTCCTCTGTACGTGGTACAAGCTCAGCTTCTACCTTTAAAAAGCGATATCCTGACATGTATACTGTCCATCTTGAGTTAGAGGCCAATAGAGTTTGTCTTCTGCTTCAACACGAGATATGGGGATGCTCCTGATGATATCGGCCTCTTGGGGAACAAAGAGTCCATCCAGCAAGTCATTGTTCTATTGTCTTGTGTCTCAGTATCCAACAGAACATCAACAACCGGTGAGGAGATCATGGCTGGATGTTTAACAGGCAGCCACCTGTGACTCCATATTTGAATGGATTTTCCATTACCAACACGCCACCTTGCTCCCCTTAAAATAACATCATGACCATGTAGGATGCTTTTCCATGGGTAAGAACCCGACCTTGAATCTGCTGCTTCCATAATGGTGCATTGAGGGAAAAATAGAGCTTTGAAAATTCTGTAGAATAAAGAATTTTTATCATTTAGGAGCTTCCATGCCTGTTTTGCCAAGAGTGAGTAATTGAGCATTGCCAAATCTCTAAAACTCATTCCTCCAACCATTTTTGATTTCATCATCTCATCCCATTTGAGCGAATGGATTTTATGCCTATTGCCTCGTTCTCACCACCAAAATTTCTTGATCAAAACTTCAATATCATTACACAAACCAAATGGGATTTTGAAACAACCCATAGCAAAAGAAGGGATAGCTTGAATGACAGATTTGATCAACACCTCACGTCCCGCTTGAGATAAAAGCCCTCCTTCCCACTCTTGCAGTTTCTTCCACACCCTTTTCTTTATATAATTGAAACTCGCATTTTTTCCTTTCCCAACCAAAGAGGGAAGGCCAAAATGCTTCTCATAATGTTGGATCTCCTGCACCCTAAGTAAATCTTTAATGAGTTCTTTTATATCATCTGGAGTCGATTTGCTGAAAAACAGTGCAATTTTGCTTTTGTTTACTTGCTGGCCCGATGCACTCTCATAGGAAGATAAGATGCTCAATACTTTATTGCATTCATTTGGATTGGCTCCACAAAAAAGGAGGCTGTGATCTGCAAAAAAATAAATGTGTTAGTTTTGACCCTCTTCTGCACAAGGAGAAACCCTTAATTTCCCCTTCTCTAGTTGCATTCCTGATGAGCCCATGTAGTCCTTCCGTGCATGTAAGGAAAAGGAATGGAGATAAGGATTGCCTTGTTTGATGCCTCTACTAGGAACCTCTCGTCAAACCCTATTTTTCGCATCAAAACTTCCAGAAAGGACCACTCCATCCTGTCATATGCCTTTCTCATATCCAATTTGAGTGCCATAATCTTGAATTCCCTGATTTGTGATTTTTCATGCAGTGCAAGGTTTCGAAAGTGACTAAAATATTATTTGAAATTAGATGATCCTTGTCAAAAGCTGATTGTTTTTCAGTAATAATATTTGGAAGCACTTTTTTCAATATGTTTGCAAGTACTTTAGAAAATTTTTTATACAATACATTGCATAAACTAATTGGTTGATACTCATGAGCATGTTTAGGATTTGGTGTTTTAGGAATGAGAGTGAGAAACGTATGGTTAACCGGTTCAGGGTGAATACCTGTATTTAACCACAAGAGGACAGCCTGAGTAACATTAGAATCAACAATGTTCTAGAAGTGTTGGTAGAATAGTGGTGGCATTTGTGGGCACAAGGGGGGAGTCGCCACCTAGTTTTTTTGCAATGGTTTAGGAACCATATATATAGCATCCTTTCGAGGAAGGACCTTTGATCTTAATACCAGAGTATGTGTTTGGATTTTAGGTACGTTCGGGAAGGTGTTAGGCACCCAAGATCGCCCAACCATAAGGTTAGCCTCCCATTGTTGTGTCTTATGTCTTAACCATATTAAAAATTAATTCAACATTTGCATTCTAAACTCACACACACACTAGCATGCATCGAACATACAAATATGGTATCTTTCATTCCAAAACACACACTTATCATCCTAAAGCAAGAGAGAGCCAAACCACACACATCTAAGAACCTTAACATTCATTTGGCATTTGAGAACCCAATTATATCTAAAACAAGGCAGCAACCCTAAACATAGTAGCAAGCATATCATGGCAATCACAAGATCATGTAAAGCATATAATTGGACATAAAACAAACATTTGAACGACATTCATCATCAAATGCATGTTCATACCTATGCATGGCTTAAATTCGCTTACCTTTCAGCAACACAGCACCTATGGCATCATGAATGGGCATGTGAATGCATGTTCATGGCATCAAAGCAAGAAACAAGCATGAAACCCTAATCTAAGCATGTTAAAGACAAAAAAGCATACAAGATAGAGGCTCAAATATGTATAAACATGTGAAAAAGGCTTAAATATAGGTTAAACATGTGAAACAGGCAGATCAAACAACATAAGGAATCTAGATTAGGGTTTCTGGGCAAGTACATGCGTACGCAGCCATGCTTATGGCATGCATGTGTGGGACTAGTTCAAAACCCTAACCCAAAAACACGAAACATAAAAACAGAGCACAAACAAAAAAACCCTAATTCTAACAACCTAGCATGCTCAGAACATAAACAGAACTATAAAACTAACCTAGGCAAACATGAATAAACATAAACTAAGAAAAAACGAGATTAAAACATAGAAAGAAAAATAGAAAATATAAAGAAAGAGTTAAAGCTTGATACCTCAAAAAGGAGTTCCCAAGCTTTGATTTTGACCGTTCCTCTGAGTCAAATCTACCACAGTCAATAAACACGTAATTAGTGATCTTAAACTCAAAGGATTGGGGCCAAAAAAGGTCCTAAACAAATAAAACTGACTAAAGGGTATTTTGTGAAAAACTCCCTTTTGATTTATTATTTTTTAGTGAATCATAGGTTTTTCCCGTGGGATTTCTGTGTGTTTTGGAAATGTACCATGTAAGGTTTTATATAGTGGAAAAAATAGGGTTTGGAATGGCTCCTAAATGACGTGGGATTCATTCTGAACTTCAGCCATTATTGCAAAAAACTTGCATTTTTCATACTTCTGAAATCCTTGCCGTGTACGCAAGAATGTGCCTGCTTACATATGCTTTGGCCCACGTACACAGGTTGCTGCCCACGTACGTGGGCCGAGGGCCACTTTGGTCATTTACTTCCAGAAATAGGATTTTTGCTCATTTAAAAGGTTATATTTTCCATTTTGATACTCTTCAAGTCAATTTGATATCTGATTGGATTCTAAATTGGCATTGGGCCTTAGAGTTTGAGCATCATTGGGAAACGGGGGCCCGAGTCGTAAGGGGTACAAATTGCGGTGTCTATAACATCCCATCTGGCCTGGGGCCATTAAGGGGGGCCATGTCCTTAAGTGTTGCTGCCACTTCACACTCATGAAATTCAACACATAAAACTTGATTCATCTCAATTGTAATACATGGTGAGATCTAGGAAAGGACCCTAATAGTAGGATTCAGATTTGATGTGGAAAACAAACCTTGATATTAGCTAGTCAGAATAGAAGCAATATCACTTGGATTAACCAGCCACTGGTTTGTCTCATTTAGGATTCCTCAAATTGTATTTTTCCGGTGTCTTTTGGTGGCTCGGCTGTGAAAACTTTTGTATTGTTGTCTCCTTTGTTGGCCCATAAAACCCATAATCTTTGGCTCCACATTTGTGCCTCCCTCTCCAAAAGAATACTAATTTCATCTTTCAACTCTCGAACATGATGATTACACTTCTTTGTGCCTGTATCTCAGCTTGAGAAAGGAGATTTTTTTCTTTCTTTTCTAGTTCTCTTCGTACATTGCCAAAGCATTTTCAATTCCACCAATCCAAATCTTTTCCACATTGTTCGATTTTTGCAAGGATTGTGTTACCCGAAATTCCACCTTCACTAGACTTCCAAGATGCCTCCACCATTTCCCCACATCTCAAATAAGACAACTACATATCCTCAAAGAGGAAAATTTTTTTCTTTGTAGGAGGAACCAAACCTAGGGGATTAATTAGAAGGGGAGAGTGATTTGACGTATCACAACAGAGATGATGAACATGAGTAATGGGGAATTTTAGGAAAAAGGAATTTGTTGCCAAACCCCTGTCCAATCTCTCTCAAATAGACCATCCATCCTAAAGTGTTTGCTCCAAGTGAAGCGCTGTCCAATGAACCCCAAATCCATAAATCCATACTTGTCAATTACTTCCCTAAAATGTTGCTCCTGATTATGACTTCGCAGAGCTCTGCCCAACTTTTCACCTTGCTAAGTAATTTCATTAAAATGCCTCGCACAAATCCATGGGGTATTTGAATGATGGATGAGAACCCAGAGATCATTCTAGGCTTCACAACGCTTTGCAGTTTTTGGTTCACCATAAAACCCTGTAAAACACCAAGCGATCTCTGAATTTTTATTGATGTAGGAATTAATGTCATACTTTGAAGAGCCCTCCATAGAAAGATTAACTAATGATTTCCAGAAAAGTACCAGGCCACCTCCTCTTCCATTACTCAGAACCACCCATCTATTCTCAAAATCTATGTCTTGTTGAACGCGATCAAGCCTTGCTTCATCTGTTCATGTTTCGGCTGTAAACACAATAGAGGGATCTTTTGCCCATATGATTTCTACAAGCTCCTTCCCTTTACATAGGTTCCTAAGCCCAAGACAGTTCCAAACTGAACACCAGCCTCCACCAAATCCAAAGGTATAACTTCTCCTTTCTTCAAAACTTGTTGATGTTTGCAAGGTACATTAGAATGAGTTTCAATTTGTCCCAGGCATCTTTTTCCATTGTAATGAATTAAGTCTGTTTCTTGGATGGCTTCTTTGCTTGCAGGTTTTGTTAGCCAAGTCCACTTTGGTAAGACATGCAGCTGAGGTGCATGTGGAGAAACCTTAGCTTCCTCCAAATATTTTGATTTCTCAATACATTTGGTAACAGCTGGCTTGGGATAATTATTATTTTGCACCATTGATGGGATATTAAATGTTTGAGGGGGACATATGTTATCAAAGGTAGTTAATTCCTTATCAATCTCCCTTAATTGATCTTCAAAACAACCTAGAGAGGAAGTGTGTACGTTATCATCAAGATGGTTATTGTGCACTGAAAAAGGAGGAGCCATTCCTTAGTCTTGAATATCATCCTGGATATCGCGTGCTTCTTTATTAGCCTCCCATAAAAGTAATGTCTTTCCTTATTTAGAAAGGAGGCTGCGATGTTTGTTGTTCTGTAACTGTCACCAATGGGTGGTGAGTTGGTTCATGCTCCATTGGAAATTGCTACTTGACATTCCTAGACGCTGTGGATTTTGGAATTTGATTGCTTTTGGCTTTGTAAAAACCTGGAATGACGATTGCATTTTTTTTGGTTTGCATAAAGCTAGGGCATGCAAATGAGTGTCGAATTATTACTGCTTTAGCGAAAGGGAACCTTTACTCTTAATCCATACGTCATGGTCTTTGTCATCATGATCAAAGCATCCACACCATTAGCAAATATTAGGTAGTTGTTCATATTTGAAGTTAACCCATACTTGCTTGTCGTTTTCAAGAGAAATTAAACGACCTCGAGAGAGAGAGGAACAAAGATATCAACCATTACCTTGACTCGAATAAAATTTCCACCCTCATTGACTGTAGTTTCTGAACTTCATAAAACATCACTGAGTATAGCACAAATCTTTTCTGCTATTGCAACATTCATATAGCATATTGGGATATTGTGGACCTGAACCCAGAAGGCAGCTTTCTTGAAATTTAAATTTGTGAGAGGGGAGTCCTTCTCGTATTGTAGCATAACAATAAGGCTGCGTTTGAATTGGGCGTAAACCATTTCAGGAAATCGTTTTCCACATTTTTCGCATTTTTGGCTGTTACAAAAAATAGAATTTTCTGGAAAATCACTTCCAATTTTCCCTTACACAACGGAAATGATTTTCAGTACCTATTTTCACTTCAAAGTATTTCCGGAAAAAGAGAGAGAGAGAGAGAGAGAGAGAGAGAGAGAGAGGAAGGAAGAAACGGAGAGAGAGGAAGGAAGAAACGGAGCGACCCATGAACCCAGAGCCCAGAGCTGGCGACCCACCGCCACGAGCCGTCGAACCACGACCCACCGATCTTCGAACCAGAGCCGACGGCCCACGAACCCAAAGCCTAAAGCGTTCGACCCAAACCCAGACGTTCGACCCATCGCCTTCGACCTTCGACCTTCGACCCATCGCCTTCGACCTAGACCTTCGACGACCCAGACCTTTGACCCAGATGTCGTTGTTGACCCAGATCTCGTTGTCGACCCAGACCGAGACCGAGACCCATCGCTCTCTCTTCCTTGATCTCTCAGTTTTGTTTTTTTAAAGTTTGATTGTTGTTGTTGTTGTGGTGGTGATGTTTTGGTGGTTGTGGGTTTTGATTGCCGAAATTTGTTGCCGGAATTTGTTGTTGAATTGGCTGTGATGTTGAAATTTTTTGTAATAAAATTTGTTTGGATGCTGAGAAAATGTGAGAAAGTAATAGGAAAATAGCATTTTCAAATGCAACCAAACACATGAAAACATTTTCTAGGAAAATTTGAATAACACTGCCAAACACTTGAAAATATTTTCCTTTTCCGGAAAATAGCATTTCCGGAAAATAGATATTTTTCAGAAAATATTTTACAGGAACCAAACGGACCCTAAGATGATTGTCAAAACTCCATGGCTCACTCATAAGTACTCGATCCATATCTGCACTATCTTCAAAGATAAAGATGACCTTGTGGTCCCCTTGATTTTTTACCTTGAAGCCATTCCTCGTCCTCCACAAAGGGTTGAAAGTTTTGGCAATAGCATCAATATTCAAGGCTCATTTTGTTGAAAATTTCGTTGCGATGATGTAGTCTTGAGACTGTAGATCATTAGTGAGACAACATCCTAGGCCCTCTCTATCAGACAGAGTGAGGCAATCCCAGTTCTTTGTTAGGTCGTCCATGAACAGAAAAAAGAGAATCAAGAGAGAAGAAAGAGTGAAGAAGAGCACACTACTATTTCCCACTAACCTTGAAAAAAAATTCCACAACCCAAGGAATAAACTTATTATTCCAAGGAAGACAAAACACACGTTCGCGAAGAAAGGACTCTAATTCTATTGCCTAAGAGAAGACATAGCTTTCTTTGTTAGCAGCAAAAGTTGTGGTTCTAGCATTTTCCTAATAATGACCATGATCAACAATGTTGCGCAAATAAGTATGTTTGTTTCATTTAGGCCTTAAACTGTAAAGATTTTGTGTTCATTTATTAGCATGTCAAGTAATACTAGGAGGGCTTTTATTTTTTTCCAATTGCATACTTTTTTCACCCATTTTTGTTACTATGCTACCCTTCCTTTTTTTCACCTTAAAATACTAAGAAATTCATGATAAAAGTAAGATTTTTATTGTCAAGTTGACAATTTAGAAGAATCCGGTATTAATGACAAGAGATAGAATAGGAAAAAATCCTATTGAGCCACACATGTGAGGGCAAATTTCATATGGAGAAAAAAGTTAGGAAGTTGACGAATTAATGTAACATAATAAGGCCCAAATTTCAAGACTTAATTTTTTGGATTAGGTGTTTCGATACCGTATTTTGTTTAGTCCCGTTTCACGCATCAAACGATGATAAAAATCCAAAAAAATTTAAAAAGGTGAAAGTCATGATTTTTAAAGCCAAAAAGGAGCAATAAATAAATGAAACATGATCGGATGGTGAATCAAAAAATTGCAACAATTAATCCCTTATGATAAGAATTAAGATCAAAAACTTTAATTAGAGGTGGTCAAAAAGTTGACTTTTTTTATCCAACTAATCGATCGGGCTAAACTTTGGACCATCTTGCAGGTCATATTTTTCCCTTTGAAATGAAAATTCACAGCCCAAAATAAAAGGTAAAATGGATGAGATATCAATAAAACTCTGAAACCTTAATTAAATATTTCACTTTTTTCAGGTAAAAATGTTTGTTTTTAGACCGATTTCATGCTAAAAACTGTACAAACTAAGCAACAATTGGAGAGAACCATCCAAACTAGATTGAAGTATGATGTCTCAAATACCTCTCACAAAAAAGGCTCGACGATATCTGCTATAGATTGGAAGAAATGAATTTTTCAAGAAAAAGTGTCACAAAATTTCCTACACTGCATCACCTCTCTTCCCGAAGAGATATCTTAGCGACCATAGCTCCAAATCAATCAAGACCAGAGTTTATGGAAACTATACATTCAGAGCTTTCCAAGGATATCAAGTTTGAAGAAATCAGATCTTGGAAAGGCCTCCAAATAGTAGCACGAAAATTAGATCAGAAATTAGGAAAAAGACAAAATAGCCAAAACTTGGAGAAAAAATAGGAGGCTATGTGATGGTATTCCAAAACACCATCACATAGTTGCCTATAGACATGGCAAGTGGTTGGGTCAGGTTCAGGTCAGATTAATTGGGTTGTGGGCTAAACGATCCAGGTTAAAATACGAGCCATTTTAAACGGGTTGAAAACGGGTCGGGCCAATCGGGTTGCGGGCGGCTTAGCACAGATCCGTATTTTCACATGAAAAAAAAAACTTAAAAAAAAATAAATGTCAAATTTTTAGAAAGAATGAATCAAATCAATCAAAGAAATGAATTGTACATAATACCCTTTGTGTGTGTGTGTGTGTGTTTTTTTTTTTTTTTTTCCCGTTAAGTGGGCACCTACTATTATTAAACTATTTGTGTTATTAGTATACATGTAAAGGAAAAAAAAACATAAAACTTTCCACATTTTTCCAATTTTGATAGTTTTGTGCATAACTAAAATGCTTTACACTCATAATAACAAAATCTTCCATGTTAATAACTCATAAGCATAATGATTATAATTATAAATTTACAACTTGAGAGAGAGATAGATTAGAAGGAGCACAAAAAGTATATATTAAGTTTACACACTTCTGATTCAAAGTTCACTAATGATATGGACTTTTGGACTTTTTCTTTTACTTTAGTTTTGTATTGTGCTAGTTAGATTTAGTGTTAGTAACTTAGTCTTAGTATTTAACTCTACTACTTAGTATTTAACTTAGTGTTAGACATTTAGTATCGTGGGCGTGTAGTTAAAAATGATTTTTCCTTTTGTATTTTTTCCTCTACTACTTAGTATTTGACTTAGTGTTAGATGTTTAGTAGTGTAGACGTGTATTGTAAATGCTTTTGCCTTTTGTGTTTATTTTCTCTACTACTTAGTATTAAACTTTGTGTTAGACGTTTAGTACTATAGATGTGTAACTTTAGATGCTTTTGCCTTTGTATTTATTTCCTTTTAATTAATTAATTTCTAATAAAAAGGGGCATGGCCACTGCCATTGGTGGCTACTAAATGGCTAAATAGTGTTTGTGCAGACTTTATGCATTTATGTCTATACACCTAGCACATTGGTATACGGTCTAAATATTTTTTAGAAAAAAAAAAGTTTAAAAACAGGTCAGCGGGTTGGTCAGGTTAGGTCGAAGTGTCCTGCAAAAAAAAAGTGCGGGTCGCGGGTTGGCTCGTTTCTAATTCAGGATAAAACGGGCGGGTTCGGACTAGGTCAAAACGGGTGGGTTTGGGTCGGGTCAACAAATTTTGGCCCATTTCAGGACACCATCACACCAGGCAGCTATATGATGGTGTCCTAGAACACCACCACATAGCCTCCTACTTTCCACTATAAATAATTCCTCCCATTTTGTAAAAAAAAAAAAATGAGAAAATTGGCCTAGAAACACTAGAAAAGGATTGGAAATAGACTAGAAACCTTAGAAAAATTCTAAAAAAATTCTCTCTCTTTTCTTTAGGAAAATCCTCCAAAAATATTCAGCGCCTCTTTTCCTTCGGAAAAAAAAAAATCTTTTTGGGTAGGTGGATAAGTTGTAAGGGAATAGGTTAGCTTCCATATAGCTATACCCATTCCCCATTTCTCTTTTCTTTGTAACATCATATATACGAAAATGCTATTTTTGTTCATTGTCTCTGTATATTCTTGCTTTTAAATTCCTAGTTCTATATTTATGTTGTTGTTTATATTTATCTCTTTATTTCCTTGTTCATGTTTACTTATTTGTGTATATATTGTTATATTACTGTTGTGGGTTTCCTAGATGGTAATATACCTTTACCTAGACATTATATGAGAAGTATCCTTAGGGAGAAGAAATCTCACCACTTCTAGACATCTAGGAACAATGTTTACTGTTCCATTTATTTTGTTTTTCATTTGTTTACCTTGTTCATATATACTTGTTTATTTTTCCTTGTTCTTATATTTTGTTCATCCTCATCCCCTTTATTTATTGCACTCTTTATTATTTTCTTTATTGTTCTATATATATACATATATTGTGATATATCGTTCTCTTCTCTCTCATCATCCAAAAAATATTTTCTACCCATTTTTCCTAAGTGGGTTCTAAACCTTACTTCGAGCACAATATGGATATGTTGCCTTAGAGAATGGTGATGGCTTGTACTCCCATTTTTTCTTTTGGTAAAGGACACATAAGGCTTGGGCAAAATTAGAACTTATTTAGGAGAAATGCCCCCAAAAAAAAAAAAAATCTAATTTTTCCAATGAACCTTTAAATTCCTAGTTATTTACTTTCCTTGTCATTTAAATTCCAAGTCATTTATTTTTCTTGTCCTTTAAATTCCAAGAAATTTATTTTTATGTCTTGTATTTACATTCCTCTACTTTTATGCACTTTAGTTTCTTCCCTTTTAATTTCTTGTACTTATTTGTATTTGTTGCTCTTTATTCTTTCTCATATACATTGTTGCCATAAAATAATAGCTTGGGTAAACAAATCTCTAAAGGTACTTTTTGAAAGAATATAGTTTTCAAAAACTCTCTTCTTTTCAAAAATTTCTTTTCTTCTTTTTCTTCTAAAATCTAGAACAAAAAAGTATTTTTAAAAATTTCTTCTTGTTTTAAAAAAAATGATTTCCTTTTTCTTTCATTAAAATTCCCCTTTAAAAAAGAAAGAAAAAAAAAGAAAGAAGAAGTCTTTTAAATGAGCAAAGTTTCTAAAGGGAATAATCTTTTCTTTAAAAACCATGGGATTTTTGGGATCCAAACCTTTTTTCTTCAAAATTAAAACCCATGGATACTCCTTTTTTCGTTAAAAAACTTCTTTCTTCAAAGCTCAATTTGTTCAAATTTGTTTTCCTTACAAAAAATATTTTCAACACAAGTTCTCTTTTCTACTACAAAAATCATGGGATTTTTAATTCAAATCTTTCCTCCTTCTTAAAATATAAAAACCCACGAAACATTTCAAAAAAAAATTCTTTTAACTCATTTTTCTGAATTAACAAAACCCAATTCTTAAAACTTTGTCAAAATCATGGATTTCTAAATTAAACCCTTTTCCTTAAAAATAAAAACTCATGAATCTTTTTTTTTTTTCCAAAATCCCCTTTTCCTTTGTTTTCTCAAAATTGGTATTCTTGCAAAAAAAAAAAAAAAAAAAGTTTTCAAAAAAAATTTCAAGTCCCATAGAATTTTTGGGTCCTCTCTCTAAAAAAAAAAAAAAAAACTATTGCTACTTCTTTTCTCTAAATAAACTCTTCTCAAAAAAAATTTGAAAACTTGTTTTCATAAAGAAACTTCCCATCTCAAATTTTGCTTGTTCAAAAGAAATCTTTTTCTCTAAAAGAAAATTGGAAAAAGTTTTCAAAAACTTCTTCCTTTTTATAATAATAAAAAAAAAAATTTCTCTCACCAAAAAATGTTTTTTCAAAACTTTCTTTTCACAAAAAAATTATTGCATTCAAAAGCAAAGAAAATGGGCGTAATTCATAAGGGGTACAAATAAGGTGTCTATAGTCATATTAAGGCCTCAATCGGTGTGCCTCCTCAATTGGTGTATCATCAAGGTATTATCTTCCTAACAAGTGATGTTAGAACCTAGGATCATATACAACAAGATGGAAAGATTATAAAGGTCATTTTCGCATTTAAAATAGGGGCATGTGCATGTACTTAGAGCCCAGACAAATGAGCATTGCACTCGACAAGCCCACACAACCCATACAAATGATATTGAAAAAATTCCCAATAAAGTAGTGAGGTTTACATGGCCATGGGATGTGCAAGGTTCACATGGTTTAGCATGTGGGGTTGACATGTGATTCCCTTTGATGTTGTAAGAGAGCTTGCGGATTACATGCGGTGAAGTAAAAAACCTGTAAGTAAGGATAGTTAGTAGTACTTGTTTGTGGCCCATAAATAGAATGGTCACAAAGTGCACAAAAAGGCAATCACTCACACAAAGGGGGTACACTTTTTTTTTTTTTTTTTTTCGGAGGAAGGGGCTAGATTGTTAGGTATACATGAGTGACAGTGTAATTCCTATATATAGAAAAAGTAAAAGAGTTGAGAATTTCATATAACATTATTGGAACCAAACTCATAAGATAAGCTTTTGGGTTAAGTGTGTCCCATGTATGTTAATTTAAGGCCTCATTTAGAGTCTCCCAAATTGTTATATACCTAACAATTCCCTCCACTCCTAGCATTTAACATTTGATTTGAGGAATCTAAAAGAATTTTCAATTAAAATTTTGTGAACACTAAAGGAATTTTTTATTTTCATTTTTAACTAAAATCAAAACACTCTTAAAGAGAGGAAATAACATTTAAGAAATAAAAGAAATTTTTTGAGAAAGAGAATAAAACAAATTCGCACAAACTTAACATAATATTCAACAAATCTAATCTATCACCTTTAGAGCATATCCTTCTCTACTAGGAGTTGAACTAAAAACATGCATTTTTCTTTGACATGGATGAAATCTACTTTGCCTTCATAGAATTTTCAAATTTTAATTTCCTTAGAATTTATCATGTGGTTAGGTTTATTTTTTATTTTCAAAATATAAATTTTTTGTTCTATTTTGAATATATTCTATAAATTTCTTCTCATTTTCAAATACTATTTGTTAATTTATGCATTGCAGCAGGCGTAGTGCAATTATTGATAATAAACATAAACAACATAACAATAAACATAACCAATATAACTATAAACATCAACATAATATAAACACTAATAATGATGAAGTAAATGAACATCTTAATTGTAGACTTTTGATTTTATGATGAAGCTTGGTTGCACCTCATTGGATGATACATCAATTGAATGAAAGCTTTAGACTTCTTATTAGCTAGGTAAACAAGTCTTAATGCCTCCATTGCCATTGTTGCTCTTTTTACATTTTATTATAATAGACAAAACTAATGGAATTGTTTAAGATTAATAGTTTGAAAGTAAAAATAGTCATTATGAAGATTACTTCAAAAGAAAAAATTTATTCAAGGACAAATTTAATATAAAATATTTTGGGAAATATTTTGTATTTTTTGAAATAAAAAAATTAAAACAAGATTTTGGTTGGTTAAATGATGGCGAGCTTTAGAGAGTTTTTCTATTAATTTGACTAGTCTCTCATACGTTGATTGGATCATCCCTTTGCTCTGATTTTATACTTACCTTCCTTTCTTTGTCTATTGGTGTAAGTTCAGTAATTGCCATCATCTTTGTTTTAATTAAAAACAATTGCTAGAAACCTTAAGTACAAATATGAAAGTCTGTCTTATTTAAATTTTAAACAAATAAATTTTTTAGACTAAAACATTTAAAATTTTAATTTTACGTATTAGCTTATTTAATTATAGTTTAGGTTTTGTATGGATTTTTTTTCTAGATTTCCTTTTACACTATAACAAATTTTCTCCAATTTTTGTCGCTACTCTTTCACATTTCATCTATAACCAAACTATCGAATACCCCACCGTGGAAGAATTATCTTATTTACTAGAAGTCAAAGTAAAAGCAAGTTTTTTATTTCCATGAGGAGGAAGTCTTTTAAAATAATAATAATAATAATTGTACAGAGCTGAAATTTACCCAATCTTTATAGAATTTTAAACATTGTTGCGAATTTTTTAGGTAGTTAGCTCTATTTTTCACTCTTATAATCTTTTAATTGCTCAATTTTAATAAATCCTTGAAAATTTTTCTCTTCATTTAATATTTTTTTTGTTAGCCCATGCATTTGAATGGGGCATAATACCTTTTTTTTTTTTTTTTTTTGATAAACGAATGTGGCATAATAGCTAGTATTGATAATAAGCATAAATACTATAGCAATAAACATAAACATTATAACAATAACAATTAACATTATAGTAACAATAATAATGTTAAAGTGAAGGCACAACTTGATTAAAGGCTTCCAATTGTACAATAACATTCTACCGAACCTCACCAAATATACTCAAATACAATAATTGATTGAAATACATTATCTTAGCCATTTTTCCAAAATATGTTTGTGAATTTTTGCAACTTTAGTCTTCCACAAAAGTAGAATCATCCTAATAGTCTAAGTTTGCTTAGAACATGAGTTCATAATAAACATTGGATGTTTTGGTTGCTTCCTTCTTAAATGCTTGTCTTGAAATAAATAGTAGATTTCTCTTTGGTTGCCTCTAAAGAAACTAGTATCCTCCCATGTGGGTGAAATAAGGTAGATATTAGGCCTTACTTAAGCAAAGAAACACCATTTGATGCAACAAACAACACTATAAAAGAATTGTCAAATTTAATATCTTCATTGTCAACCATTTTTTGAATGACATAGAAATATATCATTCTCTTTATCCCATTTTCTTTTTACAACTACTTGAAAATTTCCTCCACTTCATCGTCAAAGGAAGGAGAAATGTGCCTTATACCTTAATTTTCTTTTCTAGTGCAATGCGTCTAACAGTTGCCTTTATATATGTACATACATCTTTCCCTTTACTATTTTTCCTCTCATTATTAATAAAGGCAACTGTTGCTTTTCCTTTCATTTGTGATTTTTCCCTTCCATATTAATTCCTTTAGAATTACACACCTTTTGCATTGTAGCCTTTTTTTTTTTTTTTGAGCAATTTATGCCTCTCAACATTACTTGCCTTCGATAATAGTGTGTCAAAATTTTGATATTCTACGAGTCTCATTAAAGTTGCGATCTTTGGCAAGAGATTAATTGAGCATATTTGTACAACAAATTGTTCAGTTAACTTGTTTAAACATTAAACATTAGGTTTCCTCCATCTTGTAATGACATCGCTACACTTTCTTTTGTTTTTTTGCTGGGAATTGTCTAAATCAATTATTAAGATCTTTTTCATTGAACTTATAAATTGAGCAAGAGAAGCCCATTGTTAATTATCCCAAGTATGAAGTGAACCATGCTACAACTAAGTATACTAGGTAAATGTTGAGCCCTTAAGGTATTGGACAAGTTTTCTTATCTATAAGGCCCAAATATTCAGGCGCATCTATGGTTTGATGGAATCTGTTTACCTTGTTAGACACAAAAATATTGAGTCTCATAAATTTGTTGTTAAACTCTAAATTTGACCAAGCTTTAACAAGATGACTGGGTTTGATTAATAAGATTTTACTAAACATTTGGCCGCTTGATCACTGTAAATATGAGCTTATGGAAAAGTGCATGATACTACCTTCGATTTGACTATCAGTGGGCAAAGATCAGTCTTGAATTGAATGACAAATCACCAAAATACAAATCACCCAATACCTAGGTGGTGTCTGCAGGATGCGACTTCGAATTATGCCTCATGCATGGTGCCAATCTAAATGTTTAATTAGTGTGTAAAACACCTATGAACGTTTAGACCCCCAATTTACAAATTACCAATACAAGCTTATAATCAAACAATGTATGTGTAGAAAATGAAAATAAACTAAAACAGAATTGGTGAAACAATCTAAACTGAAATTAATCACAACCACAACAGTAATTAAAAGGCAAAGATTAAGGGAAGAGAGATGCAAACACAAAGGCAACACAGCGAAGTGTTATCGAAGAGGAAACCGAAGTCCTCGACGAAAAACCTCTCCGTTGCCCTCTAAGCAGTTAATAATCCACTAGAGAATAAAGTTGGAATACATGAATAGCAGAAGACCCTCCAAGCCTAATCTACCTAGTGCACCTAAGCCTTCCAAGCTTTTTGCTCCAACAGGGTTATGCCGAACCTTATCTTTTCTAGCTTACCGGATCCCACAATCGCCCATTGCATCAACCAAAATGAATTGGTCCCTTCTAAATTGCTTTTCAAGCACCAAAAAGCCTTCTCACAGATATGGGTATGGTGAGATAAGGATGTTGGGAATTTAACCAAAATTCCAACCTGTGAGAAACAAAAAAAATAGAGAAAACACACGCCAAAGAAAAACAATCACACGCACAAGACAGTATTTACGTGGTTCGGCAATTTGCCTACGTCCATGGAGTTGCAGGGATTTCACTATTATTAGGGAAAAATACAAAGTGCGGCTACAGTGTTTTTTTCTCTCTCTCTAAAAACACAACAACAGTTATTCTTACAAACCCTAATTATAAAAGCGGCTTTTATATCCTACTTACAGGGTTACAATGGGCTACAAAACGGGTCAAAAATAAACTAGGCTCCACAAAGCCCAACAAATCTCCCACTTGGAGACTAGTTCAATCACCAACATCAGCCGCTATCCTCCAAAAGCAATCCCTCATCCCTGCAACTCATCCTCCTGTCCTCAAGCTAGAAGGCCAACTGAAGCTGCACATAACTTCAACTTTTCAATAGTGACACCCTTAGTCAACATGTCTGCTGGGTTCTTAGATCCACAAATCTTCTCAAGTATTACCAGTTTATCTTCAACAAGGTAACGGATAAAGTGGTATTTTGTTTGTATATGCTTCGACTTTGAATGAAAAGCCGAATTTTTGGCAAGAAAGATTGCACTCTGACTGTCACTGTGTAGAATGCCTATCTCCTACTTCTTACCCAATTCATCTAAGAAACCATGTAGCCAAATCATCTCCTTTCTAGCTTCAGTTGCTGCAACATACTCAGCTTCTGTAGTAGACAAAGTAACAATCTTTTATAAATTTGAAGCCCATGATATAGCTGTACCACCCAGAGTAAATACAAACCCAGTAGTACTCTTTCTACTATCAACATCACCAGCAAAATCAGCATCTACATAACCTTGCAGCTTCAAACTTGCACCTGTGAAGCAAAGACATGTATCTGATGAACCCTTCAGATATCTCAGAATCCACTTGACTGCCTCCCAATGTTGCTTTCCAGGCCTACTCATGAATCTGCTCACAACTCCCACTGCATGTGCAATGTCTGGCTTTGTACACACCATAGCATACATCAAGCTGCCAATAGTTGAGGCATAGGGCACCTTGCTCATATGGTCCCTTTCTTCTTCTGTCTTCGGTGACTGTTCTTTGCTCAGTTTGAAATGACTACCCAAGGGTATGCTCACTGGTTTAGATTCATTCATGTTGAACCTGCTGAGAACTTTCTTCACATACTCTGACTGTGAAAGCTTTAATGTACCATTAGCCTTGTCTCTAATGATTCTCATACCAAGGATTTTCTTTGCAGCTCCCAAATCCTTCATTGCAAACTGTTTTGACAATTGCTTCTTCAGATTATTAATCTCCTCAATGCTAGACCCTGCAATGAGCATATCATCCACATACAACAGTAAAATGATATAAGAATTGTCAAAGAATTTAACATAGCAACAATGATCAGCTTCACATCTCTTGAACCCAATTTTATGCATAAAATTGTCAAATTTCTTGTACCACTGTCTAGGAGCTTGTTTTAGGCCATATAAGCTCTTTCTCAGTTTGCAGATTAGATTCTCTTGTCCCTGAACAATAAACCCTTCTGGCTGAATCATGTAAAGGTCTTCCTCCAAATCACCATGAATGAATGCTGTCTTCACATCTAACTGCTCAAGATGTAAATTTTCTGCAGCCACCATTCCCAGCACCAGTCTAATTGTTGACATCTTCACAACTGGAGAAAATATCTCTGTGTAGTCAATGCCTTCCTTCTGCTGGAACCCTTTAACAACTAATCTGGCCTTGTAACGTTTGCTACCATCATGCTCATTCTTTATTCTGTATACCCACTTGTTGTGCAAAGCCTTCTTTCCTACT
Organism: Quercus ilex subsp. ballota; assembly: GCA_032727855.1. NCBI lineage: Eukaryota > Viridiplantae > Streptophyta > Magnoliopsida > Fagales > Fagaceae > Quercus > Quercus ilex. The sequence goes on along the minus strand of CM064914.1, from coordinate 13,706,593 downwards.
GGCAATTTAGTCAGTTTCCATGTCTGATTTCCCAACAAGGAATCCATCTCATCCTTCATGGCTAACTCCCACTTGCTTGAATTTTCATCTTGCAAGGCTTCATCATAACACTCTGGCTCACCACCATCAGTCAATAGTAGATAATTTAAAGCGGGTGAATAACGCTGTGGAGGTCTAATATTCCTGGAAGATCTGCGGACTTCAGCTACAGGTGTACTCTGATCTACCTGTGAATCTGCATTCTCCTTATTTTCTTCACCCCTTTTCTGGACAGTACTTTCAGTCAATCCATCTAAGTTGACAAACTCAGATTTCTTTTGATCTCTCTCTGCAATATTTGATACTACAGTTGACCTGTCCTTGTACATAACCTGTTCATTAAATATCACATTTCTACTTCTGATGATTTTCCTGTTTTGTTCATCCCAAAACCTATAGCCAAATTTCTCATCACCATAGCCAATGAAAAAATATATTTTAGACATAGCATCAAGTTTACTAGGAGCATCAGAATCAATATGAACATAAGAAACACAACAAAAAACTTTTAAATGGGAAAATTTTACCTCTTTACCGCTCCAAACCTCCTCAGGAAGTTTGAACTCCATGGGAACTGATGGCCCTCGGTTTATCAGGTAAGCTGCAGTGCTAATAGCATCAGCCCAGAAAGTTTTTGGTAGTCCAGCATGCAACCTCATACTCCTAGCACGCTCATTAAGAGTTCTGTTCATGCGCTCAGCCACACCATTCTGCTGTGGTGTCCCAGGAATGGTCTTTTCCATCCTAATTCCCTGTGCAGCACAATACTCACTGAACCCTCCATCTATGTACTCTCCTCCATTATCAGACCTCAAACATTTTAGTTTTAAACCTGTTTCTATCTTAACCATGACCTTCCACTTCTTAAAAGTTTCAAATACATCAGATTTATTTTTCAGAAAATAAACCCATACCTTTCTGCTTGAATCATCAATGAAAGTGATGTAGTACCTTGAACCTCCAAGGGATGCAACCGGAGAAGGCCCCCACAAATCAGTGGGTACTAACTCCAATTTTTCTGCCTTCGGTGTCCTGCCAGTTTTCAAAAAACTCACATTTTTCTGCTTTCCTAAGATGCAGCTTTCACACATGTCAAAATCAATGGACTTCAATTCTGGTAGTTTTCCTTTTGACAGCAGCATCTTCATCCCTTTCTCACTCATGTGACCAAGCCTGCGGTGCCATAGGCTTGTATCAGTACTTGCATCAGCAACTGCAATTGTGTCTCTTGGACTTGAGGTCATATAGAGAGTGCTAGTCTTCTTTCCACGAGCCAATACTCTAGCTCCCTTTGTAACCTTCCAAGTACCACCAACAAATAGTATTGCATGCCCTTCATCATCAAGTTGTCCAACAGAAATCAGATTCCTCCTTAGGTCAGGAATATGTCGAACCTTCTCCAGTAACCAAACAGACCCATTGGGTAACAATATCCAGACATCTCCCATACCCACAACATCCAGGGCTGAACCATCAGCCAAATACACCTTACCAAAATCACCTGCAGCATAGTTCTGTATGATTTCTCGGTGTGGAGTGGTATGAAACGAGGGTCCTGAATCCAAAACCCAATTATCAAGTGGACTGTCTACTGCAAGAAGTAATGCATCATGTACCTCTTCTGTTACAGCATTAGCAGAATCATCTTCATTCTTCTTCTTAGGACTTTTGCATTGGTTCCTAAAGTGACCTGTTTTTCCACAATTTCAGCATTGTACTTGTTGGCCTGATCTAGATTTACTTCTGTTCTGATTAGTATTTCTGGGTTTTGATTTGCCTCGATTTGAATTTCTGTTATTACCTCTACCTCTTGTCTCAAGGTTTAGGGCAGAACCAGATCCTGAGGTTTCACCTGCATCTCTTCTGCGAATCTCCTCAGCCAGAATTAAATCTCGAATATCATTGTACTTGAGCTTTTCCTTTCCTGTAGAATTACTTACTGCCATCCTCATTGTCTCCCAACTGTTTGGCAAAGAAGCCAAGACGATCAGAGCACGAATCTCATCATCAAAATCAATTTCTACAGACGACAATTGATTTGTGATAGTATTAAATTCGTTCAGATGTTGTGCTACTGATGCATTCTCTGTCATCTTCAAATTGAACAGTTTCTTCATCAGATGCACCTTGTTGTTTGCTGACGGCTTTTCATACATACCAGACAAAGCCTTCATCAGATCTGCTGTGGTCTTCTCCTTTACAACATTGTGTGCAACAGACCTAGACAGAGTTAACCTGATAACTCCCAGTACCTGTCAGTCAAGAAGAGCTCATTCCTCAGCCTTCATAGCCTCAGGTTTTTCCCCTAGAAGCGGCAGATGCAGCTTTCTCCCATAAAGGTAATCCTCGATTTGCATCCTCCAAAATCCAAAGTCTGTGCCATCGAACTTTTCTATTCCAGACGCCTTTCCTGCTTCCTCTGCCATTGCTCTCACTCAAACCTAACCCTAGGCTCTGATACCAGTTGTTGGGCTTTTTTTTTTTTTTTTTTTTTTTTTTTTTTTTTTTTTGTCTCTCACAGGTTGGAATTTTGGTTAAATTCCTAACAACTGGTATCAGAGCCTAGTTTATTTTTGGCCCGTTTTGTAGCCCATTGTAACCCCGTAAGCAGGATATAAAAGCCGCTTTTATAATTAGGGTTTGTAAGAACAACTGCTGTTGTGTTTTTAGAGAGAGAGAAAAAAAACACTGTAGTCGCACTTTGTATTTTTCCCTGATAATAGTGAAATCCCTGCAACTCCGTGGACGTAGGCAAATTGCCGAACCACGTAAATACTGTCTTGTGCGTGTGATTGTTTTTCTTTGGCGTGTGTTTTCTCTATTTTTTTTGTTTCTCCCAGGTTGGAATTTTGGTTAAATTCCCAACAATTGGTATTAGAGCCCATGGTAGTGTGCGGCGAAGGTGGTGGTGTGCGGCGAAGGTGGTGAGGTGTTCATGGTCCCTACCCAGCGGGGACAGAGAAAGCCTTAATAGCCCACACACAAAAATCCTGGAGAAGAAAAAAAGAAAAAAAGCCCAACAAATGAATATTGCTAATGGTGCTAAATAATGGTGTGATGCGAGGTTCCCATGGACATGGACGTGCGGGGTTCCCATGGATGTGCGTGTAGGGTTGACACGTGGTTCCCATGGATGGCGTACGAGAGACCCATGGATGAAGCGTCAATGAAGTGAAAAGCCCATTAGGCAAGGGGGAGCAAGTAGGACTTATTCATGGCTTGCAAATGGTGCTAAACAATGATGAGGTGCGAGGTTCTCATGGACATGGACATGCGGAGTTCCCATGGATGTGCGTGCGGGGTTGACACGTGGTTCCCATGGATGGCGTACGAGAGACCCATGGATGACGCGCTGATGAAGTGAAAAAGCCCATTAGGCAAGGGGGAGCAAGTAGGACTTATTCATGGCCCACAGAGAAGTCTTGAAACCCACAGAGTGGCAGAGACTCACACGTGAGGGGGAGATTGTTGGGTTACACGTGTGAGTGAAGTCCCACATTGAATAAGGATGAGAAGAATGAGGGGTTAATATAACATAATTGAGCACATACCCATTGGGCTTAGGCCTTTTGGGTAAAAGTGTGTTTCTATATGTTATATTAATTACTCAAGGAAGCTCCCCAAGGTGTTTATCTCCCTAACAAAAGATTTGGCTAATGTACCTCTCAAGGATATATCAATGGAGAGGGTGATAGTATAGGAATTTGGAGAATCAAAGGATGAAAGGTATTTTGGCGACTTGAGCTCGTGACTGGAACGAGTCGCGAGCTAACTGCCTGGCCAGACTGGAGGTTTTGTCTTTATAGTGCAATAGCTGGCGTGACCCTTTAGCTCCCCTTGCATGCTTCACACGTGTGCCACCTTTGGCAACTTGCCAGTCGCGAGGCTTTTTTTGAGTGCACACTCTTGAGTTTTTCTTCACACTCTCTCACAGACTACCCTTACATGATTCCCACCTAAATACAGGGTTTCTAAATGCTAAATTACAAGTGAATTTGGCACGGAATAAAGTCAACAAAATGATTGAATAAATTCAACCTTACACAATCTTTACTGACAAGGGATTGATCAAAGAATATAGCTCTCAACACTCCTTAGGTGAGCATGTGGTCAATAATGGCTTAAAAAGACCTTTGGCAACATTAAATAGACATATGGGGCTCCTTAAAACCTCTAACTCATGTGGTAAGGTGTAGGAAAACTCTAGAACACAGTCACGGACCTTTCTTAATCGTTAACATTGCATCTTGGGTGAAGAAGCTTTATTTTAAAGCCAAGGAAGAGTTTAACTCATTCGAACTGTCATGCATTCCTCACTATTGCCAGGTGAAGCTTTATGAACCTCTTATACATGTTATTGCAGAGTTTTGGTTTCCCCCGAGGCATGTGTTTTGCTTCAACAGTGTGGAGTTTTGTCCGCACCATGGAAGAGTTTGGACTTTGGAGATCATGAGGCTCCATAACTTTGGTCACATTTTACAATCTTTGTCTTAACCTGACTTCATCAACACATTGACTAGTTTCAACGCCAAAATCTTAACAACGAATAATACCTCAATTCACCTATTGAGGTATTGTTCATTGTTAAGATTTTATGATGAATTGTTGAGGCTAATGGAGGATGGATTGAGATCCTCTAAAGTTCCTAGGATACTTTACTTAATAGAATTCTTTAAATCCGAATTGTTCTATAAAATAAAAGGCTAAGATTATGCCACAACATCAATCTACTAACAAAAACATTTAAAAAAAAAAATCATTTTCTGTAAAAAAAAAAAAAAAAAAAAAACTCAAACTCACAATAAAACCAAAAACTGACTTCTCTACCCCACCTTTCACTACCCACCTTTGTTGTCAAAATCCTCGGAAAACCTAGGCCATTGAGATAGACCCATGGCTCGTGCCCCGCGGTGAACTCCAATCAAACACTACTTCTTAACTCACAAAAGCAATACTATAAGTAATATGACACTTGGTACGAGAGAATCCACATTACTCCTAACATCCAGATTTCTAGGAATGTAATTCCTTGCAATCTAGATGCCTAAGAGCATTCACATCAGTATGTGTATTTTACACATCTATTTTTACACTAAAAACCTACTTTTTCTATTTTACACATTCACTTTTACAAAACACCCACATCAGTTCATTTATTTTACAAGATTTTATAATAAAATATTCATTCTTCCCAATTTTTTTATTATTTCTCTCAACTTCCTATACATACGCGTTCTCTCTCTCTATCTCACTCTCTCTACCCATTTTTCTGATCTGTTGTTATCTCTTTCTACTCATCTTTCTCTTTATCTCCATCTCTCCACAGCTTCACTTCTCAAACAACAAGACCCAATCTCCAAACAAAACCGGTCAGATCTCCACAGCTTCACTCCTCAAACAACAAGACCCAAACAAGCACTGATCAGATCTCCAAGCACCGATCAGCTCACTCCTCAAGCACCGATCGGTCAAATCTCCAGCAAGCACCGATCGGTCATCTCTCTCTTTATCTCCATCTCTATACCGGTCAAATCTCCATAGACAGCTTCACTTCTCAAACAAGACCCAATCTCCAAAAAAAACCCAATCTCCAAACAAAACCCAACTCTATACCCGATCAGATCTCCAGCAAGCACCGGTCAGATCTCCGAGCACCGATCTCCAGTAAGCATCGAACTCCAGCAAGACCCACTCCCTCTCGGTCAAGCACCGATCTCCAGCAAGACCCACTCCCTCTCGGTCAAGCACCGATCAAGCAACTGTAGCGTGGGTTTGTCTGTGTTCTTTGTGTGTGGCTGTGTTTGTGTTTGTGTGCATCTGAGGAGAAGAAGATGAGGAGTTGAGGTAGTTGTGCACGAAGAGAAGAGAGAGAAAAATTGGTGCGAATTTATATTAATAAAATAATAAATACATGAGCTACAGTAGCCGTGTATATATACACGGTTACTGTAGCTCATGGATAAATATAGATGATTATACCAGACTTTGGAAGCACTGATGTGGAGCAATTTTGAGATAAAATGTGTAAAAATGGTAGTTTTTTCTATTATACATGAGTTTCCATCCACTGATGTGAATGCTCTAAGAATGTAGTTATTTCAATGTTTGGTTTCATTGGGAATCTCTTAAGATTCCTAAGAATGTGAGATGATAATATTTGGTTTTATTCCCAAGAATCTTAAATGAATTATTTATTTTTCCTATTCTATCTTTAGATTTGAATGTGAACTACCAAATCATTTAAAAAAAAATCTTCATCTAAATAAATAATAAAAAAAAAATACAAACTATTAATTACGTCTATCCTATTTATGTTATTTTGGCTGGAAAAGATAAAGACAAGGGAAAAGATATTGATCATTTGTTTTATATTTTATCTTAATTGCTTAAATGATAAGGAAAAATGGTTAAAAATGTCAATTTATAAAAAATACAATCCTTTAAGCTTGGGAATCTGGATTCCCACATGTTTTAAAGGGAATCCACATTCCTACTAAGAGGGGTTTAAAAGGGGAATCCAAATTCTCCTGACATCTGATTTCCTAGTGTAATTTGCAACCAAACATGAGAATCTTTAAACATTCATAGGAATCCTAAAACATTACTCCGTACCAAACGCCACATAAGTATAATTAGATAATATGGATATTAGACTTTGTTGTCGTAGCTGACTGCTTAACTTTTTCAATAATTTAACTGCATTCACCCATGGTAACAAATTGCAAAACCAATTAATTAATCTTATTCAGTATTAATTTATTTAATAACATAAAGCAAAACAAATTAATTAAAACTTTTTCAATGTTTTAGGATTTTAGCTCTATGAAAACATAAAGCAAAACCAATTTTAGACAATATGACAGGACTTGCTACTCCAGTGGATTCGATTTTTTTATTTAGGGCATCATCGTCAAGGGAGACAATCTCGTACCGGAAGCTGTACCGGTTTGACCATTGGAACGATATATTTCGGTACCGGTCAATACCGATGTACCATTTCAAGTTTACCGTTATTTTTTATATTTATAAATAAATAAATACACACACACACACACACACACACACACACACACACACACACACACACACATATATATATATATATATATATGTACGTACGTGTGTGTGTGTGTGTGTGTGTATTATAATAAATATAAAAGTTTACCATAAAACATTACCTCAATTCAAAACAAATTATTCATGGTTTTAGACTTTAGTATCAATTAAAAGGGGAAAAAAAAACACAATACAAAAAATAAAAAGCTTAATTGTTCATTGCATACTAAGAAAACAAATAATACTAATAAGTTAATGCAAATAAGTTATCATTCTACCCTTACAAAAACTCAAAAATTAGAAAACTAAAAAAAAAAGAAAAGCTTTTTTCTGTACTGGCCAGTACGCCTGGTACCGACCAATATTGCCTGAAATTAGCCGGTATTTAAACAAGTATGAAACGTTGGCATTTCAATACTGGTATACATACTGGTACGGTACATACCAGCGGGTACGCTCGGTACCGGTACAGTATCAACTACCTTGATAATCGTTATTGGTAGCAAGGAAGCGGTGAAGGAAGACAATTTGCTCGTTGGGTGTGGCTAGCATTTTTCTTAGCTAAATATTTTGCACCGGTTTGGTGAGACTGATGCACGAATTTTTTGGAATAGACTAATGCGTGAGTTTTTTGGAATTTTTAGCTATGGGTAAGATTTAGGTATAATACTTAGTTGATATTCCTTAGGTTCTCTTTTAAAGATTTTGCCATGTGGAATTTTTTTCATGAGATAAAAGTGTATTTTTTAATTAAGTAGTTACATGGTTAAACCTTAAGAGAGAAACCTAAGGAAACAGCACTTAAGGTACTATACCTAAGTTCTGTCCTTTAAGTATATATTTGCTGAAACATTAAAATAACTACACTGATGTGAATGCTTTAACAACTCTAGATGCCTTGATGGTTTTGGTCAAATTTAAGCCAAATTAGCACACCCCAAAACTCTAGTTGCAAAATGTAAGCAAACGTGTATATATGTGGGACCCCTAACGTAGTGGGCCTATATGCTGTCATGGATGACGATGAGGCAAGAAAAGAGCACTGAAGTCAATTTAATAAATATTTAAAAGAGAGCTTCATACATGTATATAATACATACATAAATTAGGTTGAAGTAGAATTTATATTTTTTATTAAGAAAAAGTCAAATTAGCACCCCCAAAACTCTAGTTGCAAAATGTAAGTAAACGTGTAAACATGAGGACCCCTAACGTAGTGGGCCCTATATGCTGTCATGGATGACAATGAGGCAAGAAAATAGCATTGAAGTCAATATAATAAGTAAATAAAAGAGAGCTTCATACATAATATACACATAAATTAGGTTGAAGTAGAATTTATATCTTTTATTAAAAAAAAGTAAATTTAATTTAAATGGGTTTTGCTAATGAGCTAGTATCTCGTGTACCAGACACATGAGACCTGCTTCTCACAAACAGGTCATGTGGGGCCTACCTACCTGTGAGAAGCAGGTCTCATGCGCCTGCTAATATATATATAAAACCGAAACCTCTAAAATTCTCACAATTTTCTACGTAAGCACAATATTTAAATAAAATTATCATTTTATTTAAATAAAATTATTTTTTATTAGTCCAAACTTAACAAAGAGTAAAACTCTATCTTTAACAAGTTCAACTTAAACTCAAACATTAATAATTTATCTCCAAATTTGCAAGGTTAATCATGAACACTTTAAAAAGCAAAGCAAACCTCAATTTTTTTTTAAGCTGAGTAAAGGTATGAGCTCTTCTAATATTATTTTCTTCTCCTTTAGTTTGTTAAAAAAAAAAAATTATGGTTTTTCATGTATTTTTTAAAAAGTAATTTTCATGCATGAACCACCAAACCCTTTTTACCTTTTTTTTTTTTTACAAAATAAAAAAGCTTGCAATAATTAAAATTATTCTTTTGAATGAACCCATCTTTCTATTATATTTTTCTATTGTTTAATCATATATATTTTGTTTTGGTTTCAATAATTTTTAAGTAATGAATCATCTGATTTTTTAATTTTTTTTGGTCTTTCAGAAGTTTTAACTATCTAACAAATTTTTTGTAAGCTATTGCACGTTAAAGCAATGATTTTTTCATCAAATTATAACACAAATTGTAATCATACAAAAGCAAATTAAGCAATAATATAGTTTTTTAAATTTTTTATAAAATTATTTTATTCTACCTCACAAATCGGTGGGTTTCATGCATAGCATAAATTAGCTACTAGTTTTTTAAAATTTTTATTAAAAACTGAAAAAATTATCTAAAAGAAGTTAATAAAAAAAATTTCCCAAAATATATTCCTAAACATAATTAAAACCCACTTCCGCAAAGCACACAAAACACTGTTGTGCTTTTAAGTGTTCTATTCATCCATCTTCGTCTTCTCTCTTTCTCTGCAAATCCAATGCCAATGGCATTTCACAGACCCATAAATCCCAAACCAAAACCCAGATCCCAAATCCTCTTTTTCACTCTCGCCATAGCCGCCATTGCCCTTTTGTACCTCTTCTCTACTCTGATGTCCACAAGTGGTTTCTCATTTTCCTCCTCCTCAAAAACTTTGAATATGGTTTTCAATCCCAACAACCGTAACGGCCACGAAAGAATTCACAAAGGACACGAGAAGTACTTGTACTGGGGTGACAGAATCGACTGCCCAGGGAAGCATTGTGGCTCCTGCGAAGGTCTGGGTCACCAGGAGTCCAGCCTCAGATGTGCCCTTGAGGAAGCCATGTTTCTTAAAAGGTGTGTGCTTTTCAGTGTTTTGGTTCTTGGGTTTGTCTTTGTTTTGTGTTTTATTGCTGGGTTTGGGTTTTATGACCTGTTTGATTCCTGAGAAAATGTGGCAAAAGAGACTGTTATGATGTGGGAAAACACACTTTTATGCTAAAATTTTCTTTTAGTATGTAAGTATGTTAGCTTTGCCGTGGTAAATTGTTCATCTTTAGGTAAATTAACAGTAAAAAGTGCATGAGCCTTTGTAATTTGGATGAGTTCAATGCGTTTAGAATATAATTTGAACAGAGTCAATTTTGGTTAGGATAAATCTTAATTACAGTTGCATAGGTTCTCCAATTTAATTCAACCGTGTAGTTGCATTGGCAAAGATAATATTGATTTTTTTTTTCTTTGTATTGTTCTATACAACCATGTGATTGAATTCAACTGGGGAACCTAAGGTACTGTAACTAAAAGACTGTACCTATACTTATCAAAAAAAAAAAAAAAAAACTGTACCTACGTTTTGCCTGGTTCGTTAGTTGTATCATGTAAATGAATCTACTTTACCCATCCAAATTGAGGTTCGTATAGTTGCTGCCTTTGTCCTAGCTGGTTTTACAAGATATGCTGTCATTATGGTTAATTAGGACAGTTTTTATGGGAATTTCATTCTTGGAATTTGGTTGTGTTGAGTGTCCTGCAAATGGCAGCACATATTATCATAGTTGTTATTCTGATTTTAATAGTTTGCTGCAATTTTGTCCATTCCTATGCTATGTAGTTCTCGTTGTACTGAGTCGTTTATCGTGGAATTCTTCACTAACTTGATATTTATGATGTGGGAATATAGTAATTTTATGTAATGTTGCCCAATTGTTCACCTCTGTTTCTTGTTGCAGAACTTTTGTCATGCCTTCTAGGATGTGCATCAATCCTATACATAACAAGAAAGGAATCCTTCATCATTCCGAAAACATAAGTTCAGAGGAAAGGTGAGTTCAATGAGACTTCTTTTGTCTTTTGGTTTCAGAAGAAAATGCTTTGCTGTTATCAATATGTTATCTTCCCTGCTGCCAAGAGCCTATTGTCTGATTTTCTTTATGAGGAGGATCCTCCTGCCCCCACTTTTTGTAACAAATGAATTATAAAAAGAATGTTATTGTCCCTGCTTTTTTTTTCCCCCATTTTTTTTTTCTGTCTGCTTTGAATTTCGAAGGTTCTGGAAAAGATGCCTTCTAGGTTTGGTTTTATACATGCAGTTTGCCTTTACTTTCTATTAATGTATACAGTAATTATCAATCAGAAAAGTAAATTGATCTACAATCTGAACTGGCTTCCTTTAATTTGGTAGGTGGGCAGCAAGCTCTTGTGCCATGGACTCTTTGTATGATATGGACCTCATATCTGATACGGTACCTGTAATTTTAGACAATTCAAAACTATGGTATCAAGTACTATCTACAAGTATGAAGCTAGGACCTAGGGGAGTTGCCCACGTGGAAGGAATTAATCGTGTTGATCTTAAAGAGGACAGTCATTACTCAAATCTCTTGCTCATAAACCGAACTGCAAGCCGTCTTTCATGGTGAGTTGACCGTTTTTCCTCCTTGATGGAAATTTTTTTCCTTTTCTTCTCAAACATTGTCTGGGTATTAAATATCAAACTTGATTGGGTCTTCCTTGAACTCCATACCTATGATTTAGTTCAGTCGATTTTGATCGAAAGAAACATTGAATCATCAAGGATAGGGTTTCATGTCTTTCATGCAATCAAATTTCAGTAATCAATGAGGTTTTTGAAAATTTCTGTCATGCTCAGTTGGATTTCATATGATATAATTATTATTATTTGTTAGAAAAGAATCTGGGATATGTTTCTGCTTAGTGTACCTGTTGTACATCATGTAGTCCTTGCAAATCCCTGCAAATCAGTCATGATTTTAAATCTCTGTTGTTTTTGTCAAGGACTCGGCGTTCTGATAATGATAGCTCTTCAGGTTTATGGAGTGCAAGGATCGAAACAACCGTAGTGCTATAATGTTGCCATATTCTTTTCTCCCTTCAATGGCATCAAAGGAATTAAGAGATGCAGCTGATAAGGTATGTATTATATGAAATCCTGTTGAAAATTTCACTCTGCATTCTTTTTCAAGGCTTGATTGGTGTAATTTTCATGATGTCAATTTCCTTTCTTGCTGTGGGGACCAAACAACATGAATATCTATACTCTCTATGTTTTGTTGATCATATATTGAATAAGACTCTGAATTAATTTCACAGTTTATAGCTTAATGATATTTAAGCCAATTTGAGTCATCTGTCACTTAATTAGCACTCAAACTTTCAATATATATTTTATTTTATTTTTAATTTTGATTGGTTCAACCTTTCAGTTTTACAAGCCTTAATGCAGTTTTATGCTGATTGTATAATGTATATACATCTGAGCAATTTGATGTCACTGCTAACTGCTTTTTGAAATGTGCAGCATTTTTTTCAGTACATTGACCTGAGATTAATTCAGGCTATTTGATTTGGCCATTCCCTGTCTTCCATTGAAGTGTTAGAATTGAAAAGTACATATGTCTTAAAATGTGCTATGCATGCATTTATACTGCACATGCACTTATTATTAAATTTTTTGCCAAGAGCCTTGTAGCTAAACTGGTTGGCACCTCCTAGTGTGTCCATAACATCTAGGGTTCAAATCCCCCTTTCCCATTGAAACTATTGAATTATAAAAAAATGTGTAAAAGTATAGGATGTTCTTTTAGGTATTATTTAATCATCAAACATGTCATTATTCAAGATAACCCTTGAGTAAAAAAAATGCCAACCAGTAGTTATTATATTATGAATGACTTCTACTTTTAGGAGAAGATTGATGCATTACGTGTTTGGGGAAAGCAAGAAAATAAGAAACAAAAGAAAAACCCTAGGCTTCACCACCTAAGGGTGCTAGGAATCACCACCAAGTGAGAAACAATTCTAATCAGATTTTTTTTTTCATTCAAAATACAATGCCATCCAAGTTTAATTGATGGGTAAATTAAGGCCAATAATGGGCGGGAAAGGCTTCATTATACCTGGTTACTTAGAATTAAGATCAATAATGAATGGAAAGGCTTTATTCTGGACCACTAAATGTCAATTCCCAAACCAAAAACACCTTTTCCACATCTATGAAAAGTGAAACATTAAGGTCCACAACAAATAAACAATTGTAGTTCATTTTGTATCCAAGCTGTTGAGGGTTGGAGGTCGTATTATCTCAAGGGCTTTGTAAAATCTTTTGAAGTTTTTGTTCTCTGAGTATGCAATCTGAATTGTACTAGCGAGCTCCAGCTCAATGGCACCTCCCCCATTGTTGTAAGGTGGAGGTTGAGGTTGTGGGTTCAAAATCCCCGGGTGTGAAACTTACCAATAAAAATATAAATTGTGTCAAAATTTCTAGTGCCTTGAAAAATGATATTCAACCCTACATGACAAAAAATATTTTGCAGCATTTGAGTTATATGCTTATATTATTATCTAATCTAGTCAATGAAGAAGAAATTGTGGGTAAATTTTGCCTATCTCAAATATCTTGAGGCCTGAAATGTCCTCCAAGTTTAATTGAACTGTCAATTTGGTCTGTGACTTTTTTTTATTTGGTCAGTTTGGCCCCTAAATTTTCAGACAGGTCAATATGATCCTTCCATCAGGGAGCAAATTGATAGCTTTCACAAACCATATATATAAAAAATACAATTTCATTGAAACAAAAAGGCATATACAATACATGGGATGCATACAAGAATAAAGCCCCCATCTTGTGCAAACTTTAAGGGACCAATTAGTACTTAAAGGACTAGTTGTAAGGCTACTGTAACTTAATGAAATTGTAATTTGAGAATTTCTGGTTGATTTAATTGAATCAAATTTTAATTTTAGATTAAAGCAGAAGGTTGGTAATTAAGAGTTTGTTTTCCTGAAGAGACAGATATCAATGGAATGAAGACCATGTAGCTAAAGTGAATATGTGATTCCAAATTGTTAAATATTATGTGTACCCTGTTTTGGTAGTGGCGGTATCAATACCTTGCTCAAATCTCCTAAAGAACTAGAATAAGAATACTTCTTCAGAGTAGGGGAAGGGATGGATAGGTCAAGGGTGAGTTGTAGCAGGGATGTACATTGAAATCTGTGTCAAGATATTAAATGTTCGTCAGAAAGTAAACATCAATTTGAACATGTGCATCTTGAGAAAATTGGTGGTCTCAATAGATTTATGAATTATGGAACAGCTAATTGAGTCATTTTAGTGATCTCCTTCGAAGATTGATGGCTGTGTTCGGTATGTATATTTACGATATTGAAGGATCGCTTTTTCTTGATTGTCTATCCAACTTTAAATAGTTAAAAAACCAACAATAATTCATTGTCTATCCAATCATAAAATGCAGTGTAAGTTTGAAAGCATGTTCAGCGTGTTCAATCTCTGTCAATATTCTGGCGCTTCTTTCTTCCTACATTCCTGAAGTCATAAAATTAATTGAAATGTTTACATATTGCATGTGAAGGTAGTGTAGGTATCTAGATTATAATTCAGAATTGTTGTTGATTCTATTTTGTTAAGTTTGTATTATATATCATTAATACTACTACTAGGAGATTTATTTATTTATTTTTATAAAAAAATAATAATATAAATTAAGAGAGGTTTAGGACAGGAGTTTTGTTGTTAAATAATTAATTTTCAAACTAATTTAGGCTAATCAGTTTCTCCTTGCTCCAGTTGCTGCATTAGTGCTTTTTCTAAAATACATTTATTTGCATACTTGAATCAAGCTCTGAACAATTTCATGTTCACAGATTAAGGCACTCCTTGGTGATTATGATGCCATCCATGTTCGTCGTGGTGATAAAATAAAAAACAGGAAGGACAGATTTGGAGTTAAGAGAAGCCTGCATCCCCATCTGGATAGGGATACACGTCCTGAGTTTATCTTACGTAGAATTAAAAAGTGGATCCCACCTGGACGGACTATTTTTATTGCTTCCAATGAGAGGACTCCTGGATTTTTTTCCCCACTCTCTGTCAGGTAAACATTGTGCCCCCCACTCTGTCTCTCAAGCACATTAAGGTCTTTGAAGAGTTTTCACTGCAGAGAATATTTTCTGTCTTAAACAAAAATCCAATCATTGCTGCGCTATTATGTGATATCTTGATGGCAGTTTATCTTGGAGGATCTGGCAGCGTTGTGGCAGTAGAAATAAATCACAATATATTGCCTTCGTAGGTGGATAAGATTGACTAGGCTTTCGTTACACAAATGTGATAACTCTTTCCTTTTCTAAGATGAAAACCTTTAAGCCTGCCCTGGTGTTCAAGAAACCATGTATGATGCACCTTTCATCATAATTTTTTCTTATGCATTAACATCACATATATTTTCTCCCTGTGAATTTGTGGCCCAACCTTAACTATATATCTGAGATTGGCCATGTAAAATCATGCTCAGTAATTCTACTATTGACAGCATATAATTCATAAGGTGCCACATAATCCAGTTTGGAGGAATTCCTCCAAACTGGTTTGCATATAAGCATTGTCCTATATATATTAAAAACCTATCAATATATATAGAACGAAAAAGCATGTTCCATTTTTATTTTTAACTGAATTCTGGGGTTTCAGATTCTTTTTTCTTTTTTGTCATGGGGGGAAATAGTGAAGTTTTTTTTTTTTGCGGGGGGGGGGGGGGGGGGGGGGGGGGTGTTTGTTAATTTTACTTTTTGTTATCCTGTACTGTTAGTCTTTGTCTGAAGTTATTTGGCAGTACTTCTGGCTCAAAATCAGATGTCCTGAGGCTTCAAATTGTCATGTCAAGACCTGTTGACCTTGATTCCTGTTGATCCATGTTTGCAGGTACAAATTGGCATATTCATCAAACTATAGCCGGATTCTGGATCCTTTGATTAAGAACAACTACCAGTTGTTCATTGTTGAGAGGGTTATCATAATGGGAGCCAAAACATCCATCAAAACATTCAAGGAGGATGAAACTGAACTCAGCCTCACTGATGACCCAAAGAAGAACACCAAATCGTGGCAAATACCTGTTTATACTATGGATGAAGAGGGAAGGTGACAAGGCTTGCTTAAAGAGTTTTCTGATTTATCTACCACCAAGCTCATTATTTCCACTCATTCCCATACAACACAAGCACACTAGTTGCATATCAGAAAGCTAACAGAGAAAAATCTACATTGGGAAGAAATGAGAGGCTGACCACTTAAAATTGATGTTGTAAATTGTGGTCCAAGTTAAAGATAGGCTTGTATGTGTTCACGATAATTATGTATATCTTTACAGAACATGCTCATTTTTGTTCCTTTTTACATATTTCTGCACCTTCAAGTGTTCACTAGCAATATGTTAATTCATGCATTCTTTTCTCTCATTGTATGAGACCTTTGGCTCAGAATCAACACTCCTGCATTTAGCTGTCACTCTGTAGGCCGTCTCTAGAAGCTTGGTTCTTGCCATATAAATCATTGCAGTCCTCAAACTTTTCTTTGTATTTTCTGAGATACTGGAGTGGATAGATGGTGAACATTACCATGTTCAAATGGTAGATTGACATTTGTATGTAGTCTTGGCCACCCTGATGCAACAAAGAAACCCACTAAGCAAGACCAAAAATGTTGGAGGCAAACCTCAAAATGCTGTAGTAGGAGCCTGCAATATTAATACACAATTGCTTTGACGTGAGATAAACCCTAATAACTTCTGACAAAAGCCAATTTTGGTTCAAATGTTGTCTATAACTTTCCTTATATTATTATTTATAATTTTGTTTTATTCTTTTTTTGCTGAATTTTATAATTTTGTTTGTTGATCCACCTGACCGTTGGCCTAAGAATACATAATATGGAATAGAAATAATTGTTGTAATCTCACGTTCTTGGGTAAACGTTTGTACTCTCGTCCTATTGAAAGCCAAGCCATTATCATCAGTTACAGTTTGTGGTAGACCAAAGTAATATATGATCATTTTTTCTTAGGAACTAAATCACATCTTCATTAAGAGCTATGTAGTTTAAGTTTTTAACTAAAAAAAAAAAAAATCACATCTTCATTTATATCATGATGATGATATGCTTTAGCCTCTAGTCACTTAGTGATGTAGTTTATTGCTGCTATAACAAAGCTATTTCTTTTCCTTGAAGTAGCTCTTACTTTTCCTATTAAACTGATTGCTAATCCTCTGAATGGCCATGATTTTAATTCTAAGGCATTATAAGCGCATCCACTAGGATTTTCCAATTATGAAATAACTGGCTTTCTCCAATCGCATTGTTTGGTAGTTGAGAAACTTTTGGGAAGAAAAATATTCTTTTTGCATGTTATTTAATTGGCTTGGCATATATAAATTAACGTGACATGATTTGAGTGGTTGAAGTAATCCATCTAACAAACATGGATGGCACATTTTTTTTTTTGAGAAGGAACATGGACGGCACTTAATGATTACATCAACGTTGAAGAATAATGGAACCTTGTTTCCAAATGCTAGGTTTAAGGGTCAAAATATATCCCAAATTAAAAAAGAAAAAAAAAAAAAACTGTGATCCCGAAAACTTTTAAAATGGTGTAAATTGTAATTTAGTTTTTATTGAAAGTTGCCAAAGGCCTTGTAGTTGAATTGACATCTCCTCATACACAAAGTGCTTAAGGGTTTAGGGGGGGAAAAAAAAGAAAAAAAAAAAAAGAAGAAAAAGAGGTTTTAATAAGCTACAGATGAGCAAATTAGACAAAAAGATAAAAGAAAAACCTCTTGGTGAACGTACACAAGCAAATCAATGCATACTGATACCATAAGTATTTTCTCTAGAAACGAAAAAAAGAGAGAAAATTCTTTGTCACTGTACTATAATGAGATACATGACTTTTTTTTTTTTTTTAAAGAAAGAAGATATATCATATTTGTGGAATAATATGAAGAATAGTGTACACTGGCCCTTAGTAGTTGATCAATCATATGAAGAACAATTAAATGACATCATGGCATTCCATTTCATTAAATATGTACAAACTTTGTAAAGAATAGCGCTCTCCCTTAACAAAAGAATCGAAATCCATTACCAAATTCAGAAATGTCAACAAATCCATGCAGCCATATCATGCATTGCAGATTTTTCGAGAATTCATTCTCAGTTAAAAAAAAAAAAAAAAAATCTTTCTTTAAGTACTCGAATATAAATCTTTTGTATTATTTTTTTAAAAAAATCTATTTATTTGACTTTCTTTATAAAATAACGAAAGTTAAAAATGGAAAAAAAAAAAAAAAAAAAAAAAAAAAAAAAAACACAAATTCAACATAAGTTATGATTGTGAGAATATAAAGTGGAAAACAAAAAATAAAACAGAAGATATGTATTAAAAAAACTCAACCATATTGATTTTATAACAACAATATCTAGGACATCATATGTGGTACATCTTTATGAATTACCACCAGTAAGTACTGCTGAATATATTCAAGATGTGCCTAGGTGGTGTTGGTGGAGGTGCCATAGGAGGAGGAAGTGATGGTGCCGGAGTAACTGGCGGTGGTAGCAACTCTTTAAACGGCAGTGGCAGTGGTACTAGCATGATGGTTACTCCAAGGATTGTAGAAGCATTAAGGGACTATTTTGAAAGTAAGTGAAATATATATATGTATATATATATATATATATGTATGTATGTATGTATGTATGTATATTGGATTCTTTTCGTTTTATGTTTTAATATATGTCTCTCATGGTATTGAACCTTTTTTGTGATAAGAAGAGATGGTGAAAGAACTGTACCAACTCGAAGTATTCAAGGGTCTCTAGAGACTGCATGCTAGATAATTATTACGGAAACCATTTGAGGTTATTATTAAGAGCTACATTCAGAAGGTCTCATGGATTATAATGTTGATGCAAATAATTAATTACTTAATTGCTTTTTTTTTTTTTTTGTGATACAACAAAGTTTTTTAAATCCTAAAAAAATGTCGTTTGAGCAACAAAGCAGCTATTATTGGTTGATACAATAAATTGAAGTTATAATTCAGACATGCTTTCGTTTCAATTTTTACATTTTTTTTTTCCATTCTTGAGAGTTACTTTACTTCTTGTGTTTCAGTTAAAAATTATATTTTATCTAGGGTTAATTACACTCATCTCTTTTGATGTTTGGATAAATAACACTCCACCCGAAATTTGAAAGAAAAAAACACTTCCCCCCTTGACATTTGATTGACTAAATTAAAAATGTTGTGTATTAACCTGTCATTTTGCTTAAGGGAATGTTTCAAAAATTATCTTCTATTTCAAAATTAAAATTCATTATTTTAAATTTTTAACTAAAATGTATTTTAAAATTTTAAGTGTGGGGCCTGAGAACTTGGCAACCCCGGTCCACTTTATATCCGGCCCAAAGCCCATGCCGAGGAGGGAGAAATGTCCGAGGATGAAGTGTGAAAGCCTAAATTGCCAGGAACCCTGTCGAGGGCGACCCTGTCCTCGGCCAACCGAGACCAACATGTCAGCCATAGCAGCATGGTGGAGGAACAAGTTCAAGATAAGCTGTCATCTCCACATTAAGTGCGCTCACCTAAACCCCCAGCCGCATTAATGGAGATGTGACCTCTGGACAAGACTGTCTTGGTTGCTGCAACTCACAGGAGTGCTGGTAAAAGTGGCTGATGGGACGGGCGGTCAGAAGGGGGGGTGTGGATGATCAACAAGTGGAAGAAAGAGGTTGTGAAGAAAGGACTATATAAGGGGAAGAAATAGATCAGAATAGGGGGATTCCCGGGGTGAGAGAGACCACTGTCAAGCTCCTCGGACTGGTGCCGAGGACAGACTTTGGAGGATAATCTTGGTCCGCTCGCCTTTGACGGTGGCGAATGCTACATTGGGCGCTGTCCGCTTGCTAGGGCCTAGTTCTTGAACCCGCTCTTTACAAATTCATTGTACAGGGCTAGCTGGGCTTGAGTCCACTCTCTCAACAGTAGAAGTGCTCAAACTCGGTCCATACAATTGACGCCGTCTGTGAGGAGAACTAGTGCGTTAGTAGGCACGACGGTCAATGATTCCCATGTTGAAGGCTTGCACAAGGTTAGGCAGTTTTTCGTCACCACCGGCGACACCGATCCTAAATCCCATCAAAAAAAAAAAAAAAAAGGAAAGAGAAACAACAAACAACAACGCGTTTGCACAAGAAACAATCATTGCAGAAAAGTAGAAGACTCAGAGAAAAGGAAAAGGGAATATGATACAAACAGAGGCTCAGACAGGCTTATTTTAAAACTAACTCTACAAACAGAGACCCAGACGGACTTGTTCAAAAGCTAACCCTAAAAGAAAGGGGGTTGAGGCAGGCTTGCTTCAAGGCTACCAGCAACCCCCAGGCCAGTATGGATGGTACTGGCGAGAAGAGAGGAGCAGATACAAAAGCGCCTAATGGCCCCGCCCCATGATGTTCTCTTGATGCTCCTCCAGCCTCATGATGATTAAACATTGGAGGCGGTAACACCCGGGCACCGAACATGACGTAATCTTGCGAGCCTCCATCGGCAGGTAAGCTGGGAGTGAGTCACCACTAGCTTGAAGGGCAGGCATGGACGCGCATCGGAGAAAAGCGTTATGTACTTTATGGACCTCCCTCCTAATCGCCAAGCACGATACCACCAGGATGACGCCCAAGCCTTGCTGCGCTGGAAGTCTGACGCGGACTGCAACAGCAACGGCTCTCGATCAAGGGAGGAGGACCTTTGGCTTGCTTGCCCCCGTCCTCATCCAAAGCCATCCCATTCCGCCAAGCTCTGATCACAATCCTGGCAAGGTTATTGAAGGGGCTTAGAGGGTGGGAGAATCATGTTTCTTGTTTAACTAGAGGGTTCGTGAAGTGTGGAAGGACGATTCCCCCAGAAAGCCTTATATGGAGGGCGAAGGTCGGTGGGAATTGGTCCACCCAGAATTCGAAAGAAGAATTATCAGCGACATTAATCCTGACCGAATTTCAAAGAAGCCATCAACTGCTGGATTTGCATTAATCCACGAGGATATTAATGAGGGCGCGCCTCGCATACCGAAGCGTCAAGCGCGGAACGCGAACAGTCAAAAGACGCCTCGTAATCGAAAAAGGTGAAAAAGTGGAGCGAAAGAGGGGTAAGTCGCCCTCGTCTAGGTCAATATTAGGCCAATTGCCCAGACTAAGAAGGAGTCCCCCCTCGGCAAGACAAGACCGAGACTGTTATCGCTCTAGAAGGGGACATTCCAGCGTCAAAGGCAAACTCCCTTCACCCCGAGCAGTGACGATGGAGTGCTAGACTGAACCAGGGTCTTCCGTGGTCCTTAGACTCAAACCTTCGGTGAAACTAGTTACTTACAGAAGAACACCTGGGTACTAGACTGAACCAAGATTTTCCATGGTCCTCGGACTCAAACCTTTGGTGAAACTAGTTACTTACAGAAGAACACCTGGGTACAAGACTGAACCAAGGTCTTCCGTGGTCCTCGAACTCAAACCTTTGATGAAACTAGTTACTTACAGAAGAACACCTGGGTACTAGACTGAACCAAGGTCTTCCGGGGTCCTTGGACTCAAACTTTCGGTAAAACTAGTTACTTACAGAAGAACACCTGGGTACTAAACTGAACCAAGGTCTTGCATGGTCCTCGGACTCAAACCTTCGGTGAAACTAGTTACTTACAGAAGAACACCTGGATACTAGATTGAGCCAAGGTCTTGCATGGTCCTCGGATTCAAACCTATGGGGAAACTAGCTATTTACAAAAGAACATAAGCGTTAGACAGACCAAGGCCTTGCATGGTCCTCGAACTCAAGCCTATGGAAAAACTAACCACCCAAATATACCTGGGTACTAGACTAAACCAAGGTCTTGCATGGTCCACGGACTCAAACCTATGGGGAAACTAGCTACTTACAGAAGAATATAAGCGTTAGACAGAACCAAGGCCTTGCATGGTCCTCGGACTCAAGCCTATGGAAAAACTAACCACTGCAAGGAGAACCTGGGTACTAGGCTGAACCAAGGTCTTGCATGGTCCATGGACTCAAACCTTCGGTGAAACTAGCTACTTACAGAGGAATATAAGCGTTAGACAGAACCAAGGCCTTGCATGGTCCTCGGACTCAAGCCTATGGGAAAACTAATCACTGCAGGGAGAACTTGGGTACTAGGCTGAACCAAGGTCTTGCATGGTCCACGGACTTAAACCTTCGGTGAAACTAGCTACTTACAGAAGAATATAAGCGTTAGACAGAACCAAGGTCTTGCATGGTCCTTGGACTCAAGCCTATGGGAAAACTAACCACTGCAAGGAGAACCTGGGTACTAGGCTGAACCAAGGTCTTGCATGGTCCACGGACTCAAACCTTCGGTGAAACTAGCTACTTACAGAAGAATATAAGCGTTAGACTGAACCAAGGTCTTGCATGGTTCTCGGACTCAAGCCTATGGGAAAACTAACCACTGCAAGGAAAACTTGGGGGCTAGGCTGAACCAAGGTATTGCATGGTCCTCGGACTCAAACCTATGGGAAAACTAGTTACTTATAGAAGAACAAAAGCATTAGATAGAACCAAGGTGTTGTATGGTCCTCGGACTCAAACCTATGGGGAAACCAATTGCTTTACAAGACTAAGTCCTAGACAGAACCAAGGCATTGAGCAAAGCATTAAAGTACGACAAGTGAAAGGGAACATCATTCGAAGAACTAAAAACAAACGATTGAATATATTACACAAAAAAAATATAGTTTCGTTACAATGTCACCGAGACAAAAAGCAAAATAAAATGAAAAAGAAAGCAAGATCAGAGTGGCCCAAGCCGTCAAAAAAGTATAGCCCGACGGGATGGCCTACTTCCCCAACGCAGTAGACAGCTTGTCCTGAGGAGTCTGCCGGAGGGTTTCGACTGGGGCCTCGGGACCCTAGCTCGGAGGGGCTACTTCGGAGGACCCTTCCTTAGCAAGAGGGATCTGAGGGACAATAAGTGTGGCTTGGGAGTTAACAAGAGGCTTCACCACATCCTGGGGCGCTTCTTGGCTACCAGTTCCTGCCCCCTCCAATGCTTTATGGCACTCAGTCTCTTTAACAGGCTTATCAGTTGAAGTTGAGTCCTCGGCAGCATTGGTCTGGCCTTCATCTGTCGCTTGTAAGGCGGAGCCTGCCTCGGGAGCGACGGAGACAACCTCGCGAATTGCGGGGGGATAATACACTCTCTCGGCCCTCCTAAGGTCAGACGAGGCCTCGACCCCTGCTTGGTTGAGGGCCTCACTCCAAGTCTGGGAGCAGTAGTGCCTGCATACTTCAGGGACTTGAGCCTTAAGGGCAGCCTCAGTCTTAGCCACCCCCTCAGCAAAGGCCTCTTCCTCCGCTTGCTCTATGGAGAGCTCAGCATCTATTCTTGCAAACACGGCTTCTTCTTTAACCCTTACGGCCTCGTCCCTGGCGTACTCGGCAATGCCTCTCGCCCCCACTGCCTCGGTCAACTTCTACTTTAGGTCAGCAATATGCTCTTTGGCAACCTGCAGCTGACCGTCAACATCTCGCAAGCGCCCTGTCTGATCCTCGGCCTGTTTCATAGCGCCGACTAAGTCAGATGCTGCGCTGTCTCTGGCTCTCGTCATCTCTTCCAAATTCTCCATTACGTTCTTGAGATCCGCCTCAGATTTCTTGCGGGTATTCGCAGCATTCAAGTACTTGTTGCGCTCCTGACCCAGAGCTTTACCCTGGTTGTCGACCTCCTCGTCCAGCCTAAAAGTGGCCTGGATAGTCTGCCAACCAAAACAAATACACCGTAAGTTTGGGACTAAGCAATAAAATTCAAACGAAGGAACAGGCATCAGAAGTCTTACCATGCCCAGGTACCTCTTAAGGTTGCGGGCAACTTCTTGCCTCCTCATGCCCTCCAGCTCAGCCATGTCGACGGGGAGAAGGAGGGACCTCTCCAGGGCATCGGCTACGCGAGCCCCTTCGCCCCCTTGGAAGTCCCTAAGAGTGGCATCGTCCATCAAAGGCTTCCTGTGGAGCATGGTAGCGGGCAGCCAGGCCTGAGGCTCGGACTGCTGGATGACATCTTTCCCCTTACCCTGACCACCAATCCTCAACTGCTTGGAAGGTTGGCGGGATTCATCTTCCTCTTGGGAGGAATGAGATCTCCCCCCGTCCATTGGGTCTTTGCCTTTGGAAGGCCTCTTTCTCTTCGGATCGATGGACTCGGGCTGAGGGTCCAAGATTGATGGAGTAGAGGACGACCTGGTCTGCGCAGGCAAAGGCTTAGGTGGGGGAGGAGGAAGCTTGGGTGCGGGTGGAGGAGGCTTGGGTTGTGAGTCCCTTGGCGCGTCCTTCCCCGGCTTGTCCTCAAGCAAGTCAAATAGGCTGGTTTGGGATTGTCTCTTGAGACCCATCTTGGCATGAATGCCAATCCTTAGAGATAGAAGATCGGCTTCAGACAAATGGGGATCCCTCAAGTCACCAGAGGGATCCTCGGACAGATAGGCTTGGTCGAATGCACCAAATTCATCCTCGGACGAACCCAGATCGACTACTTCTCCCTCATTTTCCAAACTCTCTCCCTCGACCTCCGCAGCTTGATGGGACGAGGAAGAACCTACCAACGGGACGCCCTCTGGAATGGAAGATCCTTCAGAAAACGAGAACTCGTGCTCCACCACAGTGATTTGTCTAAGCCGAGGATCACGAGCCCTGATCATGTACTTCGGGGCCGGGAACGACTTCTGGGTCGGATCATACCCGAGGATCTTGTGAACAGCCCTAACTTAATCGTCGCCCTCGTTCATGAAAATCTCTGCCCTGAGAACGGATTGCAAGTCTTCCTTGTTGACCAAATGGAAACGCCATTCAAAGGCGTGTCGATCTGCAGAATGAAAAACAAACTCTTGTCATCAACCAAACAAAGCAGATTTACAACAAAAAAAGAGGCTAGACCCTTTCCTACTCCGAGTACCCTACCTGGCTCTCCCTCTACTGTCGGGCAATGGAGACCGTCGTGCCATTCTCCTGACATAATGAGAAAATCTTGATTTAACCCCTTACTGGACTCGGGGAGGCACTGGATAAGCCGAACCCTATCATCCCTCGTCTTCATATAGTACGACTTACCCTTCAGGTGTTGGAGGTTATAGCACCAGTTTACATCATGGTGGGTTAACCTCAACCTCATCTTCTCATTCAAGGCGTCTACGCACCTTAGTATCCTAAACACGTTGACAGCGCACTAGGTGGGAGTCAACCGAAAATGCCTGAGGTAACCGCTCGTCACCGGCCCCATAGAGATTCTCATACCTCCCTCTAAGAAGGCGATTATGGGAATCACAACTTCGCCTTCTTTCCTCCTAATATACCAATCCCCTTCCTCGCAATACCTCAGACCCACGTTGCTGGGTATCCTATAATCGGCGATGAACTTCTCCATCGCCTCTTCAGACTCAACTAACTTCTTAAATCTACCCATCCCTAACGACGACTAAAAGACTCGAGAAAGGGCGAAGGAAAGAAAGGAATCAAAGAAGAAATTTGTGCTACAGAGAGAAAAAAACTTACAGAAACGAGGAAAAGCTCCTCGGACAGGCTTTTTATGCTAGAAAAGGACGCTGGTTGGGTTGGAGATTTGACCAGATTCAGAGTATGTGCGCCAGAGTTCTTGAACGCGAAAATAAGGAGGCAAATTGATTCAAATGAGTATTTATATCCTCAATTAAAGATAACCAGGCAGAGTTTCCCGCCCGTAAAGGCAGGAAATCCCCACCGACTGATTACCATCACATCGTTGAACGTAGGGAGTATGGAGCCGCCAGAATTTAATGCGGGTGAGCACCATATATCGAGGTGCCAGAAACGTGCATTGGACAGACGAAAAGACTCCAACGCTGACGTAGGCCAAGGCTGGGCAAGTCATGACGAAGGCTCGAGGATATCAAAATCCTCCTCCCCGTCTGAGGATACGGACAGCAGGATTTTGAGGGGCTATTGTGGGGCCTGAGAACTTGGCAACCCCGGTCCACTTTATATCCGGCCCAAGGCCCATGCCAAGGAGGGAGAAACGTCCAAGGACGAAGTGTGAAAGCCTAAATTGCCAGGAACCCTGCCGAGGTCGACATTGTCCTCGGCCAACCGAGACCAACATGTCAGTCATAGCAGCATGGTGGAGGAACAAGTTCAGGATAAGCTGTCACCTCCACATTAAGTGCGCTCACCTAACCCCCCGGCCGCATTAATGGAGATGTGACCTCTGGACAAGGCTGCCTTGGTTGCTGCAACTTACAGGAGTGCTGGTAAAAGTGGCTGATGAGACGGGCGGTCAGAAGGGAGGGGGGGCGTGGATGATCAACAAGTGGAAGAAATAGGTTGTGAAGAAAGGACTATATAAGGGGAAGAAACAGATCAGAATAGAAGGATTCCCGGGGCGAGAGAGACCACTGTCAAGCTCCTCGGACTGGTGCCGAGGACAGACTTTGGAGGATA
Organism: Quercus ilex subsp. ballota; assembly: GCA_032727855.1. Lineage (NCBI taxonomy): Eukaryota > Viridiplantae > Streptophyta > Magnoliopsida > Fagales > Fagaceae > Quercus > Quercus ilex. Next base: position 13,680,234 of record CM064914.1, on the reverse strand, counting down.
ATCTTGGTCTACTCGCCTTCGACGGTGGCGAATGCTACATTGGGCGATGTCCGTTTGCTAAGGCCTAGTTCTTGAACCCGCTCTCTACAAATTCATTGTACAGGGCTAGCTGGGCTTGAGTCCACTCTCTCAACAGTAGAAGTGCTCAAACCCGGTTCCTACATTAAGTATGATTTTCTTCTTCTTCTTTCAGTTATGCAAAGATTTGTTGTTGCAAATGTTTTGGTGTTTGATAAATTTTGCATTTTTGCTCTAAATTTATCAGTTATCTTTTTTTACTAATCATAGTTAAACTTTTGTTAAGAAATTCATATAGAAATTTAGAACATTTCATTGCTAATATAAACAGAAGATGAGGAATGTTAATTTCTTTAAATTTCAAGGGATAATTCTTTTATATATATATATATATATATATATATATATATATATATATATATTTGTTAAAGGCTGATGCCTTTCCTATAAAATATTAAATCTTAAATACTATATATTCCAATCAAATGTGATGCTTTTTTTTTTTTTTGAATTATAAGTTTTGCTTTGTTACATTTTATATCGCGTGAGGTTTTAGTTTGTTAAATTTCTTTGTTATATCGAATGCAAAACAAAGATTTTATAAGCTTTGGCCTAACGGCTTATGTTTATTGGTGAACACCCTTGATGGCTATATGTTGTTTATGAAGTACAATTCAGTTTACAATAAACTTAATGTAGATTTTATATATTAGAGAACCCTATACTAATCTTATGCTAACACTAATCCAAGGTTAATTAATTGTTTGCTTTACAAGAACGTGAAAAAGAAGCTGAATTAGCTCGTTTGGTTAAGCAAGGGGAGCTGGAATTAGAAGAGGCTAAACAGCAGATGAACTTGATACTGTCTGAGATTGATGGACTTCATATAAAGATCGAACAGTCTGCCCAAGGCCTTTTGAAGTCCGAAGAAGAAATTAAGCAACTTCAAGAACAGGCTAAGCAACATCTAAAAAAGGCTATCAGGGGCATGGAGGAGCTTGAGACCTACAGGAAACGCCTTGTGGAGGCCTTTGACAAATTTGAATTTGAAAATTTGCTATTACTATGGCTTTTATGTAATTTTCAACTTCGTTTATGTTTTTGACTTGTGTGTTTACACACTGAGTATTGAATAATTTCTTGCATCACATGCCAAATTCGTTCAAATAGAGTTCCCCATAACAAAAATTTATTATTGGAAAAACTTGAACCAAAGATGATCCACAATTCCACATATCAAAATAGTAGCTAGATTAATAACACTCTCAGAACCACTAGCATATATTCAAAGATATTACCAGAGTAGCTAAATGTGACATAACTGATCAAAAAACTTTCCATGAAAACAAAAGAAAGAGATCTATGGAGAGTGACTACACTTCTTCTATAATTCTCTGTCCACATATTCGGGTCACATCAATAAAATTCATACTTCTAATTGTAAGGTATACTAAAAACAGGGTTCAATATTAACAATATGTGATGATCACTATCCTCTGTTGGGTCTAACAAATACTCAGCAAAATAAACTCCAACTAATCATGATTTATTAATTACACAAAAAATGACTATGTTAGCCCAAAATTATGCATTTCCAGATTGTTATACATCTCAATGGCACAATAAAATCAAATAGGTCCTGTCCTGACCATAACTTTTGTTTGGTGCGTCCCTATAATTTAAAAGGAAAAAAAAAAAAAAAAAAAAAGAAGATGGGCTCACTCCAATAAGATCAATTTGAATTTTATTTTAATCTTTTGGCCCGAGTAATTACAGATTGTGAAAATTTCAAGTAATCTATGTCTGTCCTCTCCACTAACCCCATGCAGGCATTCATGCATTGCCAATTTTATGTTTATTGTCTCAGTGTGTGATGAGTATGACTTAGTAGTGCTTTATGGATTATGTGATTGAATAAATTAAACCATTAATCCTATTTGCTTTTTTAAATAGGGTCGTCTGACAAGTAACTAAAGGAAACCAAAGGATGGGAGAAATCCACAGTGGCAAGAAAACAAAGGAATCCAACAAAGCAATCCACCATCATCCAAAATGTGAAGCAAAGTGTGGATGGACTGTCACAAAAATTAAAAAGTATAAAGAAAAAAAAAATTAATGACATTGGACACCAAAAACATATCAAAGACCAAATGATAAAATTTATGACCAAAGAAATTAACAAGCCATCGGGTACTTGCTTTAGAGGTTATGCAGGCAATGCCTGATCCTATTAGGACTGGCAAACCATCAACATTGACAAACGAGCTAGAGGCACTGGTGAGTGGTGTCACTAAACAAGATTGCATTGGCTCAATCTGACAAAGAGTCAGAAACATCTGAGGCCATTTCAGAAACACTCTGATTTCTTGTTGATTTGTTTGATCAGTGTACCAAGGAAAACCCAGCAAATAGTCATACTGCTTTCGGTACAAGCAATGTTAAAAGTTCAAGAATTTAGGAATGTCAACAGTTTTAGTAGTGTGGGATTTTGTATTATTCCTGTTGTGATCAAATATATAGGTCTGCCCAAAAATCCTGTGTAATCTAATTTTTGTCTAATCTAATTGAAAAATATTTATTGATTTTTTTTTTTTTTTCTCTGGTTAGAGTACTCCAAACTTCTGTGGCTGCATCCTATTGTTGGGTTGTGTTTTACTGTTGGGGTTGACTGTAGATGGTCTTAGCCTTTCTATAAGGCCAAATGTGAGAATGACTCCACATTAGCTGTCCTGTAATAATGGTTCCATTCCCTTGGAAATTCTTCCTCCTGCAAAGAATATTTCATCCTCACCATTGTATATTCAACTTATTAGGTTAATTTTCTATGCCACTTCACGTGTTCGTGTTTGAGGGTTTCAGGTTGAATTTTTTCCCTTCATGCCACAAAGATAAGAAAGGCAGTTAATGCCCTTTAAGGTCACAGGTCAAAGCAGATTAATCAGTTTTCACAGACATTTTTTTTAGTACAAATCGGTTGCCTCTGGCTGTTTGCCTGTTTACATTGATGGTTACCCTTACATAAATGGACTTCAAATCACTTTACTTTAATGCTGCTATGCTATTTATTTCAGCATATATAGATGATGAAGATTCAGTTTCTATCTTGTGGAATCTTATATTGGTATCTTTCAAGTTATTTGTTAATTCAGGTTATAACCCAACAAATCCTCAAGTCATTTTAGTGTCATGTAATTACACTTTTTTTTTTTTTTGGAACAGAATTTAAATTCAGTTAGGTATTCTATAATTAGCTTCCAAGATGATAACCCCCTTCTATTTATTACTAATTACTTTACTGACCCACAATATAATGGCAGACACCAACAGATACCCAATTGCCAATTTATTATTGAACTTTTACTGGCCTACAAATCTTTATCCCTTGCCTGTCGAGCTATTTCAATTAGTGCAGTAGATTCATTTCCTTTGACAGATACAACAAAAATAACATACTCTTGAGTTGCATTACATATCTTTTTCATTCAGCATTTGAAATGAGATCTAGAGCAAATGCCTCAATCTATGATTTATGGCAACAAAATAAAAGATCAGTTTTGAGGCATAGCTGATGCAGGACAATCAAGAGGAAAATAAAAGAACAAGAAAAATTAAAAGATAACCCTAAGAATTAGCACCTAAGAGTTTCCTGGAATCAGCACCAAGAAACTTAGGCATAGGCACCTAAGGTTTAGGAATCAGCACACAACAATTTGGAAAATTTCCAACCTGAAATTTCATTAATCAATCAGTCTTCCATAAATACAACCATCCAGAACCCTTTTATAGAGCTTTTACAAATAAAAGATAATCCTATCTAAAAATTAAACCCTATCTAAAAGATAATCTAATCTCCTATGAGACAAAGAAGATTTGAAAATAATTTTGGTTGTGCTCCCTCATCAATAGCCAAATAGCACTGCAAGTTTCAAGGGCATGTAGCCATGTACCAGTCCAAGGCAAAAAGAAGCAAATACTATTTGGTGTAAGGCATACTGAGAAAAATACTTAGGATAAAAATGAACTTCAGCTACATTTTCCTCAGGTGATCCTTGATTTCAATACTCAATCTTTTCAATCTGATGGCAATACTTTCCACTGCCCTACATAATCTTGACTGTATTTCAATGTTACATGAAAAAAAGATACAGTTTGCATAATATAACAGTAATTAGAACACTGCAGATTTTGCATTGTATTCTATCATCAATATTTCATACATTAAAAGCAAGATCTTCTCCTAATTGTTGCATTGCTTTCATAAAGTTGCCTGAACAGATACGTTCTTCTATCACATTTCTATGTTCTTCAATTAATTATTAATATTGTACACACAAACACCAAAGTATTAAGAAAAGTTTTCATCTTGTGCATGCAACGACATGGATATGAGCTATGACCAGTCATGCTGTTAAACATGGAGAGAAATCTCTTTTAAAAAACAGAAAAGGAATGGATTTTAGTTGGCTAAAATTTTATTTTGATCCATTTATCTTAGAAGGGTTGTCAAGTTCTGAGTACCATTGTAAAGTTTCGAATATACATGTTTCCTGAAGATATGAAGAAATAAGAACAGGTGAGACACTTAATAATGTCATTCTCCTCTAAGATTTCAGGTCTAAATTATAGACATATACTGCACGTGACAAATACACTTGAATTGAGAAATAAATTATTTTCAAGAAAATTTTTAAATTTTGAATTAAATCGCTTCATCCTATGGTAAAAGAATATTTGGAATCTAGTACTTGGGGTAAGCAGCATGTTGGGTGCTAGCATGCTTCAAAATAGGAGGATGATTTATGTCCATTTTTTTAATTTTCAGGAAAGAAACTTGAAACTGCATGGTAAAGGAGAATTTCGGGTCTTGGACAATAATAGATCTGATAATTAACTTTCCATCAAAAAATTTTTTTTTACTGGTTTGTATGGAGATTATTGATGAGAGGGTTTAAAAGCTCATCCTTCTCTGGAATCGTTTTGCTTGAGTTGCCTAAATGGAGGAGTGAGAATTGTCTATCCAAAGTAGATGATAAAACAAACAATTATTGATTGTCCATCCAATTATAAAATGCTGTATAAAGTCAAAGTCATCTGTCCAAATTCTGGTTCCTATTAGTTCCTATGTCCTCAAAGTCATCAAATTTATCAAATAGAACATGAAATGGATCTCATGCTGCAAAGATCTTTCCCCTCAGCCAAATTCACTTGACCAACCGAGACACAAAAAATTAAATCCTTTCAACAATACTATAAAATCTCCTCCTTAATGAAAACCCTATTAGCCAAAATCACTTGATGAACAAAGAGGGACGATGATGAATTTTCCTTTGCAAGGCAATCCTGTTGATAGCAGCAAGATTCTTCACCTCTCTGCAATTTTCAAACTCTTTTTTTGCCTTCTTCATCAAGTTACCCTTTTTCAAGTTAGAGACCACATTGCATCCCCTCTTTTTTGTGATGGGTTTCACCACCTCGTAAACCTTGAGTTGCCTACTCAGTTTCCTCTCATTCTCTTTCCTGTAAAGTTGCCTAATCCGATGACTCACTTTGTTCTCAAACTCCGCAGTTTCCTTCAGTATTGCTTCAGCTTCATATATGTCTCCCACTTTAACTACGCCTTCCTTTCTCTCATCCTTTGAACGACAACATTAGCACTTGAAACCCCAAATTCTCTTTCATAGAATTTCTTCCACAACTTATCAGTCACAATGCTCACATCTCTTCCTATGGATTTGGAACACTTCTCCATGGGTAGGGTATGGGTAGGGTATGGGTATACCCAATCCAATTAATTTATCCATGGATACTCAATTATCTTACCTAATTAGTATCCATACCCAATTGTTACCCAGTTTGTTTACCCATAGATATCCATACCCTACCCAAACCCAATTTTTATAAAATCACCAAATATGCTCAAAAACCACTAAAAAAACTAAAATATTCTCAAAATCTCTAAAATGAGCAAAATGTCCATGAAACCTCTAAAATCACTAATTATGCTCAAAAACCACTAAAATGACCAAAATATCTCAAAATCTCTAAAATAAGCAAAATACCCATGAAATCTCTAAAATGACCAAAATACCCCAAAAATCACTAAATATGCTCAAAAACCACTTAAAATGACCAAAATACCCCCTAAACCTAAAAAATGACCAAAATACCCCTGAAACCTAAAAAATGACTAAATACCCACGAAACTTAAAAAAGTCCAAAATGCCCTTGAAACCCAAAAATTACCAAAGTACCTCCTATAACTAAAAAATGACCAAAATACTCCCGAAACCTAAAATTTGATTGAAATACCCCCCGAAACATAAAATTACCAAAAATACTGCCCTAAACCTAAAAAATGACAAAAATACTTCCAAAACCTAAAAACTAACTGAAATACTCTTGAAACTTAAAAATTACCAAAATACCCTCGAAACCTAAAAATGATTGAAATAATCCCTAAACCTAAAAAATGACCAAAATATCCCTGAAAACTAAAAACTTACTAAAACACCTCTAATACTTAAAAATTACCAAAATACCCCCGAAACCTAAAAATTAACCAAAATACCCCGTAAACCTTGGAAATTACCAAAATACCCCCAAAACCTATAAAATGACCAAAATACCCCTGAAATCTATAAAATGATAAAAATGCCCCTAAAACCTATATGATGGTAAAAATACACCATAAACCTAAAAAATGTTTGAAATACCCTCAAACCTATAAAATGACCAAAATATGCCATAAACCTGTAAAATGACCAAATACGCCCAAAACCTCTAAAATGACAAAAAATAATCTCAAACCTCTAAAATTACCAAAAATACCCCAAAACCTATAAATCAACCAAAATAGCCATAAACCTCTAAAACAACCAAATACCCTCAGAAAATATCTAAAATGACCGAAACACCCAAGAAACCTTTAAAGTGACTAAAATACCCCTAAACCTGTAAGATGACCAAAATACATCTGTAACCTCTTAAATTACCAAAATAAAGGTTTGGGGTATTTTGGATGTTTCGAGGGTATTTTTGTCAGGATTAAAGGTTCTAAGAATATTTCAGTCATTTTGTAGGTTTTGAGGGAATTTTGGTAATTTTTTAGGTTTTGGGGTTATTTGGTCATTTTTTAGATTACGAGGGCATTTTTGTCTTTTTCTAAGGTTTTAGGGGTATTTCAAAAATTTTTATTTTGGGGCTATTTCAGTAATTTTATAGGTTCATAGGTATTTTGGTAATTTCAAGGTTTCAAGGGTAATGTTTTATGTTTCAGGGGTATTTTGGTCATTTTTTAGGTTTTGGGGGTATTTTGGTTATTTTTTAAGCTGTGGGGATATTTCGGTCATTTTTTAGGTTTTGGGATCTTTTGGTCATTTTTTAGGTTTCGAGGTTATTTCAGTCATTTTTTAGGGTTGGGTCTATTTTTATCATCTTATAGGTTTTAGGGGCATTTTCGTCATTTTATAGGTTTCCGGGTATTTTAGTAATTTTATAGGCTTCAGGAGTATTTCGGTCGTTTTTTAGATTTAGGGGGGTGTAGGGTCTAGGTTTTTGGTTGCCCAAGCCCAAAGGATATGGGTCAAAAGCCCAACGAACCCTAAACAATGAATTTGTAGAGAGTGGATCGAAGGTTTAGGCGCTGGCCGGCGTTTAGGGAGGCATGAACTCCGGTCTCTCTTATTTAAGGAAACACTTAGAACCATTTACAACTGGGGGATGCTCCTCGGCCCACGGCCGAGGAGGCTTTTCTTCCCTTTCATTTTTAGACTTTTCGTCCCCCTCCTCCCTCTCTCCCTTTCTCTGGAGGGATTCCTTTACATTATATATCATTTACCCAACCAATCCTAGCCATACACTTGTTGAGCAATCTGGACATTGCTCGGTGCTTGTCCCATCAGCCGCCTTCTCAGTCTCTTTAGGAGTAGCGGCAACCAAGGTGATGCTGGTGCAGGGTCCTTTCCTCATTAATGCGACCAGGACAGGAGTCAGGTACATTTAATGCCGAGATGACCGATGATGAGGTCGTCCTCGGACATAGGTGCCTCCTCGGCTCGGGCCTTCGGCCCAGGAATGAAGTGGGCTGGGCCGTAGGATTATTTAGCCCCATAATAGCCCCTCAAAATTTTGCTGTCCGCATCCTCGGGCGGAGAGGAGGATTTTGATGTCCTCGGGCATGCGACGCGTTCCATCGATTTTAACCCTCCGTGGGTACTAAAGTCTTTTTGTCTGGCGCAGAAGCGTTACTGACGCCTCGAAAGGCGCGACGTGCCCTTCATTAAATCTGGGCGGCTCTGTGCTCCCCACGTTCAACGGGAGGATGACAATCCAACGGTGGGGATTCGCCTAGCAGTTTGGGGCGAGAAAACCCGCACGGTTCCTTGATTTGTGGGTATAAATACCCATTTGAAAAGCCAGTTCCTCTGTTCACTCGCACCCAAGAGGCTACATCTCCAGCATAAAAAGTCGGTCCGAGGAGCTTCTACATATTTCTGTAAGTCACTCTTTCCCTCTTTGAACTTTCTCCTTCTCCATCTCTGCCTCTTTTTCATTTGCTCCCTCTTAGCTCGCTTAGGCATCATTGGAGATGGGTATTTTTAAGAAGTATGTCTTCACTGAGGAGGCGATGGAGAAATTCATCGCCGATTATAAGATACCGGCCAATGTAGGCTTGAGGTATTGTGCGGAGGGCGAGTGGCGCTTTCGGAGGCAGGAGGGTGAGGTGGTGATTCCCATTGTTGCCTTCGTTGAAGGTGGCATGAGGATACCTATGGGTCCTGTGACGAGGGACTACCTGATGCACTTCCGGCTAGCCCCCACCCAGTGTGCCGTCAACGTCTTTAGGATTCTGGGCTGTGTGGATGCCCTAAACGAGAAGATGAGACTGAGATTGACCCACCATGACGTCAATTGGTGTTATAACCTCCAGTGCCTGAAGGGCGAAACTTACTATTTGAAGACCAGGGATGATAGGGTCCGGCTCATTCAGTGCCTCCCTGAGTCTAGCAAGGGGTTGAATAAGGACTTCCTCATCGTGTCTAGAGAGTGGCACGATGGCCTTCACTGCCCGACGACGGAGGGGACCCCAGGTGGGGCAATGGGAAAATGGGGAGAGGGTTCTAGGACCCTAATCAGTTCCATTCTTTCATTCGTCCATTTCTTTTGCACTGTCTAATTTCTAATGTGAATGTGTTTCCTCTTGCAGATCCGCACGCCTTCACGCGCCACTTCAGCCTGATCAACCGAGAAGACTTGCAAAAGGCGCTGAGGGCAGAGGTTTTTGTGAACGAGGCCGACAATCAGGTCAGGGCCACTCACCAGATCTTGAAATACGACCCGGCTCACAAGTCATTTGCGGCGCCGAAGTACGTGATCAGAGCGAAGGATCCTCGGCTTCAAAAGATAACCGTGACCGAGGACGGGTTTCGGTTTCCCGAGGTGCCCTCCATATCAGAAGGCGTGACACCTGCGGGTCCTTCCTCCTCCCTTAGACTCTCGGAGCCCGCCGAAGTAGGCCCAGAGAGGGAAGTGGAAGTGGCTGACTTGGGCCCCGCCGAGGACGAATTTGACGTGTTCGAACAAGCCCGTCAGTCTGAAGACCCTCCAGGAGATTTGGGTGACCCTCGTCTGATTGAAGCAGACTTCTCAGTGTCCAGGTCCTCTTCCCAGCACGAAATGGGTTACAAGAAGAGGCCCCAACCTAGCCTGTCGGATCTGATTGAAGGCCAGTCGGGGAAATCAAAGTCAGAGCTTCCTCCTCCTCCTCCAAAAACTCGTTCTGCTCAGGGTAAGTCGGCCTCTACCCAGTCAAGGCTTCCTCCTTCTCCGCCCAAGACGAGTTTGCCTTCCAGGCGCGAGCCCTCTGATCCCAAGCAGAAGAAGGATAAGGGCAAAAGGCCAATTGAGGAGAGGTCCGGGTCCCCACGGGAGGAGGGTGATAATCGGCGGCCATCCAAACAATTGAAGATAGGCTCCCGAGGCCAGGAAAAACAGGTTGACGCCCAGCCCGAGCCTCAGGCCTGACTTCCTACCCCAATGCTCCATGGGGGGCCGCTGAGGGAAGACTCCTCCCTCAGGGATTTCAAAGAGGGCGAAGGCGCGTATGTGGCCGATGTAGTGGAAAGGTGCCTGCTACTCCCAGCTGACATGGCGGAGCTGGCGACTATGAGGAGCTAGGAGGTCTTCCTCTGCCTCAAGAGGTACTTGGGCATGGTAAGTCTCTCGTCATTTATGACTTACTCGGGTTGTAGCTTTTCTCCCCCTTTTCTGGGCTCGGCTAACCGCGTACTTGTTCTGTCTGCCAGGCCATTCAGGCCACTTATAGATTGGAGGACGCTGCCCGTGACCAGGGGAAAGCCATGGATGTGGAGCGTGAGAAACGCTTGGAGGCCACTCAGGTCCTTAAAAACTCTGAGGCTGATCTTGCCAAGGCCCGGGAGGAGCTGAATGCGATGACCAGTGCTCGGGATAATGCCCTGTCGGGCCTTGCCGGTTTCCAGAAGTAGGCCGAGGATTACTCAAAGCGCCTAGCTGAGGCAGAGGAGCAGCTGAAGACTGCAAAGGAGCTGCTTGCTGATCTGCCCAAGAAGGTGGCTGCCGCTGAATCGGACAAGAGGGCGGCTGAGTGGGCGAGGGATGAGGCCGTGAGGGCCAAGTTTGAGGCTGACCAGGGCAGGGAGGAAGCCCTGGCCACTAAACAGGAAGCCGAGGAGGAGGCTTATGCTACGGGGATGGCAGAGACAGAGGCAGCCTTTAAGGCCTAAGTCCCCGGGTTGTGCAGACGCTACTCTACTGAGGTTTGGAGGGAGGCTCTCAGACAGGCTGGGGTCGAGGCCTCGTCCGACTTGTGGAAGGAGGAGAATGTGTACTACCCTCCTGCTATCCGCGAGGCAACTCCAAGTGGCGCTGAGGCCGAGGAGGCTGCAGAGGAAGCCGGTGCGGCTACGGGTGAGGACACCTCGATTGCTGAGCCCGTGGGCGAGCTCGTTCAAGGAAGTGACCCTCCTAAGGTGGCAGAATCGGGTGAGGGCCCCGTTGAGGAGGCGCCCCAAGAGGTCGTGAAGTCTACCTCTGAAGCTGAAGTTCCTGCTGCTGAGGAGGCAGCCGTTCCTGCCACGCCTTCGCAAGCTGTCCCTTTTGGCCAAAGCTCAGAAGGCCCTGAAACGACTATGGTCCAGCCCCCTGCTGAGGGAGGAAAATAAGTGGGTGGGGCAGGCCCTTCGACCCTGTTGTCTCCTCGGTCTTTTGCATCTTTCTTTTTTTTTTTTTTTTTTTTTTTAGATTGTAATGTACTTCCTGTTGTGTAACTCTTTTTGGGCTTAATGAAATATGTGTTTTACTTCTTTTCCTGTTTGTTGGGGTTGTTTGCCTACTTGCACACTATCCGCTTTTCCTTTACTTATATGATTTTAACCTCGATTGTATCTCGGCCGATCACGGCATTAATTATTATAACGAGGGCACGTATGTCTGGGCGGGCCCTTCGTTCCCTAAGGGCCAGGTAGAAAATTCTTTGACTAGACACTTAGGATCCCCTTGAAGTAGTTGGCTTCCCCACAGGCTTGAGTCCGAGGACCATACAGTGCTTTTGGTTCTGTCTAATTCTTAGAATCCTCTGAAGGAGTTAGTTTCCCCATAGGTCTGAGTCCTGGGACTATGCAGTGCTTTTGGTTCTGTCTAACACCTAGAATCCTCTGAAGGAGTTAGTTTCCCCATAGGCCTGAGTCTTGGGACCATGCAGTGCCTTGGTTCTGTCTAGCTCTTAGGATCATCTAAGGCGGTTAGTTTCCCCGTGAGACTGAGTCCGGGGGCTATGCAGAGCCTTGGTTCTGTCTAACACTTAGGATCATCTGAAGTAGTTAGTTTCCCCATAGGCCTGAGTCCTGAGACCATGCAGAGCCTTGGTCCTGTCTAACGCTTGGCCTTCTGGAGCGGTTAGTTTTCCCATAGGCCTGAGTCCGAGGACCATGCAGTGCCTTGGTTCTGTCTAACGCTTGGCCTTCTAGAGCGGTTAGTTTCCCCATAGGCCTGAGTCCGAGGACCATGCAGTGCCTTGGTTCTGTCTAACGCTTGGCCTTCTGGAGCGGTTAGTTTCCCCATAGGCCTGAGTCCGAGGACCATGCAGTGCCTTGGTTCTGTCTAACGCTTGGCCTTCTGGAGCGGTTAGTTTCCCCATAGGCTTGAGTCCGAGGACCATGCAGTGCCTTGGTTCTGTCTAACGCTTGGCCTTCTGGAGCAGTTAGTTTCCCCATAGGCCTGAGTCCGAGGACCATGCAGAGCCTTGGTTCTGTCTAATGGTTGGCCTTCTGGAGCGGTTAGTTTCCCCATAGGCCTGAGTCCGAGGACCATGCAGTGCCTTGGTTCTGTCTAACGCTTGGCCTTCTGGAGCGGTTAGTTTCCCCATAGGCCTAAGTCCGAGGACCATGCAGTGCCTTGGTTCTGTCTAACGCTTTCATTTCTCCGTAAGTAGGGGTTTGTCCTCGGATTGCTTTACTGGGGACGATTCCTCCTTCGAACGGATCATGATCTTACACGTGGCATTGATCTCGCCTCTAGCTCGAGCCCTCATCTTTTTCATTTGCGAAGCGTCTCTTGGCCGTTCGTATTCCGCGCCTGACGCTCCGGTGCGCGAGACGCGCCTTCATTAATGTCCTCGTGAATGAACATAAGTCCAACGGTCTACGGCTCCTTTGAAATCTAGCAGCTTCATTATTATCCAACGCTTCGGTAGCCCTCTTTTCGAATTCTGCGTGAATTAATTCCCACCAACCTTCAGCCTCTATATAAGGCCTTCCGGGGGGATGGTTTCTCCACACTCCATGATCCTCTCAACACAAACAGAAAGAACACACACCCCTTCAACTCCCCAAGCCCCTTTAATAACCCCGCCGAAATTGTGACCGGAGTTAGGAGATATGGGGCAGCTTTGGACGGGTGTGAGGACATCCCCGCCAAGAGCCGTCGTGGCCGTAGCTCCCACTGGGCTTCCGATGTAGCAGAGTCTAGGCGTAACCCCGATGGCGCCATGCACGGTGGCCCGGAGGGATGTCGTTGAAGTACCTAACGTCTCTCCTCGGAGCGCATCCCCGACGGAGGAGACATGCGAACTCACATCATGGGCGGTGCCCGAGTGTTGCCGTCTCCAACGGCCAGCGCTCGTGGGGTTTGGAGAAAATCAAGGGAATATCATGGGGGAGGGCGTCCCGGAGCCCCTGCATCTGCTCCTCGCTTTGTTCAAGCCCTTAGCCCCCTTCCGCCCCCTTATTGTCAAGTTCTCCCATTCTCTTGACGCCAATAAGGGTATGGGTTGACACTTCCCTCTAGCTAGTTTTAGGACGGGTCCGCCTGGGCCTCTGATTGTAAGACTAGCTGGTAGAAACAGTTGTAAAACAAGCCTGCCTGAGCCTCTGATTGTAAACTGTAACCTTTTTTCTTTTTATGAAATAATATCAAGTTTTTTTTTTTTTTTTACTGTTGAATCTTTTGTCTTCAAGCTTTTATCTTTCTGCAGTGTTTGTTTGGTACTTCTCTTTTTTTTTTGCACCACCACCAATCTTGCGTAGAGTATCTACTTAGAACAGTCGCCTGTTGCGCCAGCTGGCGCACTAATCCTTCCCACAGACGGCGCCAATTGTAGGGTCTAGGTTTTTGGTTGCTCAAGCCCAAAGGATATGGGTCAAAAGCCCAACGAACCCTAAACAATGAATTTGTAGAGAGTGGATCGAAGGTTTAAGCGCTGGCCGGCGTTTAGGGAGGCATGAACTCCGGTCTCTCTTATTTAAGGTAACACTTAGAACCATTTACAACTGGGGGATGCTCCTCGGCCCACGGCCGAGGAGGCTTTTCTTCCCTTTCATTTTTAGACTTTTCGTCCCCCTCCTCCCTCTCTCCCTTTCTCTGGAGGGATTCCTTTACATTATATATCCTTTACCCAGCCAATCCTAGCCATACACTTGTTGAGCGATCTGGACATTGCTCGGGTGCTTGTCCCATCAGCCGCCTTCTCAGTCTCTTTAGGAGTAGCGGCAACCAAGGCGATGCTGGTGCGGGGTCCTTTCCTCATTAATGCGACCAGGACAGGAGTCAGGTACATTTAATGCCGAGATGACCGATAATGAGGTCGTCCTCGGACATAGGTGCCTCCTTGGCTCGGGCCTTCGGCCAAGGAATGAAGTGGGCTGGGCCGTAAGATTATTTGGCCCCACAGGGGGTATTTTGGTTATTTTGTAGGTTTCAGGGGTATTCTTGTCATTTTATATGTTTAGGGGGTATTTTGGTAATTTTAAGGTTTTGGGGGTATTTCAAACATTTTTTAGGTTTAGAGGGTATTTTGGTAATTTTAAGTTTATGGGGGGGGTATTTTGGTCATTTTTTAGGTTTAGAGGTTATTTTTGTAATTTTTAGTTTTCGGGGGTATTTTGGTCATTTTTTATGTTTCAGAGGTATTTTGGTCATTTTTTAGGTTTCGTGGGTGTTTTGATCATTTTTTTAATGTTTCAGGGGTTTTTTGGTAATTTTTAGGTTTCAGGGGTATTTTGGTCATTTTTTATGTTTCGGGGGCATTTCTGTCATTTTTTCGGTTTTAAGGGTATTTTGGTAATTTTCAGGTTTCGGGGGTATTTTGGTCATTTTTTAGGTTTTAGTGGTCTTTCGGTCATTTTTTTAGGTTTAGGGGTTATTTTGGTAATTTTTAGGTTTTGGTGGTCTTTTGGTCATTTTTTTAGGTTTTTGGGGTATTTTGGTAATTTTTAGTTTTCGGGGGTACTTTGGTCATTTTTTAGGTTTAGAGTGCATTTCGGTAATTTTAGGAATAATTTGGTAATTTTCAAGTTTTAGGGGCAATTTGGTAATTTTGATTATTGGGTAATTGGGTGAATTGAGGTTTACCCATAATAATTTGGTTGAGTTGGGTTTGAGTTAGATCTAATTAGTTAAATGGGTAATAATGGGTAAATGGGTAATATCCAAACCCTACCCAAAATATTTGGATAATATCCAAACCCTACCCAATTACCTTCTACCCATTAAGAACTGGGTATTACCCAGAATAATTGGATCGGGTAGGGTTGGATATCCATTACCCAATGGGTATGGCCATCCCTACTTCTCCACATACATCAACTGATCAACATTGCAATGTGGCAAAACCTTAAGAATTGAAACATCTTATGCGAAAAACACCTCTAGACGTAGCTTGTCACCCACAAGCCCAGCTTATCATCTTCTCCATCTCAACCTCAAGCAACTCTGACACAGAACCAGACCCATCTTCAGTTTCATTGCTCATCATGTTTCTCATAGCCAAATTTTGATTAGTTTCTGATCAAGAAGATTAGAAACTTTCACAGGGGCGGCTCTATAGCCAGCCCAGGGGGTTCAAATACCCCCTGGCTTGGCCCAAAAAAAAATTATATATAATTTTTTTTTTTTTACTCTAAAATAAAATTTTGAAAATTTCGACTCTAAATTTTGTTTAAACCCAGTTGAAATAAACTTAAAATATGATTATTTTAGTGCTATTTTTATAATATTTTTACAATAAAGGTTAAGTGGCAAGTTGTAATCAACTTTTTATCTGAATTCATAATTGATGTCACTTTTTTACATTCCTTTAATAACTTGACACTTAGATTTTATATCATAAATGTTGTCTCAGTAGCACTATTATTAAAATTTCTCATTTGTTAATAAATAAACCTTCGCTCCAGACTCTAGCTTACTTTATCTTTGATGGTAAAATGAAACTTTTTTTTCTTGTATTTTTCTTTTTCATTAGCAAAAAATTACACCATACCAACTATTCTATATTTAAATATATGATTCTTTTCTCATTCTCTCTATTTCATTTCTATGTTTTCTTTCTGTTTAATTAAGTAGTTTGATAAGTGTTCTACAGTTTTTTGAGTCCAAAAAATCTTTTAGTACTTGCTCCAATTCAAAGAGAATGACCACTTGTGTGGTTCAAAATCCATACACTTCAAAAGCAAAATCTTATATCAATTACTATTTTTTTTTCTTAGTTTCACGTTTACTCCCATGCCTACTCTTGTATGTGTTACTATTCTTCTTTATCATATATTTTTATTTAATTGGTATTGCAGACGATTATAATGAATTATTATTAATTTGACAAATTTTATGATTATTTATTTAATTATATTTATTTATGCATTTAATTGTTGTTATCTTACATATTGATTTTTAAACTATTAATAATTTTTTTAGACTATTGTATAGTATAGTTGTATTGTATACTATTTAGAATATTATGTTAGATTATTGCATGTTATATGAAAACTTCATATAAAAAAAATTAATCATTTATTTTTTACCCTCCACAACAAAATCCTAACTTAAGACATTAATGACCCCCTAAAAAAATTCTGGAGCCTGAACTTTCACCGCAAGATTACTGTTCTATATGTAAAAAGCAGTCTTTTAAGTCGATCTTACTCACAGATATACCCAGCTATGCACCGACTCTCATTCTAACGGTCAAAAATGGATTAATGGGCCGGAAAATAATTCAAAATATAAATTAAAGCCCAATTCAACTTTTTTTTTTTTTGAAAACTGAAAATATTTGGTGGCCCAAAATTAAAAGGCTCCAGTTCTTGAAAGTGTCAAAGAAATTTGTTTTTTGTTATTGGTTTGCTATTTTGATTCCGGTTTGCTTCTTATAAGTAAATGTTAAATTTAAATTTATTTCCATAACCGTGTGAAAAACAACATTGTGGGGGGCGAAAAGCCCAACCTAACTTGTTGGGCCCAAGGCCCCATTTAAGGAACACTGTTTGTCCGAGGAGATGAAAACATTTAATCAGAGGCCCATGTAAAGGGAGCATGTCTGGAGAGGAGCGCGGGCAATATCCGAGGAGATGTTTATTTGTCCGAGGAGTCCAATACCCTCGGACCCGAAGAATCTTTGCCTGACAGATATATGGGAAGCTCAAGTGATCCTTCTGACAAGTATTAGGAGGGAAGTGAACCTCGGACACGCATGAGGATAACAAGAACAGGGAAATATCTAAGGGACAGGCCCCAACCGCCGCATTAAATGCACTGCACCTACCTTCCTGGCCGCATTTATGTGGAGAGGACCTCTGAACAGTGCATTCTCAGCTACCGCCACTCACACAAGGCTAAAGAGAGAGTGTGATGGGACATGCACTCAAGTGGGCGTCTGGATGATGAACAAGTGGACGGTGAAGATGGAGGAAGGGGGTACTATATAAGAAAGGGATGCCCCTGATGAAAGAGGGGGAGAGAAAAAAGAAAAGAGAAAAAAAAAAGAGAATTTCATTACTGTAGTTTCTAAGAATTGTAAACCAAGCTTATGACATAGAAACACCTCTTCGGACGTGGAGTATACATGCGTCCGAGCACGTTTTAACACAATTTCTTCCTAAAACATTGCTGTTATTTCTGTTTACTCAGCTCTAGCCTAGCTCTTTCACCCACTCTCTACAAATTTATTGTTTTGGGTTCAGTGGGCTCAAAATCCATATCTTCGTGGGCTTGGGCCGCAAAAGTTGACCCTACAATTGGCGCTGTCTGTGGGAAGAGCTTGTGCGAGGGTGAAAACGACAGTTGATGATGGCAGGACAAGGTGAACAACAAGCAGAATCTAGGGCATCCCAACAAGTGGACCCTTTCGTAAACTTAGAGAGGAGACAAAATCGTGAGGGCAGCGTACACACTGTGCGCCTTAGCCAGAGCCAGTCACAGGGCGAAAGTCATATGTCCCATGCAGAGAAGAATCGTGACTTACAGCTAGAAGTGGAAAAACTGAAAAGAGAGTTGCGCCATGCAAAAAGGAAACGGGCTTCCTCATATTCTGAGGAGGATCTTGATGACGAGCAGGATGTCTCTTACCAGCATAAATCTAGGACACCAGCCAGCGAGTCCTACACCTATGAAGAGGAGTCCCATCGCCAGAGACAACGAAGAAGCCCATCACGTGAGGACGTGGAGAACGATGCCATGAACAGGGCTCTGAATCAGATATCTAGGTCACCCTTCACGCGCAAGATTGAGGAGGCCAAACTTCCTCGACGCTTCAACCAACCAACGTTCACCATCTACAATGGTAAAACTGACCCCGTGGAGATTTTAACCAGAGGATGGCTGTCTACTCCAGAGACGAAGCTCTGATGTGCAAGGTTTTTCTTTCCAGTCTTGGGCCTACTGCCATGAGGTGGTTTGACGGTTTGAAGGCAGGCTCCATCAACTCCTTCAAAGAACTCACTCAAGCATTCGGCTCCCGTTTTGTCACATGCCGAAGAGTGTCCAGGCCTTTCTCTTCACTGCTATCCTTGTCCATGCAGGAAGGCGAATCCTTGAAGGCGTATTCAGACAGATACTGGGAGATGTTCAACGATATGGAGGGCAACAACGATGCAATGGCCCTCAGCACTTTCAAGCTCGGCCTCCCTATTGACCACGGTTTGAGGACATCTTTATCTGGCAAACCGGTCACAAACGTGTGTCAATTGATGGACCGCATAGAAAAGTATAAGAGAGTTGAAGAAGACCAGCGGCAGGGCCAGGGAAAGGACAAGGTTATCCCTCAAGAGAGGAGGGATTTCAGGTCGGACCGTTACAACCATGGTAAACCGCGGAGGGATTTTGTTGGGCAATCAGGATCGACGAATCCTCAAACGGTCAACGCCGTGTTCAAAGACCCAGTGCACCAGGTCTTGGAAAAGATCAAGAACGAATCATTCTTCAGATGGCCGAACAAGATGGTAGGAAACCCCGAGAGGCGCAACCATAATCTCTACTGCCAATACCATCAAGACCATGGGCACACCACGGAGGACTGTAGGAGCTTGTGGGATCACTTGGACCAACTGGTTCGCGATGGTAGACTGAAACACCTCTTGCACCCCTCCAGTGGCCGAGGGGGGCAGACGAGCTCAGGGCCACGAAGAGATGACCCCTCAAAGCCTCCGCTAGGGACTATAAACGTTGTCTTCGCTGCGCCGGGGAGGACAGGATCCTGGCCATTGAAAGTTATGTCGGTAGGCCGACCATCAGCAGGGGAGTCAAGCCGAGGTCTGAAGAGAGTTAAGTCTGGGGCCCCGTTGCAGATAGGGTTCTTGGACGAAGACATGATGGGCACCATTCAACCCCATGACGATGCATTAGTCATCACCCTCAGAATAGCTGGGTATGATGTGAAGAGGGTGATGGTGGACCAAGGCAGTGCCGTGGAGATAATGTACCCAGACCTCTACGAGGGGCTAGACCTGAGACCCCAGGACCTGACGCCATACAATTCCCCTCTCATAAGCTTTGAAGGAAGGCCTGTCACCCCGAAAGGCCGGATACGTTTACCCGTGCAGGCCGGCTCCGAGGTGGTGGAGCTGGATTTTATAGTTGTGGATGTATATTCGCCCTACACGGCACTTGTAGGCAGACCTTGGATTCATGCGCTTGGGGCTGTCCCCTCTACATTGCACCAGAAGGTCAAATACCCATCCGAAGGGCAGATCCATGAGATCCGAGGGGATCAGCCCGCTGCTCGACAGTGTCTGGTTGCTGCCATTCAACATGAGACCCAATCCGAGTTTTCGGCCATGTCCGAAAGGAGTTTATAGCAGCTACAATCTCGGAAACAGCCCATCGAAGATTCAGATGAAGGCAATCGATGTGAGGATCTAACGAAAGTGGTTATCAGAGATGATCCCGATAGGTTCTTCCAAGTTGGATCTCAGCTGCCTCCTCAAGAGAGGGAAGAGCTAATAGAGTTCCTTAAGCGAAATCTCGATGTGTTCGCCTGGAGTGCTTATGAAGCCCCAGGGGTAGATCCGGAGTTTATATGTCACCATTTGAAGGTGAATCCCCTGGTCACCCCCAAGAAACAGCCTATTCGGCGCCCGTCCAAGGAACATGCGGACGCAGTGAGAGAGGAGGTAGCGAAACTCAAACAGGCTGGGGCTATCAAAGAAGTTTTTTATCCTGAATGGCTACCAAATACCGTGGTGGTAAAGAAGAAGAGCGGGAAATGGCGAGTGTGCATAGACTTCACCGATTTAAACAAGGCTTGCCCCAAAGATCCGTTCCCTATGCCGAAAATTGATCAGCTGGTAGATGCCACTGTCGGCCACCCTCGGATGAGTTTCCTAGACGCTTTCCAAGGCTACCACCAGATACCATTAGCCCCGGATGACCAGAAGAAAACTGCTTTTGTCACTCCTATTGGTAACTATCACTATAGAATGATGCCATTCGGCTTGAAGAACGCGGGTGCTACCTACCAGAGGATGATGACGAGGATGTTCGAGCCACAGCTGGGCAAGAATATCGAGGTTTACATAGATGACATGTTGGTGAAGAGCAAGGTCGTCGCCGAGCATGTTAAGGACCTTGAAAGTACCTTTGAGGTTCTAAAAAAGTACAAGCTGCGACTGAATGCTTCGAAATGTTCATTTGGAGTAGGGTCCGGCAAGTTTTTGGGTTACATGGTGACTCACAGGGGGATTGAGGTTAACCCCGACCAGATAAGGGCCATCAACGACCTACGAGCTCCTCGGAATCCCAAGGAAGTTCAGAAACTAACCGGAATGATAGCTGCCCTCAATCGGTTCATCTCTAGATCGGCAGACAGGTGTCGGCCTTTCTTTTCTCTGCTCCACAAGTGGAAGGGATTCGAATGGACTGAAGAGTGCGCTTTGGCATTTCAGCAGCTCAAGGATTATCTAGCTCGGCCACCAATCATGTCCAGTCCTGAGCCAGATGAGGTACTTTTCGCCTACATTGCCGTGGCTCCTTGTGCGGTGAGCCTGGTGTTAATACGATCAGACTGTGGCGTACAAAGACCAGTTTATTCCGTGAGCAAGTCACTGCATGAAGCCGAGATTCGTTACCTACCTCTGGAGAAGGCTATCCTAGCGGTAGTACTCGGCACACGGAAACTACCTCACTACTTCCAGGCCCACACAGTCATTGTTCTCACTCAACTCCCACTCAAAGCTATACTCCGAAGCGCTGATTATACTGGTCGGATTGCCAAGTGGGGTACAATCTTAGGGTCGTTCGATATAAGGTATATGCCCCGCACGTCGGTCAAGGGTCAGGTCCTCGCGGATTTGGTGGCAGAGTTCACGGAGCCCCAGTTAGAAGAAGTAAAGCCCACGCCAGGCATGGATGGAAAATCAGTTGGCATGATCTCACAACAGAATCCCTCCCATTGGGAAGTGTATGTAGACGGCGCGGCAAACCAATGAGGTTCTGGAGTGGGGTTGGTACTGATGTCCTCCGAGAAGATCATTATCGAGAAATCGTTAAGGCTGGACTTCTCGGCAACGAATAACGAGGAGGAGTATGAGGCCCTACTAATGGGAATGGCTATGGTCCTAAGAATGGAGGGAAAATCCGTGGAGTTGTTCTCGGACTCAAGGTTGGTCGTAGGTCAAGTACAAGGCGAGTTTGAGGCGAAGGACGAAAGAATGCAGGGGTACTTGAGCCGTGTTAAATATCTGCAATCAGAGTTCGACTCTTTCAGTTTACGGCACATCCCCAGAAGTGGTAACTCACATGCTGACTCCTTGGCCACGCTTGCTACCTCCTCGGACCAAGGCCTACCGAGAATTATCCTCGTTGAGGACTTGCACAGGCCTACAGAGGCGAAAGCAGAGGCAATCCAGGTTCACCAAGTCAGGGCCGGGCCCTGTTGGATGGATCCTTTAATCAAATTCCTCAAGGAAGATACGTTGCCAGGAGAGAAGGGAGAAGCTGACAAAATTCGAAGGAAGGCAACCCAGTTCTGGCTGTCCGAAGACCATAAACTGTACAAACGCTCCTATTCGGGACCATATTTGTTATGCATGCATCCTGAGGCGTCTGAGTTACTGTTAGAAGAGCTGCACGAAGAAATTTGTGGGAGCCACATTGGAGGTAGATCCCTGGCTCACCGAGCCCTCACCCAAGGTTATTGGTGGCCACACATGCAAAAGGAAGCCCACGATTATGTCAAAAAGTGTGATCAGTGCCAGCGCTTCGCTCCAAACATTCACCAGCCAGGGGGAACTCTTAATCCGCTATCAAGCCCGTGGCCTTTCGCCCAATGGGGCTTGGATATCGTGGGACCTTTTCCCAAAGCTGCAGGAAACAAGAAGTACCTCCTGGTTGGCACGGACTATTTCACCAAGTGGGTTGAAGCCGAACCACTTGCCAATATCAGAGACGTGGATGTGCAAAAGTTCGTATGGAAGAATGTTGTCACTCGGTTTGGAATTCCTCACACTCTCATCTCGGACAATGGCCTACAGTTTGATAGCAAGGCATTTAGGAATTATTGCAGCGAGCTGGGAATTGTAAACAGATACTCTACTCCTGCCTACCCTCAGGGCAATGGGCAAGCAGAAGCTGTCAACAAGGTCATATTGAACGGCTTAAAGAAAAGGCTGGATGAGGCAAAAGGCAAATGGGTGGAAGAATTGCCGCATGTGCTGTGGGCTTACAGAACTACGCCCCGTAGGTCTACGGGCGAGACCCCCTTCTCAATGACCTACGGGGCTGAGGCTGTCATTCCTCTAGAAGCCAGGTTTCCGACGTTGAAAAGTAGCTCATTCAGTCCAGCCGACAACAATGAGCAACTACAGAAGAGTTTGGACCTGATTGAGGAAAGGAGGGAGAATGCAATGGTTCGGCTGGCACATTACCAACAGAAACTCAGGCAAGGCTATGATGCTAACGTAAAGCTGAGGCCTCTAGAGCCTGGTGATCTAGTGCTGAGGAAAGTTGTGGGCACTGCAAAAAATCCAGCTTGGGGAAAACTGGGACCCAATTGGGAAGGACCATATCGCATCACTTCAGGAACAGGCATTGGGGCATATTTCTTGGAAGACCTGGATGGTCATGTAATACCACGTCCGTGGAATGTAAATAACCTCAAGAGGTACTTTTACTAATCAAGTTTATTTTTCGACCAATGTGCCAATTCACTGCGTAAAGTCTCCTCTAGAGTGTTTAAACTTAAATCCAATCATGCCTGTAGTCCTCGGACCAGATGATTAGGGTTAGTTAACACGGTTACAGTTCTAGTGTTTAAACTTAAATCCAATCATGCCTGCAGTCCTCGGACCAAATGATTAGGGTTAGTTAACACTCGGTTACAGTTCTAGTGTTTAAACTTAAATTCAATCATGCCTGCAGTCCTCAGACCAGATGATTAGGGTTAGTTAACACTCGGTTACAGTTCTAGTGTTTAAACTTAAATCCAATCATGCCTGCAGTCCTCGGACCAGATGATTAGGGTTAGTTAACACTCGGTTACAGTTCTAGTGTTTAAACTTAAATTCAATCATGCCTGTAGTCCTCGGACCAGATGATTAGGGTTAGTTAACACTTGGTTACAGTTCTAGTGTTTAAACTTAAATCCAATCATGCCTGCAGTCCTCGGACCAGATGATTAGGGTTAGTTAACACTCGGTTACAGTTCTAGTGTTTAAACTTAAATCCAATCATGCCTGCAGTCCTCGGACCAGATGATTAGGGTTAGTTAACACTCGGTTACAGTTCTAGTGTTTAAACTTAAATTCAATCATGCCTGTAGTCCTCGGACCAGATGATTAGGGTTAGTTAACACTTGGTTACAGTTCTAGTGTTTAAACTTAAATCCAATCATGCCTGCAGTCCTCGGACCAGATGATTAGGGTTAGTTAACACTCGGTTACAGTTCTATAGTGTTTAAACTTAAATCCAATCATGCCTGCAGTCCTCGGAGCAGATGATGTGAGTTAGTTAACATTCGTTTGCGTTCAAAATTAGTTTTCACTTATGACTGTTTCCCTTAGTTGTACTACTCGAGGCAATTATTACTCATTAATAACATTTGTCCGGACTGTTCTTTTTAACATCAATTTCACTTACTCACGGCATCAATGCGATGTATCAATCAAGTCTGTAAGTATAATGCACAGTTACGAGTAGCAGTAATAAGTAATAAGACATGTACTAAAAACATTAGAAGCAAAAGGGGAAGCCATTCCATAAATAAGAGAAGAGTTTACAATTCCTTGGACAAAAACAAACAAAAAAAAAGTACAAGTGCAAAAAGAAAAGCCCTATGTATCTACTCTTTTGCTGGAGGGGGCACAGAACCAGCAACTTGGTCAGTCGGAGCAGGTGCTTCAAGGGCTTGATCCTTAGGCCCAGCAGGAGTCTTCTCCTTGCCTGACTCTTTGCCTTTGCCTTTGGCTGGTTCGGCTGGCTTACCCTTGACACCTAGCTGACCAGCCCCTTCTGGTGCCTGAAGGGTGGATGGGGGAGCTTCACTAACTATGTTCGGCTCCGAGGCCTCTGGAAGCCGAGCAGCGGGGTCATCCTCCGGGAGCTCTCGGATCTCAGGATCGTAGTATACGCTCCCGGGCAGCCTCAGAACAGAGTCAGTCGGTACTCCGGCAGCGTCTAGTGCCTTGCTCTAAGTTATGCCGCAGTAATCTCGGCTAACCATAGCGAATTGCTTCATGAGCTGGGACGAAGTCTGCTCCACTCCCAACTGGTAAGCCGCTTTTCTTTCAGCCTCAACCGCCTCCTTGGCCAGCTTGGCATCATTCTCGGCCACTTGGGTGCTCGCCTTGGCCCTCAGCAGTTCAGCCCGGAGACCCTTTACCAGCTCCCTCTCGGTCGCCAGATTGATCTCTGCCATGTTTAACTGCTTGCGCTGCTCCTCAGCCTGTTTCTCGGCATTCTTGATCCCAGCGTCAAGACTCCTCTTTTGGCTGGTCGTCTCTTTGAGGTCTTCAGACAGACGGGCATAATCCTCCTTCAGCTGGCCCAGCGCCTTCTCCGCCTCATCACGGGAATATAATGCTGATTGGGTCTCGAGGTGGTTCTTCTTGTTCCACTCCTCAGCCACGTAGATCTGCTGGGTGAGCTGCACAACAGAAATTCCTAATGTCAAGCACGGTAAAAGAGAAGCGAGTCTGGATTCGACTAAACAGACTGAGGTCACTTACCATGGCTACATCCCTCTTAAGGGACTGAAAGAGCTTCTGCTGGTTGAAACGCCTGAAGGACTCCATGTCATGGGGGAGGAGGAGCGGTTGCTGCAGAGCCTCGGCAACATAGCCTGCCCTTCCTCCGTCATAATTCCGGAGGGAGGTATCCCACAGGATCGGAGCGCCCTCCAACTCCAACTTTGGAGACCAGATTCGGGGTCCTCCTCCTCGTCGGACATCTGCTAGTAAAGCCTCCTCGCGGCTTTCAGTGGATGAGGCCCTGTGAGTCCGGTGGTCTTTCACCACTTTCTGCTGCTTAGGCCCCTTGGGTGGCGGCACTTGCTTTTCCTCAGCATCAATGAAGGGCCGCTTCTTCCTTAGATCAGGAATGGGCTTTAAGCTTGGGTCAGGAACATGTGATGGCGCTGGGGGCAGGTTCACCACCGTTTGGGATGTCCCAACACCTTTCTGCTCGGCCTTTTTACCCCTGGTCTTCATCAGACTCCTCAAATCCATATTGTCGTCCGAAGAGCCTTCAGAGTCAGCAGCTAGCAGATCAAGGTGAATGCCTGATTGCCTGTTGGTCTCCCCCTCGGCGTCTGAGACCTCTATCACTCGGTTCGCCGCTGAAGCCTCTCCGAACTGGAACCCGTCTATTTGATCTTCTAGCGAGGAGGTAGAAGATCCGACCCTCTCACCTTCAACCGCTTGTCCAAGGGGAACTTGTTGGAGTGGTTGGACAAGAGGGGGTATGGCCTGAGGACGTGGATGAGGCACGGGCTCAAGATCGTACAGCGCCAAAAAACCTCTCCGGCCGACGTCAATTCGTGCAAGGCGATGGTCTCCCTGAACAATCGCGTTGCCGACTGGTTGAAAACTCTTCGGTTTTCCTGTGTATCCCAGAATGAGAGGAGCCGATCGGAGCTGTCCGTCCTCACTCACGAATATCTCCGATCTCAATAGAAAATTGAGTGCCGAGGAGCAACGAAATTTTTATCTGTTACATTGCAGCGAAATCATGTTAGAGTCTCACAAATAGCGACATAAGAAGAACCAAAAACCACTAAAAGACAAGGTCCCTAAACCTATGGTTAGTGTGCCTAAATCTAGCATGCCCCACCTGGCTCTCCATGCTTGGTTGGGCAATGATGGCCGTTATGCCATGCGCCCGAGACGATCACGTAGTCGTCCTTCATCCCTTTATTGGATTTTGGGAGGCAGGAGATGAGTCTGACAACGTCCGATCGGGATTTTAAGTAATACCCTGCATCTTGCTGGCTGTGGCATTCATACATATGTACTACGTCACGCTAGGTTAGTCCCAATCCTAAGTGAAGGTTGAGGTCCTCAATCGCCCTTAGGATCCTAAACATATTGGACGCGCATTGCCAGGGAGTAAGCCTATGGTTCCGAAGGTAGCTAGTGGTGATGGGACCCATGGGGATTGTCATTCCCCCTTCTATGAATGCGATAAGAGGGATAACGACTTCTCCCGTCTTTCGGTCTGTTAGTATCTTTTCCGGGGGGCAATATCTCATACCCACGTTTGGGGGTATGCGATACGTGGCCCTGAACGCCTCCATCTGCTCAGGGCTATCCACCAAGTACTGGAGTTTCCCCATGGTACTTAACTAAAATGTCTGGCCGAAGAGGAAACTAGAGGATTCGGTGGACGATGACTTATGAGGATTAGGCCGGAGAAGGGATTGCAAGCTCGTGGAGGGATTCGTGAAGATTCTGGGGAAGACTGAAACCGGTGATTGAGAGATTTGGACGGAGTCACACGCTTGTTCTTGCTGGAGCGTCTGAAGATTTGCAGAGTGAAGAAAAATAACTCCCTCTGAGGTTTTATACGGAGTCAAATGAAGAGTCAGGGGCACTCCCGCCCAAATCCTGAAGAAAAAACCACGGCCGTTGGATCGTTCAAACATCGTTGGATACGAAGGACAAAGCGCCACCTGGCGCAGTTAATGCAACGCCTTGGGAGTGTGGAAACAGCAGCGGCATTAATGAAGCGTCAATTCCTATGCCTACGCACGTGCCAGTTCGAATTTGCCTGTTTACAAGCTTTTGCTCCGGGGCAAGTCAAAATCTTACTTTTTCTCTTCGGACGTGAGGGAAAAACTACAATTTTGAGGGGCTATTGTGGGGGGCGAAAAGCCCAACCTAACTTGTTGGGCCCAAGGCCCCATTTAAGGAACACTGTTCGTCCGAGGAGATGAAAACATTTAATCAGAGGCCCATGTAAAGGGAGCATGTCTGGAGAGGAGCGCGGGCAATATCCGAGGAGATGTTTATTTGTCCGAGGAGTCCAATACCCTCGGACCCGAAGAATCTTTGCCTGACAGATATATGGGAAGCTCAAGTGATCCTTCTGACAAGTATTAGGAGGGAAGTGAACCTCGGACACGCATGAGGATAACAAGAACAGGGAAATATCTAAGGGACAGGCCCCAACCGCCGCATTAAATGCACTGCACCTACCTTCCTGGCCGCATTTATGTGGAGAGGACCTCTGAACAGTGCATTCTCAGCTACCGCCACTCACACAAGGCTAAAGAGAGTGTGTGATGGGACATGCACTCAAGTGGGCGTCTGGATGATGAACAAGTGGACGGTGAAGATGGAGGAAGGGGGTACTATATAAGAAAGGGATGCCCCTGATGAAAGAGGGGGAGAGAAAAAAGAAAAGAGAAAAAAAAAGAGAATTTCATTACTGTAGTTTCTAAGAATTGTAAACCAAGCTTATGACATAGAAACACCTCTTCGGACGTGGAGTATACATGCGTCCGAGCACGTTTTAACACAATTTCTTCCTAAAACATTGCTGTTATTTCTGTTTACTCAGCTCTAGCCTAGCTCTTTCACCCACTCTCTACAAATTTATTGTTTTGGGTTCAGTGGGCTCAAAATCCATATCTTCGTGGGCTTGGGCCGCAAAAGTTGACCCTACAAACATAATTTAAGATTTGTTTTTGAATAAATTGAACATTTGAAGCAATCAAATTATACTGAATCACAATTTTCTCCATTGGCTTCTTTTGGACTAAATTCGGAAGGGAAAAGTTGATGGATTGGTTTAGGAATTACTTATGTAGTAATATTTCTAACCAGTTAAAAATAAAAATAAAAAAGGGTTTGGTTGTCACTTGCCACATAACAAAAACATTTTTCCAATGTTCTTTTCTATTTAAGTGCCACATATGTTTTTCATTGGGGATTGAAATCAGGTGCAATACCCTAAGTATTGCACCTGATGCAATTCACCCACTTTCTTTCACAAATTTTTTTACATTTTTTACTTTTTAACTTTAACATTTTAACTCTCCTTTAATATATTTTATTTAATGGTTGAGATTGAAAGTTGTTTTTTCAAAGATCAATTATGTTGCAAAGTTCATATTGTCAAACTTCAATCTCCACAAAAGGCTTCACGAATATCTCTATTTAGTGTTAGGCCTCATCTCCCATTATGGGATCAAACTGAACCTTCACATCAAAGCAGACATAAGGAATCCGATCACCTTCCAAAATTGCATACCTTTGCCATTTGCCAATGTATATTAAATTATTAATTGATGTTCTTGTGCGTTACCAAACAAAAGTACTCCAATCAAATGGGAGCTAAGTGCACCTTCTAGGCCTACCAGTCTCACCTGTTTGATAACAACATTTGGCTAGGTACAAAACATGGGACTAGTATCCTCTTTACACAATTTTTTTGTTTGTTAGACATGAACACATGCTAATGGATCCCACTGCTACACTTTATAACAGTAGTGGGCTCCAAGTCTTAAGGATCGGATGCCCTAGAATATCTTTCTTCCAAACCATAACTGGTCTTGTACGGCTCAAATGCCCTTCAAACATTTGTTGTCCTTATAAATAATAATCTTTAGCTCAAATTATTTTATTTTATTTTTTTATAGCTTTTAGCACATTATTGGTAGATGAAACACGATTGCCATGATGCTTTTCTTAACTAAATAATCTTCAAAGATCATTAAGAATCATAAAGAAGTATCGCATATGTTAATTAAGGCCCAAACGATCTTCATTAGGATACTTAAGTAGGATACAAGGAAGAAAAAGATTGCATGGAAAGATATGTATATTGTATACCCAACGTATTAGAAATGAGCTAAAAGCCCCGTATCTCTGTAATATTTCCCTATTCTCTCCTGGGTTTAAAAACCATAGCACTTTCATAATATTTCCTTATTTATATTAAAAAAAAAAAAAGATTTTTGTGAATCCTGTGCGTAGTGTTGGAAAATCTGGTTTTGTATCTCATACAAAACTCACAGCAGAAGCAGCACAAGAATATACTTCATTCATGATAGATAACATGTAACCTTGAATTCTAGAACAAAGAAAAAAAAAAAGCGTATCTTCGTGCAATAAAATTCAAAAAACAAGACTTGAGAATACCTTTAATCTTTATCCCAATTCCATATGGTGCCCAAGATGAGTAATCTCTCTATCAGTTCTTACGTACGTTAATTTTCATTTCTGGAAAAGTGTATTTCCAAGATTTTGTAGAGAAAAACTGTTTTATCTTCCTTTTAATCATATGTACGTTTTTAATTGCCTTGGCGGTTACTTTATTTAATAACTCTTATTAAATAAATAACTGATTATCTAATTAGGTTAGCCTTTTGGGCCAACCCAATTGGGCTTAAGTGTGTGGCTTGAGATAGGACCAAAAGGGATTAATAAGGCTCTAGCTCCAATGGGCTTCAGACTTATCTATCAACTCTTGACAAGTCCAAAGTTACCATTAATTATATAACAAGTACCACTATAGAAATATAATTGCACTTTAAGCCTTATTAATAAATTATATCTCAAGACTCTAATATGATATCATTTGACCCCTCCATGAAATATCCATAGTGAACAAAATCATAATAAACTGTCACTTTGTAAACAACTATTTTATTCCTTGAGTACCCAGTTTAATCTTTTAGTTATTCATATTTATGAAATCTAATTTTATAAATATAAATTTTAGTAACTCTTTACTAAAGTGGCTAGCCCTGAATAACCAGTTTCTATTAAATTTATCTTAAGGGGATATTTCATGTCTTTATAGAAAAAGATTATGGATTTCATCTTGAGAATATGTGTTCTCTCAATACTACGTGTGGTTATCCAACATATTGAGATTTTGATTGTCAAACTAGATCTCACTCTTGATATATCAAAGTAACCTACATTTCATGATCGGGTTCACTATTCTCTCAGGATTGAAAGTCTATGAAATTAGAAGTAATGAGATTAATTATTCAAGTGACAGTTGTTAATTGAATAATTAATCTCACAACGGTCCAGTTCAATATGTCTTATACACTTAAGACATATCAACACATCAACTAGAAGTCTCCACTTCCATGATCAAGACAAACCATCTTAGTTAATGAATTATAGTCTTTGCAGATGAGACATTGAATTTCATTACCGACTACGAACTATATTTTGAGTTTACAAGGAATATATGATTTATATCTTCTGTAACTAAATCACATACAATACATCTCAAGGACTATGATAATGTCCCATTAGTTTATTTATAAATGGTCTCATATAATTAAACAATTTAATTATTTATAACATGCCAATAAATTGGATTTTAGGGCACAAACTCTAACACGTAGGATAGTAAAAACTTTTGTATTGGAGATTAGGGTTTGGTGTGTTATTTTGAGAGAAAAAACTATACTACTGCATCTTGTATTTTTCCCAGTGAATATTGAAATTACTACAACTCTGTGGACATAAGCAAATTGTTGAATCATGTAAATATTGTCTTGTGTGATTTTTTTTTTTTTGGCACATATTTTTCTCTATCTTGCATCTCACAGATCTAGAAATTTCATGAGTATTCCCTACACAATTCTCTCTCTTCCTCTTACTCTCTAATTCTTTCTCTTCATCCTTTTACTCTTTGACTGTCTTCTCTCTTCCTCACAAGCATTACTTGGTGGTGAGCTTCGGTGATGGCTGGGTTTGGGTTTTTGTTTTGGTTTTGGTGTTTTTTTTATTTAATGGGTTTTGGTGGTTCTTGAGTTAATGGGTTTTGGTGGTTGGCGTAGTGGTGGCTGATTGTGGTTTTTGTGGCTGGTTGTTGTGTTGCTTTGGTTGCTGCTAGTGGTGGTGGTTGCTTTGGTTTATGGTGGTGGTTTTAGTTTCTATTGATGGTAGCTGTTGAGTTTTGGTGTTTGAATGGGTGGTGGGTGATGCATGCATTTATCTGAGGATGGATCTAGGTGGTAGGTGGTTGAAAGAGAGATAGAGAGGAAGAGAGAAATAGAGAGATGGGGGAAAAGAGAGAGAAAGATGAGTTATATTATTTTATTGGATAGTGTATATTATTTTAATGAGTTGTATGGAAATATAGAGAATGAAATGTAGGGTGTCTTATTAAATGAGTTAGTAAAATAGATAAAGTAATCTTTTGGGTTGTAAAAAAAAAAATTACATCATCAAACACTACTTTATCTATTTTACCAACTCATTTAACAATACACCCAATATCCTAGTTTTTATTTTTACATACAATCCAATAAAATAATATAAACTACACAATCAAATAATATTAAAAAAAAATTCTCTCTCTCTCTCTCTCTCTCTCTCTCTCTCTCTCTCTCTCTCTCTCTCTCTCTCAGGGTGGTAGCTTTTATGGGTTTTGCTCCTAGTGTGGTGGTGGTGTCAGGTTTTGTTGATGGAGGTGGTGGTGGGTTTTGTTCCCAGTGGTTGTGGGTTTTTTTGCAATGGTGGTGGCGGGTTTTGTGGGCTTTTTCCCGTGATGGTGGTGGGTTTTGTTCGTGGTTTTGGGTTTAATTTGTGTTTTTTTTTTTGAATATTTGTGTTTGTGCGTGTTTGTTGGTGGTGGGCCCTGAGGTGGAGATGGGTCTTCTGGTGGTGGTGGGTTTCTCCTAGTATTCTTTGAGTTTTTATATGGATGTGTTGTGTGATGGGTTGTTGATTTGGGCTTCATTTAAGTTGTTGGGTTGCTTCAAGAGGAGTGACTTGGTGAGAGAGACGGAGAGGAAGAGAGAAAAAGTAGGAGAGGGAGAAAGAGAAATTGAATGAAAAGTGAATAATGTTGATTTGGAGGAAAAAATAAGAACTGAGATGTTTGGTGAGTTGTAAAATGGAATGGTAAAATAGATAAAGTAGTTTTTTTAAAATATGTATTTTTTTAGACACCCAGATTTGAATGCTCTAATAAAGGTTGTACAAGTACAACCTTTACTATAGCAAGTATGTAAAAAAATTTATATGTGCATATTGGGATAAAGCTTGGTTTTTGTGGTTTGGGGAGTGGGGTTGTAAAATAGATTTTTTTTTGAAGTTTAAGCAATTCCAATGTTAACTCTCTTATAAATACTCAGATGTGAATGCTCTAAATATAAAACCCATAAAATCACTTAAAGCTATCTTATAGGAAACAAAAATGTTATTTCAGTTATTTTAATTCTACATAGCAAACAAATGAAGGCGTATGTTGCAAGCATGTTTAAGGCAAACTTTTTGGAAAAGATGGCAATGATATGGAAATGTCCTTATGTTTTAGACAGAGGGAAAAAATCAAGAAAAATGCACCAAGAAAAGAGAGGATTTCCTTTTCTATGCATGGGTCCTAATATATTCACATTCGAGAAAATTAATAGAATATTCAACAAGTAATGGTGCATAGGGAATTCTTCAAAGGGAAATTTTCGTTTATTCACTACAAAAAAGGGGTCCTATAGTGGCGTTTTCTATAAACGCTGCTATAGGCATATCTATAGTGGCGTTTGGGAAAATGGGTCTATAGTAGCGTTTTTAAAGACCTATAATGGCGTTTTTAAAACGCCACTATAGGTCCTAGTCTTACAAGGCCCTATAGTGGCGTTTGACAAACGCCACTATAAGCACCTTTTATTTTTATTTTATTTTTTTTCGGTTGGGTAGGGCCTATAGTGGCGTTTTGAAAACGCCACTATAAGCGTTTGACCTATAGTGGCATTTGCAAACGCCACTATAGCCCAGCAAAAAAAAAAAAGAATTAGCAAAAAAATGGGGACCTATAGTGGCGTTTGTCAAATGCCACTATAGGCAAAATTTTTTTTTTTTTTTTTTTTTCGGTTGGATAGGGCCTATAGTAGCGTTTGACAAACGCCACTAGAGCTCCTTGTAACAGTAGGACCTATAGTGGCGTTTGCAAACGCCACTATAGGCATTTGACCTATAGTGGCATTTGTAAACGCCACTATAGCCCAGCCAAAAAAAAAAAAAAAAAGAATGCAGCAAAAAAAGGGGACCTATAGTGGCGTTTACCAAACGCCACTATAGGTCCAAAAAGTGCTTCTTCCACAATATTCCAGCAAAAAAAAAAAAAAAACTGAATGAGTTTGAGCGGTAAAGAAAACCATGGAATATGCCTAGGATATTCTATGGCATATTCCAAAATATTTGAATATAATATAAA
Organism: Quercus ilex subsp. ballota; assembly: GCA_032727855.1. NCBI lineage: Eukaryota > Viridiplantae > Streptophyta > Magnoliopsida > Fagales > Fagaceae > Quercus > Quercus ilex. The sequence continues at coordinate 13,646,793 of CM064914.1, read as the reverse complement.
TATATATATATATATATATATTATTATATATTATTATATATTTAAATGTATATATTATTATTATATATTTATATAAATGAGAGATGCTATGTCCACAATATTTTCACAATAAATTATAAGTGGTTAATTGTTATTGGTTCAAATTTGAACATAACAATAAGATTATATTTTTGCCTTAACAAAATAACTAGCAGCAACCTGTCACTTAAAATTTGTTGTAAAAATGTTATGAAAATGTTGTTGACATATCATTTCTCTTTATATATTTATATATATATATATATATATATATATTTATGTATGAGAGATGCTACGTTTACAATATTTTCACAACAAATCATAGGTGGTTAATTAATTGTTATTGGTTCAAATTTAAACCTAACACTAAAATTAATTTTTTGCCCTAATAATAACAACCAGTATCAACTTATCACTAAATTTTTTTGTAAAAATATTATGAAAATATTGTGAATATATCATTTATATATATATATATATATAAATTTAAAAAAACATTAAAACTCCCCACCTACCCCCACCTACCCCCACTCTCCTATATCTCTCCCTTATCTCCTCAGACTTCTTTGCTCTTTTGGTTTCTTTTGTTTTTTTCCTTTGTTTCTTTTTCTCCCTAGCTTTGTTTCTCCACGCCAAAGTCTCAGACCTCCTTTCTCTTCTCTTTTTTTTTTTTTTTTTTTTTTTTCTCTCCTTCTTTTTCTCCCTTGTCTCCAGTACTCCTCCATCTTTCTTCTTTTCTTTTTCTTTCACTCTTCTTTCACTTCACACATGAATTGATTCTTTTCTATTCCTCTCCATTTTGATTTTATTTATTTTGTTTTATTTGTGGTGGTGTTAATATTTGTGGGTTTTGGATTTGCAGATAGTGTTGCAGCTTATGGATTTTGTTCAAATTTGTAGATGGTGTTTGAAGCCATTGGTTGTATAGTTGCAGGTAAGCATTTTTTTTTTTTTTTAAATTTATGATTGTTTTGGTCTATTTATTTTTTGATAATAGTTTTGGTCTATTCCTTGATGTGAGCATGTTACGTTTGATTTTGAATTTTTTTAGGTGGGTTTGTGTTTTCATTTTAAATTTGCTGGGATAGTTATAGTACTGTTTGTATTTGAAGTTGCTATTTTTTTTTTAAATTTTTGGATGTGAGCATGTTGCATGTGTTTGATTTTGAATTTTTTTAGGTGGGTTTGTGTTTCATTTTGAATTTGCTGGGATAGTACAGTATTTGTATTTTGTTTTGTATCTTTTAATTTAATTAAAATTGTAATATTAATTTAATTACAATCTTAATTCAATTAAAAAAACATTTTCACTCCAAAAAAAATTCTTTTGATTACCAAAAATTAATTTTTGGTAATCAAATTTTTTTTGGTTTTTTTTGGGGCTATAGTGGCGTTTTTAGAGTCTATAGTGGCGTTTTACAAACGCCACTATTGTACCGTCACTATAGAGTAATTTAAAAAAAAAAGCCTATAGTGGCGTTTAACAAACGCCACTATAGGTCTATCCTATAGTGGCGTTTGACAAACGCCACTATAGCCTTTTTCAAAAAAAAAAAAAAATTGGTCTATAGTGGCGTTTGGAAATGCCACTATAGGATGGTCCTATAGTGGCGTTTAGAAAAAACGCCACTATAGGTCTATAATAGCGGTACAAAAGTGGCGTTTGCAAACGCCACTATAGCAAACGCCACTATAGCCCAAATGGGCCTATAATGGCGTTTTTAGTACCTATAGTGGCGTTTCACAAACGCCAAACGCCACTATAGGCCCAGTTTTTTGTAGTGATTAAAAAGGTAAATGAGTGATCATTAGATGCATTACTTTCTAGTGATCTCTATAATGTACCACTTCATCAGCATCAAATAAGAAGCATAATTTTTACTACACTATAAAGTTAAAACAAATTTTATATCATGCAAAAAAAAAAAAAAAAAAAAAAAAAAACCATTGTGTTAAGCTTGGAAAATCGAAAAAATCACAACTACTCAACATTATCCCTAAAAGGTGAGGCTAATTTAAGCACTAAGGGCATGTTTGGTAGACTGTAATAAGTACCGTAATGTAATTAGGGACGGCAATGGAGCAGGGTGGGGTCGAAGGATGGGGTCTTCGCCCCCGCCCCACATGGATTTTTCTTGCCTCATCCTCGCTCTGCCTTGCCCTGCCCCACATGTCAGGGAAAATTTCTTACCCTTAAGGCCCAGCAAAGCCCCGCCCCACTCCGTAAAACTTTATTTCTTGTTAATTTTCCTTACAACTATTACCATTTTTTCACACTCCTTAGTAATAGACAAACTATATTTCTCCAACAAAGATAATATAAAATAATAGCAAAAAGAAAAAAAGAAAAAAAGAAAAAAACAAATCTCCTTGGCAACGTCGTTAAACAATTAAGCAACATCGTTAAACAATTAAACTATATTTAGCAACATAGTTAAACAATTAAATTAGAAATCATAGCACCGGCATCACATGCACAAATAGGTATTCATTGGCCTAAAAAACGCTAAAACAAATCTCCTTTATAACTTTCTTTTCCTCTTTGATAGGTCTAATTTTATTCAAAACATCCATTCAATGGAAGATAAGAATAAAGCCGCATTCAAGATGCGTCTCTTTTACCCAGTAAATGTTATAAATTACTAAGTAGTGTACATTATTTAATTCCTCCCATTTTGTGACTATTTCATAGAGAAAGGGACAAAATCTTAAACTTGTACCTCATAATAGCCAAATGCCCACACACACACAATGACACAGACACAAATATTCAGTCTCAGACCTGTACCTCGTTAAAAAAAAAATTTATATTATGTTCATGGTGAAATCTAAGTTGAGAAAGACGTATGAATCATGAATGAAATCAGTGATTCAATATCATATAAATTTGTTTCTAATAAAGACAAAAGAAAACGTTAAAAGTTGTACCTTATTTCCAACTTTGCTAGAGAGAAAAAAGAGATAGAGAGTCACATTAAGTAGAATAAAATAAGCTGATGATATTTTTGTTTAAATATTAGGCTTTTAGAGTATGAAATAATTACAATTTAACCCTTATTAATGTGGGGCGGGGCGGGGTGGGTCTAAAATGCGTAAATCCATCCCCCCCCCCCCCGCCCCGCCCTGTGGTGCGGGTCTAAAATCTCACCCCATCCTCGCCCCACCTTTGTGGGGCAGGGAAAACCTGCACGGGGCGAAGTAGGAAGGGGCGGCTCAAGCAAGGGCAGGGCAAAATTGTCATTCCTAAGGGTACGTTTGGTACACTGTAAAATTGTCATTCCTAAGGGTACGTTTGGTACACTGTAAAAATCATCAAAAAATAATTCATCTCTCTAAAATTTAAAATATATTACTTTCTAGACAATATAATTATATGAATGAAATATTTCTTAAAATAGAACTTAAGTTTTATTTTAATGTTACAACTCACAATCAAACTAATAAATATGTTTAGTTATTTAATTACAACAAATTTTATTTCCAGTAATAAATATTACTATTCTTGTTGTAATCCATATTTAGTGTACTAAACGTACCCTAAAGAAATATAAACTGACACCACATCGATACCACCTAAATTTTAGACGTGTTTTTGAATGTGTGTAGGCATCTTATTGAAGATTGTTTAAACCATGCTATTAAATTAGCGGGAAAACCTTAAAAGTTCTCAATTCCAAAAAAATTAAACTGTCGTGTCCCAAAAGATTTCCCACAAGATCTCCATAGATTTTTTACTTTTTTTTTTAAATCTTAATCCAAAAAATTGAAGAGTCCCAAAATGCCTCGCACAAGATCTCCAAAATAGAGCCATCAATTAATAAGATGAATTATTTAAACTTTACGTATGTGCCTTTTCAACTTGCGAACTAGAGACCCGTCATCAATTATGAAGAAAGAACATGTCCTTGGACATCGATTTCATGCACACGCCCAAGAAGGATGGGAAAAGGAGGGCTATGAAAGTTACCAAAAGAGTGGCAGTATTGACACACGGCATATTATCACAGGACTGCCATGCAGATTCGGTGGCTTGACGTGACGTGGATATCCATGTCCATATGTGTATGTGTCAACCAACGGCGGTGGAAATGGACAAGATAATTATTTGGGGGGCTTTATTAGTGCCGCACCGGCACGGCACATGATAGGATTAAACAATGCGACAGATTCTATTATCACTCATTTTCACTGAAAATGAAGGCGCCACGGCACCTGATGGGCACAATCAATCATCTTCCCAATCAAACGGTATTTGTTTTTTCTTTTTTTAATATTTTGAGCATTTCATTCCATGCTGTGAATTTTAGGTTCCACTTTAAAAGAAAGTAGAAAAAGAGTCGAATTCAAAAATAATAATAATATATTCATAAACAAGACGGTGAACATAAGAAATATTTTAAGTATTTTAAAGTAATATTCGTATATATTTACATATATTGCTCCGTTAATTGGATTTCTAGAAAAGCAAATAACACAGCTCATGCCTTGGTAAAGTGGTTCTTATTGAACAATGTATATGGTTTTTTTGATTTGGACAATGACCCTCCTTGTGTTGTATCTATAATTAGATTGGAGTCCAGCTTGCTCTCTTTGTAATTGTTTTGCTTTTGAATAAGAATCTTCCAATTCATAAAATATATATATATATATATATATATGTACATGTATGAAACTATAATAATATAGATTTGAGATTGAATTTGTAAGTTTGAAAAATAAGTTTATAAATAATTAAATATTATCATTTATAATATAAATACACTATTTTCTATTGTTAAAATTTAACTTTATAAGTTCATAAACAAAAATAATGCTATATAAGTAACTCAAACAATATGATTTCAACTATAATTTAGTTCTTATTTATTATTATATATTTGAGAAGGAGAAAGTATTTAGTTACTATAAATGATAACATAATAAGTAAATCAAGTAGCTCGTAAACAAACTATACTTGTTCGACAAGATAATGAATTAAGTTTGAACATATAATTTAGTTTGGTGATGAGCTCGAGCTCGAGTTTTGACTTGTGTTTAAATAAAATTTACTTAACCAATCCTTAACTTTTTCTAAGGGTAAATTGCAAATTACACCCTTAAAGTTTGGAGGTGCTTGAATTTTATGTTCTGAAGTTTTAGAATTTGAAATTTACCCCTGAAGTTTGAGGGTGTTTGGATTTACACTTTGATGTTTTAGAATTTGCATTCTACCTCTTAAAGTTTGGGAGTTTTCGGATTTTACGTTCCAAAATTCTGAAACTTTAAGGTGTAGAATCCAAACACCCCTAAACTTTAAGGGGTATAAAATCCAAATACCCCTAAAATTTAGGAATTAAAATTCAAATTCTGAAACGTTAGGATGTAAAATTCAAACACCCCAAACTTTAGAGGGTAAAATCCAAAATTTAAAATTTCAAGGTGTAAAATCCAAACAATCCCAAACTTTAGAGGTATAATTTGCAATTCATCTTTTTTTCTATTATAAAGTTTCAACCTATGGCCCAATCCTGAACTTTTGATACTTGGTTCGATTTGTTTACAACCCTAATTAATTTCATTACTCAAATATGAAATTCCAAAAAATTTTCTTAAAAGTGGGATGATGTTAATTTTATATACTAAGTTCCCTTGTTTGAATTAATTAAGGAGTAATTTAAAAAAATTTATTACCCAAGGTGAATTATCTAGTACACTAGTTAGGAAAGTTCAAAAAAAAAAAAAAATGACCTACTTTATTATAATATATTTTTAGGAAAATTCAATAAAAAAAATTATTCTCTCTTTTTTATATTGTATATAAATATGAAATTTGATAATTATGATAGTTATTAATAGAAATTTATTTTGATTTTTTTTATATATGAACTATTAAATATGAAATTTGATAATTATGGTAGTTATTAATAGGTATTTATTATGATTGTATTTGTATATATTTTTATTATGATAATTACTTTTGATAGATATTTATTATAATAATTAATAGGTATTTGTTATGATATTTATTAACACATAATAGTACTTATTATTATTATTATTATTATTATTATTATAGTTGTTGTTGTTGTTGTTGTTGTTGTTGTATATGAAATTTTCTATTTCATTAATTAACAAAAGTAGGATAAAATAAGATTTTAATTGAGTATTCAAATATAAAATAATTAAACTTAAAAATATATATATTATAATATTAATGTGTAAAATTGTGAGGTATCAAAAACTTAAGTGATAAAGTATTAGAATTTCAATCTTCAGCTATATATATATATCACTAATCTCACTTGTGAAATCTTATTATTGACGCCATCATTAATATTTCCACTAACCCTATTGTTGCTACCACGATCATTCTCATCATATATCATGGTTATTGCAATTGATGTCACTGTCACCACAGCCCGATCACCGTACCATGACTACTGCTTTCACATTACAACCATATTATTATAGCAATGCCACTACCATCTTCATTGCTCTTCACCATCCCTTTATAATCACCGCACGGGACCATACTGTCATTGATGCTACCAATGCCATTAGCGCAATGTAGCCATTGCCATCACAACCCCACACACTGCTATTATCATCTCTTTAATACCGCTTTCATTGCTTTCTTTGTTGCTGCCATCACAATGTCATTGCCAGCAATATTAGTCTATTGTTATTAGGGCTGTAAACGAGCTAAGCCGAGAATTAAAAAGTTTAGACTTATTTATTTAATTTTATTTCGAACACGAGTTGAGCTCAAGCTCATCACCAAACAAAATTACATGTTCAAACTTGGTCATTTACTTGTCGAGGAAGCATGAGTGCTCAATTAGCTTGCAATAAGTTAATCAAGTAGCTTGCAAATAAGTTAATCATGTTCAAAAGAATAAGCATGGTTTTAAAAACCGGTACGGTGAAAGAACCGGAAAAGGAGCTAAATACCGGTTTTATGGTTGGACCGAGGTCCGACTGATGGTCGAACCGGTGACGTCATAAATAATTTAATTATTATTTATTTAAATTATATAAATAATTAATAATTTTTTAATATACTAAAAGTCTAAAACTAACAAACCTATAATAACAAATATGTTTCCTACTTTACTTTAAAAAAAATACAAGTATGTAAGTATATAATATAACATCTTTTTAAATAATTTGACCTAATAACTTTTGAAGTTTGATTACTGATTTCTGCATCAAATTGCAAAGAAACACCTTTTTTTTTCTTTCTTTTTTTGCAGTAATAATTTATTGACAAAAGCCAATGGATTGGTCACAAGACTCATAACATAGCACTCAGCAATAGAGGGTCCAAAGACTTTGAACCTGCTTTAGAAACATCAACTGTAATAAAATACTCCCTTTTTGACTTATTAAAGCAAAAAAACCTAAGCAATCTCAACAGGACTCAAATCAATAAGTAATAACATTACAAAATAATCATCCTGAAATTCTAATAAACTTTTAACAAAACCAAATAAATAAGTTCATTAGTTATTACATTTACATTCAAATGGCAAATAACAAATAAGTTCATTACAACCAACAACTAAGTTTTAAAGTTTCAAACAAACAACAACTAAGTTTTAAAACCCAAGCCTCATTTGTTATGAAGACAATTGAAATCAATATCATCATGTGAACCAAATGCTCCACTACTACCATCATAATCATCATCCTCATCCTCATCTTCTTCATCTTCAACATGAATAGGATGATTTTTATCTCTAAATCCGGGGAGGAGCATCATCTTCATCACCAAATGATTCCAAATTGTTGTCGTCATCATCCTCAATCACTTCATTGTCCATATCTATACAAATTCCAAAACCAAAGAAAAATAAATGAAATAACAATTCTCATAAATCATTTCTCATAAATCATAAATAGTCTAATTAAAATATGCAACTAGGCAAAGAATTGTTATAAGCTAACCTCTTTGTACATGGCTAGAAGACCCTTCTTCGATTGGATAGGCTCCCTCTTCATATAATGCATTCTCTATCTCCTCATGATCCAGAAATGGAGGTTCCTCATCTTCCACTACCCAAAATTCAGTTTTATCGATACTTGCATAATCAATAGGATCAAAATTGAACTTCTTTCTTTTGACTCTATCATAAGATGAACATAATGAATAATTTAATTAGTAACCAAATCACTTGTATTTCACAATTACAAAGAGATTATATAATATATACCTTTCTTTCAATCGGTAGTTATAATGAACAAACACAAGATCATTAAGTCGTTGATGCTCCAATCTATTTCTTCTTTTGGTATGTTTTTGTTCAAAAGCACTCCAATTCCGCTCACATCCCGAAGAGGCAGCTGTTTGGCTAAGGATCCGAATTGCAAACTTTTGTAAGGTTGGAGCACAAGATCCAAACAACTTCCACCACTCATCTAAGTTCCATATACAACACAAAACAAAAGATACAATGAATCAATAAACACAACTATACTTATCTCAAAAAATATAAAAAAGAGCTATGATCTTATTCTTTAAAACATATTTACATTTTAGTATTAGCTAAAGTAAACAATATCTTACCCGGCTGAGATGTCTTGGCTGATTCTTGAGCAAGTTGGGTTCCAAAAGTTTGTTCACGCTCTCGAAATAGCCTTAATTCCTCCACCAACTTCAATCGACCAGTTGAAACTTTTGATTCAATAACATCTGTCACAGTAGATTGTGTCTCTAGCCTCTTATTAAGAGTGGATGAGTCATATTGGAATGCATGATTCAACTAGTAAGCAGCAGCATGAATATCTCTATTGAATTGATTATCCCAACGATCCTTGATAATATTAACATAAGGCTCCCATAGTCTCTTCTTATCCTTGAAAATTTTTTTGATTCCATCAATTACTCTATACATGCCATCATATACATAACCCATAGCTAGTTTTTCATCAGAATCAACAATGCGTAATAAACGAATCAATGGTGACATAATATGCACAATTACATGACAATCATTCCAAAATTGATTGTCAAGAATGATTTTCACCACTGCCTTTGCTTTCTTATCTTTTGCATATCTTGATTCAACATAAAATTTGCTAGTCACCAATGCTTGTAAGTCATGCTTATGTTCCTTAAGACTCCCTAAGGCAATGAAAGTAGTAGCAAACCTAGTTGGCCCTGGACGCACAATTTCCGTCCAATTTTTTCTAGTCCTCAACCAACCTTGCAAAGCCACATGGTTATAGATGACCACTGTGATCTTGGATGCACGCTTTGCAAGTTTAGCTATATGATCCATTTTCCCAATCTCCTTAAAAATTAGGTTTAGGCAATGTGCTGCACAAGGTGACCAACTAATGTTCCTATATTTTCCACACACAATTCTTCCAGCAGCTACATAATTTGCAGCATTGTCAGTGACCAAATGTACTATATTTGCAGGACCAACCCAACTAATAATTTCATCAAACAAGTTACTCAAATTAATAGCATCCTTAACCAAGTCAGAAGCATCAACAGAACGTATAAAAATAATTCCTTTAGGACAATAGACAAGGAAATTAATCAATGTTCTATGCCTAGTGTCAGTCCACCCATCAGCCATTATTGTACAACCAGTGTCAGCCCAATATGATCGATGGGAATCAACAATCAATTGGACTTCTCTTTTTGCGTCTCTCAACAAAGGCACTCGAAGGGCATGATAATTTGGGCCTCTATATCCAGGACCATAAGCAGCTACAGCATTGAACATAGGTTGATAATAACTAGAATTCACAGCATTAATTGGAATGCAAGCATCATACATCCATCTTGCTACAAACATATCAACCCTCCACTTCTTTTCTTTGCCAGCAAGCACACTTTTAATAGAAGGTTGAGCTCCCGGTGTTGTTCTAGGAGCGAAATAATTATCAATATCACCAACCTTTCTCTTGCCAAGATTGGATCTTGATGGAAAACTACTAGGACCTCTTCTATTTCCCCTACCTAGCCCCACCACTAGGAGTAATTTCTTGGACATCTTCAAATTCTGGTGACTCCTCTAATGGTGAATAATTAGATGCTTCTTGATCCTTTTTTGTTTGTTCTTTAGATTTTGAAATTTCTTTCAAATTCTCAACCATTTGAAACCTAACATCATAAGGTACACCCATACATGCAACCACATCACCTTTAATTCCAGCTAGATGTCTTTTCATTCTATTGATGCCCCCTCCCTTATAACTTTTCCCACAATGTATACATCTATAACTACTTTTTCCGTCTTTCACTACTTCAGTTACATGATCCCATGCGGGATCGCATTTCGCTCTCACAGATGAAGAATTAGCATTAAACCCGGTTGTAGAAGCATGTTCATTAGATGGTACAGAGGCAGACTCCATTTCACTCAACAATTTCAGACTGGCAGCAACCAATTTATTAACAAATAAATTTATCAACACAACATACACAATCAATAGTGTAAATTGTATAATACTTTGTAAGCTATATTTCACAAACAATAATGCTCCGTAAATCAAATCCACAACATACACAAAATCACAAATAAACTAAAATACTATTGTAAACTAATAATTGAAGTTACCACTTACCAGTGAAGTCAAGGAAGGAGAACCTGTGATGAAGCCGAGAACATGAATTGAGAATCTGAGATGAAGCCGAGAGAAATGAAAAAAAAAAAAAAAAAAAAACAGAACAGAGAAAATGATCAAAATCAAAATCAAGTAATCAAATTCATAAAATATATATATATATATATATATTAATTATTAGTTTATTACCTGATGAAGGATGAAGTCGAAAAAAGAAAAAAAGAAAAAGAGAACCCAGAAAATGAAAAAGAAAAGAACATTACATTACCTGCTTAGAACATTGCCGAGAAGCAGAGAGCAGAGCACAAAGGGCGAAGGCAGAGAGCGCAGAGAAGGAAAAAAGAAACATACAAAAAAATCAGGTAATCAAGTAATCAAAATCATAAAAAAAAAAAAAAAAAAAAAAAAAAGAATATTAATTATTAGTTTATAAGTTTATTATTACCTGATGAAGCCGAAAAAAAAAAAAAAAAAAAAAAAAAAAAAAAGAGAACCGAGAAAATGAAAAAGAAAAGAATATTACCTACCGAGAAGCAGAGAGCAGATCAGCAGAGCACAAAGGGCAAAGGCAGAGAGCGCAGAGAAGGAAAAAGAAAAAGAAAATTAAAAAAAAAAACACAGCTTGAGCCTTCGCCCTTCAGTGCGATGAGAGCTTCAAAGAGCACAGTGAGAGCTTCGGACAGCGTGAGGCAGTGCGAGCGCCGAGCACAGCGTGAGCCTTCAGTTCAGTGCGATGAGAGCTTGAGATTTAAGCTTGAGTGAGTTGAGATTTGAGCTTGAGGTGAGTGAGGGAGTTCGGCTGAGGCAGAGTGAAGGGCGTGAGCGAGTCAGTGAGATGAGAGAGTCTAAGATTGAATAGTTTAGGTTAGGGTTAGTTTTTTATTTTTAGGATTTTATTAGTATTAGTTTTGAGGACCAAACGGCACAGTTTTGCCGAAAAAGTCAAAAAAAATTCAACCGGTTATAACCGGTTCAACCTCCGGTTTTTTCGGTTTTCAGGTTGAACCGGACGGTTTTTACTGTTTACCGGGTTTTAGATGATTTCTGGTTTTTTATCATAACCAGACCGGATTTGAGACCGGTTTCCGGTCGGACCGGCCGGTCCGGTCTGGTTTTTAAAACTATGAGAATAAGTTAATCAAGGAGCTTGCAAATAAGCTAGCTTATTTGCAAGCTACGTGATTAACTTATTCTTTTTTATTTATAGTAAAATTATGACTAAAGTATTTTACCCCTTTACACATCTATGAATTTTTACTACAAATAGATTGTTTATGTTTTGAATAAACTACAAATACTAATTTTATGTCATATGAACTAATTTACAAACTTATACAACTCAATTTCAAGTTTATATAAATATAATTTTAAACAACTATACATATAAATATGTAGTCTTATATATAGTTAATTCGAGCCTTCGTGTTTATGAGTTTGTTCACAAACACATTATTATATTTGAGATTGACTTGTTTAATAATCAAGCCTAAAGTTGGCATTGAGTTTGGCTCGTTTACTAGACAGAAGAATATAATTATAAACAAGTTTTTTTCTCTAGCTGAATTTGAATTGATACTGCACAGAATCAGTAGGGTGAATGTTTCGGGCTTCAATGAAACAATGATTCACTTGGAAAACCTTAAAGGAACAACACAGTTATCAAAAGGCGACTGGGGTGGACCGGCCAAGTGCACTCCGATGATTAAATTAGTCTCTCTTTGAAAAATAGAGTTCCAACTTTTGAGGAGTCAATTTCAGAAAAACTTACTTTGGTTTGATGTAGGCGACTCCTTATATAGAGAGCCTTGGAGCGGTTATTCGCTTGGTAACTTCCCTAAAGTTTGTGGAAATTAGTAAGTTCAGACATAACCTCCACAACGGTTATAGGAGTTATAACCTCTAGTCTTATCCACTACAACTGTTGCTGGAAGTTAGGTGTTCGTGAGGAAGTTATGGCGATAAAGAAGGGCTTTGTTCTCATTTCAAAGCACCGTGTGGTCTAAATCTTCAACATATGAGGGTAAAATCCCTTATTGAGAAATTCCTAAGTGTTACACGATCATCCATGGGAATTTTCCCTGTGGACGACCTCTGGCCCTTGGCTCCTAGACGACCACTGTGGAAGAGCTAGAGATAATTTTTCTTCTTCATCATCATGAACTATTCATAAACAACTTGATTCATATACAACCCCACAATCTTTATAACAAGGCCTAGAGGAATTGTCATTATCATCGTATGACGTTGCTACCATCACCTTTACCATCACCATTGTCATTATGTTGCCATTGATAGTGTTACCACCACCATTGTGAAGCCTTAGCATCAAAGGCCCCACTACTAATTTTGCCATTTACTATATTGCCGTTGTTGTCATCTTTGTAATCGGTACTCAGTAGTATGTAAGAGCATCACCATCAGGTGTGCCAAATGCCAAATATGTGGCATTTGGTACACCAAACATAAAAAACAGAGCATCATGAGGTGTGTTAAATGTGTCCAAATTTTGAGACATGCTATAGTACCCTTTTATGTTTGGCACGGTACGGACGAAAATGGTATAAATTTTTAATATTTTTTTATTCTTACTTTTCTCTCTCCTCTCTCACCTATCTTTTCTCTCTCCCATCTACGCTGAGTCTCTCTTCCTCGTTCATTCTCACTCTTAGCTTCTTCTCTCTTCCTTTCTCTAGAGCACACTACCGTCCTCATCTACTGCCGATCTCACCAAGTAGCAGACTTCACCAAGCCATCGCCGCCTAGCCCCGAGGCCGACTCGCCGCCATTGCTTAACTTGAGGCCAATCTCGCCAGCAATAGTCGATTATGCCCCGAGGCTAATCTCGCCAGCAGTGGCCGATCATGCCCCGAGGCTGATCTCACCAAGCTGGCTCTTGCCCAGCTGCAAGTTCATCTCAACATTTTTTGTTTTAGTATTTTTTTTTTTTTTTTTTGGGTTGATATGGGGCTTTAATCTGGGTGGTGGTGTTGCTGGCGTAGTGTGTGTGGTGGTGGGTTGATTTGGGGCTTTAATTTGGAAGTTTTGGGTGGTGGTAGTTGCAGGTGGGTTGTAGGTGGTGATGGTGGTGGTGTTATTGGCAGGTTGTGTGTGGTGGGGGGTTGATTTTGGGGTTTTATTTTGGTAGTTTTGGGTGGTGGCATCTGGTTGTGGCAGTGGTGTTTGGTTGGTGGCAACTGGTCGTGGCAGTGGTGTTTGGTTGGTAGCTGTTTGGACTGGTATTGTGTTAATATTATTTTAATTTATTGTATATATTATTTTAATGTATTGGATTGTAGAATAGAACATCTGATAAATGGTGAATTGTAAAATGGTGTGTTAAAAATAATAAAATAGGCTTTTGGTGTGTCAAAATTGCATCTTTTATAGAAGGCCTGATGGTGATGCTCTAACACCGTGAAAACACACCATTGTTAGAATTATTACAACAAGGGCAAGGCTTCCATCCAATGAAATGGAGCGCTAAACATTATTAATTTTGGACACATATTGTGTCTATGTTGCACCCAGTATTTCAATGCATTAGATATGAGAGCCACACCTTTAATACAACGCCATTTTTTACATTTTTTTTTTCTTTTAATTCGATAGTTATAATGAGGGCAGGTTAAAAATATCAAAAGTGTCAGTTGAGTTACATGACTATTGGCTTGTTACAAGCGTTGTTTTTATTTTATTTTATAAATTACATATAACGTCCGCTCTTGATGATAACTCTTTATCATCAGACCAAGACACCAATCAGTTTTTGGTGTAGGCGGGAATTGAACCTCAAATCTCTTATACAACCATCAGAGACTTTACCAGTTAAGTTAACTAGAACCCACTCTACATTCATTGTTGTGGTTATTATTATAAGACCATTCATATCCATCTTTGTAAAATTTAACCAAATTTTACAATAAAAAATCACTCTTTCTATTTTAACTATATATCTATTGTTTTATTACTCCTTACATCTCAAGAAATTATAAAATCCATATAATGGAGCCTCTCCCCTCTCATAGGAGGTGGGGCCCTGTATGAGTCCTATAAGTAGGGCCCACACCCCCATAAAAGGGGTAGGATTCTACTTGACATGCCCAATAATTTCTCCCATGTCTTATTGTTCATTTTTCAAGGCATCCTATTAAAATATTCTAATAATTCTTTTTTTCCCTCCAAACTTTCCCAACAATTTAAATTTTGTAGTATAATGGTTGCATACAAATGTTAGTGACTCAATGACACACATACACAACAAGATTAGCCACTACTTGCCTCGCAATAGTGACCCTCATGGCCAGATCAACCACTGTGGGACTCCACAAAGCAATCTTGATAACACCATTGATACAACCCCAATTACACCCCAAACAGAGATCCCACTATGGCGCCCCATATTAGCTACTTCTCAACAGACGCTAGTGACTTCCCACAACCAGATTGTGAGAGGAAGATTTATTCAGTGACTTCCCACGACAAAATTGGCAATAATGCTTTCATTAAGAGAGAGAGAGAGAGAGAGAGCTTTGCCTAACTAAGAGCATTCACATTAGCTTGTGCACAAATTCCTGTTTATTTTAGCATAAGAACTTACTTTTTTTTATTTTACATACTCACTTTTCAAAATACTTTACATCAGATTATCTATTTTACAACCACTATTCACTCCCTTCATTCATACTCAAGATACGTAAAAAAAGAATAAACAATTAAATACAAAATAAATAGTGTCTGTATAAATTTATATGGTTACTACAACAAACTTGTAAATTTACACAACTATCACTACAAAACGCGGGCCCATTAGGCCGTGTTTTTTTGGGCCGCGTTTTAATAGCTAAAGCCCTGTTTTAAAAATGGGGCCATAGAATGGGTCTAAAGCTGCATTTTTAAACGCGGCCCAAGCCCCTTCGCTATGGCCCCGCTTAAAATCGCGGCCTAAGGACTTGCTTTCTTTTTTTTTTTTAAAGCTTAAGTACTAAAATTAAGTTAAACAGCACCGACAAAATTCTCAGATCTCACTATCTCTCAGTCCTTCTCAACTTCAGCCCTCAAGCCGAATAGCCCAAGCACTCAAAAACTCAAAAAAAAAAAAAAAAAAAAAAAAAAAAAAGCACCGTGGTCACACACAGCTCCTAGCCATCGATCACACACAGCCCCTCCATGATCTCAAGCCCGATACATCGCAACCCATCACACTCAGCCAATCTTCCTTCGGTTCTATCGTCTCCTCCACCACAATCTCCGCCGACCTCCACCAGATCCCTCCCTCCGATCGACCCTCTCTTCCAAACCAGCGGCATCGTTTCGATGCTGTAGATCCCTTCGCTATCATCGAACGCCGCCGTCAGCCTCCATCGATCTGAAGCCCGATATATCTTGGTGAGTCTAATTTCTCAAGCTCTCTCTCTTTCCTCTCCGTTTCTTTGTCTCTTTATCTCTTTGTTCTATCGTTGTCTGTCTCATCTCTTACTCTGGTTTAGATTGGTGGTAGCTTTGGGTCAGAGTGGGGATAGTGGAGGAGCACAAGAATGGCTGTATGGGTTTGGGTTTGGGTTTTGATTTGTGGGTTTTGATCTCATTGTTTTCGTTGTGGTTTATGGAGTTCTATACCATGTTCCAAAAGATGTACAACTTTGCTCGAATATGAAAATTGGTTGTTTATGATTCAGTTGGCATGGGTGAACCTTTTTTTTTCCTTGGATCGTAAATGTTGCAATTTTAATGATTTAGAATTGTAAGATATATTCATTTGTTATTTGCACTTGAAACAACTAAATTAAGGGACTTTTAAAAATACTTCTTGAAATCCAAAGTGCTTGTATGTTAGACATGCATTCCTATTTGATTGCTCAGTATAGATTGCTACTTAACATATTCTTAAGATCTAAATTAAAGGATTTCACGTTATTTAAATAAATAAAGTATTTAATGGAATGTGGCTCTTTTTTTGTTTTTTTAAGAACCTTTGAAGATCGATTGACAAATGGAGCTTAGGAACCAAATGTATTTATTAGTTTAATTTAGTATGAAATTGGATTTTTACTCATGATTGTTATTTCTAATATAATACACTAAATTTAGCTCTATTTCAAAAAATTCCTAATAGCAGTTTCTGCTACTAGTTTCTAGCCTTTTGAGTGTATGGTACTTCAAATGATATCTTCACGAGTTAGAATTTTTACTAAATCAAAGGTTTTTTTGGGGGGAACAAAATTAGAGGCCAATTAAGATTGATAAATATTAATAGATTCTCTTATATGGTTGAATAGTAAAAGGTGTCTTGGAGCACTACCAAAATAGTGTTTTAAGAACTTCAAGGGTTTTTATAAATTGTTAGATTTATTTTTAAATGCATACATGCATATGCATGAAATTATATCTAAGTGTAATATTTATGTTCAAGTCTAACTTGATTTGGTATAACTTATTTTCATTGATTTACTATTCTTAGAAAATAAGTTGGATATAATTACAATTTTACAAAGTGAGACTTAGGATGTACCTTCTTGAGTTATTTTAACGAGAATTGATTAAGAACATGAGTAAATATTATACAGTGGAAATAGAAATTAAAAGAAAAAAGAAGATAAGTCACTTGTTACAAGTTCAAGAAATGTCATTATCTTCAGACTTTTTATTACGTTCAATATGATTATTGAGCTGTCCAAATCTAAAATGCAAAATAGAAATGACCCATATCATTTTGGGAATTTTTTTTTTTTTTTTAAAAAGAGATTACCTTCTTACAAAATGCTTAAATCCCTCCATAGTGTAAATTTAATTATTCCAATTTAACCTCTCTTTTTTCACTCCATTTTATTTGGGATAAGAATTTTCCAACTTTACTTTAATCATAGTAATCTAACTAACACACGTGGCCAAAAATTCATTGATAACATGCTTATGATAAGGTAAAATTCTTTTTTTTTTTTTGGATTGATAGTAGTTTAAATTTATGTCGTCCACATCATTGATTATTTCTTGATAAGGTAGGAGTTAATACTAGCATAGTTTTAAGTTCTGCAACTTGCATGTGTGCCTCTCCTGCACCACGCGTGACCCGTGATGTACACCTGTCTTTTGGACCAAAGGCATTAGAGGCTTCTTTTCTTAGAGCATCTATGCTTGATTTTTGTTGAACATAAATCTTTTGGTCATGATTTTATCTTTCAAAATTGCCCTTAGCTTGTAACCAGCTGTATCTCTTTGAGGAAAATGGACGGCTGCATCAAAACTTGGACTTATACCTTCACTATCTCCTCTAGACATACCAGCCCATGCAATTGCTACGTACTCTACCACACTCAAATATGTTTTATTAATTAGATAGCTAGAAGAAATTCCTTTCCAAACTCCATGCAACTAAGATTTGGCTTAAATGGTAGCAATTGGATCCTATTCCCGTTTGGATTGTCTACCACTTGTGATAGCTTGCAAGCTTTAACATAATAAATAAATATTTAAATTATTTTTTATTTTTTATTTTTTTGATTGATGATATGTTAGTTTGTAAAGTTTAGGTAGTAAAATTTGTAGTGTATGCATCACTCATAAATGAATGTCTAAATAAATTTTTCTTGATTGACGTTACATTAGTTTGTAGTGTTTATGTAATTAAAATTTATATTAGTTTGTAGATTTTATGTAATTAAAATTTATATAGTATCCTAATTATATCATTATCTATCAAGAATCCTAATCAATTTCCCTAACATATGTCTAACAATACAACACATAGAATAATAAAAAAAGACACAAACTATTAAATTAATTTCGATATAAAATTCAAACTCTTACACGACTTCAGTATTAGGTTTGAAATATAATATAAAATTCAAATTAATAATGCATTCGTTTCCATTTCTGTTTTGGATGATATACTATTATTTTGCTGGTGATCTTGTGCTTGGAGTAGTCATTGGTCTTGTTAAAGGACAGTGCCAAGTCTTCTTGGAAATATGGTTGGGTGTTTAGAAATTGTTGTGAATGTAGCAATTAAGGCGTTTAAGTATGACTGCATTAGAAAATCTTTGGATCAATGAGATGGTTGTACATGTTTTTCTAGAATTTAAGTGATGTGCTTTCAAGGCCCTTCAGGTCTTGACATGACTAGTATTTCAACAGAATTCTTTGGACATGTAAAAACTCTCACAAATTCTGCTGTTTTGGATATTGTTTTTGAATCTTTTGAGGGAATACAAGTCACAAGTTGATTTGCTTTGGGTTGTAATTAGAGAAAACAATTTGATGTTATCAAAGGTGACATGGATTCAATCTGAGCAGAAGTATTGGACTTTCATGCAAACCTAGTAACTACTCTTTTTTTGTTATTAATATATATGACATTTTTTTCCTTCTTTTATGGCGGGTACCACCTTGAAACATGCAAGTAGATAAAATTATTGAAATTTTGAGGCGTGCAAGGATATGATGTAGACTTTTATTATTTCATTTTTGATGTATTCAGGTTATCATGTTATGATTTTAGAACCATTGTGAACTTTGTAATATTTAGTCTTATGCCATATGAGTGGTTGTAGTAGACATTGAAAGAGATTTGGAGACAGTGATATAATATTGTGTTTTTACTCAATTATTACCATTGTTCGTTTATGTCAAAAACTTTATCGTAATTGAATAATTTATAGATGCATCTATAAATGACTCATGTGAGTAATTTCAATTTTTATTAACTAACTATAGAGAATCTATTCTCCCCCATTCTCAGAAAAAAAAAAAAAAGAAAAAAAAAAAAGATACTATTCTCCCTTTCTCTTATTAGCCTGATTTTAAAATCAGTATACTTAGCTGCTTTGAAACATGCTTTTTATTATGTTCTTGACATAACAATGCAAGGCTGCCCATTGCTTCTTTTAAATTCATGAAAATATGAACGACTTAATTCACTTATTGTCCTGAGTAATAAGTAAATTAAAAAAACAAATGGGAAAAAAAGTAAAGCTAAAAAGCAAGTATAATAATGCCATGATTGACGAACATCACTATCATGTTAAGAGTGTGCACTTGAGCTATATACAGTAACTTCTGTCTAATTGTGAACTTTGAAATTTCATTCCTAATGGCGGTTTACTATATGCAGAAAATTTGGTTCAACAAACCCAAGAAACCAGTAATGTGCGTGCAGAAGAGTTGGGTCAAGAAACCCCCGAATCCAGTAATGGGACTAAAAAGCATGGGGCAACGCTAATGCGAAAAATATGGACACTTCCACTAGATAAGAAAATTGAGTTGCCGTTAAATGCAGCCGACCAACCGCTTGGGGAGAGCGGACAGACATTCATAAGGTGGTTGGGCACTTTTTGCCTCTGCCCCACCTACTGCCCACTAATGCCTTTGAATTGGACGCGTGTCCCTCCTCACCACAAAGAAAATGCCTGGATTGAGATTCAGGTATTAGCATACTTTGTTTGTCTTTAACATTGAAATATTTGTGAGTTAGCTGATCCATATATATATGCCCGAATATGCTCAATGCACTATGAAACATGCCGAATTCCACCCAATCGACTCATTTTAGTGGAATATAAAAATCATTTGGTCATGAATTGAGCGTCGAAGTACTTAATTTTTAGTTCTAGTAATCATAGTCTGTCAAGTTGTAACACATCTTTTTATTTTTCCATTGTAACACAATTTACAGAAATAAAATAATACAATTTACAGAAAAAAAATAATACAATTTACAAAATATAAAGTGGAACATTAAAAGTGTCACGCCCCAAACCCGATACCCGGATTTGTGACCATGACCGGCATGCTAATATCAAGCTTAAACCCGATATTAACAAGAACCAACTTAACTTTTAATGAGACTTTCACAAAAGCTTTTACAAAAGCTTCCCTCTTTATTTAAATCATTGTTTCATTACTTAATTGGTATAATTTTTCACTTGACATTCAGAGCATCTACACTGTATTCAAAGAATAACGTAATCCACCAGTTTTTCAAATTTCATACTTTCACATAATACATCTCTTAATACCTTAAGGTACAACTTTCATTAGATCCTAAAATTCACAATACTGCAAAACTAAACATCAAATTCTAATTTAGGATCTATACATATAAAACTAAACTAGCTCCTTTCGAAACTCGACTAAGGCTCCCTCTGCTCCAAAATAAAACCTGCTAACTGAAAGAGTGGAAGGGGTGAGCTACACAGCTCAGTAAAGGTAAGATATATGAGAATTCAATAAGGATGCATGTAAATCAATTTATTTCATTTTATCAACGTTCGGATAGGAGAACATCATTTCATGCATAGTATTTTATACTATTTATAATAATAGCTTATAAGCTTTTCGTAGGAAAATAGTTGTTCTCCCTTTCCTTATCAGAATAATTTTATCGAAACCTTTCCGATTGAATTTCTTTCATTTCTTACAAAGTCACCATATATATTTTCATTACAAAATAATCATTTTAACTTAAATAAAATAATCGGTAACTTTGTCTTAAACTGGAAGCATCTTATAGGATAATAAAACTTTCCTTCATAAACTTATTCTCGTAAAAATATTATAACTTCCATAATCGTAAAACTTAACGTTTCATAAGAAAAACAGATATCTGATGACTTCTTAACATAAACTTGTACTTTCTTCAGAAACTTTTATCTTTAATGAACAGCTTTCTTTTCATCAGAAACTTCTTCTTTTCATGAGAGCTTTTAACCTTTCCCAATGCATTTAAATAAAATAATTCTCTCATGATTAATAACATAACATAGCTGTTCATAAATAACTTATTGGTTAGTCCCTAGCTGATAAGTCTGTACTTATTTGGGAGGCTTCTAGCACCACAGTGCTAGGCATCCAGCATTCCCCATAATGCCAGGTATTCCCGGGATTCACATCATAATACATATCTTCCAACCATGGGGGTAGGTTGGCTTCCCCCACAAGTTGGCCGTAACCAACAAGGGGCGGGTACAGCAGAGCCAGTCCCACTTATAATGGCCAATCAGATAACGTTTTCCATGGAAAGCTAGTAATTAACCCCTACTAGCAGAGTTCAGATCACCAGAGGACATAACCCGAAAACATTTCATACTTTACATCATACTGACATTTCTTATTTTGCATAATATTTCATTATAATAGCATTTACATTCTTTTCTTTAAGCATCATGTTCGTGGAATTAGTAATAGCATTAATATGCTTAAATCATATACGTAGGGTTTCGGAAGCCCACGAACATATCTTTGTCTGATAATGCTTACATGCCATATCTCTAATTAAAAACATTTTAATGCATAACATACTTTAAAATAACCTCATGACTTACCAAATGCCCATATAACTTATCCCTTACCTGAAAGCAGAGGAATCGAGAGCCTAAAGTCGAAGGAGCTTAGACCTGGCGGCTGGTAACACCTAAACCGAAATCAAAGCTTATTACTATCAATTACTCCTTAACATAAACTTACACATTCATCTCAAAGCCTATCTCTTATAATCAAAGAAATCCTAATCCCACCTCAAAGAGGTTCCCGCAAACAAAATACATTCATCAAACATCATTATGCACCAATCATAGAGAAACCAACATTCTCACATTAATAGCATATCTCTAGAAGAGCTAACTTCATTTTAAAAAGGGTACTTTGAGTTTAGGACAATAATGTATGCATAAGTATACACTGTTTTAAGCATTGTCATGTAACCATATACACCCTTAAGGAAACATACAGCACGTTCAACAAACCGCTTCATAAATACAACCGTCGAATGGTTTAGAACTCCGCCATTGAGTACTAAACCTTGAACTGAGTTATACAAAATTACTCTATGATCCAGACATAACATATGATGAGCATAATAAATTATAGCTCAAATCATTCACCCTAACTTTAGAATCAAATCCTCAAAGTTAGGCATGCCCCTTACTGTTCACTGTTTTATTCCAGCAGCATATACTTCAATTATAAAATACAAACGGACCACCAAATCACATCCAAACCTCATAAAATTTTACAGAACAACTCCTCTGTATGTCCAGTATATACCATAAAAATTTCATAGTCAGAAAATAAAAGCATAATTTACTAAAAATCATACAATCCAGCATACTCAAATCTGTCCTGACAGAATTTCTTGCAACTTCAAAATTAAATAATTATTTTTCTACTCATCCAAATATTGTGAGACCAATTCCATAACAACCGTATATGTCTTAGCTTTCATAGAAAATAAGCCTAGCATCCAAATTCACTATATACGATTTAATACATAATTTATTATTCATCAACACAGAACCTGTCACAGTGACAGCTTTGCAACATTTTCTTGTAAATTCACAAACAATTATCAAACGATGGTATTTTATATGGGGATTTTTATGCACTCATTAAACATGTTATAGAACACTTATATACAGTTATTTAACCCTTTAGAGCAAAATTACATACAACCAAAAATCCCAGCAGTAACATGAATAGTACTCATCCTAACTTTTCTCACTTCCTTAATCATACACAATCCTTAATTAGTAAAAACCCTAAGTTACCTTCAACAAATCACCAACACAATTTCAAAGCTTCTTAAAATAGCATATATATATATATAGACTTACAAGCTTCCCAATTTTACAAACCACAAAAACCAACTTCTAACCATCATATTAGAGAAACATAGAAGTGAAATTAAAGCAAACCATACCACCATTAAAATACCCATGATAAGATGAGATTTTTATTTACTTACCCACAACTTTGAAGCTGAAATCTTAGGGCTAAACCTTTAATTTCTTCCTTAGAGTGAGGTATATGATTCAATGAGAAAGGGAGGGAAAAGTTAAGAGTTTTCTTTCTTTGAGGTTGGACCCGTAGGTGTGAGAGGTAGAGCTTGAGAGAGTTTTTTTTTTTTTTTCTTTCATTAGGTGTTGGAACCGTGGAAATGAAAAGGAAGAGAAGAGTTAAGAGAATTGTCCTTCTTTTGGTGTGTGTGTGAACCCTTGGACTTGAGGGAAGACTTAAGAGAGCTTCCTAGCTCTTTCCTTAAGAGAAAAGAGAGCAAGGTGAATGAGAATTTCAGGATTGTGTGGACCCGTGAGAATGGAGAGACTTCTTGGATATTCTAGTTACTTTGACAAAATCAAAGAAGAGATAAGATGAAGACTCATCTTTCCTTTGATGTATGGATCCGTGGATTTAAGGGAGGGAGAGTTTCATGGAATTTCAATTCACTTGGAAAAGTCAAGGAAAGTGGCTCTTGGTGAATTGCATGGCTGGCCAAGTCTTGGCCTTTGGATTTGTCAACATGCATGATGCTTTGGCATTATGTGTGTTAAATTTCCATTGGTTGCATGTGGGTAAAATTCTACTATACTA
Organism: Quercus ilex subsp. ballota; assembly: GCA_032727855.1. Classification (NCBI taxonomy): domain Eukaryota; kingdom Viridiplantae; phylum Streptophyta; class Magnoliopsida; order Fagales; family Fagaceae; genus Quercus; species Quercus ilex. The sequence continues at coordinate 13,622,856 of CM064914.1, read as the reverse complement.
TCCCATGCATCATGCTTAATTGAAACACCTACAACTATATCTATAAATATATATATATCATAACTTAACCACTTAGTATAGTCCAACAACTCTATATATATATATATATATATATATATATCTCTCTCTCTCTCTCTCTCTCATAACTCAATCACTTAATATAGTTTTGTCCATACTTAGTATATATATACATAATAAAATTAACCATTCAATTATTCATAATCTTTACAATTTTTATTCAAAGATATTATAAAATAATATGCTAATTAAATACTCCTATATTAATTTGAGAAAGTAAGTGACTTAAAATAATAATTAACTATTTAAACACATAGTTTAACTATTAATTTGGGGTCGGGGTGTTACAAAAAGTGAAACAAAGTTGGATATATATATATATATATATGAATTTTTTACATTTTTAATATTCGATATATATACATTTCATAGCCTCATACTTCATTTATACTTAAGGTGAATGATTCAACAAGATAAGTGGGCCTTTGAATTGTCATAGCGTTAAAGGTATCATATACTTTTCCTAGCAACAGTTCCATTAAGATTCTCGTACAATGTTTTCATAAAAAAAAATTATCTTACAATGTGAACATTTTTTTTTCCTATTCATTTTGTTTTTCTTTTCCTTACGTCTAATTTAAGAATGAAGAGAAGAGACAGGAGCAAATATTGGGAAGGAAAACCATCATTTGTTTTAGAGTGAAATGTCATGGGAGACATAAAAGTGAAAGTGAAGGAGAAAGAACATAGATGATTTTTTTGTCAATGAAAAAAAGATGCTTGTCATCATTTATTTGATTCAAGCCACTTAACTTTCTAAAATGAGATAGTTTATAGATTGTTACTTGATAGGTAAAAAATAATAATATCAATGGTGGGTTTAAATATTGTGAATTTAGCTATTGTGAAAAATATTGTTACTTGCTAATTTAGCTATTGTGGAAAATATTGTGAAATTTTTTATGTTTGCACACATTGCTCTTAAAAAATGGGCCATTGTCTATAGTAGTTCAGCACCAACCGCAAAATCAGATTGTGGTAGTTTCCAATTTGTGCTTGTGTATAATTATTGCACTATGCTAACTCATTTTTTGCATTTCAGAAAAAGTGGATCATTAACCCAGAAATTCTCCACCCAGCTAATCAAATGCCGTGGACAATGCACCTACTAGGGGCACTGAGGAGGAACCGACGTACCAAGTTGAAAAAGAAATGCTACCCAAAAGATGCGTCCAAAGAAGAAGTCCCTGCAAAAATACCAGGATGGGCTGAACCGCAGCAGTATGCAGATCTAGTTGACTATTGGTTTCATCCAGATACGGAGGTTCAGCTATTTTCTTGCTCTATTATCTTTTATTTATAATATACATATGATAGGGTATTTGAATTTACCGAGTACAGTTTATGTAACTAATTTCTTCGTTTTAATTTGTTGGCGGGAATGTGTTTGTAGACATTAGTTAATAAGAACAAGAGAAGTCGTTCGTTGCAGAAGGACATAGAGAGGTCAGGGCCTATAAGTTTTGCCCAAATTGCAGACAATATGGTAAGAAATGCATTATACAACAACTAGCCAGGGTTTTAATATTCTACTATTTTAGATTCAAATGTAATACATGTAAAGAGTTTGATGAAATTAATTTACTGATGAATCTGAGGAGAATGTACAAAGTTAATATGTAATGTTTACTATTGCTTGCGTCATTAGTATAAATTTGTTATAAAAACTAATGTCAGAGGAGCATGTGAGGTTACATGTTGTTGCAGAGGAGAGAGGAAATGTTTGTAAGTTGTGTGAAGGAAATTGGGTTGGGGTAGTAGCTAGCTAATATATAGAACTTTGGGACCAAAAACCAGTTGATACTAAGCATGCACATAAAGAAAACAACTCACACGTCTTTTTGAACATAATCATCTACAACTTTAAATGTATTATACATTATATTGCATGTTATGTCCCAAATTTCATTTGCTATGTTTTGGTTGTCAATTGCCGCTTCATATCACGAACATAAATTTTCGTTATTGTAATGAGACTGTTGAGTATGATGTAGGCAAAAGAAAGTGGGCAAGCAGTGGAGCGTGTAGTTGTTTTCACGAAAGTATACTGCAAGAAAGATGGGACTCCTGTTAGTACTGACGTGGAAGATAAGATTGTAAGACTTATCGTACCCTATTTCTTTCATATTTTGTGCGTGAATTGTTTGTAGCGAGTAATATGTTATTTTGGTTCTTGTATGAAAACAGAAGAAAATGACTGAAATTTTACACAATGGGGGCTCACTACAAGGAGAGCGTCACCAAGGAATTTTATGGTAAAAAACTGATGCGTTTGCACAAGTGATGGGGAAAGAACGTTGTGGACGTGTACGAGGGGTCGGTTTTGGACCAACCCCATCAGGAAGAAGTGGGTTCAACGTTCCATGTTATATATCGACTCCACCATTGTCCAGTGAAACGGCCCAGCGGATGACTGACTTGGAAAATTCATTGAGGGACGAACTTGCCCAGTCAGAGCAGAGGCATCAGGAGCAAATTGCCGACATGCATGCAAAGCATAAGGAGGAAATCGTCGAATTACATGCGCGACATAAGGAGGAAATCATTGAAGCAATAGCCGACGCTCAGAGAAACATCTTAGCCCAATTGCAGCCATTTCTAAATACTCTTTCAGCATCTCAGGTACTTTCAATGTTGTAATTAATTTACTGAAAATTGAGTGTTAATTGCTCCTCATTATTATGTACTACTAATACGATGTGTTTAATATATTTAGGGTAGCAATCCATCACAATGTCTTCGTTAGATGACTCTTTCACATATGTATTGACATGTATGTCTATGAGAAAATGTTTTGCCTTCCTATGTACCAACTAATTGAATGTGACAAAATCAATTCCCATGAGCTTATAGTGTATTTTTTGGTACCCAATTGCTAAACAGAGCCCATCTACTCAATTTTCAAATTTTATATGATGTTAACATTGTTGAGGTAGTTTTATGGCAATCATGCTAACTTAACGCATTTCATCTCTCTCTGTACAAACATCCTCAGTAAAACAAAGATTTATATGTATATATAATATATATAAAGAAGAAAAAGAAAAGGAGAAAAGTTGAGCTAAATGATCCTGAGGTGGGTTTGGTCTTATTTCATTGGAAATGCTGTAGATAAGCCAGGTATGTATTATTTCATGAGCTATATTCTGATGGTTTTTGATAATAAAAAAATTGTGTCTTTGACTTTATTTTTTTATTTTTTATTTTTTTTGGGTTATGTCCTCTGATCAGTTATATACATAATTATTATAGAGAAATCTGAAAAAGATAAGAAGAACAGATTTTGATACAAAGTGTGGGGGATGATCATGGCGGTTGCTGAAGAACAGATCATGGTGGGGTTGGATATGCTAACAATGTTGTACTGACTAATTTTGGCAATGACAAAGGACTCATGAGTAGAAGGGTATGTATTTTTGTTTTTATTGTCTTTTTAGAGGCTGTTTGGTTGCTGAGAAAATGGATTATAAGTAGTGATAATATAACACATAGAGCTATAAGAAATTTAATATATATATATATATATATATATATATTTGTAGACATGTTCTCAGGAACCAAGTAGGATACAAGTTTGCTCGCTTTCTTGGTTGCGGCCAAGTAGTAAGTGTTTCATTTTGATCACATGTATCATTTTTTGATTATATAACGATGGATTTTGGTTATGATTGTCTTCTATCTTTCTTGGCCAAAGGTTGTTAAGTCTGTCAGGTACTGTGCTAGGATACTACCCAGTAAGAGTTCTGCCTTCTAAAACAGCAATTTCACCAGTCAACCCAACATTTTTTGCCAAGGGTGAGACTACATATACTGTTGTTATAGTGCCTCTCTTCAGATGATGAATTATTCTTAGTTTTTAGAAATTGACCATTTCTAGTTCTAATTATATATTTCTTCTTAGAGTGGTAATTGCCAACTTTCTTCACAAGTGAGGGAGAAAAAAAATTTGTGGATGCACATCTTAAAATATATATATTTGTGGATGCTTTGTGCTTTTTTGTAATTGACTGTTGTGTTTTTTGCAGTGCCCCACATGTAGACAAAGGCACCCTAGAAGCATCCGAGATAGCTATAGGAAGTTAGAAACAGTCATGTGGTGTATTGAACTTGATGCCTATTTTGTTGTTGTATTGAACTACATATATATGTGATTGATAATTGGAATTGTGACAGGTTTGAGAAAATTTTTGAATTTTGCTAAAATCACAAGTTAGAATTGTGTGTGTGACAGGTTTTTTTAGTAGCGTTTGATAAACTTATAGTTGCGTTTTTGTATTTGCATTCGTCATCTGGCATAGAAAAAAAAGGAGAAAAAAAAAAAAAAAAAAACCTATAGCTGCGTTTAAAAACGCAGCTGAAAATATAAGTGGTACATGACGGGGTGGGCCTTAGGCCGCGTTTTAAACGTGGCTTAAGGACACCCTTAGGCTGCGTTTTAAACGCGGCCTAACGATCAGATCTTAGGCCGCATTTTTAAGTGCGACCTAAGGACTGGAGGTTAGGCCGCGTTTAAAACGCGGCCTAAGAGGTGGTCTTTAGGCCGCGTTTAAAATGCAGCCTAAGGGTTGGTCTTTAGGCCGCGTTTAAAACGCAACCTAAGGACCAAAGCTTAGGCCGCGTTTAAAAACGCGGCCACATACCTTCTGGGGCCTATAGTCATGGGTTTTAGGCTATATTTAAAAACGCGGCCAAAATAACCGCGGCTATAGGCCAAATGGGGCTATGGCCATTTTTTTTTACCTATAGCCGCGTTTTTGAACCGCAGCCATAGGACCTTTTTTTTGTAGTGTATACATAGATTGATATAAGTCATTTTTGTACAAAACTGTGTAAATTCTAGCTACACTTTTTTCTATAATATATGGACGGATGTAAATGCTCTAAACATGAGGTTTTTTTTTTTTTTTTTGGTGGTACAATTTTGAATAGAAATGCAAAGCTGGATGGGCTGCACAAGTCTTTTTATTTCTAATATGGTGTTTGCCAATTTGGCTAAAAACAATTTATTTTTTATTTGCTGAGATTGGCTAAAAACAAATTACAAAAATTGCTAATTCGCTTATGTATTAACACTAATGACATCTCTATATATTCTAATATCAGATTCACCAAATCTTATTTTCTGATCTTCTATCTATCTATTCAAATCAAATTTATATGTATCTTTTCAAGTCTATCTTTTCTTACTATTCCTATAAAAGAAAATTGAAAAGCTGACGACATTGTATAAAAGGAAATGACAATCAACACCAGATTTTATTTCTTCCATGCCACACTCCCTTACTTACAAAATAGACTTACGATAAGACTTAATATGTGAAAAAAGATGGTATCAGCCGGTTGCGGAGCCAAAAAATTTTCTCAGAGGGGCCGATGAATGTATTTTTATATAATTTTTAGATTTATTATCATATGTAAAAGAGATTAATGGAAATTTTCAAAAGTTAGAGGGGGCCATGGCCCTCCTTGGCCCCCCTAGTAACTAAAATTGGCATTGAGATAGGATGCCTCTGTAACTATTGCTCATTTAAAAAGCTATTTTGTTTTTTGTTTTTATCCTTTTTTTTTTCTTCTATATATATAGAAAGGTAAGAGTTTTCTAGGGTAATTTATTTTTTTTATTTACATAATCAATAGTTACAAAAAGTGTGAGAGATTTAAATTCTAAATGTCATAAAAACACCAAAAAATGTTAACTAATTGAACTACCCAAGGTAATTTCAACAATAAAATTTATTTTAACTTGGTGTCATGCATTGTTTTTGGAGGTTGACAAAGAAGATAATAATAATTATTTTTTTTTAAAAAGAACACTTTAATTTGGTTCCGGCGTTTCAATATATTGGATCTGATACAATTTAAACACGTGTGTAAATTAAATTAATCATGTCTACATCACATCTAGTGGAGCATTAGACTGAAATTTTTCCCAAAGAAAAAATTCAACTATAAAGGAAAATAAATAGACTGCAATGTGATAAACTATGAGTGGTTAACTATTATTTATATATAAATTTTTTTTTTTTCACCAGTCACACTTTATAACATTACAATTATAAGAAGTCCTGAAAAATTGTGTGAACTTATACTTTTCCAATAAATAAATAGACCTCTAAAATAGTAAGAGTTTGTAAAGGAGGTAGTATTTTGTATGCTGCACGGAGCGGCCTCTCACAATCATCCGCGTCGGTACGAATAATTTCCGTTTGTAAGATCCCATATTTTTCAACGGGCCCATAGCCCACAACTGTCTGCGTCTCAAATCACTGTCTCAATCAAACTAACCCACATATCAAACCCAAAAACATAAAACAACCAATCAAATCGTCCAGCGTGGAACATTCGAGCCAATCAAATCTTTTATTGTAATATATATATATATATATATTTTATTGTAATATATATATATATATATTACAATAAAAGATCACTCTTTCTATTTTAACTATCTATTGTTTTAATACTCCTTACCAAAAGGGTCATTCTCGTACTAGAAGCTGTACCGGTTTAATTAGTAGAACGATATATTTCGGTACCGGTCAATACCAGTGTACCATTTCAGCTTTACTGTTATTATATATATATATATATATATATATATATATATTATACAAATAAAAGTTTACCATAAAACAGTACCTCAATTCAAAACAAATTATTCATGATTTTAGACTTTAGACATTAGCATACTAAGAAAACAAATAATACTAATAAGTTAATGCAAATAAGTTATCATTCTGCCTTTACAAAAATTCAAAAATCACAAAAATTAAATAAATAAAATAAGCTTATTTATGTACTAACCGATATGCCCATTATCGGTCGAAACGCTCAAAATCGGCCAATATTTAAACTGATATAAAATGTTGATGTTTCGATACCAGTGCATGTACTGGTACAATACATACTGGTCGGTACGATACGGTATTGACCACCTTGTACCTTACATTTCAAAAAATTTTAAAGTTCATATAGTGGAGCCTCCCCCCTCTCATAGGAGGTGGGCCCTATATGAGTCCTATAAGTAGAGCCCACACCCTCATAATAGGGGGTAGGATTTTACTCGAGTTGCCCAATAATTTCTCCTATATCTTACTTTTTATATTTCAAGGCATCCTATTAAAATATTCTAATAATTATTTTTTCCCCCTCCAAACTATCCCAACAATTTAAATTTTATAGCATAACGGTTGCATACAAATGTTAGTGACTCAATGACACACACAACAAGATTAGCCACTACTTACCTCGCAGTAGTGAGGAATGGCCAGATCGACCACTGTGGGACTCCACAAAACAACCTTGATAACGCCATTGACACAATCCCAACAACACCCCACACAAAGATCCCATTATGACGCCCCAAATCAGCCACTTCTTAACAGACACTAGTGACTTCCCATAACCAGAGTGTGAGAGAAAGGTTTATTCAGTGACTTCCCACAACAAAATTGGCCATAATGCTTTCATTAATTAATTGAGAGAGAGAGAGAGAGAGAGAGAGAGAGCTTTGCCTAACTAAGAGCATTCATATTAGCTCATGCAAAAATTTCTATCTATTTTATTATAAGACTCTACCTTTTTTATTTTACATTCTCACTTTTCAAAATACCCTACATTAGATTATATATTTTACACTATATTTCATTAAAATATCAATTTTCTTGATTTTTCAAAAAAAAAAAAAAAATTCTCTTTCTTTACACACAACAACCACCATTCAATCTCTTCATTCATCTTTGAGATACGTAAAAAAAGAATAAACAACTAGTATCCGTGTAAATTTATATGACTACTATAATAAACTTGTAAATTTACACAATTATACACAGATTGATATAAGTCATTTTTGTGCAAAACTGTATAAATTCAACACTGTTTTTTACTATATGGACAGATGTAAATGTTCTAAACATGTTTTTTTTTTGGGCACAATTTTGAACAGTAATGCAAAGCTGGGTGGGTTGTACAAATCTTTTTATTTCTAATATGGTGTTTGCCAATTTGGCTAATAACCATTTTTTTTGGGGCTGAGATTGGCTAAAAACAAATCACAAAAATTGCTAAATCGCTTATGTATTAACACTAATGATACCTCTATATATTCTAATATCAGATTCACCAAATCTTATTTTCTGATCTTCTATTTATCTATTCAAATCAAATTTATGCTTATCTTTTCAAGTCTATCTTTTCTTACTATTCCTATAAAAGAAAATCGAAAAGACGATATTGCATAAAAGGAAATGACAATCAACACCAGATTTTATTTCCTCCATGCCACCCTCACTTACAAAATAGACTTACAATATAAGACTTAATATGTGAAAAAAGATGGTATCAAGCGGTGGCAGAGTTAGGAATTTTTCTCAGGGGGCCAGTGAATGTATTTTTGTGTAATTTTTAAATTTAATTAAAATTTTCAAAAGTTAGAGGGGGCTATGCCGCTATGGCCCCCCTTGGCTCCCCAAGTTTCACCTATATATCAAGGTAACTAGAATTGGCATTGAGAGAGGATGCCCCTTTAACTATTTTTGCTCATTTAAAAAGCTATTTTGTTTTTTGTTTTTATCTTTTTTTTTTCTATATATATAGAAAGGTAAGAGTTTTCTAGGTAATTTATTTTTTGATTTACATAATCAATAGTTACAAAAAGGGTGAGCGATTTAAATTCTGGATGTCATAAAAATACCAAAAACTATTAACTAGTTAAACTATCCAAGGTAATTTCAACAATAAAAATTATGTTAACTTGGTGTCATGCATTGTTTTTGGAGGTTGACAAGGAAGATAATTTTTTTTTTTTTTTTTTTAAAAAGAACACTTTAATTCGGTTCCAGCGTTTCAATATATTGGATTTGATACAATTTAAACACGTGTATAAAATTAATCATGTGTCTACATCATGTCTAGTGGAGCATTAGACTGAAATTTTGCCCAAAGAAAAAACTCAACTATAAAGGAAAATAAATAGACTGTAACGTGATAAACTATGAGTGGTTAACTATAATTTACACATGAATTTATCTTTTTTTTTTTTTTTTTTACCAGTCACACTTTATAACATTACAATTGTGGTAAGAAGTTATGTAAAATTGTGTGATCTTATACTTTTTCAATAAATAAATAGACCTCTAAAATTGAAAGAGTTTGTAAAGGAGGTACCATTTTGTATGCAGCATGGAGCGGCCTCTCACAATCATCCGCGTCGGTACGAATAATTTCCGTTTGTAAGATCCCATATTTTTCAACGGGCCCATAGCCCACAACTGTCTGCGTCTCAAATCACCGTCTCAATCAAGCTAACCCACATATCAAACCCAAAAACATAAAAACATCCAATCAAATCGTCCAGCGTGGAATATTCGAGGCACTCAACCGGTATCTTTAACGAATCCCAATTAGTCAATCATTCTCAATTATATATATCAAGGGCCCTGATCTTTCCACGTATTCACGCGACCCCACACACTAATCGAAAGTATCCCTCACGTATTTCACATCTGACACGTCGACAGCAGCCAAACTCGCAAGTGCCAACTCCCTCACCTCGCACGTGCCAAGCAATCTATATAAGCACTCTATAATTAAACACCAAATGATAGGCAGAGAGAGAGAGAAAGATTCGCCGGAGTATTCCGAGATTTCAGGTTTGAATTTTTTTCCAAAAAAAAATTTCAATGGAAAATGAAATTATTAATTATTAATTTTTTTACTTTTATTTTCGCTTTGTATTCCAAAGAATCTTTGAGAAAAATTTTTATTTCGAATTTCAATTCTTTGCTTTCCAAACATTTTCTCAGTAACCAAACAGGTACAAAGAGATTGATTTGATTTTCCTTTTACTTGCTTGTTGCCATTTCTGTTTAGATTTTGAATTCTTACTAACAATTGGACAAACATCAATATCAGTATGTAATGCAATTATTTTTTCCATTGTAATTTTCTCTGTAACCAAACAGAACATAACCATTTTCTGAGAAAAGTTCAGTTTCTAGCTAGCTGAGCCATGTGTTTCTATGTGATCAGCTAAGAAATCATAACAAAGTGTAAAATTCACTAAATTTTAACCTTTTTTTTGTTTGTGTAGGCAAAAAGTGTTCTTCTAGGGTTTGCGCAGAATCGATTGTGTTTGTGTTTGTGTGTGTGATTTTTGTGTTGTGATGCCGTACCGTGTTCGCGAGAATCTATTCATCAGCAACATCAGTGACGCGGCGGAGATTCTCCAAAACGGTAGCACCGAGATCACGCATATTCTCTCGGTCCTCAGCTCGGTTTCGATATCGTTTTTCTCCGAATGGCGCAGCAATCTCGTTATTCCGGCTAAGGAAATCAAGAAGGTTTATGCTGGTGGAGGTGGTGGTGGTGATGGTTGTTCAGGTTCCGTGGAGGAGGATTCAATTGCTGATGGAGGGTCCAAGAGTCCCTTGTCGCCGGATAAGATTTTGTACTCGTTGGAATATGCGGGCAAGGATTTGAAGCTGGTGAGGATGGCCGTGCCGATTAGAGATATGGAGAGTGAGGACTTGTTGGATTATTTAGATGTTTGTTTTGACTTCATTGATCGGAATCGAAAAGAGGGGTCTGTTTTGGTACATTGCTTCGCGGGCGTGTCAAGAAGGTATACTTTGTTTATTCCTTTTCTTGTTATTGGGTTTACAGGTTTTAGGTAAAGTTATTAACTTTTTATGTGGAAACAAAGTTTCTCTTAAGCCCTGTTCTGTAATATGAGTGCTTTAATGTGTGTTTCTCGTAGTGTGCTTGACTGCTTGATACCTGTATCTATATTTGTGTCCTGGGATTTTAGCGGGGTCTAAGATTAGGACATAAGATAGGAGTAGTTGGTGGTCTTAGGGATCAAACTGGGATTTGCAGTATTCCACAAAACGGGAGAGTTGTGATCATAAAATACTTAGCATCAAATCAAGCTCTTGAAGAAGTGTAAAACATTGCAAATATGCTAAATGAACAAATATAAGCAAGATAAGAGAGAAAACCCGATGGAAAGTCTGAGCATATAAGGGAAAAATAAGAAAAGTAGAAAAAATTGACTAATAAATGCCACAAAAGCTAATTATGCATTCATACATGAATATATAAAGCTTTGAAAAACTACAAGTTGCAATAAATTAAAGAGAAATTTAGGTAATGGAAGTTCTCGAAAATGGTTTCGAGACAAAGCTAAATGAAATTACTAATGCTGGAATGCCATTTATTTTATAGTCATGAAAATGATTATTTAACACATTTGTGCCTTTTTAGGAATACATAGTTTTTAAGGGCTCAAGATATCCATGAGATCCTAAGTTTGAAACCATTTGCCAGCATCTTTGAGCCGTCCCCATGGGACTCCTCCCTGTAATAACCTGGTGTGTGTGAGACGGGGGATTGCATACACTCGAGAGAATAGCCAGATACTCGAAGAGGTCTGGACACCCTCGTTTGTAAAAAAAAAGAGTACACAGTTTTAAAAATTATATGAACATTATAACAAGCAACATTATAAATTAGCAGAGGGAATATACTCAAATTTTACTTGATTATGTAATTCTACACCAGTTTTCAACATTGTAGCTTGGTGATATGAATATGATTCTTTGACCAATTAAGATTGTCAGAGAGCCTTGAACTTATCAAAGAAGAAGGAAAAAAAATTGTGAGATTCACTTAAAATTAAAAAAAAAAATTAATTAATTTCCAGTAAATGTACAGCTATATGACTTGTCTTTCAAATTCAACAATAAGATGGTTGAGTTGCATTCAAATACCAGTTTATGGGTCATATGATGAAAAGTTTGCATGAGTACCTGATTTTCAAAGCACAGAATTGAAGTTTTACTTATTAATTAAAAAATGGTAAAATACTATTCTGGTCCCTAAACTTTACCAAAGTTTGCTTTTCATCCCGGAACTTTAAAAAAATCATTTTTTGTCCCTAAACTATCGAAAATGTATTCTTTTTTGTCCTTAAACTTTACCAAAAGTTTGTTTTTCATCCTTAAATTATTGTAAAAGTTTTTTTTTCACCCCCATTTTTGTCTCTAAACTATTAAAAATAACTCTTTACTAAGTTTAAGGATGAAAAAAGAACTTTTTAAAGTTTAGGGACTAAGAACAAACTCTTAGTAAAGTTTAAGAACCAAAATAGTATTTTACCCATTAAAAAATGGTTTACTTGCTACTATATTTTATTTCTTGCTTCTTCTCCATAATCCTTAGTGCATTCGAGGGAAGTGTGTGTTATATTGTCAGCCTAGTATAAAATGTCGGAATTTTTTTTTATTAGTATAAAATGTCAGAAATTGTCCAGAAGAGACCTACATTGAATAATAGGTTTTCTGGTTTACTGAATTGTCGAGTCTTGGGGGTTTACACTCTTCTTTGCATGTGTTGCAGTGCAGCTATCATTACAGCATATCTGATGAGAACTGAACATTTATCTCAAGAAGGTGTGAACAAATCCATTGTTTATTTGAAGTTTTGTCGGTCCACAAATTGGTATATGCCTTTGGCTTCTAGTTTTATTTACAATGCTTTTGTTGGCCTTCTTGTCTAATGAGATTGAAAATATTATGCTTTTGATGGCCCCTTTTTTTTTTTTTTTTTCATACACATCCCTGCAGATGCTCTGGAATCCTTAAAGCAAAGCTGTGAATTTGTTTGCCCCAATGATGGTTTTATAGAGCAGGTTATGCTATAAAATGCTTTATTGCATGGTGATTTTAAGGGGTAATTTCCCATATATCTAGCCTAACAGAAATATATTATTTCCTTCTTCTTATGGCAGTTAAAGATGTTTGAAGAAATGGGCTTCAAGGTTGACCGTGCAAGCCCCATATACAAGCGCTTTCGACTGAAAGTATTGGGTACATATTCGCCGGAACCCCCCCCCCCCCACCTCTTTTTTTCTTCTCCTTTTGTCAAGCTTTATATGCTTAAAGGCATTTTTTACCATTGCCCTTGCCCTTGTAGCTTAGTAGTACTTATCCTTGTAAAGGAGGTCTGAGATTTGACCCACTGTAGGTGTGGTTTTGTGAGCCTTGTAGGATGATGCATTAAAAAGCTACATAAAATCCGGGGTAGTTCTTTTTTCTCTAATTTTCAGGTAAGTTAAACGTTCACCCTGGTAGGTCTTGAAACCACATCTTCACTCTCAAGCACCTTTCATACAGAGGGAAGAGGTGCCATTTAAGCTAGAGCTCATTGGCTGTCTGGTTTAAGGTCTACTGCTTTATAAATATTCTTTTTTTTAGAAGAACTTGATAAATATTTTTGAGAATGAAAAATAAAGGTTTATTACCTGATAAATGATGCATCCAAATTTTGTTGTATAAAAGTTATTTGTGTCTGGTTGGCTATAGAAAATCATGGAAGTTCCATTCATCTCGGGACATAGGCAACAGAGACAGAAGGCTATAATTCTATAAGTAGATTCTGAAATGATGTTGTTGCCAATTACAGATACCACTATATGGCTGGGTATATGTTGGTGTGCAGTGTTATGAGTCTCTTGTAATCATACAGTTATGATTGAGTGATATTAAGGAGCAATGCTATCATACAAGTCCTATGGTTTTATGCATTAAGCATTGTGAGGCCATTGTATAAAAGTTTTATCTTTTAAACAGCCCATGAGACATGAACATTGCATTTTTGGGATACATCAATTAGTTCAAAAGCCATATCTCTTAGATTTACAACTGATGCGACATGATCAAAGCATTTTGGGAGGAGACCAGAAATGTTTGGAATTCTTTTATGAAATTATTTACTGATAAAAATAATTAAAAAATGTAGATCCATCCCTAGTCATATAGACAGAAATAAGCCTCCAATAGTCTCGTTCATTTGCAAATGCTGAATTCAAAAGGTAAGATAAGATAATCATTTCCTTTGTTGTTACTTATGCCCTTCACCAATAAAATGGCAAATCTGTTCATCCTCCCAATTGAACAACTTTATTATGTTTTAGTTTGTTCATAACATATTTACCATTTTTTCACAGGGTATTCAAATTTAGATCTATATTATCTCATTTACTCCAGGGCATTCTGTTAGCTGCCAATTTCTTGCCCTGAATTTGATATTTTTCTTATATTTGTACTAGAAATACCACTTAGTCCTCTGAAAATATCAGGGTCTAGAATTAAAGCTTGAGTGGTCTATAGAGCAACAAAAGACCCTAATTCTCTTGCTGTTGATGAAGAATTCTTTTGGTGCAACATGGTCCATTTTTGAAATTGTGTCTAACAACTTGATGTAGATTTCCGCCTTTAAGATTCTTTCAATAGTGAGCATAATTGTAAGTTTAAGTTAATTTAAGATAGTTATTGTACTTTTGGATTTTTCTATTGTTATTGTTCTTTTTATTTGTTGAGATTGAGAATGAATGATAAGGTTTTCTTCTGTTTTCAAATGTTAATTGTTGAAAGGTCCTCTCTCCCATGGTTTCAGGTGAATCTTATAACCGTGGGGAGAAGATAGAAAGTTCTAAATTTGGGGCAGATCCTGGTTTGGCTACAGAAGTTTCCTCAGAAGTGGAAGTAGCTTCAAATTTACGAAATAATCGTACTCCTGCATACCGCTGCAAGAAATGCCGAAGAGTTGTTGCACTGCAGGAGAACGTTGTAGATCACATTCCAGGTGAGGGTGAGACATCCTTTGAATGGCGCAAGCGGAAAAGTGGCAACCCATATAACAAGTCTGAAGAGTCTGAGTGTTCATCCATTTTTATTGAGCCTCTACAATGGATGACGGCAGGTAAATTATTATTTCAAACTTTCTGATTCTTGGACTATAAAATGATTGTTTCTTGGAGGTTATTAACTCATACAAATCAGATAAGCAACTAATGTACGTTAAAATTACATTTAGTATTTGAAATTTCTCCTCTATAGACTGGGTTGTAGAATAACATTTTGTAAGCAGATCATTTACTCCTGGTAAAATTTTGGGTCTAAAAATAAATTAAAGGGAAAAAAAAAGAAAAAAAGAAAAGAAGAAGATCCCCTCCCAGTCCCAAGTTCTGTACAAGGGATCCAAGGTCACTTTTGTTCAAACCAGTTTGTTTGACTAACCAAACTTGGCAAAGTAAGCATTATCATCATTGATGGCAGCCTAGGGTTTCATGTAATCTATTATGTACATAGACATGTTTAAAATAATTAAACTTTTGATAGTTATTTCTTGTCATCCAGTTAAAGAAGGTGCAATGGAGGGCAAGTTGTCCTGTGCTCACTGTGAAGCTCGCTTGGGTTTCTTCAATTGGTCAGGCATCCAATGCAGTTGTGGGAGCTGGATCACCCCAGCCTTTCAGATCCATAAAAGCCGAGTGGACATCAGCAGTGTCTAAAATTTGTCAAAAAAAACATTTGTCAAGAAAAGTTTCTTACCAATCCTGCAACGATAGAAGTGCGCAGTATCTTTCCAGTAATAAATTTAGAAACTCAGATACAGCTAAAACAAGGTCATAGTTTCCAAGTCAACCTGAAACTATAGAAGAAAGAGAGGCCTTCTAAAGCCTTTTTTTTGCATTTGCTGCAGTAGGAGATCGAAGCTTTGAGTAGAATGCTGTCTTGCATGTCTGGTATACGTTATGATTTTGATTTGATTGGGGTTTGACCAACATGCAGACTAGTTTTCTTTATTGTTTGAATATCATGTTGTTATTGAGGTTCATATTTTAGGCAATTATTTTTGGCATGGAGATGTGGAAGACATTCAAGGGTTAACTATGTTAATGGGGAAGCTCTGCTATCCAATATTTATAAAGAATGATTGTCAATTGCTTGGGAGATTCCTTTGTTTTTCATCACGTTATCTTCCTTTGTTATAGCTACCTAATGTATATAAAATGAATGAAAAATTTGGTGATCTTTTCTTGTTTCGAAACGCACCTTCTCCCTCCCCCTCCCCCTCTTTCAAGAGCGATATATATACTAAACACACAATAAGTATAAAGGGAGTATTTAGATACTCGGTTATCACTTATCAGATAATTTATTTTGGAGAGAGAGAGATGCCCAATGAAGAGCTTTTCATGAATTTAAAAGATAAGATGGGCACATCTAGAATCAAATCTATACCGAAGTACCAACCCTTGGATACAATCCAATTAAATTGATTAATAAATAATTCATTTGTATGAGAAAAAAAAAAAAAAAAAAAACCTTAAGAGATTGATTTAAATTTCAGTTTTTTGTTTAAATGGTTTGAATAAAGCATGAAAAATACGAGGGTTTTTTTTTTTTCCCTGTTAATTGAAATTTAGATCTGATTTGCTTAAAGGCACAATGCAATCCAAGGCTAAAGATGATCTTAGCGGTGGAGGTGAGGGGTAGTATTTTTTAGAAAGTATTGACAATTATTATTATTATTATTTTTTTTTGTTGAGAATAATCGGCAGAATTTTATTCAAAGAAAGTATTGATAATTGTGACACAATCAAATACAAATAAACTCAATTTCCTTCAAAATTCAACTAATTTTGGAAGGAATTGTACTTTGTATGGAGTTCCTTCATTTAGGTTCAATAGAAATGAGTTTCTCAACCCAAAAAAAAAAAAAAAAGGGTTAGCTAACTGCTTTATTTTCCAAAATTATGTTATGTAGTATTCATTATCCAGAGCGACGGACATGCATCCATCACATTTAATAAAGGCAGCTAATTTAAGGGATTTTGTTCCCTTTTAGCTGCTTCAGTCTCTTCTCCTTTCTCTATATATATATGAGCTTAAACTCTCGTTGTAACATACAATAGAGATAGAAACGAAAAAACATTGAAAACAGATAACAAAGAAAGATATATGTATTCAGTGTTAGTAATAACTAGTCGCAGACCCGCGCAATGCACCGGAAAATTTGATATAAATATGTTTTATTGGATAATTATTGAATTAATATATTAGATTGTATATTTTTAAAAGTCAATATGTATTATTTGAAATTATGTTTTATATTAGAAGTTTTTTGTGGTGTAACAACTAACAAATTAAATATAGTTTGTAGTTGGGTATTATATATAGTGAAATGTGTATGAAAATACAATGCAATAAATTTTATATAAAAAAAATTTAACATGTGAGTGTGAGAACTATTAGACTAAATTCTAACTATGTATACTTTGTTTATTACTATACAGATATATGCGATTCAACACTTATAGGTATATTTTTCTCCAAAACATAGATCCACATCTCTTTTTCCACACAATTGAAACTAAGTGAAAAAATATATAAAGATAACTATGCAATAGATCATAATCAATAAATCATATATCATAAAGTGGAAATATAAAATAATATAAAATGCAAAAAGCAAACTTTATTTCATCATATGAACATATGAACAAATCCCACAATATATAACTCTTCAAATTCATAAACCACATGATTACTTAGATTTTATAGTAAAATAAGATCAATCCATCCATCATGACATTGTAGTATAGTCTAGATATAATTATATAAAAATCACGTTTTGTTGATCATGTTTCATAAACCAAAAGTACAACCTATACATCTAATAAAATCTTTAAAGAGTAACACATGAGAATTCTTAATTTGAACAACCGATTATATATATATATATATATATATAGAGAGAGAGAGAGAGAGAGAGAGAGAGAGAGAGAGAGAGAAACATATGTAGATGGTGGTGGGAGGGGGGATGGTGGGTTTTGAACCACATATAGGGGACACCATAAAGAATGTTGCTAGGCTATCACTTGAACCCTCAAAAATTAATCTAAGAGGCTAGACGAAAGGATAATAGGAATTCCAAGAAAGAATTAATCAAATTCCTTAAGTATCTATACATAAAAACATTAACAGCATAATGATGCTCTAGAGTAAATTATATTTTATCTTATTCTCTTTTTGGTTTTTTCCTTAAAGATGATCAACTAAACAAAGTAAAAGCTAACCAAGAAAGCTCAATTAGCTAAAAATTTAATGGTGGAGATTCCTATTATTTGTAATAGAATGAACAAAATAAAAATCACAAACAGATTTGAGAAAAGACGCATAATATTTCTAAAAGAAATTTTACCAAACACATGGAATGCAACAATAACAAAATTACTGCCCTGAAATCTTTTTGACACTTTATAAATAAGCACAAAAAATTGTTCATTATCAATATGTTTCGTATCAACATTAGGAATTTCCACAATAATGATGGGCCAAATAAAATTGCATTAACAATTCTAAGTCACAAATAAAAAATAACAAAAGTCAATATCATTGAAAATTTTGGAAAGGAAAATAACAAAATCACTTCAAAAAATGCAAGAATACTAAAAAGAAAAGAAAAAAAAGAAAAAAAAATCATTTTTTATTGTGCGTTTTGTTTACCTCAATGGTCTTCCTATTGTTGCCTTAACTTTGGAAGTTTCTGACAAAAATAATTAATGTCTTCTCAAAATGGTGAAAACTAAAGCTTGATTGAAAAATATGGAGAACAATTAGTATTGTGCTAATTTTTTTGTTGTAGATGGTGGGTGATTGTATCTAAAATATGCATTGGTAAAAAGCTATCATCAGGAGCGGACGCCATAGGTTGAAACTCTCTCTCAAAAAAAAAAAAAACATTGTAAAACTTAAATAAATAATTAATGTATGAGTGAGAGAGAGATAAGGTTGTGAAAAACCAAAATTTTGGAAGAGAAAATACTATAACGGTAGATAAACGAAGAGACACTTAATGCTTGATGTCTTCTCAAAATGGTGAAAACTAAAGCTTGATTGAAAAATATGGAAAACAATTAGTATTGTGCTAAATTTTTTGTTGTAGATGATGGGTGATTTTATCTAAAATGTGCATTGGTATATATAACATTGTAAAACTTAAATAAATAATCAATATATGAGTGAGAGAGAGATAAGGTTGTGAAAAAACTGAAAGTTTGGAAGATGAAACACTATAACGGTAGATAAACGAAGAGACACACTTGAAGCGTTAATTTTATCAACTAAAAAGATAATGAATTATTCAATTTTAACAATTACTTGAAATTAGAAAGAAGAAAACAAAAAGTTGAAATCAATTATGGTAGTTGAATAGTCAAATATGTATCTAATAAATAATAATGTTTGTCCATGATTTGTATTTAATTATTTTATATAAATTTTTTTTTAAAAAAAATCATAAAGAGAAAAATGATTTAAAAAGAAAAAGAAAAAGAGTATAATGTGGTTGATGAGATGGCTCAACAGTAGCATAGCAACATTAAATACTACTTCTCATTTTTTTTTTTTTTTTACAAGGTAGAATTTCTACTCTAACTAAGTCTAAGTGTATATGTGTGTGAAGCTCCCTCCTGGAGACTTGAACCCCGACCCTTACCCCTCACACCTCACAAGCATTTATACGTCTCAACTTTTAGATATACATAAATACGACATAATGAACGACCACTAGAGAAGAAATAACTCATAGTCAATCTTATTAACTCATAGTCAAATAATATATCAAGCATTGTTAGTTTGATATCTATATATATAATAATAGATAAAACTGAGAGAAAATTCAATTAGATTTCAAATTGGAGTTCAATTAGAGTCTAATTTTGTGCCATATGTCCCATCTAATCTAAGTTTTTAAGTTTTTGTGCCAAGTGAGTTAATTCAATGTAAAAATTGGATTGCAATTAGAGTTTAATTTTGCGACATGTCCCATCTAATCTAAGTCTTTTTTAATTTTTGTATCAAACGAGTTAATTTAGTGTAAAAAATGAGGAGTCAAATATAAGTAAACCATAAAAAAAAACATAATTTGTGAATGATTTTATATTTATGAGCCTTTTTTCTTTGTAGAACTAACAACAATTCAAGTTTATAAGTCATCTATATATATATTAATAAGTAAACTAGAGAGAAAATCTAATTAGATTTTAAATTGAAATTCAATTAGAGTCTAATTTTCGCTACGTGTCCTATATAATCAAAATTTTTAAATTTTTGAACCAAGTTAATTAGTTTAGTGTAAAAATTAGATTTCAATTAGAGTTTAATTTTACGGCACGTTGTAGACACTCGATTTTGCACACATGATTTAATCAAGAAAGATGGCTAAAATAACCATCCATGTACCCCAAAAATCATGGTTGCATTACATGCATCAATTTCTTCTTGCATTACATGCATCAATTCATTCATGGCATATTATAAAAAAATTTCAAAGGATGAAATTTTTTTGGAATAGGTTAAGGATAAAACTTCAAGTTCAAATTTTCAAGTTTTATTTCAAACTCCAAATCCCAAATTTTCAATTCAAAATTTTCATTAATGCTCAATTTTTTAAATTCAAAATTCCCAAAATTTCTTGTTGCAAAAACTTCAAACCTCAGATTTCATGTTCAAAATTTCAAATCACAATTTTTCAAAGTCTCAAGTTTAAAATTTCAAAATCTCAATCCAAAATCTCAAGTCTCAAAATTCCAAAGTTTCAATTTTCGAAGTCTCAAATTCAAAATTTCCAATTTTCAATCCCAAGCTTCAAGTTTCAAAAATAAATCCTTTAGACTTTTCTTGACAAGATTCACACCAAAAAGGGACAAATGCAAATCACACATCTCAAAATGCAAGGGAAAAATAGGACATTCATTAGTTGGTGACTAATTCCAAAATTTGACTTTTGCAGGCAATAACTGGGATGAGAAGCCCTTGACTTCTTTCAGTCAAGATCAGAATCATTGGTTGCAGGAACTTACACATCCAAGATCAATATCGTGGTCGCAAAAACTTCTTTCAGTCAAGATCAGATTCATTGGTTGTAAGAACCTACGTATCCAAGATCAATATTGTGGTCACAGACATCACCTCAGTCAAGATTAGATCCATTGGTCGCAAGAACCTAAGTATCCAAGATCAATATCGTGATTGCAAACATCACCTCAATCAAGATCAGATCCATTGGTCGCAGAAACTTATGCATCCAAGATCAATATCGTGGTTGCTGACACTTCCCTCAGTCAAGATCAGATCCTTTGGTCGCAGGAACCTATGTATCCAAGATCAATATCGTGGTTGTAGACATCACCTCAATCAAGATCAGATTCATTGGTCGCAGGAACCTACATATCCAAGATCAATATCATGGTCGTAGACATCACCTCAGTCAAGATCAGATCCATTGGTTGCAAGAACTTATGCATCCAAGATCAATATCGTGGTCTTAGACAACTCTATTATCAAGAATCATTTCAAAGTCTCAGTCACTTCAACTATCAAGAATCATTTCAAAGTTCATCAGTCACCTTAATTATCAAGAATCATTTCCAAGTCCCTTAGTCACTTCAATTATCAAGAATCATTTCCAAAGTTCATCAGTTATCAGTTAGGTCAAGGATTTTCATTTTCTGTCAAAAGGTAAGGCATTAGTTCTATGTTCCAAAGTTTTAGGTTTGAGGGCTAAGTAATCTTCGAAAATTCAACCTCAATTAAATCCTGGTCACTAAAATCAGTGTCTTTGTTTTACATTGACATTCGCTTTCCAAGCTCTGTCAATGAGGGGCATTCTGTAGACGCTCGATATTGCACCTATGATTTAATCAAGGAAGATGGCTGAAATGACCATCCATGTATCCCAAAAATCATGGTTGCATTACATGCATCAATTTGTTCTTGCATTATATGTATCAATTCATTCACTGCATATCATAAAAATGATCTTGAAATTCTAACAGTCACAACGGTGTGTCTGGTTTCCAAATCGGACCATTGTATCGAAAGATATCGCATGATCAAGTTTGCACGGTTAACATGCATTGTGTCTAGGTAGAGTCAACCACACATGATTAATTTAAACTAATTCTGATTGGTTAAACAATTAAAATTAATTAAATAATTTGTGATTGGTTTATAATTAGTGTTTAAAATAGGATTGCATGCATAGGAATAAAGGGATAATTGGATAACAATAAAATTGTGGATAATATGAACTTTATCAATATTTATTTTAGGGTATTTATCTACAAGATAATTATTCCTGAAAAAGATTGAATGATCCAGAAAAGAGATAAAAATCTTAGAATACAGGTGAAAACACGTCTAGGTGCAAGGACCGGTTCAAGAAAACCTAAAAAGGGATTCCAAAACTCACCTAAACACGAAAGTACGTTTGGTGCCCAAGAGTACCATTTGGCACTTTTGGAGTGCCAAATGGCACTTTAAAAGGGCCGAATTGCACCCTTAAGGGCTAAGGCCCAACTCCCTTCGGGTGCCAATAAGGCACACCCTTTTCGACCTTTTCGCAGAAGAATGCGTCCCAATTCGCATTTTAATCATTTGAGCCTATTTTTTAGGGTTTTCTAGCCTCTATAAATACAGACTAGATCTCATAATTCAATACACTTTTTTACTCTCAAGGAGACACACTCTTTTAGGCTCTCAAATTGTTCATATTTTTTGACCTCTTCTTTGATTTTCTGTGAAGCTGTTTTTAGGTTTCAAATACAATTGCATAAATTTCTTTGAACCCTAAAACATCCTCTTAAGTAAAAGAATGCTCATGCAAGAGGTTGCTTTCTAACCCTTTTGTTTTTATGCTTCTCTTATCATGATGATGCACGTTTAATTGTTTCAAATATTCATTTTTTACCTTGTTAATTTAGTTTATGAAAATATGTTATTGATTCCTTTATTGTTGCTATAATCTGTTTCTTAGTTTTAAAGATCTGCATGTAATTAACTCTTTGTCTTCAAAATAAAACATATCTGCATCTTCCTTAGATGTAGATTTGAATTTTTTCTTCGAAATAAAACAGATCTGCATCTTCCTTAGATGTAGATCTGAATTTTTCTTCACAATAAAACAAATCTACATCTTCCTTAGATGTAAATATGAATTTTTTCTTCAAAATAAAACAGATTTGCATCTTCCTTAGTTGTAGATCTGAATTTTTCTCACAATAAAATAGATCTGCATCTTCCTTAGATGTAGATCTGAACTTTTCTTAATCAAAACTGGTTTGTATCTTAATTACATGCAAATCTGAACATTTTTTTATCAAAAAAACTGATTTGTATCTTCCTTAAATACAGATCTGATTTTTTTAATGCATGCAGATTTTTGAAATAAAGAAAGAGATCATGTATTGTTATGTTGGTTGTTTGTTTTCTTTAGTCCAAGCTGCATAATTTTATTTATGAATGAAATTCTCTTCATAAAAAAAATCCTTTCCATATTTTTGAGCATATAAAACAGATTTGACTTTTTCTGTTATCAAAAAAACTTCTTTTTTTTACATCATAACACAAATCTGATCTTTTGCAAAGTTAAATATATATATATATATTTTTTTTTTAATTTCTTAAAAACATATCTGATTTTTTTTATAAATCAAAATCAATTTTTATTCACAACAATAGATCTACATCTTTTTTAAAACAAAGAAGAGGATCCATTCATAAATTAACTTGTGTGATTTAGTTTTTGTCATATACTACATATCATTCATTTCATGCATAAAATTAGTACATAGGTCATAAGAGTTTAGAAGACCAAACTCTGTCTGGGCAGGATGGGTGTCTAACACCTTCCCATTCCGTAACTTAGCTTTCGAATTTAGGTCATTGGATAAGTAGATCTAAGCCTTGTCTTTACTTTTTATTTTGGGTAGTTTCTAGGACCCAAAGCCATGTAATTATTTGGTAGATTGTAACTAGGACCCAAAACTATGTAATTTTCAATTTATCCAAAAAAAAAAAAAAAAAAATCAATGAAAGGAAACAATTTAGACATGTATTTTTATATTTAGTTTTTCTTTTTCTTTTTCTTTTTTGTATAAAAAATAAGTGTCGACTCCACACCATTTACCCAAAAAGAGAGGTGTCCTAGAAAAGTACCCGAATCTCTTTTTTGAGAGGCACCCCAATTTTGGCGATCTCTCACACACATGTTCCATCTAATCGAAATTTTTTAATTTTTGTGCCAAATGAGTTAATTTAGAGTAAAAAATGACGAGTCCAATATAAATAAATTATAAAAAAACATAATCATATATCTAACACTATAAATAAAATTAGAGAAAGAGAGAGTTTGAATGCTTTTATATTTATGAGCCTTTTTTTTATAACTAAAAACAATTCATTTGGCACAAAAATTATATATATATATATATATATATATTAATAGATAAAGTTTAGAGAAAATCCAATTAGATTCTACAATTGAAGTCTAATTTTGCGCCATGTGTCCTAAATTATTTATTTTTAGAGAGAGTTTTATTTCTTAATTTTGGAATCAAATGTGAGACCATATCATAAATATCCATTCAAGTGAGTTATTGTGTACAAAAACTAATGAGTCTAGAATTAATGAACATAAAAATATTTAAAAAATGGACAATTTACATTTTCTACCTAATAACATTCTTACAAGACTTTTTAAAGAGTTAAAAAAAAAAAAAAAATGACTATCAATAATATTTAAATTATATATGTAAGATTATCATACTATGCATCTTAATGTGTATCTTTTAAGTATATTCATGCATATGCATGGGGTTACATGCTAGTTATTTAATACTTGGAGAATACAACGACATGATACTTTCCATCTCACATAATAATAAGTAAATTTATTTATTATTCATATAAAATATTCCGAGAATACAACGATGTGATACACCTCATCTCACATAATAATAAGTAAATTTATTTATTAATTAATCATATAATAATAAGTAAATTTATTTATTTTTCAGATAAAATACTCGGAGAATACAATGATGTGATACGCCCCATCTCACATAATAATAAGTGTGAGGACCAGATTTGAACTTGTAGCCCACTGCGTGGATGGATTCAAGCCCAAAAAACCCAAAACAATAAATTTGTAAAGAGTGGGTTAGAGAACACTGGGTTGTGTTAACCAAATAAACGTTGGAATAGATTCAAATGATTAGAGAATGAAAAGAAATCGAGTTGTATTGAAGGAAAATAGTCCTCGGCAAAGTCCGAGGTGCACTATTCGTGTATATTATTCTCAAATTGGGTTACAAGTTTGGTTTTTGGATTCTACAGTGTTTTTCTCTCTCCTTTTCGATCCCTCCCTCTTATTGCTTCCTCTTCCTTTCATTCCCACTTTACACGTGCATGCTAGATAGTTCTTGTGGATACTTGTCCCATCATTCCTTTCCATAAATCTTGATGTAGTAGCTGTAAGGCTGTAACCTATTGTTCAAGTATCACCTCCACATTAATGCGGCCAAGGTTTTAGCTGCAGTGCATTTATTGCGGAGGTAGCAGCTTTCCTCCTTAGATATTTCAGGGCATTGCCCTGTTCATCACTCTTTTTTTACCTATCAACACCGATGAAACTTCTTGGAACTTCATTCCGAGTGACTAACAAAATTTTTTGGACATCGGCATTGGTTATCCGAGGACAAATTTATCCTAGGCCTATCCTTTAAGCCATTATGGTCAAAGCTAGCCGTTGTTTACTAATACAGCCTTCACTAAATAAGATTCTTCATCCTCGGACAACCCCTTGTCCTTGGATTGGGCCACAAACTCGTAATATGAGTAAACGATGGGCTCCCAGGCCCAACATCCCTACAATAGCCCCTCGAGATTCTTCTTTCAGAATCCTCGGGAAGAAAGGAGGATTTTGATGTCACCAGACTTGATTTGTGTCCGTCTCGTTCCATCTCTGCCAACAAATACACCTTTTTAACTACCCAAGATAAACTTCTGTCGTTTCGGCTTACGAAATGCGCTTCTCATTAAATTTTTACAGAATCATGTCCCCCACGTTCTATGGTGCGATCCAAATCTAATAGTTGAGAACCTTGTTAGGCCCTGGGTGGGAACTTTCCCTATTTGTAGCTCATTTTTTGATATAAATATCAACCAACTCAAACGCGCCCTTCACTTTAGCAATCATTTAACTCTTAGCGCACATACTTTGAACTTACCAACTTTCTCACCTTCTACAAATACGAATAGTCTATCCGAGGACCCATTTTTCACTCTTGTAAGTCTTCACAAATCTCTATTCTTTACTTTTCCATACATTTTTTTGTTCTTCATACTTTTTCTCTCTTCGGCTCTATTCCTTTTCTCTCAGCCACTTTAAAGCTTTTCAAACCATTCTAGAATGGGTAGATTGAAGTGTTTAGTAGATTTCGAGGAGGCAATGGCGAGTTTTAGGGCTCAATATAGAATTCCCCCCAATGTTAACCTTAGATATTGTGAGGAGGGATAGTGGTTCGAGTGGAGGCAAGAAGGCGAGGTAGTGATTCCTATGATCGCCTTTATAGAAGGCGGCATGAGAATCCCAATGGGGATGGTTATGAGTGACTACCTTAGGTTCTACCGTTTAGCACCCACCCAATGTGTTCCTAACGTATTTAGGATATTAAGGTGTGTGGATGCCCTAAACGAGAAAATGGGGTTACGGTTAACTCACCACGACGTTAATTGGGTGTATAATCTCCACAATTTAAAGGGAAAATGGTATTACTTGAAGACGAGGCAACCCGAAATCAGGCTCATACAATGCATTCCCAAGTCTAGTAAAGGGCTAAATAAGGACTTTTTGATTGTGTCAGGGGAATGGCACAATGGCCTTCCCTGCCCAACGCAAAAGGGGCAACCAGGTGTGGTTCTAGAAATAGGAACAATTACATACTCTTTTACCTTATTTTGATTTGTACTGTTTCGCTTTTAATGATCCGTATCTCATGACTTTTGCAGATAGATGTTCCCTCGAGCCAAATTTCAGTTTGGTTAACAAGGAGGGCTTAGACAAAATTCTCCAAGCCGAGGTGTTTGTAAATGAAGACGACGGTCAACTTCGGGCGGCTCACTTGATCCTCGGAATCACTCCTATTTCTCGTGCTTTCCAAGCACCCAAGTGTGTAATAAAAGCCCACGACCCATGCCTACGTCGCATCAGCATTGTTGTGGAAGGATTTCTCCTTCCTGAGGGCACTCTAATCCTAGAGGGTACCCTCATCACTCGACCTATTCCTCTTCCCTGTCCAACGCCGGAGGGTGTCAAAGGTACAACTGATATACCTGAGGGCATACCAAAAGTAAGGGCCTCATCATCACAACAAGCTACCGGTGTTGCATTCTCATCTCGTACCACCCATTCAGAAGAGGAAGAGGTGGTAGAAGTAAATGATTCCAAGGACGAATTTGAAGTTTTCAAACAAGTTTTGTCCCTGGAGACTTCTTTTCCTGACCTCGGCCCACACTTCTCACCCATAATCAACGAGATGGGCATTCAGCACAAACCCAAATCCAACTTGCTGGATTTAATAGAGTCCCAACCTGGGAAGGATGCACCTGGGAAGTCAATCCATGCCAAGCCTCCCACTCCTCCACCTGCTCTGCCCCCTCCCCAACCAGCTGATTTGAAGAGGAAAAAAGAGCAAAAGGGGAAGGAGGTGATGGAGGCTGGACAAACCCATCCTCCTCGTGTGGATGAAGTTCAAAGGGTTTCTAAACAAGCCAAGACATTGTAGAGAGGTAATGAAAGGAGGAGTGACCCTTTGCCCGAGCCTGCAGCCTGGCTTCCGGCCCCAATTTTAGATGGGGAACCCTTGTTAGATGATGCATCTATAAGGGACTTTCAAGGTGGGAAGGTCGGCTACGTGGCCGACGTAGTGGAGCAAGCTCTGCTACTCCCCGGAGACATGGCCGAGCTGCGGTCCATGAGAAGGCATGAGGTCTTCCTCTGCCAAAAAAGATATTTGGCTATGGTATGACTCTACTTGACCTTTTTACTTGATTTATTATTTAGATTATGACTCTACAAAAATAAACCCAACGGAAAACAACAGTTGGGAACGCGTAGCCAGGGATCTGTCTGGGAGCAGAGCTGTCGAGATCATCGAAATTACCATAAGAATACCGGTGAACCTTAAACAAATCCCATAACGGCGACTGTGAGTGATGGGGATAAAACAATAATGATGAATATAACGAATAACCAGAGAAGATCTCATATTTATGGGTATAAGTGATGTGTTAAATAATAATTGAAGAAGAAGATTCCCACCCAAGGACAGCAACAACCAAGTGAAAGGCGAGGTAATTTCTCCGTACAGACTCGTCAAGATCAAAGTAAAACAGCAGATTATTGAGAGTAACAAAGATACAAATCTACCCGCATAAGGGTTGAAACTGCTTATATATAAGCCATATGTAATTATTCCAGGTATGACAAATTCGCCCCCAATCATCAAGATCTTTCTGATACTCTCAACCTCAACCGAGTCTAGGGATTCAATGAAGTCATAAATATAGCTGAATACTGAAGGAAGAGTGCAGCAGATGGTGAAGAAGTAAGAAATTACCTCATCATCATGGCTGAGGGTCCTAAGAGCGGGATGAACAAAATAGTGAAGTGAAGCAGTTACTGACCTCATGATCGGCGGAATTGAATGAGTCACTACTGTCACTCTGTGTTTTGACGATGAGAGCAACAAAACAAAACCGATCACTTTTACTAGCTCCAAGTGCCGATATTATGATCGATCGACCAGAAATTCAAACCGATCTGGAGCTAAGCCTTAGCCTGCTGTATTAATTACAGCATGTGTCTGTGCGTGGATGAGTGGAGTGGAACCTAAAGAGCAATTGGGATGAGATGGTTTGGGAAAGTATTTAGCGTTGGGTTTTCATCTGAAAAATTATAAGATACCATGCATGACGTACCCGTTTGGGTATTGACGAACGCCAGCTTATTGCGTCTGTGTTTTTTTTTTCTTTTTTTTTTAATTAGAAGTGCGTTTATGTGGTTATTGGCTTTTTTTTTAGTGGGTTACGTATATTGTTTAGAGTATTCACAAACATCTCTTTTAAACCAAACTTTCATTAAGAATAGGTTTTAAGGGCATTATTTATATATTTAAAAATTATTTTACATCAGCATTTTTAGTTTTTAGTTTTTTATTTTCAATAATAAATAGTATCCAAACAGACCCGTAATATTGTTGGGACCCACCATTTGTGTTATCCAACCAATCAGGCCTAATGTAGGCGGGTGCCAGTGTTATAGTAGATAACCCCCAATTGCTGACGATTTTTAACGAATTACCTCATTTTGGGAATTAATATGAGTTATTATATTTCATCATGACTTGGCCTACAAAACTTAGCACCATATACATGTATACGTCATGTATGATAGAATAGCCCCCACAATATATACAAGCCGCTCGATTGTTTATGGTGTTGGAGTCCATTGATAAATCTCAGCCATTGATATGAAGATTTCATGACGTTACTCAATTATTGAATAAGAATAATTTTCCGCCAATAACATTTTCGCACTCAATATAACAATTTAAAATTTTAAAATAATTTGATAAATCCGAGCTATTTAATCGAAAAGCAAGATTTAAGTACAATACTTAAGTGTTGTTCCTTAGGTTTTCTATTTTAAAATTCTGTCATGTTAATTTTTTCTCATGGATAGAAAGTGTATTTTTTAATTAAGTAGTCACATGGCTGAATTTTAAGAAAGAAACTTAAGAAACAGAACCTAAAGTACTGTATTTAAGTTTTTTCCTTAATTGAAAGCCTGCAATATTACTCAATTATTGAATATGAATACATTTACAAACCAATCCACCTACGCATATAATATGTTCACACCCAGTTTCACAACTTTAAGTAATTTGATAAATCTAAGCTCTTTGATGATTTTGAATAATGTGATGTCACTTAATTATTGAATAACAATATCCTTATTTCGCCTACAAATATAACATTCTCACACAATTTTTTTTTTCTTTTTTTTGATAATCACAACATTCTTATATTTAATTTTACAATTTGTTGACTTGTGCGATTGTGAGTGATTAACGAAAATTAACAGGTCGCGCAAGACAAAAATTACCCACCACTCATGTTCACACATGACACATCAATTAGGAGTGTGCTTGGTTTTGTCTCTCAAATTATTCTCGTTAGACTACAATACACCTTATTAGCTTAAAGTATCACATCATTGGCAATGTTATTTAACTTTACGTAATCTTCTTAATCTTACTTGTGGGCACCCAAAACCGAACCCCGTTGGGCTGGGCCTCACTTGGGCTCACAACTTACTTGTATAGTGGGTTTGGATTTCCTACACTGGGTCATTCTAAACGCCAAGACCCAATGGAATCACTTTCCTCTCCTCGGGGGTCTGAACCACTTCCTCAGTCTGTTCTCTCTCTATTTACACTCTTCCTTTCCTCAATTCTCCAACCCTTGTCTTCTAAAAACTTCTTGTATTTATAGTTCACAGAATAGTGGAGAGGTCATAATTATTTGCCAATAAGTGCAACCGGCGGTCCAGTATTATCGATCGTAAGTGGATAGTTAGGTAGGCATGGGAAGCGGTGAGGGTGGCGTTGGAACTTGGTTCCCACCTCCACGATAGTTCCCGGCAGCGGTGCCTCTCCGAGGCATGGCCGGGTAGGTAAAGGGCGGGGTGTCCCGCGAGCCGTATGTTTATTACTGCTCGGGAAGGGGTTCGCCGAGAAACGATGAAAAGGAAAGGTTTGGGGCCCGCAGCTTGTGTGACTCGGGGGTGGGCCGCTAGGCAGAGGGAGAGGCCTCATGGGCCACATACCCAGGTCAGGGTCCAAGGCCCGCTATGGGTCATGGTACGGGGGCCGTACAATAGCCCCCCCCTTGATTCGCTCCCCATTCCCGGGGGTGAATCAAGGGTCACGAGGGGTAAATGCCCGTCAGGGAAGTCAAAAGGTCAGTGCCCGGCTACTGTGGGGCGCATTAATGCGCGTCTTAAAAGACGCGTTTGGAATTGATTGACGGCCTATCCGCCATCATTTTCTGACGGTTCGTGAACCGAGGCATCGCGCGTGTGACCGTTTGAAGTGGCGGTTCGCGTGGTTTCCTTCCAGTGGATCATTAAATGCCTCTCATTCTACTCCCTATGCTTATAAATAGTCCCTCTAGTCACTGGTTCTCACTTTCGCATTCTTCTTCTTTCAGTATCCTACTCTGCCGAGCGTCCCTCTTTCGTGGTTCATCTACTGGCCCAGAACACACTCCCTCCCTAGAGCCCACAGTAAGTTCCTTTCCCTCTTCTTGCTTTTTCAGTTCAGCCATTTTAGTCTATTCTTTGGTAATCATAGCATTTCTTTTCCTTTTTGTTAAAAAACTCTCGTTTTGAAAAGAAAGAAGAAAAAAACATGAGTTACTCTTACCTCCTTTCCTCCGAGCATGCTTTGGCTAGATTTAGGGAAGCATATAATGCTCCTAGTGATGTAGATATCGCCTACTGCAACATGGGTGATATTGACATCCAGAGGCGCCATGGTGAAAACACGGTGTTTTTTCCCTTGATGGCCATCTTAGAGGGTGGGCTTAGGTTCCCGGTTGACCCTCTAATTCTTAGTACCCTTAGATTTTACGGCCTTTGTCCCGACCAACTCCCTCCCAACTTTTACCGGGTAGTGAGTTGCGTGAGTAGGTTGAACCAGTTGTACGGGTTGCAACTAAACCACTACGACATTAATCAGATGTATAGCTTATGCGGCAATGTCGAGTCTGACTATTACATAAAGACTAGGGATGCGAGGGTACGGCTTATTTCATGCCTACCAGATTCAAATCGTAACTCGGCAAAAGATTTCGTTCGGGTGAGCGGCAATTGGTTTGCCGAGGAGATCCCCTGCGCGTTTTCGCCGCGCGACGTTGGTCGGTGACTAACCTTTATTTACTTTGGTCTCTTTTGACGTCGGTCCGATTATGTAATCGTTAACCCTTATTTCCTTTGTGCAGAGACCAAAAGATTCAAGCCGGACATCAGAGTGGTACATGTTCGGGACCTGAACTTCGTGCTCAGGTCGGAAATCTTCGTACATACGGACGGACAACTCCGAGCGTCCCATCTCATCCTCGGTGTCA
This sequence comes from Quercus ilex subsp. ballota, assembly GCA_032727855.1. Classification (NCBI taxonomy): domain Eukaryota; kingdom Viridiplantae; phylum Streptophyta; class Magnoliopsida; order Fagales; family Fagaceae; genus Quercus; species Quercus ilex. The sequence goes on along the minus strand of CM064914.1, from coordinate 13,590,898 downwards.
ACCCCGTCTACTCAACTTGGCAGGCGTTCAGTCAAGCTCTACTAGTTGACAGCCCTCTCCTCTCATATATCGACGTCCGGCACGCGAACTTCCTCCCCCCAAGGCTAACCGTAGGCGAGGCGCGTGATCTCGGTCCCCGGTACATTTGCTCAGACGAGCGACAGCCCATCCGCGACGAATCAGCCGAGCGCGTATCTGCCGAGCGTAGGAAACGCGCCCACGAGCAGATCCAGCAAGAAGCTCCTACTCAGCCCGAGAGAACCGTAGAGCCCGAGGCTGCTGTTCGGGAAGGAGAGTGTGCTGCCGCGGAACCGACTGACTCTTCTGAAACAGGATCAGATCAAGGCTACGCCATGGTGGCCAGGAGGAAGATGACGATAGATCGCTTTGTCCCAAGTGCCCGGCCTGCCGTGCAGCAACAACAAACCCCCGGCCATGATGCTTCGCCTCCCGCTGCCCCACCAACCCGAGTTCGAAAAAGGCCGCGCACAACCGATCAGCCTCAGACTGGCTCGGGCAACGTGCCCCCCCGACCCTCGGCCGGTATCGTCATCCGGGAACCGGTAGCGCAAACCGGGATAGACCTGGCGTCTACTTCCCGGGCTCCGGCAGCATGGCGACCCTCCTTCCAACTTGGAGGCGAGCCTCTTCCATCGACGACCAGTGCCCGAGTATGGGACAAAGGTCATGGTGGCCATGTGGCGCAGAGTCTGGCACGCGGCATCCTCTTGCCCGAGGACTTGCACGCCTTCACGGATTCGACGGATGAGTCTTTGGGGAGGCGCTTGCAGTGGCACACCATAGCGGTAACTGTTTCACTTTTCTTTATGATTTTCGATTTCCCATCTGCCTGGGTACGTGTATTTTCCATTTTACCTTACAAAGTGAACATTGTGTGGTCAGGCTGCGCAAATGTCGTACGTTATGGACGGGAGGATGAAGGAGCTGGCCGAGGACGTTGAGCGGGAGAAGGCTCTGAAGGATGTCGCCGAGGCCACGGCGAGGGAGAAGTCGAAAATTGCCGCGGAGGCGGAGAGTAAAATTGCTGCAGCCGTAAAGGCCCAGGCTCTTGCCGAAACGAAGTCTGAGGAACTGGAACTGCAATTGGGTGGCACCGAGCTTAAATTGGCGGAGGCTCAGAGCTTGAATACCATGCTGGAAGGGCAATTGGCCGACTCGAAGGCGGCGCTGGAGGCGTGTGAAAACAAGTGGTATAACGAGGGGTTCGTGGATGCCGAGAATTCAGTGGAACCGGTCATTCGCCAGGCCCACAGGCTCGGATTTGAGGAGGGTTGGTTCGCCGCTCTTCAAGCATTGGGGATTCCCAAGGATTCTCCGGTGAGGGATCGCAGCAAGATCCCTTTCCTGAACATCCCTCATACCGAGAATCCTGCGCCCCTCGTTATTGACGAAGAAGAGACCTCCAGCATGAGGGAACTGGTGAATGCCATTGATTCTCATGCAGTGCCGACCGACATGGAGGGAACCAGCCACCCCCACGTCGGGGACCGAACCGGGGGGGACATCCAGCCGCCAACTCCTCACGCCGACCAACACTCTCAAGAGGACGCATCCTCTGCTCATGCCGCGGACATCTAAAGTTAAAAGCCAACCCTTCTTTATTTTTCCTTCTTTTGAGAACTTAAATGAGCGGAATTACCTAGGTCACCGGGTTGTGGTGACGAGATACATTAACATGTTGTCTTTATTTATTTTGAGTTGCCGGGTTTTGGCAACAAGACGTTAATTTAAGTTTTATGCTTTAATATGAATGCTTTATCGTGTTGCTCTTTCGTATTGACCGAGTAATGAATGCTTTATTTAATATGAATGCTTTGTCGGTTGCCTCTTTATCGAGAGGTGTCCGACCATGGTAAGGCCTCCACGCGCTCGGCGATAGTGATCTAACCGAGGGTCAGTTTTCACCTGCTCGGTGATTAGGATCGAACCGAGAGTCAGGATTCTGTCTTTAGAATTAATCGTTCAGGTTTCCACCTGCTCGGTGATTAGGATCGAACTGAGAGTCAGGTTCCTGTCCTTAGAACGAAAGGGCTAAGGTTTCCACCTGCTCGGTGACTAGGATCGAACCGAGGGTCAGGTTTCTGTCCTTAGAACGAAAGGGCTAAGGTTTCCACCTGCTCGGTGACTAGGATCGAACCGAGAGTCAGGTTTCTGTCCTTAAAATAAAAAGGCCAAGGTTTCCACCTGCTCGGTGATGAGGTTCGAACCGAGTTTTCAAGTTTCTGTCCTTAGAATAAAAAGGGCTAAGGTTTCCACCTGCTCGGTGATTAGGATCGAACCGAGGGTCAGGTTTCTGTCCTTAGAACGAAAGCACTAAGGTTTCCACCTGCTCGGTGATTAGGATCGAACCGAGAGTCAGGTTTCCGTCCTTAAAATAAAAAGGCCAAGGTTTCCACCTGCTCGGTGATGAGGTTCGAACCGAGTTTTCAGGTTTCTGTCTTTAGAATAAAAAGGGCTAAGGTTTCCACCTGCTCGGTGATTAGGATCGAACCGAGGGTCAGGTTTCTGTCCTTAGAACGAAAGCGCTAAGGTTTCCACCTGCTCGGTGATTAGGATCGAACCGAGAGTCAGGTTTCTGTCCTTAGAACGAAAGGGCTAAGGTTTCCACCTGCTCGGTGACAATGATCGAACCGAGAGTCAGGTTTCTGCCCTTAGAATAAGAAGGCTAAGGTTTCCACCTGCTCGGTGATTAGGATCGAACCGAGGGTCAGGTTTCCGTCCTTAAAATAAAAAGGCCAAGAGTAAACATTGCTCGGTGAATGGGATCGAGCCGAGAATTTTGGTTAGAACAGTGCGGATCTGCATGAAAAGCATCATTAGTATAACTAACAAAACATGTACAACAGGTCGTGGTTAACTTTATGCTCGGAGAGTCGCCCATCAATGATAGTACTTCTAGAGGTTATGCACGTTCCACGGTCGGGGCAGTTGTCTCTCGTCTAGGTCTTCCAAGAAATAAGCCCCGGTGCCGGCTACAGCCGTGACCCTATAGGGTCCCTCCCACGTCTGTGCCAATTTCCCGGCACTAGTGTCCCGCATGTTGCCCACGGCTCTTCTGAGAACCAAATCCCCGGAGACAAACTCCCTAGTTCTCACGCCTCGGTTGTATCTCTAGGCGAGCTTCTGCTGATATTCCGCGAGCCGTATTGTCACCATCTCGCGGTACTCTTCCACCTTGTCCAAATATCCCACCATCATTTCGTCGTTTTAGGCGTGATCGAACCCTGCTACTCGCGCACTGCACAGATTCACCTCGGTAGGGATTACGGCTTTTGCTCCGTACGTGAGAGAGAAAGGGGTCTCCCCGGTTGACCGTCTAGGAGTGGTGCGGTATGCCCACAAGACTTTGGGAAGTTCCTCGGCCCAGTTTCCCTTTGCTCCCTCCAACCTTTTCTTCAGCCCACTCACAATCACCTTATTCACGGCCTCGGCCTGACCGTTGCCCTGTGGGTAAGCCGGAGTTGAGTACCTGTTTCTGATGCCGAGATCGCTGCAAAACTCTCGGAACACCCGGCTGTCAAACTGCAGTCCGTTGTCAGATATGATAGTGTTCGGCACCCCGAACCTGGTGATGATATTTTTCCATACGAATTTCTTTACTTCCACATCTCGTATGTTAGCCAACGCTTCAGCCTCCGCCCACTTGGTAAAATAGTCGACGGCCACCAGAACGAACTTTCGGCCGCCTGTTGCCCGAGGGAACGGGCCGATGATGTCCATCCCCCATTGTGCAAAAGGCCAAGGGCTGCTGATCGGGTTTAGGTGACCCGCAGGCTGATGGATCAGAAGGGCGTGCTTTTGACACTGCTCACACTTAAGCACATACTCGGCGGCGTCTTTCTGCATCTGAGGCCACCAAAATCCCTGAGTCATCGCTCGGTGCGCCAATGAACGTCCCCCGACATGACCGCCGCATACCCCAGAGTGGAGCTCCGCCAAGAGCTCACCCACCTTCTCTGGACGTAAGCATAAGAGGTACGGCCCTCTGAAGGACCTTCGATACAAAGTTCGGTCTTCTGCCAACCAATACCGAGAAGCCATCCTACGGATCCTTATGCCCTCCTTTTCGTCGCTCGGCAATTGGTCGTCAGCCAGAAAGTCGGTAATGGGGTCGATCCAGCACGGGGCAGGTGCTGCGATGGCCATGACATTGATCCCTGTAGTTCCCGAGTCGTTCATTACCCCGACGCTCGGCTCCGAAATAAGCTCGACTTTGATTTGCCGTGGTATCTCCTCAGTTAATGACGACGCCAGCGTGGCCAGGGAATCGGCGTGTCTGTTCTGTGTTCGGGCTATGTGGAAAACTTTCACCGCGTTGAAGCTGGTCATAACTATCCTTGCTTGTTCTAGGTATTCTTTCATCCGGGGATCTCGGGCTTCAAAACTGCCCCGCACCTGATTAACCACCAGCCGCGAATCCGAGTATAGCTCAATCTCCCGAGCCCCCAGGCTCGAAGCTACCCTCAGTCCGGCCAGAAAAGCCTCGTATTCCGCCTCGTTGTTGGACGCCCTGAAACCCAATCTAAACGAGTGTTCTAGTCGTATTCCCTCGGGGGTGATCATAACAACACCTGAACCGGCACCCGTGGAGCTCGACGAGCCGTCTACGAATATCTTCCACGGTCGAGCCTCCAGTTGGCAAACCATCTCCCCCTTCTCTCTGGCCAAAAACTCAGCAATAAAATCCGCAAGGACCTGGCCCTTCACTAAGCTTCGAGGCCTATACCGTATGTCGAAGGAACCGAGCCGAGTCCCCCACTTGGCTATACGGCCCGTGAAATCCGACCTCTTTAATAACGACTGTAATGGGTACTCGGTCAGGACGTGTACAGTGTGAGCTTGGAAATAGTGCGGCAACTTCCTGGTGGCGTGTACCAGAGCTAACACGAGCTTCTCCAAGGGCAAGTATCTCGTCTCGGTGTCGACAAGAGTTTTGCTGACGTAGTACACGGGTTGCTGGATCCCTTTGTCCCTCAGTAGCACAGCACTCACGGCGTGCTCGGATACCGCCAGGTACATGAACAAATCCTCACCTGTCTCCGGTGCCGCAAGCACGGGCGCTCGCGCCAAATAAATCTTCAGATCCACGAAGGCCTCTTCGCACTCCTCGCTCCACCGAAATCCAGTCCATTTCTTCAGCAGTTGGTAGAATGGTCGGCAGCGATCCGCGAATTTTGAGATGAACCGGTTAAGGGCGGCCAGCATCCCGGTTAGTATTTGCACTTCCTTCGGATTGCTCGGTGGCTTCAATCTTCTCACAGCTTCTATCTGATCGGGGTTGACCTTAATCCCCCGTGTACTGATCAGGAACCCCAAGAACTTCCCGGCCCCGACGCCGAATGCGCACTTCTCCGCATTAAGGCGCAACTTGTGTCGTCGGAGAACCTCGAAAACCGCCTGGAGGTCCCCCATATGCAAGGCTTCCTGTTTGCTCTTAACCACCATGTCGTCGATGTACACCTCGACCGTGCGCCCTATCTTGTCTCGGAACATTCTTGTTATCATTCGTTGGTAGGTGGCCCCGGCGTTCTTCAGTCCGAAGGGCATCCTCGTGTAGTGGTAATTTGCCTCCGGGGAAATGAACGCCGTTTTTTCTTGATCCTCGGGCGCCAGGGCGATCTGGTGATACCCTTGGAAAGCGTCCAGGAAGCTCATCCTCGGGTGCCCACACGTGGCGTCCACCAGCTGATCAATCTTTGGCACGGGAAAAGGGTCTTTCGGGCAAGCTCTGTTCAGATCGGTGAAATCGACGCAGACTCTCCACTTGCCGTTCTTCTTCTTCACTACCACGGTGTTCGCCAACCAATCTGGGAAGAAGATTTCCCGTATCACCCTTGCCTCTTTCAACCTCTGAACTTCCACTTTTACTGCCTCGGAGTGCTCCCAGGCTGATCTCCTCGGCCTCTGCTTTTTAGGGGCGAATGAGGGGTCAACCCCAAGTCTATGCACGATGAATTCGGGGTCCACCCCGGGCACCTCGTATGGACTCCATGCAAATACGTCCACATTCTGCATTAGGAGTAGCAACATCTCTATTTTTTCCCTGTCCTCCATGCTCTCCCCTATTTGGAAGTACTTGTCCGTATCCGGCAACACCTTTACCTTGAGCATGTTCTCGGCGCGCGCGACCTCTGACGAGCCCTGTAATTGCTATAAAGGCGTCCCCGACGACGAACATTTGGGATCGACCTGGTCTTTCTGGCCGGTCTGCTCCTTCCAATCGACCATGGCGACCAAACATTGCCTGGCCGCCTGCTGACTTCCTTGTATCACCGTGACACCATAGTTAGTGTGAAACTTAACCCTCATGTGTAGAGTAGACGGGACAGCCCCCATTGCATGTATCCATGGCCTCCCTAGAATCGCCGTGTATGGGGAGTACGAGGTAACTACGAAGAAGCTCACTATCGCCTCCTTGCCCCCCATGTTCACGGGCAAACAGATTCGCCCCTCGGGCGCCACCATTTTCCCATCGAACCCAACCAGGGGAGTGTTGTACTTCGATAGATCCTCATTCCTCAACCCGAGCCCCCTGAATAGGTCCGGGTACATAACATCCGCTCCGCTTCCCTGGTCTATCATTATTCTCTTCACAACGAAACCGCCGATCCTGGCCGTGACTATTAATGCGTCGTCGTGCGGCTGAATGGTTCCTTCCAAATCACTGTCGTCGAAAGAGATCGGCTCTCGGGTAGGTCTGATCTTCTTCGCAGGAGGCGGCACGCCCGTACTCCCCTCTACCGATATCATTGTCAGCACCTCCTTCCCTTTTGCCGTTGAGATGCCCCTCGGGGCGACGTGGATAACGTCAATTATCCCAAGAGGAGGTGGAAGGGGATTCCCTGTGTGTGGGGCGCCACGTCCTGTTCCCCGATTCCCGGCATCCGTCACAAAATCCTTGAGGTGTCCCGCCTTAGCCAACTGCCCGAGATGGTCCCTTAACACTTGGCACTGCTCGGTAGTATGCCCTCGGTCTTTGTGGTAGGTGCAGTATAGGTTCTGATTCCTCCTAGAGGGGTCGCCAGCCATCCGGTTCGGCCATCTGAAGTACGGCTCGTGCTTGATCTTATCCACAATTTTATGCACGGGCTCCTTGAACGTCACGTTCACTTCCCCTGCTGGCGCTACTGGCTCTTGAATCCTCAAATTTCCCCGTGCGCTCTGTTGAAAACCGCTCAGCCGAGGACGATCTGTCACATGTGCCTTGCCTTTGCTTTGTATTCTGTCATCTTCCAACCGCTTGTACTCCTCGATGTGCCTCATCAGCTGCCTCATATCCTCAGGAGGTTTCTTGGTTAATGATTCCCTCAACCCCGACTCGTCAGGCAATCCCATTCTGAAAGTGCTCGCCGCGATCTTCTCGTTCCCTCCGCCGATCTCGTTGCAGAGCTCCCAGTATCGGCTAGCGTAATCACGGAGGGTTTCCCCTGCCCTCATCTTCATAGACAGCAGCGCATCCACCGATTGTTGTTCCTGGCTGCACGTCACGAAACGGGAACCGAACTCCTGTATTAGCTTGGCGAAACTGTGAATGGAGCCCTTGCGCAACCCGTTGAACCACCTTAAGGCCGTGGGACCGAGGCTGGAGGGAAAAACCTTGCACATCAGAGCGTCATTGCGGGTATGCAAAGACATCATCTGGATATAGTGGCTGACATGCTCCACGGGGTCCGTTCTCCCACCATATGAATTGAATGGCGGGCGCGTAAATCTGTCCGGCATCGGTGCTCGCTCAATATCTGCTGAGAATGGTGACCGAGCCGCCCTGCGCAATGCACGGCTCATAGCATCCATGGTTGCATTCCTCGGTCGTCCCTCTGGAGAATCCGAGCCCCGATTCCCGTATTCGCGGGACCGAGAGCGATTTCGCCTCCGGTGAGATTCTGCTGAATGGGAGCGGTCTTGGCGGCGACGGGACTCCCTCGAGTGCGAGCGCTCCCTGTGGTGGCGGGATCCCGGTCGATTCGATCCCGTCCCGCATCTCTCTTCCTCGGCGTCTGGCCTTCTATTTCGGTCGTCTTGACCGGCTCGGCGGCGTTCGTTTCGTGCTTCCAACTCCAGGTCCTGTACTAACCTCCGCAGCCGCTCAAGCTCTTCATCCCTAACGTCGGGCTGCCTATGCCTGGAAGCATGGGATACCGTTCTCCTCGTCTGATACGACCCTTCTCCAAGGCCGGAACGCTCTTCCAGTTGCTCGTAAGCCGAATCCTCGCGTCTCTTCTGCCTCCGTTCCCGCCAGGTAGAGCCCCTGGAAGACCCTGCCGAGCCACTTTCGGCGTTACTTCCAGACATCTTTCCTGTACGCGGGTCTCGGCGGAACCACTGCTTAGTAGGATTTCCCACAGACGGCGCCAATTGTGGGCACCCAAAACCGAAACCCCGTTGGGCTGGGCCTCACTTGGGCTCACAACTTACTTGTATAGTGGGTTTGGATTTCCTACACTGGGTCATTCTAAACGCCAAGACCCAATGGAATCGCTTTCCTCTCCTCGGGGGTCTGAACCACTTCCTCAGTCTGTTCTCTCTCTATTTACACTCTTCCTTTCCTCAATTCTCCAACCCTTGTCTTCTCAAAACTTCTTGTATTTATAGTTCACAGAATAGTGGAGAGGTCATAATTATTTGCCAATAAGTGCAACCGGCGGTCCAGTATTATCGATCGTAAGTGGATAGTTAGGTAGGCATAGGAAGCGGTGAGGGTGGCGTTGGAACTTGGTTCCCACCTCCACGATAGTTCCCGGCAGCGGTGCCTCTCCGAGGCATGGCCGGGTAGGTAAAGGGCGGGGTGTCCCGCGAGCCTTATGTTTATTACTGCTCGGGAAGGGGTTCGCCGAGAAACGATGAAAAGGAAAGGTTTGGGGCCCGCAGCTTGTGTGACTCGGGGGTGGGCCGCTAGGCAGAGGGAGAGGCCTCATGGGCCACATACCCAGGTCAGGGTCCAAGGCCCGCTATGGGTCATGGTACGGGGGCCGTACATTACTAATTAATAGGATAATGTAGACTTTTAAGACTTGAATCATGTGGCCGCAGCTATTATTAATAGAGTAAACACGCAGAATTAGCAGCATGCTAAGGTGTTGGTCCCAGGATTGAAGCTCCCAACACTGTTTTAAGGTCTTGTAGCCCAATATCTAACCTTTTCTCTCTCAAACTCACACTCTCTCCTTATCTATCTCTCTTTATATAATTCGTTCAGATTTCAGAGTATTGACTGCGCCTAACTGCTCCCCAAGGATTTGGATCCGGTGCAATACACTAGGTGCAATTGCTATCAATGGTTGAGATTGATAGTTGCAAAAAGCAACTTTCAATCTCAACCATTGATTAAAAAAAGTTAAGAAAAAAATTAACAAAAGTAAAAAGTAAAATGTAAAAAAAAAAAAAAAAAAAAAAATTGTGAGAGAAGGGAGGGTGGATTGTACCGGATCCTAATCCGCTCCCCAATATTAAACTTAACAGTCTCACTAGCACCAAAACAAGACATTCTGGGGAGGCACTATGGAGGCAATGATTAAGGTTAAATTTTTTATTGTAATAGACCAACTTTTTAGTGCAATCGCACTTATTCAGTTTTTAAAGTTTATTTATTTGAATTTATTGCTTTTTAATGCCTGATGACACTGGTTAGCAAAATCTTTAAATTAAATAGCGGACTTATATATCTCGATACTTGCTTTTAATGGATCAATTTACCACCGTATACCTTTAGTGTGATAGTCACTCCACAAGTATAAGTACTTGTATAGTATGGGAGGTAAATGTCAAAATTCAAGTCTATAAGAGGGAGTTTCACACACATATACACTTAGATTAGATTAGAGTAGAAATTTTATCTTGTATTAAAAAAAAAAAAAATGGTTCAACTTAAACCACCCTCCCGTAAAAAAATAAAAATAAAAAGAAAGAAAAAAAGAAACTATTTACCATTAAGGCTGTGTTTGGTTTGATAGAAATTGATTTCTAAAAAATATTTTTCTCATTTGCAAGTGTTTGGAGCAACTGGAATTGTTGGTTAGCAAACAAAAAATTTTCCAATTGACTATAAAATAAAGCAGCTCTTAAGGAAAATGGTTTATGCTTTCACTTGCCGTAAAACATTTTCTTGTCTCACCAAAAACTCATTAACCAAACTTCCACCCCCCACCTAGCCACCTCCCACCATCAACCACCTAATTAACACCCCATTAATGACCCCAATCTCCGATCGCCAACCACAATCGCTAGTTGCCAATCACGATTTTTTTTTTTTAATATAAAATTCTTTTTTATTATTATATATATGCTTCGGAGATGAGAAAATGTGGAAAAGTAGTAGAAAACATATTTTCCGTAATATTTCAAACTCACAACCAACACTTGAAACACTTAATTTATACCTTACTAATTATAATCTAACATATGTACTTTTTTTTTTTCTTATAAAATAAGTAAAGTTCAAAATGGAATCAAAGTGTATATGGTAGAAATTGTTGTGAAGAACAAAAATTCAATTAACAACTACCAAAAAAAAAAGTCTATCAACAACCATAGATCAGAGTTTTTAGAAGAAATTGATGTGAAACCGCTATATATGTATTGAAAATAAAAATTTATAAACTTTGTTTGTTTAAAATATTACACGTACTTATTTATTACTCCCCATAATAATAAGTTGACCATTGTGGACAACTTACTTGGAACGATAACAATTTCCTTGAAGATTGATTAAAAAAATTCATTAGTAAAAAAAAAAAAAAAATTGATACAAGAGAAATATGATTCAGCAAAAAGGAAATCTTGTGTTTCAAGAAAATTATAATTCTTAGTTCTTAAAAAATAGAAATGTTCTCAAACCAACAAATAAACTTTCACAAATAGTTAAAAAAATAACAATTCTCAACTTGAATTTTATATTGTAAATCCCACGTTCAAAAGTAAAATGGCCATGGTCCTCATGGATATATTTGGACTATTAATTTGTTTTTTTAATTTTATATTTAGGTAAATGTAAAAGAATCTGTGAACATACTGGGTCCGTTTGGATAACACTTATTGTTGCTGAAAGTTGCTAAAAACTGATTGTTGCTGAAAACACTGTAGCAAAATAATTTTTAAATGTGTGAATAGTATCGTGGGACCCACTTTTAATATTAAATATTGCGTGAACAGTGCATAAACAGTGCACGCACAGTACACACACAGTGTTTTTTGTCTCTAAAAGTCAATAAGTCCGGCTGCTAAAAAAAAAAAAAAAACTGAAAACGCAACAAGACTTTGAGTGAAAAGTAGTGCAATCCAAACCCACTCTATATATATAAATAGTGAAAAGATGCTTTAAAAACATTAATTTATGAAATATTTTTAAAAACTAATTTTTATGGAAAAATAAAAAAAGCAACCGATTTTTTTCATAGTTTTTTTATATTTTCTATAAAAATGGTATCAAAAATTTTCTAAAATGGTAAATTAACAAATTTTCTAAGTGTAGACCTTACAAGAAAAGGGCAAAATGAGAGGGGGAATAAAAACAAAACAAAATGAAGTCATGAACATGCATGACTAAAACCTGAGAGAGATATAAGTATAAAGCAATAACCTAACAAAAGTGATTTCTTCCTTAAGTATTAAGTATAAAAGCAACTGATTTTTTTCATAGTTTTTTATATTTTCTATAAATGTAGTATAAAAAATTATCTAAAATTGTAAATTAACAAATTTTTTAAGGTAGACCTCATAAGAAAAGGACAAAATGAGAGGGGAAAAAAATTGAAGTCGTGAACATACATGAATAAAAGTGATTTTTTTTCAGTCACGTTCCAAGTCATTTTATCTTGAATTTAATTGTTAATGAATAGATCTAGACTCTAAGCGAAGTCATCCATGATCATAGGTTGTTACAATCAAAGATGACCAGTGTATAGAGATTTGCATAACTGGAACTATTATATTATTTAGAAAATATGACTGAAAGAGGCTCTTCCTCTGTCTCTTATGGCTAGGCTGCATTTGAAAGGTTCGGGTGTACACATTGTAAAATAAATATAATCTGCAACAACAGAATTTCTTATTTATTTTCTAATAGCTCCATGACTTTCTCTAAGGAGATAAGATTAATTATATAATCTTACATCCATGCCTGCAAATTAAAATATTAAATAAGACTGCTTCGCTGGTCTCAGATTCTGCATAAACAGCAAGGTTGCTTCAATTTGGGTACCAGCTGGTGCAAATGTATCTAGTAACTATTCATAAATCATATATTGAAAACATATATATAATCATAACAAAACCATAGATAAGGGTTGCAACTTGCAAGTAAGCCAAATCAAATCCAACCAACCGCAACTATAGTCTATATACATGAGTTACAAACAAATACAAAGTCCATTTACAAAATAAGGCTATGTATTTTTAAACCCAACGAAACCACATGCTTTGCATTCGGCAATTGGAACCTCCTCTAAAAGAAATAATAAGAGAGAAGAAAAAATAAAGAGAAGTACTGCCGATCCTCAGAAAATCTTTGAGACACTTAGTTTGTGTGAAATTGAGTAATTATTTAATACTTAGAGAATACAATAACATGATACTTTCCATCTCACATAATAATAAGTAAATTTATTTATTAATTAATCGTATAATAATAAGTAAATTTATTTATTGTTCATATAAAATACTCGGAGAATACAATGATGTGATACTCCCCATCTCACATAATAATAAGTAAATTTATTTATTAATTAATCATATAAGAGGATGGAGTACTATATCTAGGGTTTGGTTTACCTCCAGTACTTTTTTAACAAGAAATCTCATTTTATTTTAAATACACAATAGTAAGCTTGGATGCACAAACGCGACGCCAGAAGCGCCGCACCCGCGTCCGACTCGGCGGGATGCGGCAACGAGGGAGGGACGCCGCTGACCACGCGTCCGTGCCGCGGCGGGCCGCGTCCTACCACATGGTTTTCCTGACTTGCGCTGACGCGGCTCAGATCGGGCCCCGACTCGCGCCGACGCGGCGGCCGTATCGGCCGAAACAGCAGAAATGGCCGATTCAAGCCGAAACGGCCGATTCAGGCCGAAATTCAAAAAAAAAAAAAAAAAGGTGCGAACATTCCTGGCCTCCACGGACTTGTCAGAGCCGAGAAGCTCAGACTCGACTACATCGGAGACTTGAGTCGAGTCAGTCGAGTCAAACATCGCTGATAACTCATACCTGGCTTCATCGAGCTTATCGTAGTTGAGAAAATCAGCAGCGGCGACACCGGAGACCATGGACGACATCAGCGGCATTATTGATGGACACGACGACTAAGACTGGTTGGGTCTCTCGCATGGACACGATGAAGACTTCCCTGGAGATTGGGTCTCTCGCATCGGGAATGATCTGGTGGTCAGTTCTTTTCTTTTGGGTTGCCAGACCAAAGTGGGCTTGGGCTTAAATTTGTGGACATGAGGAGGGTTGGGTGGGTTAAGTGGAAAAGCTTCAGCAAGTGCATTGGGCCTAAAGACAGCTAGCGTGGGCCCAACACCAGAAGGACATGCACAGCCCACTTCCTTAATATTTGAGAGGGTAGGACATTTCTTTTTTGTTTTGTATTTTCTTTTTTGTTTTGTGGTTTTTGCCTTCTTCTTTTTTTGTTTTGTGAATCTAATGTGTTTTTTTAAAATATTTTAATAGTAAAAATAAATAAAAATATTTTTAATAATTTTTTAATTGCCAAGTCCCGCCGCACCCGCACTCACTTTTTTCAAAAATTACCGAGTCCCGCACCCGCACCCGAGTCTCGAAACACACCTGTGCTTCATAGATAGTAAGTAGTAATAGGTTTTAATCTCCACATTTTATTTAGTTAGTAGGTAATGTGGCAATTTCTCATTAACTAGTGAGTGAAACTTATAGCTGAGACAGTAGAAGAATGTATAGAAGAATTTTGGCTAGAGGTGAAGAGCCCACAATAGGTCCAGTATACTTAGACCAAATACATGGATCATGGAACCTGCCTCCTCAAGGGTGGCACAAAATTAATTTATCTGAAGTTTGATTTGGAAGAGAAGCAAGTTAGAGGCATGGGAGATGTTATTACTTAGAGATGGGAAGTGCAGCGTCAGAGAGACTTTTTGTAAACAAATGAGAGGAATTCATTTACCATTTATTCTCAAAAAATAGAAGGAATTCCTTTCCAACTTAACTGTATTCATTTTTTACTTCTAACCCTGGCGACTTATGGGCTTCACATGGGACCTTAGACATGTGTAGCTTCAATAAGTGAATGATTTAAACTTTCCCATTTTCAAAAGCTTAGGGACAATTCATTAAGAATACGGTCGCACAAAATAACATACACATCATTTTTCTGCTTAGTTGATGACAAGAATTTGTGCTCTGGCCGCATGCCAGTACTACTGTGCTACACTTCGCAACAAATTTCAGGAAATGCACCTGTTCTACAATATGATCCAAAAACCTAAATATAATAAGAGCATCTACAACAATAGAGCTATTTTTTTGGCTATTTGACACCACAAAAAGCTACTTTATTTATTTTACCTACTCATTTTACAAAACATTCAGCAGCAGTGAATCTATTTTAGTTTTCAACACGTGTAACGAAATAGACAGAGATAGAGATGCACACAAAAAAATAAAGGAATCACATGGGCAGACTTGTTCCATAGAAATAGAAGATATATATATAGTAAACCATCATGTGTTTAGAACTGGAATAAAGCCAGACTGAAATCATTTCATTTTAATTCTCAAAGAGGCTAAATAAAGTAGTCTGAGGAAGCCATGCAGGTCAAAGTAGATATATAGTAAACCAAGATTACAGATTTCTGAGAATGAATCTATAGAACCTTCTGTGGAATACTGTTTAAAAAGAGATAATATGCCCCAAAGAATATCCACGTAAATACTCGAAGTCAAAGAAAGAGAAGCTTAAATAAGTTAAACTTCATTTCTTTAAATTTGACAAGTCAAAAATTACCTGAAGAAGTACAAAGGAATTGAATATCAAAGTATTCTTCAGAGGGCATGGGAGATTGTGTCACCCTCCAAATTCAGTAAACTTCTACCTTGGAAACTGAGGACAAGCAGAACGGTCACTTGATATAGAGCCTGCAATTTCCAAACCAACATTATCAATGTCCATTAACATGATGACAACTGAAAGACAGTTTATGACCTGAAATTCCCTCAACAGTAACATAGTACTGTGAAGAATGATTAACTGCAGAAGAATGATTCTATTCACATGAGCATGTGATCTGCACACTATTGGTATATAAACACATTTTGATAAAACACATGGGAGTAAAAGCCATAACTAATTGTTAGTTCCATGCATCTGATTTAACTCAGCAGCTGCTAATCTTGACTGAGTTGTGAGTGTCAACTGGCTGAGTGGTGCAAGTGTCATCAGTAATATTAACATCTCCCCTCAAACTAATGGCATATAAGTAAGCATCACTTTGTTCTTTAATTGAATAAAACACGGAGAAGATAAGCCCTTGGTAAAAATATCAGACATGATCAGTACTAGAATGTTATTAACTTTTCATATTCCTTGTATGACACTTTTAAATTGGTTCGAATTTTTATACATGTTCTGCCCCTAGACATGATTCGTGGCAATGGCTAGTACCGAAACATTGTCACGCCAAATCCGAGGAATATGATGAATGAAAACACCCAAAGCCCTATAAAATTGTACAAAGCCAACATAACTAAAGTAGCAGTGAAAGCAATGATTGGTATTCAACTTCAGTGGAGAAGTAAAATAGTGTGAGTTTTTTTCTTGGCAGACCAAGTAATGCGATTAATGCCAAGACAAGATAAAAAATCCAAGCTGATGTATAGTGTCTTTAGAGTTTAGATGGTATCAACAGCCCAATCAAAGGAAGGAATACAATTTATAAAAACCTAGTTCTCATACTAGATCTTTGATTTCTCAGTTTAGACTCTGTTCTGGGCAGTTTCAAAAACACCCAACTAAGCCCTAAATGAATCCCAATTTGAAACAAGAAGAACCAATTCCATCAAAGTTCATATTTCAAGTTCATAGCTAAGTACTAATCAAAACACTGTGGCATTGCCTTGCATCCACTCTAATTCATTCATTGCAAAGTTAAACAATAATATTAAACATAATCGAAGGATTCAAGCCTTCCCTTTCAACACAGACATGGAAGCTTTCAAGGGCGAATACACTCGCACTGTCAGACACACGAGACACGGCAAGAATGAAAACTAAATTTGAATACACAAACACACTTGACAGAGCAAAAATGAAAATTAAATTCCTAGTTGTTACTAAAAGCACATTTCCCACACAACCAATACTAGCAATCCCTTGGATTGAGCCTTGCAATCTCGTTGTGCCTGTGCTCACAATATAAATAAAAAAACTCAATCAATATTTGTATGAAAACTGTAAAGGAAACAGAGATTATGATTTGAAATCGAATAATAATGAAATCGCAAAAGTCGAACAATTAGAAATCGAAATAGGGAAATCGATGATGAGCTCAGTTTTCTGAGAAATGTGAAACGAAAATCATGGGGAAATCGATGAAAAAGTGTGGATAAACCAAAAAACAAAAAAAATCAAAGACGAAATTAGGGTTTGTGATTCGTACCTAATCGGAGAATCGGAGATGAGAAACACAACGCCAAGAGAGATGAAGAGTCACAAAACCGAGATCAACTCGTATCGAAGCTGTGCGATTACGTACCTAATCAATGATTGTCGAGCTCTATGAGATTTCCATGAGCTCTATGAGATTTCTCAGTTTCAGGCTTTCAGCGAGAGAGTGAATATTGTGTTTGTTGGTTTGTTCTGTGCTTTCAAGGGCTGGAAATTTTGTCATGTACAAAACTGGCGCTCTTTTTTTTTCACATTTATTTCAAGGGTGTTTTATCTTATTTTAAGGGACCAAATAACTTTTGAAATAAAGTTTAGTAATATAGCTAATTTGTATTTATAGAATTGACACATTTTAGTAAACCCTCGATAAAAAAGGGTTGAAATAACTAAAATTTGTTTTAGTGACAATAAAATATTATAAATATTACAATAAATATCACAATAAAATAATACATCCCACCGCTACCACCACCACTTCATACAGCCCACCACCAATACTACTACCCATAGCCAACTCTTCCACTGCCACAACCACCAAAATCGGCCCACAACAACCCAAGAAAATCAACCCACAACCACAAAAATATAACCCATGGCAACATTACGGCACAACCAAACCACAACCACCATCATAGTAGCCTCAAGCTCAACCAAAAAACTAGCAACCAATTAAAAAAAAAAACCAGATATGCAATCCAAAAAGACCCACACAACAAACAAACACCACGACCCCAGCAACCCACCCACAAACCCAGCAGCGGAGTGGAGGTGACGGAAGAAGAGCTTGTGGGTTAGACAAAAGAGAAGAGAGGTGCGTTGGGTTAGCATGGGTCGGAGGTGTGGATCGGCGGCTTGGGGCCTGGGTCAGCTTGGGAGTTCGACAGAGTGGGTCGATGACGTTGAGCTTCGGTGGGCCGATGACGTTGAGGTTCGAGTCAGGCTGGCGACGGTGAGACAAAGAGGTGAGAGTTCAGAGATGAGAGTTTGAGAGAGTTGAGAGGTCATGAGTTTGAGAGCTGATCTGAAGAGAAAGGGAGAGAATGAGAGCAACGGGCAAAAAGAGAAAAGAAAAAGAATAAAAAAATAGAAAGAAGTATTATTTTAATATGTGTAGGAATTAAAAAAATATTTTAAATTTTTAGCTTCACCTTCCGTACAAAGCCAAAAGTAGCTTCGTATGGAAGCTTGAAGCTAAGAAAATTGAGCTTTACATACACATTGATGTAGAGCATTTTTTGTATTTTTAATGAAGCTAAAATAGCTATTTATCTTCACTGTTGTGAGTGCTCTAAGGCATCCTTTCAAAAAGCCAAAAAGGTTACTCTACACAGTACAGTTTCAAAGTTCCAAAAACCTCTTGTTGTCTCGTTCATTCAGCAACCCCTATGGGTGCATTTTCAATTTTCAACCTAACAGCCAACTCTAAGCAATATGCACGCTGATGTCTACATGTGGTGATGGCGGGAAAAAATTAACATCTTTTGCTCACAAGTAACAACCAAAACATTTTCTCTTACCATGTGAAAGCTCAAAATTGTGTGAAAACACAAGAGCTTGTTTAAACCCCCAATTAAAAATTACAGCTAGATTGCTTTTACTCAAAGTGCGGAAACAAGAGTAAATGAAGTGCAATTAACCGATACTACTCTAGTACATAAACATGAACAACAAATAATAAAAGTAAAGCACAAGAGTAAGGGAAGAGAGATGCAAACACAAGATAACACGGCGATGTGTTATCAAAGAGGAAACCAAAGAACTCGGCGAAAAACCTCTCTGCCGCCCTCTAAGCGGTAAATCGATACACTAGACAATAAGTTAGGACACATGAATAGCAAGAGACCCTCCAAGCCTAATCTACCCACGCCCTCTAAGCAGTAAATCGATACACTAGACAATAAGTTAGGACACATGAATAGCAAGAGACCCTCCAAACCTAATCTACTCAATGTACCTAAACCCTCCAAGCTCCTACTCCAATAAGGCTTCTCGGAACCATGTCTTGTATCCCACAATACGCCCGATTGCATCCGCCAAGCCCCACCTGCTTCTTTTGGCAAATCTCCAAAACTTCCTAAGCTCCAAAATACTCTCTACACTCTGAAAATGTGTGATTTTTGTTTGGATACAAATCTCCTCTCAAGGTATGACAATGGGAGAGGGAAGGAGAAGAGGTTAGAATGATTTCTCACTAAGGATGAGTAGCTTTCTCTCTAAAAGATGGGTAAGTGTGTTGTAGAAAACCTATCTAGAGTTTTTCTCTCTGAATGGCTTCCTTTTCATTTGTGGATAATGAAAGTATATATAGTATGAATGAAGGGTAAGAAAGTCACACTTAAAAATCCTCTAGGCAGAATGTTTTGCAACTACCTCGCGGGAAGGCCTTACCCGCGAGACACTCGTGAAACTCACAGCCTGGCATGACTCTTCAACTTCAGTCATGTGCTTCTCACGTGGCTACTTCGCGGGTTAGCTTGTCGCGAGCTTCTCGCGAAATCCACTTGATCTTCAATTAAGCTTGAATCTTCACCAACTTAATACTAAACCCAATACAATAAAATCACACAAAATATAAGGAACAAAATTAAAATAATTACAACACTTTTTGTTATGAAATAAAGCCAACATAAAACATAATTGTAAATCACAACTTTACACCATGTATCATAGATTGCATGCAGTTTCATAGCAATCCTATCCATTTTCTGACATTATTCCTACTGCCCCCTTGGTATGTTTAGAGAGTTGAAACGTAGTTTTAGATTATTTGTCAAATCACACCTTTACTCACTACATTATATTTCTATTTTCCCAACATCTTCTCCCACATGAAGGGGGTAGATTGGGGTAGAGAGGATTTTTCCTTGGAACTATGCAAACATAGGTATTATAATATAACAATTTCCTTTCATGAAGAGAGAGAGAGAGAGAGAGAGAGAGAGAGAGAGAGAGAGAGAGAGAGAGAGAGAGAGAGAGAGAGTGTGTGTGTGTGTGTGTGTGTTAAAGGACCCTATCAAAGGTAAGTAAGAGAAAGTGTGTGTGTGTGTTAAGGGACCCTATCAAAGGTAAGTAGGAGAAAGTGTACCATGTTTCAGTAGTACCAACTCAGCATCTATTTTGGTATTTCCTACCCAATAAATGAGTAACACCTGTTTCAAAAAACCACATCAGACTACTTCAATAAATTAATCACAGTTTTCTATACTATCGGGAAGATAAATTAATCATTTATTAGAGTAGTCTGATGTGGTTTTTTGAAATAGGTGTCACTCATTTATTGGGTAGGAAATACCAAAACAGATGCTGAGTTGGTATTATCGAAACATAGTATACTTTCTCAGGTAAGCAGAGCTATATATGGCTCATACATATCTTTTCTATTAAACGGGATATGCATGTCCTCAATATGGAGTAAACAATTTTACATGCTCCTAATTCTGTCCTCAATGTATGATACTCAACTTAAACTGATAAGTACAACCAAAATGAAAGGGGAACAAAAAGAAATTAACAAAGAAAAAAGAAAACAAGAGGATGAAGAGCTGGAAAGCACGGACGCTGGCGCCGCACCCGCGTCGGATGCGGCCCGACGCGGCGATGCGCGTTGGACGCCGCTGACCGTGCGTCTGTGCCGCGTCGGGCCACGTGGTGAAGCCGACTCGCGCCAACGCGGCTCAAATCGGGCCGATTAGGGCTGTTTCGGTCGTATCGGCTGAAACCGCCGATATGGCCTGTCCAGGCCGAAATTAAAAAAAAAAAAAATTTGCAAAACGCACCGTTTTACTTACCCTAAAACCTAAAACTCCCTCACTCACTCACACTTCGTCCAGAGACTCCAAACAGCCTCCTCACTCCAACTCCATCACTCTTTCTCTCTTCTCTGTGCTGTTTGGGTTGCGCTTCACTGAACCAGCCACTCAATCCTGCATTCCAGCCACTCTAGAGTCTACACACAGCCACTCAGCCACACAACCATTCAAACTTCAGCTCTCTCTCACGCATTCTCAACTCAGGTACCGTATTCAATCTTAGACTTTAGTTTGATTTTTGATTTGTTAGTTAATAGTTATTATTTGTAGGTTAAATTTGTTTGTTATTATTTGTTAGTTAATAGTTTGATTTGTGATTTGTTAGTTAGTTTGATTTGTGAGTTGTAATTTGTGATTTGTGTTATGTGAACTTGGGTTTGATTTATTATTAATTTATTTAGTTAATAGTTATTATTTGTAGGTTAAATTTGTTAGTTATTATATGTTAGTTAATAGTTTGATTTGTGATTTGTTAGTTAGTTTGATTTGTGATTTGTGATTTGTGTTCTGTGAAGTGTGAACTTGGGTTTGATTTATTATTAATTTATTTAGTTAATAGTTATTATTTGTAGGTTAAATTGAATCTATTGAATTTGCAATGGGCGAAGTTGCTAGCACAGAAACTTCACCTTCATCTAATCAAGAAGTGCCAAATGATGAATCTCCTCTTTGGCAGTATGTGACTAAAGTAGAAAAACCACATGGTGCTTCTGTTAAATCAGGTGGAAACACACACTTTACGTGTAACTATTGTGGTATAGTTTATATAGGATCCTATTCTAGGGTTAAGGCTCATTTATTAAAAATTCCTGGCAAAGGAATTAGAGTATGCCCTAAGGTGACACTAAGCCATAGGCTGGAAATGCAGCGAATGCATGACGAAGTTGAGAATGATAAGTTAGAGAGGGAACGGAGAAGTCAAATTCCCTTACCCCCACCTCCCCCAGGCCGTGGGTCTGCACCTATTTCCCCATTTCGAAGACATGAAGGGAGTGATAGTACAAATTCGGGTGATAGTAAGAGGAGAAAGGTGATGAATTCTACTTTGGAGAAAGCATTCCAAAATAATGCTAGACATGATTTGGATAGCAGAATTGCTAGGATGTTTTACACCGGTGGGCTTTCCTTTCACTTTGCAAGAAACCCATATTATCGTAGTTCCTATGCATATGCTGCTACCCATAACATTCCGGGTTATGTTCCTCTTGGGTACAATGCCTTGAGAACAACACTTTTGCAAAAAGAAAGAGCTCATGTTGAAAGACTTTTGAAACCAATTAAGGACGCTTGGCTTGAAAATGGTGTAAGTATAGTTTCTGATGGATGGTCAGATCCACAAAGGAGGCCTCTTATTAATATTATGGCTGTATCAAATGGGGGTCCAGTGTTTATAAAGGCAATTGATGGGTCAGGTGAGTTCAAAGACAAACATTATATTGCTGGGGTGTTGAAGGATGCTATAAAAGAGATTGGACGTGAAAAAGTTGTCCAAGTCATCACTGATAATGCTAGTGTGATGAGTCTGCTGGAGCTTTTATTGAAGGTGAGTATTCTAAAATATTTTGGACACCCTGTGTTGTCCACACTCTCAATCTAGCTTTGAAGAATATTTGTGCAACAAAAAACACTGAAAAGAATGAAGTTACATATGAGGAATGTAGTTGGATTACACGTATTGCTGATGATGCATCCTTCATATGTGTTTTTATCATGAACCATTCAATGAGATTGGCAATGTTTAATGAATTTTGTCCATTAAAATTGCTCCAAGTTGTTGATACTAGATTTGCTTCAGTTGTTGTAATGCTGAAAATGTTGAAATTGATAAAAAGATGCCTTCAAGCCATGGCTATTAGTGACCAATGGGCTTCTTATAGGGAGGATGATGTTGGAAAAGCTCAAAAGGTGAAAGATATGATTCTAAGTGATCTTTGGTGGGATAATATTGATTATATCCTTGAATTCACAGCACCTATTTATGATATGCTACGAATGGCCGACACAGATAAGCCTTGTCTTCATCTTGTGTATGAGATGTGGGATTCAATGATAGAGAAGGTGAAGGTAGTAATATATCGGCACGAAGGCTTAGAAGATGATCAGTATAGCTCATTTTGGGGTGTGGTGTATGATATACTCATTGATCAGTGGACTAAAAATTGTACGCCACTACATTACTTGGCTCATTCCTTAAATCCTAAGTAAGTACATTTATTTTCTATTTTCCTTAGTTCACCCTTCTAGTAAAACCCACATTTCATCTATATTTGTTTTTTAATCTTTAACTAGGTATTACTCCATTAAATGGCTTTCGGAGAATCCAAAACGCATCCCTCCACATCGGGATCATGAAATTTCTATGGAAAGGAGCAAGTGTTTGGATCGATACTTTCAAGATGAGAGTGAATTAAAGCCGATGGTGAAGTCTGAGTTTACTACATTTTCAGAAGGGAGGTTTCCTTCACCAGAAGCTTTGACAAATAGGTGGACCTTACAACCTTTGATTTGGTGGCAATACCATGGCTCCGCATTTCCAACTCTTCAAACCCTTGCCCTTAAACTTCTTGGACAACCTTGTTCATTCTCATGCGCTAAGAGGAATTGGAGCACATACAAATTTATTCATTCCTTAAAAAGAAACAAAATGACTCCTGCACGCGCTGAAGATTTGGTATATGTGCATTCTAATCTTCGACTCTTGTCAAGACGCAATAAGGAGTACGTACATATATCAACAAAGATGTGGGATATTGCTGGAGACTCTTGGAATGAGAGCGACATACATGGAGGAGCAGGAATTCTTGAGAATGCAGCCCTTACACTCGATGAGCCAGAGTTGGAGGCCGTGGTTATTGGAAATGCTAGCACTAGTGCTACTACTAGTGAAAGTGAAGTTCGAAGTGAAGCAATTGATATTGAGGATGATGATGTTGGTGTTTGATTGTTTTGTTGATTATCTTTTATTTTGTTTTAGTTTCAAACTTGTGAGTTGTATTCTAATTTCCGAACATCATGGAATGTTTTAGACTTTTAGTTTCAATCTTGTGGGTTGTATTTAATTTATGAACATCATGTTTTAGTTATTAAATTTGGTATATGTTTATATAATGTGAAAAAGTATGCTTAGCAATATATTAAAAATATAAATAAATATATTTTTAATAATTTTTTAATCGCCGAGTCCCGCCGCACCCGCACCCACTTTTTTCAAAAATTGCCGAGTCCCGCACCCGCACTCAAGTCCCGAAACGCACCCGTGCTTCTTTTGAAGAGACCTTAAGAATGATATTCCAAATGCCTTGACTGGATTTCTCTTAAACATTTCAATCCTGTCACCAGATTGGGAAAATTTGTTTGGCCAGCATGTCTGCATTGGATAAGATTGTGTGTCTGATTTCGAAACAAGCTAGGTTTCCTTTGACAAAACAATTTCTCTAAAATTAGTGTGACTGCGCTTCAAGAAGAATGTTTGTTGCCACCTAGGAAGCACGGGTGCGTTTCGGGATTCGGGTGCGGGACTCGGTAATTTTTGAAAAAGGTGGGTGCGGGTGCGGCGGGACTCGGCGATTAAAAAATTATTAAAAATATTTTTATTTATATTTTTAATATATTGCTAAGCATATTTTTTCACATTATATAAACAAATACCATACTTTTTCATATTATATAAACATATACCAAATTTAATAACTAAAACATGATGTTCATAAATTAAATACAAATCACAAGATTGAAACTAAAAGTCTAAAACATTCCATGATGTTCGGAAATTAGAATACAACTCACAAGTTTGAAACTAAAACAAAATAAAAGATAATCAACAAAACAATCAAATGCCAGCATCATCATCCTCAATATCAATTGCTTCACTTCGAACTTCACTTTCACTAGTAGTAGCACTAGTGCTAGCATTCCCAATAACCACGGCCTCCAACTCTGGCTCATCGAGTGTAAGAGCTGCATTCTCAAGAATTCCTGCTCCTCCATTTATGTCGCTCTCATTCCAAGAGTCTCCAGCAATATCCCACATCTTTGTTGCTGTATGTACGTACTCCTCATTGCGCCTTGACAAGAGTCGAAGATTAGAATGCACATATACCAAATCCTCAGCGCGTGCAGGAGTCATTTTGTTTCTTTTTAAGGAATGAATAAATTTGTATGTGCTCCAATTCCTCTCAGCGCATGAGGATGAACAAGGTTGTCCAAGAAGTTTAAAGGCAAGGGTTTGAAGAGTTGGAAATGCGGAGCCATGGTATTGCCTCCAAATCAAAGGTTGTAAGGTCCACCTATCTGTCAAGGCTTCTGGTGAAGGGAACCTCCCTCCTGAAAATGTAGCAAACTCAGACTTCACCACCGGCTTTAATTCACTCTCATCTTGAAAGTATCGATCCAAACACTTGCTCCTTTCCATAGAAATTTCATGATCCCGATGTGGAGGGATGCGTTTTGGATTCTCCGAAAGCCATTCAATGGAGTAATACCTAGTTAAAGATTAAAAAACAAATATAGATGAAATGTGGGTTTTACTAGAAGGGTGAACTAAGGAAAATAGAAAATAAATGTACTTACTTAGGATTTGAGGAATGAGCCAAGCAATGTAGTAGCGTACAATTTTTAGTCCATCGATCAATGAGTATATCATACACCACACTCCAAAATGAGCTATACTGATCATCTTCCAAGCCTTCCTGCCGATATATTACTACCTTCACCTTCTCTATCATTGAATCCCACATCTCATACACAAGATGAAGACAAGGCTTATCTGTGTCGGCCATTTGTAGTATATCATAAATAGGTGCTGTGCAGTCAAGGATATAATCAATATTATCCCACCAAAGATCACTTAGAATCATATCTTTCACCTTATGAGCTTTTCCAACATCATCCTCCCTATAAGAAGCCCATTGGTCACTAATAGCCATGGCTTGAAGGCATCTTTTTATCAACTTCAACCTTTTCAGCATTACAACGACTGAAGCAAATCTAGTATCAGCAACTTGAAGCAATTTTAATGGACAAAATTCATTAAACATTGCCAATCTCATTGAATGGTTCATGATAAAAACACGTATGAAGGATGCATCATCAGCAATACGTGTAATCCAACTACATTCCTCATATGTAACTTCATTCTTTTCAGTATTTTTTGCTGCACAAATATTCTTCAAAGCTAGATTGAGAGTGTGGACAACACAGGGTGTCCAAAATATTTTAGAATACTCACATTCAAAAAGAGCTCCAGCAGACTTCATCACATTAGCATTATCAGTGATGACTTGGACAACTTTTTCATGTCCAATCTCTTTTATAGCATCCTTCAACACCCCAGCAATATAATGTTTATCTTTGAACTCACCTAACCCATCAATTGCCTTTATAAACACTGGACCCCCATCTGATACAGCCATAATATTAATAAGAGGCCTCCTTTGTGGATCTGACCATCCATCAGAAACTATACTTACACTATTTTCAAGCCAAGCGTCCTTAATTGGTTTCAAAAGTCTTTCAACATGAGCTCTTTCTTTTTGCAAAAGTGTTGTTCTCAAGGCATTGTATCCAGGAGGAAGATAACCCGGAATGTTATGGGTAGCAGCATATGCATAGGAACTACGATAATATGGGTTTCTTGCAAAGTGAAAAGAAAGCCCACCGGTGTAAAACATTCTAGCAATTCTGCTATCCAAATCATGTCTAGCATTATTTTGAAATGCTTTCTCCAAAGTAGAATTCATCACCTTTCTCCTCTTACTATCACCCGAATTTGTACTATCACTCCTTTCATGTCTCCGAAATGGGGAAATAGGTGCAGGCCCACGGCCTGGGGGAGGTGGGGGTAAGGGAATTTGACTTCTCCGTTCCCTCTCTAACTTATCATTCTCAACTTCGTCATGCATTCGCTGCATTTCCAGCCTATGGCTCGGTGTCACCTTAGGGCATGCTCTAATTCCTTTACCAGAAATTTTTAATAAATGAGCCTTAACCCTAGAATAGGATCCTATAAAAACTAAACCACAATAGTTACACTTAAACTGTGTGTTTCCACCTGATTTAACAGAAGCACCATGTGGTTTTTCTATTTTAGTCACATACTGCCAAAGAGGAGCTTCATCATTTGACACTTCTTGATTAAATGAAGGTGAAGTTTCTGTGCTAGCAACTTCGTCCATTGCAAATTCAATAGATTCAATTTAACCTACAAATAATAACTATTAACTAAATAATTAATAATAAATCAAACCCAAGTTCACACTTCACAGAACACAAATCACAAATCAAACTAACTAACAAATCACAAATCAAACTATTAACTAACATATAATAACTAACAAATTTAACCTACAAATAATAACTATTAACTAAATAAATTAGTAATCAATCAAACCAAGTTCACATAACACAAATCACAAATCACAACTCACAAATCAAACTAACTAACAAATCACAAATCAAACATTTAACTAACAAATAATAACAAAAAAAATTTAAACTACAAATAATAAATATTAAGTATTAACTAACAAATCAAAAATCAAACTAAAGTCTAAAATTAAATATGGTACCTGAGTTGAGAATGTGTGAGAGAGAGCTGAAGTTTGAATGGATGTGTGGCTGTGTAGAGTGGCTGGTGCAGTGAAGAAGGCAGCCCAGACAGCAGTCACAGCACAGAGAAGAGAGAAAGAGGCGATGGAGTTGGGACTTGGGAGTGAAGAGGCTGTTTGGAGGTCTCTGGACGAAGTGTGAAGGAGTGATGGGTTTTGAGGCATTAGGGTAAGTAAAACGGTGCGTTCTGCACCGTTTTTTTTTTTTTTTTTTTTTTTAATTTCGGCCTGAACTGGCCGTTTCGGCCGTTTCGGCCGATACACGGCCTATACGGCCCGAATCGGGCCGAATCGAGCCGCGTCGGCCCGCGTCGGCGTTGCCACGTGGCCCGACGCGTGTCGGACGCGCGGTCAGCGGCGTCCGACGCGCGTCGCCGCGTCGGGACGCGTCCGACACGGGTGCGGTGCCTCTGGTGCCGCACCCGTGCTTTCCAGGTTGCCACATTGATGTCATTTCTAGCATGCACAAGAGCCTGTCGGGCTGAGTTCCTATCAAAGCCCATGGAAACAAGTGTAGCAATGGAGTCCTCGGGTGGCTCTATTGCAGAAGGCATGGAAGAAGGATAGTTTCTCTGAAACCAAAAGAGGAAATAAGTTATTCTCTATCAACCAATGATGCTAAAAAAGGATAGTAATAATGAAAAAACCTTCAAACCTGTAGCATATATTTTTATAAATCAATTTTAAAAGAAATCAGATGAGTATGACCAAAATATTGTCACAAATTCCATCACGCAGAGTGTGTCATCTTACCAAGGTAGAAAAATGTCCTTAAAAAGTTTAGACACAGTCCTCCAAGAGCTTTTAGAGATGACCAGGGGCTCCCTACCTGACCTTTTCTCAGCTGTGTTGTTTAGGCTTTTTTATTATACACGAGTAGGGTGTCCATGGGCCTGCCAGGTTGAGCATTGCGGCTTGAACCTAGGAGTGGCCCTTAGTAAATTCGGGCCAAAAAAGACTGGCTCAGCCTGGCCCTATGGGATCAAACTTGAAGCCCAAGCCCTTGAGATTTCTGGGCTGGTCCATGGCACCATACATTGGCTAACAAGTCGATTATGCCATTATGGTTCATATTGATATTTGCTCATCAAAAGCTTCCAAAAAGAATGAGGTTCAGTTAAAGTCCCAATGGCTGTAGGCGAGGCTTCAAGGAAGTCTAAAATACACCTTTTCATCTAAGAAAATAAATCATCAAAGATAACGATAAGGAATAATAAGTTCTTTCCTGAAAGAATTATGATTCAAACATCCAAGGTGCTGAGATCCTTGTCAATGTATTACATCAACTTTGGTAACCCTTCTAACAATTCAGACTTCAGAACAAAAAAAGTGTCAAAACAATTCAGACTTCAGAACAGAAAACTTTGTATTTCACTGCAAACTAAAAACCAACATTGAATCAGTTTTAATCCCATGTCACATCCATTCCCTTATAGTTTAGACATAATGTATGAAAGGAAACTGACAGACAGAAAAATCTATCTTTCTGATTATATAAACGCTTGATGAATGCATCCATAACAAAGAAAAAAAGATTTAATGCCTCTAAATGGATTAAGACAATATGGCCTTTAAACCAATTTTAGAGTACGGACCCCTAAGAGCAAAAAATAGTGTAATCAATAATGGGTAGTTAGGGTGTTAAAAACACTTCCTAACAAGCTCCAACTCAAATGGCACCTACTTCTCCTGTAAGAGCAAGGTAGTGGGTGAGATCATGGGTCTAAGGCCCACTTGATTTGTGTACTTAGCAACTAAAAAAATTTACTTAGCAAAAAACAAACAAAAAGAAAAGGATGTAAAACACTTTTTTGCAATCAACATATTAGATAAGCAAAAATTGCCATAGCATGCTAGTTACATCCATTCTAACTCCTTAAAAAATAAAAATAATAATAATAATAATAATAATTTTTTTAAAGGCAATGGATGATTTGAATAAAAGCATTAAGAAAAACACTTGCAGTTGCGTCCACTTGGCGACATGCATAGGATGGTACATTTCCTACAATACTCCTAGTTGGTGATGAAGGTGGACTCCCTGAGGTTGGCCAAGATAGCCGCCAAAAAAATGAAGTAACAAACTCTGGGAACTGTAAAAGACATGCACACATTTGACTTTAATTAATTTCAAACTGAGCTGTAGCAATTGCAACCTATGTGAATAAGATATGTAATTTAAACAATTCTTTATTTAAAGATGAAAGAAGCAGATTCAGAAGTGAGGGAAAAAGATTTCACTCACATAGCGCTATTTGTAAGTGAAATGTGTCTGCATTTGTAGGAAAAAGTTCCATCTAAGATGTTTTTATAATTTCACTCTTATAATTCACTCTCAAGAGAGCAACTAATATACCTCACACAAAGTTCACAGCTGCAAGGAAGCACTTATGAGATGTTTGAACAGAATACCTAGTTATCAGCTAAACATGTTGAATATTATTATAGCAGAAAGGAACAAAAGAAATAACCATCTTTCATTTTCGAATGTAACATTGATAAATAACCTTTGCCTTGCGAATACGAAAGACATCCAAACAATACAAGGAGCCAGCTAGGATCCCACATATCCCTGGCCAGATAGATCGTTTCCACGACGATAAAAGAAGCTACAAGACAGAAATTGAAATTAGATTTTAGTGGCTGAAGATAAGGAGGCCAAATTTGTTAAAAGAATTTCACGTGGTCTAGCTTGCACCATAAACTGTATTATATAAGATTCTTTCAGTAGTGAGCATAATTGTAAGTTTAAGTTAATTTAAGCTAGGTATTGTACTTTTGGATTTTTCTATTGTTATTGTTCTTTTTATTTGTTGAGATTGAGAATGAATGATAAGGTTTTCTTCTGTTTTCAAATGTTAATCGTTGAAAGGTCCTCTCTCCCATGGTTTCAAGTGAATCTTATAGCCGTGGGGAGAAGATAGAAAGTTCTAAATTTGGGGCAGATCCTGGTTTGGCTACAGAAGTTTCCTCAGAAGGGAAAGTAGCTTCAAATTTAGGAAATAATCGTACTCACTGTTTTAAAAACCGGACCGGCCGGTCCAACCGGTTCAATCGGGAACCGGGGGCCAATCCGGTCTGGTTAAAAGCTCCAAAACCGGTCAATAACCGGAAAACCGGCCAAAAACCGGTCAAAAACCGGGGTTGAACCAGAAATTACAAAAAAACGGTTCTATGACCGGTTCGGTTTTTAAAACCATGATCGTACTCCTGCATACCGCTGCAAGAAATGCCAAAGAGTTGTTGCACTGTGGGAGAACGTTGTAGATCACATTCCAGGTGAGGGTGAGACATCCTTTGAGTGGCGCAAGCGGAAAAGTGGCAACCCATATTGTTAGGACATATGTGTGTTCACTTGTTAAGAACATATGTCATTTGTTTATGTAAATTGACTAATCCTTTTGACAAAACGCACTCTACTTGTAATTAGGTAGTTCTAGGTGTTTTTAATACTTCAAGAAACAAGGTTTCAAGATCAAGTGTTGAAGTCATCAAGTCTGTCCAAGAAAAAGCAAGCTGAAGTGCAATTTCATTAAATCTCTACACCTTCTCGATAGCTACCTCGACACCTGCTATCTGTCGAGATTTATAATTTCAATTTTTCTGATTTGATTTTCTTGGGATCCGTGAATATGCTTTTGGGCCTTCTTTTCTTCTAACTCTAAACATTTAAAATGATTGTTTTAAGAGCCGTCAAATTGTACACAAGTTGCAAAAGTATTGAGCAATCTTTGTTCAAGCAAATTGTGATCAAAAGACGAAGTTCTTAACCTAGTTCATCTTCTCTCAAGAAGTTGCTGTGTATTTGCACCATAGGGTTTTGTAACCAAGCATCTTCCTGATCTTCATTGTGTATGATGAACTGAAGAACTTTGCAGCCAACCTCTCCTTCTTAATTGGTGTTTGAAGTTGCGTACTGGGATCCGCGCATTGGTTAGTCACGTACTTGGGAGCCGTGCATCAAATGTGAAAATTGTCACTACAGATCAAGTCCAATTAGGTATTGGGGTAAGGGTTCAACTGTAGGTTAGTAAGGTACTTGGGATTCCTTTATTTGTAACCGCTTGATTTGATAATAGTGGAGTTTCGGGAGTGGTGACCTGAAAATCACCCGGTGGGGTTTTTGCCGTTAGGGTTTTCCCCATTCGTAAACAAATCACCGTATCTTTTATTTTCCGCTGCATATTTAGTTGTTTGGTGATTTGTTTGTGCTTCCACATATTTGCATGTTAAATTGATTAATTAATAACTTGGCTAATTAATTAATTGATTTTATCATAAGGGGAACAAGTCTGAAGAGTCTGAGTGTTCATCCATTTTTGTTGAGCCTCTACAGTGGATGACGGCAGGTAAATTATTATTTCAAACTTTCTGATTCTTGGACTATAAAATGATTATTTCTTGCAGGTTATTAACTCATACAAATCAGATAAGCAACTAATGTACGTTAAAATTACATTTAGTATTTGAAATTTCTCCTCTATGGACTGGGTTGTAGAATAACATTTTGTAAGCAGATCATTTACTCCTGGTAAAATTTTGGGTCTAAAAGTAAATTAAAGGAAAAAAAAAAAGGGTCCCCTCCCAAGTTCTGTACAAGGGATCCAAGGTCACTGTTGTTCAAACCAGTTTGTTTGACTAACCAAACTTGGCAAAGTAATCTATTATCATTGATGACATCTTAGGGTTTCATGTAATCTATTATGTACATAGACATGTTTAAAATAATTAAACTTTTGATAGTTATTTCTTGTCATCCAGTTAAAGAAGGTGCAATGGAGGGCAAGTTGTCCTGTGCTCACTGTGAAGCTCGCTTGGGTTTCTTCAATTGGTCAGGCATCCAATGCAGTTGTGGGAGCTGGATCACCCCAGCCTTTCAGATCCATAAAAGCCGAGTGGACATCAGCACTGTCTAAAATTTGTCAAAAAAAACATCTGTCAAGAAAAGTTTCTTACCAATCCTGCAACGATAAAAGTGCTCAATATCTTTCCAGTAATAAATTTAGAAACTCAGATACGGCGAAAACAAGGTACATAGTTTCCAAGTCAATCTGAAACTATAGAAGAAAGAAAGGCCTCCTAAAGCCTTTTTTTGCAATTGCTGCTGTAGGAGATCGAAGCTTTGAGTAGAATGCTGTCTTGCATGTCTGGTATACGTCATGATTTTGATTTGATTGGGGTTTGACCAACATGCAGACTAGTTTTCTTTATTGTTTGAATATCATGTTGTTATTGAGGTTCATATTTTAGGCAATTTTTTTGGCATGGAGATGTGGAAGACATTCAAGGGTAAACTATGTTAATGGGGAAGCTCTGCTATCCAATATTTCTAATGAATGATTGTCAATTGCTTGGGAAATTCCTTTGTTTTTCATCACGTTATCTTCCTTTGTTATAGCTACCTAATGTATATAAGTGAATGAAAAATTTGGTGATCTTTTATTGTCTCGAAACGCACCTTCTCCCACCCCCTCCCCCTCTTTCAAGAGCGATATATATACTAAACACACAATAAGTATGAAAGGAGTATTTAGATACTCAGTTATCACTTATCAGATAATTTATTTTTGGGAGAGAGAGAGAGAGATGCCCAATGAAGAGCTTTTCATGAATTTAAAAGATATGATGAGCACATCTAGAATCAAATCTATACCGAAGTACCAACCCTTAGATACAATTCAATTAAATTGATTAATTAATAATTCATTTGTATGAAAAAAATAAAGAGAATGGTTTGAATTTCAGTTTTTGGTTTAAATGGTTTGAATAAAGCATGAAAAATACAAGGAGTTTTTTTTTCGTTTTTTTCTCCTGTTCATTTAAATTTAGATCTGATTTGCTTGAAGGGTAGTATTTTGGAGAAAGTATTGACAATTGTGACACGATGGAATATAAATAAACTCAATTTCCTTCAAAATTCAACTAATTTCGAAAGGAATTATACTTTGTATGGAGTTCATTTATGTCCTGTTTGGATGGAAGTGAAGAAGGAGGAAGAGTGAAGGGGAGTAAAGTAAAATTGGATAAAAATAAGCTAATTTTGTGTTAAATCTATTTTACTCTACTCCCCCTCCCTCCCCTCAATCCAAACTGACTATTAGATTCAATAAAAATAAGTTTCTCAACCCAAAAAAAAAAAAAAAAAAACTCAATAGAAATGAATACGCTAATTGCTTTGTCTTCAGATTATGTTATGTACTATTCATTATACACGGGTGATAGACATGCATTCATCACATTTAATAAAGGCAGCTAATTTAAGGGATTGTTTTTCTCTTTTAGCTGCTTCAATCTCTCCTCTTTTCTCTTTATATATGAGCATAAACTCTCGTTGTAACATACACTGAGAAATAGAGACAGAAATAGAGAAACACTGAGAGACAGACAACAAAAAAAGATATATATATATATATATATATATTCAATGTTAAATATAATACAATGTATTAGATGACCACTAGAAAAGAAATAATTCAAATATAATTTTACTCTCATATTCCCTTTTCTTATCTTTATATTTCCCTTATTTTATAACAAATTATGTATTTTCCAAATTTTTCCTTTGAAGCAAAACTAGTCAAAAAAGGTCTCACTCATGGCAAAACATATTGGCAGCATGCTATATTATTGAGGAAGGCTTACGGTAGCGTATAGGAGATGGACGGAATGTGCGAATGTGGATTGAGAAATGGCTATAACCCTCCACACTTATAGGCCAGTATTCCCTAGGAAAATTTTGATGAAGGATGGTTTGGTTTTTGGGTTGATTGATGAACGTTTAAGATAGTGGAAAACAAGACTTGTGGATGCGATTCTTGCCTCATGAAGCTAAAACGATAAAGAGAATTCCTCTAACTGCTATTCAGGCACAAGACAAAACAATCATATCTAGGCAAGAAATACGACTGGCATATTAATTGGGTTTTGAGAGGACAACGTAATGAGCCGGTTGTAGCATATGATCTGGATTTTGCAAGCACCAAATAAAATTAAGAACTTTCTATGTGAAGTGAAAAACTCTGAAGACTTATTGTATTGAATTATACCTCACAATGAACCTAACCATGATATATATAGGGATTTGGACATACATTAATGAGGAAGTTGGAAATGTGGTAGTTGAGAGTTGGAGAAGGTATATCTTGTACTCACTGCATGCAGCGGGTCTCTCACAACATGTGAGTTCCACTAGCATGTGGGGCCCACATGTTGTGAGATAGCTCACTGTATACCGCAGGAACAAAATATCCTTTGTGTGGGTTGCACGGGAGTTAGGAAAATGGAAGTTGAGGAGATTCATTAATAGGGACAGATATATTATCTTTAGCACTCCAACCTCAAATTCAAGGTAGAAGCTTAATGATGTCTTAAGTTTGGAATTACCTTATGTTGTGAAGAACCCTTAAATAAAGTCTAGAAAAAAAAATGACCGTGGAAGTGACCAAATTGATCGGATTTCATGGAGATGTTGACATCAGAAGAATGCATGAAGAAAGCTGCATAGGCCTAAGATTAGTGACTAAGGCTGTGATTGTTTCTATCATTTTTAGTATGCTACAATGAATCCTAAGTAGGGTATATATATATATATATATATATATATATATAGGTTTGGACATACATTAATGAGTAAGTTGGGAAGGTGGTAGTTAGGAGTTGGGAAAATACATTAATGAGGATAGATATATAATTACCTTCAACATCGAGCATGCAAAGTTTAGAAGAAGGTGGCTGCGGAATATGGATAATCTGTGTGTTCTACACCAAAATGATGTTGTGCTCTGGCATTGCCCTAGCCAAATATGGATAGCTAGCTAGAAGTAGGAGCCTTTTGGATTACCCGGCCACACCAAATGTATTTCAAAAAGCTAGTTTGGGATGTGGCAAGGAGTTGGAAAACGCTCTTTGTCATGGCTCGGAAAATTTGGGAAAAGAATCCATTCCAATTGAATCATCCAATTAACTAGATATCTAACACGTGACATTTAAAAAGAGATTCAATTGGAATAGATCTTTTTCTGAAAATATGAAACTTACAGATTTGGAAACTAGTGGGTGAAACTTAGTTGAGACAGTAGAAAAATGTGTGGAAGATTTCTGGCTAGCAATGAAGAGCCCACAAAAGGTGCAGTATACTAGACCAAATACATGGATCATGGAACCTCCCTCCTCAAGGGTGGTACAAAATTAATTTATCGGAAGTTTTACTTGGAAGAGAATCAATTCAAGACATGCACATGTTCTACAATATGATGCAAAAACCGAAATATAGTACGGCATCCTTCCAAAAGGCCAAAAAGCTAGGTTACACTACACAGTACAGTTTCAAAGTTCCAAAACCCTCTTGTTCCTGTCTCGTTCATCCAGCACCCTATGGGTGTGCATTTTCGATTATCAACCTGCCAGCCAACTCTAAGCAATATGCACGCTGATGTCTGCCTCTGGTTATTGCGGAAAAAATTCACCATCTTTTGCCAATTATAGGAGTTAGCATCTTCTCCAACATGAAAGGGGTAGATGGGGAGAGAGGATTTTGCTTTGGAACTATACAAACACAGTTGTAGTATTATAATACTCTTCCACCCAAATTGTTAGTCTTATTTAGAAAATTCAACTTTCTAAAAGAACATCATTTAATGCATTATCTATTAGTTAATAAGGTAAAGATTTTCAAAACTATCCTCATTAATTTAAACTATAGAAAAAGAATAGCATTGACTTTTTAAAACTAAATGAAAAAATATGAATTTTATCTATTAATTTTTGAAAAATAACATCATTTCGAGACATCTCAAAATATAATAGAGGACCAATAATTTGGAACGACGAGAGTATAACACTTTCCTTTCAGAGAGAGAGAGAGAGTAGAAACCATCTGTTTTTAAGTGTTTTCACTAAAACATTGTGGCGACAAGTATCAAAATTGTGTTCATGCACTACAAGATTAAGGGAAGTAGGTTTCAAAAGAAGCTATGAAGGTTTCAAATGAAGCTATGTAAGAACACTTAGGCTGCTACTATATCTCATATATGGCTGTCAGTGGTAGCTCTATAAATCTTTTTTAGGGTGGTCATTAAAAAACTTAAATTATACAAAATTTAATAGAGAGACTATTTGAATATATCAACATCAAAAAAAAAACACGCAAATACGTGAAATATTACAATTTTTTTTGTGCTAACAAAGATAATAAGAAAAAAAAATAGACTAATAAAAGATAAAGTGTAAATTGAAAATACTGATTTAAGAATAATAAAGTGGCCACAACAATTTCATAACAAATCTTATACAACAAGTTGTTAGCCTATTATTAGTGGGTAAAATATGTCAATATTGAACCCGAATTAAAATTAATAACAGCTTACCATATAAGATTTATTACGAAATTATTATAAAAATGTTATGGACGTAACATTACTTTTATATTTATTGAACTCAAATTCTTATGATTTTCAAGTAAAGGTGTTCAAAATTTTGATTAGGGTGATCAATGTAGGTTAATTTAGTAGTATATAATATATTTTTTTTAAGTATATATATACATTTTTTTCAAATCAGGGTGATCAATGAGAACATAAATTTTTTTTTTATATAATTTTTTTTTTTTGCATATATATATATATATATATATATTTTTTTTTTTGACAAGCGAGTAAGTAGAGCTGCCAGTGATCGCTGCAAAGAAACACAAGGAGGAGGGTCGGTTTTTGATAAAACAAGAAGAAATTGCATATGCATTTAGCCCAGAGTTGCGTTCGGAAGCAACATAGCAAACCAATCCAAAAGCTTGTTGGCAATGAGCATGCTATACTCATATAGTCAGTTTTAGGGCTCTCTCTGAACAATCTAAACTGAATTTTCAGATTTTGTTTTACAAATAATCCAGAACAAAAGATAAATAGATTCACAGTAACTTAAATCACAGCATCACAAGCATAAATATTCTAGAAATTAGTTTGTATGTGCTTACAAACCAGAATACCAAATTGTATTTGGCCACCAAAGAAGTCCAAACACGCGTCCAGGATCCGGATCCTCTCCATTTCATTGGAAATGGAGAGTATCCAGTTAAAGGCTGGGATTGATTTAAAATAAATCCATGGTCCAAAATCTGCCACATCATTTAAAAGCACTAACAGTAGCCTTAACCGAGTAAAAAGCTAAACAAACGTTAGTTTCAATGTCAGGTTTTCTTTTCTAACTCTCTATCCCTCTCCTCTCTGTTTCTCTCTCCCTCCCATCAAACCCAGCGATGGTCAAGCTTCTCCAGTTCTCCTTGCACCCACACAGTTGTGCAACAACTGTGTTTCAGCCGTCCACCTCTGTTTTTAAAGGAAATTTTGATATCAAATTTATGTTTTTTTTTTCCTTTTCTTTTCTTGTTGTCTTTGCCAAGATCATCCCTTTCTTTCATTTATAGCACGAAAATATTATGCTTTTCTTTAATTGAATTTTTTTTCCTTCTTTGCTATAGATTTGGGGTAACTGTTGTTGGTGTATGAGTCTCTCTCTGTTTTTTTTTTTCTTTAATTTTTTTTTTCTTTGGTTTACCGAACCCCTTGGATCTCTTTCTGTCTCTATGGGTTCTCACTTTCTCTGTCTTTCTCCTAAAAAATCCATGGCTCCTTTTAACTTTTACCCACACGACCACTGAACTGACATCACTACAACAATGATGCTCCGACAACCTCTCCACCCCAGTCGTGAATCAATAGTTTTTCAGTCACCCACCTCTGTTTCTAATTGCTAACCAATAAAAAATATTAGATCTGGTAAAGAATTTTTTACATGAGATTTATTTTTATTTTTTTTTTCTTGAATGTTTTCTTTGCCAAGTTCATCCCCTTTCTTGAATTGAATTTTTCCCCCTTCCTTGCTATATATCTTTGGTAACTGTAGAGTGTAGACTGTAATTGGTGTATGGGTCTCTCTCATCTCAATTTGTCTCTATTTTGTCTTATTTTAATTTTCTTTTTGTTTGCCGAGACCTTTTAGGACTTATTTTGTTTCAGTTTTGATCCGACTGGACTTTCTTATTGACGGTGAAAAGCTTGACCAGTTGGTCTATGTTTGCCGCTTGTTTTCTGCGTGTTCTGTAATGGTTTATTTTGGTTAATACATATCATTTGATCATTTAAGAGGGAAAAAGAGAGAGACAATGTATTTGTGCATTAATTCTTGTAGTGGACGAATTTTTCCAACATCAAACTATATTGAAGAGCAATGTGCCTGGTTGAGTGGTGAACTTTGTCACCTTGTGATTTTAGTTTGAAGTTTGAACAAATTGAAACAGGATTATGCTTCATAGCTTGATAATAATTTTGAACATTGAAGTTTGTCAGAGTGTATCAGGGGTAAGTTACATAAGCTATGAAATAAAATCAATGACATTATCTGTTTGATTAAATATCAAAATTTTTGCTAACAAACTCATTCAAATATTACACTAGTACAATGGAAATTTTGAATTCAAGAATCTTCATTGAAAGTCTACCTGGGCAGTGATCCAAAAATGAACAAAAATTTATTAAAATGAACATTTTGATCACAAGACCATGAAGCCATGATAACAAGAGTTCTATTGAAACCATAACAACATGATTGTTGACAATAAACAACTTTCACCACTATAATACATGATTCTCATAGAAAATTGGGCAAGAAAAAAACAGAAGAAAGTCTTGCATCCTTGAAGATCTACTTTTTGAGAAGATTTTGCAGATTCGGACAAATTCTGATGGCTTGACTCCCCAACAATTATACCAATATGATGCCCTACAGAAAGCAGAAAATAAGAAAGAAGGTTTGTTAGATACAAAAAATATCAACACGCCTCACAGCATAAGTAGGTCTCAGCACTGAACAGTTTTCAAGTCCTAGCAAAGTTCTTTAACAGTTTTCAAGCCTTCTTTCACTAAGGTATCAGGAGGCCTTTAAAAATGGACAATCCCAATCTCAAGATCACAGCTAGCTGACTCAAAACCCTGCCTCCAACAGGGATTGGCAACTCATCATCAAAGTGGCTGGGTGCAGGAAAAGGAAATTCAAATGGAGTGGTTTTGCATATGAAGCAAAGGACTTCAGGGTAGATTTAATCTTCAGTGGGGGAGCAAGTAGTGTTTCAGCATCTTACCTAGTAGCAGTTCAGGATGCAATCGTGGAGGCTTCAATAAAAGCTAGAGACTTTGGTTTCAGGCACATTTTGCAACAAGATGGATTCCATCAATGCCAAGAGAAGTCTTTAATAATATATCAATTCTTGTAAACACAAAACCAAACTGCCAGAAGAGATTTTAAGATTACCTCATTTAAGCCTTTTTTATTTGACAAGTGATACATTCTTTATTTTTTTTTTTTAAAAAGAGGAAATCTATATACAAGCAGCATAAATAATTACAAGCTAAAAATAAAAATTCATATTATTAACTAAGTCCATGTAAACAAATAGGAATTGGTTATCCTAGTAACACTACTTCTATGCCTTCCAAAGAGACCTTTCCAAATGAAGTTTATTATCCATTGAACCCCACGAACGACCAAAACTCTTTAACAATCAATCAATGAATTAAAAAGCGATAACCATGAAAGCTCATTTCAAATTGCAATTATCATCCTGATGGCTACCAAACTTACATTAAGCATTCAAATCAGTCATGTTTTCCCCAAGATAGTTTGCATAGATTTTATATTTTGAAACTTCAAAGTTTAACAAAATTTTATATACAGTTTATTCAACATATTATTATTATTATTATTATATAAATATATAACTTAAATGAAAAAAAGATTTTATGATTTTTTCAATCAATTGATTTCAGAACTTACTCTTAGTTAATGCCAAAGCCTAGAGACCCATAAACCCCAAATTTCAAATTCAAGCAAAATCATCAAGCTTTATACTCAACAAGAAAACACGGTCATCAAACTGATCAAAACTGAAATAAAATGAGATCTGAGGGTAAAAAGAGAGAGAAACCGAGATGAGAGAAGCTTATATACACTTACTACAGTTACCACAGATCTATAGCAAGGAAAGGAAAAAAATTCAATCAAAGTAAGGGATAATCTTTAGTGCTATAAATGAAACATAATGATGCTCTTTGACAAAGAAAACAAGAAAAGAAAGAACAAAACCATATATCAAATATCAAATTTTGAACTACTCAGATTTTTTTTGGGTGGGGTTTAGAAAGCTGATATCAAAACTTCCTTACTAGATATTCGGTGTGATTTCGGTCATAAGATCTGTCAATGGCGGTGATGTGCGTGCAAGGAGAAGTCGGCCATGGCTGGGCTCTCTTCTTTTGACTCTGGACTCTCTCATTCATCTGCTTTCCTCTTTTGACTCTGGGCTCTCTCACTCATCTCACTCTCAACAAAGCCCAGCCATTCCGAAAAACCATTGATTCACGACTGGGGTGGAGAGGTTGTCGGAGCATCGTCGTTGTAGTGATGTCGGTTCAGGTCGTGTGGGTAAAAGTTAAAGGAGCCATGGATCTTTGATGAGAGAGACAGAGAAAGTGAGAACCATATAGATAGAAGAAACGTTGAAAACTGACGTTAATTAACTCCTTGCTCCTGTTAGTGCTTTTAAATGACGTGGCCGAGTTTAGGCCATGGATTTATTTGAAATCAATCCCAGCCCTTAACTGGATACTCTCCATTTCATATTGAAATGGAGAGGATCCGGATCCGTCCAAACACCACTTCTACCCATTTCTTTCAACTAAGCAAATGGTAGTATTATAGAAACAAATTAAGTCAATAAAAGTTTGTCATTACGCGTAACAAATATAGGTCGAGAATAAAAACAAGGTTTGTCCTTACCAAATGTCAGGGGAATGATTTCCCTGATTTCCATGTGAAACAGTCCCACATCATGGCCTCCATATGCCGCTCTAGGGAACTTTCGCCAATCCCAATGGTCATCGGTAAAGTAGATGCAATCACTTCTGCTAGGGATAATGCTTGTAGGAAAGTGTGAGGAGAAGGAGTTGCCGTCACCAACAAAAAAAGTATGACCTTCCAAGTGTGTCACTTCCTCCCAAGCTGATGCATTTAAGTTGAACTTGTAGACAAAAAAGGACGTAGTCTCAAACCTCCTCTCTGAAGGAATAAGAAATCCGTTACGAAAAACCCCATAAAGATTTCCCAATGACTCCACCAAATATATTTTTCGGTGTGCCCCTACATCTTGTGGATGATCAGTAATAACTTGGACCATATTTGCAGAAGGAGCAACAGGTTCAAAGCGAACCAGCTTGCCATTGTCACAAAGTGCATATATTTGACCATTAAAATGTGCAACATCCATGAATTTCAAATTCTCTGGATTGGGAACAACAACCCACTCACCTTCTCTTCTTCTGTTCAAAGCAGCTCTAGTAAAAGCCAAACTATTCATAGGGCCAAAAATTGCGATGACAAGGAATATTGACTCATCAGTAGGGTCCTTCAGAAGATTGAATTTGCGTACAAGGCAAAACCACTCTTCTCGAGGAGCCAGTCTTTGAATTTGTGGAAGGTTAATTCGGTTTCCTGTCATAAGGTGCACAAGTTGGGTTACATAACGAGGGCCCAAGGTTACAACCCAGCCATATTGAGATCCCCAAATACGTTTTCCGCGTACTTCAGATAGTTGTAATCGATGATGACTGTTGTCATAGAGGCTAAATAAAGTTCGCATGTCAGTTAATAGTGGCTCAGAAAGCATCAGCGCAGGAAGAGGAAGCTGATCAGGTCCTCTACTAATGCTCGAACGAGCAGATCGCCAAATGTGGCTAACCCCTATAGCCGCTATATAATCTGTGAAAGTAATCATTCGATTTACAATTCCACGAGCAAGATCTGGGGGCAGATGGGACCAGTCGATGGAGTCTGACGACTCTAACCCAATATCCACGGTTATAGAAAAAGAAGAAACACATTGAGCTGGTAATTCAAATTTTAAATAAACAAGCACAATGGACAACATCATTTGCGAACGCGGAGCCAGGGATATGTCTGGGATCAGAGCTGTCGAGATCATCGAAATTACCAAAAGAATACCGGTGAACCTTAAAGAAATCCCATAACGGCGACTGGGGATAAAACAATAATGATGAATATAACGAATAACCAGAGAAGATCTCATATTTATAGGGGTAAGTGGTGAGTTACATAAGAATTGAAGAAGAAGATACCCATTAAATGAGAATATCCCCAAAATGAAAGGCGAGGTCATTTCTCCGCTCTGACACGTCGATATCTTCAAAATGGAAGGCCCGGTAATTTTTCCGCTCAAAAACGTCGATGCCCCCAAAATGAAAGGCAAGGTAATTTCTTCGCTCAGACCCGTCGCCGTCGGTAGCCCCAATTTCATAGGCGAGGTAATTTCTTCGCTCAGACCCGTCGCCGTCGGTAGCCCCAATTTCATAGGCGAGGTAATTTCTCCGCTCAGACTCGTCGAGATCAACAACATTACAGTACTAAAACAGATATAGAATAATAAAGGTAAAAGTCTTAAGTTTGATATTGCTTATATATAAGCCATTTATACTTATTCCAAGTATCATAAGAAAACCCTCAATCATCCATCTCCTTCTGATACCCTCAAGGTCCTCAACCTCAACCGGGTAAGAAGGGTATGGGTGTTCAAAGAAAGAAGAATTATCAATTTCGGAGGGTAGGAAAGAAATGACCCCATCAACATGGCCTAGGGTCCTATTATAAACAGGATAGTCAAGTGAATAACATACTGAGCTCATCATGGATGGAATAGAATGAGTCCTTACTGTATAACATACTGAGCTCATCATGGATGGAATAGAATGAGCCCTTACTGTCACTCTCTGTTTGACGATGAAAGCAACTAAACAAAACCGATCACTATCACTAGCTCCAGTGCCGATATTATGATCGATCGACAAGAAATTCAAACCGATCTGGAGCTAAGCCTGCTGTATTAATTGCTGCATGTGCCTGTGCGTGGATGAGTGGAGTGGAACCTAAAGAGCAATTGGAATAAGATAGGGTCGGGTTTTCATCTGCAAATAGAAAGAAATCATGTAATGTCATTGGGTGCCCACTATTTGTGTCATCCAACCAATCAGGACTCTGGCGGGTGCATGCCACACTAGTCCTCACCTTTTTTTTTTTTTTTAAGAAAATTTTAACCTATGACGTATCATAGTTTTTTATCATTAAACCAAGATATCAATCGGTTTTTTGTATAGACAAAAATGACACCCACCTTATGTTATAGTATTACTTAGAATAATGAAAAATGATTTGTGTAAAGACCTATATACCATTTTTTTATGGAAAAAAATAGTAACCCCACTTGGTTAAATAAGCCTTATTATCATATCATATCGTCAATCAACTTTTTTTTTTTTTTTGGTATTGTGTATAATAAGATACACAAACATCTAATAAAATTTATTAAAAAATTATAAATATATATAAAGGGTATATTCATTGTAAATTCAAAATAGATTCAACTAGTGACTAATTTAATTATCACATATGCAGTAATATTTAACAAACTAACTAAATAAATTGAATAAACATATGCTTATAAGTTATAACATACATATTCAAATTGACTAAACTCAAAAGTGATAATACATGACATATGACCCAAAATAATAATTTCTTTTCATCGCCTTACCAAATCAACTCCATCTAAGTCAATGTTATCATCATATTTATCATCCTACTAATTTATTTCTTCATTTAAATTTTCTTCATCATCATCAACATTTACTATCTTTTCTTGTTCTTATATTTTTAATAATTTTTAAAAAATATTTCTTCTTGGCATTTTATTGTCTTCTTCGAATTATAACAATAATGACAAAATAAAAATAAGTATATTATCATTTAATACCTTATTCATAGTTTAGAAAAGAAAATTGCAAATATGAAAAGTGAAGTGTCAAGTGTATAAATTTTGTATGAGAGAGAGAGAGAGAGAGAACCTTATGGACATGTTATTTTATTGGGCTCAATTAAGTAACCTAATAATTTTGTATTA
This sequence comes from Quercus ilex subsp. ballota, assembly GCA_032727855.1. NCBI lineage: Eukaryota > Viridiplantae > Streptophyta > Magnoliopsida > Fagales > Fagaceae > Quercus > Quercus ilex. Next base: position 13,546,815 of record CM064914.1, on the reverse strand, counting down.
AATACAAGTCTAACAACTTGTTGAATTCAAATAAAAACACAAATTTTAACCCCAAAAAAAAACCTATTTCAAAACCACATTTATGTATCGTATGATACATACAATTTTATGTTACGATACAACATGTACAATACTCACCACTAAACAATGTTGTGCTCTAGCATTGTCCATGGCCAAATATGGATAACTAGCTAGTAATAGGAGCCTCATGGATTACTCACACCAAACGTATCACAAAAGGCTAGTTTGGGATGTGGCAAGGAGTTAGAAAATGCTCTTTGCCGTGGCTAGGAAAATTTGGGGAAAAGTTCCCTTCCAATTGAATCTTTCAATTCCCTCACATTACTAGCTAAATATGCAACACGTGACATTTATTTTAATTTTTAAATGTCACATATCTTACATTTAAATAAAAAATTGGAGGAATTTAAGAGATTAAATTGGAATAGATCTTTTTCCGAAAATTTGAAACTTACAGATTTGGAAACTAGTGGGTGAAACTTATAGCTGAGACAGTAGAAAAACGTATGGAAGAATTCTGGTTAAAGGTGAAGAGCCCACAATAGGTCCAGTATACTAGACCAAATACATGGATCATGGATCATGGAACCTGCCTCCTCAAGGGTGGCACAAAATTAATTTATCTGAAGTTTGATTTGGAAGAGAAGCAAGTTAGAGGCATGGGAGATGTTATTACTTAGAGATGGAAAGTGCAGCATCAAAGCAACTTCTTGTAAACAAAAGAGAGGAACTAACATCAAGAGGAATTCATTTACCATTTATTCTCAAAAAATAGAAGGAATTCCTTTCCAACTTAACTATATTCATTTTTTACTTCTAACCCTGATGACTTATGGGTTTCACATGGGACCTTAGTGATAGGTCAAGAATGTATTGACCCCTTATGATGAATTAACCAATTACTTAGCCAAGTTCATTAATTAATTCAATTAGCATGCAATAAAAGTAGTAGCACAAACAAATCACCAACTAAGTTAAAATGCAGTGGAAAATAAATTGACATGGTGATTTGTTTACGAATGGAGAAAACCTACACAGCAAAAATCCTACCAGGTAATTTTAAGGTCATCACTCCCGAGAATTCACTATTATCACAACAAGCGGTTACAAGTAAAGGAATCCTAGTACCTTATACCAACCTACAGTTGAACCCTTACCCCAATACCCAATTGGACTCGTTCTATAGTAATAATCTCTCATTTTCAATGCACGGCTCCCAGTACGTGACTAACCAATTCAATGCGCAAATTCCAGTACGCAGCTTACTCACTAACTTGAGAAAGATGTTGGTTGTAAAGTTCTTCAGTTCATCAACACGATGAAGATCATGAAACTTCCTGGTTACAAAACCCTACGGTGTACAAACACAGCAACTTCTTGAATAAAAAGATGAACTAGGGCATATGTCTCTAGTTCACAATATGCTTGTGAAAAACTTTTGCATTGAATTGCATCAGCTATGACGACCCTTAAAACAATCCTTATATATGTGTAGGGTTGTGAGAAAAGAAAACTCAAACATCTATTCACGGATTGGAGTGAAATCAGATCTGAAAAACTGATTTGCATAAACCTCGATAGATACCCTATCTGTCGAGAAGTTGTTGAGCATCGGGCTGAAACAGCTTTTTAAACCTCAATAGATATTAGCTATCGAGATTTAAAATCCAGCACTTCTTCACTTGATTCTTGGACAAACTTGCATGGTTTTAACACTTGAACTTGAAATCTTGTTCTTTGAAGCATTAAACACATCCTAAATTTACCCAATTACAAGTAAATTGCATTTTGTCAAAGGATTAGTCAATTCTATATTGACACATGTTCCTAACAAGATTCATATATGTCCTAACACTTAGATATGTGTAGCTTCGATAAGTGAATGGTTTAAACATTTCCATTTTCAAAAGCTTAGGGACAGTTCATAAAGAATATGGTCACACAAAATAACATGCACATCATTTTTTCTGCTTAGTTGATGACAAGAATTTGTGCTCTGGCCATATGCTAGTATTAATGTGCTACACTTCGCAACAAATGTCAGGAAATGCACCTGTTCTACAATATGATGCAAAAACCGAAATATAGTAAGGCATCCTTCCAAAGGCCAAAAAGGTTACTCTACACAGTACGGTTTTTCTAATTGAGGTGGAAAACTTTGAAGTTTAAGTAGCATTAATTAGAAAACTTTGTAGTCTATATGTGTGTGTATATATATATATATAATATAAAATCAAAGTCTTTGACTTTTTATTGACTTCTTCAGAACTTGTCACATTATTATCATTTTTTTTAAAAATAAAATTATTTTTGTTTAGTCCAAACTTAACAAATAGTGAAACTCTATCTCTTTAACAAGTCAAACTTAAACTCAAACTAAAACGCTAATAATTTATCTCCACACTTGCGAGGTTAATCATGAACACTATAAAAGCAATGCAAATCCCAATATTTTTTTTTTTTTAAAACCGAGTAGAGAGGTATGAGCTATTCTTCTATTATTTTCTTCTCCTCTACTTTGTTAAATATATATATATATATATATATATATATATTATGGTTTTTCATGTATTTATTAAAAAGTAATTTTCGTATATAAACTATCAAACTCTCTTTAGCCGTTTTTTACAAGATAAAAAAGTTTGCAATAATTAAAATTTAAGGTTGCTGCTACTGCATATGTCTTGACTTCACCTCACAATATGAAAGTATGTTAATTTGTTGAACAAAAAGCTTATATACGATATATTAAGAGGAGGTATGACTTTCATTGTTTCAACGTGGGCTCAACATTTTTTAGCGTGGGCCACAAGCTGATAAGGTTCGTTTAAAGTTTAAACCTGTTAAAATTTAAAACTTATTGTTTTATGGGTTGGTGTAATTTTTTTCTTTTTCTTATATTTCTCTTTTGAATAATCATATATTCTTTGAATTGTTTCAATAACTTCTTTTTTTATTATATATCTTTTTTGGTATTTTGAAAGTTTTAACATCTGAATTTGTGTAGTCACAAATATATATATATATATATATTGTAGGGACTGGGTTTGAGCACTTCTACTGTTGAGTGAGTGGACTCAAGTCCAGCTAGCCCAATACAATAAATTTGTAGAGAGCGGGTTCAATAACTAGGCCCTAGCAAGCGGACAACGTCCAACGCAGTGTTCGCCACCATCAAACGCAGGTGAACAGAAATCATCCTCAAAAGTCTGTCCTCGGCCAGGTCCAAGGAGCTTGGCAGTAGCCCTTCTCCCATGGGAATGGTCCCCCTTTCTTAATCTGTTTCTTCCCATTATATAGTCCTCTTCCAACGATCCCTTTCCTGCACTTGTTGATCATCTATGCCTTCCTCTAACAACCCGTTCTATTAGCCACCTTACCAAACCTCCTGTGAGAAGCGCTGCTTAGGGGTCATTTCCTCATTAATGCGGCTAGAACGTTGGTTGTGTGCATTTAATGTGGAGGTGACAGTTCATCCTGGTCTTGCTCCTTAGCTATACTTCCATGGCTGACATGTTGTACTTGTTCTTTCTCCTTGAATGCCCTGAAAGACTACCTTTACTGGCCCGCTATTTCCCCCTCCCATGGTCTCAGTTGGCCGAGGACACGATTGTCCTCGACAAGGTTCCTGAGCAATTTGGACTTCCACACTTCGTCCTCGGGCGTTTCTTCCTCCTCGGCATAGGCCTTAGGCTTGATATGAAATCAGCCGGGAATACCAAATTCTTCTGACCCCACAGATATATATATATATATATATATATATTATCTATAATTTGTAAGCTCTGAATCTTTTAATTCCTTTCAATAGTTATAGTCATGGATTATTCTTTTGAATGTAACTCATCTTTCTCTTATATTTCTCTATTGTTTAGTCATATATATTTTGTTTTGTTTCAATAATTTCTAATTAATGAATTATCTGATTCTTTAATATTTTTTAGTCTTTCAAAAGTTTTAATATTTAATTTTTGAGTTATTTTTTTGCAGTATCTGAAACTGTCTGGCAAATTTTTTGTAAACCATTGCACATTCAAACAATGACATTTTCATCAAATTGTAATACAAATTGAAGTCATACAAAAGCAAATTATGCAATAGTGTAGTTTTTTAACCAATTTAAGATTTTATAAAATTATTTTATATAGTCTACCTCACAAATAGGTAGGTTCCCGTGTATAGGACAGGTTAGCAACTAGTTTTTCTAAGTAAAAAGAATCTAAATTGGCATCACCCCTCCTTCATAATTGTAACTATTGAATTAAAAATATGGATACAAAATTTTGATTGAATTCAAACACTTTGTTGCATTAAATTAATTTCAAGTTTCAACCACTTAATTATATTGACAAATAAAAGATAAATAGTAATTGTTTTCAATGATAATTAAAGAAAGTTTTTATTGGAAAAGGAAAAAAAAAATTAATGTTTTGATAGTTTTTTTCATTTATCATAAAAGTGGTGTCAAATTTTTTTTAAAATGAATTGTTAACTATTGTCCTAAACGCATTCGTTAATATTAACCTTCCAATTAATACCAAATTGTATTGACATTAATTAGCATTTGGATGTTTGTGAATTGTGTGAGTTGAGGTGGATAATGATAACTTATCTGAATCCTCTCCACAAGGGCTGGGTGCTGAGAATATGCTTACGCGCTCGCGCTCGCATCTCAGTGGCCAAGTTATTCCATAGTTGAGCTTTTAGCCTTTATTATTTTATTTTTGTTTTTCTGTCCTAGTACTCTATGCTATTCTTCCGATAATATTATTTACTAATATAATACGTGAAAAAAAAATACTTAAATAAAAAGAGTAGGACATGAGATACGGAATGAATCTCGATAGTTTAAAATAATTGGATAATAATGAAAATCAGGTTTTAATTTATTAATTAATTAATTAACAAAATTTATTAATTAATTAACAAAAGAAAATGCTAACAGATGCCCTTAGGAAATTTATTAACAATCCATTTAAAAAAAAAAATTATGGAAAAAAAAATTAATGTTTTGACAGTTTTTTTTATTTTCCATAAAAGTAGTGTCAAAACTTTTTTAAAATAAATTGTTAATCATTGTTATAAAGGCATTTGTTAACATGACCATTAACAAATGAAGTATTCCAAGAAAAATGCGTGGACCACCACCTTAATCATAACAGGCCATTACTCAAATAGCAAAAAATTAATTGGAAAAAGAAGCCTTGAGAATTGAGAAAGTGTTTTACATTACCAAGCTTAATTAGCCCCCTTAATTCTCACTGCTTCTCTCTTAAAAAATGTTGATTTTATAGCTTGTTTAAATGAATGGAGAGTAGAGTAAAAGGAGGGAGAGTAAAAGTCAAATTATCTTATTTAGATGTTTTTTAAGAGAGGAGGGGGAGGGATTTGGAGGGGTTTTAACTACTTCTAATCTCTCATTTTTAATTCTCTCAAATTTGAGAGATTTGGAGGGAGAGTACAGTATAAAAATGTTTAACCAAATGAATTATCAAATTTACCCTTATCATATTAACAAAATTACAAACTATGAAAAATACTAATAATTCCTCTCCCTCTTACTTAATTTTAAAAACATCCAAACAAGTAGAGGATAACTATTCCTCTCTCCTCTCATCTTCTTCTAAACTTCCAAATATAACATTACTCTTTTGCTCAACGAAACTGCAAATCGAAAATAGCCTCCAATTGCTGACGATTTCTGACGAATTACCTCATTTTGGCAATTCTCATATTATTATATTTCATCACGTGGTTGGCCACTTGGCCTACAAAACTTAGCACTATGCACACGTATACGTCATGTATGAGAGAATAGCCTCCACAATACAAGCCGCTCGATTGTTTATGGTGTTGGAGTCCATTGATAAATCTCAGCCATTCGATATGAAGATTTCATGATGATACTCAATTATTGAATAAGAATACTTAATCCGTGTGTGGATATAACATTTTTACACTCAGGGTGCATTTAGATACTACTTATTTTGCTAAAATTTGAAAACTGAAAACAATAAAAAAAAAAATTTCAAGTTACTATTCACTTAAGAAAATACTGTTCATTTGCCTTCATGTCTCATGAACAGTGCAAGAGGCGCTGGTAAAAAAAAAAAAAAAAAAAAAACCAAAAACGCCAGACATGGATGCGCTAGACGTGATCCAAATGGTACCTCAATATAACAATTTAAAATAATTTGATAATCCAAGCTATTTAATCAAAAGCCTGCAATATTACTCAATTATTGAATATGAATACATTTATAAACCAATCCACCTATGCATATAATATATCCACACCCTATTTCACAACTTTAAGTAATTTGATAAATCTAAGCTCTTCGATGATTTTGAATAATGTGACGTCACTTAATTATTGAATAACAATATCCTTATTTCGCCTACGGATGTAACACTCACACACTTTTTTTTTTTTTTTTGATAATCATAACATTCTTGTACTTAATTTTACAATTTGTTGACTTGAGCGATTGCAAGTTGTTAACAAAAAGTAACGGGTTGTGCAAGACAAAAATTACCCACCACTCATGCTCACACATGACACATCAATGAAATCATAAATAAAGCTGAATATTAGAGGAAGAGTGCAGCAGATTAAGGCGAAAGCAGTTAGTGACCTCATGATTGACGGAATTGAATGAGTCACTACTATCACTCTGTGTTTTGACAATGAAAGCAACAAAACAAAACCGATCACTATCACTAGCTCCAGTGCCGATATTATGATTGATCGACAAGAAATTCAAACCGATCTGGAGCTAAGCCTTAGCCTGTTGTATTAATTGCTACATGTGTCTGTGTGGAGTGAAACCTAAAGAGCAATTGGAATGAGATGGTTTGGGAAAGTGTTTTAGGGTAGGACCACCAAAAATGGCATAATTTTGTGCCACAACTCACCATGTGGTGAGTTGTGACTAGTGAAGGATTGTCTGTGGACCATGTGGAGACAAATCTTCACCAATTACAACTCATCACGTGACAAGTTGTGACATAAAGTTGTGACATTTTCCATCATCTCAGTATTTTCCTTTAGGGTTGGGTTTTCATCTTAAAATAGCAAGAAACCCTGTAATGTCATTGGGTGCCCACTATTTGCGTCATCCAACCAATCAGGACTCAGGCGGGTGCATGGCACACTAGCACCCACCTTATGTTATAGTATTATTTAAAAAAATGATCTGTATAAAGACCTATATACCATTTTTTGATGAAAAATATAGTAATAGTAACACCACTTGGTAAAATAAGCCTTATTATCATATTGTATCGTCAATCAATTTTTATTTTTTTATCGTGTATAATAAAATAGACAAACACCTAATAAAATTTATAAATATATATATATATATATATATATATAAAGATAAAGGGTATAGTCATTATAAATTCAAAATAGATTCAACTAATGACTAATTTAATCATCACATATGTAGTAATATTTAACAAACTAACTAAATAAATTGAATAAACATGTACTTATAAGTTATAACATATATATTCAAATTGACTAAATTCAAAAATGATAATATATGATATATGACCCAAAATAATAATTTCTTTTCATCACCTTACCTAATCAACTCTATCTAAGTCAATGTTATTATCATATTTATCATCCAACAAATTTATTTCTTCATTTAAATTTTCCTCATCATCATCAACATTTACTATCTTTTCTTGTTCTTATATATTAATAATTTTTTAAAATATTTCTTCTTCGCATTTTATTAGCTTCTTAGAATTATAACAATAATGACAAAATAAAAATAATTATATTATCATTTAATACTTTATTCATAGTTTAGAAAAGAAAATTGCAAATCTGATAGTGAAGTGCCAAGTGTATAAATTTTGTATGAGAGAGAGAGAGAGAGAACCCTATGGACATGTTGTGTTATAGGCTCAATTAAGTAACCTAATAATTTTGTATTAAACACAAGTCTAACAACTTGTTGAATTCAAATAAAAACAAAAATTTTAACCCAAAAAAAAAAAAGCTATTTCAAAGCCACATTTATGTATTGTATGATACATACAATTTTATGTTATGATACAATGTATACAATACTCACCACTAAACAATGTTGTGCTCTAGCATTGTCCATAGCCAAATATGGATAACTAGCTAGAAGTAGGAGCCTCATGGATTACCCACACCAGACGTATTACAAAAGGCTAGTTTGGGATATGGCAAGGTGTTGGAAAATGCTCTTTGCCGTGGTTCGGAAAATTTGAGGAAAAGATTCCTTCCAATGGAATCTTTCAATTCCCTCACATTTTTAGCTAAATATGCAACACGTAACATTTAAATAAAAATTGAAAGAATTTAAGAGATTAAATTGGAATAAATTGTTTTTGAAAATTTGAAACTTAACAGATTTGGAAACTAGCGGGTGAACCTTACAGGTGAGACACTAGTAGATGAATGTATGGAAGAATTCTGGCTAGGGGTGAAAAGCCCACAATAGGTCCAGCATCAAATCAAGGGTGGCACAAAATTAATTTATCTGTGAAGCTTGATTTGGAAGAGAAGCAAGTCAGAGGCACCGGAGCTATTATTACTTAGGGCCTGTTTGGATTGAGGGGAAAATGAGAGAGTGAAGAAAAGTAGAGCAGAATTAACTGAAAATACGCTAATTTTGAGCCAAATATACTCTACTCTACTCTCCCTCTCTCCTCCTCTCTATAGACCATTAGGGATGGGAAGTGCAGCATCAAAGCAACTTTTTGTAAACAAATGAGAGGAACTAACGTCAAGAGGAATTCATTTACCATTTATTCTCAAAAAATTGATCGAATTCATTTCCAACTTAACTGTATTCTTTTTGTACTTCCAACCCTGGTGACTTATGGGCTTCACATGGGACATTAGACATGCGTAGCTTCGATAAGTGAATGGTTTAAACTTTTCCATTTTCAAAAGCTTGGGGGCAATTCAAAAAGAATATGGTCACACAAAATAACATACACATCATTTTCTGCTTAGTTGATGACAAGAATTTGTGCTCTGGCCGCATGCCAGTATTACTGTGCTACACTTCGCAACAAATTTCAGGAAATACACCTGTTCTACAATATGATGCAAAAACCAAAATATAGTAAGGCATCCTTCCAAAAAGCCAAAAAGGTTACTCTACACAGTACAGTTTCAAAGTTCCAAAACCCTCTTGCTTTCCTGTCTCATTCATCCAGCAACCCCCATGGGTGCATTTTCGATTAACGATTATAAACCTGACAGCCAACTCTAAGCAATATGCACACTGATGTCTGCCTGTGATTATGGCGGAAAAAAATTCACCATCTTTTGCTCACAAGTAATGACCAAAAACTTTTCTCTTACCATGTATCATAGATTGCATGCAGTTTCATAGCAATCCTATCCATTTTCTGACATTGTTCCTGCTGCCCCCTTGGTATGTTTAGAGAGTCGAAACGTAGTTTTAGATTATTTGTCAAACCACACCTTTTCTCACTTCATTATATTTCTCTTTTCCCAACATCTTCTCCCACATGAAGGGGGTAGATCAGGGTAGAGAGGATTTTTCCTTGGAACTATGTAAACACAGCTGTACTATTATAATATAACAATTTCCTTTCATGGAGAGAGAGAGAGAAAGAGTTAAGGGACCCTATCAAAGGTAAGCAGAGCTATATATGGCTCATACATATCTTTTCTATTAAACGGGATATGCATGTCCTCAATATGGAGTGAACAATTTTACATGCTCCTAATTCTGTCCTCAAATGTATGATACTCAACTTAAACTGATAGCTACAACCAAAATGAAAGGGGAACAAAAAGAAATTAACAAAGAAAACAAGAAAACAAGAAGACGAAGAGAGAAACCTTAAGAATGATATTCCAAATGCCTTGACTGGATTTCTCTTAAACATATCAATCCTGTCACCAGATTGGGCAAATTTGTTTGGCCAGCATGTCTGCATTGGATAAGATTCTGAGTCTGATTTTGAAACAATCTAGGTTTCCTTTGACAGAACAATTTCTCTAAAATTAGTGTGACTGCGCTTCAAGAAGAATGTTTGTTGCCACATTGATGTCATTTCTAGCATGCACAAGAGCCTGTCGGGCTGAGTTCCTATCAAAGCCCATGGAAACAAGTGTAGCAATGGAGTCCTCAGGTGGCTCTATTGCAGATGGCATGGAAGAAGGATAGTTTCTCTGAAACCAAAAGAGGAAATAAGTTATTCTCTACCAACCAATGATGCTAAAAAAGAATAGTAATAATGAAAGAACCTTCACACCTGTAGCATATATTTTTATAAATCAATTTTAAGAGAAATCAGATGAGTATGACCAAAATATTGTCACAGATTCCAACATGCAGGGTGTGTCACCTTACCAAGATAGAAAAACGTCCTTAAAAAGTTTAGACAGTCCTCCTAGAGCTTTTAGAGATGACCAGGGTCTCCCTACCTGACCTTTTCTCAGCTGTGTTGTTTAGGCTTTCTTATTATACACGAGTAGGGTGTCCATGGGCCTGCCAGGTTGGGCATTGAGGCTTGAACCTAGGACTGGCCCTTAGTAAATTCAGGCCAATAAAGATTGGCTCAGCCGGGCCCTATGGGACCAAACTTGAAGCCCAAGCCCTTGAGATTTCTGGGCTGGTCCATGGCACCATCCATTGGCTAACAAGTCGATTATGCCATTATGGTTCAAATTGATATTTGCTCATCAAAAGCTTCCACAAAGAATGAGGTTCAGTTAAAGTCCCAATGGCTGTAGGCGGGGCTTCACAGAAGTCTAAAATACTCCTTTTCATCTAAGAAATTTTTTTTGATAGGTAACTTTTCATCTAAGAATATAAATCATTAAAGATAATGATAAGGAATAATAAGTTCTTTCCTGAAAGAATTATGATTCAAACATCCAAGGTGCTGAGATCCTTGTCAATGTATTACATCAACTTTGGTAGCCCTTCTAACAATTCAGACTTCAGAACAAAAGAAGTGTCAAAACAATTCAGACTTCAGGACAGAAAACTTAGTATTTCACTGCGAACTTAAAACCAACATTGAATCAGTTTTAATCCCATGTCACATCCATTCCCTTATAGTTTAGGCATAATGTATGAAAGCAAACTGACAGGCAGAAAAATCTATCTCTCTGATTATATAAATGCTTGATGAATGCATCCATAACAAAGAAAAAAAGATTTAATGCCTCTTAGTGGACTAAGACAATATGGCCTTTAAACCAATTTTAGAGTACGGACCCCTAAGGCAAAAACTAGTGTAGTCAATAATGGGTAGTTAGGATGTTAAAAACACTTCCTAAAAAGCTCCAACTCAAATGGCACCTACTTCCCCTGTAAAAGCAAGGTAGCGGGTGAGATCATGGGTCTAAGGCCCACTTGATTTGTGTAGTTAGCAATTAAAAAAATTTACTTAGCAAAAAACAAAAAAAAAAAAAAAAGGATATAAAACGCTTTTTTGCAATCAACATATTAGATAAGCAAAAATTGCCATAGCATGCTAGTTACATCCATTCTAACTCCTTAAATAATAATAATAATAATAATTTTTTTTTAAAAGGCAATGGAAGATTTGAATAAAAGCATTAAGGAAAACACTTGCCTCCACTTGGCGACCTGCATAGGATGGTACATTTCCTACAATATTCCTAGTTGGTGCTGAAGGTGGACTCCCTGTGGTTGGCCAAGATAGCCGCGAAAAAAATGAAGTAACAAGCTCTGGGAACTGTAAAAGACATGCACACATTTGACTTTAATTAATTTCAAACTGAGCTGTAGCAATTGCAACCTATGTGAATAAGATATGTAATTTAAACAATTCTTTATTTAAAGATGAAAGAAGCAGATTCATAAGTGAGGGAAAAAGATTTCACTCATATAGCACTATTTGTAAGTGAAATGTGTCTGCATATGCAGGAAAAAGTTCCATCTAAGATGTTTGTATAATTTCACTCTTATAATTCACTCTCAAGAGAGCAACTAATATACCTCACACGAAGTTCACAGCTGCAAGGAAGCACTTATGAAATGTTTGAACAGAATACCTAGTTATCAGCTAAACAAGTTGAATACTATTATAGCAGAAAGGAACAAAAGAAATAAACATCTTTCATTTTCAAATGTAACATTGATAAATAACCTTTGCCTTGCGAATACGAAAGACATTCAAACGATACAAGGAACCAGCTAGGATCCCACATATCCCTGGCAAGATAGATCTTTTCCACGACGATAAAAGAAGCTACAATACAGAAATTAAAATTAGATTTTAGTGGCTGGAGATAAGGAGGTCAAATTTGTTAAAAGAATTTCACATGGTCTAGCTTGCACCATAAACTGTATTATATAAACCATAGTCACTTTTTACCTGAAGACCAGCCAGATAGATGAAAGACTTGTCAGAGAAGCGAACACCAAATACACGAAACCATGTCGAAACTGGAATATCAAGGAAAAATGGTACAAATGACGCAAATATAAGACCATAAGGTCCAGAAGTGACCAGGTTCACAGCAGGATCTGCATACAAAAAAAAAAAAAAAAAAGATTAGTGGTTATTTTAGCGCCATTACTGTAACTGCAGAATGCATGACCTACTGAGCAGAATTTTGGGGGAAAAGAAAGAAAATACTGGAAACGATGATATGAATTAGGGTATATAATAAGTAAACAAAGTTAAGCTCAATATTTTTTCCTTGAATCCCGTATATAAATGTGAGTAAACTCTAGTAACCACAACTTATACCACATCTGTTTTTGGGAATTTATTAAGGAATGGAAAAAGTAGCAAGGTAATCTTTTGCTGCATTTGTGGGAGTTCATAAAAGAAGGAAAGGAAGTAAATGTATACTTTTACTATTATGTCTTCTTCTTTTTTCTTCTTTTTTTTCCTTTTTTTTTCTTTTTTTTTAAATAAATGAGAATAAAAATGTAATTTCTCCTCAACCAATAAGAGGAATGGGTCATTCTGCCCACTTTTGGGATTAGTGCATATAGGGGAACAGATAGAATGGAGATTTCCCTCCTAACCATTCCATTACTTCCCACAGAACTCCTAAAGATGAGAATATATTGAATATCCCTTAAAAATCCATTTCAGTCCATTCATTTCCCCATCCCACACAAGTGAACTATCAAAAGCATAAAATTGTACATGATTATGAGCCCAACAAACAGAATGCAGGTTATCATGCTTCCATTGGCACCACAATGACCATGAGTGCATTGCTAAACCCATGATCATTGAACCACCTTCAATTCATACTTGTCCGATAAAGCACTAGAAACTTGAAAATATTAGTACTTACTTATTTAGTCCTTCTTTTTTTTTTTTTTTTTTTTTTTTTAATATAAGTACTAATATAAATCAAAGCTGCCCATGCCTCCATGCAATCATTATTGTGTTAACATCATAGCCATTTTACCATTTAAATTTTATGCAGTGATCAGCATCCTTGGGAATCTACATACCTCTCCATATTAGCACTCAGATCTTCGAGCTAAAACAAAGATAGGTTCCTAAACTTATGTTAAATTATTCAGTTGAGCTTCAATATATAAGTACAATCATAAGAATTTTTTTTTTTTTTTATAAGTACAATCATAAGAATTGTCTGCCCTCTCCACCCCATAAGAGCAACATCTTCACACAAGTACAACATTCATATAATCAATTCTCACAAATTCTCTATATGGCACCTATCATCATACTCAAGCAACTTCTGGTAATAATTCTGGCCAAGGTGAAACAAGCTGGTTGCTAAGACAGATGGGAAGGTGACGTGTAGTTAATTCTACACCTCTAGTTGCAGGGACCATATTCTAGAAGTTCCCACGGAAAAAATTTCCATTCTTATCATTGGAACCGTGCTGCTTCTTGAGAAGAAATACTTAAAAGGAATGGCCTTCTCATGGTTTCTAGACTAGAGATTCAACAGCTATCTATTCAGAGAACAAACAAATACTTCTGTCTACGACTTAGTGAAAGTTCTCACCAACGACAACTTAGAGAAGAGGGGTATGATGCTAGCAAATATGTGTGTTACGTGCAAGAACAGCAAGGAAACTGTGAATCTCTTGCTGCTTCATTGTCCAGTGGCAATAGAATTATGAAACTTTGTTTTCCTAGTATTTGGAGTGAATTGGATAATGCCTAAGACGGTGAAAGATCTGCTTCAAGGTTGGTGACATTGTCCATAACTTTCTGAAATGAAGTATGGAATGTAGTTCCTGTTTGCTTAAAGTGGCATATTTGGAGGGAGAGGAATAGGCAGACATTTGAAGATTAAGGAGCATCTATAAAGGGGATTAAATCTAACTTCCTAGGATCATTATTATATTGGTTCTCACTGGATCTCAGTAGACCACCTATTCTACTTGATTTTATAGATTCTTTTTTTTTTTTTTTTTTTTTATGATAAGTAAAAAACTTCATTGAAAGCAAAGTTATAAAGCACACAGGACACGTACCAAGGGCAACTTGATTTTTATAGATTCTCTTTTCATGTAATTTTAATAGGAGTCTTCAGGTATACAGCCTGAATACTTCTTAGATTCCTCTTGTGTACATTTGTTTCTTCTTAATAAATGTCATTATTACCTACAAAACAACAAACAAAAAAACAAAAACAAAACAGATTTTTTGACTCTCTTCCTTCAAGAAAGTGTTTCTCCACCTTTTACTTATTTATTCTTACTCATGTAGTGAGAAAACGCCTTTATTACTATGGTACAACAGAATTTTCTCTGCTCTTTGTCCCTGTAATTAAATAAACTTTGAATAAAAAGTCCCAACCAGAGGCACAACTGTAGTATGTGCAGGACTAGGATCCTCTCCATTTTGTTTTAAAATAAACTAGAAACGTTTCATGTTTAAGATATAATTTGATAAATCTAAATGTGTATAAAGTGCCTATCATATAAATCTCATTCCACAAAATGGGGGACGATAATTAATGGTAAGTGATGTTAAATGACACAACATTATATATTAACTATAGATTTTTAAAATTTAAATCTTTACTGTTGAATGGCATCCATCTATGTCACAAAAAAATGCAATAACTACTTGGTCGCCATCGCAATGGAGATATATGGATGGTTGTTCCTCATTGTTTAATGTGGTGTATTTGAAAGGAAAGAAATGGTAGGTCTTTTGAAGACAATGAGCGTTCTATGCCTGATCTCAAGCTTCTTTTTTTCAAAACCTTATTGGACTGGTTCTCAGTGTGGAGAAACCATCCTTTTTCTTCTTTTTTGGATTTTCTTGATTTATGTAATTTTTGTATTTGATTTGTACTCCCCCGTATACTTCCTGTGTACTTGGGTGTCTCTCTCTTTTCCTTATCAATTAATCATTATTACTTATCAAAAAAAAATAACTCCACAAACTCTAGTAATAAGAAAATAAACTTACTAGTGGCGTCCATCCAAACATTAAGATTGAAGAAATAGGAGCTTTTAACTCCAAAATTTATTTTTAACAAACCCTCACAAGTCTAGGTATTTCACTCTCTCCGCACACACCACATAAGACATGGATGAATTGCCTTTCAAATTCCACTACTGTACTTCTCTTCAACAACACCAAGTACCTTGCTTTGAAAGATTTATCTTGCTTTTCCATGAGGTGAAGCATTATTTATGCTTTGCGGTTGTTATATATTTTCTATAAGATGACAATGAGCTCTAGCTCAAATGACACCTCCTCCCATAAGTTAATGTGAAGGGAAATGTTGTGCATTCAAAACGCACAAGATTTGTTGTAAGCTTACCAATCAAGTAAATATATTTTCTATGAGATTATGTACTAATTATTTGATAAAAAAGGCCAGTCTCTTTTGAAAATAAAATAAATCCAAGCCACATGGTAAATGTAGTAGAGTAAGCAGGATAACAAAGGTAACTAAGAACCAAAAGGCAAGATAATTATAAAAAAGATGACTAGAAGATATAAAAAAACACAGAGATTAATGAAAAGAAGAAATTTAAGAAAAATAAAAAATAAAAAACATAATCTAGAAGTATAGAACAAGTACCTTTAAGAAGTGCTAGAGCAAGGACCTCAAAGAGTAATGAAGCTATTACAGAGAACAAGATAAAGACCTGTATAATGGGGCAGAAAAATTTTAGAAACAAAAAGGCTAAAAGTCATTAGCATACCAAAGTGAAGAAGATTAATCTTTGTTATTTATTTATCTTCTTTTTCCTTCTCTGTTTCCACTGTTTGATAATTGAAAAATTGAAGGATTAACACATAATAAGTATACATGAATGAATATAACTTTACTAAGAAATGCCAGACATAAAAGAATATATAAACACAGTTAATCAAATTAAAGAAAATTCCATTTAAATTTGTTACCATTTACCAGAGTTAAGTTTCTTAGATTATAAAAACACAGACCTGAAAAACTAAAAAGGAGAAGCACAGAGTATCCAATAAATGTTACTCCTGTGATGTTAAGCTCATGATTATCTGTTGCATGTTCCAAACCCATGTAGGAAAGCCTAAGTGATGTAAATGGGAGCATTATAAAGCAGGGATTTTTGTCAAATTCAAACCCAAGTTTTTTAGAGGAAAACAAACTAAAAACTTCTTTAGGATGCTGAAAACACTAGCATTCTTTTAGGAACTAACAGGCCAAAAAATATATATATATTGACAATGCAGAATAGTAGTCTTACATAATCTTATATTTATAAGAATCCAAATCCTAAAACCCTAGAAACAATCAATAATGACCCTTGATTTAGACTAATCCTCGTATATGGTAAAAATATATAATACGACTCAGTTTCTTAAACAATCTAAAATAGACAAGGCTGAGATAGTAGTGCTAAAGCTTTCTCCATAGTATTTGTGAACAATATCAGTAAACAAAGATTTTTTTTCCCCAGATCTTGTCCTGCGTGTGTTCTTCCCAGGATTGGATAAAATCATCCATGCATTTGTCTTCAACATTCCGGGGTCTACTAGAATCCCAAATAATACATTCCAGCCTTTTGCTCTATGATGCCTCACACAAAAGAACAATTTGCTCCTTTGCCCATATGCATTTGTAATAATCTTCTATATTGCTGAAAAATCAACATATTTCTCTTTATTTGAAAATATGGGATGTGTGCAAAGAAAATTTAGAAAAACTAGCATTGAATTTTTACCATGTCTGGAACAACATCACTTTTGCCTTACAATTTTTCACATTAATTGCTATAATGCCTTCCCAAACTTGATCATACATCACTTCTTCATTCTCAGGAAAGTGAAAGTTCTCACAATTCAATTCTATGACAATAGAAGAATTATTGAAGGACACACCTTTCCAGGTGAAAGAATCGATCGTCACAAAATTGGTCACTCAGGAATTTCATCAAACACTTGATTTTGATCACATTCTTGGATAGTTTCTTGACTATAACAGTGAAAATTTTACCTCCACTATATCATCATCATCATCATGAGAGTAGATATCGTAGCTCGGTGGAGAACCCCCATCCACAGAACAATCCTTCAACTTGTTCATCTTCCAATTCATCTCTTGCTGCATGTTCTACAAATCCAAAATAATGCAAGGAGTTTTCTTTCTCTAAATCTTAATTTTCATTTCTCTATGGGCAACAATATGCATAGAGTTTTATTTTTCTAAATTTTAAATTTCATTCCCAAGGCTACCTTCGGTATGTCCAAAGACTCATTTTTAACCTCCAAAATCTTCATAAGAGCTTAAAAATTCATCAAGCCACAACATCAACCTGCTGCAGTTGGAGTTTGATCTCTTTCAACTTTTACTATCTACTTTGTCACAAAGTGATGGATCTTCTTCTCTCTAATACCAACTAATGCAGTCAAAAGCACAATAAGACACAAATTTACTTCAATAGCCATTGGAATCTAAGTTTCTGAGAAGGCAGGGTGTTTAAGAAACCAAAGCCTAGAGTTCTAGAAGGAACTAGCAAGTACAAAGCAATTTTATTTACAATAAAGAATAGTTGTGCTGCAGTATCTTAATCTTGTATTATAAGAAGACCAAACCTTTTTTTTTATAATTATAATCAAACCCCTTACAACAACAATGAAGCCTTTCCCCCAATATTTTTTACATTTAGGCATGATTGTATTGAGCCACATAATGCAGTTATACTGCCCAACAGAATGCGAATAATTATAATTTGCTAAGGCCCAACCAAATTGAGCAGGTACAAGGAAAAATAATCAGATAAGAATGGTGAGCTTCGTCAAGATGCTTTGAAAAAAAAAATTCCCTTGCCTACATCCTTAGAAATTTGCATCATAGTGGAAATTCAGTACATGTGATATAATTTCTGCAAAAGACATATAATAATAATACATAAGTATTAAATTTGAGCTCATAAGTAATTTAAGCTAGATGTTTACTCACTGAGTACTTATTGGAACCTATCTGCCTCTCAAAGACCCTGAAATAGTATAGCAAGTAGAGTCCAAACAACAATTCTGGTGTAGATGAAAAGGCAAAAACTGATGCAATTAACTTCCAAATGCGAAGCTTCCCAAAAATATCCTGCCATTAAGATAAAATGATTTACACAAATGCTTACTCATAGTAAATTTGAGTTTAGGGCACCTTTCAAGAGGAGGAGAAAAAAAATGTAATCATATCTGACTTTAAGGTTACTAACGTTCACATACAGTGCTCCATTACAAGTGCATATTTAATGTGGCTCACTAGAAAAACAGTCAGCACATGAAATATAATGTTTAGGGAGTTACTACATGGGAAGATATTTTACAGGAAAGCTTTGGAAATGCCTCTTCAAATATTGTATATATCTTTTTGTTTATTCATGTATCTATCTATCTATCTCTTACATAAAAAACTTTTCATGAATTAGAGAATATCTGGAAAATAATCTCCTATGGCAAACAATGCCATGGGAAAAACTAAAACATCAATTATAAGTTGTGAGGGAGCAGATGTAAAAATTTATATATGAACAAAAGCAAACTTATTATTGCATATTAGATAAATGATACACTACACACATACTCTTTCTTGAGTTTGTAATTTATGAATAAATATGACTCTTTTACATGCCCAGAAATTCACTAATGTCATGCTGTTTCAGAAACTTTTCCAGTTTCTTGTGACAAGGCAACTGTAAGAAAATGCGTGCATGGGGCGTCATGCATACATGTCTAACTACACCAGTATAGACATATGTATGTAGTACAGATATTCCAGTATATATAATTTGACTTATAAACCACCAAGCAGCAGTGCTTTTTATTTACCAACCATGAAGTACAATAGTAATCCTTTTGAAGAAAAAGAAAGCATTTATCCTTTCATTGAACAAGCTCCATCGAATTTCAAGCCATTACATTTCAAATTCCATCAGGGCAAGGAAAAATGAACAATAAGAAAGTCAAACATATAGAACTTGGGCCTATACCACATGGGCTATAATAATTACTACATTACTAACATTTGAAAACTACCAAATGAACACTGTCTAATCTGACTCCAATCAAAAAATTTACATATTGTCTGAGATCTTCATTAATCTAAAATATGATAAGCTGTATAGTAAGGGAATATTTAAGAAGGGTTCTAGCCACATCAACAGTAAGACATTTGCCAACACTAATATAGATGAAACATCAAAAGCCAATCATGTGACATTTTTCTGAATGCACTAAAACTTCTATTGTATCAAATAATGAAATTTATTTATGAGTTAATCAGGGGAACAGTAATATAATTCATGTACATGGGAAGTGTACAAAGGTCCTAGAAGTAAATTTAAAATTTAATGAACATGAAAATCTAAAAAAGAATATAGCACCTAGAGTTCATCTAATCATACAACAATTTCTAAACATAGAGTTAAATGATATAACATTGAAAACTGAACTATTTATTTCCCCCTAAAAAGCCCACGATCTAAGGCAAACCATCATAAATCCTACATTATGATGGCTAAGCCTTCCTTTCCAAAATGAAAGCAGCTCAACAACCGTCTTAGGCATACATGTACATGAAGTGTCTTCTTTCAATAAAATGCTTCTTTACTTAACAAAAAACACAACCGCCTTAGGCATCATCTATTCAGCCCCAAAAGGATAACACTAGCAATCACACATCTACCATCATCGGTCATCACTGTACCTATAGCAAGAGAAGATCACCTGTCCGCCACACTAGTTTTGCACAAACAACACAAATGTTCTCTTGATGAGGATTTCTACAATTAATATCATAACAAAGCAACAATCCCCAAAAAAAATGCTATGTGGGACCATTGCACTCTAGAAACTCTTCCTATGAAACACTACACTAGTATACATCACTAGACCCTCTCAGAGCGTCAAAAAAATAGAAAACCAAAAAATTCCCATTGCGAATTGACCTACAACATGTTTTATCCTCTCCTCCACTTGAAGATGATTGCACAAAAGATCAAGTAAAGAAGCAACAGGCTCTAGTTCTTATCTTGGATTGCTTACAAAAATTTGGGATTCCAACATTAAGCCTCATGACATACCAAAATACAAAGTTACAAAAGCTTTCATTATCCCCAAGAGGAACAAATAAAGAAACAAATTCTTCAAATCAAACTCTCCATGTCTGCACCTTTTCTTAAGTACTAAGTTTCACATGCACCTGATAGGGTCTTCAACCCATTACCTCACCTTCACCTTCAAGAGTAAGTGGTACCATAGGAGCTAGAACTCATTGGCCTCTCCACATCCAAACAACCCCAACCCTCCCAAGGCCTTTGCACAAACTTGACCCATGGGTCACCCCACATACACACCATCCCTACTAATAACAGCCATTATTGCATCAATGATAATGAGGTAAATCAGTCTTTCCTTGGAATTCGTCCCTGCTATAACTAATACACTAAAGATCAGAAACAACTGACCACTGAAGAACATCACGAGCATAATATCATTACAAAAAAGGGAAACAATAAGTCAGAATTAGAGTTGTAATCCCCATCCAAGAATCTAAAACAAAGAAGCCACTTTCCAATTAGGGAAAAAAACTGGTCTCAAATTAAGCCATCCCTACTCAGACTAACAAAATCCTTAATCCCAACCAGAAACGCAATAGTGCATCACTAAAACCTCAAATGATAGAAATGAAAAAACTGGACTTCAAAACTCAACAACAGAAACCCCATCTCCAATCACATGCTAAAAGCAACAGTACATCAGTTAAAGAGGTTTCTAATGATGATTAAAAAAAAAGTAACTATAACCCACATCAGAAACAAGTTCAAAACACGATTGGCCGTGCATTTAGAACCATAACAGTAAGTCAACCTCAATTTAGCTATTTCTACAGAAAAGTACAAACCCCATTTACAATCTCACCTGAAAAGCAATAGTACATATGCTAAAAATCATTTCTGTTTTATGGTAATGAAAGATAAAAACGGCCCACATTATAAAACATCAAAAATAAGATTAAAAACTACAACTTTAAGAACCAAATATCATCATTTCACATACAACAAGAAAGGATACACAATCTATAATCCCCAATTCAAACTACTACTAGAAAAACAAAAGAAAAATAAAAATAAAATAAACCCACTTACAATTACATCTGAAAAGGCTATAAATTGATCGAAAATTACATGAACACTAAAAATTAAATCACAAACAAAAGATATTAAAAAAAATAAAAGAGTACCATATATGATAAACCGAGTTTAGCAGAACGGCCTTGGATCCCAAAGAAGACGGTGAAGAGGGCAGAGGCAATAATGAAGGCTCTTGTAACAGGAGCATTGTCTGCAACAACCCAAAAGAGAAAACCCATAAATGTTTTGAAAATTAGAGAGGAATAGAGAAAAGGGTATTGCTTGTAATGTAATATTAATGGGAAAACAAAGAGAGAGCGAGAGAAAAAAATTTGTATTGTACTCACTGAAACCAGATGGACCACCGTTCATCTTCTTCTTCTTCTTTCTTCTCAATGATACCACAAGAGAGAGAGAGAGAGAGAGAGAGAGAGAGAAGAAGAAGCTAGAGACGAGTCAAACAACTTCCTTTACAACCCCTTTTTTTTTGGGCTTCGATTTCTTTTCTGTTTCTCTCTCTCTCTCTTCTTACTTTTCTAAATTTTCTTTCTTTCTTTCTTTTTTTTGAAATTTTTTTTCTTTAATTCCAAGGAGGTTGTTTATATATATATATATATATATATATATATCTGCAATAAATTATGTTGGGAAAGGGCATCCCTGACTTTTCAGGAAACTTAGGAGTCAGGAAACTTAGGAGTGAGGAAACTCAGGCCTAGTTAGTTCTACGAGAAAGTATACAATGTTTTGATAATACCAATTCAGTATTTATTTTGGTATTTTTTATTCAATAAATAAGTGATACTTATTTCAAAAAAATCACATCAGATTATTTAAATAAACGATTAATTTATCATCTCGATAGTATAAAATATTGTGATTAATTTATTAGAGTAGTCTGATGTAGTTTTTTGAAACAAGTGTCACTCATTTATTAGGTAGAAAATACCAAAATAGATGATAAGTTGGTATTACCAAAACATAATATACTTTCTCGTTCGATACACCCACTCAAATACATGTTTTCAGTTTTTAAACAACATTACACATATTTCTACACACTTTTTCACCTATACGTATTTCCATACATGTTTTCAAACATATGTTTTCAGTTTTTAAGTACATATACTAAACATCCCTTATTAATACTGTTTTGAGTGTATTTATCGATTCCAAACTCAATAACAATTATCAATGGACATAAAAATTCTCAAAAATGGTGCAGTATTTTAGGTTTTTTATTTTTAGAAGATATTAGGTTTTTATTTTGAATTCAAATACTTGGTTCTTTTAACTTTAATTATTTTCGGTTAAAAAATAGAGCAATATTATTTGTATTTTTTCTGGGCATGACAACTAATTGTTTTAATTCAATTGGAAAATTTATTATACTATACCTAAGGTACTCTATCTAGGTTTTGTCCTTTCACAATGCCTCATAAGATAAGTTGTTAATGATAAATACTGTAATAAAGTATTTAGTAGTAGAATAAGAACCAATTAAAATCTTCCAACTCATATGTTATGAAAACTGTTTTGTTGTTTCTCAACAAAAAATAAAATAAAATAAAAAATATTTGTAGCATTTCTATTTTGAGTGATGCTAGGAAAAGTGGAAAACTACAAATTTTACTACATGGATCTTACTCTTACAAACTAATATGTCATTAATTACAAAACATAATTCAAACACTTGTTGTCATCTTGTTGAAATTACATCAGTCACAACCTTTATTACATCATTTTGGTGACAAGAAAATCTATCAAGCCTAGATCTTGAAACATCCTCTCTAGAGTTATACAAAGTCAAAGTAACTCGTTTCAATGGTAAATCTATCAATCTAAGATATTTATATACCTATAATAATAGGTGAAGCTAAGAGAATTTCAAATTAAAATTTCAAATTAAAGTTTCAATTTTAAGCCATATGTCCTAAATTATTTAAGATAAATTATTTACTCTTAAAGAGTTTTATTCTTAATTTTATATTAAAATGTGGGACCACATCATAAATATTCATCCAAGTAAGTTATTAAGTAGAAAAATCAAAGAGTATAGAATAAATGAATCGTAAAAAAAAAAATGCTTTACAATAATTAAAAAAAATAACATGGATAATTTACATTTTATAACTAATAATACCATTATAAATTTTTTTTAAAGAGTTAACAAAAATATAAAAATGACTATCAATAGTATTTAAATTATATATATAGGAGTTATATTATGCATCTTATTGTATATCTTATAGTGTATCCATGCATATGCATGGGATTACGAGCTAGTATGAAATAAAACATGAGAACTAATGTATAATAAAAGTAAAATACATTGTACCAAGGCACTCTAATGGAAACCTTACCACATTGAAATCACCTCCCACACACCAAGACATATTCCAACAACTTAGCCTAGTTAACTCCTCCCAAAACCAATTTTTAATTTTTTATATAATTATGTGGTTCAACTAGTAACCCATTGGTTAAACTAGTGACTCATTGGTTAAATTAGTGACCTAATAACCCAACTTGTAAATTGGGTTATTAACTGAACCAAGGCATTTTGACGAAAACCTTACCACATTGAAATCACCCCCCCTGGGGCCGCCGTCTCCACCACTGTGGCTGCACTCCAAGGCACATTCCAACAACTTCTTGGCCTAGTTAAATCCTCCCACAAAAACTTCTATCTCCATCAAAATTAGGCTCATACACCCCAATTAATGCCCATTCAAAGTGATCTCCCACATTATTTATTTATTTATTTTACACGAGACAAAAAAAGTTCTATTGCTTCCTCCACTTTGTCTATTGTCCATCTATGATCTATCTCACATTACTAACCCCACCGCCCCCACCCCCCCCCCCCCCCCACCCCAAAAAAAATCCATGTACTGGCATTCCCACAAATTCTGCATCACTCCTCTTCTTATTTAATAAATTTTTGTTCCATCATTCCATGTAAGCAAAGAATATTGAACTTCCAATTCCTAATCCAGAGCGTTTTGCCATTATCATGCTGCCCCATAACATTCCATGAAATATATATATATATATATATATATTTTTATATATCTTACTGATTTTCCCCCTATTGAAACCCCTAATTACCAAAGTCAATTAAGAGTTTTGAATGTTTTGAATGAAAGCTTTGAAATTGGCATGGTTTCCCTGTTTAATGAATTCATTTCTGCAAAAAATAGAGATAAAAGGAAATATTACCAAAGTACTTTTGCTCAGTCCAAAAAAGATCGTGTTAAAAGAAAATGGAAAGAAAAGATGAATCAATTGAAAAAACATATTTTGTTTTTTGATTTTCGTGAAAATTATTATGTTCCAAAAGATGAAGTTTCAAAAAATCATTTGAATGTAATAAAGAAATCAAATTTTGTTAAAGAAGATAAAACCATTGTTAGGTCTAGCCATTCGCCTCTTGAGACAGTCTTGATAACCTGTAAAAAGATTGAAGTGAAGGCCTCCCCTTTCAAAATTACTGATGACCAAACTCCTATTATTAGTATTATTGAACAAAACAATTTTACTAATGAATCATTGCATATTATTGGTCAACAACTTGACTGTGTTGAAGAAAAAATTGTTGAAAAAACTGCTGCTTCAAAACCTGAGAAACATTTGATTAATTTACTTAGTCAAAATGAAAATTTGAAATTTAAAAGTTCTCAGGCTAAAACTCTTGAGATTGTTGAGAAAATGCTTTCTGATTTAAAAGTTAAAACTGAAGGTACTTCTACAAGTGCTGCTTGTACTATTTCAAGAAATGAGAAAGAACCTGTTTTTGAGTCAGATTCTGAATCATTATCTTCTATTTCTACTAAAAAGATTTTTGATGATGATTTACCATAAATTAAAAGATTTGTTGGAAAATCCAATACTATTTCTTTTACAAAAAATTAGTATTCAAAACCTACTCCTCCTGATATGCAGTTTGAAGAAAGATCTTTTCAAACCCAATTTTCTGTTTCTGCTGATAAAATTTATGAGTGGAATAATGATGGTTTATCTGAACAAGAAATAATTAATAAAATGGATCATATGTCTATGGTTGGAATTGCTTATATGAATAACCATAATCTTGACCACCCTGAAATTGTTGACCTTCTTGTTACTGGTTTTTCTAGCACTCTTCGTGGATGGCGGGATTCATATCTCACAGAAGATTTCAGAGAATCTATTAAACATGCTGTTAAAAAGAATGATGAAGGTTTGCCTATTTTTTATGAAAGTATTAGTAAAGGTATTCCCGATGGTGTCAATACCTAAATCTATACTATTCTCAAACATTTTGTTGGTACTCCATCTAATATTTCGTCTCGAATTTCTAATTATTTAAACAATTTGAGATGTCCTACTATGTCTGATTATAGATGATACCAAGATGTTTTCATTTCTAGAGTTATGCTACGAAAAGACTACTACAAGTCTTATTGGAAAGAAAAGTTTATTGATGGTCTGTCTCCTATCTTTGCTCATAAGGTAAAACAAGAATTAATTGGTAAAAATGATTCCATTGATTATGATAATTTAACTTATGGTGATATTTTAAGCATTATTAAAAAACTTGGTATTAACATGTGTAATGATGAAAAATTGTTAAAATACCAATTAAAAAATAAAAGAAAAGCTAAATATGAAATGGGTAATTTCTGTGAACAATATGTTTGCCCCCTATTATCCCTTCCAGGCAAAAAGGGAAAAAACATGATAAAACTCACAAAAATTATAACCATAAAAAATATAAAAGATACAGACCAATTTTGCTAAACCCAATGATTTTTATGCTAAAAAAAAATATGTCCCTAAAAAATATGATAAACAAAAATCAAGTAAAGGCAAATGTTTTAACTATGGAAAACCTGGACACTACAGTAAAGACTGCAAACAAAAACCTAGTAAGTTGAAGAGTAAGTTTAACATGTTAAATATTGATGATAAAGATCAAGAAGAATTATTATGAATCCTTAAATCAAACAATTTGTCTGATTCCTTGGAAGATGATTTTTCTTCCTCATCTGATTCTTGTTATCAATCTACTAATGAATCTTCTAGTTCACCTAATGTTAAAATTGGTTGTAGAGATTCTTGTTGCAATGTTATTAAAACTGTTAATTTTCTCACCAAAAGTGAAGAAAATGAAAGTTTGTTAATTAAATTGATAAGTCAAATTGAAAACCCTGAACTACAAAAATAATATTTGGATAAGCTTAAGAAAAATTTAATAAAAGATGAAAATGTTAAAAAATTAAAATCAACAGTAAGTTTTGAAGAAACTTTGGAAAGATTTAATAAAAAGAAATCCAAAGATTTAACTGTTAATGATCTTCAACATGAGATTACTGTTGTTAAACAAGAAATAATTGAGTTAAAAAATGAATTTAAAGCCATTAAAAGTGATAACAATAATCTTAAACAAGAATTGTTATTGTTAAAAATTGATAAAAATATTGATAAACATCAATCTGATAATGAACAAGATGAGCACAAAGATGGAGATGAATCCAGTCAACAGACTCTTCTTTTTTATAAAGGTATTGTTGATAATTCTCAACTTAATCTTGTTAACAAAATGCTTCCTCCAAAATGGTTTACAAAAGTTAATATTGTTGTTTCTCATGATTATCATTTCAATGTTATTGCTATGATTGATTCTGGTGCGGCTATGAATTGTATCCAGGAAGGATTAATCCATTCCAAATATTTTGAAAAATCAACTGAAAGATTGGTTTCTGCTAATGGTACTCAAATGAAAATTAAATATGAATTGAATTGTGCTCATGTTTGCCATGATAATGTCCATTTTAAGATTCCCTATGTTCTTGTTAAAAACATGACTGATAAAGTGATTCTTGGACTTCCATTTTTAAATGCTTTGTATCCTTTTTTTGTTGAATATGATGGAATTACTACTGATCCTTTTGGGCAGAAAATAAAATTTAAATTTGCTTCAAAGTTTGAAACTGATACTAATGATGCTTTAAATCTGATTTATGCTAAAACCAAACATCTTAACTTCCTTAAGCAAGAAGTTAGATACAAGAAAATTGCTGAATAGCTTTTTGATAAATTGTTGCAATAAAAAATTGATAATTTTCAAAAAACTTTGGTTGATGATGTTGCTTTGATATTCCTAATGCTTTTTGGCATAGAAAAAAACATATTGTTAACTTGCCTTATGTTAAGGATTTTCACTAAAGCTCGCCCTATTCAAATGAATGCTGAGACTGTTGAATTTTGTAAAAAAGAAATCAATGATTTACTTCAGAAAAAACTCATTAGGAATAGCAAGTCCCCCTGATCTTGTGCTGCTTTCTATGTTCAAAAAAATGCTGAAATTGAGAGAGATAACCCTCACCTAGTTATCAATTATAAACACTTGAATAAGGTTTTAGAATGGATTAGGTATCCTATACATAACAAAAATGACCTGGTTCATAGGTTGTGTGAGGCTATGGTATTTTCCAAATTTGACATGAAATCTGGATTCTGGCAAATCCAGATTAGCGAAAATGATAGGTATAAAACTGCTTTTACCACTCCTTTTGGACATTATGAATGAAATGTTATGTCATTTGGTCTTAAGAATGCCCCTAGTGAATTTCAAAATATTATGGATGTTATTTTTAACCCTTTTAGCCATTTCACCATTGTTTATATTGATGATGTTCTTATCTACTCTAACTCTGTTGATGAACACTGGAAACATTTGTATTCGTTTCTGGATACCATCAAAAGAAATGGTCTCGTGGTCTCTGCTAAGAAAATCAAACTATTTCAAATAAAAGTTCGTTTCCTCAGCTATGATATCTCTGAAGGACAAATCCATACTATTGATTCAGCCATTCAGTTTGCTGATAAATTCCCTGATGTTTTTACTGATAAAACCCAGCTGCCAAGATTTCTTGGATCCCTGAATTATGTTGCTGATTTTTACAAGGATATGAGAAAACAATGTAAACCCCTCTTTGATCAGTTACAAAGTCATCCTCCACCCTGGTCTGATGTCCATACTTCCCTTGTTAAACAAATCAAATCTCATGTCAAGACATTTACCCTGTCTCTGTATTCCTACTATTAATGCTTTCAAAATTGTTGAGACTGATACTTCTGACATTGGTTATGGTGGTATTCTGAAACAAAGAGTTTTCCAAGAGTCATCCGAACAAATTGTTCGCTTCTATTCTAGAATCTGGAACAATGCATAGTTAAACTATAGTACTATTAAAAAGGAGATTTTATTTGTAGTGCTATGTATTTCAAAATTTCAAAGTGATTTATTAAATCAAAAGTTTTTATTACATATTGATTGCAAAAGTGCCAAATATGTTATTGAAAAAGATGTTGAAAATATTGCTTCAAAACATATTTTTGCAAGATGGCAAGCTATTTTTAGTGTTTTTGATTTTGATATTGAATATATTAAAGGATCTTAAAATACCACCCCTGATTTCCTTACCCGTGAATTTCTGCAGTGTCACAATGGCAAGCAGATGGTCGAAAGACAAGAGACCTACCACTGCTAATCCAATTGTTACAAAAGAACCTGTTTCTCCTTTGGAGATTGTTAACCATTTCACTTCCCTAGGTACTATTCCTAAGCCTAATTACTCATCTGTTCTAGCCTCATCCTATGACCCTTATGCTTTAACTAGTGTTAATCAGCCTGTTAAAACTGTTTTTCCCAAAGCTTCCAATGCCTCTTAGTATGTTAAAAAACAATGCTTTCAAAACCTGTTTTCCATTGAATCAAATAGGGCTTCCATTACTAACCCCTTTACATTTGCTAGTAGCTATTTTCCCCCAAGGTTTCATTAGATCCCTGAACATGGTGAGAAGACTGTACAATATTATTTTGATATTTTACGCCATGAGAAATCAATCACTATTAAAGCCATAATTGATAAGACCAACACTATTAAAATTATTTATCACAATGTTTTCCTGAATCATATTATTTTTGAAGAAATGTGGGGCCCCAACCTTGCCTCCACAAGAATGTTACCAACCTCCCCTGTCCCTTATTCCTATCATGATTATCTCACTGCTTGGTTCAGATTCATGCTCCATTAGAATGAAAACATGTCTCATTCATAGTTTGTTAATTTTGATAAAGATTTCAATTCCAATCTACCTCTTTGGTTCATCTGATGGTGGACCCAGTTTGGCTCTGCTCCTGAAATATTCCCAGAACCATTAATGGATTCTTTTAAATATTTCAAAAGTGTGTTTAAAGTCGATTCTTATGGTGCTAAATTCTCTCCTATGCTCAATTTCATTAAGAAATATAAGGTTCCTTGGATCTTGAAATGACAATATGATAAAGAAGGTGATGCTCTCACTCACCTCTGGTATGTTAAGTGGTGGGATAAGTTTCCTCACATACAAGCAATTATTAACAATGTTACCAGAGAGTTCCCACCCACAAATACTTTACCTGCTGGTAAGATTCATACCCCAGTGCAAATAGTTGAACTAGCCAATGCACCAGCTTCTACATCTGCTAAAATTATTTAGTCCTCTACTAAGTCTAAAAAGAAGGGTTCTCCTTTGGATGAAATTCGAAAGGACCCTGATGATTTGTATGCCCTCCTTAAGATGATATCGAATGAGAAATAAGCTGCTAATGATTTAGAAGATGAACGGTCCTCTGAAACATCTGTTACAAATAACCTTTATTACCCCTACAATCAAGAATGGTTTGGTCATGATGAAGAAGACACTCTTAATTTAGCATAAGATTGATTCAGAATGATTCTCCAATTTGTCTAGCCTGCACAATGGCCAAAATGTTACAATGTTTACTCCTGGTGAAGTTCTAATTATTGTACTGCTTGTTCCCCTCAAATGATGCTGCTTTTGAAGATTCCTCATGATCATGTTTCTTGGTTACTTTCGGCATAAAATACCAGATGATGAAGACTGAACTGAAGTTCCACTCTGCTTTCACTCCTGCTGAATTGAGTTAAAAAAGTGAAAATTTATTGTTCATGATTACTGTTCACTATTACTGTTCATGATTACTGTTCAATGTTACTGTTCACTCCGCTTTTTCTGCCTATTTAAGGAGGGATGTCCCTTATGTTAAACTCAGAATTCTCTAGAGCTAGAACTTTCTTTAGGCCTACTTCTCTCATTTAGAATTTCTCTCTAGAATTTCCACTACTACACTACTTCCCTACAAATCTTGTAACTAGAACTAGTTTCAAGCCTTATACTATTGAATTGTTTCAATTCTGTAACTACTACTGCTGTAAGTACTATTATCTATTTTCAAAAATAACTACTTTCAGGTTTGTGTTTAATATATTTGCTGTTACCGCCTTCTTGGACGATTCTATACTTTAAACTGTTTTGATATATTGTTGGCTGCTACCTTATTATTGTTTTAAATTACTTTGATTATATCTTGCACTACCGCCTTCTTGGCTGGGTACTTTGCTTACTTTATTTTCAATATAATATTACTGTGCTTCCACCTTCAGCGCTATGTTCTGCCCCCTCTTTATATATATATAAAGTCAAAATTGAGAGAAAATTCAATTAGAACTCAAATTGGAGTTTAATTTTATGTCATGTATCTCATTGAATTTTCTTAATTTTGGCACAACTATTTACACATTACAAAAATCAAGGAGTTTAGTTTAATTTTCTTAAATTTTTGTGCGTAATGAGTTATTAGGTAATAAAAGTAAAACCATAGAATCAAAATTAATAAACTTTAAAAAAATTACCATAATTGATTATTATTATTATTATTATTATTATTATTATTATTATAAATAGTGGTTGGACAAATTAATTTTAAGAATTTTATGGATAATAATTTAAATATATTTTTTACTTGTTTCAAATAAATTTAAATATATTTTATCAATAGTTATTTTATATTTCCAAATGTACAAACATTATAAATATTATATCTATACTATATATAAGAGGATTCATTTCTTTCAACTAGACTTTTATGAGGTTTAAAAATACACTCATTAATGAAAGGTAACTTTAATTAGAAATAGGGTCATAAATGTCAAATAATAAATTTCATTTTGAATTCAAAAAGAAAACTTCTAAAATTTAGGATTTTTTCTCTTCATGTTCAAAAAAGAAATTACAATTAGGGCTTATCTCTAAAGTTTCTCATTTTTATTTGTTTGGAAAATAAAAATATATATTTCTAAATTAAAATAGATGTAAATTATTAACTTTCTAAAAGGCTATATTCATATAATCATATGACTCTTTTTAATCCAAGCCCGACTTAATGCAGGGTCAGCTGATAAGACCATTCTAGGGTTTTTCTTTTCTTTTCTTTTTTCACCAAAAATTAGGCTTGGCCTCTTCTTTTCTCTTTTTATTTTACTAGACAAAAACTTAAGAGATTAGGGCATAAGCATCAAGAATTGTAAAAATATGTCATTTTAGCATACCAAAAAACTATGTTATTATTTTAGAATACAATTTTACAATTTACCCTACATCAGATCCTCTATTATTCAATTTAATACATTAAAATAATATATACAACAATAATAACACATTAAAATAATATTAACAAAAAAACTCAGCTCAATGCAGGGCCACCATCCAACAACCAAACCACTGCCATAACTAGTGGCTGCCAATAAAACAATCACCACGTCCTCTAACAAATTAAAAAACCAAAAAACTGCAAATAAAAGGAAAACCCACATCCTCCAACAAAAGAAAGATTAAAAGGGAGAGAGGAGTGTCATGGGTCGCCAGTTGTCTTCATGGGTTGCCTTCTCAACAACCACCAGCTTAAAAATCAACCAACAACCAGCCTAAAACCCCAACCCAATTGACCCATTGACTTCCTCAACCAACCGACCTAAAACCCCAAACCATTGACTACCAAACTGAACCAACCACCAGATCAAAACCCATAACGTTGCCGCAACCAACCTCTACCCACAACCCACAATGCCACAAACCCAAAACCTCAGCCCACAACGCTGTTGCAATTAACCTCGACCCATAACCTAAAAAACACACTTAATGCCGACCACATCACTGCCACTTGAAAAGAGTGAAGAAAGAAATTTATTTTAGTTTGATTTCAGGTGCAAAAAGAGAGAGTCGTTTGATGTTGAGGGTGAAGGATGGGCTACAAATGTGATCTGAAGAAGAATGAGGTAGAGAAGGAGAGAGAGAGAGACAATAAGTGGAGGTAAGAGAAATAAAGTTGAATAAAAAAGTTATAGCACATCTATCTATACCATTATATTATTGGAACAATACTGTAGCAAATGCCAAATTGATTTGATATTTGGCACATCTCATGAGAGTTAGTTTTTGGTGTTTGGTGTGCCAAATGCTAAAAATATAGCATTTGGCACACCTGATGCCAATGCTCTTACAAGATAAATTTTGGCATCTTTCTTGTTATTCTAACAACTATTAGGGACCTTCAAAATGGTAGGAACCTTCAAAACTTCTTACCAACATCTTAGGGTCACCTCTAAGGGGTCCCTCCCTGTAATGCTGTGTGTAGGACGAGGGACTATATACACCTGAGAGAATAGTTAGATACTTAAAGAGATTTGAATACCCTTATTTAAAAAAAAAAAAAAAAAAAAAAAAAAACATTAAGAAAAAATATGATCTCCTTATCTTCTTTGTTATAATAAGATCATCCATTATATTTATGAAAACTTTGTAGAAAGTACAAACTAAAGTTGGGAATCTTGTACCATACCGAGTAGTGCGATTAGTATTTATTATGATCCAATACAACACTCTATAGACACCCCATTTTATAACCCACAATCAACCTCAATTTATGGCAAAAATTATATTTTCACATCTCAAGGGTAAAATCATAATTTTTGACCATTAGATTTCTAAAATTTCCATGTAAAACAAATATTGAAGTCTTAAAAATGAAAGCGATGTGTCAAGAGTTCCAATTGGATCACTGGATCAAAATTTGAGGCTAAATCAAGTTTTAACCTTTGATATGATTAGGTGGTTTTTTTTTAGAGATAGTTTTTAACCTATTACTTCAGGAACTGATGATTGCTCTCTATCATTAGACCAAGACACCAATTGGATTTTGGTTTAGGCAGGGATTGAATCCTAAATCTCTTATTCATCGATAAGAGATTTTACTAGTTGAACTAATTGAAACTCACTATATTAGAATTGGGAACATGTGATTATGGTAAATTGATTATTATTTTGGTCTTCTAAAGGATTGATTGTAATTAATGAGGTGTCATAATAAAATTGGTCTTGACTTAAAACAAGGGTGTTCAATTGCACAAGGAATTATGTTGGGAACATGTGATTATGGTAAATTGATTATTATTTTGGTCTTCTAAAGGATTAATTGTAATTAATGAGGTGTCATAATAAAATTGGTCTAGACTTAGGACAAGGGTGTTCAATTGCACAAGGAATTATGTGATTGTAATAAATAGATGATCTTAATTTTAAATTGGAATCGGCTTGGGTCCAATGCATAGGCAGTAGACCCAGTCTATATATATATATATATATACACACACATACTAGTGTGTAGTCCAGTTCAAATGCACGGATATAATTAAAAATAATCCCAATTATATATATATTTTTAGAAAAGATTCAAATTATACATAGTATTAGCTTACATTTTTTTTTTAAACTATACATTTCTAAAAAAAATGTAATGGTTTCTCATTATTTATATATATAATTATAATTTAATTGGATTTAGACTCTTCGATTTTTTCACCTAATAATTCACTTGCCATAGAAATTAAAAAAATAAATGGACATGTGGTAGAAAATTGGACTGCAATTGAAATCCAATTTAGAATCTAATTGGAATTGGACTCTTCAAATTTTACACTCAATAATTCACTTGGCATAAAATTAAAAATTAAATGGGACACATGGCACAAAATTGAGAATCCCATTAAAATCTAATTGGATTTTCTATAAGATTTGACTATTTATATATACTAGCTTGTAACCTCATGCATATGCATTGATATACTTAAGAGATATACATAGTATAATTCTTACATACATAATTTAAATATTATTGATAGTCATTCTTTTTTTTTCTTTTTTTTTTTTAACTCTTTAACAAGTTTTGTAATAATATTATTAGGTAGAAAATGTAAATCGTTCATTTAAAAAAAAAAATTATGTTCATTAATTCTAGACTCTTTGGTTTCTGTACGCAATAACTCACTTGAATAGATATTTATGATGTGGTCACACATTTATACTTAAGAGATATATATAGTATAATTCTTTCATACATAATTTAAATATTATTGATAGTCATTCTTATTTATTTATTTTTTTTTAACTCTTTAACAAGTTTTGTAATAATATTATTAGGTAGAAAATGTAAATCGTTCATTTAAAAAAAAAAAATTATGTTCATTAATTCTAGACTATTTGGTTTCTGTACTCAATAACTCACTTGAATAGATATTTATGATGTGGTCACACATTTGACTCAAAAATTAAGAAATAAAGTTTTCTTTAAAAATAAATAATTTATGACACATGACGCAAAATTGGACTTCAATTATAGAATTTAATTAAATTTTCTTTAAGTTTTACCTATTAATTAATTTATATATATATATATATATATATAAACTAGTGTATAACCCATGCATATGCATGGCACAATTAAAAAAATTACAATTACACACATATATGGATTCAAATTATACTCTCTCTCTCTCTCTCTCTCTCTCTCTCTCTCTCTTATTTTATTTTGTTTATTTTACTTTCTTTTGGATATACACATAAGTTTACTCTTTCTTTCTTTTCTTTTTTTATTGATTTTTTTTTATAATTTACTTATATTAGACCATTCGTATTTTGCACCTCATTAACTCATCTAGAATAAAAATGAAAAGAACTTAAATAGGACACCTGGCACAAAATTAGTCAACAATTAGAATCCAATTTAAAATCTAATTGGATTTTCTCTTAATTTTGTTCTATATATATATATATATATATATAGATTAATAAACAAAACTGAGAGAAAATTCAATTAGATTTCAAATTGAAATTCAATTTGAGTCTAATTTTGCATAATGTGTCTTATCTAATTTAACTTTTTAAATTTTTGTGCCAAGTGAGTTAATTTAGTGTAAAAATTGGATTTTAATTATAGTTTAATTTTGTGCCACATGCTCCATCTAATCTAAAAAATTTAAATTTTTGTGCCTAGTGAGTTAATTTAGTATAGAAAATGAAGAATTCAATATAAATAAACCTAGGTAATATATATATTTAAAACCAATACTTAGAGAAAATTTGATTAGAATCAAAATTAGATTTTGCCTTTGTTAGCTTTTCATACAAATTAAATTGTTTAGATTTTTGCTATTAATTTTTTTGAACTAATGAGTATATTTTTTATATTGTTTTTATTTAGATATTTTCTATATGAAGATCTTGAACGTAATAAACTGTAATTGAACTAAACGATTCCATGCACTTATCTCCATTCAATTTAAAAGATACCATTGAACCAATTTATTCTTTTATTTTGTATTATATTTAGTAAACTTTCACGAACAATGATAGTAAATTAATATTGTATATGTAGTGTAAAATAGTAATTTTTAAAATTATATGTATAATAGTAGTGTAATAAGAAACTTAACGTAATCAATATCATTAAAATTGCAAGAAAAAATCATTTTAATTCCTTCGAATGCCTTGATCGAACTAATATCTTATATATTTAATAATTTAAATTAATATCAATAATATCGCTACAATTCATCATTCTTACTAGTTAGCACGGACTGCATAGTATTATATACAAACTTGCTAAAAATTTAAACTGCATTAATTATGCTTATTTGTAAAAAATATATCTCACGGAGGTGACAAGCTGGTGATTATAATATTCATTGATGCAACACTGGCCATTTCTCCTACTGACACTCCTTGGCTTTAGTTGCACCATTCTCAAAATTCTTTCCAAGTGCTCAACAGTTTTTTCTTAGTCCCAATTTCTTATGTTTTTTTTTTTGCACCTTCGTCCAGCATCTGTTGTTACTCTTTTTTTCCTTGCCTCTGCTCAATGGCTAAGAACAAACCCGTAACCTCCTCCTCGTGACTCTCCAAAGAAGTACCAACAGATTTTGTGTGAAGGCTTTAATCTTTTTGGTTACCCATTTCGACAACTTATAAGGTTCCAACCTGATTCTGTTGATAACCAGTATTGTGTATATGGCCCAAACTTTCATTCCTTCAAGATTTTTCATTCGAATTTGCCCCATTCATTAGCTCTGATATGATATCAATAGAAAAGAACCATGAGATGAGCATTTGAATGACCTCACAAACTGACCTCATGCCTGTTTTGGCATCAATTCTATTCTTCCACTTTGATCATCCGGTAAAGGGTAGAAGTTTGGGTACACTCTGTTTTTTTCAGCTTCTATTACTACCCATTAGACATTGATATTTGTTTGTGCTATCTTGAGTATGGAAATCCCACTCCTAAGCTACCATTTTCCTTTCACTGTCAAGGACAAGAAATCTATGTTTTCTGGGTATTGTTTTTCATTTAGTAGGAGAAAATGGATAAACCCTTTTGGTAGGATTAGGTGTTGTTCACTGGAAGTACAAGGGGTGCAGCAGCCATCGCTGAAGCCGAAACCGTCCAAAATTGATGTTGGGGAGAGGAAAGAGACGGTTTTGGAAGAACCCCAGATGAGAAAACATCCCAGTTCTGGGATTTGTAGTCAGATAGAGAAGTTGGTTATCAATAAGAGGTATAGGGAGGCACTTGAGTTGTTTGAGATTTTGGAGTTTGAGGGTGGTTTTGAATTAGAATCTAGCACATATGATGCACTGATTAGCGCTTGCATAGGTTCGAAGTCGATTAGAGGGGTGAAAAGGGTTTTTAGTTATATGAGTAGTAATGGGTTTGAGTTGGATTTGTATATGAGGAACAGGGTGCTGCTTATGCATGTCAAATGTGGGATGATGATTGATGCGCGTAGGTTGTTTGTTGAAATGCCAGAGAAGAATTTGGTCTCCTGGAATATGATAATTGGGGGGCTTGTGGATTCTGGTGATTATGCTGAGGTGTTCCGGCTGTTTTTAATTATGTGGGAGGAGTCTTTAGATGGTGGGTCGCGCACATTTGCCCTGATGATTCGGGCATCTGCTGGGTTGGGACACATTTTTGTGGGAAGACAGCTTCACACTTGTACTTTAAAGATGGGTGTTGCTGACAATATATTTGTGACTTGTGCTCTAATTGACATGTATAGTAAGTGTGGGAGCATTGAAGATGCTCAATGTGTATTTGATGAGATGCCGGAGAAGACAACGGTTGGGTGGAATTCCATTATTTCAGGTTATGCACTTCATGGTTATAGTGAAGAAGCTGTCAGTAAGTTCTATGAGATGCGTGATTCTGGTGTTGAAATGGACCATTTCACATTTTCAATGGTTTTAAGAATATGTACGAGGTTGGCTTCTTTAGAGCATGCTAAGCAAGCTCATGCGAGTTTAGTTCGTCATGGTTTTGGATTAGATATAGTAGCGAACACAGCACTTGTAGATTTCTATAGCAAATGGGGGAGAATGGAAGATGCCCGTCATGTCTTTGACAAGATGCCACAAAAGAATGTTATATCTTGGAATGCCTTAATTGCTGGATATGGTAATCATGGTCATGGAGAAGAAGCTATTGAGATGTTTGAGCAGATGCTACAGGGAAAAATGATACCCGACCATGTCACCTTTCTTGCAGTTTTATCTGCTTGTAGTTATTCAGGTTTATCAGAACGTGGGTGGGTGTATTTTAAATCAATGAGTAGGGATCACAAGATTAAGCCCCGTGCAATGCATTATGCATGTATGATTGAATTATTAGGTAAAGACGGCCTTTTAGATGAAGCCTTTGCACTGATAAAAAGTGCTCCATTTAAGCCTACAGCTAACATGTGGGCTGCCCTGCTGACAGCTTGTCGTGTCCATGAGAATTTAGAGATTGGAAAATTTGCTGCTGAGAAGCTTTATGGAATGGAGCCTGAAAAGCTTAGTAATTATTTTGTGCTTTTAAATATATACAACAGCTATGGCAAGTTGGAGGAAGCTGCTGCTGTTGTTCAGACCTTAAAAAGAAAGGGTATGAGAATGCTTCCGGCATGCAGTTGGATTGAAGTTAAAAAGCAGCCATATTTTTTCCATTCTGGAGATAAAAGCCATGCCCAAATGAAAGGGATATACCAGAAATTGGACAACTTGACGCTGGAGATTTCAAAACATGGTTATGTTCCTGAGAGAAAAAATGTGCTTCCCGATGTTGATGTTCAGGAGGAGCGGGTTATATTGTACCACAGTGAGAAACTGGCAACAGCTTTTGGGCTGATCAACACTCCAGGTTGGACACCACTGCAAATTGTGCAGAGCCATCGGATTTGTGGTGACTGCCATAGTGCAATTAAGTTAATAGCCATGGTTACTGGACGTGAAATTGTTGTGAGGGACGCCAGCAGATTCCACCATTTTAGAGATGCCAGTTGTTCATGTGGGGATTATTGGTGATTACTAAATATGTTTGCATCAAAGGGATAAAACAAAAAAATATTTTATTAACCAAAAAACACCATATCAGTCTCACTTATTGGTGTCTTTATGTAGACAGTATAAGCACAGGTAAAGTCAATTTAGAACTGAGAGGTAAGAAATCTTCAATGCACGCCTGCAACAATACATTAAACCACCACACAATTGGAACTAAAATAAGAAACAAACGTCTCAGGAGTCTAAATTACAAATTTACTGAAGTTTTTTGCAAATAGAACTCTGGCTTCTATTCTTGTGTCTAAAAGTTACAACTACAATGTGTAGTTTACACTATTGTATCTGGCTCAGCCACCTTCACATTGGTGTTTACTTTCTGACAAGTTCCATTTCTTGGCTGCTCTCCCGCAATGCATATCCCTGCTACAACTCAAGCCCTCAACCTATACATCCCCTTCCCTCCTAAGAAGCACCGTTCTAGCTCTTTGGGAGATTTGAACCTGGCATTGGTACCACCACTACTGCTAACAAATGCGGGTTCACATTAATAACTAACAACTTAGAATCATGTATCCAGTTAGTACAAAGCTTTGATCCTCTTGGCAGAGATTGAAGCTTGAAGTTGAAAACTGCAAAAAGTTTGTACTCATGACTCTTACATCTTCTTGGCTGGTTGATGAGGACTTTAATAGATTATCTTCTTGTATGGATTGTTCTGGAGCTCTATTTCACTATTGGCCATTTGCTCCAAATTCAGTTTCTGAGATCCCCTTAGCCTGGACTCCGTATTTTATGGTTTAGTATTACTAGTATGGTTAAAGGCCTCTGGGATGTGAATAATGGATAGTTTGATACAGCTTCTCATCACATATTCATAATCAGAAGGCCTGAATTCCTTCAACTTGATATATAGCTGAATTTAACCAATGCTATCAAGTAGCATCCAAAAACTATTTTTTTTTTGTCCAAGATCAATGGTTAGATTGATACTAATCAACCAAGATTCATTAGTTTGACTTTGAGCTAGGACTGTCCAGAGTATAAACTTCATAAAATGTCGGATTTATTGCTGTGGTGAGTATTCTAGCTAGGCCTCTGGCAAACTATAGATAATTTGAAATTGGCTATCAATGGGAACCATATGAAAATGGTGAGAAATGCATGGAAGCAAGAAACTGCGGCAGAAAAAAGAATATAAACAAAAAAAGTATGAAGTTTCTAGTTGAAATTATGAGTCATTCAATAATCACAAGAAAATGACTCTCAATATAACCGACAGTCTGCAGAATGAACATTTGGACTACTCAATAAATGTAGATTAAGATCTTTGCTCCTTAAAATGATCTTGAATGAAATTTCAGACATCATTTATTTCATTTCTGTGCAGATTATTCACAGCAGATGAAAAGGTACCATTATCACACAAAAACCACTGAAATTTCAAAATCTTTACAATAGATGCACCTATGTTCTATCATCTATGACCTATATATCTAAACAGAAAAGGAAATGATTTCCCTGAAGATATGTCAAACACAAAGTACAAAACTAGTCGGGTTGGAAAATGCATTTCATGGTATATATAGTATGCTTTTTTTTTTTTTTTTTTTTGCATCTGTTCAAGGCCTCACTATGCCGAACATAAACAATTAAGCTTAATCTTCATCTTCTAAGATTGATTTCTATGACTATGAGCTCTTCTCATTCACATCTCCAGAGAGACAGAGAGGAAAAAAGAAAAGAAAAGAAATGAAAAAGAGGGGCCTATTTACAAAAGCACTCATGATACTAATCCAAGATTTGGGTTGGCCAAAGGCGTTTCCACCTTGCAATCTCCTCATCTTCGTAAAGCTTCCTAATTCCACCATAGAAGCCATCTACTTCATTGCCTTCCTCCCGGTGGCCTTTCCTATTTATCACCATTCTTCTCCATTTTGAGTCCGGAGAATACTGGTTGAACTCCAATATCACTGAATCTGTCAGCAATAGCTCACGGTGAGAAACTTACATTAAGTTGTCAACAGAAAAGAAAGAAATGGATCCTAATCATGCTTCTACTCCATGCTTGAAGGATAGCAACATATTAGAATAAGAAAATTTCAGAAGAAAGTTCATCATACATGCTTATACTTGTAAGTGGATTGGCAACTTCATTAAGTACTTAAAGGGAAATAAATTCAATGAAGCACACACCCTAGAGGTGCCTAAAGATAGATATTAAGAACAGATCATGTAAGTGCCAAAGTGTGGTGGAGTTTTATATTCATGAATCAAGTCAAAATGAGAAAAAATGAGAACCTGAAGGAAATACAAAGATTCAGTTGGACTGTAAAGAAGTATAGGTAAACAGATAATTTGCCTTTTCAGGAAATTACAATCACTTGAGAACTCAAATTAGGTTGAGGGTTTGGAGATTAAGTAAGAATATGATTATAAACTACAACAACATCGACATCAACAGTAATAATAGGTGTACTCTACACAAAAAAGGCTGTACACTCTACTGTGCTGATTATCATATTGTTCTGTAGATATCTGCATCAGACACTTATATTCGTGCTTGTGACCTTAACTATATGATATCATATTTTAGTCTCTAATACTATGCCAGAAGGAAGAAACACAGAAGGAAGTTTTAAATTTCGACTCATCTAAATCCCTTTTATCCTATTCTCCATTTTAAAATCCCACCATATTAAATAATGATGTATCGAACCCCAACCCTCTGGCCTACGCTTCTAGTTGCAGCAAATAAAGCTACATATGGGACAAAAATATACAAACAAATATAACTATATAGTTTTATAACATACTTGTGTACATGTTTGAAGTTATACCAGCATCATATAACATGTCCTTGACTCAAAAAGCATTACATCTTAAGTGCAAAAGTGAACTATTTTTAATCTCCAATATGTGAACGCAGGGCTCATGATTAACAGGAAAAGTGCCCTACATACTCTAAATTGAGAGAGATCTTGTCACATAGATGTTTTTTGCTTAATTAAGAAAAATAAACCCCACATATATTGAATAGAAATCCTCTGTCTCACTTTATGCTCCATTAATTGCAATATACCATGTGTCTCATTTTTGTTTTCTATTTTCTATTTTGGTTATTTTATAAGGAAAGGAAAAAAAAAAAAAAAAAAGGAGAAAAGAATATGTGGCAACTTGGGATTGGTGGAGCATAAAGTGAAACACCAAAAATGGGATTAAAGATTTTTATTACACATATACCCTCTTTAACACAAACACAAACACCAAAAAAAAAAAAAAAATTGATAACAACTACAGAATCTAAGATGAACTTCTCACCACTGTAATGGCAGTGGCAGTGATTGTTATTCCTGTCACATGCTTCCAAGTGACCAATGATTCCATACCACCAACCTGCAATACATTCAGAAGAAATTACATTGTTATCTAAAAATAATAGAATAGAACATGACCAATTTTGTTGCAACATTATTACTTCTGTTAGAGAAAAGTCTAATAGACATTGAACATTAACAATTCTGTTAAATTAAAGGTAAAGATCTTACAGATGCATTCTGATTCAGAAACATACCATAGGGGAATTCTCTGGCTTTTCTCCACT
The DNA here is from genome assembly GCA_032727855.1 of Quercus ilex subsp. ballota. Classification (NCBI taxonomy): domain Eukaryota; kingdom Viridiplantae; phylum Streptophyta; class Magnoliopsida; order Fagales; family Fagaceae; genus Quercus; species Quercus ilex. The sequence goes on along the minus strand of CM064914.1, from coordinate 13,504,059 downwards.
GGATCTCAATGTGATCACCAGGCTTTAAGTCATCTAAACAATCAGAGACATGAAGAACATTTGGAGGAGTATCAACCGGTGGTGCTCTTAGCCTCTCCCATTGTATATTATCCTCTGTTGTCCGCCGCCCATGAGGCAAGTATCTGCAATAAAATATCCATTTTGAGTTCAAGGGTACTGCCAATACAGATGAGATTAGCACATATAAATTCAATGTTGAGATTGATTACTTCCACTTACAAGGTGAAAATCTGTTTCAAATTTTTAGCAACACAAAATTTATACAAGGAAAAATTGCTATCCGCTATAACTTAAAGATGCTGAAATTTTTAAAATTTTAGAGATTAATCTAGTGTCAACATGGTTCAAATTTGTTATCCAGAAGCCAAAATTCAGAATTCATATAATTGGCATATCTACTTGTTTCCTGAGCCTATGAAGACACACAAAAGTGAACCGACAAAAGTTCATGGACTCATTTTTTAAGGCCTCTCTTCCTTTACCTTGCCTGAAAGGTGCCTTTCTTCGAGTCATAGCTAAGTTCAGCATCATAACATGACAGCATAAAACCAACATTACCATTCTGCAACAAAAACAAAATATAAAGGGCTCATTATATTCTTCAATATTCAAAGGAGCAATCATATTTCTACTGACCAAAATGAACATATAGAATACAAAATAGCATTCCAAAAAAAAAAAAAAAGGACCCATTAAAAGAATAAGCAGAGTTATTGGAATTAGTTAGATGCAGCACTCACCTCACGATTATAGACTTGAGATGGAAACCATAACTTGCCACTTTCAAGGGATTGATACCAAGCCTTGATTGAATCAACCGGTAAAGACCTCCTTGACTTGCTGCTGCTTTCTAAATTTGGTCTAAACCATGAAGAAGGCCAATCCCCCAAAAGGGAGTTAAATAACCCTTTTCTCTTGCTTTGATCCAAAAGGGTTGGTCTTTTTCTTGAGACTACATGCATTTTCCATTCTCTATAAGTAGCATCACTAATCACTCTATCCCACTTGTGCTCCTTGTGTTTCTTCCATAAATGATCACTGCTACATCTATCCCTCAAAGAACTACACACTGCTGCCATACTACATAACCCGGCTGGCGAAAGCCGTTCAAGAATGCAGTCCAAGGCCAAGTCAGGCAAATCCAACAGAGAAACATCATCTTTCTCCTCTACATTCTCTACTTTTGAGCTATGTCCCATATTCTTCAATGGAATGAATAATACAGGTACTTGAAAGAAACTAATAGCAGGCCTACTTTTCTTGAACCAAGACTCAAGAAAAGTTGATAATTCACCCCAGAACCAAGGTGACAACAATTTCATCTCAGCCTCCCATGAAGGGAGTGACTTGTGAGTGAAAGACTTGGAAAGGAAGATGAAGGAGAAGGATACACAAGAGATTAGGAAGTAAAGCATTGGACCAAGTTAAATTATCAAATGGGGTCTATAAGGCAAGGTTTGGCATCAAATGAAAAAGAAGATAGAAAGAAGGAACCAATTGCAAATGAAGCAATGGTGAATGCAACCATATAAATGAGCAAAGTGGCAAAGTGTAATAACAATTTTATACTATATTTTTTATTTTTCTTCCTTTTGAGGATGACAAGGAAAGATCCACCAATAAGAGCAAGGTGTGTGAGTTTGGCAGAAATGGATGGAGCTATCGGTGTGTTGGCCCTTATTTAATACGTTTTAAACGAGGGACATCACAGACACCGCAACCGACAAGGTGTGGTAGTTATAACACCACAACACCACCACATAGAAACAAAGGAACAAGCATCGAGGCTGCTTCTTGAATGCATTGACATCTGGCATCCACATACACTGAATTCCCATGAAAGAGAACCAATTTGTACGGCAAGTGGGGGGCAGCTGTCAGTTCAAGATTGATGAATATAGTTTTTTTAAGAATAATATCTATGGCACAGTTTTCTGTTAGATTTAGGTTATGAGACAATTAAAACCCCACATGTCTAAATCTATGAGTTTAGCCAAAATTTATGGAAATGTTACAGAATACAGATATGGTTAGGTTGGTTATGGACCAACTAATTAAACCCTCTATAAGACTTGTCAAACTACAGAATTTTAAATGGCAAAGGAATTTTGAACTTGGAATTTTGTTTTCTTATTAAAATTGATTTTTTTTTTTAAACAAAGTTTGAAGTAGAAGCTGAGTGATTTTCGTTTTCGAAGATGAGGATGAAGTTGAAGTGGGTCCTATAAGGTGTGCCAAATCTTTATCTTAACTCTCTCAAAAGGACAAGGACTGTTATCTGATTGATGGGGTTTTGAGGTAAAAGTAATTTAAGTGTTGGGGTACACTTTGCGTGGGTGTCACAAGACCAATACAGCAATACAGCCCATCTGATCCTTCGCCTAACTTCCACCAAACTTTTTAACTTTGTTTTGATGAGTAAAGCTCCAACAGTAACATACCACAGCCACAGAAATTGCTGGACAAATCATGCTCTATTAAAGAATGAGAATGCGACATTTTATATGACTTGTTCAAAAATCAATTTAACACCATTGGTCATGGCCAGACTGTGCCTTGTTGGACATAGATAGTTCTCATGTACTTCAAATCTTCAATGTTGTTTTTCTCTTCGCTATGCTATGAGCATAATACACCCTTTTCTTTATTTAGAATTACTACTTATTCATTTTCTTAAATAACATTTCAAGGGCTGAGCTCACAAAGTATATTAGCTTGCTATGTATCATGCATATGTAGAGTAATGTCTTGTGCAAGGGCCAAGGGCTATAGTAGTATGGGGCAATTTCATTTATGGTCTAATGAAATTTTAGTACATTCATTATTTAGGCACCGTTTGTTTTGAATAAAATGTTTTTTTTGTGTTTTTCTATTTTTGTGTGACTAAAAAGTCGGTTAACGAAAAATGTTTTATGTAATCAACAAAGAATATATATCAAAATGTCACAATTTGATCATTTTTCGAAAAATTAAAACGAAAAAGTCTTGGCTTTGTTGTCACTACTCTTATTCCTCTCAACTTCTCTATGCCATCACTACAACCAATTATTGACCACTAATTGCCACTTGGCCCGCTCGTTTCCGACCACTATTGCCCGCCTATCATTAACCATCATATTCACCGGCCACTTGGTTTGCGAGTTGCCATTGATTGTTGGCCACCATTACTAGCACCACCCTCATTGTCACCGTCTTCATTCTTGTATTTCAACCAGAGTTGGGAATTTTTGGTATATCCAAAAGTTTGAAAATTACCTATTTTTAAAAATCACAATCAAACAGTTAAAACAACTTATTTCTCCGAAATCATTATTATCTATTAAAAATATCGTAAAACACTTTGCGCCGAAATCAGCATAACCTTACAAGAAGCTAGAATCTGCTACTATGTGTCGGTCATAGTTTCCTAACAAATGTTGGAAATCATGATGAACGAAACTAAGACAAACCGAAAAGGACAAACACACAGTTAAACTTCAAAAAGGGGTGGTAATATATACTAATAATACACATGACACAACCCATAATTTCATCATGGCCCTACATGAGATGCCTTGTACCTCAGGATCTTGATGATGTACCTAATTTTCACACCTAATTCCAAAAAAAAAAAAAATTCATTTTTTACTTTAAAGATTTATTTATGCTCAACAACCCCACTTGGTATTTAACCCACCATGAATATATTTATGAGTTAACTGAGATACAGTGACTTTCCCAATTGAATTCAAACATCAGATTTCATCGACTAATAAAACATAGATAGTGTTATCTTTTTCTAAGATAAATAAATTTATGGCCTGTTTGGATGGAGGAGAGAAGGAGGGAGAGTGGAGAGAAGTAGAGCAGAGTTGACTAAAAATAACCTAATTTTGTGTTAATTTTACTTTACTCTACTCTATTCTACTTCCCATTCCTCTGCCTTAATCAAAACGGACCATTAATTGAAGGTCTTTTTTTAAAAAAAATAGGTAGATATGAGGGAGGGGGTGATGACCTTCAAACCATAGATGATGTCATTATCGCTGATTTTAAACAAGAAGATATAACATTGGTTTCCCTATCTCCAATTTTTGTACCATAGGTATGACTTTTCTCTTTAAAGATGAGTTTATAAATTGATTAATAAATAATAGTATTCGATTAGTATGAAATTTGATATGCATATTAAAAATATATAAAATACTTAATCAGATTGTGGGATTCCAAAAAATAAATTTAGTAGATAGAGTCCATATATATGTTACGAGAATCAAAATACTCCTAGAAGAGTGAGAGGTACAACAAATTAAATATTACTACAAGAAGGGAGAAAGGTATGACTAATTCGTGGGGTGGCCATGAATTGCCAACCATTGGTAATTTTGCCTTTTGCAGTCACTTATATTTAGTTTCCATTATGCTAATGATGATCTACTATGAACAAATTTTCCTTGAACAAAAAGATCAATAAACGGTAGAATTCATACTTTTCAGAGAAGTTTAAATTCTTTCTTTTCTGCGCGCATTAATTTTTACCGTAGACCGGAGGCATTAAATTTGGACCCCTCTAGGTGCCACTTTTCCCTTTGCGTCCAACTATTAACAATAAAGTCTGTTATAAAATGTGGGCTCTAGTTAGCTGTATTAACTTTTATTATCGATATTATATTTGAAGTTCAATATATGCTTACAACGAAAAAGCAAAAACCAACTTGTTTCCTGGAACTGATAATAAAAGTAATTATCATAAAATAAATTCTATAAGTAAATATTTTATTGTATTCATAAAAAGTCTAGCATGAAAAAAAAAAAGAAGATAAAAAAGCTAGGACTTATGTAAATTGATACACTTTGATGTTCAGTTCAAATTCTCTTTCTTCCACCGTAACTATTGAATTTGACACCAACCAAAGAAAAGAGTCTAGCGGAAAAAAAAAAATCAACAATGAAGAGATGAGCTCAATTCTCTTCATAATTAAGTTCACTTTTTGCATCAAGGTTATTTTGTATAATGGTGAATATTTTGATCAAATCATTGCAAATTTTTTATTGATTTGAGTTTAACTTTTCAGTATTAATTATCTTTCTTTTTTTACAACCATTAATTATCTTGTCAATAGAAGTATTATTACTGTTTAGGCTGTAGATGCATAGTAAAGCATGTTTTTAAAAGCTAATTATGAAAACTTTTTAGCAAAAAGTTAACTAATGATATATAGAAAATAAAATACTAGGTAGACGTAGTTCGAATGAACTTTTGGGGACCAATTCTTCCTTCCCCACTTTAATAGAATTTTAGGATCAAAATTGTATCAAAAGCAACAACCTTTTAAATCTTTTTATTTTGGAAAGGAACCTTATAAAATATTTGTTTAGAAGTTAATAGTTATTCCAAAAACATTTATTATTTGTTTAAACGCTTGTAACTTTGTAGCATTACTTTGATTCTTCTAGTAGGGAGAACACCCCCTCCCCACTTATTATTAAAAATATATATTAATTTTCGAAGTAATTGAAAAAGTTGCAAATAGCTTAAGAGGAAATTAGGGATGTTTTAAGGAGGAAAGAGAATGGAGGAAAAAAAAAAAAAATGAGGGGACATTCACGTTTTCCTTTGTTTAATATAGAGAAGTGGAAGGAAGGTTGGCATGTTTTTCACTCAATCTCACAATTTTTGTCTTGCAAAAAAAAAACTCTCATATTTTTTAACCTCATTGTCATCAATTGTCACAATATCTTAAATGTATCATAGGTTCAAATATATTCTTAACATATGATGAGGTAAAGAGCGGATGTTTTACTTATATGTTCAAATTTTATTATATCAATAAAAAAAATTGAAAAGAAAATCATATTATCACCTTATATTACTTAAAAATATACCATTGCATTACTATTTTAAGTGAGATTTTTTTTTATATTTTAAATAAATAAATATAATTGCATTACATAATAAATTACAACAAGCTCATATATGCATTTGGAGTGTACTTTTTAATTTTATTTATTTATTAGTAATATGCTCATGTGATACAAAACTTAATCAATAATCATATATAAACTAAAAAAAAAAAAAAAATACTGTAATTAAATTGAATTATAAAACAGATTGTGAAAATAAGAACAAAATTTATTTATGTTCAATGACAAATGCACATCGTATAAGTCTAAATTATTATAAGAAACCAAAGTTTTATAATATATTATAAAAGAATTTAATATAAATGGCAGAACTTATTAATTTTAATTATTTGAAAATTTTGGTAATTAAGGTTTAAGCAAAGTAGTAAATTATTATTTTTAAATGGCAATAAATTTTTACTTAAAATAAAATATGTTAATATTTTAATGTATTTTGAATGAGTTGCATGACAAAATTATTTTATACAACTACTAAGCTACATAGTGTAAGCGTGATGTGTACAACTTAACTTTTAAAATTAAAACAAAAAATTATGATAAATTATTAAATTAGATAATGAAATTTCTTTAGTCAAAGTAGTATTTTTTAAACTTTGATAATAGTTTTTCACTTAGAGTAAATATTTAGCTAATTTTAATATACTTATAGTAGAGCGTCGCATGACATAAGGATTAAAAATTTATAAATAACATAAATAAATAAGAAAGTTGTATGCTTGGTGCAATTGTAATGTGTAGTATATAACTTTTATTATGTAATATATAACATAATATGATTTGGATGTGAACTTATATTATATGTAATTTTATAGTGTACGTTAATTTTGATTATAATAACCAAATGAATGATTATTATATAATTTCACAAACTCTTGTGTATTAGAAATCTTGTATAGTTTTACATGGAATAATTTTTATGTTTTAAATATGTTTCAGTTACAACTGATTTAAGTTTCTGTTATTTTCAGCTAACAGAGTTAGAGAGAGAGAGAGAGAGAGAGAGAGCGAGAGAGAGAGTTAGTGGTTATAATTTAAAACTATTAAAAAATTTTCAAATTTGATTTGCAATTATCTTAAACAATAATATAAGGATATTACTATTTTTCTATTCAAGTATTTAATAATGGCTTATCACTTTGTTTGGTTTTTTTTTTTTTTTTTTTTTTTTTTTTTTTGGAGAAACAGGAGAAAAACCACTTGTTATAGAAAGAAAATGAACTTTGGTGTAACTACAACCTTTAATACCTAATTTTTATTATACAATATATAATTTTATACTTCATTTTATTGTAATAAAACTTTGAATACCATAAAAAGGTCATGAAAAACATTGCTTCCCATGTAATAAGGATATAGTAGTAAATTGATACAAATTTTTTAATTTTATTTGCTTATTATTCTTCTCAACAAGGTTAGGAAAATCACACTGTTTTTATTCTGGGATTTTTTTATCCCTTCAATGGTACAAACATGCCTTCTCCATCTTTCATTTCACTTTCTTGGTCGATTCACTTCTCGTACATTCTTATCAAAGAGAACCTCATACAATTTCCAAAAGGTTTCATTAATGCTAGAGAATGTTACCTGCATATTCACCAGGTATATTAAAAATTAAAAACATATATGCCACCAGTGTCATACACAGAAATCTTATGTGACTACACATGCCAAATTTGTCAAACGCACAAATCTATATGTGACTACACATGCCAAGTTTGTGCCAAGTTTGTCAAACGCACAAATCTATATGTGACTACACATGCCAAGTTTGTCAAACAAACAAATCTATATGTGACCACACATATACCAAGTTCCAAGTGCCTTTTAAAAAGGCACTCATAATGCGTCCTATAACTCATACACTACTCTCGCTTTGTACGATGTGAGTGCATAAATTTCAATGCAAGACAATGGACCTTATTGGGTTACACATGAAGGGCTGACCTAAACATTTAGGGTCCATGATTTAATAACACAACACTCTCCCCTTTTTTGGTTTTTCAATGGAAGTATGGTAAGTGTATACCACTTTACATACCAAGAAAGTGTTATGTTTTTTCTATTCGTTTTGGGATTACTTTCTAAAGTTATCTTTATGTTTTTTTTTAAAATAATGCCACACTCCTTGGTATTAATATAACATCACTATCTTAACTAATACATACTACCTAATCTAGTAGATGCTTTTAATTAAGCCCAATTGATAGTTCATACTCTCAGCTCTATATGGGTTAAATTCAGATTGTATTTAGTGTAATTTTTTTTATTGAGTGAGTACTTTTATAAATCAACCTATTGAATTTTATATCAAAGGCCTCTAGGATATTGTATTGAATTCCCTCTCAGTGCTGGTTAAAAAATTCGATTATTCGAAATCTGTCCGATTGTTTGTGCCCTAACAAAAAAAAAAAAGGTTTGTCCTATTGGATTTCATAAGGATGAAGAATTTATAGATGAGGACCACAAAATATTTTCTATGTTGATGGGTGTTTGTTGAATAATATATTTGAACGGTCATGGGCTGAGAGAGAATCATTGCGTAAGAGACTGCACGTCATGGTGTTTTGTATTCAATGTTTAGTATGTAGAAGATATTGATAAAATAGAGAAAATCAACAGAAGAATAAAGATAGAAAAGTTTAGTAAGAAAAAAAAAATAAATAAATAAATAAATAAATAAATAACTAAGAACAAGAAAAGGTTTGTTTGATTTTTGGATGAAAGCAACAAAATTTGAAAAACATAATATGAAGATTTTAGGAGAAAAGCAAGGTGGGAAGAGTTGTATATTTATATTAACTTGGAAACAAGTATTAATGAGTGATAATTACAATACTAGCGACAGCAACAACAATGATGATAGAAATGGGATGTGGTGCATTATTGTGACACAAAGTGTGAGACTTGTGATTCTAAGCAAAGTGAAAAAGACTGTTGGAGGCACTTTAGATCATGAGGAATAAAAATCAAAAGATGCAATTCATATGATTTTATATATTCAGGGAAAATATTTTGATATGAGATTTTATTCTTTTCTTTTTAAAAACAAAATTGGCTAAGCTATATATAAATTTTGATTCAAAGGTTAGTAGCAATACTCAAATATTCTGCATAGTAATAATGCATAATAATAACAATAATATGCCCAACATGTGGTTGAGGATTTAGTATGGCTTGAGGAGGAACCTACTTTAATAAGAAAGGCAATGTTTAAAGATAGGTCTAGTTACATCAATTAAGTTTCATTGCTTTCTTAAAAAAAAAAAAAAAAAAATTTCATTGTGGCTGTATCAATGGTTTCAGTTTATATAAATCAATTTTGTTTAAAGTCTTATTTTAAATAATGACATATTACTTTATTACACCTATTTATCAGGAATGTCACAACCCTTTTATATCATCACTATAAGTAAAATATTGTATACCCTTATTACGAAATCCATTTAGGTTACATACTTCTCTAATGCAAAGCAGAAACAGTAGTAGTTCAAACCAACTTTTTTTTCTTTGAGAGATAATTACAATATGCTGCTATTCCTGCAATTTGAACCCCTTCCCTCCAAGAACCTTAAGCATTTTGTACATTTAGAGGTGTTAATTCAGTTACAAGGCCCTTGATAACCTTTCAATTACTAAAGGTTCTCATTTCTCGTAAGCACATAGGTAGCTAAGCTAATGACAAATTAATTTGTAGTTTAAATTATCACTTTGGATCATTAGCCTCTGGCGTGGGAAGCATGCACTAGTTTTTTAAGCTCCTAATCCATGAAAGGAAGACATCTTTTCCATTGTTAATTTTTAAAAAAAAAATTCCTTGTCAGATAAAACACCAAATATGAATTTTATAATGTTCAAAGTTTGTAAGATGAATTAGAAGGTGGTGGGGGACCCTTTTAATGGAATCGTCAACAAAGAAGTCATTTGATGCTCCAAATCATAGATTCACTTGTATGGTTTGTAAAAGAACAAACTCATCAAGTAGACCACCATATCTCATATAAGAAACCCACCATTATTTAGTCTCAATATGGGTGTGTGTGATGTCAATGTAACTATATGGAATCCACAAAGGATGAAAGAGAAATTAAAAATAAAGTAAAGGGTGTCCAAAATGGACGGTTTCTTGTAAAGACATTAAAGTGGAGCTTTAGAATCAATCAATGAGGTCTTAAGTAGCCACACAAGCAAATGTATAGTAGCTATAGATTAATAATTAGAGCTATGAGGTTCTAGGTTTTGGAATTATGTGAGATTGTGGCTATTAAGCTTTTAGGGTTCTCTTATTGTATTATTCCATATATGTGGATGTTGGGGGGCATGGTTCAATTTCCAAATATCCTCTCAATTTTCCATCTCTTCCCTCTTATCCTTTCAGTCTTAAAATTATTTTGTCCTACTGAAATGAAATGATCAATATTTTCTAATCAAAAAAGAAAAAAAAAAAAAACTTAAAACTTTTTTTAGATTAAATAATATTTTAAATTTATTGCGTTCATTTCATAATATTTATCATTAAATTAGGGCACTAATTAATTTTTAGTATAGGTGAGAATTGACTCTCAAATTTCTTATATTATTTGGTCCTACTTCACTAAAATGCTCAATCTTTTCCAACTTAAAAAATTAAATTATTTGGTCCTACTGCACTATAATGTTCAATCTTTTCTAACCAAAAAAGTTGGTGCTACATTCACTATGAACAGTGAGGTGTGTGTAGATGGGCAGGGAAAAGAAATAAACTTCAAAGATAAAAAGATAAGCTATAAGTAAAAGATTGTTTTAGCCTTTTCTATTTCATATCCTTACAAAGATTTATCATCTTTTGGCATGTAGTGTAATGAGTTTTTATAGTTTGGGTTAAAGATTATTTAGAGTGGTTGCCTGATTGGATTTGTACTGACTTGTACTTAACTCTTGAAGAGGATAGTGTTGATTGTGGGATACATTTTTCAATATTAATGAAAATTTATTGTTTGAAGGAAAAAAAAACCTACAAGGAACTAAATAGAAAATAAAGTATAATTTCCATTTTATAATATATGTTATTCACCGGATTGAGAATAACACCAAACTTAGGGCTAGATTCACTATAAATTAAAGCATAATAATAGTACTTTGTTAATATCACTTATTTATACAAGGAGGATGACATATTAACCCCTAAAAAATGCATATTATGGGTTGTTAAGCATATAGTTTATACAAGAATTGCCCAAAAAACACTAGCTAAATATGTTATATGTGATGCAGCTAATGTTCTGTTTCAATGAAATGTCCTGGTTCTTGTGTGAGCAAACTAATGGAATGTTGATGTAGCGAAAAGTGTGTATATAACTATCTTCCAAATCTCTAGGCACTTGAGATTGTGCTCAATTAAGGACCCCTTAACTATTCTCAAGTCTCAACTAGACCGCCATCTGTGAAAGACCTACCACTATTGGAGCATGTGATAGGCTTGAATGTCAAATTGTCAACATAAATATATGGGGTCTGCCAAAGAAAGAAACCGACATAAACAAAGCAAATAGTTAAATGCTAGCATGGTAGGGGACTAGCTTGAAATAATGGGCAAGGCATTGGTTTCAAGTGGGGTCTTAGGCTTTTAGGATTTAGCAATCTAGCTTGGCAATAAGTATGGTTATAGTTGGATCAAAATTAGTGGGGTTACAAAACAAGCCAATCCAACCAATTCACTTTACTTGCAGTCCTTTTCTTTCTCTTTTATTGTGTGGAAAATTATTGGCACTAGCTAGCAGAATCCAAATCAAGAATTCAGTTGGATAATGGGAAAATGCTTGAGAACAGAAGCTACTTTCTCTAGCAAGATAATCATTCTTTGTCTGATTGTTTGGAAGAGATTCTTCTTTATGTTTTAAAATTTTATATATGTGACAGACAAAAGAATCCCAACCTAGATAACTCATGCTCTGATTAATTAGAATAGTTAATTTTTTTAGGGAAATAATGACAAGAACCTATTGATTGAAAGCACTAATGCACCAAATGAAAGATACTACAGCACATACAACAAGAATAAACAGATTCTTAGTCCTAAAATTTTTGGGATCAGCTATGAATCCTCAACATATTAATTAAGGTTGGTTATATGTATTCTTTGTCTCCATTCTACTTTATTTAAAGTCATATTCTTTGTTATTCTTTTAATTGACATGCCCATTTTTATTACTTCTACTAATGTGATTTTTGGTATTTTTGTGCCTTTTTAGTTCCCTCAACTTGGATAAACTCGCTATTTTTTACTAGTGTATTAATCGCTTTACTTTGCACATGACAAAACAATCTTAAGCTACATGACATAGAAAATCTTTCATGAGAAAAACTAAATTCTGCTTACTAAAAAAATTGGAATTAATCCATAGAATATAATGAAATTTGTAGAAAAAAAATATAGATGAATATTGAATATTCATTTTATAACATACTATGTCCATAGGGATTGATTTAAAGACTCTCAAAAACTTTATCTTCATATTATAATATTCCTTCTTAATCATAACAAATTTACGATACCACATAGGAATTTGTCATGATTTGTAAAACCCTAAATATAATTAGAATTAACGAAATAAAATTATACACTTAAAAATTCTACAATTTAAAAAAAAAAAAAATTAGCATTGAATTTTTGATGATAACAAGATATTCTAGGTTGATCAAGTAACGGGTCTACCCATATTTTTTCACAGGCAAAAAATAATAATAATACCATCATTATATTGTTTTGTCTTTTTTTTTTTCTTTTTTCTCTTTTTATAAAAAAAAAAAAATCCAAAAAAAGACATCCTAAGTTACACAATCCATAATTCACCGTCACCATAAAAGAACAATAATAATGATATAGTCGACCATAAAATATTTTTATGTATGGTATATCATCGTCATAAATATCAAATGTGCATGTGAAACAGCTAAAGATGAATATACTATACCACCTCATCTTTATTTGATAGTGTGAGGTGAAAAGAATCACTTTAAAAATGGGTTAGGTCAACTCATTTTTTAGTGCAAGTTGAGTCAGGTATTTTCTTTAGGTTTGTATCAAGTTATAGAGTCTAGGTCCAATTTTGCCAAGTTTATATATTGTTCTGGATTTTCCTGTATATCTTTAGATGTGGGTCTAGTTTGTACTTCAGCCTCTATATCTTTTTTTTTTGGATGAACCTTCAGCCTCTATATCAAGCACCCCCACCTTGTCTAGCCCTACGCTTGTGAATCTAGTTTAATTTTTCTTTGGCCTATTTATATTTTCCCCTTTTCCAGACTTTTTGAGCTTGTGAATCTAGGCTTTTATGATCGTTTGTGACCGTCTTAACTTCTTGGTACTTTGCTTACTTTGCAAGCTAATTAGTAATTTTATCAATATTTGATCAAGTCAGTGGGTTACATAACACATCACTGGAAAATTTTCCCATCACATTCGACTTCTATGGCTTCTTATCTTTCAAGAGTGTGTTCACTCTCTTCCATTAAATTCTATTTGCCACTCTTTTTGAGTAAGAAGGAAAGGCTTTATAGAAGATTGTTCTTGAATCCATGTCAACATGAAAGCCAATACTATAGTCTAATCTTGGAAGATTAATTGGTCAAAGAACCGTTTTACACCAAGTTTTACTTTAGATGGCACGAGTGATTTTACAGCATAATGAAATTGTACCTAAACTTTGACTCAAGTTTTTGTTCTTGATTTTAGTTTTCCGGATCAAAACTTATTTCTTTGCAAAAATTTTGTAAATTCTCAGAAAATATTTGCAATATGTTATTTGCATCGAAAAATTTGCCCAAAGTTGGCAACGTTATTTTTCTTCCTTCTCTATTATTGATCACATCAACCTTCTTAATTTTCTTCCCTTGGCTTTTGATTGGAACTTCTTCTAGATCCCAAACATAAGTATATTTAAATTAACTTGTATTCTTGGCATGTTCTTTATATTTTTTATTTTTATTTTTCCTAAGTTAACGAAAATATCCTCTGCAAGGGTGGAGATGCCAATGGCCTGCCACTGGCTTGGCAATGGCATGTTCTTTAAAATGGAGAACCTAATGTCAGCATATGCATTGGTGGTGCCAAGATAAAATTATTGATTGGGTGCATACTTTACTCACTTTTGAAGGCACTTTCATGTTTGGTTTTGAATAAATTAAGGAAATCTAATTACTCTTAAGCTGTTAAGCATTTAAACTCTCACATTATCTCATATTTGTAATATTGTGGATTTCTTTATATGAGTGATCCCATTCTTATATGAGGAAAACGAGCATGTTACCCTCTTCTGATTTGCTCTCTTCATTGCTCTCTAAATCTTTGGACTTTGTCCGCTTTCTTTATCAGCAGTGGGTGTATCTTGTATAGGTGCTGGCAAATATATTTTCCAAGGATTCGTAATTCCACAGTTCCAATCTTCGGATATCAGAGAGCATATTGACTTCCTTGGATCGAATACTGCGTATTTGGTTTTGGAGAATCCACATTATTCCGGACATCTAAATCTTTCGAAATGCAATACCTAGCTATTTGGATGCTTAGGAATATAATTATCCTTATGTTTTTTTTTTTTTTTTTTGAGAAACTAATTATCCTTATGTTTGTTTGATTAAGAATCTAATAAGATTATAAGTGAATATTTTTCAAGTTAGTCCCACATTCATTCAAGATATCTCAACTATAAATATTTTGGACAATCAATTTATTTAAAACTTGATTTAGGTCCAGTGCACTATAGATTTAGGTCCAGTGCATTATATGCACTGGACCTGGTCAAATGGTAACATTTGTCCACTTTCATCTCAACGGGTTCAGTGCTACTGGACACTGGACCTAAGCCTGACCCATTTATTTATGATTTTCCAAATCAACAAAATGCATAATGGGTCCCAAAAAAAATTCAAATTACACGCTTGGCCAGAACTTATCTAACCCCAGAACAAACAGAAGAGAATTGTACCAAGTGGAATGTCTGCGTCCTCGTTGCAAGGCTTATTTTTAGTTATGGACTCATACAGCAAGCTTCGGTGAGCAACTTTATCTCATCAAGGGTCCGGGGAAATAAAAAAATCCATATAATACTTAAGGGCAAATTAGTAAATTACATACTTCCTCCATAATTTTAGAGCGATTTCAAATTAAATATAGATTTTAATTCAAATGAAACACTAGTTTTCAAAATTGTTTCACTTCGCTTCATTAGATAATCATTAACAAAAAAAAAAAATCAAGTAAACTACTCATAATACTTATTGGCTACAAAAAAACCACTGGTCACATGGACACCGGATGGTAAGTTAACGTTAATTAATATTTACATAAAAACAAAACACTAATTATCACATGTTCATTTAAACAGATTTGTCTGTAATGATTCATGCAAAAAATCAAACAAATTTGTCTGTTATGAATGATTATTTAGTCATCTTATAGTCTGTTTTGGTGCCAAAATACCATATGCTATTTACATTTCGGGAATTTTTGTCTGGTCAGGTTCTTATGTATAATTTATGCTTACTTTTTGTTTATTTCATTAATAATGACTCATTGAAGGGGTACACTGACCTAAATTTTTAAAATTTACCTAAAAAGCATTATAAAATTTACCTAATACTTACCGAGCTCCCAAACCAAACTTTCGAGCTTGAAGGTTTAAACAGCCTGCAGGACTGAGAATGGGGCCAAGAATGAATCTCACATGCATCAAGGTTGTGAAAGTGTCATATGACACTAATCTTTTGCTAATATCTGAAATATCCCAACAATAAAGCATATCCGCACAAACATGCCACAAGTATAAAACCACAAGAAGCATTACTCTTCCACAAGAGTAAAACAAAATATTGCTAAGCACTGTATTAGTGCAGAAGAGTCCATAGTAAATGCTTAAAGACCTAATCCCACAGTACGGCCATCCCTCCGTCGGAGTCCAGCAGTATATTGCTTCTCTAAATCCAGCTGAAGTTCTTTCTGCTTCTCGGCTCGGAGGACTTCGTTTCCTTCTTGGTCGTCGGGTTTCTGCTCCACCTTCACCTCGCCCTTCACACCCTACAAGTGGCCATAGGCACCAAGGCATCCTCAGACTCTAAAAAATGTGTTAGTAGGTGAACAAATTGAAATGGAATGAGTGAGCCATTCAGGACCAAGCAACGAAAGGTTCTATGTGATGTTGAGAATGCCAACTAAAAAGGCAAAGAAACAATTAGAAGCAATGGAGACTTACCATGAGTTTGTTGAATTTTTCTTGTCGTTCACGATCCGAAAACAATGCTGTATCCCAACGGTGACCAGACTGTAGAAAATGAAAATTTTAAGAGAAAAGGGGCATAAAAAATGTGAAAGAAACCCCAGGCAATAGTAACTAAAGTAGCAGTTCATTAGTGGGCCTCAGACTAACCAATTTGTCATTAAGCGGTAATACTAGAAACATAAAATGATGCACAGTGGGCAATACTAGAACTGTCATTATAGTAGGGGCCATATAAAACCTCCAAAATTGCTACTACAACAACTTTATGTAAAGAAAAAAAGTTAATTAAATAGTCTAAAAGTATTTAAAAACAGAAATCCTCAATGATCTTCCATGTAAAAATCTTAGATGAGACCAAACATTAATTTGGTATCAATGCCCTCCCCATGCAACCTGAATTTCCTTATATGGTGCTTAGGGCATGAGTATCACAATTGTAAAATCATGTGTTAACCAAATGAAATGGTAACAAATTATCAGAAATACCTCTTCTGCAGGTGTGGTCTTTTTGCTCCCCCACAGAAGCTTCTTCTTTTGGTCTGCAGTCATGGAACTTCCGACTCCAACTCCAGCAAGATTCCTGTTAACTGTGTCATGCCAAAAAGCTTCCAAATGACTATGATGTCAAGGAGGTTCATGTTTATTAGTTATAATAATCTAGAATTCAGCTGGATTATTGTCCTAAGTCTAATTATTTGGCTAATATAATTTTTTTTTTTTTTAATAGATTGTTATTTGACTAATATGTTTGCAGTAACGGGTAGCAGATTAAACACAGAAATTTCTAAAAGTACCATAATCACAAGAGAAAGCAAGCAGTTTCAGCTTGAAACTGAATAAAGTAATTCCTGTCATTCAGAAAACAGATATATAAAATAAAAAAAATAAAAAAACATAGCTAAGGCAAATTTTACAATAATCCTCATTTACTTAGTAAATGCACTTGAACGTCAAAACTGTGTTCCAACGTGGGTGTTATTCCAGATGTCTAAAAACATCCTTTAATTTACACTGACTGAAACCTTTGCGTAAAATTAGTGAGCATATTAATAAATTAAAAAATCCAAATGGTCACAAGTAGGATACAACATTTAACACAGTTTGGAGGAATCTCCTCTAACCCCTTACAGCAATAAGATGTATTTAAACAAGTCACATGACTACCAAATAGGTGATGTGATTAAAATTACACATAGATAATCATTTAAATCACCACAAAATGGATTGTAGGAAAATTCTATCCTTTGCAAGAGAATATAATTAGCGACAACATAACAGCATCCTATTGATCATAAGAGATTGGAGGAAATTGAAAATGATGGGGAAATAAGGAAAAAAAAAAAAAAAATAGAAGCACAAAAAGAAGTTTGAGAACCGTCATAATATCATATACATATTGTCCCAAGGAGCCAATTACATACCTAATTCAGCAGCTTTCATTGCAGCAACTTTTGCAGCATTTAGATCACTAGCAGCATCAGAATCATTGGCCTGGCCTTGTCCTGGAGTCACTTTGGCATCCTCAGCTACAGATGAGAACTTGGAAACTGGTTTAACTGTAATGGGATCATATAGTATTAAGCTAAAAGGAAACAGAAGAGGAAAATATTAATACAATAAAACCGGGAATATAAAGAAAAGGTACCATCTTTCCTATAGTCAGTGTCCTTGTCCAAACCATACGGTTTTGATTTTTTTGCTGGAGATTCATGATTATCACTCACAGAATCAAATTTATCATCAACAAGCTCCCCTGGTTCTCTAATGTACTCGTCCTTATCCCTGTTAGTTTCTCGGTCATTATATTTTTTCTTGTCCTCTTTGAAAAGTTTTTGACCATCCAGCTCCATTGGGTCACTCTTATAAGCATCTTTCAGGCGGTGCTTACCACCGTCTCCTCCTGAACTTGTGCCATTTCGGTGCCCACGGGTCTCTTCATAGGAAAGTCGGTCACCTCTACGATAATCCCGCTTCTCATCTCGACCACCTCTCTCCCTTGTATATCTATCCCTCTCCAACTCTTCAGAAGGCACATGTCTCCTACCAGATCCAGCTCTATCAGATGATGAATCCTTATCTTTATATTTCTGGTATTCTAGTGATGAGACTTCTCTATCTTTATCCTTGCTTCTATGCCCATCATAATCATCTCGGGAATATTTGTCCACATGTCTCGAATAATCTCTTGACCTACTGTGCTCACTTTCTTTTCCTGTAAGCTCAGAATGAGCACCACCCCTTGACTCTCGACCAGAACGGGAGGATAACCTCTTATAGTTTCTATCTTCTTCATCTGTATGCTTGTCATGTACATAGTCATCGTGCCTAGAGTAACCATGGGAGCCCCTGGATGACTGTCGATCAGAGTGCCTATAAGAATCATTACTTCTACCATAACGACTTCTGCTAGAATCCCTATAGAATTCCCTTTCATCATCCCTCCTTCTTGGTCGATATTCAGATACTCTTACAGGGTCATCCCTTGACGCGTTTGGGCTAGAGCCCTGGTCCTGCTTAGGAATTTCTGCAAAAACACAAAGGTGAATGAATATAAGCAATCAGGAAACTGATGAAACAGATAGCCTGTAAACTTTTCTGAGGTCCAATAAAATGAAAGAGAAAGAGAGTATACTATGGAAGAATTCTTATTCACACTTCTGTCTATAGCTTATAACAATAATAGGACTATAGGAGTGTAGTCCGGCAGAGATTTGTCTTCAATCCCCAGGTCTATAACACCGTTCCACATCCAAGCAACTAGGTTATTTTATTGGGCTCCAATTTTCATGAATGAAAAACATAAGTAACACGAATAGTATCTTCAAATAACTTAAATTCTGAGTTATGCATGGAAACCAACAAAAATAAAACATGAGTTGAGCATAACTCATGAATATACAACATTAATTTTCTTCTAGGTTTGAACTCCGTCGCTCTTCCTCTACTTAGAGGAAAAGAAGTTTAAAAGATGAAAACTAGTAAAATTGTATAATTATATTGGGCTAGTTTTCACCTTTAAAACTTAGTTTGAAAAAGGAAAACTAAAATTTTAGATTAAAATTGAAAAAATGTAAAATTTTAGTTTTCATCCTTTCATCTACATTAACTTTCTTCTTGGTTTGAACTTCACTGCTCTTCCTAAGCAAATGTTTCGATAACATTGCATCTCGTTTTGCAAAATTTTATCCTCTACTATGAAAATAAGTTGCTAACATGAAGTTTTTTCCAAATTATTTTCAAACGGTAGTAAAAATGGTACTGCACCGCACTACATCTATAAACCAAAAGCATTATCATGGACAAAAAGAAAAAGAAACTACAATCACCCCCTATTGACAACACAATAGGCACACTATGGGTTTTGAATGCACCACCTCATCTACTTATCAAAAAAAGCGTCAAGCGCACAAAGCGTAAACAAGTGCATTATTGAAATATAGTGCACATTTTTCAAATATAGTGTAAAATAACCTTTAATAAAAGGATTCAAAACATACAATAAGAAAGAGGCTTATTTTTGGTAGGCAATTGTGGGGGACAGAACCCCAATAAAAGACCACAAACAACAAACATGAGCCTGGGTGCTCACTTGACTAAAAAGAGTCAATAAATTAAAAACAGTAATATGTTTTGTCTATTAGCTCAGATGGGTAGTGCAATTGCACAAAGTTTGTAAATTCAAACTTACATAAATTATTTCGATTTTTTAAATTATTTATATAATGAATTTGAAATTATCAATGGATAATACGATAATCATTTAGTGATATAAATTTTAAACATAATATTTTATATATTTCTTGTACTTTATAAACATACATAACTATGACAGCAGAGACCAAAAAACACAAAAATTGTAAATTAACCTTGATTGTGTCTTTTGATATGAAAACAAACCACTGTTTGTGGTACATCACTTAAGAATAATATTTGTATAATAAATTAATAATTTATCTCATTTCATTCAAGATTGAGTGGTTAATTTTTGACTCATTATATAGCAAAAAAACAAAAAGTATCTAGGTAGAATTACTCTTATAAAGAGCACTTTGTCTAGCTCTAGGAAGCACCTGCACGGATACAGGCACAGGTATGGGAATGGATAAGGTACAGCAACATGACAATTTTTGAAAAAGTAGGATATGGGTATGGCAGGGATATGTATATTAGTTAATTAATTAACTATATATATATATATATATATATTCAATAAAAGGAATAAGTTGCAGAAGATATTTACTTGGAAATAGGAGTGGAGAAAGGCACACAAAACAAAGAAGTAAAAGAAATAAGCCAAAATGCAAAACTCGCCCCCTAATTTCAACACTTATTATTTATTTCTTAATTTTTTTTTTAAACATTAATTAAAAAAAAAAAAAAACCAACCCAGAATTTAAAATTTGAAATAACCCAGAACACACAAGAATAGAACCCCATGTCCCCGCCACTAGCCTAACCTGATATTTGTGAGGGAGAAAGAGAGATTGGGAGGGAGAGCAAGAGATTGAGAGGGAGAAAGAGATCAAGAGGGAGGAGGAGACCGAGAGACCGAGAGGGAGAGACATATCGAGAGGTGGAGGAAGAGGAGATCAGCATGAGAAGAAGAAGAAGAAGAAGTGGAAGAGATCAATACCATCAGGTTAGGATTTTTATTTTGTTCTTTTTTCCCTCTCCTCGCTGTGTCTGATTATTAAAATAAAATAATTAAAAAAAAAAGAACATGCATGCAACCGTGTCCCGGGCGTACATCGTGTCCTGTACGCATACGACAAAGGCATGGCAGGCAAATTGCCATGTCCGTGCTTTCCAGGTCTAGCTTGCCAACCTAAATTTTATTTCTTTTTTTGAGTTCCAATCAGTGTCGCCAACCAATTTGAGAAACTCCAACATGATTTTCTATGGGGAGGCTTAGAAGATGAAGTCAAATTCATTTGGTTAATTGGAAGGCAGTGTGTCAACCCCTTCATTTAATAAAGTCCCACATTACCAATCAAAAGAAAAAAAACATCGAGGTATGCTTTATATTTCTTCAAAAAGCACTAGAAAAGCGCAAACAAAGGTTTGCTTTGGCCAAATGAAGCACTTAGACCTTGGAGCATTGAATTTTGGGCTTAAAGCATGCCTAAGCGCACTTTTAGCAACACAGTCTTTCCTCTTACAGAGAAAGAAGGTGATATTTGATGTAGAGCTCATTAGCAAAATGCCATAAATCACATAATTATATTATACAGTATAAAAACCAAGACAGAATGTAAACCTTATCAAGCTATTTTTGCTGTGAACCAACATGCAAAGACCATTGTAAGGCTTGAAAATGAAAGCTCAAATTTTATTTAAAAATGTAAAAAAAAAAAGAAAAAAAATGAAAAACTAACCATCAGGTGAAGATGACCCACTAACTGGAGAATGGCGCCGATACTTCCTGTTTGTTGCATCTGTAGAAGGCTTGCGAAATGCTGCTTTTGCATCAGCATTATCTGGGGGCAAGGACTGCAAGTCTGCATCCATGACGTCTGGCACACAGGAACAGCACCAATTTCACAAGACTAAGCATACAAAAGAACAAAGCGAAGGTTAATAATTTAGGATTAAGACATTTTGGAGGCATCCATGACATTTTAGAAATAATAACACCAATTAATTGTTAATTAATAAATTCCAGAGATTTAAATAAAAAGAATGAGATATGTACTTACAACAAAAATAAATTTAATCATCATAAAGGTACACTATTCATTACATGATTACACTGCTTAAAAATCAAACCTCAATGACTCAGAATTTTTTTCAAAAAAAAAAAGCTCCAAACTAGGTGAAAAAAGAAACTTGAACAGTGCCCAATTCACATTCCCATCCTTACATTTAGTTGCCAAGGAACAATGGAAGCAAAAATAAATAATGCACATACACAGAGATACTGCATAGTTTATTGATTTTTCATAAATGGGATTTTTTTTGCTTTTTCTGGTTTTGAAAATAAAAAAGAAATAAAATAGTAAACCCTAAATTTCAGAGGTTTTGATCATTTCGCTAAAATTCGAGCATCTAAAACACAAACCCACCCGTTTGGTTGCCGAGAAATTTCACAAACACAACGGAAAACAAACCAAAAGACTAAAAACAAATTGTTTCTTTCCTACATATTCTCAACAGCCAAACAGACCAAATCGAGAAGCGAATCTAGGGTTTCGAGAATGAAGCATGAAATTGAAGTGAAACAATTTTTTTTTTTTTTTTTAAACTAAGGAAACAAAAAAAATTGAGAAGAGAAATGAAGGACTGGTACGTACCTAGGTGGAATTGGAATTGAATTGAATTGAAGATTCGCTCTCTCTCTCTCTCTCTCTGTCTCTCTCTGTGAAAGTAATTGAAAAAGTGTTTGAATAGAGGGAATTTTGGGCTTAGGGTTGGTGTGGTGGACTGAGACTGAGGCTGAGGCTGAGGCTGAGGCTGAGAGGCTGAGTCGGGGCTTGAAGGCTAAGCCAATAGGCAAATGGGAAAGGAAAGGAAAGCCTAGTGCTGATTAGAGAAGGTCGATAACACACTGCACTCTCTACGTGTCAAACATTTTTGCATAGGGTGCCATTATTATTATTATTATTATTTTTTTTTGTGAGAGAGAGAGAGAGAGGGAAGTTAAATTCAAATTACGCCTTGTGTAACTTTAACTTGTTATTGAATTCATATTTTAAAAATATGTTATATATGTTCTTAATATTCATGCTAATTTCCATGTTAATTGGATGTTATTTACTATTTAATCCATTAACTCATTTTTTATGCATTATTTTAAACTACAAAAATTTGAATTTAAACAATTGAATGATGACATGATTACTAATTTTTTATCACCTTGAAATTTTGCAAGTATGGAGAATATATGAAGATAATGTAATCTAACAATGGATTTGTCAAAATTTGCATCTAATTAAAAAATATTGAGTAATGTAACATTACTTAATGTTACTTGAACTCAGGTGTAACATTTCTATTAGTGGTTGGATGGAGTCATACCTCCTCTTATAAAATAAATAAATAAAAATAGTTTTATATATATATATATATATATATATATATTCTATTAGTGGTTGGATAGAAACAAACCTCCTTTTATTAAAATAATAATAATAATAATAATAATAATAATAATAATAAATAGTTGTAGTTGCCATCAAAATTAAAATTAAATAAATAAAAAGATGTGGTTAGTTCTAAGTGGTAAAGTCTTTTATTCTTGAATAATAAATTTGAGATTTGATCCTGTCAAAAACCAATTGATGTCTTGAACTCAAGTGTAACATTTCTATTAGTGGTTGGATGTAGTCAAACCTCCTATTAAAAAAAAAAAAAAGGTTACATATGTGTATATATATATATATATATATATATATCATCTTTCTATTAGTGGTTGGATGGAGTCAAACCTCCTTAAAAAAAAAAAAAAAAAAAGTTGCAGTTCCCATCAAAATTTAAAAAAAAAAAAAAAGAAAAAAAAGAAAAGAAAAGAAGAAGTTGTAGCTAGTTCTAAGTGGTAAAGTCTTTTATTCTTGAATAAGAAATTTGGGATTCAATCCTATCAAAAACCAAATGATGTCTTGGAGCTAATGATAAAAAACTATCTACTCAAAAAAAGAATAAAATATTGCCCCTTTAAGTTAGTGTTTTTTTCCCAAAAAAAAAAAAAACCTTACAATTTGTTTAGGAGTTCATATAGGAATGAAATGAAATTAAATGAGTAAATCTTAAACAAATGGAATAGAATAAAATGTTTTTAAGTAATGGAAATAAATAGAAAATAAAATAATAAATGAATGAAATGGAATTTCATAATCTTGTCCAGATGTTTTTGAATAAAGAAACTAAAAGAAATGAAAGGTAAATAATCTTATTTGAGAGTAATATAAAGAGAAATAAATTGAATCATTTTATGATAATATAGGGACACGATTTTTAGCCCAAGCCCAAAATGTATGGGATACTGGCTCAGTGAACCCAGTACAATAAATTTGTAGAAAGTGGGTAGAAGAACTAGGTTTTAGTGAATGAGATAACAGTTATAATAAGTTTCCAAGACAATCAAACAGAAACGAACCAAGTTTGTACAAGAAAGTTTGTCCTCAGCACAATCCGAGAAGCTCTGTTCTAGTATATATTGGATGATAATGGTTACAGGAGTTGTTGAGATTGCTACAGTGCTTTCTCTTCTCCTTCCCCCCCCCCCCCAATCTCTAGGGTCTCTACCCTTATTTATAATACACATCTTCCTTTGTCTCTACCCTACATGTGGATAGTTGATGGTTTATGCTGATACTTGTCCCATCAGCCCCCTCTAGAAGCCTTCTGGTGTGGTTGTAAGGCTGCAATAATACTGTGCAAAGGTCATTTCCTCATTAATGCGGCTAGAGAGTTAGTTGGGGTGCATTCAATGCAATGATAGCAGCTTTTCCCAAGATATTTTGGGACTCTTCTCTGTCTTTTGTTCCTGCAATGTTTATCCATATTTTCAGAACTTCATGGATCGCACCTTTAAATGGCAGGTATCGTTTACGGACCTCGGCCTTGGCTAGCCGAGGACAAATTCATCCTCAGCACAAACTCCTAGGCCATTATGTTCAATATTGTCTTCCTTGCCCACTAGCATGGGTTTCCTTGGCTATACTTATCCATCCTCGGACAACCCCTTATCCTCGGCTTGGGCTTTAAGCTCAAAATCCAATTGTATGATTTGGGCCCATGACCCCGCAATAGCCCCTCAAAACTCTGATTTTTTCCTCTCATCCAAGGAAAAAGGTGGGGTTTTGAATTCTTAAGAGTTAATTTTACTTTGATCCTTTGATTTACACCCGGGGGAATGCCGTTTCACGTGCCCTATATTTGTACTGTAAATTTCTTTTTTCAAAGCTACCAATTTGAGGAGTTGGCTATAATTTTGGGTCGGTCTTGACACTTATAGAAAGATTCCATGTGTGTTAATTTTCCCAAAGCATGTCGTCCGAAGACTCATGCATGGCTAATGTTTTGCTTAACACTTAGCAAGAGGTCCACGAGACCTAACATACCCAAGGTTCTTCTTAGCAGGAAGTCTGAGGGATCCGACATAGCTAAGGTTCTTTTTAGCAGGAGGTCTGAGGGACTCAACATAGCTAAGGCTCTGTATAACGCTTAGCAGGAGATCTGAGAGGATCTGACATAGCTAAGGCTCTTCTTAGCAGGAGGTCTGGGGGACCCGACATAGCTAAGGCTCTATATAACGCTTAGCAAGAGATCCGAGGGGATTCGACATAGCTAATATTCTTCTTAGCAGGAGGTCTGAGGGACCTGACATAGCTAAGGCTCTGTATAACGCTTAACAAGATATCCGAGAGGATCCGACATAGCTAAGGTTCTTCTTAGCAGGAGGTCTGAGGGACCTGACATAGCTAAGGCTCTGTATAACGCTTAACAGGAGATCCGAGAGGATCTAACATAGTTAAGGTTCTTCTTAGCAAGAGGTCTGAGGGACCCGACATAGCTGAGGTTCTTCTTAGCAGGAGGTCTGAGGGATCCGACATAGCTAACGTTCTTCTTAGCAGGAGGTCTGAGGGACCCAACATAGCTAAGGCTTTGTATAACGCTTAGCAAGAGATCCAAGAGGATCTAACATAGCTAAGGTTCTTCTTAGCAGGAAGTCTGAGGGATCCGACATAGCTAAGGCTCTGTATAACGCTTAGCAGGAGATCCGAGGGGATCCGACATAGCTAAGGTTCTTCTTAACAGGAGGTCTGAGGGACCTGACATAGCTAAGGCTCTGTATAACGCTTCAATAGATTAGAAGATATCGATATATACCTCCAGAACTAGTCCCGCCGCGGAGCCCCCTTGAATCGCTCTATGTTGCTGCCACTTCCTCTAATGGAGGTTCGCGAGGACCTGACCCTTGACAGAGATATGAGGCATGTACCTGATATCAAAAGCCCCTAGAACTGTGCCCCATTTAGCAATCCTCCCTATATAATCTGCACTTCGAAGTATAGACTTGAGCGGAAGCTGAGTTAGGACAACAACTGTGTGTGCCTCACGTAGTGTCTTACTCACATAGTAAACTGGCCACCATAATGGCTTTTCCGAGGGACTCTTGCTGATGGGGGCCTAATCCTACTATAACTAACCGTTGCACTCACTATCACACAAGCTCTCCCCACAGACGACGCTAATTGTAGGGACACGATTTTCAGCCCAAGCCCAAAATGTATGGGATACTGGCCCAGTGAACCCAATACAATAAATTTGTAGAGAATGGGTAGAAGAACTATGTTTTAGTGAATGAGATAACAATTATAATGAGTTTCCAAGACAATCAAACAGAAACGAACCAAGTTTGTACAAGAAAGTTTGTCCTCGGCACAATCCGAGGAGTTCTGTTTTAGTATATATTGGATGATAATGGCTACAAGAGTTGTTGAGATTGCTACCGTCCCCCCTGATCTCTAGGGTCTCTACCCTTATTTATACTACATATCTTCCTTCGTCTCTACCCTACACATGGATAGTTGATGGTTTATGCTGATATTTGTCTCATCAGCCCCCTCTAGAAGCCTTCTGGGGTGGTTGTAAGGCTGCAATAATACTGTACAGAAGTCACTTCCTCATTAATGTGGCTAAGGAGTTAGTTGGGGTGCATTCAATGCAATGACAACAGTTTTTCCCAAGATATTTTGAGATTCTTCTTTGTCTTTTATTTTTGCAATGTTTATCTATATTTCCAAAACTTAATGGATCGCACCTCTAGACGGCAAGCATCCTTTATGGACCTCGGCCTTGGCTAGCCAATGACAAATTCATCCTCGGCACAAACTCCTAGGCCATTATGTTCAATGTTGTCTTCCTTACCCACTAGCATGGGTTTCCTTGGCTATACTTACCCATCCTCGAACAGCCTCTTATCCTCGGCTTGGACCTTAAGCCCAAAATCCAATTGTATGATCTGGGCGCATGACCCCACAGATAATATTACTATTATACTTATATTTTAAAATAAAATGCTAAATATATAGGAGTATTTTAATTTTAGAAATTTTAGTGAAATTTTTCCTCCATTAAACCTCCAACACAAGAAAATGGAAGGAATATTCTAAAATAATTCATTCCATTCCATTCATTTTCCTCGTCCTAAATGAAGTGTTAATGTTATACTTCAGTTAAAACATTCAGGGTTTAAATCCCTCTTTTTTTATTTATTATAATTATTAAATTATCAAGAATTTTGTTGTTGTTGTTGTTGTTGTTGTTTTCATTTTGGTCTTGTGAGCTTTTTATTTTTTTTATGTTAGTCTCTCTCATTTGAGCTTTTTTTTTTTTTTTTTTTTTTTTTTTTTTTTTTTTTTGGGTACTAAATATCAACCTTTTTGCAAATTATAATACTGAAAAGCTTCTATCACAAGTTATTTATGCTTTATTTGTTTCAAAATTATTTATGCTCTATTTATTCCGAAGTTATTTACGCCCTATTTGTATGTGAATTATGTGATGGACCGTGCCGGTGAATTGGATCCCATCACTACGTCAATACTTTTGACCATTATTATGCATGTCCCGTTACCAAATCAAAACAAAATAATCACAAAGAAAATAATGTCACACAACCAAACCCACCCCCCCCCCCCCCCCAAAAGAAAAAAAAAAACTAGATTTGAAACATAAATAATAAACTAGTATTTAATAATAATTTCATCACACAAATATCATAATGGCACACATAACTAAAACCCCAAAAAAAAAAAAATCATATTTGAAAATCATAAACCCACCAATAACAACCTGCTATTCAAGTCTCAAGATTTGTTGTGAAAGTGTCGTGAACATAATATTTCTCCCGAGGACGGAGCTATGTATATGGGTGGGGGCCCAATATTTTGAAATTTTCCTATATATATAATTATTTTAATGTTTTCAAAATTTACCCTACAAAAATAAGAGTTGGTCCCCCAAATATTTGAATTAGTCCAAGGATACTTTAAAAAAAAATTATATATATATATATATATAATTATTTTAATGTTTTCAAAATTTGCCTTGCAAAAATAAGAGTTGGTCCCCCTAAATATAATTAGTCCAATGATACTTAAAAAAAAAAATTGGTCTAATAGTTATAGAGACATAACTTTATTTTTTGCAATTTTTTATTATTGTAAAATGTGCTATATGTTAAATATTTGATAAAATTTGGCACCAAACATGTTTGAATCTATCCTTTTTAACCAGTTATGTGGCGATTAATAAGTCATTGACTCATTAAAAAAATCTTTTTGTGACTAAAACTACACATAAAATGTTTCTTTAGTTGCCACATAATGGGTTAAGAGCAAGATAACTTTAAATATGTTTGAATCTTAACTTATTTCTTCAAGTTTTGGATCATTCATATTTTTAAAAATTTCATTAGTTTAATTGAGAGATTCTTTTTACGTACTTTAGTATAAAATTTGATAATTTGTATTGAAAATGAAACTTTTGAAGAATTTCACTATGAAAATAGTAAAAATGAATTTTATTTTATGAAAGATCACCATCAAATATAATTTTGTTTGAAAATACTAAACCTTTTTTTTTTTTTTTTGGTGTGTGTATATATATATAACTTATCAAATAAAAAAGTGTATGTATATAATAAAAAAGCGTGTGTATATATATGTATGAAAATTGTCTTTTTTTTTTTTTTTTTGGAGAGGGAAAAGGGTTTCTAATACAAAGGCACACCACAACTCCACCAAAAAGTCATGATAACTTTTAAGGGAAGGTGGTACAAGTTATACTATACATAACACGCTCTCTTAAGCAATGTGGGACAACTACCTGTATGAAAATTGTCTTGATAAATATTATAGGGATAAGGGCCCAGAATCATATATTGAGCCTTGGGCTTGGTCCGAAGACATTAAATGGTCTGAGAATGGACAAATAGTTATGAAAAGTTCCAATTTTAAAGTCTCATAAGTAAGGAATGAATAGAAGGTGGTCCAAGGAGGAACTCCTCCTCGGATATGATGAATGCAGCTCAAATCTCAAATCTGTATTCCAACAATCAAGGTGACCTTTCAGGAGGATTCAGTGATAAGGACGTGCATCATACATGTATAAGAGTGATGGGAACTCAGAATTATCTAAGGAAAAGTTGCTACCACCTCATTAAATGCACTGCAACTACTTTTCTGGCCGCATTTATATGAAGAAGATCCCTGAACAGTGCTGTCTTGTCTATCACAACTCACAGAAAGCCAAAGAGGGTGTCTGATGGGACAGACACTCAAGTAAGAGCTCAAATAATCAACAAGTGTAGGATCAAGATGGTCCAAAGGGAGCTATATAATGTGAGAGACATTCCATGAGAGAGGGATTGGAAAAATAGAAAGAGAGTACTATATCAATCAAAATTGTATATATATCCCTTTGTTATTAATTTATATAGAAAAAAGATCTCCTCGAACAGTGAATAGATTCAGCTCTATTTTCCTTGTTCGTGCTTGATCATCTTTTAAATCCATAATAGTCGTTGTCAAATTCATTAGGGCCTAGTTCTCTAACTTACTCTCTACAAATTTATTGTACTAGGCTCACTAGGCCAAGATCCCATACATTTTGGGCTTGGGTTGCAAAACGTGACCTTACAAATATATTAGTGTTGCAACTTGGTCATTCTCTACAAATTTATTGTATTGGACTCACTGGGCCAAGATCCCATACATTTTGGGCTTGGGCTGCAAAACGTGACCTCACAAATATATTAGTGCTGCAACTTGGCCATTCAAACAAAAATTTATGACTTCGCCTGATTTCTCCACATTTTTATGTGGAAATAGTCTATGTATCTCGTTTTATTGTCTATACACTAGTTGCAATGCTTATCCATTATGTATTTGAATTTTGAAGTGATAAAATAGAGTTGAATAAATTCATTAAAAAAAAAAAATAGAGTTGATTAAGGATGAGGACAGCCTTGTAAAGAAGAAATAATATAATCTAAACAAACTAATGATGACAGGACTCTCATAAATCCCACATGCAATCCACCAAGAAAATTCCACATATATAAATCCAAAGGTTATGCTTTCCAATATACAACTATTAAACATCCAATATGACATGATCGTCAAATACCAATCATCATCAAATTATGTCAAATGTTCACTTCACACATTATGTATATTAACGGTATTTTAATTTCACCTTTGCATGAATTTATTGTGATAATAAATTTTTTTTGTGACAAATCAAGTTACTATTACTTTTATTATGTATATTTGCAGAAGTAAATAATAAAAATCTTGGTATTCTTAGGGTCTGTTTGGATACAACTTATTTTGCTAAACTAAAAACTAAAAACACTGTAGCAAAATAATTTTTAAATGTGTAAATAGTACTGTGCGATCCATTTTTAATGAAAAAGTGACTAAAAAGTGATGTTTGTGGGCCTGTAAACAGTACATAAGTACATTGTTCACAGTTGAAAAGTCAACAAAATCGGCAATGAAAAAAAAAAAAAGAAAAAAAGAAAAAAAAAAAGAGAAAGCTGAAAATGCAAACGTAAAACGCAAAAGCAAAATCCAAACCCAGCCTTAATATTTAATATCTAAGCTTATTTGCCAAGAGTTTTATAACTTAATTAATTAGCAACTCTAGTGTTTTTTGCGAGACATCCAATGTTCAAATCCTCTCAAACGTATGTTGTCTTAGTTGTTAATACGCGTGCCATGCATATTTTTGCCAAAGACCTTGTAACTGAATTGGCATCTCCCCATGTACAAAGTGCTTGGGGGTCTATGGGGGAAAGGGTTTGACCTGTGGGGTTAGCAACATGTTGTAATTATTTCTAAAAAAAAAAAAGGAATTATAAATTTAAAAAAAAAAAAATCTAAGTTCATTAAGATATCGGAGGTACCAAAATTAAACATAATTTTTACAATTAGAAGCAAACAATTGCAAGAATTATATAATAGGAGACGTTACTACTGAAAGGAATCTAAATGAGTCGCATGAGTTGGATTATATTCAGTGTTGCAATTCAAAAGAGAGCTCAATGTATATTAAACAGAATATTATATATTATATATTTATTAATATTTATTTATATTCAATATTCCAAAAATTAAGTGAGAAAAAATTGTTATGAAAAAAAAAAAAGTAGCTGATGATGTGGACAGTAGTAAATTTGCAAAATTAAATAACGCTTTTTTATTATATATAGTCCAATTTTAGCGAGTGCCTGCCGCCTGATTCTCCAAGGGAAGCACAAGATGGGAATCCAATATCAGGATTGGCCTGCTTAAATTCTAAGGAAGCATGCAGCTTGAGGAATTTGTGGACTAGTTAAATCAAATTGAAGGGATGTTTGATTGTTATGAAGTTCAAGACTCCAAGAATGTGAAGATGGTGTCAATCAAGATTAGGCAAAGAGCTTCAAGTCCAGAGGTTAGAAGTGGCAAACGCAAGTTCCAATGTAGGCACAGCTGCATCATTCTTCCCTTTAAGGCTTTGTTTGGTTTGATTGAAAACATTTGGCGGAAATATCATTTTTATCTTTACATTTTGACCATATTCCTGTTTTGTATAGTTCCTAAATGAAAAAAAAAAAAAACGTTCTATTTTGGTCTCAACCGTTATTCACTTAACGAAAATATCCTACGTAATAAACAGAGTGCACTGTTTGCATAGTAAATGCTGACGTAACAAATAAAATAATAATAATAATAATAATGCCACATTAACCTACTATTTAAAAAAAAAAAACCAATAATTTTATCAATTTTAACAACAACAAAAAAAAAAAAAATCCAAAAATTACATGAATTTAGATATGTGTTCATCTTCGACAAGAACTCTAAAGAACACAAACCTAGATTTAAACATAACAACAAATGCCCAAATTTTCTAGCATTTTCTTGCCCTTTCTTGTCAACTAAACACAAAAACATAAACACAAACCGATTTCCAGCAAGAACACAAACACAAACCCAACAACAGATCTTTCTCGTCAACCAAACACAAAAACAACAAACACAAACCCAAACATTAGCAAGAATGCAAACACAAATCCAGAGCTGGCCCCACCCACCACCGGAACTAGCCCACCACCAAGCCACTACCTTTCTTTGTTCACAACCACCAACAACCAGCAATTAAATCGATCTCTAGTAACCCAAAAGATTCAGAATACCTAAAAGAAAAACAAACCAAAAAACACATCAATCATCAAATTTCAAAGCCCAAAAATTTCAAAACCAAACCAGAAAATTCAACCCAGCAACAACCCAATTTGCTTACCTCTAGATCAAAATGAAGAGCTGTGTGTGTGAAGGACTCAGTGGAGAGAGTGGAATTGAAGAGCTGGCCACCACCACCACTATCAAAGAGTGGCAAGGATGTGGTGGAGCCTACTTGCTCCATCACGAAAACGCTAGCTACCACCACCACTATCTCTCTTTAATTTCTCAAATCAAAACGAAAAGTTGTGTGTGTTCGTGGGTATGGGTCGGTTTCAAAAGAATTTATAGGTGTCTAAGCAGGTTTTGAGTGCTTGCTGTGGGAATGGGTTTACAAAGGAGTTTTGGTTTTTAGCTTGAGGTTGAAGATGAAAAGATGTATGAGAATTTTCTGAGACTCTTTCTTTGGGTTTTGCTAAAAAAGTTTAAATTTTCAAAGAGAAGCAACAAAGTGAAAGGGGTTTTTTTTCTTTATTTAATTTTTGTGCTTAAATATTGGCAAATTTAATTTTTGTGATGTTGTGTTTATAGATTGGTAAATTTAATTTTTGTGGGTTTGTATTCTTGTCATTGAATTTTTTAGGTTTCTGCTCGTGTATTCATGTTTAAGACCCAAATTAATGTGTATTTTCGTTTTAATTATGTTTATTTTTTTATTTTTTATTTTCTTAAAATGAATAAATTAATTTTTTTAGAATCAAAGGTGTGGGAGGACAAAATCTGGCCCCCATGGACCTCCACAGATTATAGCTAGTAAGTCTCACAATATATTTTTAATTGGAAGACTGAGAATAGTTACTCTACAATGGGAAGGTCAAACAGTTGGTTTCATAAAAAGAAAAAAGTACATATTACAATAGTATCACCAATATAAATTCCTCATCACTCACTTGACCCCGTGGTGCCATGCACACACCCTTATCCTAGGTTGTCTCACTTCCCTTTTATCCACCCTTCCAAAAAAAAAAAAATCCTCCATTGTTTCCCCCAATCTCATTATATAATCCCCAATAACGATTTGAATAGGCCCTTAGAGTTTTCCCCTCCTTCATTGCCATTGTAAGAAGTGAGGCAAAAGGCTTCGGAGTTCTACTGCACGTCACAAATCTTACCCCAAACGCTCTAATCAGCTCATCATAGCCCCAGATAGATACTTTTTCCAACCCATCAAAATCATCTCATAGTTATCAGACCCAAGCTAGAAGGGAAAATTTTACACATCAGAGTCTCATTTTTAGAATATATGGCCATGCTTTGGTTATAATGATTGACATGTTCCATGGGATCTGTTTTGTCATCATATATAGTGAAGGTTGGCCTTGTGAACCTACGTGGTAGATCAGTTTTCTCAATTTCTTTAAAGAAAGGAGACTGTGATATCTGCTGCAAAGCTTTGCCCATAACATCATCTCCTAAAACTGACGGCGTCACTGGAATTCAGGAATACGGAATTATTGGGTGCTAGGGGTGTGTGCGGTTCAGTCGGTGCAGTTTTTTCTCAAATTTATCACCGAACCAATAGGGATCGATATTCTCATAATTGGAATCGATGCACACCGGTTATAGTCGATTTTTCGACCTATAGCGGTGTTGTTTTTTGTGGTTGGTTCAATCGGTTTATTCGGTTTGAAACATTAAAATAACAGTATATTTTTTAATAAAAAAATTGGGTATTAGGCCCAATATCAATACACAACATGTTCAAGATTCCAAGTAAAATGTACAAACTTTTCACACAAACAACTAACATGTTCATACATCAACCAAAATATCCACTTGATATGTTTTTTAAGAGAGAGAGAGAGAGAGAGAGAGAAAAAAAAAAAAAAAAAAACCTTTTCAACAGCACCTTGTGAAACATATTATAGCAGTGTTCTCTCTCTCTCTCTCTCTTTTTTCTTTTTATATATATATATATATATATATATAAGTATTGTTATATTGTTTTCTTCTTTAGTAACCAAAAACACTAACACATTGAAAAAGTTAAAGCAAACTTTATACCTTGGTGGAGCTGTTGACTCACAAAGCATTTCTACGACTACAATTACCCAAAAATAAAATAATAATTATTATAAATTCATTAGCACTTACTATTATGGGTCAAAAATAACAAGATGGGCTAGAGTTGAGGACTGTCTAACTTACTTGGTGTGGTGTTTGCTATCTGGTGTGGTGAGTGATTGAGTGGCAACATTTAAGAGAGAGGTGAGAAAGTTTTAAGGTGAGAGCAGAGGAAAAGAAAAAATATATAGGAGCCTTGACCTAGCACAAAACGATAGTGTTTGGTGCCTCCCCCCCCCCCCCCCCCCCCAAAACTAAGGGAAACAACGTCGTTTCACACATTTAAAAAAAAAAATATCTGTTGCTACAGCCATATATCGGTCGGTTTGGAAATATCGGTTTCGGGGTTTCAATTTCTGTTGGCTCCATCGCATGGAAGTCGGATTTCCTTTCACCCTTCGCTCGCCGGCCTTAAGTCAGTCGGTTAGTCCTACTAGCGGTGCGGCTACGTCGGCATTGGTCAATCTTGTCCGCTACAGTATTGGTTTGCATAGCCTTATTGGGCATTGAGTAACTAGACCTTTATGCCTCTCCTGATCTTGCTCTTCCCTTCTGCTTCTCCTATGAGGTGGGGAGGCCGTTCTCTCCCTGTGAGACCGCTCACATTCCCTATGGGGATAGCTCGTCTTTTTCTTCCTATTCCTACCATCCACCACATGCTCCTCTTCTTGGGAATGACTATGCGCTAGACTCGGGCCTCTCTGATGATGAAGTTTTTTGTCTTTACGGCGTAGTAACTCCTTATCCCTTTCCGTCTCTCTCTGCAACACTTCCATTTGCTCCCTTAGCCTTTCCATTACCCTCTCCCTATTAGAATGCGAGGATCCGCCCGTGTTGGTGGCGGATTGCTCTCCCTACGGACGTGGACTAGGTGGCTGTGGGGCCTCCTTATGAACCTCAAATCTCACTCGTCGCTCCACATGAACAGATTTTTCTAAAATGCTTGGCCGTTCCAAATGGGTAGGACTGCTATGAGACTGATTTGCCATAAAATTTAATCCAACTCTTGAGCCTACTGCTCAGTAGAAGTTTCCCACAGACGGTGCCAATTGTGGGCGGACAAAATCTGGCCCCCCGTGGACCTCCACATATTATAGCTAGTAAGTCTCACACAATATATTTTTTATTGAAAGACTGGGAATAATTACTTTCAATGGAAGCTCAAACAGCTGGTTTCATAAAAAGAAAAAAGTACATATTACAATAGTATCACCAGTATAAATTCCTCATCACTCACTTGACCCCGTGGTGCCATGCACACATCCTTCTCCTAGGTTGTCTCATTTCTCTTTTATCCACCCTTCCAAAAATTTAAAAAAAAAAAAAAAAAAAAAAATCCTCCCCTCTTCTACTTCCTTCCTTTTATTTATAGGCACTCTTCTCCTTTTTATACCTATAGTTGTCCCCATGCAAACTAAGCACTCAGAGATATTTTTCCTTACTTTATCAGTTTCCTCCCCTCCCTTATCCTTGAGTTCTGTCTCCTGGGGCATATTTTCTCTGTTCAGTTTGTCTCAGACGTATTTAATGCGGCAGAGGTTAGGTAAGGGCTCCCAAATTGATGCAGAAGTAAATGTGAGAAATTAATAGAAAATGTGTTTTCTAAAGCATTTTCAAGAACTCAACCAAACACCTAAAATAATTTTTAGAGCATTTTTCGGAATGCAACCAAACACCTAAAAATATTTTCTTTTCTAAAGAATGTTTTCACCTGAAAATATTTTATGGCCGGAAAACATTTTATATCAAACCAAACACAGCCTAAAGGAGAACTTGTCCTTCAAGTTTTAGTTTTAGCATGGAGCGCTTGAATTTTGACTTGAATCTCCTCCATGAATTTTCATATCCATAGCCTTATTATTGTGCTCATTAAGTCTCTTATTTAAGCATGCCTGTGTCTTTGAACTCAACTTCTCCTTCATCGGCTGGAAAAATGAATTGTAGAATATCTTTGCGAGGCTTCTCATTATTGATAGCAGTGGAAGCATGCATTGGATGTAACATGATGTGGGATGCCTTTGAAAAATTAGAGCAACGTTGCTGTCCACGAACCATGAAGCTCATATGGTATGGAAATTTCTTCCGTCACAAAGTGCATCTTAGGGATAATTCCCATAGAAACCACATCTGCATTTCTTCCTCTATCCATCATAGGATTGTTATTGAATGTGGCAGTAGAACAGAAAACTTCGGTACTGTACCAATCTTTCTTGGTTTCATTTTTTCGGCTCAAAAATATTTTTAATAAGTGCCAGACCTTATACGTGTTCACCCAAATGATGAATATATCTTGAATGTTTGAGACCAAAACTACAAGTATGCAAATATTATTGGAGATGAATGGCCCCACGGACTTGATAAAACAAACCTAAATTGACCAAACCATACATATGCAAATGAGTCATCATGAGTTGGTTTGGATTTGATTATATAAAGATTTGGGTCCAGAGTAATAGTTAGGACTATTGCATCATGTCGGATCTCAATCCGTTATTTAACCATGCAGATTAGTTTGGGTCAATGGTTTTTCTAGCCGATGAGGTTAGCTTCGATTGAAAAATATTCAAAACCAAAGCAAACCAACCTATGCACAATTGATGTTTGAAGCACACAGTTATCCACCATACAGCAACTTAAATAGTAAAAATAACCGATAGGTTACAAGAAGTCTTCCTAAATAAAGCGAACTTCATTACTAGATGTTCAGATCAGTGATTTCTCCTGTCAAAAACATGTCCAAGGGCTGCATGCCTATCAAACTGGCAATATACAAAACATCTCTCTCTCCCTTTCTATCTCCCTCTCCTGACTAAATGGTTAAGTATTTCTTAATAAATCAGGGTGCCACTCAAACTCACCCATACTGAACAAGGTTACAAGGTAGAAGTTGCATATCTCCAGCCAAGTACAACTTCAACAAACTCCTCCAAGTTCATCACATTGACACGACCGCCATCTCTAACTGCAACCAGCACAGATGTTGCAACCCCAGAAACAATGCCTGCAGTGTAACTTGGCAAATATGAGATTGTTCTTAACTCACCAGACATACTATCAATTTTTGGAGAAAGTAGAAAAAAAAGTGGCAAGATCGCAAATCTAATACGAAAACCATTTTCCACCCTGGATAAAAAGAAGAAGAGGACGGGGCGGAAAGAGATATTGATATTTTGAAGCATAGTTGAAGAATGAACCATTTTTGGTGCAGCATTACCAATTAAACATTGCAACCAATTTGTCTGTGTCAAAAATCAGCATGGATGCATAACTATGAGCCCTTACATACAGAATCTTCCAGAAATGTACAAGTATCTTATGATAATTAGACGATAAAAATAAAAATAAAATGATCCACGAGTTTTGATTGTTCTAACTCATATTATGAAAAAATAAAATGGGATCATTTGATACTGGGTTCAAACTGTATATTAGGATAGCAAATAAACAGAAAATAAAATAAAATTTGAATGCTCATATTTGGACTCCTCCAAGCATGAAAAATTCTCTATCATGTTATTGGCATGGATATCATGGTAGCCATTCCAAATAGTAGAATTAAGCAATTGAATTTGATCTTAAATAAAATGTTCATATCAATCATTATGGATTTCAGTTAGCTCAACTGGTAAAGTCTCTTATCTTGAATAAGAGATTTGGGGTTTGAACCCTACCTACACCAAAAATTGACTGGCATCTTAGGCTAATGCTAAAAGCAATCATTATAGAGTGGATGCCATAGATTGATATTCTATCTCATCTATAAAATAAATATATAAACAAATAAAATGTTCATATCAGATGCTTGTGATGTGGACAATTTCTGAGAGAGGTGAATAGTAGGAATTTTGATAGTACTTAGCAAATTTGGCATTTGCTATTCCTCTTCTTTGAGTGTATATTACACATTTTTTTAAAGATTTTTTGAATTTGAGATTGTAATTCTTCAGAAGTAGCTATAAAACACTCTTGAGGTATTTGAAATTTGCTTCACCATTTATTTAAGTCGCTTTATTATTAAAATAAAGTTACATATGCACCTGAATATGTCTTGGACCCACCTTCATTCCATAATTATAAAAGGAAGTGCCATTTGAACTAGTACTCATTGGTCCAAAAAAGGTACGTATTAGATGCTTGTAATCATCCAATCATACATATATTTCAAGCAGCATAAGAGATTGTCTTGTTGTCCTACATGGTAGGCAAGAAATCTAGCCAACATATCAAAGATTTAAGAAGGATGCATGTTACCACCAAACCTGTTAGCTCTAGTGGTACTGGTACCTCTGCCTATCGAAAGAGTGCAAGTTTGAGCCTCAGGGGTTATTGTCCCCTAAAAATATATTTTGTTGATATAAAAAAAAAAGGGCGGAATGCATGTTAGTTAAATAAAAGGTCATTTGTGAGCTTCAAGCCAAAAGCAATTGGATGGATATGCATATGATGCAATACAGAGAACATACTCTAAGAATATGCAAAAACTGGAATGCAAGTTGTTTCTTACCATTATCAACTACACCCGGTATCACATTGATGTTCTTCTCAAGCTCAGCGGGGTTCTGTATCCCATTTGGGAAGCTGATGAGGTAGCAAGAACTCGAGTTAACAACATTAGTCAGTATTCTTAGACCACAACAACCTTAAACACATTGAAGCAAGTTGGTTTCTGGGCCAATTCTAGGAAGCAGGAATCAATCACACAAGGGTTTGCTAAAGCATAAAAGGTAAAAATAAAGAAACGAACAAACAAACCAAGGATGAGCTGATCTTTCAACTAGAGCATCAATTAATATTTGATTTAGATCAGTATCTAATGTTCAATAAGAAAACAAATGCCTCTTTTGCTATATCACCTCCAGAAGACAATGACAAATTAGTGTCCTTGTAGTCAAGAATGCAATTCAATTCCTTGTTCAGGCCAATGGATCAGGTGGTAAAGGAGTGTGGTGGTCCAAGAAACAGCCAACTGCTGCATGGTGAAGCAGGCTTTAGACAATATGTAGTTGCAGCCTTCCTTTCTCTTCCATCCTGATTAAGGCAGAAACTAATTCCGCATTTGATTAAGGCAGAAACTGAAAGGATGGATTCCAGGTAAGGGTACCACATGAAATTAAAATGTATATTTAGGATATCCAACCGTCCTTTCTCTTCCATCCTCCAAGGAACAAACCCAACTTAACTCAAAAAAGCTTAATCCCACTCAACTTGGGGTCAGATTTATAAATTTTTCTTGCCATCCAGCTCTATGTAGAAAAATTCCAGGTAAAAATATTCCTTAGGCTTTAGCCATCTAGACCATGTAAGACCAGAACTATTATAGTTCTATTCCAAATTCCACATTAAACTGTCCTGACTCAGCCTACTAGCCTCAAAACTAATAGTTGATATAAATTGTTTTCAGTTATCAAATTTTCTGAAAAAAAAAAAATTGTAACAAGTCATGGAACATCTGAACAGGCAAGTCTACTTTTCAAGTTTCTTCTATTTGAAAAACTTCTGATTCACGTTTGTAAAGTATTAGCCTGTGAAAATATCAAGCTAACAATTTTCAAAACAAGAGCTTTTATTCTAAAAATTAAAAATTAAAAAAGAAAAGAAAAGAAATACAGATGTCCACTTAAAAGTATATATACAACTGCTGGTTAGTTTGCAGCCAAGACAACAAAATCAAAAGGGGAATTTAACCAGTAAAGTTCTAAAACACAACACATGGACAAAACTATTACACCAGTCCAAAAATAGACTAAGACTTTGAGGATCCTTGTTCATAAAGTTCTGTACCAAAGTTTCATTTGGGGAAAACAAAGAGAGGAAATAGTAATAAGAATATACCTCACATCTATAATCATATTCCCAAGATCTGTGATAACTGGACCATCCTTCCTTAGGGCAGATCGAATTTCAGGAACTGTAACATTCACAGGAAATGCAGTAAGTAAATGAAATAATTCCCTCTTCCCCCCACCCCGACCAAAAAATATTCAAAATATATATCTACAAATAAATAATAATAGTGTCATCCAGTCTCAAATAAAAAGCATGAAAATGCCCTCTGGGAACTGACAACAGGAAATTAGAACAGACAACCCTGCCATTACAGCTTCCCAATGTAATTAAAGAGGGTACAAATAAACAACCCTAGAGGGGAAAAAAACCCTCAAAGAAAAGTCAAATGCAATTGTACGATTTATAAACAGCTAATACAGAGATGCATCATTCAATTCATATTTGGAATGGCACTGTGAAAACTAACCTCCTCCAAGAGCAATGAGCCGCCTTGAAACAGGTGATGTGGCAAGTGGGAGAACTTCAACCTAAAACACATCTTGTCAACTTTTTGGACATGTTGCATGAGATAAAAATCAACAATCAATTTGAAATCCTATTGAATTATTCCTAATCTTCTTAAGATAAGTGTGAATGAAAATCATTAAATCATCATTTTCTACAGCAAAGTCTCTCAAATGGTACCAACTAAATTAGGGTCCTTATCCAACATCAAGCCATAAATAAATAAATAAAAGGTTCTTCTATAGGATTGAGTTCTCCTGCTCAATATTTTCTATTATTAATCAATGCAAATGAGAAAAATATATAACTAAACACGTCTATGATTAACAATATCATCTATGAAGAACTCAAACTACAGAAACAAAATAACTGATTAAGCACAAAGGGAAGTTACTAACCGCGACTGGAAACTTGCTACCAAGCCGATGAACAACCTTTGTGTGTTCAGCTAATATTATGCACACATTTGCCATGGAATAAACCACCTGATTTAAGAAAAGAAAAATTATCAGAATAAAAAATAAGTTTGATCAATATTATAAATTTAATCTGGATGCCAGGTACTCAAGTGGAGGTCCATAAATTTTGCTACCCCCCCCCCCCCCACCAAATTTCAATTTTAGGTTTAAATATGTGCGTGTGTGTGTGTGTTATTTTACTTTCTAGAGCTTCCTTTGTGTGCATAGGGATGACTCCTATTTGAAGAAATGATGAGGGAAGCTCACTTAAGATGCTGTGGTGATATGCAATGAAGAACAATTAATGCATTGGTGCAAAGGTGATATAATGAAGATAATAACTGGACTGCTACAGTCACGAAGTCAAGAAATTAAGATAACCCACATGAGACATGCTTATTATGAAGATAATAACTTCTTAAATAAACTTTATGCAATAATATATAATTAGGCCTTTATGTAAGTCAGTATCAAACACCATCCGAAACCAGGTTCGAACATCAAATTGAAACCAATAAAATACCAAAGAAGCCAAGAATTTAAAAGAACAAAGCAGAAAACTATGAACCGCCAGTAGCTGGCACATGCAATATAACTGCTAAAACTTGATTTAGACACAGCTGTGTCACTGGAAGTGATGAAAAACATTTACTAATTCCTGAATTATTAGAATATTGCCATTAATAACAGGAATCCCGTTGTCTAGCAGAGACAAAACACCCATTTTCCCAATGAATTATATCATTAAGTCAATTCAGTGGTAAATAAAAATTAATTTAAAATTCACTCGCCTTCTGAACAGTATGAGCAGCTTCTCCTCCCTGGCAAACAAAAAATAGCAGTAAATCTAATTAGACATCAGAATATTAAAATACAAAAACCAAAAAGAACCAACACACCCAAAAAAAATGCCATGAGGAATCTTAAACCTTTAACAGGTTTTTATTGAAGTCCACTTCATCTACCCCGTCAAACACAATGTCAATGTTATCAACATCATTCAAATCAACCTGAATTGGCAGCAAAAACACTATGGAGATGAAAACATATGTCAGAAATATAGTAAATTAAATATCTCATCTAGAAAGGTTACCCAAAATATTATGAATACCCGACAAAACTTACCGTTCTCAAACCAAACTGTTTAGCTAGAAGTCGTGAATGGTAGTTTGCTCCAACTGCAACAATGTCTTTCAACTGGAAGAACATTTGAAAAGGCTAATAAAAAACCCATTGACAAGAATACAAATACCAAATTTTGTAATATGGATGAGCCAGTAATTACAATTACGATTTGCTTTGATCATAAGAGTACTTCAACAAACCAGACCTACACT
Source organism: Quercus ilex subsp. ballota (assembly GCA_032727855.1). Lineage (NCBI taxonomy): Eukaryota > Viridiplantae > Streptophyta > Magnoliopsida > Fagales > Fagaceae > Quercus > Quercus ilex. The sequence continues at coordinate 13,461,496 of CM064914.1, read as the reverse complement.
TCATAGTTCATGATCAAAAGTGGAAAATGGACGTTTACTTCTGTGTGTTTTATAGTGCCACCTTCCTTTTCTAGGGAATTATAAAATGACCGTTAAAAAGAAGGATTTCATATGAAGCATGAATTTAAACAAAATCCTCCCTTATATCTTTGTGTTAAAATGCTTCAAATCTGCGCATTAGTGATGTTACGAGTCTCTAAATATTCAATTGTAAGGAAAAAGATAATCACAGTCTGTATCCTCTTATGTGTAAAGATGGAAAAAGGTTTGCAAATGAGCTTTAGCTCAAATGACACATCCTCCCCCTTCTAAGAGCGAGGTGGAGGGTGAAGTTGTGAGTTCAAGACCCACAAGATGTGTGCGTTACTAATGGGTAAAGTTTTTTTTTTTCCCTTCTTTTTTCTTTATTGTTTATGTGTAAACTACTATTACAAAGATCAAGAAAAATAATTCGCCCACTCCTAAATAATTACAATCTCAAATTCATAAGATCTATAATGTATAAACTCTAGAAAAGAAGTTGACAGGGATGCTACTCAAAACAGCAAACCACTCATAGAGGGCTCTCAACAAGTACACGTATAGGCCATCCAACAACATATAAAATTCCAAATAGAGTAAACACAAAGGACCACATGTTACCATCTCAGGCATGACCCAAGAAATCCCAAAAGAGTGTAAACACAAAAGACCACATGTTGTAGCCAAGGAACAATGTCAAAGATGGCAAGCAACAAATCTCCATCACTCTTGCAAGTGCAACACTAGTCAACAGTCATTAATTAGGTATAGTTTTCAAAGATTATCCACAGTCAAAATTTTGTCAAATGTTGGTACCCAAGCAAATAACGCAACCATATGTGGTGCCTTTACACTCCATATTCTCCTCCAGGGCAAGTGAGTTCTAATAGAATCCTCTAAGACCCAGTAGAAGGACCAAACCTTGAACTTTCCATTTTAGCTAATCTCCAAGGATGTTAATCTTCAAGATGGCCTTAAGCATACTTATAAAAAAAAAAAAAAAAAAGAATACTTATCAACCAAAAAAAAAAGGCCTTAGGAATACTAATCATCAAAGAAATTATCCACTGCTTCCAACTGAGGGTTCAGGATATGTCCAGCACCCAATTAAGAAGCCACAGAAGCACCTTCATCATCCTCTGCCCTATTCTTATATGGGGAGGAAGTGTCATTTGAGTTGCAGCTAATTGGTGAGTAGAATGAAAATAGTATGAACTCCTATTTAATTTCTAAGAGGGAGAACAAGATCTAAGGAATCTAACTTACATGAAAACTGTAGTCAATTCTTTTGCAGTACAAGTGCTAGTTAATACGGAAAGAAGGAAAAACTATCATAAAATCATTAGAACCACACCTTTCCTTCACCAATTAGTTTTCCAAGCTCTTCAATGACGAGAGATGTGCCTCCTGTTCCCAGTCCAATCACCATTCCAGATTTCACAAGTTCGACAGCCTTCTTAGCAAGGGCAAGCTTAAAAACATCTTGTGCTGCAAGAGTATTATTGAAAAATTAAATGAAGTCCATTCAAATATGTAGAAAGAGAAAGGGTAAAAGATGTGGAAAGTAAACTAGACTGCACTACATAAACATGTAAAAAGTTTGAACTAGTTCCTCCAATATGCTAGAGTACAATCCACAAGAGAAAAGAATGTACAAAAATAACAGGAAAGAGTAATTACTCAACCAGTCCATGAACTAACACCATGCCAATGTTGACATACAAATCAGTGATAGATGTCCTTGTCCCAAAAACACATTCACAAGCAATTACAAACAGATTTACATAAGTACCTACAAAATATCAATACAGGAGCAATGCATGAATTCATGGGCCAAAAGGACTCGCAGCACATAGAATCTGATGTCCAGATTTCAAGGCTAGATTATAAGGTGCTCTTTTTTTCCCACATGCAACAAACATAGGGTGGTGCATAACTTGCCCATGCATTAACCCCCATACTTATATGTGTCACAGCCATTAATATTTTCTACTGGAAATGAAAGCAAAATCCATCACTTCAGAGACCACCAAATGAAGCTCTGCATTTCCACTATAAAACTAAAATCTGAAAAAAAAAAAATGCTAATATGGATCTTTGAACTTACAGTTTTGGGAGTTCTCTAGGGCTGAACTTCTTCTCTTTAGATGATTGAGCGTGCTTTCAGATGTAGGATGGCCAGTATTTGGGAATAGGTGATGCTTGTCACCATTTGCTAACTGTTTAGTAACATTGACTCCTTCCACTGCAGAATCAACTATTTTTAAGAATTTTTGTTGTTACAAAGCCATACGAATGAGCAAAACACAGCAGATGACTCTGAAAGTTTATGATTCAGTTCAAACCGACCATTCATAATGACCTATGCTTAACATGGGCAGTTGCACAAAATCACAAATGATAATTCTCACCTGATGGTATAATTTCACAGCTTGTAGCTACACCAACAAGAGAAGGATAATCTTGGTGCACTATTGCTTCTGCTGGATCTTTTGCTTTACTTCTCCTTTGTGCTCGAGGACCCCCACTTTTTTTGCATCTATTACTATGAAACATCCCTGGACTCAGTTCATGATTATGTTCAAGAATGACATGACACAGATGGAACTTCCCATCAGAGCCAAGTGCAACGTTAACTTTGGCTTTGCAATTCGTTTTAGGAGACTGTCTCAATGAAAACTTTTTCTTTGCCGTGCTTTCCCGCTTTCCAGCTCTTGCACATGCAAGAGTAAAGTAATTTAACTTGCCATCATCCCTACACCTTGAACTTCTTCGGTATATACCAAAGCCTTCACGCTGAGCAAACTTGCTATAGTAATTACGAACCTCTTCCGGAGAGGCAAACACCATCCCAGCCCTGGGTGTTTCTACTTCTTCATTCCCTAACCCTCCTACATTGTGTTCCTCTACTTTGTCACCGTCAACTCTCTCCTTATCACAAGAAGACCCTTGATTATCGTTCTCCACTATCACATTTACCATAGAATCACCTTCCATCTCCTAATAAAATAACCCCCCACCCCCCACCCCCCACCAAAAAAAAAAAAAACTGTGGCCTCAAACTTGATTAATTGAATAAAACAGATTAGAAATGGCACAAAATGCTACAAGTGAGGCCTATAGCAATCTAGAAAGTTGCCAAACAGGAATCTTTAACCAACCAAACAGTATCAAATAATCCAAATTATTCAGCCCCACAATGATCTCAATAAGTTCTTTGTAAATTCCACCAAAATTCAAAAAAGAATCACTGAGAGTTTATTTACTTCAAATCCCAATTCAAAAATTTCCAGAGATTTAATGGCTGAATGTTACATCCCAATTCTAATACAAGGGCCCTTTAAACATTGATCAGAAAAATTAACGAACGCCAAAAAAAAAAAAGATTAATAACAGAGCAGATAACCCATAACCCAAAAAACTTTATGTACAGCTGCAAGAAACAGATTTTTGTGAGGACCCATTTGGTTGCTCAGAAAATTAAGGCAAGGAAAACAAAACCCAGAAGTTAAATTCAATATTTTTCCACGATTTGGAGCCTATTAAGCCTCATTTGATTTAGTTGTGCTAAATTTTTCACTTTCCTCAAACTAAAATATTAAAAAAAAAATAAAAGAAGTAGAATTCTAAGTGATTTGAGTATTATCAAAAGTGTGCACTAGTTTATATTCTGGACAAACAAAGAGGGCATAGAAAGAAACAGGCACAATACAAGTAATGAGAGTCTTACGAATAGAGAGAGTCTGGGACTGAACTGGGGCTTCGCCAGAGAACACAGTGTTGGGTTGGTGGGATGAACAACACATACACAAGAAGTGCAGCCAACACAAAAAACGCACCAACTCCCTTTGAAAATCAAACGACCGGTCACCTAAACACTTTGATTTTGAGATTTTCAACTGTAGCCAACACTTATGGCACGTACAATGAATTTTTTTTTTTAATTATTATTTATTTATAACCATGAAATCTGTATTTATTATTTATTTTTATGTGAATAAGTATAAGGTAGTTTGGCTGTAATTTTATAATTGGATAGAGTTATTTTCTTTCTTTCTTTTTTTTGACAGATTTGACAATTATTACTTAGGCATACTTATTTCCTATCTAAATTTGTAATATAATATAACAGTAATTTTTTTTAATGTACCTTATAACTTTAAAAATTAATATTTTTTATATTAAATTAAATTAAATATATCAATAAATTATTTTGAGAACTTGTTTCATGCAGGTACTTGTACTCAGGTTGAAGATTGTCTAAGCACAGTAGAACATAAGGTGACCCCGGATATGCAACAGATATTATCCAGTGATTTTACTGCCGAGGAAATTAAGATAGCGGTTTTCCAAATGGGACCAACAAAGGCGCCTGGACCTGATGGTATGAATGCTCTTTTCTACCAAAAGTTTTGGCATATAGTGGGTGATAATGTAGTTAGTGCAGTGTTAGACTATTTACATTCTGGTGTTATGGGGCCTGATATAAACCACACTAATATTGTTCTGATACCTAAAATTAAATCTCCTGAGAGAATGTCTGATTTTAGGCCAATTAGCTTGTGCAATGTAATTTATAAAATTATTTCCAAAGTGCTGGCTAACAGGTTGAAACAGATTCTGCCATCTGTTATATCTCCTACACAGAGTGCTTTTGTGCCAGGGAGGCTAATTATTGACAATGTGCTGGTGGCTTATGAAGTTTTACATTCTATGCATTCTCGGAAAAAAGGAAAAATAGGATCATTGGCATTGAAGCTTGACATCAGTAAAGCATATGACCGTGTTGAGTGGAATTTTCTGGAAGGCATAATGATTACATTGGGATTTCCAGACATATGGATTCAGTGGGTGATGGGGTGTGTAACTACCCCCTCATTTTCCATTCTCATTAATGGAAAAGAATATGGAAATATTCAACCAACTAGAGGAATTCGGCAAGGGGATCCCCTTTCCCCATACCTGTTCCTATTATGTGCAGAAGGCTTCACTTCATTATTAGAGAAAGCAGAGTTGGAGGGGCGTATCAGGGGAGCTTCTATATGTCGTAGGGCGCCTAAAGTATCAAATCTAATGTTTGTTGATGATTCAATAATTTTTTGTCGAGCCACTAGTGGAGAGGTTGAGGTGATTAATGAAGTTTTACAAACCTATGCTAATGCCTCTGGTCAATGCATTAATAAGGAGAAATCCTCGATCTATTTCAGCAGTAACACTCAAGAAGGGAAAAAAGCAGAGATTGTGTCATTGTTAGGGGTGAAGGTGGTGGACAGATTTGAATCGTATTTAGGGCTGCCTACACTGGTGGGAAGGGCAAAGTATCAAACTTTTTCCTATCTAAAGGATAGAGTTTGGAAAAAATTACAAGGGTGGAAGGGCATGATGTTATCAAGAGCAGGCAAGGAAGTATTAATAAAGGCAGTTATACAAGCAATTCCTACATATACAATGGGGGTTTTCCAGTTGCCGATTAAATTGTGTGAGGAACTGAATGCTTTGTGTGCTAGATTTTGGTGGGACAAGTGGGTAATGGAAGAAAGATTCATTGGAAGAATTGGGGTAGCCTAACTCAACCAAAGGCGGAGGGAGGGATGGGTTTTCTGGATTTGAGGTTGTTCAATCATGCTATGCTAGCTAAACAAGGCTGGAGGTTAATGCAGGACCAAAATTCTCTCTTCTTCAAATGTTTCAAAGCCAGATACTTTCCGAGATGCCACTTTTTGGATGCTACTGTGTCTCCCAATTGTTCGTATGTATGGAGAAGTATTATGGCTGCCATGCCAATTTTGAGAAGCGGATCTTGTTGGCGTGTGGGAAATGGTGAATCTATAAAAGTTTTGGTGGATAAATGGATTCCTAATTATCCATCAAATAGGGTGCTGCATCCAGTTCATGAGGGTGTGGAGGATTGGAGGGTTTCGGATCTTATAGATTTGGATTTACATGGGTGGAGGAGAGATACCATCATGACAATATTTAATAGAGAGGATGCAGAGGCTATATGTAAAATTCCCTTAAGCCATAGGCGTGTGACTGATGTCGTGGTGTGGCTGCATAATAAAGAAGGTGTTTACACAGTTAGATCCGGGTATCATGTGGCTAGAAAAGTGCTTAGGGAATGGGCTGAAAGTTCAACAAGTTTTGGGCAGCAAATTTGGAAGAAACTGTGGAGAGTAAGGGTGCCTAACAAAATGAAGGTATTTGCGTGGAGGGCTTGTCATGAGATACTGCCAACCCGAGTAAATTTGGCCAAAAGAAATATTATCAGAGAGAATTTATGCCTGTGCTGTCAGCGAGCTCCAGAGACCGTCATTCATGCTCTCTGGGAATGTCCAGCAGCCCAAGATGTGTGGGCTGGCAGTTCCACCATGATGCAGAAATGTGCTACTAACTTTCATGATTTTATGCAGCTTTTTGAGGCTTTGATGAACAGACTTGATGCAGCTGGATTGGAGCTTTTTGTGGTGCAAGCTTGGACCGTGTGGAATCAGAGGAATACGATGGTGCATGGCGGACAAATAAAGAATCCTTGCTGGCTGAACAAACGTGCAACAGACTACTTGGACGAGTACAAAAATGCACAGGAGCAGCTGGTTGTTTCGAACACAACCTCAAACGGACACCATTGGAAGCCTCCACCTCAGACTATGTATAAGTTGAATTTTGATGCAGCTGTGTTCACGGAACAGCAGAGTTCTGGAATTGGAGCAATAATCCGAAATGCACAAGGGGAAGTAATGGCTGGAATGTCAGCTAAGGGGCCCTATGTGAGAAATAGTGAAGAGGCAGAAGCTTTGGCGTGTCGACAAGCAGTTGTTTTTTCCTTGGAAGCTGGATTTTCAGAGCTTGTAATTGAGGGTGATAATAGCACAGTAATGAAAGCCATCTCGGGTTTATCCTGCCATAATTCCTTGCTTGGGCATGTATATGAGGATATTTGTGTCTACCTAAATGGGATGCAGCGGGTTTCAATAAGTTGTATTAAGAGAGGGGGGAATATGGTTGCGCATTCTTTAGCAAAGTATGCAAAAAATATTAGTGATGTAGTCTATTGGATAGAGGACTCACCACCACCTGCGGTGGAGGCTTTGTACCAAGATTCTTTACATGTTAGTGAATGAATGAATGCCTCGTTTTCAAAAAAAATATATCAATAATATAACCGTATTGAATAATAAAATAGACATAAAATTAAAGAACAAAATTATTATAAGTTACGTGATACATATAAATTGTGCAAGTCCAAGTTTTAACTAAAAAAAATTATAATATATTATAAAATAATTTAAAATCAATAATGAAACACCTTTTAAGATTTAAATATATTGAATATTTTTTTATAATTGAAGTAGTATTTTAAAGTTTTGATAATATAGTTTCACTCAAAGTAAATTATGTTATAAATTTGGCTAAATTACAAATTACAACCTTTAAGTTTTCCTTTTTAATTTTTTTCCCTAAAGTATCATTTTCTCTTTTCAATTTTATCCCATAACTTTCATTTGTCAGTTTGGCCCTTCCGTATAGTACTTTTATATAATATAAAACATATAGAAACTTATTGTGGGTACCTGGAGACCGAAAAAGAAGCTGAGGGGTCATAGCATTGGCCCGAGGACCGAGGAAGAAGCTGAGGGGTCATAATATTGGCCGAAGGCCGAGGAGGAAGTTGAGGGGTCGCATTAACGACGTGAAAGTACTGTAAGTCACAGGTCCAAGAGAAGAAGTTGCCTGAGGGAGGGAAGTTGGGACCTAAAGAGAGCAGGTGACAGTGGGCAATAGGGAAGCTTTAGGCCTGGATTAGCCTGTTGCATCTGCATTAATTAGGGCCACCAGCTTTATCAGTCGCATTAATGAGGAAGTGACCTGAGCAGTACAGGATACAGCTAAGTAGGTTCCTGCCACCATCCTCTTAGATGTGAAAGGTAACAAGTGTCGAAAGAGGAGGGAGATTAGGGAGAAATCAATGGTGAAGATACAATGGAAGGGAGCTATATAAGGAAATGAAGTAGCGCCAAAAAAAGATGAGGGAAGAAGAAAAAGGAATAGTGTGATTTTCCATTTGAACTCTGCTTCCTCGGGAGCCTCTGTGTAAAGCTTGATGCTTATTCATTTCTTGAACATAAGTCTAATCCTTGAACATTAGTGTCCTCGGGCCAAGTTTGAGGGGAACCTCTCACTATTCTAAGTGGGCTTAGGCCCCAACTCACTTTTCTGGTCTTTACAATTGGCGCTGTCTGTGGGAAACAACAAATGCTTAAGAATCTGCCCAGAATACTGATGGCTAACGAAGGCCAAGGTGAGGAGGAGTCAGTTGGTTCCCACAGGGAGAACCCTTTCGTTAACTTGGAACGTAGGAGAGACAGGCAATATACCCTAAGTGCTGTGGTAGGTTCTTATCACACTAAATGTACTGAGCAGAATCATCCCAAATCCAGGGATCAAGCCTCACCTGAAACGCTAGCGTTGCAGTAGGAGGTTGATCATTTGCGCAGGAAGTTGAGGCGTAGGAAGCGTGATAAGAGAAGCCCATCTCCCCCATCAAGTGAGGGCTCAAGGGAGAGCCGTGACCGATCATACCGGCGCAAGTCTAGAACTCCACTTAGCGAAACCTACTCGGCCTCCTTAGGTTGGGACGAGCTAGAGAAAAGCAACAATAGACCTAAGAAAGGGCCTTCTCATCACCCGAGGGGAAATGATACCATGAGCAAGGCCCTACAGTAGATTTCTAAGTCCCCTTTCGTCAGGAGGATTAACAAGGCTAAACTCCCCCACCATTTTTCCTAGCCAACGTTCACCATATATAATGGAAGGACTGATCCCGTGGAGCATGTCAACCACTTCAATCAAAAGATGGTCGTCCATGCCAGTAATGAGGCCCTAATGTGCAAGGTGTTCCCTTCCAGTCTCGGGCTTGTCGCTATGCGGTGGTTTGATGCGTTGGAGGAAGGGTCTGTAGAGTCCTTTGAAGAATTGACCAGGGCGTTCGACACCAGATTCATAACCTGCGGTAGGGTCCCTAGGCCACTGGATGCTCTGCTATCTATGGCCATGAGGGAGGGGGAAACCCTTAAAACCTACTCGGATAGGTATTGGGAAATGTACAATGAAGTGGATGGGGACTTCGAAGATGTTGCAGTAGGGACCTTCAAGGTCGGCCTCTCGACCGAGCATGACTTGAGAAAATCATTGATGATAAAGTCTGCCTCGAACATGCGTCAGCTTATGGATCACATAGACAAATACAAGAGATTAAAGGAGGACCTAAACCAGGGAAAGGGAAAAGCAAAGGTGTTCCCAGAGAGGAGGGATCCTCGGGGAGGAGTATACCACCATGATCGACCCTGAAAAGAGTTCCTCAATCATACGGCATCCACAAGGGTCCAAATGGTTAATTCACTATTTAAGGAGCCAGTGTAACAGATCCTAAAGAAGATAAAGAACGAGCCGCTCTTCAAATGGCCCAACAGGATGGGTGGGGACCCATCCAAAAGAAACCTAAGCCTTTACTGCCATTACCATCGGGACAGAGGACACACCACTGAGGACTGCCGGACCTTACGTGATCACTTCAATCCATTGGCAAAGGCGGGTAAACTCAATTACTTCTTGCATCAGCTTGTGGAACAGGCTGGACAATCGGGAAATGGGATGCATGGAAACAGCGCTTCCCGGCCAGCATTGGGCACTATTAATACGATCCTAGCTAGGCCAGTGGGTGATATTGGGAAAGGTCCTGTGGTCATGTCCGTAGTAGGGGGCTCTGATTCGAAGGCTAGAAATCGAAGTCCCAAAAGAGCAAGGGTGGCAATCCACCTCCCCGGCCTAAGTTTTTCTGAGGAAGACAAGTTGGGAACCGTCCAACCCCATGATGACGCCCTGATAGTTACCCTTAGGATCGGGGGTTATGACGTGAGAAGGGTATTGGTTGAACAAGGAAATAAAGCAGAAATAATGTACCTAGATCTGTACTGAGGGCTGAAATTGAGGCCCGAGGACTTGGACGCATACGACTCTCTTCTAATAGGATTCGATGGTAAGGTGGTGGTCCCCCGTGGAATGATCGGCCTTCCCGTGCAGGTTGGCGATGTGGAAGTCCGAGTCAACTTCGTAGTGGTAGATGCATTCTCCCCATACACGGCTATCCTAGGCAGGCTTTAGCTTCACGCCATGGGTGCGCTGCTTTCGACATTACATCTGAAGATCAAGTACCCTACCTAGGGAAGAGTGGGAAAGCTAGCAAGCGATCAAGCCATGGCCAGGCAGTGCCTGATATTGGCAATTGCACAGCAAGTTTTGGGCCCTACCCTAGTAGCCGAGAACCTAACTCAATAGCAGCTAAAGAAGGCTGCAGGTGGGTAGCAGATTGAGGCATCAAAAGAATCATCTAAGGAATTAGAGAGGGTAATGATAGGGTTTAACCTAGATCGATATTTTCAAGTAGGCTCACAGTTGCCGCCCATGGAAAGGGCAAAACTGATAGAGTTTCTAAGGGCAAATCTCGACGTTTTTGCCTAGAATGCTTATGACGTGCCAGGAATTCATCCGGAATTGGCCTGTCACTGGCTGAACGTAAATCCCGAGGCCTTGCCCCATAAACAGCCTCCTCGGCGGTCATCCAAGGATCATGCTATGCAATTAGGATAAAGGTGAACAAGTTGAAGTAGGCTGGAGTCATTAAGGAAATCTTTTACCCCGAATGGCTGGCTAACACGGTAGTGGTCAAAAAGAAAAACGGGAAGTAGCGAGTATGCGTGGATTTCACAAACTTAAATAAGGCATGCCCAAAAGACCCATTCCCCATTCCTAGAATTGACTAACTGGTGGACGCCATGGTGGGACATCCTCAGATGAGCTTTCTGGACGCCTTCCAAGGTTATCACCAGATACCTCTGTCATTGCCCGACCAGGAGAAAACGGCCTTCCGCGACCCTAATGGAAACTATCATTATCGTGTTATACCCTTCGGACTCAAAAACGCAGGCTCCACCTATTAGAGAATAGTAATGCGTATGTTTGAAGGGCAGATAGGAAGGAACATAGAAGCATACATCGATGATATGGTAGTTAAGACTAAGAAGATAGAAAATCACCTAGCCGATCTGGGAGAAACTTTCTTAACGTTGAGGAAGCATAAACTGCGCCTCAATGCATCCAAGTGTTCTTTTAGGGTCAATTCGGGCAAATTTCTTGGATACCTGATAACCCACCGCGGAATCAAAGTCAACCCAGAACAGATCAAGGCTGTTAATGGCTTACACCCTCCTCGGAATCCCAAGGAAGTGCAGAGGCTAACTAGGACGACGGTAGCTTTAAATAGGTTCATCTCTCGATCCGCGGACAGGTGTCGCACTTTCTTCCAACTGCTGCACAAGTGGAAGGGTTTTCAGTGGATTGAGGAGTGTGCAACAAAATTCGAGGACCTCAAAAGATACTTATCCAATCCGCCTATGCTATCCCGACCCGATAAAGAGGAGGTACTATATGCATATTTGGCAGTCACCAAACACACTGTCAGCTTCGTCCTAATCAAGAACGAGGATGGAATTTAGAGACTCGTCTATTACGTTAGCAAATCCTTGCAAGAGGTTGAGACCCGCTACCTTCCCTTGGAAAAAGCAATACTTGCCATTGTGCACGCCACCAGGAAGCTCTCTCATTACTTCCAGGCCCATACCATGGTGGTGCATACGCAACTACCCTTGCAGGCCCTCAGGAGGAAATCTGATTACACTGGAAGGATTGCTAAGTGGGGGACCAAGTTAGGGGCTTATGATGTCAAGTACATGCCTCGGATTGCCATAAAAGGGCAGGTCTTAGCAGACTTTATAGCAAAGTTCGCTGAGGGAGTCCCTGAGGAGGAAGATACAGTTATGGGTACACTAGTCCCATCAGTCATTACCACCCCATCATGGCTAGTCTACACAGATGGATCTTCCAACCGAAAGGGAGCAGGTGTGGGGGTTGTATTAATCACCCCCGAGAAATCGATAATAGAGAAGTTATTACGATTAGGATTCTCGACCACCAACAATGAGGCCAAATACGAAGCCCTACTTGCGGGAATAACATGGTCAGGTTGCTGGGAGGGGAAACAATGGAATTGTACTCAGATTCTAGGCTGGTTGTGGGCCAAGTCAATGGTGATTTCGAGGCTCGGGATGAAAGGATGCAGGGGTACCTTTCCAAAGTACAGGATGCCCGAGCCCACTTCAAGGGTTTTGTCTTGAAACAAATCCCAAGAGGGCAAAACTCGCATGTGGATTCTCTTGCGATGTTAGCCACCTCGCTCGAGTCAACTTCCTCGAGTTGTTATTATGGAGGAAATGGACACCTCGAGTCTCACAAGGGTACCATTATCAAGAGTATACAGCATCCACGTGGGGCCGAGCTGGATAGACCCCATCGTAAGCTTCTTGAAGAAGGGATCCTTGCCCAAGGATAAGATCGAAGCAGAGAAGATATGTAGAGCTGCCCCTCGCTATTGGTTATCCGAGGAACATAAATTGTATAAACGCTCCTACTCAGGACCATACTTATTGTGCGTACACCCGAAGGCTGTGGAGCCGTTATTAGAGGAAATGCACGAGGGTATTTGTGGGAGCCATACCAGAGGAAGGTCTCTAGCACACAGGACACTCACCTAGGGGTACTGGTGGCCTAACATGCGACAGATCTCACAGGACTATGTAAAAAAGTGCGACCAATGTCAGAGGTATGCCCCAAATATTCATAAACTAGAAGGAATTTTGAATCCTTTGTCTAGCCCCTAGTCATTCGCCCAGTGGGGCTTGGATATAGTAGGACCCTTTCCTCAGGCCATAGGAAACCGGAGATGGCTCCTCGTCGACACAGACTACTTTACCAAGTGGGTGGAGGCCGAGCCCCTCTCCAACATCAGGGACGTGGATGCTAAGAAATTCATCTGGAAAAAAATCATCACCAGGTCTAGGTACCTCATACACTGATCTCGAACAACGGCCTCCAATTCGACAGTAAAGCCTTCAGGAGATATTGTGGGGAACTGGGAATCAAAAACGGGTACTCTACACCTAAATACCCCCAGGGGAACGGGCAGGACTGAAGAAAAGGTTGGACGATGCGAAAGGAAAATGGGTGGATGAGCTACCTCACGTGCTGTGGACCTACCGTACCACACCCTAAAGATCAACAGGGGAAACCCCGTTCTCGATGACATATGGGTCAGAGGCAGTAATCCCCCTTGAAAACAGATTTCCTACTCTGAGAACGGATCAATTTAACCTTGAAAAAAACCACCACTTACTCCTAGACAACTTGGACTTGGCCGAGGAAAGACGAGAAGTAACAATGGTGAAGATGACTTACTATCAACAAAAACTTAAACAACAGTATGACAAGGGGGTCAAATCCAGACCTTTGGCCCCGGGGGACCTAGTCTTAAGGAAAGTAGTAGGAACGGCTAGGAACCCAACGTGGGGCAAGCTGGGCCCCAATTGGGAAGGGCCATATAGAATCACCTCTGTAGTGGGCATTGAGGCCTATCACCTGGAGGACTTGGATGAAAATGTAATCCCCCGCCCTTGGAATGTAAACAATCTACAGCATTATTACTATTAATAAATTATGTTGCCATTCATGTCTTGCTTCTTCATGTCTCATTGTGGAATCGTTAACAGAACCTAGGACTTGCTTGGCTCCTCGGGTCATAAGCCTAGGGTAAATTAACATTGCAAAAAAGTCCACTAAGTGTTAAACAGAACCTAGGACTTGACTGGTTCTGTAACACCCCGACCCAATTTTATAATTAAACTATGTGTTTTAATGGTTAATTATTATTTTAAGCCACGTTCTTCCTATAAATAATATAAGAGTATTTAATAAGCATATTATCTTATAATACCTTTGAATAAGAATTGTAAAGATTATAAATAATTTAATGGCTAATTGTATTATAGATATATATTAAGTATGTACAAAACTATATTAAGCGGTTAAGTTATGAGATATATATATATATATATATATATATAGTTGTTGGACTATATTAAGTGGTTAGGTTATGGTGTATATATATATATATTTAGTTGTAGGTGTTTTAATTAAGCATGATGCATGAGATGCTGTAGTAGAATTTCACCCATATGCAACCAATTGAAATTCAACATGTGTAAAGCCAAAGTGTCTTGCATGTTGACTCATGATATCCTCTTAAACCCAAAGAACAAGTCTTGGCCAGCCATGCAATGAAAAAAAACTCCACCAAATCTCTTTATTGACTTTTCAATGTAACTAGAGCTTCCAAGAAACTCACTTCCTCTCATTTCTTACGGGTCACACAAATCAGAAAAGTTTCACCTCACTTTTCTCTCTTTTCTCTTAAGGAAAGAGCTAGAAACTCTCCTAAGTCTTCCCTCAAGTCCTCGGGTTCACACATCAAAAAGGAAGACAAGACTCCCATCTCTTTTCTTCTTCATACACTCTCAAAGAAAATTAGAAGACTCAAAAAACTCTCTTAAGCTCTCTCCCTCTCACACCTACGGTCCAGCAGCAAGGAAAAAGATTTCTTCCAATTCTCCTCAAGCTTTTACTCTCAATTTAAAGCTAGAGTGATTCTAGCTCAATCACTCCATGAACCTATGTCTAGGGTAAGGGGAAAATCTAATTCTTTTAGTCTATTATTCATTTTAAACTTAAGTGATGATTTTATGATTTTGTATATGGGTGTGTTGGTGATTTTTTGAAGGTATATTAGGGTTTTTACTAATTAATGGTTGTATAAGATTAAGGAATTAAGAAAAAGTTAGGATCAGAACTGTTGATGTTACTGCTGGGATTTTTGGTTGTATGAAATTTTGCTCTAAATGGTAAAATGACTATATATAAGTCTTTTCTAACATGTCTAATGAGTTCATAAAAATCCCCATATGAAAATACCATCATTTAATAATTGTTTGTGAATTTACAAGAAAATGTTGCAAAGCTGTCACTGTGACAGATTCTGTGTTCATGCATGATAAATTATGTATTAAATTGTATATAGTGAATTTGGATGCTAGAGTTATTTTCTATGAAAGCTAAGACATATACGGTTGTTATGGAAGTGTTCTCACAGCATTTGGATCAATATAAAAATAATGGGTTAATTTCTAAATTGCATGAAATTCTGTCAGGACAGATTTGAGTATGCTGTGTTGTATGATTTTTAGTAAATTATTATTTTATTTTTTGACTACGAAATTTTTATGGTACATACTGGACATACAAGGGAGTTTCTCTGTAAAATTACATGAATTTTGGATGTGAATTGGTAGTCCATTTGTATTTTATAAGTAAAGTATATGCTGCTGGAATGAAACAGTGATCAGTAAGGGACATGCCTAACTTTGAGGATTTAATTCTAAAGTTAGGGTGAATGATTTGAGCTATAATTTATTATGCTCATCATATGATATGTCTGGATCATAAAGTAATTTTGTACAACTCGGTTCAAGGTTTAGTACTCAAAGGAGGGGTTCTAAACCATTTGACGGTTGTATTTACGAAGCTGTTTTGTTGAACATGCTGTATGTTTCCTTAAGAGTGTTTATGGTTATATGACAATGCTTAAAAGAGTTTATGTTTATGCATGCAAGATTTCCCTAAGGTCAAAGCACCTTTTGAAATGAAGTTGGCTCTTCTAGAGATATGATGTTAATAAGAAAATGTTGATTTTTCTTTAGTTTGGTACATCATTGGTTGATGCGTGCATTTTATGTTTGTGGGAACCTCGTTGAGGTGGGGATTAGGATTTCCTTAATTTTAAGAGATAGGTTTTGAGATGAATGTGTAAGTTTATGATAAGAAAATTACGGATAGTAATAAGTTTTGATTTCGGTTTAGGTGTACCAGCCATCAGGTCTAAGTTCCTTCGACTTTAGGCTCTCGGTTCCTCTGCTATCAGGTAAGGGATAAGTTATATGAGCATTTGGTAAGTCATGAGGTTATTTTAAAGTATATTATGCATTAAAATGTTTTTGATTAGAGATATGACATGTAAGTATTATCAGACAAAGATATGTTCGTGGGCTTCCGAAACCCTACGTATATGATTTAAGCATATTAATGCTATTACTAATTCCATGAACATGAGGATTAAAGAAAACAATAGAAATGCTATTATTGTAAAATGTAATGCAAACTATGAATTTCAGTATGATGAATAAGTATGAAATGCTTTCGGGTTATGTTCTCTGGTGATCTGAACTCTGTCAGTAGGGGGTTAATTACTGGCTTTCCATGGAAAACGTTATACGATTGGCCATTAAGTGGGACTGGCTCTGCTGTACCCACCCTTGTTGGTTATGGCCAACTTGTGGAGGAAGTCAACCTACCCCCATGGTTGAAAGATGTGTATTATGATGTGATCCCAGGAATACCTAGCATTGTGAGGAATGCTAGATGCCTAGCACCGTGGTACTAGAAGCCTCCCAAATATGTATAGATTTATCAGATATGGACTAACCAATAAGTTATTTATTAACAGCTATATTATGTTATTAAGCATGAGAGAATGATTTTGTTTAAATGCATTGTGAAAAGTTAAAAACTCTCATGAAAATAAGAAGTTTCTGATGAAAAGAAAGTTGTTCATTAAAAATAAAAGTTTCTGAAATTCTGTTGTGCTATAAAGATGAAGTCTCTGATGAAAGTACAATTTATGTTAAGAAGTTATCAGATATCTGTTTTTCTTTATGAAATGTTAAGTTTTATAATTATGAAAGTTATAATATTTTATAAGAAGAAGTTTATGAACGAAATTTTTATTATTCTTTAAGATGCTTCCAGTTTAAGACAAAGTTACCGATTATCCGATTTAAGTTAAATGATTATTTTGTAACGAAAATATATATGGTGTCTTTGTAAGAAATGAAAGGAATACAGCCTGAAATATTTTGTAGTATTATTTTGATAAGGAAAGGGAGAACAACTATTTTCCTAAGAAGAGCGTATAAGCTATTATTATAAATAGTATAAAATACTATGCATGAAATGATGTTCTCCTATTTGAACATTGATAGAATGAAATGATTTGATTTTACATGCATCCTTATTGAATTCTCATATATCTTACCTTTACTGAGCTGTGTAGCTCACTCCTTCCACTCTTTTAGTCAACAGGTTTTATTTTGGAGCAGAGGGAGCCTTAGTCGAGTTTCGAAAGGAGCTAGTTTAGTTTTATATGTATAGATCCTAAATTAGCAATTTGATGTTTGGCTTTGTAGTATTGTATATTTTAGGATCTAATGAAAATTGTGTTCTTTAAAGTATTAAGAGATGTATTATGTGCAAATGTGGAAATTGAATGACTGGTGGATTATGCTATATTTTGAGTACAATGTAGATGCTCTGAATATCAAGTGAAAAGTTAAAACCAAAAGAAAAGAAATGAGAAAGAAAAGAAAGAGGGAAGCTTTTGTAAAAGCTTTTCTAAAAGTTTTGTAAAAGTTAAGTTGGTTCTTGTTAATATCAGGTTTAAACTTGATATTAGCATGCCGGTCATGGTCACAAATCCGGGTATCGGGTTTGGGGCGTGACAGGTTCGGGTCACAAGCATAGTGTAAAGAACAAAGTTTCTCTCCAAACTAGTTTGGAGAGAAACCCTACAAACTCATCATATATATTTATATTGAGTGTGAATTTTGAAAATCTAACCATTAGATTGCATGTTCTTATGACATACTTAATGCTTACGAAATTTCAAGAAAATCAAAGATCAATTGCTATGTCATCAAACAAATGTTATAATTTCAAGTTTTTGTAATCAAAAGTTGTATATAAAAAATAAATTAATTGATCAAATAGTAAATAATATCCGGTTTGAATGAAATTTGATATGCTTGTTAAGAACATAAGGAATATAAAATTTAACGGTTAGATTTTCAAAATTCACATCAAAAAAAGAAATATATGAGAAGTTTGAAGAATTTCTCTCAAAACTAGTTTGGAGAGAAACTTTGTTCTAGTGTAAATTAGCATTGCAAAAAATTTCATTAAGTGTTAAACAGAACCTAAGACTTGCCTGACTCTTCGGGTCACAAGCCTAAGGTAAATTAGCATTGCGAAAATTTCACTAAGTGTTAAACAGAACTTAGAACTTGCCTGGCTCCTTGGGTCACAAGCCTAGGATAAATTAACATTGCAAAAAATTCCATTAAGTGTTAAACAGAACCTAGGACTTGACTGTCTCCTCGGGTCACAAACTTAGGGTAAATTAACATTGCAAAAAATTCCACTAAGTGTTAAACAGAACCTAGGACTTGACTGGCTCTTCGGGTCACAAGCTTAGGCTAAATTAGCATTGTAAAAATTCCATTAATTGTTAAACATAACCTAGGACTTGCCTGGCACCTCGGGTCACAAGCCTAGGGTAAATTAACATTGCAAAAAATTCCACTAAGTGTTAAATCGAACCTAGGACTTGCCTGGCTCCTAGGGTCACAAGCTTGGGTTAAATTAACACTGCGAAATCTCTTCTAAGATATAAATGGGACCTAGGCCTTCCTAGTTCCCTTTGATCAAAAGCCCAGGCCCTTCCTTAGGTTTCTAAGATAATACCACCATAATTGTCCGAATCTGAGTCCTATCCCAAGCAGAAACTGATTGATAAATTCTATAAGTCCCATGAGTAAGCCAACTACGTATGTGGTAGTAAATTGCCACAGCGCAATTATTAGAAATACAAGAAGATAACTGAAGCATGAGATGACAAACGCATAAGGAATAGAGAATATGTACGAAAGAAGGGTGTAACTTTCCTTTCATTAAAAATATAAGAAAGGTTATACAAAAAAGAGAAAGAAAAGGGCACCACATTCATAAACAGCCCATTACAAAAAATTCCCTAAGGAAGTAAGACTATGCTTTGGGCTCTTTCTCCTTGGCACCCTTCTTCTCCTGATCTTCCTTATCTTGCCCTTTTTTCTCCTTCTTTTTCTTCAAAGGCACCCCCTCAGGCACCTCGTCCTCAGCCTCTACGTCCACCACGGTGCCTGAAGGTGGGAGTTCTTTAGTTGTCTCTTTGCCTTTGGACGAGGTGGGAGAGGGAGTCGGGTCGATCTGCTCCGTAGTGGAAGGAAGAGCAGAGCTGGGAGCTGTTGGAGGCTGAGGGGGAGTAGGTGCCAGGCGTAGGGCCGAGGGGTAATACACCTTATCAGGAGCACTCAGCTCCGACTCGAGATCAACCCCAGCGGCGTTCATGGCCTCGTCCCAGACCTCCAGGCTGAAAGCGTGACCAACATCACGAAATTGGGTAGTAAGACTCGTAGCTGTCTTAGCCATACCCGCATCGTAAGCTACTTGCTCGGCCTAAGCCTTCTCAGCCTCCTTGGCCTCCAATTGCTTATTTGCCTGCTTCAACTCCACCACTGTAACAGCCAGCTTACTCTCAGCCTTCCTTTGGGACTCTAGGGCTTCGACAGCTTGCTTCTCATAGCCCTTCAGAGCTGACTCAGCGTTCCAATGAGCCTTCGCCATCTCAGCCAATTGGGCAAGTGTTTCCTTCAACTTTTTCTTTGCCTCAGCTCGGGCCTTGTCCGCAGCCGCCTGGCCCTTCTCGGCTTTCCTTACCACGTCTAGGGAATGGTCACCCATTCCTTGGCCATGAAGGCGGTTTGGACGGCCTGCAAAAAGGGGAGCAAACAAAACAAGGTAAGTATTGTGTAAATCTTGATTAAATAGAACTTAACAGATGAATAAGTTGGGTGAAGTGCCTTGGCAAGGTCTTGCTTAAGGGACAAAAAGACCTCTTTTTTTTTTAAGGACCTTAGCTCCTCCATATCCTTAGAAAGGCACAACGCCCTCTCCAGGCATTCTGCCACCAAGCCTAAGCTACCTTTTGTAGGGTCTCTCAGACTAGCGTCATCAAGCATGGGAACGCCTGAGCTTAAGGTGAAAACGGGCCTCCAGACAGAGGCCTTCCTGGGTTGGTCCCTGCCAACGTCCTTAGAAGTTTCGGTATGCTCGGGCCTCTTCTTTTGCTGCCCTTTCCCCGCGTGCTTCTTTGGCAAGGGGCTCAGTAATCTCCTCTTCCTCGGCCATTTCTACACCTTTGCCTCCCTGACTGAATTTCCTCTTTTTGTCTGCGGCCTCGGTTGGAGATGTGCGCGTTGCGGCAGGTGTCTAAGGCGCGGGGTGGCACCGTCATGGCCAGGGAAGAGCCCCTGGTATGAGCTGTCAAAAGAGTAAAGAGGTCTGGGGTCTTATCCTTGAAACCCATGTTCGCTGATGCCTAGGTCTGTGAAGTGCTGGGGGTGTCTGGATGACAAAAAACGTCAAAGTCCTTGTCCATCACCTCCTAAACCAACTTAGATGTGGATTCCAAGGCTTCGGCGTCCGACAGGATAGGAGGTTCTTGTGAGTAGAGAAGCCTCACGGCTAAGGGGGTGGGGAGTTGAGCATCTTGGGTCCCCTTGGGAGGTGGTTCAGTAAGCAAGAAGCCGGGCACAGTAACGTCTATTAGGGCCAAGTGAGAGTCCCGGGCTTTGATCACGTTCTTCAGGCTCTAGAATCGCTTGGTGGAGGGCTTGTAGCCTAGGATAACATGGGCCGCCCTCAGCTACTCGTCTTTATGCAAGAATATCTTGGACCTAAGGATCCTGTTTAGGTCCTTGAAGTTCACTAAATGTTTGGCAAGAGCTATGTGGTACTCGTCTGGCAAATAAAACCATGAAGGTTGTTAGTGAAACAAAAAAGAAGAGAGAAGAAAACTTCAACACTAGTTAAGCTAAGTGAAATCCTAAGTATGACCCTGATTCTCGGGAATGATACCTGGTTCTCCCTCCTAGGTGGGACAGTGCATCCCATCATGCCATCCTCCTGAGACAAGGAGGAAATCCTCGTCCATGCCTTTACTCGAGTCTGGCAAGCAAGAGATTAACCTAATTGAGGGGACCCTACATTTCATGTAGTACTTGGCTTTCTCCCCCTTCTGGCATTGGTATACCAAATTTGTGTTGTGCCAGGTAAGACTCGTCCCCATCTTACGGTTCCGTGCATCTATACACCTGAGGATTCTAAACATGTTAGGTGAACACTAGGTTGGGGTTAACCTATAGTTCACAAGGTAATCCCGGGTTACCCTACCCACAGGGAGCTCTATCCCGCCTTCAATAAAGGCGATCATAGGAATGACCATGGACTTGGAGGGTCTATCCAAGACCAACCACTCACCCTCCTCACAGTGCTGGATTTCCACATCATTGGGGATCCTATATTGTGCCCTAAAGGTTGCCCTAGCCTCGACAGTATCCACTAACTTAGCGTATCTACCCATGACCTTTTGAGAGCTAAAGTGTGAAACTTGTGAAAAAGAAGGTGCAAAGGAAAGCAACCCACCTACTGATGAATGCAAAGAGGGCTCTTCGGGAGTTTTTGTGCTTCAACTTAGATTGCCAGAATGCTCAAAATGAGCCTCAACCAACTCGAAGTTCTCCTTTTATAGGAGGGTAAAAAGCGAGGGACAAAATTCCCGCCCATTTGTGTGAAGAAACGAGAACCGTACGATCTTGATCAAGTCATTGAACGTGGGGAGACAAGCAGCCGCCTGGAGCTATAAATGCAAAATTGTGGATTCCAAAGCGGCAGAAGCGTGCATAGGCCAGGCGAAAGGACTTTTGGACATGGGAACACATATGGCATGTGCGTACCTCATTTGGGATATTAAAACTTTGCTCTTGTCCCTAAACAAGCAATGAAAGTTTTAGGGGGCTATTATGGGTACCCGAGGACCGAAGAAGAAGCTGAAGGGTCATAGCATTGGCCCGAGGATTGAGGAAGAAGCTGAGGGGTTGTAATATTGGCCAAAGGCCGAGGAGGAAGTTGAGGGGTCGCATTAACGACGTGAAAGTACTGTAAGTCACGGGTCCAAGAGAAGAAGCCGCCCGAGGGAGGGAAGTTGGGACCTAAAGAGAGTGGGTGATAGTGGGCAATAGGGAAGCTTTAGGCCTGGAGTAGCCTGTTGCATCCGCATTAATTAGGGTCACAGCTTTATCAGCGCATTAATGAGGAGGTGACCTGAGCAGTCTAGGCCACAGTTAAGCAGGTTCCTGCCACAATCCTCTCAGATGTGAAAGGTAACAAGTGTCGAAAGAGAAGGGAGATTAGGGAGAAATCAATGGTGAAGATACAATGGAAGAAAGCTATATAAGGAAATGAAGTAGCGCCAAAAAAAGATGAGGGAAGGAAGAAAAAGGAATAGTGTGATTTTCCATTTGAACTCTGCTTCCTCGGGAACCTCTGTGTAAAGCTTGATGCTTATTCATTTCTTGAATATAAGTATGATCCTTGAACATTAGTGTCCTCGGGCAGAACCCATTGTTGTTATCCTTTCCCATCTCTTACAAATTTTTATTGATTTGTGCCAAGTTTGAGGGGAACCTCTCACTATTTTAAGTGGGCTTGGACCCCAACTCACTTTTCTAGTCCTTACACTTATTAATTTAAAAAGAAAAACATTTTATTGAAATAATTAAAATTATGTAAAATATAATATAAAAATTCAAGAAAATTAAAAATAAAAGAATAATTTCTATTTTTAAAAAAAAAATAAATAAATAATGAACCTTTTAAGTGCATACTTCTTTTTATTAAAAATGGCTAAAAATATGTATGAGAGAAGTTAATAGATGCCTTAAGGGCATTGATTTAGAAAATATTTTTCAAAATTTGTTATGGGAAAAAAATTAAATTAATTTTTTGACAATTTTTTATATTTCTCATAAAAGTAGTATAAATTTTTTTCTAAAATAGTCAGTTAATAAATGCTCCAATGACACTTATATATATATATATATATATAACATTTCTACTTTTTTTTTTTTGAGAAATAATTACAACATGCTGCTAATCCCGCAGCTCGAACCCTTTCCCCCCTACACCCCCAAGCACTTTGTGCATGGGGAGATGCCAATTTAGCTACAAAACCTTTGGCAAAATGAAATTAATATGAAACAAATTGAGCAGAGTCATAAAATCACATTGAAGTATAATAAATTTGAATTGAATCTATTATATTTTACTATTTCTTTTAGAATTATATTTTATTAAGTTTAGATGCATGAATTTGATGTAAAATATAATTGACATGAATTAGAGTATAACTGAAAGGACAATTTGCGTAAAATTGGAGTGTATTTAAAATCTAAAAACAATTGGCATTAATTATATGGCAATTGGAATGAAACTTGGCATAAAATTATAGGCCAATTAGAAAGACACTTAATATGAAATTAAAGTGTAATTAGAATCTAACTAGTCGCTCACCTGTGTGATGCGCACGAAGAAGTTTTATATAAATGTGACATATATAAAACAATTTTTGTCGTACAAAAATTATAAACAATGCTATCTTTCTAAAAAATTCAATAGATAAGTTGGGGAAATTTTATATTATTTATAACATTTTTGTGATTAAACAATTAATCTATAAATAACCAGTTACAATTTTTTTAAAAATAATTATGAATATTAGAAATTAAAATTTTCACAAAGCTATCTCAATTTTTATGTTTCTTAAAAAAAAATCACAACTCTTAGATATTGTGTCAAGGTCTTATAGTTTCAGTTGGAAGGAATTTTGTGTTTAGATAGATCTTAAGGGAAAATACTATTTTGGATTTTACATTTTGGGATTACTGTTAATTTGGTCCATACATTTTGGTAGCAACCAACCATCAATTTGGTCCATGTTATTTTTAACTTGTAATCTATTTTTGTTAGTGAATTGACGGTATGGACCAAATTATCTATATCTTGAAAATAATAAGGATTGAAAACAATGACCCCAAAAGGTAGAAACCAAAATAGTATTTTAGCCAAAATTTTAGTTCAATTTATAGGAATGTGTAAATTTCAAGGCTTCATTTTTTTCAACATAAAATGTTGTCTATCAAATATTACTTGTCTTCTAATGTTTGTTTGCATGCTTAAAAATACTCTAGAGAGCATTTTCTAACGTTTAAGCTTTTACGAAAAAACACAAACTTCCCTATATTTTTGTATTGACTTAATAGTAATGTTAGGTCCACAATATTGTCACAACAAATGACAAATCTTAGGTAACAAATTGTTGGTGAGTAAAAAAGTGATATTAGTGATATGCCTAGATTAGAATTAATTACATTTAGGCACTTAGGATTTGTTGTGAAAATATTGTTGGTGTAACATTATTTATTGACATAAATAAAACAAGTTTAATTTGCCTCTTTAAACTATTAATAAAAACTACCGCACACTCTTGGTGCGATGGTTACTCCACAAGTATGAGTGCTTATGGGGTGTTGGGGGCAAGGGTCGGGGTTCAAGTCTCTAGGAATGAGCTTCATACACATATATACTTAGATTAGGCTAGACTAGAATTTTATCTTTTTTGTGTGTGTATATATATATATATATATATAACTATTAATAAAAAACAACTAAAACCAACCTAAATATTTATATTTTTTTAGGAAACACATTCAAGTTCCAATAACATATTAAATATTAGGCATAACACATTTGTGGGGGTCAAAACGCTAAAGCTAGAGGACACTATTGGTATTGTTGATCTACATAACTAATTTATGAGAAATGTAAGTCAGAAATCCACAATGGGAGAATTAAATAGACGATTAAAGAGAGAAGAAATTGAATCAAGACTTGTTATGGGCGAATATCGTTTTCCCAAGGGGGATACAAGGATAAAGGAAGTACAATACTACTCAGAGCTCTCCTCAGTCTCTCTTTCTTCTAGCTTTTGTCTCAAAATTTCTGAATCCCCTTCCTGTTGATCTCCTCCTCCTTTTATAGTCTCTCCTCTCCTCTAATTGTCTAGTTCTCTAGCCGAATTTTTGGGATGGAACTTGTCCTATCAGCACACATTCCTACCATTTTGTGATCATAAGGGCAGATTTTAGGATTGTTCTCCTTATTCTGGCCAGTCAATCAGTAATAAATGTGGCTGTCATTAGGTGAGGAGAGTATTAAATGTAGAGGTGACTGATGAGTTGCGCTTTACGTTTTTTCAGATGCATTCTCGTGGTAACTTGATGACGAGAAGCATGCGTTCCCGTGGTAACCTGACAAAGCAAAGCCATTTTCATAACACGGGGGGCATCCCTCGATAATATCTCGCCTTGACGTGAACTCGGTCCCCGTAGGATTTTCGGACGTGGTTCGCAGCCTACCTCCTTCGGACCATAGGCCCCGCCAAATCCCCTCGGGTCTCCATGTAAACACCTTATCATGGAAGGGACTCCCTAACTTTCAGTCCTCGGTCTAAGACCTTCGTGGTGAGCTTAGGCATACTCCCCCACAACATTAAAGTTCCTAGTAACACATTCAATACCCATAACCCATTCAAGTTCTAAAAATCTACATAATTATGATTCTAAGTTCAAATTACATATTTT
This sequence comes from Quercus ilex subsp. ballota, assembly GCA_032727855.1. NCBI lineage: Eukaryota > Viridiplantae > Streptophyta > Magnoliopsida > Fagales > Fagaceae > Quercus > Quercus ilex. The sequence continues at coordinate 13,436,066 of CM064914.1, read as the reverse complement.
CCTTTAAAAAAAAGTTCAAAATACATAACTACATATTAATTAGACATGACATGGTTCCATCCATGATCCATGTTCAAAATGCATGATTATACTACCATTCAAGTTCAATTTTTTGACATGGTTATGTGTAGTTAATTTGCCCCACCCTTCCTTAAAAGTCACCATGAATTTTAAGTGAAATTTGTGGTACCTTTGTATTAGAATCATTTTCTCTTTTCCTTGTGTGTGTATTTGTTTCTCAAAAAAAAAAAAAAAAAAAAAATCGAGGTTCGTGTTTGTAATAAATACGCATTAGTTATTACTTTCAATGTCCATTATCTTTGTTGGGTAAAAAATTGCCCAACAAAAGTTTTCAAAGCTTATCATTTCTAGCCAAAAAGAGAAGAAGAAGGAAAAAAAAAAAACATTATAGTCTTTTCATCATAAACAGAATAAGCTAATATAACTCATAAAAATAACGCATGATAAGTTTCATACCACTACTTTATTGAAGTATGTTTTTCTATCACAAGCATTCATCTTCATATTATCATCCCATCTATACGTTTTTAGACCCCCTTAAAACGCAAGTTGTTTAACCTAGTTATTTAGCCAAGTGATTACTTAGGTAAATTATTCAAATATAGGTTAACATAAGTAAATCATATCATGTAAACAATGCGAAAAATAAAGAACACAACGATATGATAACCCAGGAAAACTAAACCGGTAAAAAACCTGGGGAGGATTTAACCTAACTATTCTAAAGGTAAAACAAATCTACTATGAAAGAATTGAAGTTTTACAATAGCGACTTAGACTATTAACATCCTATTACTATTTTGAGTAAAATACTTACTACCACGACCACGTGACAGCTCCGAGTCCACAGACTACTTCTTTCCATGATCCACAGCAACCACAAGTACTCTCACCTGTGTTTTTCTTTAAGCTCTTTAAGCAACATCTAAAACGATCATCAAGCTCTCGACATCAATCTTGATCTTGATAACCTTAAGTATGTATGAACGCAAACACTTCTAGATCTCACAAGAGATTCACACACACAGCATATCAACAACCTTTAAAACGTGGCTAGGGTTTTTCTTTTTATACTTGGAGTAAAACATAAAACCCTACACGTCATATGAGCTTGGGCTGAGTTGAAAAATTCTGCAAAAAAACAATCTGCACGAGCTTCGATCGATCGAGCCTAATTTTTGATCGATCGAGCCTTGCAGATTTACACTTTAAATCCTGCAGTACACTCTATTCTAACTTTACAAATAAACACACTTTTAGCAGCCTAAATCTAGACTAAACGTTTTAATCATGGTTTGCCAAAATATACATATTGAAGTTCTAATACATTAGTTCCTAATTTCTTAGAACCTAACACTATCTAAAATCATTTTTCTCATGAATATCTTGAATGGTATTCGATATGCTCTTAACATAGCATAACAAAACATAATTGTCCTTACAAAAATACATAGAATTAAATTTATATTACATTATCAACCATATTAAAAATAAATAAATTAAACACACAAATTTACTCATTTTCTCTAGTTATATGATTATCTCACAGTGTGTGACATATCCTTTTGACGTTCCATTCTTTAATTTCTTCTTGAAGTTTCTGTTATGCTTGTTGGACATGCATTATCTTGCTAGGGGAAAATTCTTAAGAATTACTCCCAAGAATTATCTTGCCAGGTACATCTTCCATAAATGAGTCATTAGAATCAATCCTAATAATATGATTGTGAACGAGATAACATACCAAATATTCTTATGTTTCGAATGACCCAAATGGTTTTGCATCAATACATGAAAAAGAGTTTCAAGAATCCAAATCCTTTCTCACTATAGTAGATCACAATGAAGATTAACAAAGGTTAGATAATTCACTTGCATTTTCAACTGAGTCACCACTAAAACTGTTTCAAATAGTATCAGACACTTAGATAAGGAGACACATTCCATTTTTATTACCATATTCAACAAATTTTTTTTACAAAAATCACTAATATTAAAAATTAATCTTACACCCAAAAAGATTAAAAAGGAAAATTAGAGTTTAGTTTAAGATGCATTAAAAAGTGAATAGGTAAATAGGGAAGGTCGATTTTATTAAAATTTGGCTAAAAATATGAATGAAATTCAGCCGTTGATATGCGGGAGAAAAAAAACACTGCTCGGTAAAGTTTTTATGTTAAAGGTCAGTACCACTGTACACGTTTTCTTGGTTTCTCATTTTTTGTCTGTTTCTATGTGTCTCTTTTTAAATATTCTTGGGTTTTTAATGGTCAAATTAATATTAGGAGGAAGAACCCTACTTGTTTTCCCACCCTGATAATATGATTGCTCTTGTATCTGTTGGCTTCCATGTCTCCAGATTGGTCTGAATATCATAAGATTGCATAGTTTCGTAGGGTTCTAAACAGACTTTCTTTCTTGGCTTTGTCTGTTTCTTCAGTGTCTTTTTTCTTTCTTTGGTTTCAATTATCAAAATACTCTTACAGATGAAAACCCTACTTACTTTCCTGAATTTCTTGTAGATCTCTTTCAAAACTCAAGAGTTTCACTCGAAAAAATTCGGTTTTTGGAGGTAAGGGTTTTCCCCCAGCTAGCTCAGCTAGCCATTTTGTTCGGCTTGTTTTGATGCTTTTCAATTTTCATCGGTCATATAGAGTAACACATTCCATTAATCCATCATGAGGTCAGTCAGTTCTTTGCTCGACATCTTTAAAATCTGTGTCTATTTTCAAGTGGCTATCTTCATCACTCTCATTCGTGGTTATGTCATTTCTTCTTCAAGTTTTCGCTTAACTTTGTTTGTATCCTTGTTGATCCTTACATTTCTATCCCCTGCTCATCATGCTGAAAAAGACAATTCCTTGATTGAGTTTTTCTTCACCATCTTAACTAGCGCTTCATCTTTTGTCATTAGCGAATCCCCATTAATTGTGATTCTTATCCTGACTGATCCAAAACTTATAGCTACAATTCAACCTCGGTTGCAAAGATTTATAGCTAATTGTCATTCTTCTTCTTCTCCTTCCAACAATATTGATTTGTCCCTTCTCCCCCTAGATCTCGTTCAACTAATTGTAGATGGAATGACTACTTTCAAAAATTATATAGCGGCTAATGGGGTTAGCCGAGATTGGCGATCTGCTTTTTCAAGCATTAGTAGAGGACCTCAGCTTCCTCTCCCTGTGCTGATGCTTTCCGAGCCACTATTAACTGACATGCGAACTTTATTTAGCCTCTATGACCACAGTCGTCATCGATTACAACTATCTGAAGTCCGCGGAAAACGTATTTGGGGATCTCAACATGGCTGGGTTGTAACCTTGGGCCCTCGTTATGTAACCCAACTTGTGCACCTTATAAAAGGAAAGCGAATTAGTCTTCCACCACTGGACGCAATTCGAAGACTGGCTCCTAGAGAAGAGTGGTTTTGCCTTGTACACAAATTCATTCTTCTGAAGGACCCTTCCGATGAGTCAACATTCCTCGTCATTGCAATTTTTGGCCCTATGAATAGTTTGGCTTTTACTAGAGTGAGACTAGGACCTGCTTTGAAAAGAAGAGGAGAAGGTGAGTGGGTTGTTGTTGCCAATCCAGAGAATTTGAAATTCAAGGATGTTGTACATTTTAATGGTCAAATATACGCACTCTGTGACAATGGCAAGCTGGTTCGCTTTGAACCTGTTGCTCCTTTTGCAAATATGGTCCAAGTTATTGCTGATCATCCACAAGATGTAGGGGCACACCTAAAAATATATTTGGTGGAGTCATTGGGAAATCTTTATGGGGTTTATCGTAACGGATTTCTTATTCCTTCAGAGAGGAGGTTTGAGACTACATCTTTTTTTGTCTACAAGTTCAACTTCAATGCATCAGCTTGGGAGGAAGTGACACACTTGGAAGGTCATACTTTTTTGGTTGGTGATGGCAACTCCTTCTCCTGGCGCTTTCCTATCCCTAGCAGAATTGATTGCATCTACTTCACCGATGACCATTGGGTTTGGCGAAAGTTCCCTAGGAAGGCATATGGAGGCCATGATGTGGGACTGTTTGACATGGCAACCAGGGATATCCTACCCCTGAAATTTGGTTAAGGACAAACCTCGTTTTTATTCTCGACCTATTTTTGTTACGCGTAATGACAAACTTTAGTTGACTTTTTGTTTTCTCTAATACCCTTTGCTTAGTTGAAAGAAATGGGTAGAAGTGGTGTTTAGACTTATTTGGTGGCCAAATACAATTTGGTATTCTGGTTTGTAAGCACATACAAACTAATTTCTAGGATATTTATGCTTGTGATGCTGTGATTTAAGTTACTGTGAATCTATTTATCTTTTGTTCTGGATTTGATATACAAAATCTGAAAACTCCGTTTAGATTGTTCAGAGAGAGCTTCAAAAAAGAGTAAATGAATATAGCATGCTCATTGCCAACAAGCTTTTGGATTGGTTTGCTATGTTGCTTCAGAATGCAACTCTGGACTAAAGCGTATGCAGTTTCTTCTTCTTTATAACAAAAACCAATCCTCCTCCTAACATCATCTCTAATGGCTTCTATCTTACAGATGAATGCCTTCTATCTTGACATTGCTATTATGAATCCTTGTGTTTCTTTGCAGCCATATACAGTAGATTGTAGCAGCTCAAGCAATCTAGCATAGCTTTATTTGAAAACTTCTTCCCTTGATCTCCTAGTGAAAGAACACAATTTTGAAACTTTTTGCCATAATGTTCTAGTGAAAAACACTAAAAAACAAATGGTTTCTACTCTTAATTTGGCTTCTGCAGAAAGCACACAAATCTCCCTTTCTATCCCTATTTTGCAACTCTAGTTGAAATCATTAAATTTTCAGAATTTGGACTTCCCCATGATAACCAAAAGGCCGAGGTATTGGTCTATTTGTGAGGAGGCTTGGGCTCCCACTAGACCCCCAAATCCCTAATATCCATCTTCTCACATTCCTTTGTGTGTACTAAAGAATATGGTTGTCTTATCTCTATTAACTTTCTGCCCCAGTGCTTGCTTGTAGGTATCAAGACTGTAACACAACTAATACATCGAAGTTCAATTTTTAACACACCATTAGATTGTTTGGAGAGAACCCTAAAACTGAGTAAATAATATAGCATGCTAATTGCCAACAAACATTTGGATTGGTTTGCTTTTGCTTCAAAATGCAACTCAAAGCAAAGGAGATGCAATTTCTTATTGTTTTTAACAAAAGCCAACCCTCCTCCTAACATGATGTCTTATGGCTTGAAAAAGCCTAACATATATTTTGTAGGTATATATGGTAGATTGAAGCAGCCCATAGCTTCATTTGAAACCTTCTTCCCTTAATCTTCTAGAGAAAAACACAATTTCAAAACTTCTTGTCTGAATGTCCTAGTGAAAAAACAGTAAAAAAACAAATTGTTTCTATACTTAGTTTGGCTTCTGCAGAAACCACACAAGAATTCTCCCGTAAGTTAGCTAGTTTTTATCGAGTAGAGAGTCTGTTATTAACATAAAACTTGCCGATGAATGGATGCCAGGAATAGCATCAGGGAACCAAATCAATTTTCACCATTCATGATTCATCCTAAGGTTTTGTTGTGCAAAGCTCATTCCAAGTTGAACTACAAGTGTACTGACCTGTCTTAGAAGGAGTCCGATGCATAAAACCTTCCTCCTCAAGTTTACTTGATATTTTAAATTTTGCTGTTTCAGTCACCGTAAATTTATTTTTCTTGCATTCTGGATTTGAATTACAAAATATGAAAACTAAGTTTAGATGAAACTGGTAACAAGGTTGCCCCCAAAACTGAGTAAATAAGTTGACTACTAAATATTTTTTTATATATAAATAAACAAATCAGAATATCAAAAATCTTTCGTCCAAGCAGAAATAACAACAGGCGGAAGACAAGGTATAGAAAATACGTCCAAAGAGCTATATATATATATATATATTTTGCAGCCCATTTACAAAGAAAGTGAGCTATTAGAAATTACAACTTACAGCCCATTTACGATGACATTCATTGCGTTAATGCAAAAATTTTGAATCTCTCTCCACTTGGATTCTTTGAAGTTTCTCTTAGCTCTTTGCCTCTTGCCTCAATCGACAGTACTACTTGATTATATTGAAAACGGAAGCACAGAATTGAAGAGCAACTAAAGACTAAAGACTGAAATGGAAAACAGAGAGTAAAGAAAAGGAAACAGAGCAAGAGAAAATGAAGTAGAACTAAGAGTTTTTGAGAGCAATTTTGCGGACTGATTCCCATTGAAAGAACAAAAACAATTATCCTTTTATAGAGAATATTTGTAATTTGCTACTGTGCACTAGCCGTTGGAGAGGTTACTGGTTGGACTATCACACAATTATATCTCGCGAGTTACATCTTTCATAATTGATTCTTTAGAATCAATCCTTATAACGTGATTGTGAATGACAAAAGGTGCGACATCCACTTGTGTCTCAAACGACCAAAATAGTTCTGCATCCCATAAAAAGAACTCTTCAAGAATCCAAACCCCCCCTCACTCAATACTACTTCACAAGGAAGACTGATGAAAATTAGATAATTTATGTGCATTTTCAAGAGGATCCCTACTAAACTCTTTCAAACAGCATCAAACACTTCAATAAGGAGACAACATTCAATTTCTATTACCATAATCAACGTCATAAAATAATATTTACCTACAAATTGTTTTTACAAAAATTACAAATAGTAAAACTAATCTCGCACCAAAAAAAAAAAAAAAAACCTTGATCCATTGCTAGTTTGAGGTGCAAAGCGCAAATACCTTTTAGGGTAGATTTGTGTAACGGATTAACCCTAATTTTATATTTATATAAAATTAAGTGTTTTTTTTTTTTTGGTATTAAATATCATACAATTTTAACCTATGACATTTACTCTATAATAATTGTTCTTTTTTATTAAGTCAAGATACTAATTGACTTTTTATGTAGACGACATTTGAAATACAAATCACTTATTCAAGATAAAAGATTTTACCTAAGAATTAAGAGTTGGCCCAGAGATTGATTCCAAAAAATAAAATGATTTGCTAGACCAAATTTAGTCCCTTAAAAAAACCAATTTATCTATATCAAATCTCCAAAATTTGCTTGTCACTAAAATTAAGCTTAAAACAAAGAAGATCAAAAGAATAACCACCTCCATTTTATAAGTGTGGCTGATGATTGCTGCCATCTCATCCAAATTTGACCACCAACTATTGACCTGAAGGTCCTCAGTTCAGGGACAACTGGACGGTACGTGGGGCACCCCATCCCCTCCCCCCTTAAAAAAAACAAAAAAATCTGAATTTTTTCTAATAGTAATTTGAATGTATTTTCTAATCTTAATGTAGTTATTATGGGGGAAAAAAAAAAATCTTATATGCAACCTTAGAATTATCAACTGGTATATATTATTACAACGTCAAAAAAAAAAAAAAAAACCCTTCTACAATGATATGTACTTAAAAAAAATTTCCCATAAACCCACCATTTAATAGTTGGAAATGAAATCTAAGATGGACTGAATAAACATTGATGATTTTAAATTAACTTAAAAATAAAAACGGCATACGGTCTCTTTAAAAAAAATCAAGGTGTAGATAGAACATTTTAAAAATTCCAAATATAATATCAAACTTTTAAGTCAATTTATTTGTTCGGTTTGTTTTAATTAAGAACTGAAATGACTTGTTTGAATATTTTATTTTAGGATAATTTTTAACTTTATATGCCACATTGATTATTTTTATTTATATCTTTTACTGTTTCAAATATATATTTATTTTCATCTTAGAGTATGAAGTACCATAAGTATAATAAACAATGCTTATACTAAGTATCAACTCCTTTCTATAATATAAAAATAAAATACCAACCCTAACACTAAGTACAAAAAAATATTATATAAAAAAAAGTACAAAAAAATAATTATAATTTATCTTCACATTATTTTTTTCCTAGGTCAACCAAATATTTCATGTAATTAATTAAGTACTTCTTACTGATATTAATTAGTTCGGCTTTCAACATTTTATTTGAATCATGCACCATATGGACTAAAATCCAGACTCTACCACATCTGCATGTGCATGGGCCATTAGTCCATTACTCTATCCCTCCACCTTCACAATTTCTCTATTTTTTAAATTAATTTATAATTGCCTAGTTGTGTCTGAGACTACGTGAAAAATATTAGAGTTACTATGGATTTAATTACAAAACTTTTGCAAATTGATGTCTTTCTTCACATGGAAGATACCATGTCGTCTTCCTTGCCATGTAAAATATTTTATGAGAGAAATTTAAAACAACAAAAGAAATTGAAATATACTTCATGTCATTGTTGCTCAAGTTATATGTAGAAAAAAAAAAGAAAAAAAGAAGAAGAGAGTTATATATATTTTTCTTTTATAAATTCAATAGTTACTATTAATGTGAATGAGGATATGAATCCTTGACATCTCCATTGGAAACACTATGTGGTGCAAGTTGAATTACAAGAGTACTCTTGACAAAGAAAGTTCTTCTATTTTTTAAGAATAAAGAAATTATAAGATAAATACAAAGAAATATGAAAAATAAATCTATACCATATATAATAATAGAAGTATCAAATTTTGTGGGGGGAAAAGCCCAGCCATACGTAGTGGGCCTGAAACCCAATGTGAAGGTTATTGTATGTCCGAAGAGGCTAAAATTGTCGAGGGGTACTTCGCGTGAAAGAAGGATACATGGGGATGAAGAAACTCCGTCCGAAGAGAGTATCAGTGTTCCGGAGAGATCATTATCCTCGAATGAAAAGATTTTGGGTCATGTAAATATCTGGGGAGTTCGAATGAGGTTACTAGTGACTTCAGTAGTCTAGATAAACTTTAGACACGCTTGGAGATAAGAGGAACAGAGAAATATCTAAAAGGAAAAGCTGCCACCACCGTATTAAATGCACTGCAGCAACTTTTCTGGCCGCATTTATGTGGAGAAGACCTCTGAACAGTGTAACTTCAGCTACCGCCACTCACAAAAAGCTAAGGGAGATACATGACATGACATGCACTCAAGTAGGGAACTAGATGAAGAATAAGTGGACGATGGGGATGGTGGGGGAGGATGCTATATAAAGAAGAAGGACTCCTAACAAAAAGAGGGGGAGGGGAGAAAAAGAAAGAAGGAAAAAGGAAAGAAAGAAAAGAAAGGGGAGTCTGACTGTAACCCTAAGAATTGTAACTTGTATTCAATTTATCTTAAGTCTCTTCGGACTTGAACTTACTTGATTTTTACGTGTAATTTCATGTTGGTTTATACTGGGACGTTGTGATCAACCGTTATAAGCTCCACAGTCAACCTAGCTCTATCATCCACACTCTACAAATTTATTGTTTTTGGGCTTGGGCCACAAATCCTAACCCTACAAATTTAATTTTCCAAACCTCCCACTGCGCCATATCATCTACGATATTTTCTAGCAAATATTCCTCTTTTTTGTTTTTTCTTTTCCTTGTCAAATTCATTCTCTAATGCCTTATTCAAATGTCTCCATCATGTTTCTTATATTCTACCATTACATTTTGTTTAACCTTCCTCTCCTTACCCTCACTCTTCTTCCTTCATAATTTCTCACTCTAACCTTTTTTTTTTTTTTTTTTTTTTTTTTTGCAATCCTTATTGTTTTCTATATAAATTTCTTAATTCTCCGTTTGCACCTCCCTATCTATTCCATGTTTTGCCAACAACCAAAAAAAAAAAAAATGCTTATAATCTCTCTATTTCTTTTATTTTGCTTTCACTTTTGGTGAATTGTTTAAATATTTTTTTCAATAATGTTAGGTTTTGTTAATATTTTGTCGCAACAAATTTGCATGTTAGGATATCGTGTTATCAAAGTATTATAATGTTGTATTATGTTAATCAATTCAATTTTGTTTTGGAATTGTGTATTTTATCGTATTTGACAAATATTTATTGGTGTATCCGTTTGTGTACAATCGTTTTTTTTGATAAACCCGTTTTGTGTACAGTAATAGATAGATTGTAATATTATTTTTCATGAATCCTATACATCACTCAGTTTTACTAGGGGTAGCAACAAAAAATTGCCCAAATAAATACAAATCAGCCTAAAGACCCAAACAATGTACAACACAAAGCAGCCAAATTTTTTTTTTTTATTTTATTTTAAATAAAATAAAATGATATCCCTCCCCAAATTCACACCAATTTGAAGCAAATATCACATTTTCGCTAACCCATATTTTTTAGGGGGTCAATTCATCAAAATGCCTCAAACAAGTGACTAAAAACAAAATTAAACACTAAAACTCTTGGCACCCCTCATCTACTTCTCTGCAAGCTGCAGCAAACAATGGAGAATGGTGGCCAACATGTTGGGCAGGAGGATCTGGGCTTGGTACTTTACCTGAATTTGGTATGCGATAGTGAGGATAACAATGGGAAGAATATGAAATGAGCTACACACAGTGGACAACAGGTGTAGAGTATCTGCATTATTAAGTGAAAGTGGTAACGTTAGTTACAGGAAACTTAGTATTTAAAATTCATTACAATATAGAGTGGTCTTTTCATTGTGAGGCATAAGGTTAATTGGTGAGGTATTTCATGTGGAGCGAGGTGACTTCACTCTCCACGTGTACTCTTTTTTATTTATTTTATTATTTATAAGAAATGCTACGAGTTTACAATATTTTTACAAAAATTTTACAATAAAATTTAGATAGCAAATTGTTATTGGTTATGAGCCCATTACCAAAATTACTTTTTTGCCAACTAGTTATAGTTTGTAGCTTAGAATTTGTTATGAAAATATTGTAAATATATCATTTCTTTCTTTTCTCCTATAAATTGGACTCTTTAGTTTTATGTTAGTTAGAGCATTCACATCAACTCATATAAAATTTCTATCTATTTTAATATAAAAACTTAATTTTTCTATTTTACATATTTACTTTTTCAAAATACTCACATCAAATTATCTATTTTAAAGTTTATTTCAATAAAATATTCATTCTTCGTTCATTTTTTATTATTTCCATTTTACACAACTACTTTTTCAAAGCACTTACATCATTTGCACTCACACTAATCTAAAAAGTGAAAATTAAGAGCTTGATATAATAATCCTTTAACACATGAAAAGTACCTGTATAAATTTATATTGGTCCTGTAGCTGTGAAAGAAAATGCATACTTTTAGATGATTTGAAGGTGATTTTTTGGGTTTTTTGGTCAAAATTTTGCATTTAACGCATTTTACATGGGTTTATTTAAGTGCTCGTAGGATCATTCGTTGATAAATACCAAATAGAGACATTTTTGGTAATTTGCAGCCAAAACAACAATTTTAGAAAAATATTATTCAAATGCTCCCTTGTGATGTTTATAAATTTATTATGCTAAATTTTTGTTTAATTTAAATTTCTGAATGATCATCTTGTGCAAAATTCCTGAACAGCCCTTGGGCAATGTTAATACTAAAATTTTTTAAATATACCTGTTGATATCTCACACTAACTTTTGAGCATTAGCATCTAGTATTTAAAAAATATTTCATTTTATAATCTTAAAAGCTACTTTATATATTATACCATACCATTTTATAATACATCCAAAATCTCAACTTTTATTTTACCATAAAACACATTAAAATAATATATCTACACAATAAAATATAATATAACCTAATACCCAAATAAAACCCAAAACACAATAAAATATTATTTTTTAAAAATACCATGTTGCTACAGTACCATTTTATTTATAAGATGATACTGTAGCACAATTGTAAATTTTTTTACAATTAGAGTTTCGGATAATGCACACTTTTAAGGTTTTGATGCTATAAATGTACAAATTAGGGGGGGTTTTACAACCCCCAATGCCAATGCTTAGAGTGGGAAACTTTTTTTTTTTTTTTTTTTTGAGGGCCAAACCATTTGTTCCTTATTGCAACAAAATACTTGTTACAATAACCTATCACAATGAAAACATTTGTTGCAATACCCTATCACAACAAAATAATTTGTTGCGGGAACCTATCACAACAAAATAGTTTGTTGCAATATGTTTCCAAAGGTGGTAGTAACCTATTGCAACAAAATAATTTGTTGCAGTAACCTATTGCAACAAAAAAAAAAAAAAAATTGTTGCGGTAACCAATTGCAACAAAACAATTTGTTGCAATAACCTATTACAACAAAAAATTTGTTGCAATACCTTTCCCGGCTTACCCACCATATCTATTACAACTAAATAATTGTTGCAATAAGTTAAGGAACAATATATGTCGTTGCAATAAATATTTTTGATAATAATAAAAATGTTTTATCGCAACAAGTTTATTGCAACAAAACACTATTGCAATGAAAATTTTGTTGCGATAACCTATTGCCACAAAGTTTATTGCAACATTGGGCAACAAATTTTTTTTGTTGCAATAGGTGTTTATTGCAAAAACTGAGTTTATTGCAACAAAAAATCGAGTTGCAATAGGGCTTTTAACTTGGCATCCAGTTGAGTCAGCGTCTTATAGTACTTAAACTTTTCTGTAGCCAGATTAATACAAATAACGAAGTATTTGTTTGATTCCAAAAGCAACCAATGCAGGGATCCGTCTGCACAAATAGAACGACTCCAATTTACTCCAAGATTTGTAGCTAGCCAAACTTCTTGAATTTGTTTCCAAGAATGCATATTAAGACTATACATTTTTACTTCGGGCCTTTTCTTTGAAACTTTACCACTCTCAACACCTCGTAGTCATCGTTTACAGTATCGTAACCAAATGTAAATTTAGTTTCGAACTTCAACTTAAAAGGGTTGGATATAAATTCTTCAGGCGAAGTTCTGTATCTTCTTATAAATGGGTTCCAAATAACTATTAGGCATAGTTTGTATGTTGTATAATATGATGGGTTGTATGGCTGTAGGCTCTGATGCAAAGGCTATGATGCAGTGTTGTGATGCAGAGGCTATGATGCAGTAGTAGTCTATGACTAGTATGGATAGTGTAAAGGCTGTGATAGTGTGTTAGTAGTATACGTGCCTAAGTGTCCATATGAGAGTGGTACATTAGAGTTCGTTAGGACTGTACAAGTCAGTTAGAGTTAGTTAGAGATTGATGGGTCATTGACAGTTGTTTTGGTGTTGTATAAGAGACCAATGAGTTGTATAGTGGGTAATCAAGCAAGTGTATTTTTCAATGCAACCTTTCCCTTTTCTTTTCTCTGTCCTTTCCTTTCTATCAATTTTGGAGGCCTAGCTGACCTCGAATCCAGCTACACAATAAGTCCATAAATTCAATCCTAACAATAACGAACTGAGTTCTTTTGTTTGGGTCACTAAAAAGACAGACTAATCCAAGGCAATAACGAATGTCTGTTGAGCGTAGCTAGGTGGGTAAATTTCAACAGCATTTTTGTTGCAATAGTCTATTGCCACAGACTTTATTGCAACAGTGGCCAACAAAATTTTTTCATTGCAATAGAAGTTTATTGCAACAATTTGAAATTTATTGCAACAAAAAATTTTGTTAGGTTCTAAGGAATTAGGAAATAATGTATTTAGAACTCTAATTTGTATTGTTGGCAAACCATGATCAAAACAGGTTGTTTAGTCTTGTTTAGGCTTGCTCAAAGTATGTTTATTTGTAAAACTGGAATCGAGTGATTGCAGATTTATTGGACTAAATCTGTAAGGCTCGATTGATCGAAAATTAGGCTCGATCGATCGAACCACGTACAGATTTATTTTTCTGCAGAGTTCCAGTTCAGTCCAAACTCTATTTAAACGTCTTGGGGATCAAGTAAAACACTCCTATATATAAGGAAAACCCTAGAACGTTTTTGAGACTTTTGAAGAGGGAGATTAGAGTGCCTCTTGTGCCTCCTTTTATTTTTAGGGTTTTGTACCCAAACCTCTCTAAGTCTTTGTTGCTCAAACATTGCTGTTTATGTGAATTTCTTGTGAGATCATTGAGGAGCTTTCCTTCACATATACTTAGGGTTTCCAAGATTCAAGATTATGTCAAGAACTTGGTAATCATTCAGTTGCAGATTCAAGAACTTAAAGATACACAAGCGGGGGTGCTTGTACTTGATTGAAGAGTCCAAGAAAGAAGGAGTCCGTGGATTCGGAGCTTGCACGTGGTCATGTCAGTAAGTTCTACTGGTGGGTAGCATTAGGAAGTCGAGCAGGGAGCTTGTAGTCCTTTTGTATGAACTTCGATTCTTTCGCATAGTGGATTCAGGTTTGCCTTGAGGATAGGTGGGTCAAATTCTCCCCAGGTTTTTACCGTGTGGTTTCCTGGGTGATCATATCTTGTGTTATTTATTATTCCGCTGCATTATATTCTTGATATAATTGTTTGATTGTTTTAACCTAGAATTGTTTAATTTGACTAAGTAACAACTTGGCTAATTAACTAGGCTATGCAATCTGGTTGGTTTAAGGGGTCTAAATTTCCATCAAGTGGTATCAGAGTGGGTAGCTCTTCTTGTTTTAGATTTTTTGATCTAAGAGCTAATCCTTGACCCCTGTTGTCATGGATAATTTGAAGTGTCTTTCTGATCATGTTTCTGCTCATGCTTTTGCTGATTTTATTGATGCCTGTAATGTTTTGAATAAAAAGGACACTATTGTTTTTGTTGATTTTTTTTGATGCTTTTGAAACTCTTCGTAAGGAATTATCTAAATCTTTGAAAATTGCTAAGAAATTTAAAGAAGAGTTAAAATTGGCTAATCTTGAAAAAGAGGAATTGATTGTGAGATTGGATGAATCTAATAAAAAGAATGAATTTTTGAGAAATCAAATTTCCTCTCAAGATGAGAAGATGAAAAGCTTGGAACAAGAGTTAGTTGAATCTAAAGCTAAAATTGAAAATTTGACTAGTACCAAGTCTGCTGTTGATAACAGAAGTGTTTCTGTTTCTCTTAAGCCTAAAATTGAAAAAGTTTATATCCCTCCTTTTAAGAGGAATAATAAAGAAAAGACTTATTTTGCTAGGTTAGACAAAGGTAAAAGTTCTGATGTTAATGCTGAAGTTTCTAAACCTATGTCTAATCCTACCGTTAGAGAGCATAATAAATCTGTTTTTGTGCCTACTTGTCACCTTTGTGGTGTTGTTGGTCATATTAGACCAAATTGTTATTTGTTGAGGCAAAAACCAAAATTTGAGATTAGACTTGCTGTTAGGAATACTGATGTTCCTAAATTTGTTCCTGTTTGTCACTTTTGTGGTGTCTCCGGTCACATTCGTCCTAATTGTCATAAATTGAAATTTAAACATTCAGTGTTTCAATCTAGGACATGTGATGATATTTCTCCTGCCATAAGTCCAAATAAATTGTTTCATATGCTTTTGAAAAATTTAAGCTTGTTGGCTTGTGAAAGGAATTTGCAGGATTTTAGTCTTTCTCAGAAGATTGGTGTAGTTCCTCAAATACACTCCACTTCTCATGGATTTTCACCTACAAAGCTGAAGACTCGTGCTAAATGGGTGAGAAAAGATTCTCCAAGGTGAGTGTTGCTAACCTGTCCTTAATTTAATTCTTTCAACTAATTGTGGACATGTTTTGTTTTAGTTTTTGGTTGTTTTATTTTCTTTGATTGTTTTGTTTTAAAGAAAAATCCAAAAAAATTGAAAATTTTCAAAAAGATAAAAATATTTTATTTTGTGTCTTGTTTTATTTGTTTTGAGGATTACATGAGTTATGATATCTCTCTCTTGATTTAGAATATGCTTGACATTGTGGAGATACTTGAATAGTTTTTACTAAGCTATTTTTGATTTTGTGTGAGTATGTACTAGTTTGTACATGTACTCAAGGGTTAATTAAGAAATTGATATTTCTTGTTTGTGTACCCTCTATAGCTTAGTTTAGCACTACCATGCATTGCTTTTGCATTGTTCATTTTGCATAATATGTGCTTTTTGTTTTTGATCATAAAGTTTGTTCAAACCAAAAAGATTTTTGTGTTTTGTATTATAGATCTTGGATTTATAATCAAGGTTGGCCACCTTATCTTTACATAACTTGTTTATGTACCTTGTTTAGTTTTGATGAGCTTATTTATTGCACTTTACTAGTTGAGCTTTGTAGTGCATGTTGTGTGGAAAAGATGTTTATGGTGTTTATCACTTTGTCTTAATCTTGAAGTCACATGTTATTTGACTGTCGGACTTGATCCTTTTGAGAAAGGCATAAATAACCATCTCACCACTGTTCACTAGCCAATCATGAATACCTTAGTGCATATCATAAGATTTTGTGCTCGAGAAAGTGTAGCACATGCACAAAAAGAACATAAGGTGATGCCTCGGCTTAATTGCTTAATGCTTAAAATTGGTGTGTACTATTAGGCTTGATGCCATCTCACATAAATAAAATTGGTGTGTATTATTAGGCTTGATGCCATCTCACATAATAATGAGGCAAAAATACAAGAAACTTACATGATTTCAAGCTTTTGTTCTAGGAGATGTGGGAGTTATAGGATGTAACTCTTTAGGTGATAGTCTCTTTTAAATTCTATGTGATGAATTGTGTAGACTTTGTGATTAATTGCTATTCACATATCACCTCACATGTATCTCAAGTTTTTGCTAGTTGCACACACTACACAAGTTACTCTTTGTTAAACTTGGTACATTTTATTGTGTGTGATCTTGTTGTGGTCATCCAAGATTAAAAGTTCCTTGATTTTAATGCAAAATGTGTATAATGTTTGCGCTTTGAGGACAAATTGATTGAAAATCTTGATTTTGGAAAATCTAGGTTAAATTCAAGTGTTTTTGAAAAACTTTTCGTCTCATACTCATGCATTTTTTTATAAAACAATGTGCTTTGAGGAGTTTCTGCATTAAAATGCTCTGTTTTTCAAAAATCTGATTTTTCCAGATTATCGATCGATCGAACCTGTTTTTCGATCAATCGAAATTGCGATTAAAATTTTTGGTTTGAGTCTGTCTGACTCGATTGATATTCGATTGATACTCGATCGATCGAAATTGAAAAATTTTTAGTTTCTGTATTTTTGACCAAAATTTTTTTTTCATGCATCACTTGTGTTTAGGATTCACATGCATTGCATTGTTTTTGTATCCATCTTGCAGTTTTGCAGTCATATCTCTCATTGTTTTCACACATAACATGCATACACTTTGCTAAATTGGGTACTTAACTTGATTTAAAAATTGATTGATTAATTTTTGAGTTTTGTACATTCTAGTATATGCTATTTCTTATGTGTGAACTTTAGAAAATATTTTTCTTAAGAGATATGATGGATAATCAATGTGCAAATATTTTCTCTACTCATGCAACTGTTTATGGGTCACATAGTGCCATATTTGCATTTTATTGAAAGAGAGAATATTTTTTCTTCATGTGTGTCCTCACCTTAGTTTTTAACTTTGGTTTGTATGTTTTTTAACTTTGGACCTGCTGGTGAGGATGTTCCTGATTCTGTTGGTGCTGCTGCTGCTGCTGATTTTCCCCCACCTCTTTTATTTTTCCCCAAAACTATTTTTCCCCAAACTTGTTTTGTTTTTCCTATTTTTATAGGGGGAGAAAAGTTTTTTTTAACCTTTGTGGTTCTTAGGGAGAGTTGTTGCTCTTCGTAGGGGGAGATGTCTCTATTTTCTATAGAGTTGAATTGTTTTGTGTCCCCTTCTTTCTCTATTTTCTCTTATCCTTTGTTGCGTATGTTGACTGTTTACTCTTTGTATGAGTTGTCTTTGTCAATACGCGACAAAAAGGGGGAGAAATAGTTGATATGGGGGAATATGTGTGGAAAATACAAGAATGTTATGTTTAGGGGGAGTTAACATTGTTTTTGATGTATCTAACTTAGGGGGAGAGTTAGTTTGCATATTTGTTGATTTACTATTTTTCTGTCACATATGCGTTTATGCGTTTGTTTAGTATTTCAGGAAATATACAGGTTGATTCAATTGAGCTGCTGTCTACACTTGCAACCGATAGATAGTAGTTTAAGTTGGATTTGTTGTTATGAGCATTATTTTTGTAATGGGCTTTTACTTTGTAAACTTTGAGCTTTTAGTTTGTGTTTTGTCACGGATTGCCAAAGGGGGAGTTTGTTAGGTTCTAAGGAATTAGGAAATAATGTATTTAGAACTCTAATTTGTATTGTTGGCAAACCATGATCAAAACAGGTTGTTTAGTCTTGTTTAGGCTTGCTCAAAGTATGTTTATTTGTAAAACTGGAATCGAGTGATTGCAGATTTATTGGACTAAATCTGTAAGGCTCGATCGATCAAAAATTACACTCGATCGATCGAACCACGTACAGATTTGTTTTCTGCAGAGTTCCAGTTCAGCCCAAACTCTATTTAAACGTCTTGGGGATCAAGTAAAACACTCCTATATATAAGGAAAACCCTAGAACGTTTTTGAGACTTTTGAAGAGGGAGATTAGAGTGCCTTTTGTGCCTCCTTTTATTTTTAGGGTTTTGTACCCAAACCTCTCTAAGTCTTTGTTGCTCAAACATTGCTGTTTATGTGAATTTCTTGTGAGATCATTGAGGAGCTTTCCTTCACATATACTTAGGGTTTCCAAGATTCAAGATTATGTCAAGAACTTGGTAATCATTCAGTTGCAGATTCAAGAACTTAAAGATACACAAGCGGGGGTGCTTGTACTTGATTGAAGAGTCCAAGAAAGAAGGAGTCCGTGGATTCGGAGCTTGCACGTGGTCGTGTCAGTAAGTTCTACTGGTGGGTAGCATTAGGAAGTCGAGCGGGGAGCTTGTAGTCCTTTTGTATGAACTTCGATTCTTTCGCATAGTGGATTCAGGTTTGCCTTGAGGATAGGTGGGTCAAATCCTCCCCAGGTTTTTACCGTGTGGTTTCCTAGGTGATCATATCTTATGTTATTTATTATTCCGCTGCATTATATTCTTGATATAATTTTTTGATTGTTTTAACCTAGAATTGTTTAATTTGACTAAGTAACAACTTGGCTAATTAACTAGGCTACGCAATCTGGTTGATTTAAGGGGTCTAAATTTCCATCAAATTTCATTGCAATAAGGTTATTTTCTTGTAGTGTTAGTTTTGAACTTCAACTTAAAAGGGTTGGATATAAATTCTTCATGCAAAATTTTGTATCTTCTTATAAATGGGTTCGAAATAACAAACTGAGTTCTCTCGTTCCGGTTATTGAAAAGATAGACTAATCCATGGTAGTAACAAATGTCTGTTGAGCATAGCCAGGGGCGGCCTAACATAATTTGGGGCCTAAGGCAAAAAATTTATGCGGGACCTTTAATATGTAAATATTAATTAAACAAAATTATTTAAAACTAATCAAATTAAGGTTAATTTGATACATTAAATACATAAATAATACCAACTAGACTAATGTTAATTTCATATAGAGAATTGAATATCATAGTTGAACTATAAATATTAATAAAATGAAATAAAAATATATTGCGATTGAAAAAGATACTTTATTTTGGATATAAGACGATGCATAGTTAAATAAAGTTGTAATCTAATTTTTAATTTTATATTTTGATTTCAAGAGAGAGAGAGAGAGATATTATTTGGTGTGTGGTTTTGTAGGATATTAGTTTACAAAAATCAGTCTCAAACTATTAGGGGAGATTAATCTATAATTGATGATTTAACACATTTGCAACATCTTTTTGAAATATTTTAGGGTTTCAATTGAGTTAAGGTTCTATTGGTCTCGTATTTTAAGAGTCTTAATAGAAATGAAAAAGAAAAATGCGCTAATTAAGAGTACCATAAAATGTTTAAAATATAATGTGAAATTGTCTCTCATTGATGAACTTCATCAATTTAACTAATGAATGTTTATATCACTTTTTTGTGATTAATAACATGACAGTTTGTAAGCTAATAGTAAAATTTGTAATATTCTTAACATCACTAATAAAAAAAATGTACAACTTTTAGAAAATATATATTGTGGGGGTAAAAGCCCAGACCTACCTATTGGGCCTGGGGCCCTATTTTGAAGATTACTGTATGTCCGAAGAGGAATAACGGGTTGGGGCAGAGTTAATCTGGAGCGAACCAACCCGGAAATGGAGGAAGAGTACCATCCGAAGAGGTCACCCTTTGTCCGAAGAGGTTTTACTCCTCGGATACGAATAGTCTTGATCAAACAAACGTATGGAAGGTCCGAATGACTTTCTTGGCAATCCCAATGACAAAGATAAGCTCTAGGCATACCTGGGGATGATAAGGACGAAGAAATATCTCAAGGAAAAGCTGCTACCACCGTATTTAATGCACTGCAGCAACTTTTCTGGCCGCATTTATGTGGAGAAGACCCCTGAATAGTGCAATCTCAGCTACCGCCACTCCCAAAAAGCTAGAGAAGATGCTTGATGTGACCTATACTCAAGTATGTACGCAGATGAAGGACAAGTGGATGACTGGGATGATGAGGAGGAGGCTATATAAAGAAGAAGGGCTCCTGATAAGAGGGGGACGAAAAAAATACCTTGATGGTAGCACTAAGAGTTGTAATGACTTTCCAATGAATAAAATACCTCTTCGGACATTCACGTGT
Source organism: Quercus ilex subsp. ballota (assembly GCA_032727855.1). NCBI lineage: Eukaryota > Viridiplantae > Streptophyta > Magnoliopsida > Fagales > Fagaceae > Quercus > Quercus ilex. The sequence continues at coordinate 13,415,452 of CM064914.1, read as the reverse complement.
TCAACTTTTCATGCATGATTTCATGTTAATTCGTTCTTAAATACCATCATTAACAACCGTTTAATTCACAACCGGCCCAGTTCTTTCATCCACTCTCTACAAATTCATTGTTTTGGGTCTGTTGGGTCCATAATCTAAACCCTTTGGGCTTGGGCTACAAAAACGAACCCTACAATTGGCATCGTCTGTGGGGAGAGCTTGTGCAGGGGTGAAAACAACAGTTGATGATGGCTGAACGAAATCAACAACAAGCAGAATCTAGGGCATCCCAGCACGTGGACCCTTTCCTTAATTTGGAGCGGAGACAAGATCGTGAAGGCAGTGCGCACACCGTGCACACTGGTCAAAGCAAGTCGCGTGATGGGAGTCATGTGTCCCATGCAGAGAAGAACCGGGATTTGCAGTTGGAGGTTGAAAGCTAAAAAGAGAACTGTGCCATGCAAAGCGAAAACAGGTTCCTTCATATTCTGATGAGGAGTTTGATGACCAACAGGACTTCACTTACCAACGGAGATCGCGAACGCCATTCAGTGAGTCTTTTTCCTATGAAGAAGAGCACCATCATAAGAGGCAACCTCAGAGCCCACCACGTGGAGGTGTGGGGAACGATACCATGAGCAGGGCCTTGAATCAAATCTCTAGATCACCCTTCACACGCAGGATTGAAGAAGTGAGACTCCCCCGGCGTTTTAACCAGCCTACGTTCACCATCTATAATGGTAAGATAGACCCGGTAGAACATGTGAGCCATTTTAATCAAAGAATGGCAGTCTATTCCAGAGATGAAGCTCTGATGTGCAAGGTCTTCCCCTCCAGTCTTGGACCGGTTGCAATGAGGTGGTTTGACAGCCTGAAGCCAGATTCCATCAGTTCTTTCAAAGAGCTCACTCAAGCTTTTGGTTCACATTTTGTCACCTGCCGAAGAGTGGCCAGGCCTTTGTCTTCTCTGCTATCCTTGAGCATGCAGGAGGGGGAAACCCTGAAGGCGTATTCGGATAGGTACTGGGAGATGTTTAACGATATGGGCCAACTTTGATGCAATGGCCCTCGACACGTTCAAGCTCGGCCTTCCTACTGAACACGGTTTAAGGACGTCCTTGTTTGGTAAGCCAGTTACTAGCATGCGTCAGCTGATGGACCGTATTGAAAAGTATAAAAGAGTTGAAGAATATCAACAACAAGGAAAGGGTAAGGAAAAGGTTATCCCCCAAGAGAGGAGGGATTTCAGGTCAGATCGATACAACAACAATAAACCCCGGAGATATTTTTCTGTGCAATTAGGATCAGCAAATCCCCAGGCAGTCAACACTGTATTCAGAGAGCCAGTCCATCAAGTTTTGGAAAAGGTTAAGAATGAACCGTTCTTTAAGTGGCCGAATAAAATGGTAGGGAACCCTAAGAGGCGTAATCGTAATCTCTACTACCAATACCACCAGGACCACGGGCATACGACTGAGGATTGCAGAAGCCTGTGGGATCATTTGGACCAGTTAGTCCGCGAAGGTAAACTGAGGCACCTCTTGCACCACTCCAGTGGCCAAGGAAGTTAGATGAGCCTAGAGTCCCGAAGGGATGACCCTTTAAAGCCTCCATTGGGAACTATCAATGTCATCGTTGTAGCCCTAGGAAGAACAAGATCCTGGCCATCTAAGGTCATATCAGTAACTCGGTTACCTGCAGGGGACTCCGGCCAGTGTCCGAAGAGGTCCAAACCTGATGACCAACCAATTTTAGGGTTCACGGACGTTGACAAGGTGGGAACTGTCCAACCTCACGATGATGCGTTGGTCATCACCCTTAGAATTGGAGGGTATGATGTAAAGCGGGTAATGGTTGAGCAGGGTAGTGCTGTAGAAATAATGTATCCTGATCTCTACAAGGGGTAGAACCTCAAATCTGGTGACTTAACACCATATAGTTCTCCACTGGTTAGTTTTGAAGGAAGAGTCGTCATCCCGAAAGGCCAAATACGATTACCCGTGCAGACTGGCTCAGAGGTGGTGGAGGTGGATTTCATAGTTGTAGTCGTGTTTTCCCCTTACACAGCAATTGTAGCCAGACCTTGGCTTCATATGCTGGGGGCTGTTTCTTCTACCTTGCATCAGAAAGTCAAATATCCGTCCGAAGGCCAGGTTCGTGAAATCCAGGGAGATCAATCCGTGGCCAGACAATGTTTGGTGGCTGCCATTCAGCATAAGCCCGAAGCCGAGTCATCGGCCAAAGCTGAAAGGGGTTTATAGCAACTAAAGCATCGGTTACCGCCCGCTGAAGATCCGGACAAAGGCGCAAAGTGCGAAGATTTGACAAAGGTCATCATTGGGGACAATCCAGAGAAATTCTTTCAGGTTGGATCTCAGCTACCTCTGCAGGAGAAAGAGAAGTTAGTAAAGAGAAACCTTGACATATTCGCCTGGAACGCTTACGAAGCCTCAGGGGTGGATCCAGAATTCATATGCCACAATTTGAAAGTAAACCCCATGATCACCCCCAAAAAGCAGCCTCTTCGGCGCCCATCCAAGGAACATGCTGAGGCGGTAAGAGAAGAAGTAGCAAAGCTCAAACAAGCTGGAGCTATTAAAGAGGTTTTCTAACATGCTGAGGTGGTAAGAGAAGAAGTAGCAAAGCTCAAACAAGCTGGAGCTATTAAAGAGGTTTTCTATCCAGAGTGGTTGGCAAATACTATGGTGGTGAAGAAAAAGAGCGGGAAATGACGAGTATGCGTGAACTTCACTGATTTGAATAAGGCCTACCCTAAAGATCCATTCCCTATGCCAAAAATCGATCAGCTAGTAGATGCCACTGTCGGCCACCCTCGGATGAGCTTCCTGGACGCTTTTCAAGGTTATCACCAGATTCCATTAGCCCTGGATGACCAGGAGAAGACTGCTTTTGTCACTCCTATTAATAACTACCACTATAAGGTGATGCCATTCGGCTTGAAAAATGCGGGTTATACCTACCAAAGGATGATGACGAGGATGTTTGAATCACAGCTGGGCAAAAATATCGAGATTTATATAGATGACATGGTGGTGAAAAGTAAGGTTGTGGCCGAGCATGTGAAGAACCTGGAAAGTACCTTTGAGGTTCTCAGAAAATACAAGCTGCGCCTAAACGCTTCCAAGTGCTCGTTCGATGTGGGGTCAGGCAAGTTTATAGGATATATGGTGACTCACAGAGGAATTGAGGTCAACCCTGATCAGATAAAGGCCATCAACGAGTTACAAGCTCCTCAGAATCCCAAGGAAGTTCAGAAACTGACTGGAATGACTGCCGCCCTGAATCGATTTATCTCTCGATCAGCGGACAGGTGTCGTCCTTTCTTTTCTTTAATTAACAAATGGAAGGGATTCGAGTGGACTGAAGAGTGTGCTGTGGCTTTCCAACAGCTAAAAGATTATCTAGCTCGACCACCAATCATGTCCAGCCCTGAGCCAGATGAGGTCTTGCTTGCATCTATTGCTGTAGCTCCCCATGCTGTAAGCTTGGTGTTGATCCGAGTAGATTGTGGTGTGCAAAGACCAGTTTATTATGTAAGCAAGTCGCTGCATGAAGCCGAGATCCGTTACTTACCACTGGAAAATGCTATTTTAGCAGTGGTGCTTGGAACACGAAAGGTACCACATTATTTCCAAGCCCATACAGTCATTGTTCTCACTCAGCTCCCACTCAGGGCTATACTCCGAAGTACGGACTACACTGGAAGGATTGCTAAATGGGGTACGATCTTAGGGGCTTTCGATATCAAATACATGCCTTGCACATCGGTGTAGCCGAGTTCACGGAGCCCCAATTAGAAGAGGTAAAGCCGACATCGGACATGGATGAAAAATCGGTTGGCGTGATTTCTCAACAAGGCCCTTCCCGTTGGGAGGCGTATGTGGATGGTGCTGTGAACCAGAAAGGTTCTGGAGTGGGGCTAGTGCTGATATCCCCCGAAAGAATCATTATTGAAAAGTCGTTAAGGCTGGGTTTCTCGGCAACAAATAATGAGGCGGAGTACGAAGCCTTATTGATGGGAATGTCTATGGTTCAAAGGATGGGAGGAAAGGCAGTAGAGTTGTTCTCAGACTCAAGGTTAGTTGTGGGTCAAGTACAGGGGGAGTTTGAGGCGAAGGATGAAAGGATGCAGGGATACTTGAGCCGAGTTAAACGTCTGCAGTCGGAATTCAAATTTTTCAGCTTGCTGCATATTCCCAGAAGTGGTAACGCACACGCTGACTCTTTGGCCACTCTCGCCACCTCTTCGGCATAAGACTTGCCGAGAGTAATCCTCGTCAAGGACTTGCATGGGCCTACCGAAGCAAGAGGAGAAGTAGTTCAAGTTCACCAAGTCAAGGCTGGACTCAGTTGGATGGACCCTGTAGTTAAATTCCTAAAGGAGGATATTTTGCCTGAAGAAAAGGGGGAAGCTGACAAAGTTCGGAGGAAAGCAACCAGGTTCTGGTTATCCGAAGATCAGAAACTATACAAACGTTCCTACTCAAGACCGTACTTGTTATGCATGCATCCTGAAGCGGCTGAGTTGTTACTAGAGGAACTGCATGAAGGAATCTGTGAAAGCCACACTAGAGGTAGGTCCTTGGCTCACCGAGCCATTACTCAGGGTTATTAGTGGCCAAACATGGAAAGAGAAGCTCTCGATTATGTTAAAAAATGCGATCAATGTTAGCACTTTGCCCCAAACATACATCAACCAGGAGGAACACTTAATCCGTTATCCAGCCCATGGCCTTTCGCCCAATGGGGCTTAGATATTGTGGGACCATTCCCTAAGGCTGCAGAAAACAGGAAATATCTTCTGGTCGGCACAGATTATTTCACCAAATGGGTCGAAACTGAACCTCTGGCCAACATCCGGGACGCAGATGTGCAAAAGTTCGTGTGGAAGAATATCATCACTCGATTTAGGGTTCCTCATACTCTCATCTCGGACAATGGCCTACAGTTCGATAGCAAAGCATTCAGGAGTTATTGTAGTGAACTGGGAATCATAAACAGATACTCCACCCCATCTTATCCCTAGGGTAATGGCCAAGCAGAAGCTGTTAACAAGGTCATTGTAAATGGCCTGAAGAAGAGACTAGACGATGCGAAGGGCAAATGGGTGGAAGAATTACCACACATACTTTGGGCCTACAGAACTACGCCTCGTAGATCTACTGGAAAGACCCCTTTTTCAATGACCTATGGGGCTGAAGCTGTAATACCTTTGGAGACCGGGTTCCCGACATTGAGAACTAGTTCATTTAGTCCGACCGACAACAATGAGCAGCTAGAGAAGAGTTTGGACCTGGTTGAGGAAAGAAGAGAAAGTGCAATGGTTTGGCTGGCACATTACCAACAAAAGCTCAGGCAGGGCTATGACGCCAACGTAAGGCCAAGACCTCTGGAACCTGGTGATTTGGTGCTGAGAAAAGTTGTCGGCACTGCAAAGAACCCAGCTTGGAGAAAGTTAGGGCCTAATTGGGAAGGGCCATATCGTATTACTTCAGGGGCTGGCATTGGGGCGTATTTCCTTGAAGACCTAGATAGTCATGTGATACCACGCCCTTGGAATGTAAATAACCTCAAAAGGTACTATTATTAATCGAATCTTCCCTTTAATCAGCATGCCAACTTGTTATATAAAGTGCATCCCTTAAGTGTTTCAACTTAAATCCAATCATGCTTGTAGTCCTCGGACCAGATGATTTGGGTTAGTTAACACTCGTTTACAATTTCCCTTAAGTGTTTAAACTTAAATCCAATCATGCCTGTAGTCCTCAGACCAGATGATTTGGGTTAGTTAACACTTGTTCACAATTTCTCTAAGTGTTTAAAGTTAAATCCAATCATGCCTGTAGTCCTCGGACCAGGTGATTTAGGTTAGTTAACACTCTGTTACAATTTCGCTAAGTGTTTAAACTTAAATCCAATCATGCCTGTAGTCCTCGGACCAGATGATTTGGGTTAGTTAACACTCTGTTACAATTTCGTTAAGTGTTTAAACTTAAATCCAATCATGCCTGTAGTCCTCGGACCAGATGATTTGGGTTAGTTAACACTCGTTCACAATTTTCCTAAGTGTTTAAACTTAAATCCAATCATGCCTGTAGTCCTCGGACCAGATGATTTGAGTTAGTTAACACTCTGTTACAATTTCTCTAAGTTTTTAAACTTAAATCCAATCATGCCTGTAGTCCTCGGACCAGATGATTTGGGTTAGTTAACACTCTGTTACAATTTTTCTAAGTGTTTAAACTTAAATCCAATCATGCCTGTAGTCCTCGGACCAGATGATTTGGGTTAGTTAACACTCGTTCACAATTTTCCTAAGTGTTTAAACTTAAATTCAATCATGCCTGTAGTCCTCGGACCAGATGATTTGGGTTAGTTAACACTCTGTTACAATTTTCCTAAGTGTTTAAACTTAAATCCAATCATGCCTGTAGTCCTCGGACCAGATGATTTGGGTTAGTTAACACTCCGTTACAATTTCTCTAAGTATTCAAACTAAAATTCAATCATAACTGAAGTCCTCGGATCAAATCGTTTGGGCTAAGTAGCACCCCCATATTGTCATTAGTAATGTTTGAATTTATCGGGCCTAAAATTCTTGGGTACATTCAACTCTAACTTATAACTAAACTCCTCAGCTAGAAATACTCTTTGCACACATTCAAGAAAGTCTCTAAAACTTTCATCTCACTTATCATTTCCATTTTCATTATCTATTAACAATTCTTGTACAGTCCATTCTCTTCGGTACTCGTTGAAGTCATTGGCCTTATCGGCATGATATTACGGCTAAGTTTACCTACATTACTATGGTCATAAGGAATAAACTGTTCATAATAATGGCGAAACTTATAATATAAACAACAAGTATAGTGAAAGTAAAAGAAAAGGGGATTCCATTGATCAAGATAAAACAATTTACAAGTCCCTAAAAAAAAAAAAATGAACTGCATGAAAATATAAAACAAAAACTCCTAGTCATGCTAAGTCTTCGTCTGAGCAGTCTGGGTAGCAGAGGGGTCGACTGTCTGACTGGGCTGGGTAGCAGCAACGTCTGGGGCTTGTTCTTTGTCTTTCTCTTTAGAACCCTCAGACTCTTTGACTGCTTCAGCTAGAACAAGAGGGATAGGGCCAGTTGGGGGCTGCTCTTGAGCTTTTGGGAGTTGACGAATGTCTGGATCGTAGTATATGCTCCCAGGAAGCCTCAAGGGGGAATCTGCAGGAACCCCAGCAGCATCCAGTGCCTTGGCCCAGGTGATGTCGCAGTGGTCCCTGCCGACCGAGGCGAATTGCTCGGTGAGGCCTATCTCTGTCTCCTCCTTCCCCAGCTGATATGCCGCCTTTCTCTCAACCTCGACTGCCTCCTTGGCCAGCTGGGCATCTTTCTGAGCCTATTGGGCAGTCTTCTTGGCCTTCTGAAGCTTAGCTCGAAGTTGCTCCACAAGTGCTCTCTCAGTGGCCAGATTAATTTTTGTCATGTTCAGCAGCTTGCGTTGCTCTTCGGCCTGCTTCTCAGCATTCCTCAGGCCCGCATTGAGACTATTTCTCTGATTAGTCACCTCCTTAAACTACTCAGATAGTTGGAAGTAGTCTTCCTTTAGACTACCCAAAGACTTTTCAACCTCAGACCGAGATTGGGCCTCCGCTTGGGCTTCAATAAATGACTTTTTATTCCATTCTTCAGCCACGAAGACCTGTTGAGCAATCTGCATAGTAGAATGAAAGAAGTCCACGTAAAACAAATAGGAAAATTAATAAATAACTTAAAACCGAAGAGCTGGTTTAATTCACTCACCATGGCCAAGTCTCGTTTCATGGACATGAAGAGTTCATACTGACTAAAGCGCCTGTATGACTCCATGTCCTTGGGAAGGAGCAACGGTTGCTCCAAAGCTTCAGTAACAACTCCTGCTTTTCCCCCGTCATAGTTCCTGAAGGAGGTATCCCAAGGAATAAGAGCACCATCCAGCTCCAGTTTGGGGGACCATGTGCGTGGCGTTCGACGCACCTCGGCGATATGAGGGTCCTCTCGGCTCTCAGTAGACGAGGCCCACTTATTCTGGTGGTCTTTCGCCACTTTCTGTTGCTTGGTCCTGTTGGGAGGCAACACCTCCCTCTCTTTAGTGTCAAGGAGGAGCCTTTTCTTATTCAGATCCTGTATGGGCTTTAGGCCAGGATCAGGAACCTGAGGTGGTGGTGGGGGCAGATTCACTACTGGTTGAGAAGTGCTGGTCCCTTTCGGCTCTGCCCTCCTGCCTCTATTCTTCATTAGATCCTTTAAGTTAGACATATCTTCTTCGTCTGAAGAGTCTTCGGGAAGAGCAGTTAGCAAAATAGGAGGATGGACACTGGATTGCCTATCAATCTCCTCCTCGGAATCTGAGGATGCTATCGCTTGGACCCCTCTTGAAGTTTCTCCCCCGAATTTAAATTTATCTATCTGCTCCTCTAGTGAGGAGGTCGAAGAGCCAACCCTTTCGCCTACAACCACCGGTTCAAGGGGGACTTCTGCAACCGGCTGGACGAGCAGTGGTACACCCTGTGGATTTGGGTGTGGCATGGGCTTGAGGTCAAACGATGCCAAAAAGCCTTTCTGAGCTACGTCTATGCGGTTGAGACGGTAGTCTCCTTGTTTTATTGCGTTGCCGACCGACTGAAAATCCTTCGGGTTTGATGTATAGCCAAGAAGAAGAGGCACCGACCGGAGCTGCCCGTCCTCACTTACAAAGATTTCTGATCTTAATAAGTAGTTGAGCGCGGCGGTGTTTGTGAGGCTCAGCCGAGTAGAAACGTGTTTTCTATCTGTTAAACATCACAACAAAATGTAGTCAGAAACTTAAAAATAATGGCACGAAGAGGAAAAATTTGTTCGAAGGTAGAGATCCTAAGCCCACTGTTAGTAAACCTAAATCTAACATGTCCCACCTGGCTCTCCTGGCTTGGTTGGGCAATGGGGACCGTCATGCCAAGCGCCCGAGACGATCACGTAGTCGTCTTTCATCCCTTTGTTAGATTTAGGGAGGTAGGAGAGGAGCCTAACAACATCGGATTGGGATTTAAGATAATATCCCGCCCCTTGTTGGCTATGACACTCGTACATGTGTACCACATCACGCCAGGTAAGCCCCAAGCCTAGATGACGGTTCAAATCGTCAATGGCCCTTAAGATTCTAAAGACGTTGGGCGCACATTGGTTAGGACTAAGCCTATGGTTTCGGAGGTAATTACTGGTAATGGGGTCCATAAGGATAGTCATCCTCCCTTCTAGAAAAGCGATGATGGGGATAACAACTTTGCCTATCTTCTGATCTATTAGTATTCCTTCTGGAAAGCAATACCTCAGACCCACATCTTGAGGTATGTGATATGTGGCCCTAAATTCCTCCAATTGGGCGGGGCTATCCACCATATATTGGTATCTACCCATCGCACTTAAACAGAATGGTGGAAGTTCTAAACGAAGTGATTGGGGAATGATTATTTGAAAAATCGAGGAGGTTTGCCGAAGAGGCAATGAGAGGCCTAGAGGTCGAAACTTACACAAACTAGATCGAAAAAAGATCCTCAAACCCACAGAAAAATTCTTATAGAATCTGGGGAAGACTGGGATTAGTGACTGAAAGAGCTTGATGGAGTCGTGTGCTTGTTCTTGCTGGGTTGTCTGAGAGTTTGCAAAGTAAGAAAGAAGTAACTTCTTCTGAGATTTTATACGAGGTCAAACGAAGGGGCAAAAGTTATCTCGCCCAAATCCCGGGGAAGAACCACGCCTATTAGATCAACAACCCACCGTTGGATACAAAGGACAAGGCGCCGCTTGGAGTAATTAATGCAGCGCTTTGGAAATACGAAAACAACAGCGGCAATGATGAAGCGCTTATATCTATGCCTACACACGTGCAAGTTCAGATATTTGTCTGTTCTCAAGCTTTTTACTCCGTGACAAGTCAAAATCCCACTCTTTCTCTTCGGATGCGAGGGAAAAATTAGGATTTTGAGGGGCTATTGTGGGGGGGTAAAAGCCCAGACCTACCTATTGGGCTTGGGGCACTGTTTTGAAGATTACTGTATGTCCGAAGAGGAATAACGGGTTGGGGCAAAGTTCATCTGGAGCGAACCAACCCGGAAATGGAGGAAGAGTACCATCCGAAGAGGTCACCCCTTGTCCGAAGAGGTTTTACTCCTCGAATACGAATAGTCTTGATCAAACAAACGTATGGAAGGTTCGACAGACCTTCCTGGCAATCCCAATGACAAAGATAAGCTCTGGGCATACTTGGGGATGATAAGGACGAAGAAATATCTCAAGGAAAAGCTGCTACCACCGTATTTAATGCACTGCAGCAACTTTTCTGGCTGCATTTATGTGGAGAAGACCCCTAAATAGTGCAACCTCAGCTACCGCCACTCCCAAAAAGTTAGAGAAGATGCTTGATGTGACCTATACTCAAGTATGTACGCAGATGAAGGACAAGTGGATGACTGGGATGATGATGGAGGAGGCTATATAAAGAAGAAGGGCTCCTGATAAGAGGGGGATGGAAAAAATACCTTGATGGTAGCACTAAGAGTTGTAATGACTTTCCAATGAATAAAATACCTCTTCGGACATTCACGTGTTCAACTTTTCATGCATGATTTCATGTTAATTCGTTCTTAAATACCATCATTAACTACCGTTTAATTCGCAACCGGCCCAGTTCTTTCATCCACTCTCTACAAATTCATTGTTTTGGGTCTGTTGGGTCCATAATCTAAACCCTTTGGGCTTGGGCTACAAAAACGAACCCTACATATATAATTTTATAAAAATTTGGGCCTTTAACTATGAAAAGTGGGGCATTTTTCCCAAGGAAAATTTTGTTTTTTGGTGGGGCCTTAGGCCTAGGCCTTGAGCCGGCCCTGAGCGTAGCAGCGGGTAGATTTCAACTAAAAACAAAACCTTCGTAACTAAATCCCACCAATCCAAAGTAAAATCATAACCCATTTGGGATCAATAGAAATAACATCTTTCATATTCTATCAATGTTTTTTGTGCATCAAAAATTCTAAAAAGAAAATTAACAATAGAAAAATGCATAAAATATTTACAAATTGATATCTTCCTTCAAATGGAAGATACCATGTCATATAGATATTCCTTGCCATGTCAAATATTTTTTGTGAGAAATTTAAAATAATAGAAAAAATTATAATATGCTTCATATGAGTCATGCCATTGTTGCTCTAGTTATCAGTGGTGGTTTCAGGAATTTTTCTCAGGGTGTTCCTTAGGAAGCATAAATTATACAATCTAATAAAAAGAAAAATTCATATATTGACAACAACAACAATAAAAAAAACATGCAAATACATAAAGTTTACAATTGTTTTCTATGAGTTTTTATATTTTAAAATTGGTGCATGACAGTCTCATTATTAATGCTAAAAGCTACATCTCTTTCAACGTACACAACCAAGCAATCATTCATCCACTGAATGTAAAACAAGTTATGGAGCAAAATTTAATTTTATTGGTATAAAAAGAATGAGGGTGTTCCCAATTTTTTTTTGAAGGGTAGACAAATAAAATTTTTAAAATTGTTATATATAAAAAAAAAAAAAATTAAAGTTAGGGTGGTCCTAGGACCAACCTGGCCTAAAGGTGGTGCCGCCCTTGCTAGTTATATGTAGAGAAAAAAAAAATTAAGAGAGATTTTTTTTTTTTTTTTAATTCGACAGTTACAATGGGAGGGGAGATTTGAATCCTTGATGTTTAGATTGGAAACACCATATGGTATAACTGTATAAGTTGAATTACAAAATTCATAATAAAAAGAGATCTTCTATCTTTGTAAAATATATATATATATATAATAAAGACAAAAAAATATGAAGAATAAATTTATACCACATATAATATGGAAGCATCACTTTTACTTTTCCAAACCTCTTGTTATGCCACATCATCAACCATATTTTCAAGAAATTTTGCACTTTTTTGTTTTTTCTGTCAAAGTCATTCTCTATTGCCTTATTCAATTCTCTCCAAGTCCTCTTATATATATATATATATATTTATATTCTTCACTTACATTTTGTTTAACCTTCCACTTCTCATTTTCACTCTTCTTCCTTCATAATTATTTCTCACTCTAACCTTATTCTTTTTGGCAACCCATCCTCTCCCATCTTATTTTCTTTATAAATTTTTTATTACTCCATTTACACCTCTACATCCATCCCCATGTTTTACGGCCTACCAAAAAAAAGGCTTATACTCTCTCTATTTATGTTTTTTTTTTTTTTTTGATAGAACTATTCTTTTATTTTGTTTTCACTTTTGGTTGATTTTTTTTTTTTTTTAAATTTTCACTAATGATTTTTTTTTTTTGTTAATGTTCATTCAATTGTCACATCAAATTTGCATGGTATGATATCGTGTTATCAAGATATTATAAATTTTAGTAAGTTAATCAATTCAATTTTGTTACAGACTACTGTTTACTTTGCGGAGGTATTGGACAGATCTTTTTTTTTTTTTAAGTAAAAGATAGATTTTTGTTGGTGTATGCATTTTATGAATAACTGAAATTGGCCTCAGTTGCTTTTAAACACAATTTGAAATTTGCTTTTCCATTCTCTCTCTACTCTCTCTACTCCCTCTCTCCCATTACCTCTCTACTCTATCTCTCTACTCCCTCTCTCCATTCTCTCTCTACCCTTTCTACTTTCTCTCTCCATCCAAAAATGACACTCTCACGCCCAAACTCCAATATGCTAATAATGATAATCATCATCACTGAAATTCTTTTCCAATTGCCTATAAAAACTCTTATTCGTTGTCTCAAAATATCATCTAAGTGGCATAACTAGATATCAAGTTCATATTTTATCAAGATGCAAGTGTATTATGCCATCCAAACCAAAACATACTTCGAGGATCTAATTTATCACGAAGACTATAATGGGTTTCTGCAAAATTGCAGCGCTAGTTTCAAGAATGAAGTTCTTGGAAATGCCGTTGAAATCTACCCACTGCTACACTCAACAGACATTTGTTATTGCCATGGATTAGTTTGTCTTTTCAGTGACTAGAACGAAAGAACTCAGTTCATTATTTGGAACCCATTTATAAGGAGATACAGAATTTTTCTTGAAGAATTTATATCCAACCCTTTTAAGTTGGAGTTCGAAACTAAATTTATGTTTGGTTATGATGTTGTAAACAATGACTACAAGGTGCTGAAAGTGGTAGAGTTTCAAAAGAAAAGGCCCAAAGTAAAAATGTATAGTCTTAATATGCATTCTTGGAAATAGATTCAAGAAGTTTGGCTGGCTACAAATCTTGGAGTAGATTGGAGTCGTTCTATTTGTGTAAACAGATCCTTGCATTGGTTGCTTTCGGAATCAAACAAATGCTCCGTACTTTGTTTTAACCTAGCTACAGAAAAGTTTAAGTACTACAAGACGCCGACTCAATTGGACACCAACAAATACAAGATGTGCCATCTAGAGGTAATAAAAGAAAAAGTTTGCTTTATCACTGTGTTAAAAAATAAGGGTAAAACTTATAATGAAGTTTGGGTAATGAATGACTACGGGATAGAAATTCTTGGAAATATGCTTCAATAGCCTTCTTTTACTGGACGATGTTGATCTAATACAGGTATAAAAGATTTGAGTTTTACTTTTTCTTTTTCTATTTTTTTTCTTTTTTTCATTTTTTCATTTTTCTATGCTTCATTAATTGGTAATATTATTTGATTGAGCTATATGGTTTAGATTCTATTTTTCTTGTTAGGAATGAAATTTTATATGTTAATATTTGATAAGTAGTTTTTTTTTTAGTATTGAATAGCTCTAATCATTTTTTTTAGTATTGAATGGTCAGGAGAGCAGCCATTCAATTTGATAAAGATTAATAAAATCATGTAGTTCTTTAATCATGTTCAAGTCTCTCAAATGTCCTTCTACAAAAAACTGGACCTATAGTGGTGTTTAACGCCACTATAGGTCCATTTGGGTTATAGTGGCGTTTGCTATAGTGGTGTTTACAAAAATCACTATTGTATCGTGATTATATGTCCATACCCTATGGTAGCATTTGTAAAACGCTGCTATAGGCTAAACTTGTTCTTTTAAAAAAAAAAAAAAAAAAAAAAGGCAATAGCAGCGTTTTGTAACTGCCACTATAGGGTATGGACTTATAATAGTGTTTGTGAAATGCCACTATAGCCAAATTTATAAAAAAAAAGAAAAAAGAAAAAAAAAGAATTTAATTTACCTAAAGCAGCATTTGCAAACGCCACTATAGGCCTATACCCAATAGTGCTGTTTGAAAAACGCTACTATAGCGCTAGATTTATTTATTTATTTATTTATTTTTAAGGCTATAGCAGCGTTTTATAAACGCCACTATAGGGTATGGACCTTACCCTCTAGTAGCTTTTGTGAAATGCCACTATAGCCAAATTAAAAAAAACAAAATTAATTTGACCTATAGCAACATTTTACAAACACCACCATAGGGTAAGGTCCATACCCTATAGTGGTGTTTGTGAAATGCTGCTATAGGCTGAAATTGTTATTATTTTTAAAAAAAAAAAAGGCTATAGCAACATTTATAAACACCACTATAGGGTATGGACCTAAACTATAATGGGTTTCTGCTAATATACATCGCTAGTTTCAAGAACAAAGTTCTTGGAAATACCGTTGAAATCTACCCCCTGCTACGCTCAATAGGCATTCGTTATTGCCATGGATAAGTTTATCTTTTCATTGACCAGAACGATAGAACTCAGTTTGTTATTTGGAACCCATTTATAAGAAGATACAAAATTTTTCCTGAGGAATTTATATCCAACCCTTTTAAGTTGGAGTTTGAAACTAAATTTACATTTAGTTACGACATTGTAAACGATGACTACAAGGTGTTGAGAGTGGTAAAGTTTCAAAAGAAAAGGCCTGAAGTAAAAATGTATAGTCTTAATATGCATTCTTGGAAATAGATTCAAGAAGTTTGGCCAGCTACAAATATTGGAGTAAATTGGAGTCGTTCTGTTTGTGTAAACGGATCCCTGCATTGGTTGCTTTTGGAATCAAACAAATACTCTGTTATTTGTTTTAACCTAGCTATAGAAAAGTTTAAGTACTATAAGACGTCGGCTCAACTAGACGCCAACAGATACAGGATGTGCCGTCTAGAGGTAATAAAAGAAAAAGTCTGCTTTACCATTATGTTAAAAAATGAGGGCAAAACTTATAATGAAGTTTGGGTGATGAACGACTACTGGATAGACAGTTCTTGGACAAGAGTCTACAGAATCGAGCAAGCATCAGAGCCGACATTTTTTGAATACTTGAAGCTTGTTTATTTGTACAGTAATGGAAAGGAAATGATGTTAGAGGTGCAGAATTCCCCTAGCATGCTAATTTTGTGTGATATAGAGAAGGATACAGAAAAGAATGTTACAAACAAAACTTTTCCGAAAAAATTATATGCCACAGAAATATGCTTCGGTAGCCTTCTTTTACTGGACGATGTTGATCTAATACTGGTATAAAAGATTCGAGTTTTACATTTTTTTTCTTTTTTCTATGCTTCATTAATTGGTTATATTATTTGATTGAGCTATATGGTTTAGATTCTATTTTTCTTGTTAGGAATGAAATTTTATATGGTAATATTTGATATGTAGTTTTTTTTAGTATTGAATAGCTCCAACCATTTTTCATAGTATTTGTTAGGTTCTAAGGTCTTAGGATTTTATGTATTTAGAACTCTAATTTGTAATGTTGGCAAACCATGATCAAAATATTGTATTTAGTCTTATTTAGACTTGCTCAAAGTTGGTTTAATATTGTAAAGTTGGAATCGAGTGGCTGCAGAAGTACTTGGGACTTTCGGCCTGGCTCGATCGATCGAAGAATAGACTTGATCGATCGAAAATCGCACAGGTTGATTTTTCTGCAGAATTTTCAACTCAGCCCTACTTCATTAAACGTTTAGGGTTTTTATGTTTTTACTCTAGGTATATAAACTAAACCCTAGCCACGTTTTTGAAGGTTGTCCATATTGCTTTGTTGCTCATACATTGCTGTTTTGTGTGAATCTCTTGTGAGATCTTTGAGGAGCTTTCCTTTACACAAAACTTAGGGTTTTCAAGTTAGAGATGATTTCAATATCTTGAAGATCATTATCGTTGCAACCATTGGAACTTAAAAGAAAAGCAAGCGGGGAGCTTGTAGCTGATTGAGGAATTCAAGAAAGAAGTAGTCTGTGGATTTGAAGCCTGCGCGTGGTCGTGTCAGGAAGTTCTACTGGTGGGTAGCATTAGGAAGTCGAGCGGGGAGCTTGTAGTCCTTTTGTAAGAACTTCAATTCTTTCATAGTGAATTCTGTTATGCCTTGAGGATCGGTAGGTCAAATCCTCCCCAGGTTTTTACTGTGTGGTTTCCTGGGTGATCATATCTTGTGTTATTTATTTTCCGCTGCATTATTATTCTTGATATGATTGTATGATTGCTTTAACCTAGAATTGCATAATTTGACTAAGTAACAACTTGGCTAATTAATCTAGACTACGCAATCTGGTTGTTTAAGGGGTCTAAATTCCTGTCAAGTGGTATCAGAGCAGGTAGCTCTTTTTGTTTGAGATTTTTAATCTCTGAGCTGATCCTTGACCCCTGTTGTCATGGAGCATGGACACTCTCTGTTTGTTCCTCCTCACTTTGATGGGAACAACTATGCTTATTGGAAAGTAAGGATGAAAGCATTCCTGAAATCCATTGATGAAAGGGTATGGAATTCCGTTGAATACGGATGGGAGAAGCCCACTACTCCTGTGAGTGAGTGGCAAACTTCTCAAAAAGAAGTAGCTAGATTCAATAGCAAAGCTATGAATGCCATCTTTAATGCTGTTTCTATGGAGGAATTTAAGAGGATCTCTAATGTTGAGGTTGCTCATATTGCTTGGAAAATCCTCCAAACTGTGCATGAAGGCACAAAGGCAGTTAAGATAAACAAACTGCAGCAATTAACTTCTAGGTTTGAAAGCATTAGGATGTCTGATGATGAATCCTTTGATGAATTTTATGCCAAACTGAATGATATTGTTAATTCTGCTTTTAATTTGGGTGAAATCTATGATCAACCTAAGATTGTTAGGAAGATACTTAGATCTTTAACTGAAGACTTTAGACCCAAAGTGACTGTCATCACTGAAAGCAAGGATGTGGACTCCATCCCTGTTGATGAGCTTGTAGGATCTCTTCAATCCTATGAGTCTGACCTACCTAAAGTGAACAAATCCAAATCAATGGCTCTTAAGTCAGTTGATGATGTTGATGGTGGTGGATTTGATGATGAGCTCTCTGCTACAGAGATTGCCTATCTTGCCAAAAACTTTAAGAACTTTCTTAGGAATACAAATAGAAAGGCAAGAGGTACTTACACTGCTGAACCTAGAAATTTTAGGAAGAATGATCCCACTAAGGTTAACAATTTTGAAAAACCTAGAGAAAATTTTGGTCAATCTTCTAATAACTCTTTGGGTCCTCAGTGTTTTGGCTGTCAAGGGTATGGTCATGTGAAATCTGGATGTCCTACATTCTTGAGGACTAAGGGTAAAGCTATGGCTGTAACCCTTAATGATAATGAGGTTTCTGATGATGAGTCCGGTGGTGACGAGGATGGAAATTTCATTGCTTTCATGGCTACTGCTATAGTCAATGAAAGCATATCTGCTGAAGAGAACCCTTCTGATGGGGAACTCTCTGAAGATGCAGATCTTCAAGAGGCCTATAACAAACTTTGCAAAATTGCTGCAAAGGATGCTATGAAAGTTGAACTTGGCCTAAAGAAAATTGATTCTCTTGAGCTTGAAAAGAGAAATTTGCTTGTTAAACTGTTTGATGCTAATGAGCTTTTGAATAATGTTAAATCTGAGAACATGCTTTTGCTTGATAAAGTTAGAACTTTGGAACATGATTTATCTGTTGCTAGATCTGCTAGTTCTAAACTTGATCACATGCTGAATGTTCAAAAGTATCCTTCTGATAAAACTGGGTTAGGATATGTTGAAAGCATCTTTGATTCTGGACCACATTCCACTACTTTTGTTCCTTCTTCTTCTTCTGAATCTTCTGTGAGTGAGGTTGTGAGTGAAACTGTCAAACCACCTGTGAGTGAGGTACTTAAACCTGTAGAAGTTTCACCACCTAAGAAGATTAGGGTAGACTTAAGAGAATCTAAACCTAAGGAGCCTACCAAATCTAAGGACAAGATGCATGGTAAACCTGCTTGGGTTTGTCATTATTGTGATAAGTCTGGACACATTCGTCCTAACTGTTACAAGCTTCAAGCTGATAAGAGAGCAAATAAACCAAAAGTGCCTGTGCCTCAAGCACAAGATCCTATGGCATTAATTGGTGAATTGGTAAAGGTGTTAAACCTTTATTCCAATCCTGGAGTTGGGAATCACTCGAATGTGAATAAGAACTCCAATGCTTGTGGTGCATCTAAAAAGTTTTGGATGCAAAAGACTCGAATTAATTAAGTCTTTCTGACATGGTCCTTGTGCTTCATTGCTCTATTCTTTTGTGACCATTGTTCTTTGTTTTTTTGTGTTTTTGTTCTAGAACTTGCATTGCATTACATTCATGCATTTCATTCTAGGATTTATTTGTTTTCTCTTTTAATAATTAAAAAAAAATTTTAAAAAAAAAAAAAGGAAAAGGAGAAAGCAAAAATTATGTTTAACATGATGCTTCTTGGTTTTTGAAAACAAGGTTGGTCAATTTATTTACACATAACATGTCTTATGTACCTTGTTTAGCTTCGATGAGCTTATTTATTGCACTTTACTAGTTAAAGCTTTGTAGTGCATGTTGTGTGGGAAAGATGTTTATGGTGTTTATCACTTTGTCTTAATCTTGAAGTCACATGTTATTTGACTGTCGGACTTGATCCTTTTGAGAAAGGCATAAATAACCATCTCACCACTGTTCACTAGCCAATCATGAACACCTTAGTGCATATCATAAGATTTTGTGCTCGAGAAAGTGTAGCACATGCACAAAAAGAACATAAGGTGTAGCCTCTGTTAAATGCTTAATAATTAAAATTGGTGTGTACTATTAGGCTTGATGCCATTTCACATAATCTAATCTGTGTGTACTATTAGGCTTTATGCCAAATTTCACCTAAAATAATGGGGCAAAATACAAGAAACTTACATGATTGCAAGCTTTTGTTCTAGGAGATATGGGAGTTATAGGATGTAACTCTTTAGGTGATAGTCTATTTTGAATTCTATGTGATGAATTTTGTAGACTTTGTGATTGATTGCTATTCACATATCACCTCACATGTATCTCAAGTTTTTGCTAGTATCACACACTACACAAGTTACTCTTTGTTAAACACTGTACATGCTAGTGTGTGTTTTTGGTCTGACCAACCAAGTTTGAAAATATTTTGAGATTTATGCACAACATATTTGTTGCTTGAGAAAATTCAATGAGAGAATGATTGAAATTTGTTTTGAGAAAATTGGGTTCAAAATTTTGGGTTTTTGAAAGAGCATTTCATCTCATACTCATGCATTTTGTTTCTTCAATTTAATGCTTTGAGGAGTTATTTTCAAAATTAGGCTTGTGTTTTTTCAAAAACTGTGATTTTTCCAAAATTTAGTGAGCCTCTGCCCATTTCGATCGATCCAGTCTGTTTTTCGATCAATCGAAAAAGTGCTCTCATTTGTCTTAAAATGATTGTGTTTTTCGATTGATCGAATGTAATTTTCGATCGATCGAATATCGTGGAAAAGCTTTTTTAAAAGATCTGATCTGACTTTTTCAAACACTTTTCAAATCTTTTTCAAACTTTTTCTTTCTCTCTCCGACGAGGCAAGCTCAAAAGTTCCATTTTTTGTCGTTTTCCTCCGAAATTTTTGCAAAGAATCTCTTTCCTCAAGCCGGTAAGACTCTTTTGCCCTTCCTTTTGATTTTATTTTCATGATTTCATGCATAAACTCATGCATTTAGGGGCGATTTTCGCACTTTGCAATTTTGGGATTTTCATTTGATTCAAGCCTTATTTTATGCAATTGATCATTGGGTTTTTGTGGGGACACATCAAAAACATGACTCTTACATGTTAATTTAATCAATTTTGAGTTTGGTGAAAAATTGAAAAATCTAGGGTTTGTTCTTGATCCGAATTGGGGCTTTTGTTAAATTGGGTAGAATTTGCTGAAATTGGCTTGTTGTGTTGGTGTAATTAAGCATTATAATCTATGTGCTGTGTTTTGTAATGCTCAATTCATCATTATATTTAAAAATTTCAACAAGTGGTTTTCAATTTTTGGGATTTTTGATAGAAATTCCCTGTTCAAGCCAATTTTGTCAAATTACTCTCAATTAAACTTAATTGTTTACTGCATTAGATCATGCATCACAACATTTTATTGTTCATACATCATATAGATTTTTGTTCTATATTCTTTATTGTGCTAATTTGCAGTCTGCCCTTGGTTTTGTTTTCTCTTGTTCTTTGTGGTTTTCTCTTTGTGTCTCTGTCCTTTCCTTAGCACTATGCCTAGGAAGACTAGAGCCCGTAGGAATGTTCCCTCACCTTCTCCTTCACCCCCTCCATCCTTTGATAGTGAGAAGTTTCCGAGTGAGAAAAACCAAGAGATTTTTGAGAAGCTAAACATTAGGAGAAAGATATGGGCTGAGCGTTCTGTGTTGTTAGATGAACTCGATCCTGCCATTAGGGCAAATTTTGAGCGTAGGGGCTGGTTACCCTTGGTGGATATTTCTGATCCTCCTCCACCTTCTGCCTTGATTAGAGAGTTCTATTCGAACATCTCTATCCGCATCTATGATTCCAACACTCTAGTCAAGAGTTGGATACGAGGCGTAGAGTACTCCATTACTCCTCGGGTAGTGGCTGATGCTCTAGGGGTACCGTTGGTCCAGCATCCTGTCTATCCATATGATGAGTCTCTCGAGATTAGCGATGTTTTGTCTTACATCACTAGTACTACTGTCCAGTGGGGTTCTGATCCTCGGATCACTTCTGCTGAGCTCTCCGGGTTACACTATCTGTTCTTTAGGATAGCTTGTCATTCGATCTGGCCTATTTCCCATGTTCACACTATTCCTCTTGAGAGGTGTGTATTTCTGTACGCTCTGGTTACTGATGCTCCTATTAGTTTTCCCCATCTTTTTCTTCGTTCTTTGAACGATGTTTATAGGAGTTCATCTACTGCTCATGCTCTTGTACATCCTATTTTCATTCATAGGATTCTTCTCTATCTTGATCTTAGTGGCTTTCCTTCCTTTGAGCCCATTCATGTGATAGCTCCTATAGGTGCGTCTTTTCTTAGACAGAGGGCCGCTCATCTTCGAGCTGGTTCTAAACACCCTAGGTCTGAGCCCTCTAGTAGCGCACCTCCTCCTTCTTCTTCTGCAGGTCTTGCTGGTGAGGATATTCCTGATCCAGTTGGTGCTGATGATGCTGCTGCTGATGTTCCTCCACCTCCTTCGGCCGACTTCGATGTTCGTCGTACTTTGGAGACTGTCATGACCGTTCAGGCAGCTCATGGTCAGATTTTGGTGGACTTGCTGGACGAGATTCGTGCTCTCCGAGCTGATTTTGCGCGTCTTCATTCACCCTCACCACCTCCTTTTGATGGCAACTTGTGATTGTCCTTTGGCATTCCGTCACAAAAAGGGGGAGTGGAGTTTTTGACTTGTAGTGGAGTTTTTGTAGTTAGGGGGAGATTTTTTTGTTTTAGAGGAGCTTGTGGAGTTTTTAGATTGTATCTAGGTGCTTCACTTTGTATATCTTTTTTTGGGGTTATTCATGTTAGGGGGAGTAACATTGATTGATATACATGTTATTTTTATTGATTCTTGTTGCTTTGTGATTCACTGCGTATTGATTTATATTGATTGAGTTGATCATTCGTATATGTCTTTATTTTGTGTTGTGTGAATCTTACAAGAATGTTATACCTGTTGTTTTACTCTTTACTGTCACACATGCGTTTATGCGTTTATTGAGTATTTCAGGATTATACAGGTTGATTCAACTAAGCTGCTGTCTACACTTGCAACTGATGGATAGTAGTTAGGCTGAATTTGAATTTATGAGCATTATCTTTGTAAAGGGTTTTTTATTTGTAAAACTTTAAGCTTTGATTTAAGGTTTTGTCACGGATTGCCAAAGGGGGAGTTTGTTAGGTTCTAAGGTCTTAGGATTTTATGTATTTAGAACTCTAATTTGTAATGTTGGCAAACCATGATCAAAACATTGTATTTAGTCTTATTTAGACTTGCTCAAAGTAGGTTTAATATTGTAAAGTTGGAATCGTGTGGCTGCAGAAGTACTTGGGACTTTCGGCCTGGCTCGATCGATCGAAGAATAGACTCGATCGATCGAAAATCGCACAGGTTGATTTTTCTGCAGAATTTCCAACTCAGCCCTACTTCATTAAATGTTTAGGGTTTTTATGTTTTTACTCTAGGTATATAAACTAAACCCTAGCCACGTTTTTGAAGGTTGTCCATATTGCTTTGTTGCTCATACATTGCTGTTTTGTGTGAATCTCTTGTGAGATCTTTGAGGAGTTTTCCTTTACACAAAACTTAGGGTTTTCAAGTTAGAGATGATTTCAACATCTTGAAGATCATTACCGTTGCAACCATTGGAACTTAAAAGAAAAGCAAGCGGGGAGCTTGTAGCTGATTGAGGAATTCAAGAAAGAAGTAGTCCGTGGATTCGGAGCCTGCGCGTGGTCGTGTCAGGAAGTTCTACTGGTGGGTAGTATTAGGAAGTCGAGCAGGGAGCTTGTAGTCCTTTTGTAAGAACTTCAATTCTTTCATAGTGAATTATGTTATGCCTTGAGGATCGGTGGGTCAAATCCTCCCCAGGTTTTTACCGTGTGGTTTCCTGGGTGATCATATCTTGTGTTATTTATTTTCCGCTGCATTATTATTCTTGATATGATTGTATGATTGTTTTAACCTAGAATTGCATAATTTGACTAAGTAACAACTTGGCTAATTAATCTAGGCTACGCAATCTGGTTGTTTAAGGGGTCTAAATTCCTGTCAGTATTGAATGGCCATGAAAGCAGCCATTCAATCAGATAAAGATTAATAAAATCATGTAGTTCTTTAATTGTGTTGAAGTCTTTCAAATGTCCATCTATTCATTACAAAAAAATTGGACCTATAGTGGTGTTTGTGAAACGCCATTATAGGTCCTAAAATCGCCACTATAGACCAATTTGGGCTATAGCGGCATTTGCTATAATGACGATTACAAACATCACTATTGTACCGTGACTACACACCTATAATGGTGTTTTTGTAAAATGTCACTATAGGTCTATACCCTATAGTAGCATTTGTAAAATGCTGCTATAGGCTGAAATTGTTCTTTTTTTAGAAAAAGGCTATAGCAGCGTTTTGTAAATGCCACTATAGGGTATGGACCTATAGTGGTGTTTGCAAATGCTACTATAGGTCAAATTAATTTTTTTTTTTTAATTTGGCTATAGTGGCGTTTCACAAACGCTACTATAGGTCCATACCTAATAGTGCTATTTGTAAAACACTGCTATGGGATGAAATTTTTTTTTTTAAAGGCTATAACAATGTTTTATAAATGCCACTATAGGGTATGGACCTATAGTAGCGTTTGTGAAATGCAACTATAGCCAAATTAAAAAATAATAATTTGACCTATAGCAGCATTTTACAAACGCCACTATAGGGTAAGGTCCATACCCTATAATGGCGTTTGTGAAATGCTGCTATAGGCTGAAATTGTTTTCTTAAAAAAGGCTATAGTAGCATTTTATAAACACCACTATAGCCGAATGAAAAAAAAAAAAGAAATTTAATTTGTCCTATAGTAGCATTTGCAAACGCCGCTATAGGTCCAAACCTATAGTGGCGTTTTCTAAATGCCGCTATAGGTCAAAATATGTTTTTTTTTTTTTTTTTTAATTGCCTATAGTGGCGATCATAAACACCACTATAGGTCATAAACAATTTTTTTTTTTTTTTAAATTTTCTATAGTGCCGTTTTAAAATGCCACTATATAAATTTTTAAAAAAAAATTTGGGATGTAAGTAAATGAGGATAGGAAAAAAAAAAAAAAAAACCACAATTTCGGCCTATGTTACATTCCAAATTACTAATGAGCTCATTAATTCCAAAGATAGTGAAGGAATAAGTGAGGAATTGCAATAGCTTGTTGTTGGGAGGAAGTTGTTTGTTGGTTTACAACTTTAATCTGCATTTTCGAATGAGAATTCCTCCAATTCTTATTGTTCTCTAATGCAATGGTACTTTCTAGTGTATTGTAGCTAAATAGTCCTATTGTGTATTGTGCCTCAATTGTTGCGAGTCTCAGCAATTTATCAGCTTTAATTCTATTGAGTTGTGTCTGCAACTTGCTCTATTTGTTATAATTTGCAAATAAGCTTGCTGATTTGTAAATGTGTGTATCAATTGTTGAAATTTGGATAATTTGTATAAACAATTTTTTATTATTATTATTACTATAAAAAAAATATGCTTTTTATGTTGACATTAATGAATGGAATATCTACTCTTTTTAATCAATCAAAAAAGTGGACCCAAAAAAGAATTCAAATCCATTCTCATCTAATATTGACCAAAAAGTCAATTGTTTGTTTGATTTTTTTTAAGGAGAAAAATAAACATAAAAAGAGTGAAAAATGTTGGCTTTGAAATTTTTGTTCATTTTTTACAATTAATTTTAGAATTTTTTTCATAATAATTTATTTAACAAATTATTACTAATTCTCAAGAACACTACCATCATTACTTTTTTTATTTATTTTTTATTTTTTATCTATTAATAATAACATTTATACAGATTTTGAGCATAATCTTGCCAATTTGTGTACATGAGCTTTTCTCTATTTCTGTTTTTTTTTTTTTTTCACTTTTGGTGGATTTTTTTTTTAACTCCTCCAATTTCGGCAATTCAATTGACAAAAGGAAAATGCTAGAGATACAAATTTTTTTACAAATGGCTAATGTGGCGAGTGATTATTGGTAAATAAAAAAGTGATGTTATTAGTGGGTCCAGATGAGAACCAGTAAAAAGTTGGCCATAACAATAGTTTGTATCTATAACATTACTCTTGCCACAATTCAGTTTTCTATCTTTTTTTTATTTATTTTTTACTCCAATTTTGGCAATTCAATTGCCACAATTCGGATTTTTTTTTTTTTTTTTTTTCAATTAGGTCAGTCTCCAATTTCAAGTAGGTCAGATAGGTTTTTTTGGGCATATATTTCGGCAGTACCATTATTGAATTTGCTTCTTTCCTCATTTTCTCAAATAAGTTTGAGAAGTGCTCATATTACAAATAAACTTTGTTTCTACAATATATAGCCAAAAAACTCTAATGAGATATTCATTTACACCCCCCCCCCCCCCCAAAAAAAAAACCCAGAATACGTTTCCAGATTTTTCATTCAAAGAAAAAGTTGACCTTGTGGGGCAGAGGTGTCATTTGCATTGGAAGGGGGAGTTACATCTAACAAACAAATGTTGGTTTTTAGTTTTCAAGTAATATTGTTTAATAGTCTTTTTTGTAAATAAATTGAAAATAATGGCGTCTATTGATAAGACCAAACTCTTTTTTTAATCTCTTTTTCTCCCGCATGCCCACCACTTTATCCTTCTCTCTTCTTCTTTCTTTCTCTCTCCTTAAATTAAATAATATTATTTTCATCACTTAAAAAAAATACACATACCAAATACATAATTATTGTTTTTTATATTTTAAAATATGTCATTTGAAACTTGATATCAAACACATTTTTTACCTTATAAATATTTTAAATATGTATTTTCTTAATACTTTTTTAACTATAATTTTCACAACATAAAATTATTTTGTTTGAAGGATTTTTTTTAATAAAGTAAGTATTTTCAAGTCTTTTGACTTCAGCTGCTTTTTCCTTGTTTTTCAGCTTTTATGAACAAGAGCATTCTCATTGGCTTTCTGACAAACAGATACATTGTACCACCCAAATTTACTTTTATGTATTTTATATTTTCACAATTTACTCTACATTTCATTCTTTTTATTTTTTTTTTAATTTTTTCAATTCATCATATTAAAATAATATAAGTAACTATTTTTTATACCTTAATCAAAATAAGCCTCAGTTGGCCCCTTCTTAAACAAAAGCAGTCCTGTTTTAGGCAGTATAAAGAGGCTTATAATCTTTTATCCCCAGTTCCTTGTTCTTTACGTGCTTCACCACTTACTTCTTACCCTAGAGAACCCAGAAAAGAAATCGCAGCACAAACTCATCTCTCAAATCCACTCCGAACCCAGCAATCTCGGAGAAAGGAAAGTCCAATCAAACATACAGTAGTGACAGGGATCAAAGAAGATCAACAACAACTATTGTGTCCAATCTCAGATCTGATCACGCCAAAAGGGTAATCTAAAACTTCTATCTCTCTCTCTCTCTATTATCATCTTCTATGATTCTAGTTCAACTATTGTGTCCAAAAATATGCTCATATCGTTTCTTATTGTGCCTACGTGCATGAGCATTTGGCAGCACAAAAATCAAAGGCAAGCAATCACAATTGACAGATAATTACACAGTAAAGGAACCAGCAGTACTAGAACTATAAACAAAGCCGAAAAGTCAAGAGTGAAAGACGCACAGATAATCCATCTTGGTCATTCATCATGGTCACGCATCCATCTTGGTCAAAACACGCACATATAAATATAATCCATCAGATCCACTATCTTAACAATCTCCAATTCATGGATCTGCGTGCCATTTACTTCACTTATATAATATGCCCAAAGCCTTCACTTACCAGCGATCTAGGCACTAAGGCTCTGCTTGGGAGTTCATAAGGGAATGAAATGGAATAAAATGAGATGATCATAAGGGAATGTAAAGGAATGGAATGAAATGGAATGTATTTAAGTAAGGGAAAGGAATGGAAAAGAATGGAATGGAATGGAATTAAATAACCTTGATTGAATGTTTTAAAATAAAAGAATGGAAAGGAATCAAAATGAATGGAATGTAAGTAATCCTATTTGGGAGCAACATGGAGGGAATAGAATGAAATCATTTTATGACAATATTACTATTAGACCCCTATTTAAAAATAAAAGGGTTGAATATATAAGGGTATTTTGGGAGTTTTAGTAAAAAAATCATTAAATCTAATTTCATTCCCTCCCATTCCTCCTAATTTCGGGGGGAATGAAAATTTGAGGTTTTAAAAGAATAGAAAGGAATGATTGTTCCCTCATACTCATTCAATTCCTTCCTACTTAAACTCCCAAACAAGGGAATGGACTTTCCATTCCCTCCATTAAAACTCCTAAACAAGAGAAGGGAAGAATATTCTAAAATTATTCTTTTTATTCATTTCCATTTCATTCCATTCCCTCCTCCCAAATGGAGCCTAAGAAAGGAGCTATGATAGAATTACCCAGTTGTATGTGGACCAGGGTTGGGCCGGGTAAACCCCAACCCGATCTATCATTTGTTTGTAATTAAAGCCCAAGTCGATTAGTCCATAAATCACACAGACACACCCAACAACGTCAAAATCGCTTTATACACAGTAGCCAGCTTTAGCTTCTGAGATGGGGTCAGTAAGTGCTTTACTTGACTTTTTAAATTTCGGTGTCCATTTCCAAGTTGCATTTTTTATCATTCTCATCTGTGCCCGTGGTTACTTGATTTTCTCCTCAATCTTTCGAGTAACTCTGTTTGTAACTTTATTGGTCCTTACAACTCTATCCCCAGTTCAAGCTGAAAAAGAAGTGTCCTTGTTTGAGTCGGGGCTTAAAGGCTAAGCCAACAGGCAAATGGGAAAGGAAAGGAAAGCCTAGTGCTGATTGGAGTAGGTCGATAACACACTGCACTCTCTACGTGTCAAACATTTTTGTATAGGTTTTGTTTCACTTTTTTTTTTTTTTTTGGCTAGGTAAGTGCGGGGGATAAAACCCCCGAGTAAGAGGTTACAAAGGAACCCGGGTGCCACTTGGCTACAAAACCATTGGCTAGGTTTAGTTTCACTTAACATCACTACCATGTTGCCTTATAATATTATAAACAAAAGAAAAAAAGAAAAAAAAGAGAGTTTGATTCCAATCACCAAGAAGACACTTTTTTTTAATATATATATATATATATATATATATGCACACACACATAATATACCAGTCATCTTTTTATTGGTAGTTGGATGGAGTCAAATATCCTTTTATTAAAAAAAAGAAATTGCAGTTTCCATCAAAATTAAAAAAGAAAAAAAGATTGTAGTTAGTTCTAACTTCTAAGTGATAAAATTTTTTGTTCTTGAATAAAAAAATTTGAGATTCGATCTCATTAAAAACCAATTTATGTCTTGGACTTGATGATAAATAATTATCTACTGAAAAAATGAATAAAATATTGCCCCTTTAAGTTAGTGTTTTTTCCACCCAAAAAAAAAAAAAAAAAAACTTACACTTTGTTTAGGAGTTCATAGAGGAATGAAATGAAATTGAATGGGTAAATCATAAACAAATGGAATAAAATGAAATGTTTTTAAATAATGGAAATGAATAGAAAATAAAATAATAAATGAATGAAATGGAATTTTGTAATCTTGTCTAGATGTTTTTTAAATAAAGAAATTGAAAGAAATAGAAGGTAAATAATCTTATTTGAGAGGAACATAAAGGGAAATGATTTGAATCATTTTATGATAATATTACTATTATACTCATATTTTAAAATAAAACACTAAATAAATAGGAGTATTTTAATTTTACAAGTTTTAGTGAAATTTTTCCTCCATTAAACATCCAAAACAAGAAAACGAAAGGAATATTCTAAAATAATTTATTTCATTCCATTCATTTTCCTCCTCCTAAACGAAGTGTTAATGTTATACTTCAGTTAAAATATTCAGGGTTCAAATCCCTCTTTTTTTATTATAATTATTGAATTATCAAGAAAAAAGTTTTATGTTGTTTTCATTTTGGTCTTGTGAGTTTTATATTTTTTATGTTAGTCCCTCTCATTTGGGCTTCTTCTTTTTTTTTTTGCTAAATATTAGCCTTTTTGCAAATTATAATACTGAAAAAAGCTCCTATCGCAATTTATTTACGCTCTATTTGTTTCAAATTTATTTACGCTTTGTTTGTTTCAAAGTTATTTACGCTCTGTTTGTATGTGAATTATGTGATGGACCATGCTAGTGAATTGGATCCCATCACTACATCAATACTTTTGACCATCATTATGCATGGCCGGTTACCAAATCAAAACAAAATAATCACAACACAAAGAAAATAATGTCACACAACCAAACACCCCCCCTCCCAAAAGAAAAAAACCAAGTTTGAGACATAAATAATAAACTAGTATTTAAGAATAATTTCATCACACAAATATCATAAGAACAAAGTTGGAGAGAAACTCTTCAAACTTTTCATTTCTTTTTTGGGTGTGAAATTTGAAAATCTAATCGTTGAATTTCATATTCCTTATGTTCTTAACATACAGATCAAATTTCATCCAAATTGGATGTTATTTACTATTTGATCAATTAACTTATTTTTTATATACAACTTTAGATCACAAAAACTTGAAATTATAACATTTATTTGTTAACATAGCAATTGATCTTTGATCTTCTTGAAATTTTGTAAGCATTAAGAATGTAATAAGAACATGCAATCTAACGGTTAGATTTTCAAAATTCACACTCAATATAAAGATATATGATGAGTTTGTAGGGTTTCTCTCCAAATTAGTTTGGAGAGAAACTTTGTTCATATCA
Organism: Quercus ilex subsp. ballota; assembly: GCA_032727855.1. NCBI lineage: Eukaryota > Viridiplantae > Streptophyta > Magnoliopsida > Fagales > Fagaceae > Quercus > Quercus ilex. Next base: position 13,385,592 of record CM064914.1, on the reverse strand, counting down.
TAATGGCACACATAACTAAAACCCAAAAAAAAAAAAAAGAAATTCAGATCTGAAAATCATAAACCCACCAATAACAACCTGCTATTCAAGTTTCAAATTTTGTTGTGAAAATGTTGTGAACATAGCATTTCTCTCAAGGACGGAGCTATGTATATGGGTGGGGGCCCAAAAATTTGAAATTTTCCTATATATATATATATATATATATAATTATTTTAATGTTTTCAAAATTTACCCTTCAAAAATAAGAGTTGATCCCCCTAAATATTTGAATTAATCTACTGATACTTTTTAAAAAATTAGTCTAATAGTTATAGAGACATAACTTTATTTTTTGCAATTTTTTATTATTGTAAAATGTGTTCTTATATACGTTAAATATTTGATAAAGTTTGGAATCAAACATGTTTGAATCTATCATTTTCAACCCGTTATGTGGCAATTAATAAGTCATTGACTTATTAAAAAAATCTTGTCACTAAAACTACACATAAAATGTCTCTTTAATTAGTTGCCACATAATGGGTTAGACCAAGATAACTTTAAATATGTTCGAAGATTAACTTATTCCTCCAAGTTTTGGATCATTCATGTTTTTAAAAATTTCATTAGTTTAATTGAGAGATTTTTTACTTAATTTAGTATAAAATTTGATAATTTGTATTGAAAATGAAACTTTTTAAGAATATCACTATGAAAATGGTAAAAATGAATTTTATATTATGAAAAATCACCATTAAACATAATTTTGTTTGAAAATACTAAGTTTTTTTTTTTTTTTGGGTGTGTGTATATATATATAACTTATCAAATAAAAAATTGTATGTATATAATAAAAAGTGTGTTTGTATGTATATGTATGGAGATTGTTTTGATAAATATATTAGTGCTGCAATTTGGCCCCTCAAATAAAAATTTCTAGCTCCGCTTGATTTTTACACATTTTATGTGGAAATAGTCTATGTATCTCGTTTTATTGTCTAACACTCGTTGCAATGCTTATCCATTATGTATTTGAATTTAATTTGAAGTGATAAAATAAAGTTGATTAAATTCATAAAAAAAAAAAAAATAGAGTTGATTAAGGATGAGGACAGCCTTGTAAAGAAGAAATAATATAATCTAAACAAACTAATGATGATAGGACCCCTCATAAATCCCACATGCAATCCACCAAGAAAATTACACATATATAAATCCAAAGGTTATGCTTCCCAATATTATACAACTATTAAACATCCAATATGAAATGATCGTCAGATACCAATCATCATCAAATTATGTCAAATGTTCACTTCACACATTATTTATATTAACGGTATTTTAATTTTACCTTTGCATGAATTTATTGTGATAATAAGTTTTTTTTTTTGTGACAAATCATGTTACTATTACTTTTATTATGTATATTTGCAGATGTAAATAATAAAAATCTTGGTATTCTTAATGTTTAATATCTAAGCTTATTTGCCAAGAGTTTTGTAACTTAATTAATTAGCAACTCTGGTATTTCTTGCGAGATATCCTATGTTCAAATCTTCTTGCTCTATTGTAACTATGGAATTATATATATATATATATATATATTTAAATATCTAAGGTCATTAAGATATTGGAGGTAACCAAAATTAAACATAATTTTTAAAATTAGAAGCAAACAATTGCAAGAACCAAATAATAGGAGACGTTACTACTGAAGGGAATCAAAAGAGTAGCACGAGTTGGATTATATTCAATGTTGCAATTCAAAAGAGTGCTCAATTCAACTGGACGCCAATATATACAGGATGTGCCATCTAGAGGTAATAAAAGAAAAACTCTGCTCTACCACTGTGTTAAAAAATGAGGGCAAAACTTATAATGAAGTTTGGGTGATGAACGACTACGGGATAGACAGTTCTTGGACAAGATTCTACAAAATCGAACACTTGAATACCTGAAGCTTGTTTATTTGTATAGTAATGGAAAGGAAATGTTGTTAGATTTGCATAATTACTCCAGCATGCTAATTTTACGTGATATAGAGAAGGAAGCAGAAAAAACTGTTACAAACACAACTTTTCCGGAAAAACTATATGCCACAGAAATATGCTTTGATAGCCTTCTTTTACTAAACGATGTTGATCTACTATAGGTTTAAAAGATTCTAGATTTACTATTTTTTTTTTTTCATTTTTCTATGCTTCATTAATTGGTTATATTATTTGATTGAGCTATATGGTTTAGATTCTATTTTACCTGTTAGGAATGAAATTTTATATGGTAATATTGGAAATGTTGTACTTAAGTCACGATGGTTATTGAATTTCAAAAATTAACCTGCATTTTCTTTTGATGCCAATTTGAGTATGATAAGGTCAACTGAACCTTTTCGTTTTTAAAAAAAATTATTGAATGATAAAAAAAATGTTAAAAAAAAATTCTGGGTCGTATTTGAAGGGAAATCAAAGAAGCCAAATTAAAAACAAAATTGTTACTGTTGATGAATGGTGTGAGTTTCAATTCCATTAATGAGGCCAGTTGGTGCTCCTTGCGTTAATTATTCCACAATGATATCTGTAGGGATAAGGGCCCAAAATCATATTTTGGGCCTTGGACTTTGTCCGAGTACGTTGATGAATCCGAGGAGGGATAAATAGTTATGAGGGATTTCAGTTTAGAGTCTCATAAATAAGAAACGAGTAGAAGGCGGTCTGAGGAGTAATTTCTCCTCAGGTATGATAGATATCGCTCAGATGTGTATTCTAACGATGAAAGTAACCTTTATAGAAGCCCCAATGACAGGAACGTGCCTTATGAACATACGAGAAGGAAGGGACCCAAAAATATCTAAGGAAAAGCTACTACCATCGCATTAAATGCACTGCAGCTACTTTTCTGGCCGTATTTATGTGGAGAAGATCCCTGAACAGTACTGCCTTGGCTACCACAACTCACTGAAAACTAAAGAGGGTGTCTGATAGGACGGACACTCATGTAAGAGCTCAAATAATCAACAAGTGTAGGATCAAGATGGTCCAAGGGGAGCTATATAATGTAAGAAACCCTCAATGAGAAAGGGATTGGAAAAATAGAAATAGAACACTATAACAATCAAAGTTATACCTGTAATCAGTTTAATTGATTTATATAAAGATTTACCTCCTCAGACAAGGAAATTCAGTTAGTTCTATGTTCCTTGTTCTTTCTTGATCATCTCCTGAATTCATACTAGCCGTTGTCAAATTTATTAAGGCTGAGTTCTTTGACCCACTCTCTACAAATTTATTGTATTGGGCTCACTGGGCCAACCTCCCTTATATTTTGGGCTTGGACTACAAAACGAGTCCATACAATATCGTTGATAGTGATTAGTTTTATGAGAAGTGTTCCATCACTTATGTTTATTATCCAACCCGTAAGGTTGAATTTTATTTCGTGCCAAATTTGCTTGTATTTTAGCATTTAATAACCCTGTATTTAGGTAGGAAACTTGTAAGGGTAGTAAGTGAGAGAGTGTAAAGAAATGTTCAAGATTGTGCAAAGAAACAGGGACTCGCGACTGGATCTCGCGGCTTGCAAGTCGCCAGAAGTTGCACACGTGCCAAGCATGTCAGAAGCTGAAGAGTCGCGCCAGCTGTTGTACTACAGGACAAAAGTTTCAAGTTAGCCAGGCCGTTAGCTCGCGGCTTGAACTCGCGACTCAACCCAGTCGCGAGGTCAAGTCGCCAGAATGTCCTGTTTGGGAAAAACTGACGTTTCACATTCCATTCTCATCCTAGTATAAATACCCCTCATTCCCACGAAATATAGAGAGCTTCCAGAGAGAATTTTGTGAGAAAAACCCTAGAGAAAAACAAGATTGCCTCATCACCAATCTTTACCTTTGAGACTCTACAAATTCCTCCACTCTCTTCCTCTCTATTGTTACATCCTTGAGAGATCATTGACCAAATTCTTTTCTCATCACACCCACGTCTGTGAGAATGTTCATTTGGTGCTAAAGGAAGCAGTTTGGAAGGAACCAATATTCATTGGTTGATGCTATGGTTTAGTAGCGGAATTCGGTAAGTTAGAAAAGAAAAAGGTTTGGCGCAACCTCGTTGGAGTAGGAAGCTTGGAGGGCTTAGGTACCTGGGTAGATTAGGCTTGGAGAGTCTATTATTATTCATGTATCCCAACTACATTTTCTAGTGGATTATTGACTGCTTGGAGGGCAGTGGAGAGATTTTACGCCAAGGGCTTCGGTTTTCTCTTCGATAACACATCGCGTGTTGTCCTTGTGTTTACATCTCTCTTCCCTTTATTTTTATCATTTAATTACTACTGTGATTGTGATTATTTATGGTTTAGATTGTTTATCAATTTTGTTATAAGCTTGTTATCATTTTTCGCACATACATTGTTTGATATATAGCTTGTATTGGTAATTTTGTAATTGAGGGTCTAAACGTTTATAGTGTTTTCAACGCTATTTGAACTTTCACAACCTCTTTTGGAAATGTCTATAGTTATAACTGTAGCTTTCTATATATATCTAATCCCCAAAGCTTTCTTGGGTTAAAAAAAAAAAGTCACTAAAAGCTTAAAACAAAGAAGATCAAAAAAATAACCACCTCCATTTTATAAGAGTGTTGTGGCTGATGATTGCTGCCATCTCATCCAAATTTGACCACCGGCCATTGACCTCAGTGCTATCAAAAAGAGCAAAGGCGGAGCCAGCAGGGACGACTGGACATGGGGGCACCCCACCCCCTCCCCGCTTAAAATAAATCTTTTTTTAAAATAAAAAAAATAGTAATTTGAATGTATTTTCTTATCTTAATGTAGTTATTAAAGGGAAAAAAAAAAATATATATATATATATATATATATCTTATATGCAACCTTAGAATTATCAACTGGTATATATATTATTACAACGTCAAAAAAGAAAAAAAAAAAAAAACTTCTACAATGATATTTACTGAACATTTTTTTTTCCAATAAACCCACCATTTAATAGTTGGAAATGAAAGCTAAGATGCGATGAATAAAAATTGATGATTTTAAATTAACTTAAAAATAAAAACGTCATATAGTCTCTTTTAAAGAAATCAAGGTGATCATTGCGCACTCTTGTTGCGGTGGTCATTCTACAAGTATAAATGTTTATGGAGTGGGGGAGGGGGCAAAGGTCGGGGTTCAAGTGTTCAGTAGGGAGTTTTACACACATATACACTTATATTAGGTTAGAGTAGAAATTCTATCTTATATAAAAAATAAAAAAATAAAAAAAAGAAAGAAAAAAGAAATCAAGGTGTACATAGAACATTTTAAAAACTCCAAATATATTATCATACTTTTTAAGTTAATTTTTTTTTTTTTTTGCCTTGCTTTAATTAAGAAATGAAATGACTTGTTTGAATATTTTATATTTAGGTTAATCTATTAACTTCATAAGCCACATATTGATTATTTTTATTTATATCTTTTACTGTTTCAAATATATATTTATTTTCATCTTAGAGTATGAAGTACCATAAGTATAATAACAATGCTTATACTAAGTATCAACTCCTTTCTATAATACAAATAAAATACCAACTCTAACACCAAGTACAAAAAAAAAAAAAATTATATTCACATTATTTTTTTCTATGTCAATCAAATATTTCGTGTAATTAATTAAGAACTTCTTACTGATATTAATTAGTTTGGCTTTCAACATTTTATTTGAATCATGCACCATACGGACTAAAAGTCTAAAATCCAGACTCTAACACCTCTGCATGTGCATGGGCCATTAGTCCATTACTCTACCCTTCCACCTTCACCATTTCTCTATTTTTTTTTTAATTAATTTATATTTGCCTAGTTGTGTCTGAGACTACGTGTTTGGAACCCAAACTTTCAGAGCGCTGATACAGCAAGACACTTGGAAAAAATTATGTTAATTCAAATTTTTGGTCATCTGGTAATTATGCTTATTCAAAAAAATTGGTATGCTAATTCATGTACGTATTTACATGTTTTATTTTTGGTGATTTAACTCCCTTTTATTTATTTATCTGAGATAGATTTCTACAGTGAATTAGCATACAGGACGGAGCTTAGTTGTAAGTTTGTTATGCTCTGAATTAGGATATATAAACTAGAGGCTTGTACATTGATTAATTAATGAGAATTTTGTTTAGCAAACAAATTTTACATTATTTAAATGAAATATACCCACACAAAAAAAAAAAAAAAAAAAATCTGTTGATTGATCTATCAGGGGGGGGGGAAAACACTGTTCACACATTGTGTTTCAGATTTAAGAAAGTTCCATTGTTTGTTAAAAACCTAGTTGATCCTGATGTTTGTTCCTAAATTAGTTAAATAAGAATGACTCTTTCTTCTCAAAAAGAAAGAAAGGGTTTTGTACAATGTTAAGGGTACAACGGTACATGTTCATGGACGATTTTCACGGTTCTTATTTCTTTGTCTGTTTCTGAGTGTCTTTTTTATCCTTGGGTAAAATTGATAGTTTCTTAGGCGACTAAACATACTTTTTTGGCTTTGTTTTTTGTTTCTTCAATGTCTTTTCTTTCTTTGGTTCAATTATCAAATTAGTATTACAGATGAAAACCCTACTTACTTTCCCAAAATGATCTCATTCTGACCACTTTTTTATCTGTTAGCTAAGCTTCCACACACAGCAGACCTGAATTTCTTGGAGCTAAGGGTTTGCCAGCAAGCCATGTTGTTCGGCTTGTTTGGATGCTTTCAATTCCATTTTCATCAGTCATAGAGCTACACATTCATTTCCATCATGAGGTCAGCTAGTTCTTTACTCGACGTCTTTAAAATCTGTGTCTGTTTTCAAGTGGCTATCTTCATCACTCTCATTCGCGGTTATGTCATTTCTTCTTCAAGTTTTCGCTTAACTTTGTTTGTAACATTGTTGATCCTTACATTTCTGTCCCCAGCTCATGCTGAAAAAGACATGTCTTTGTTTGAGTTTTTCTTAACGATCTTAACTAGCGCATCATCTTTTGTCATCAGTGAGTCACCATTAATTGTGATTCTTATCCTAACTGATCCATCGCTTATATCTACTATCCAACCTCGGTTGCAAAGATTTCTAGCTAATCGTTCTTCTTCTTCACTTGTGAATTCCAACATTGGGTTAGTATCCAATGAACCACAGGCTCCCATCTGGTCTGAACTCCCCACAGATATGATCCATGAAATTGGAAATCGAACGCCTAATTTCATAGATATTAAAGCGATTTTAACGTTTTGCAACCCCTGCGGTTCTGCTTGTTTGGAAACTACAAGCTTGAAATTGTTTCCATGGCTGATGCTTTCCGACACTCTAGATACTGACCTGAGATGTTTCTTGAATCTCTGCAACAACAGATGTTGTAGGTTAGAACTATCTACAATTCACGAAAAACGTTGTTGGGGATCTCAACATGGTTGGGTTGTAACCTTGGATCCTGATTATGAAACCCACCTTGTTCACCTTATGAATGGAGAACCAATTGCTCTTCCACCGCTAAACACAATTCGAGGACTGGCTGGTACCAGGGGCGGAGCCACATAGTGGCTTGAGGGGGCCGTGGCCCTTGCAAATTTTTTTTTTTTCCCATTAGACTAGGAAGAAAAAATAACTAGGCCCCCCCAACATCACACAGCCAACCCCCCCTACCCATTTCCCACCCATTTTCCCAGCCTTCAATCAAAAATTAAGAACACCTCAAATTAAACATATATATATATATATATATATATATCTGTTCTACTTACACAAAAAAAAAAAAAAAAAAAAAAGCCCAAAAAAATTTGAACTAAAATCTGAAAAACAAAAAATGGTAACAGAGCCCACGGCGAGCCCAAGCTCGCTCACGGCAAGCCCACAGATTCTCAACCCAAAAAAAAAAAAAAAGCCAATACAAAAAATCAGAAACGAACCCATCACGTCGCTGAAATCCATCACGTCGCTGGCAGTCTGGCAGAGGCAGAGAAATCAAACCCAATACTAAAGCACATTAAACTCCAGCAAACCACACACAAACTCCAGCAAACACAAACTCCAGCCAAACACAGAGTGTTTATCAAAAAAGAAAAAAAAAAACCCCCCCAATACACAAACCAAAACCAAACCCCGAACCCCAGCAAACCAAACCCACTAACCCAGTAACCCACGAGCAAGTCGCCGTCGCCGTTGTCGTGCTCGCCCGGTCGCCCCTCATCGCAGATCGCAGATCGCCTCATCGCAGATCGCCTCATCGAGTCATCGGAGATCGCAGATATCGTTCCGTCTCCGTTCCGGACCTCCGGTGCAGTGGTGCTCGTTGGCAGTTGCTCCATCCACTGAGTCCGCTTCAGCAGTCCGGCCCTCAAGGTTTCTCTCTGACTCTCGCTCATCTCAGTCTCTCTCTGACTCTCTCTTTATCTCACTCTCACTGAATGAAAAAAATTAAATGAATTTTATGAAGGCTGAAGGAGGCACTTTATCCTTTGTCTTTAATAGCCTGATCCACATCTCGGTAAGTCCCTCTCTCTCTTTTGAACTGTGACTCTCTCATTGGTTGGGTTTTGTTTTTTTACATTTTTTATCTTTTTAAATGTGGCTTTATCTTATCTGATCAGTGACTTTCTTTTTCTGTTTTTGTCTTTTTAAATGTGACTTTATCTTATTTTTTTTTTGTTGGTTAGTGATTCAGTGTGTTGGTATTTGGTGAATATTATTATTTTTGTTTATAAAGTAACCAAAACACCAACAAATAAAATAAGGTGTTTCAAAAGAATATGTACATAGATTGAAAAGAGAAAGGGATCAAGCGCATAGCCACCATATTGCAAAATTTTAAATTGATTCTCTGAAAAAAATATTAGTGCCCAGATGTCCTCTAAAAAAAGAAAAAGAAAGTACTTATTTATAGCAAAAATAAACTATGAAATTTTTAACCCATAAAAATAAAAAATAGTATGGCTAGAATAATAGAATTTTCTTTTATTTTCTTATCTTGTGAATATAAGTTTGATTAAGAGCGTGTAATTAATGTATAGAATTAATTTTATAAAAGACAAATTAATTAAATCATTCATAAAAGACAAATTAATTAAATCATTTTTGTTTTTTTTAGGGGTTATTATTAATTAAAGTTGTATTAAAAATGGGTTGACTGTTTAAATTATAGTGAAAATTTTGTTTTTTTTTTCTTCAGTATGAATAACATTCATATAACTAAGTAAAAATTTCTAATTAAAATTTATTTTAAAAAAATTCTTTTCAGGTTAATTTTTGAGTCATATTCTTAAACCTAAAAGAATTATGAGCAAACGAAAAACAATTGATGCATTCTTTAAGAAAAAAGATGCTAGCAGTTCAGAAATTAGGACACCTGTGGCTGTAGAAACAAATCTTAATACTTCAAGCCTATTGTAGCCTATTGTGAATCCTGTGCGCAGGATATAAAAGCCTTTTTTTTTTGTGATTATGGTTTTGTCTTGTTGTTTTTTAGAAAGAAAAACACTGTAGCTGCACATTGTAATTTTTTTTTATAATAGTAAAATCCCTGCAACTCCGTGGACGTAGGCAAATTGCCGAACCACGTAAATACTGTCTTGTGCGTGTGATTGTTTTTCTTTTGGCATTTTGTTTTCTCTATTTTTTTGTTTCTTACAGGTTTAGAATTTCAGTTGAATTCCCAACATATTCAAGTATATGATGATATATGAAAGTTGATAATTTTGTATCCAATAGGCTTAAGAATTATATTTGGTACATTTATGTTATAACCCGGCCCCCCCATGTTTTTATTCCTGGCTACGCCCCTGGCTGGTACAGATCTGGAATGGTTTCACATTGTACAGAAATTCATGATTTTCAAGGACCATTCCCAAGAGTTTTCAAAGTTCCTTATTTTTGCAATTTTCGGCTCTATGAATCGCTTGGCTTTTGCAAGAGTGGGAGAAGAAGCTACTTTGAATAGAAGGGGACAAGGTGAGTGGGCTATTGTTTCCGATCCAAACAATTTCAAATTCAAAGATGTTGCACGTTTTGAAGATCAAATATATGGACTTTGTGATAATGGCATGCTGGCGAGCTTTAAACTTGATGCTCCTCAGTCAGCTGAGGTACAAGTTATTGCTTCCCAACCACAAGATGTAGGGGAACCCCAAAAACTATATTTGGTGGAGTCATCGAAAAATCTTTTCGGGGTTTTTCGTTACGGATTTCATATTCCTTCGAAGAGCAGGCATGTGACTATATTTTTTGGTCTACAAGTTCAACTTCCGTGCTTCGGTTTGGGAGGAATTGACAGATCACTTGGAAGATCATGCTTTTTTTGTTGGCGACAGCAACTCGTGGTGCCTTCCTACAAGCAAAATCCCTAGCAGAAATAATCGCATCTACTTCACAGATGACAATTGGGATTTGCAAATGTTTCCAGGAGTGGCATATGGAGGCCGTGATGTGGGAGTGTTTCTCATGGCAAGGAGGGTTGTCGCACCCCTTCCATTCGGTTTGGACAACCCTTGTTATTATTCTCGACCAATTTGGGTTACACCTAGTTTATGTAGGTAGATTACTTTGTTTTGTCTAAACCACCTGTCTAAGCCACCTGTTTAATGGTAGTGATGCTGTGAATTTAAGTTACTATGACCTATTTATCTTGTGTTCTGCATTTGACGGACAAAATCTGAAATCCAGTTTAGATGACAATATTGGTGAGTGCATTGTTCAGAGATCCCTAAAACTGAGTAAATTAGTATAACATGCTAATGGCTCGAAAATGCCTTCTATCTTGACTTTACAACTATGAATGCTTGTGTTTCTATGTAGCTATATATGGTAGATTGTAGCAGCCCAAGCAATCTCACATAGCTTCATTTGAAACCTTCTTCCCTAATCTCCTAGTGAAAGAACAAAATTTTGAAACTTGTTGCCTTAATGTAATGTCCTAGTCAAAAAACACTAAAAGACAAATGGTTTCTGAACTTTTGGCTTCTGCAGAAAACGCATATACCGTTAACAAGTCTGTATCGAGTTGAGTCTATTATTAACAGAAAACATACTGATGAATGAATGCTAGGAATAGCATCAGAGAACCAAACCATTTTTCACCATTCATCCTAGGGGTTTCCTGTACAAATCTCATTCCAAGTTGAACTACAAGTAGATGGAATCCAATTCATAAAACCTTCCTCCCCAGGTTTACTTGAAATTGTGAATTTTGTTACTGTGAATCTATTTTTATTGTGTTCTGGATTTGAATTACAAAATAATAAAACTAACTTTAGATGATTCTATATCTAACATAATTGCCCCCAAAACTGAGTAAATTAGTTGACTCCTAGATATCTTTTATATAAATAATCAAACCAGAATATTATTTAACTGAATCAAAAGAACAAAAATCTTTAATCACAGCAAAGCAGAAAGTCAAGAGAGAAGACAGTGGAGGCAAATACAAGAGGACAATAGCAGCAAGAAAGCCGAACACAGGGCAAATAACTCTTTCATCACAACAAGCATATAATCTGACTTTTACACGGTACACTTGTACATACACAGCAACTTTACTATACATGGTTACAAACCTCACACACACCATTACACAAATATTCGGACCTATATATTTAGGTCTTTTTTTATTTTGGGAATATTTCGGATGAGATTTATTGCCAATAAATGATGGTACCATAACGGCTAAAGCCCAATGAAGAAAGGTAAATTTTCTTTATTTATGCTACCTTTCTTCAAACTGATAAGAACAGAAAGGTAAATAAATAATCTTTGCATATATAATTATTTATTGAATGAAAGAGTCCAACTTTGTGTTTCTGAAAAAAAGAAAGAATTCGAGTTCAACTTTGTGGAATATCCGTTTATTTAGTGTCGGTCACCATATTTAAAAGCTCTAATCCGCACAAACCAATGATCTGAAATTCCATGGCATACGATGGAGTTAGTAGCAGCCAAGCCAATCAAAGCACTATCACTACAGCATGCAAAATATATAATATATGTTGTAGCCAGTGACAAACAACCACGTGCTTCGAGTTTAATTGTGAAAAGTTCTCTCAATATCTATAGAGTTTAGCACAGAAACTCAAGAAATGGAAAACAGAGAAAAGAGAGAAAAACAGAGAGAGAGAATAGTTTTGAAACTTCTTCAATTATATTATCTCTGAATACAACTCTCACAATACACTTAACAATGGAGGCTACCATCTATATTTATACATTCATAGTGAGGGATAGTGAGCACAGAGGAGATTTGTAACCGTCACACACGTGCAGTGGCAGCGCCACACACAGGCCAGGGTGTTCCCAGGAACACCCTGACCTAAAAAAAATTTTTAAAAAAAAATTTATATTTAATCCATATGAGGAACACCCTCAATCACAAAATTAGGAACACCCTCAGTCACAAAATTAGGAACACCCTCAAATTAAAAAAAAAATAAAATTATCTGTTCTACTTTCAAGCCAAAAAAAAAAAACCCAAAAAAAAAATTTTGAACTAAAATATGAAAAAAAAAAAAAATGTTGTGACAAAGCCAAGCCCAACAGTAGCAAACCCATGGATTCTCACCCAAAAAAAAAAAAAAAAAAAAAAAAAAAGTACAGAGCAAATCAAACCACGGTCACGTCGTTGCAGAGAAAACCAATCTCCAATACAGCCTATACATAGCCTATAGAGAGCAAAATCAAACCAAACCCCATTACCCAATACTGCAATACAGAGGTGTTTATCAAAAAAAAAAAAAAAAAAAACCCAATACAGTTATACAGAGCAAACCAAACCCTAGAGCAAAACAAACCCAGTTACCCACGGTGAGACGGTCACGTCGGCCGTCGCTCGCAGGCACAGTTCGCTGCTCGCTCCGTCGCTCATCGTCTTCCTTGACTAGCCGTCGCTCGTCGTCCTCGTCTAGCCGTCGCTCGTCGTCCTCGTGACCTCGTCGCAGATCGGTCTCGTCTCGCCGTCTCGGCTGCTCCGGTGCTCGGAGCCTCGGCGTCAAGGTATTTCTCTCCCTTTTTCTCTCAGTCTCTAAGTCTCTCACTCTCTCTCTCTCTCTCTCTCTCTCTCTCTCTCTCTCTCCTTATGTCACTGAGATGAAAAATGAAAATGAATGTTGGTCCGTTGGATGTTTCTTTCTTTTTATTCTAGTCTTACTTGTCTAATTCAGTATCTCTCGCCCTTTTGAACTGTAAGACTCTGATTGGCTGCCCATTTTTTTTTTTAGAACCAATCTTTACTGCTTTAGTGCTTTACTCTTTAAATTTATTTTGCTTTTTGCCTTTGTCTTATCCGTTGCTGACTTGCTGTTGGTCTGATTGGCTGCCGATTTTTTTTTTTTTTTTTTTTGAGAACCAAACTTTACAACTTTACTCTTTCAATTTATTTTGCTTTTTGTCTTTGTCTTATCTGTTGCTGACTTGCTGTTGGTCAGTGTGTGTCGGTATAGGTGATATTGATTGTCTTTAGTGTAAATATGTAATGTGTATTGTGATTGTGAAATTTTCTGATTGGCAGGTTGTGATTAAGGGATGGCTTGTGCTTGTGTGTTGAGTAGGGTGGGGGTAGATGGGCTGATGGGCACATGGGCTGGGTAGTAAATAATAATTAAAGCAGTGTAATGTACTGTACATTACACTGCTTTAATTATTATGCTAAACATAGGATGTATAATGTTTGGCTATTTTAGTGTAATGTGCACAATGAACTAAATAATATAACAAATTAAAGTAATATAACTAATGACAAACAAATTAAAATAATATAGTTTATTGTTACGCTAAACAACAATAATTAAAATAGTATAATTAACCAATACATTATAAAAGACAAATAAATTAAATTATGTTAGGCTAAATAATAATTAATAATTTTATAATTAATGAAATAATAATATAACAAATTATAGTTTATAAAAGATAAACAAATTAATGAAACAACTAAACAACAATAATTAATAATTTTATTAATATTTCAAATAAACTTATAGTTTATTGTTTATTCTTTTGCTAGAATTATGGACAAATATTTGATAAGAAAACCATGTACCCAAGATTCAGCTCCTGCGCAAGATTTATCTTCATCTTCTAAGCGAATTCATGTTGACTTTAACTTAGAGAATCCTCCTTCAGATCCTGGGCTACGAGAAAAAATATCATCTTATCATCCTAATCATCATGATGAAATAAGAAGATATTATTTAACCAAAGGCCCTTGGCAACCTGTTTTACACAGTGATAATTACCCTATATCATATTTTTCTGGAAAATCCCGTCGATTTATATCCGAATGGTATATAAATAGATACTGGTTGGAATATAGTATAGACAAGGATGCAATATTTTGTTTTTATTGCTACCTATTTGGGCAAGATGTTGGAAAGCAAGGAGGAGGTGACACTTTTTTAATGAAGGGATTCAAACTTTGGAATCAGAAAGATAAGTTAAATTCCCATGTTGGAGGAGTTAATAGTGCTCATAACCAAGCTGTCCAGAAGAGTGTAGATCTATTGAAGGAGAAGCAACACATTCAAAGTGTTTTTGTTAAGCAATCAAATCAAGATAAAACTGAATATCAGATTCAATTAAATGCAATAGTTGATTGCATAAGATTCCTTTTATGCCGGGGATTAGCTTTTCGTGGTCACGATGAATCTCAAGGTTCAAGTGACAAAGGAAATTTCCTTGATCTTGTACAATTTTTGGGAGATCACAATGAATCTATCAATTAAGTGTTGCAAAAAGCTCCAAAAAATTACAAGCTTACCCACCCTGATATTCAAAAAGACATTGTGAATGCAATTGCACGTGAAACATCCAAAGCCATCATCAAGGATCTTGACAGTGGGTTCTTTTCAATATTAGTTGATGAGTCACGTGATATCTCAGTGAAAGAACAAATGGCTCTCGTTCTTCGTTATGTGAACAAAGAAGGAATTATTATAGAGCGATTCATTAGTATTGTACATGTAGCAAGTACTACCGCTTTGTCACTTAAACATGCTATTGAATGTTTACTTTGTGAACATAATTTGAGTTTATCGAAACTACGTGGGTAAGGTTATGATGGGGCTATTAATATGCAAGGTGGTATCAATGGTCTCAAAACTCTAATTTTGAAAGAGAACAAGTCAGCATTTTATGTCCATTGTTTTGCTCATCAACTTCAATTGACACTTGTTGCTATTGCTAAAAATCACATTAACATTGCTGAATTTTTTTATGTGGTTAGTAATTTAGTAACTGTTGTTGGAGGCTCTTGTAAGAGACGAGATGCTCTTCGAGATACACAATTTGCCAAAATTAAAGAAGATTTGGAGAATGGTGTACATAGAAGTGGGCAAGGTTTGAATCAAGAGACAAATCTTAAACGTCCTGGTGATACACATTGGGGATCATATTATGGGACTATTCTTAACTTGATTTTGATGTTCTCTGCTGTTGGTGATGTATTAGAGATTATTGAAGAAGATGGCCTCTCCGACCAAAAAGTTGAAGCTCTATCTATTATAAGGTCAATTCTCTAATTCAAATTTGTCTTTGCTCTACACTTGATGAAAAATATTTTAGGGATCACAAATGAGTTGTCAATAGCATTACAAAAAAAAAATCAAGATATAGTAAATGCTATGGATCTTGTTAAAGTGTCTAAGCAACGGTTGCAAGTGATGAGAGATAATGGATGGGTATCTTTATTGGCTGAAGTATCTTTATTTTGTACCTCACATGATATTCCTATCTTGGACATGGAAGCGATATTTGTAGTTAGTGGGAGGCCGCTACGCAACACTCAAAAAAATTCAAATTTACATCATTATCGTGTTGAGCTATTCTACACAGTTATAGATATGCAACTTCAAGAGCTTAACAACCACTTTTCTGAGGCGAATACTGATTTGCTACTTTGTATGGCTTGTTTGAATCCAAGTAATTCATTTGTGGCTTTCGATAAGGAAAAGTTGATACGTCTAGCTAAGTTTTATCCCTCTGATTTTCTTAGGACAGATATTTTGGCACTTGACTCTCAACTGCAGAATTACATTTTTGATATGCGCAGCAATGACTTCTTTTTAGAGCTTCAAGGAGTTAGTGAACTTGCTGAAAAGTTAGTGAGTACAAGAAAACACGAGACTTATCCATTAGTCTACTTGCTTGTGAAGCTAGCTTTGACCTTCCAGTTGCTACTGCAACAGTAGAAAGAAGTTTTTCAGCAATGAAATATATAAAGAATGAACTGCGCAATCGAATGGGAGATCAATGGATGAATGATTGCTTGGTTGTGTATATTGAAAAAGATGTAGCTTGTAGCATTGATAATGAGACTATTATGCAACGATTTCAAAAAATGAAAACTCGTAGAAGGCAATTGTAAATTTTATGTATTTGTGTATTTTTTTATTATTGTTGTTGTCAATATATAAAATTTTCTTTTTATTAGATTGTGTAATTTGTGCTTGTTGAGGAACACCCTGAAAAAATTTTCTGGAGTCACCACTGCACACGTGCTCTAACAAACTCACACACGTGCACTTCCACAACTAACAGACTGCTAACTAATTGACAGTTAAATAACATTACACTGAAACGGTATCGTTTTCCTTAATGAGAAAACATCTGCTTCATATACAAAACGGCACCGTTCCTTTTAATGAGAAACGGTAACGTTTTGTTTTGATTTTCCTTTATGTTTGCCTAGCCTTATGCACGACACCGTTTTAGCTGTTGGAGCTTCCTCTTCTTCTTCCTCATGATTTGAACTTGCTGGACCTCCAGTACTACAATGGCTTCTAGTACTACCATGGCTTTCATCCCCCCTCAAACGAATGGGGAATTTCCACATGAGTTTGGAGGTCAGCCAAATGAACCTAGGAGAAGGAAGACCTTTAGTAAACAGATCAGCCAATTGATCATGAGTGGAGATGAACTTAAGCATCACATCACGCCTGAGAACCTTTTCACGAACGAAATGGAAGTCAACTTCGATGTGTTTGGTACAGGCATGAAACACAGGATTAGTAGCAATGGCTAGAGCACTAACATTATCACACCAGAGAAGAGGAGGATGAGGAAGGAAGAGACCAAAATCTCGAAGAAGCATACGAATCCAATACAACTCAGCAGTAGTGGAAGCCAATGCACGATATTCAGCCTCAGTGGAAGAACGAGACACAGTGCCTTGTTTCTTGGCAGACCAGGAGATAGGAGAATTGCCAAAAAAGAGGACCATACCAGTAAGGGAACGCCTATCCACAGGGTCTCCAGCCCAATCAGAATCACTGTACGCAGATAGAGAGATAGGACCAGGAGTGAAGGCAATTCCAAAATGTAATGTGCCTTGGAGGTATCTAAGAATCCGTTTGGCTGCCTGAAGATGATTATGAGTTGGAGTACTAATATGTTGACAAGCTTGTTGAACTGCAAAGGAAAGGTCTGGTCTTGTAAAAGTGAGATACTGTAAGGCACCAACCAAGCTTCTATAGGAAGTAGGATCAGACAATAATGGACTGTCATTAGGTAGGAGATGACGGTTAGGAGAAGAGGGAGTTTTACATGGCTTACAATTAGTCATGCCAAACTTCTTAATAAGATCCGAGGCATATTTGGCCTGATGAACAAACAGCCCTGAGGAAGTGTAGTCAATTTGTAGGCCAAGGAAGTAATGTAGTATGCCAAGATCTTTGAGGTCAAAGTCATCACTTAACAGCCTGATCATAGAAGAGACAAACCCAGATTTGTTGCCTGTGATTATGATATCATCCACATATAGCAACAGGAACACAATGGAAGAACCATGCCTCAAAATGAAGAGATTGCTATCTGCAGCAGAAGCACAAAAGCCAATATGCAACAATTGAGAAGTAAACCTCTCAAACCAAGCTCTAGGAGCTTGTTTGAGACCATAAAGTGCCTTGTGAAGTAGATAGACATGCTGAGGAAAGGCAGAATCAACATAGCCTTGAGGTTGAGCCAAATAAACTTCTTCTTTAAGAACCCTATGCAAGAATGCATTGCTGACATACAACTGCTTCAGTTCCCATCCAAACTGTACAGCCAAAGCTAGAAGAAGTCTAACAGTTGCAGGCTTCACCACAGGACTAAAGGTCTCATCATAGTCCAAGCCATGCTGTTGAAGATACCCCCTTGCAACTAGTCTGGCTTTATATCTTGCTATAGAGCCATCACTGTGCCTTTTCAACTTATAAACCCACTTGCAAGTGACCACATTTTTATGGGGAGGAAGAGGAACCAAAGTCCAAGTATTCTGCTTCTTAAGGGACTGAAATTCAGAATCCATTGCAGCCACCCATTGAGGGAATTTAGAGGCAATAGTGAAGGATGAAGGCTCTGTGATGGTGTAATCAGCTTGAACCTGCATAACTCTAGGCTTATAGAGACCATGCTTTGACCTTGTGAGCATTGGATGAGAATTAGTGGGGGTAGGAACAATAGCACTGGAAACAGACACACTAGTAGCAGGAAGTGAGGAAGAGTTGGAAGTAGCAGGAGCAGTAATAGTTAAGGAAGTAGGAATAGAGGAAGGGACAGCCAAAGGTGGAGGAACAACAGGAATAGGAATTGATGGAGAAAGGAAAGAAGGAAGAAGAGAGGAGGTGAGATCAGGTGGTGTGGAGACAAAGGTTGACTCAGCAGGTGAAATAGAAACAGACTTATCAACAAGGGGTGGAGGTTGAGAAAACCAATTAGAAAGAGAAGATGAGAAAGGAATATGAGGATCAGTGAAGGTAGAATTATGAGCAAAAGGGAAGAGAGACTCATTAAACAAAACATGACAGGCAATGTAGATTCTGTTAGTGGTTGGATCAAGACATATGTAGCCTTTAGAAAGTGGAGGATAGCCAAGAAAAATGCAGGGTTTTGATCTAGGTTGCAGTTTGTTTTGATTAAATGGCCTGAGGTATGGATAGCAGGCACAACCAAAGGCTTTAAGAGCATGAAGAGGTGGTGATTTGGAATAAACCTTCTCATAAGGTGAGTGAAAACCTAAGACTGAAGAAGGCATTCTGTTGATAAGATAAGTTGCAGCAAAGAAAGCATAGGACCAATAATTGAGAGGAAGATGAGACTGGTATAAAAGAGTGAGACCAGTTTTAACTATATGCCTGTGCTTTCTCTCTGAAACACCATTTTGCTCAGGTGTATGAGGGCAGGAAGATTGATGAAGAATGCCAGAGGTGGAACAAAAGGATTTAAACTCATTGTTAATGTACTCAGAGCCAGGACCAATAATTGAGAGGAAGATGAGACTGGTATAAAAGAGTGAGACCAGTTTTAACTATATGCCTGTGCTTTCTCTCTGAAACACCATTTTGCTCAGGTGTATGAGGGCAGGAAGATTGATGAAGAATGCCAGAGGTGGAACAAAAGGATTTAAACTCATTGTTAATGTACTCAGAGCCATTATCAGTTCTTAGAACCTTAAGTTTAGAACTGAACTGAGTCTCAACCATGGACTTAAAGTGTTTGAAAACAGAAAGAACCTCAGTTTTATGTTTGAGAAGAAATAACCAAGTAAAACGGGAGTAATCATCAACAAAAATCACATAGTAATTGAATCCAAGCAAAGAAGTGATTAGAGAAGGACCCCAAACATCACAGTGCACAAGTTCAAGAATTGAATTTGAAACAAGAGGTGTTTTATTCAAATGAAATCTGTGCATTTTTGCACTTATACAGTATTCACATGATGAACAAACTTCATCAATTTGAGACAAAGAAACAGAAGGAAATACAGGTTTTAAAGCAGAAAGTAAAATCTTAGAACTTGGATGCCCAAGCCTATGATGCCATAGCAGAATATGATGTGGTTTGAGAGTGACAAATAAAGAATTCTGAACAAAATTGAAGCAGGATGTAGAAGACATACTAGGATTAGATGGAATGGGGTAAACTCCATCTTTACTCAACCCTGTGTAGAGGATCTTCCCCGTGGGTAAATCTTGAATTAAGAACTTATGTGCATCAAAATAACAAAAAGCATTATTTTGAAGACAAAGTTTATGAACAGATAGAAGATTGGATGCAAGGTTAGGCACTCTTAAAATGTTATCAAGCCTAAAGTTATGAGTTAAGGTTCGAAACTCACCATTACCAATGTGAGTGACTGGTAGTTCTTGTCCATTGCCAACTGTGACAGATTCTGATCCTTGAACTGGTTGCTGCATAAGAGAGAGTTGAGACAGATTAGGTGTCACATGGTCTGAGCAACCAGTGTCAGTGAGCCAAGCATTGGAAGCTTGAACTTGAGCAGCATTAGCCACCATAGAGGCCAGTTTTGCAGGTGGATGCCTCCCTTGATATGTGAAGTCCATTCTATGGTAACAATCAAGGGCTGAATGACCATTCTTGCCACAGATCTGACAGATAGGCCTACTTGATTGGTCTGAATTCTGGTTAGATGATTGTTTAGATTGATTAGAACTCTGAAACTGAAGAGAACCTCCTGAATTTCCTGGGTTGAAACTGCTTGAGTTGAAATTCTGAAACTGATTAGGATGGGAATAACTTCCACCACCATAGTGAGAACCTCCAAAATTATGATGATTACTTCGACCTCTTCCTCTCTGATTATTATTTCTACCTCCTCTTCCTTGTTGAAAACCTTGAGAGTGAAACCTTGCAGCCATAGCCATAGAAGCTGAATCAACTGTATTAGACCTCTTTTTAATTACTCTCTCCTCAGCATTGAGCAACACATTCAATTCCTCTACTGACAAAACATCACTCCGAGTTCTAATTGCTGAACTAAATGAATCAAATTCAGAGGGAAGACCATCAAGAATAATGTGGAGTAGCTCTTCATCATCCACAAACACAGAAACAGTAGCCAACCTATCTCTGGCTTGCTTAATTTTCTGGAAATATCCATCAATGGAATCAACTCATTTCTTAATTGCATTCAGCTCATTTCTCATACTCATCACATGAGACCTTGAGACAGATGCAAATCTTTTCTCTAACACCTTCCAAACTCCCCTAGCAGACTTTTGCCAAACTGTAATAGCAAGAATCGCAGGGGAAAGAGTGGAATTCACAAAAGTGAACATGGCTTGTTCACGATTCTTCCAAGCTATGAAAGCTGGATTCACCTTAGCAGTAAAATTACTAGATGAATCTTTAAGAAATCTATCTGGAGCAGTGATTGAATCATCAAGAACATCAATCATGGAATAGGTATCAAGGATTACCTCGATTTGATGTTTCCAGACTATGTAGTTCCCATAATCGAGCTTCACAGTCATCATCGATGACATGTTTGATAATAGCAACAGTGAAGTATTCACTGGTAAACTTGCAGTAGCCATAGCAAGCAGATTGGTTGAGGCAGATGCTGAAGAAGACGAAGCCATTGAAATGGATCAAGGCTCTGATACCATGAAAAGTTCTCTCAATATCTATAGAGTTTATCACAGAAACTCAAGAAATGGAAAACAGAGAAAAGAGAGAAAAACAGAGAGAGAGAATAGTTTTGAAACTTCTTCAATTATATTATCTCTGAATACAACTCTCACAATACACTTAACAATGGAGGCTACCATCTATATTTATACATTCACAGTGAGGGATAGTGAGCACGAAGGAGATTTGTAACCGTCACACACGTGCTCTAACAAACTCACACACGTGCACTTCCACAGCTAACAGACTGCTAACTAATTGACAGTTAAATAACATTACACTGAAACGGCATCGTTTTCTTTAATGAGAAAACATCTGCTTCATATACAAAACGGCACCGTTCCTTTTAATGAGAAACGGTAATGTTTTGTTTTGATTTTCCTTTATGTTTGCCTAGCCTTATGCACGACACCGTTTTAGCTGTTGGAGCTTCCTCTTCTTCTTCCTCATGATTTGAACTTGCTGGACCTCCAGTACTACAATGGCTTCCAATACTACCATGGCTTTCAAGTTGAGCATTCACATTGGTTTTTCTTCAAAAGATACAGCCTTAAAATTGAGACATATTAAAAGAGAAAAAAGAAAAAGAAAAGTAGGTTCTTAATATATATAAAATGCTGACATAAATGCTCATGTCAACCTATGTGTCGTTCTTCTAATCAAAAAGATTATTATAAGCCTTTTCTTTTTAAACAAAGCCACAGAAAAAAAGTCTATACCAACTGTAATTCTTTCTCCTTCAGCTTCAAGCACTTAATCTATTTCTACAGAGACAAGCCAAGCAGCCCTCCTTTTTTTTTTTTTTTCTTGGATCAAACTGTGTCAGAACTCAGAATCGTTTTAAAGGTTTCCACTTTTATATCTGTTAAATGCAGCTCGCCTAGCTCAATGACGAGGTCAGACAGTGCTTTACCTTACATCTTTAAAGTTTGTGCCTATTTTCAAATTGCTTTTTTCATCACTCTCATTGGTGGTTATGTCACTTCTACTACAATTTTTCGATTAACTCTGTTTGTAACGGTGTTGGTCCTTACATTTTTGTCCCCAGCTCATGCTGAAAAAGACTTGTCTTTGTTTGAGTTTTTCTTAACGATTTTAACCAGCACATCATCTTTTGTCATTAGTGAATCGCCAGTGATTGCAATTCTTATCCTGACTGATCCATCACTTATATCTAATATCAAACCTCGGTTGGAAAGATTTCTGGAGTTCTTCTTCTTCCACTTCTCTTGTGACCTCCAACAATATTGGGTTAGAATCCAATGGACCTCAGGCTCCCATCTGGCGGAGTCAAATACAAATAGGACAATTAATTTGTTGACAATAATAAGAAAATAATGGTACCATAAATAAAGCCCAATAAAGAAGGCTAATCTTCCTTATATATATATATATATATATATATTGATGGAATATATCTTTCTTAATAAAGAAATAATCTTTGCATATATGTAAAATAACAGAGAATAGAGAGAAATTGTAATTCTTATTAAAAAAGAATTGATACAAAATGAATCAAGTCAGTTATAATTACCAAGT
The DNA here is from genome assembly GCA_032727855.1 of Quercus ilex subsp. ballota. Taxonomy (NCBI): domain Eukaryota; kingdom Viridiplantae; phylum Streptophyta; class Magnoliopsida; order Fagales; family Fagaceae; genus Quercus; species Quercus ilex. Next base: position 13,362,656 of record CM064914.1, on the reverse strand, counting down.
GAGTTATATATATATATATATATATATATGTTAGGTTCTAAAGATTTAGGATTTTATGTATTTAGAACTCTAATGTGTAATATTGGCAAACCATGATCAAAACAATATGTTTAGTCTTGTTTAGGCTTGCTCAAAGTTGATTAATATTGTAAAGTTGGAATCGAGTGGCTGCAGATGTCCTGGCTCGATCGATCGAAGGATAGACTCGATCGATCGAATCTCGGGTCAGATGCGTTTTCTGCAGAATTCCAACTCAGCCCAAACTCTATTTAAACGTCTTGGGGTCCAAGTAAAACACTCCTATATATAAGGAAAACCCTAGAACGTTTTTTGGGACTTTTGAGAGAGAGATTAGAGTGCCTCTTGTGCCTCCTTTTATTTTTAGGGTTTTGTACCCAAACCTCTCTAAGTCTTTGTTGCTCATATTTGCTGTTTGTGTGAATCTCTTGTGAGATCTTTGAGGAGCTTTCCTTCACATAAACTTAGGGTTGTCAATATCTTGATGATCAACATAGTTGCAACCATTGGAACTTAAAAGAAAAGCAAGCGGGGAGCTTGTAGCTGATTGAGGAATTCAAGAAAGAAGTAGTCTGTGGATTCGAAGCCTGCGCGTGGTCGTGTCAGGAAGTTCTACTGGTGGGTAGCATTAGGAAGTCGAGCGAGGAGCTTGTAGTCCTTTTGTAAAAACTTCAATTCTTTCATAGTGGATTCAGGTTAGCCTTGAGGATAGGTGGGTCAAATCCTCCCCAGGTTTTTATCGTGTGGTTTCCTGGGTGATCATATCTTGTGTTATTTATTTTCCGCTGCTTTATATTCTTGATATGATTGTTTGGATTGTTTTAACCTAGAATTGCTTAATTTGACTAAGTAACAACTTGGCTAATTAATCTAGGCTACGCAATCTGGTTGTTTAAGGGGTCTAAATTCCTGTCAAGTGGTATCAGAGCGGGTAGCTCTTTGTTTGTTTTAGATCTTTTGATCTAAGAGCTGATCCTTGACCCCTGTTGTCATGGATAATTTGAAGTGTCTTTCTGCTCATGCTTCTGCTGATTTTATTGATGCCTATGATGTTTTGAATAAAAAGGACACTGTTGTTTCTGTTGATTTTTTTGATGCTTTTGAAACTCTTCGTAAGGAATTATCTAAATCTTTGAAAATTTCTAAGAAATTCAAAGAAGAGTTAAAATTGACTAATCTTGAAAAAGAGGAATTGCTTGTTAGATTAGATGAGTCTAATAAAAAGAATGATTTTTTGAGAAATCAAATTTCCTCTCAAGATGAGAAGATGAAAAGTTTGGAACAAAAGTTAGCTGAGGTTGAAGCTAAATTGGAAAATTTGTCTAATACCAAACTTGCTGATGATAACAGAAGTGTTTCTATTTCTCTTAAGCCTAAAACTAAGAAAGTTTATATCCCTCCTTTCAAGAGGAATAATAATGAAAAGGCTTATTTTGCTAGGTTAGACAAAGGTAAAAGTTCTGATGTAAACGCTGAAGTTTCTACACCTAAGTCTAAACCTACTATTAGAGAGCATAAGAATTTTGTTTTTGTGCCTACTTGTCACCGTTGTGGTGTTGTTGGTCATATTAGACCAAATTGTTCTTTGTTGAGGCAAAAACCAAAATCTGAGAATAGATTTGCTGTTAGGAATACTGATGTTCCTAAATTTGTTCCTGTTTGTCACTTTTGTGGTGTCTCCGGTCACATTCGTCCTAATTGTCATAAATTGAAATTTAAGCATTCTGTGTTTCAATCTAGGATATGTGATGATATTTCTCCTGCCATAAGTCCAAATAAATTGTTTCATATGCTTTTGAAAAATTTAAGCTTGTTGGCTTGTGAAAGGAATTTGCAGGATTTTAGTCTTTCTCAGAAGATTGGTGTAATTCCTCAAATACACTCTGCTTCTCATGGATTTTCACCTACAAAGCCGAAGACTTGTGCTATATGGGTGAGAAAAGATCCTTTAAGGTGAGTGTTGCTGACTTGTCCCTGTTTTAATTCTTTCTATTGTTTGTGGACATGTCTTGTTTCTGTTTTTGGTTGTTTTGTTTTTTTCTAGGTTGTTTTTTTATTAAAAAAAAAATCCAAAAACATTGAAAAAAAATTTCAAAAAGACAAAAATATTTTATTTTGTGTCTTGTTTTATTTTTCTTGAGGATTACATGAGTTTTAATATCTCTCTTGATTTAGAACATGCTTGACATTGCGGAGAAACTTGAATAGTTTGTGCTAAGCTATTTTTGATTTTGTATGAGTATGTACTAGTTTGTACATGTACTCATGGGTTAATTAAGAAATTGATATTTCTTGTCTGTGTACCCTCTATAGCTTAGTTAAGCACTGTCATGCATTACTTTTGCATTGTTTATTTTGTAATATGTGTTTTTTGTTTTTGGTCATAAAGTTTGTTAAAACCAAAAAGATTTTTGTGTTTTGTATTATAGATCTTGGATTTATAATCAAGGTTGGCCACCTTATCTTTACATAACTAGTTTATGTACCTTGTTTAGCTTGGATGAGCTTACTTTATTGCACTTTACTAGTTTGAGCTTTGTAGTGCATGTTGTGTGGGAAAGATGTTTATGGTGTTTATCACTTTGTCTTGATCTTGAAGTCACATGTTATTTGACTGTCGGACTTGATCCTTTTGAGAAAGGCATAAATAACCATCTCACCACTGTTCACTAGCCAATCATGAACACCTTAGTGCATATCATAAGATTTTGTGCTCGAGAAAGTGTAGCACATGCACAAAAAGAACATAAGGTGTAGCCTCTTTAATTGCTTAATGCTTAAAATTGGTGTGTACTATTAGGCTTGATGCCAATTCACTTAATTAAAACTGGTGTGTACTATTAGGCTTGATGCCAATTCACATAATTAAGAGGCTAAATACAAGAAACTTACATGATTGCAAGCTTATGTTCTAGGAGATGTGGGAGTTATAGGATGTAACTCTTTAGGTGATAGTCTCTTTCAAATTCTATGTGATGAATTTTGTAGACTTTGTAATTGATTGCTATTCACATATCACCTCACATGTATCTCAAGCTTTTGCTAGTTGCACACACTACACAAGTTACTCTTTGTTAAACTTGGTACATTATATTGTGTGTGATTTTGTTGTGGCCATCCAAAATTAAAAGTTCCTTGATTTTAATGCAAAATGGGTATAATGTTTGCGCTTTGAGGACAAATTGATTGAAAATCTTGATTTTGGAAGATCTGGGTTAAATTTAAGTGTTTTTGAAAAACTTTTCGTCTCATACTCATGTATTTTTTTATAAAACAATGTGCTTTGAGGAGTTTCTGCATTAAAATGCTCTGTTTTTCGAAAAACTGATTTTTCCAGACTTTCGATCGATCGACCTTGTTTTTCGATCAATCGAAATTGCGATTAAAATTTTTGGTTTGAGTCTGCCTGACTCGATTGATGTTCGATCGATTCTCGATCGATCGAAACTGAAAATTTTTCAGTTTCTATGTTTTTGACTAAAAATTTTTTTTCCTGCATCATTTGTGTTTAGGATTCACATGCATTGCATTGTTTTTGTATCCATCTTGCAGTTTTGCAGTCATATCTCTCATTGTTTTCACACATAACATGCATACACTTTGCTACATTGGGTACTCAACTTGATAAAAAAATTGATTGATTAATTTTTGAGCTATGTACTTTCTAGTATATGCCTTTTTTTTATGTGTGAACTGTAGAAAATATTTTTCTTAAGAGATATGATGGATAATCAATGTGCGAATATTTTCTCTACTCATGCAACTGTTTATGGGTCACATAGTGCCATGTTTGCATTTTATTGAAAGAGAGAATATTTTTCTTCATGTGTATCCTCACCTTAGTTTTAACTTTGGATTATGTGTTTTTAATTTTGATCCTGTTGGTGATGCTGCTGATCCCCCCCCCCCCCCCTCCTTTATTTTTCCCCAAAACTGTTTTTCTCAAAACTTGTTTTGTTTTTCCTATTTTTATAGGGGGAGAAAAGTTTTTTTTCACCTGTGTTGTTCATAGGGGGAGCTGTCTCTATTTTCTATAGAGTTGGATTGTTCTGTATCCCCTTGATTCTCTATTTTCTCTTATCCTTTATTGCGTATGTTGACTGTTTACTCTTTGTATGAGTTGTCTTTGTCAATACGTGACAAAAAGGGGGAGAAATTATTGATTTATGGGAATCATGTTGATATGTGTGGAAAATACAAAGATATTCATGTTAGGAGGAGTAACATTGATTGATATACATGTTATTTTTTATTGATTCTTGTTGCTTTGTGATTCACTGCGTATTGATTTATATTTATGAGTTGATCATTCATATATGTCTTTATTTTGAATTGTGTGAATCTTACAAGAATGTTATACCTGTTGTTTTACTCTTTTCTGTCACACATGCGTTTATGCATTTTGTTTAGTGTTTTAGGAAATATACAGGTTGATTCAATTGAGCTGCTGTCTACACTTGCAACTGATGGATAGTAGTTAGGTTGGATTTGTTGTTATGAGCATTATTTTTGTAATGGGCTGTTTACTTGTAAACTTTGAGCTTTTAATTTGTGTTTTGTCACGGATTGCCAAAGGGGGAGTTTGTTAGGTTCTAAAGATTTAGGATTTTATGTATTTAGAACTCTAATGTGTAATATTGGCAAACCATGATCAAAACAATATGTTTAGTCTTGTTTAGGCTTGCTCAAAGTTGATTAAATATTGTAAAGTTGGAATCGAGTGGCTGCAGATGTACTGGAGCATTTCGGTCTGGCTCGATCGATCGAAGGATAAACTCGATCGATCGAATCTCGGGTCAGATGCGTTTTCTGCAGAATTCCAACTCAGCCCAAACTCTATTTAAACGTCTTGGGGTCCAAGTAAAACACTCCTATATATAAGGAAAACCCTAGAATGTTTTTGGGACTTTTGAGAGAGAGATTAGAGTGCCTCTTGTGCCTCCTTTTATTTTTAGGGTTTTGTACCCAAACCTCTCTAAGTCTTTGTTGCTCATATTTGCTGTTTGTGTGAATCTCTTGTGAGATCTTTGAGGAGCTTTCCTTCACATAAACTTAGTGTTGTCAATATCTTGATGATCAACATAGTTGCAACCATTGGAACTTAAAAGAAAAGCAAGCGGGGAGCTTGTAGCTGATTGAGGAATTCAAGAAAGAAGTAGTCCGTGGATTCGGAGCCTGCGCGTGGTCGTGTCAGGAAGTTCTACTGGTGGGTAGCATTAGGAAGTCGAGCGGGGAGCTTGTAGTCCTTTTGTAAGAACTTCAATTCTTTCATAGTGGATTCAGGTTAGCCTTGAGGATAGGTGGGTCAAATCCTCCCCAGGTTTTTACCGTGTGGTTTCCTGGGTGATCATATCTTGTGTTATTTATTTTCCGCTGCTTTATATTCTTGATATGATTGTTTGGATTGTTTTAACCTAGAATTGCTTAATTTGACTAAGTAACAACTTGGCTAATTAATCTAGGCTACGCAATCTGGTTGTTTAAGGGGTCTAAATTCCTGTCAATATATATACAATCCTAAAACAGAGCATTACTCCAGGCGCTGAAACTAACTAATTGATTTATAACTAATCCACTAATTACAACTTGACAGCTGGCTTTCTCTTCAACTAAATTATGTGCTCTTCCACACGTGCTGCCTGTGTGACTTCATTAATCAAAATGCTTCGTTTCAAGCCTTTTCTTTCCTCTGTCATTTCACACTTCAACCTTCCTTTTCTTCTGTCGTTTTTAATGATGTTACTTCTGCCGTTTGTAATGCCTTTGTCTTCAACACTCCCCCTCAAGTCCAGAGTATTAGGCTCTGAGACTTGAACTAAGGAAGCTACATGTAATTACTTAGATTGCTCCTTTGACAATTTAGGTTGAAAAATGTCTTTCAGTCCTAGCTTCTCTGACAATCTCGCAAAAGATGAAACACCCAAAGCTTTAGTGAAGATGTCTGCAATCTGTGAATTTGTATTAACATGGAAAGTCTTAATCATTCCCTCCAAAATTTTGTCTCTCACCAAATGGTAGTCAACTTCTACGTGCTTGGTTCTTTCATGGAAGACCGGATTCGCTGCTATGTACAGTGCAGCTTGGTTATCACAAAACATCATAGCTGGTCTAGAATGTTCAATCCTTAAGTCCTTCAACAGTTGCAAAACCCAAGTAATTTCACAGGCCACACTCGCCATAGCTCTGTACTCTGCTTCAGCTGAGGACCTGGACACAACTCCTTGTTTCTTTGATCTCCAAGAAATTAAGAAATCTCCCAAATACACTGCATAACCAGTGAGGGACCTTCTTGTATCTGGGCATCCAACCCAATCCGCATCACAGAAGGCCTTGATGTTTAATACTGTGTTGCTTGGGAAGAATATGCCTTTTCCCGGTGACCCTTTAATGAATTGAAGCACTCTGTGAGCTACCTTCAAGTGTGGTTCCCTTGGCTGAGAGACAAACTGACTCAGCCTATGCACTGCATAAGTCAAGTCAGGTCTTGTCAAGGTAAGGTACAAAAGTCTTCCAATCAATCTTCTATAATGTCCTGGTTCCTCCAATAACTTGCCTTCATACTTGGATAACTTCAAGTTTTGTTCCATGGGAAACTTGACAGGTTTGCTACCAATGAAACCAGTGTCCTTGAGAATTTCCAAAGCATACTTTCTCTGATTGAGACTGATTCCTTCATCAGTCCTAGCCACTTCTAATCCCGGAAAATACCTCAATGAGCCTAGATCCTTCAAGCCAAACTTAGCATCAAGAACTTTCTTCAAATTGTTGACACAATCAATGTTGTTTCCTGTCAAAAGTATATCATCAACATATACCAATAAAGCTGTGAATGAAGCTCCTTGTGTATGAGTGAACAAGGAGTAGTCAGACTTGGATTGGACAAAACCCATTTGTAGAATAGTTGAAGAGAATTTCTCAAACCATTGTCTGGATGCTTGTTTGAGACCATAGAGACTCTTATTCAGTTTGCAAACCAAATTATGCTCCCTCTTGCTGTGAAAGCCAGGTGGTAAGCACATGTAAACATCCTCAAGCAACTCCCCATGAAGAAAAGCATTATTTACATCCAATTGATGAATAAACCACCCTTTCACAGCAGCCAATGACAAAACAATCCTGACTGAGACAGATTTTACAACTGGAGAGAAAGTTTCTAAATAGTCTAGCCTAAGTTTTTGAGTGAAGCCCTTGGCAACAAGCCTAACTTTATACCTCTCAATAGTACCATCAGGTAAGTATTTAACTCTATAAACCCACTTGCAACCAATGGCTGACTTACCAAGAGGCAAAGAGGTTAAAGTCCAAGTATCATTCACCTCTAAGGCCTCAATTTCTTTGTCCATGGCAGCTCTCCACTCAGGAAATTGCACTGCCTGCTGAAATGAAACAGGCTCTGATGGAGTGGAAGAGGCAGCCATGACAAAAGAATAAAAAGTAGGTCCAAGGTGTGAATAACTCACATGATCCGAAAGGGCATAAGGCAGACCTGAACTGGGTTTGGTACTAACAGAATTGCAAGAGTAATCAGACAGGTATGAAGGAGGCTTGTGGGACCTAGTGGACCTTCTACGAGGAACAATGGAACCAGAAGTGTAAGGAAAAGGAACACAAGACTGGGTAATGGTAGGAATGGTAGGTTCTGCAGAAACAGGTTCTGCAGAAACATGTTCAGTAGAGACAGAAATAGGAATAGAAGTGGAATTAGAGTCAGGGTTAGGTGAAGTAAAATGAGGAATGGAGGAAGAACGGGGAACAAGGACAGAATCAGCAGAATCTATGGTAGAGTGAGGAAAAACAAAGTCATCCAAATAAGAAGCAGAAGGCTGAGAGCAATCAGCATAGGGAAAAATGTTTTCATAGAAGATAACATCTCTGGAAATATAAACTAAATTGGACTGAATATCAAGAACCTTGTAACCCTTAATGCCATGAGGATAACCAAGAAACACACATTTTCTGGCCCTAGGTGCAAACTTGTGCCTATTGTGAGATAAGGTAGAAATGAAACATAAGCAGCCAAAATTCCTTAAATTGTGATAAGATGGAGGAGAATTGAAAAGCATTTCATAAGGACTCTTATTACCTAAAGCTTTTGAAGGAATTCTATTGATGAGATGTACAGCAGTTAGGATGCTGTCACCCCAAAAACATAAAGGAATGTGAGACTGAAATTTCAAAGCTCTTGCAACATTGAGGATGTGTTGATGCTTCCTTTCAGAAATACCATTCTACTGAGGAGTATCAACACAGGAAAGTTGATGCAAAATGCCATTAGAATGGAAAAATTCTTTCAAAAAAAAAACTCAGTCCCATTGTCACTTCTAATGGTTTTGATCTTGTTATCAAATTGAGTTGAAACCATTGATGCAAATTTAGGAAACAAAAATTGAGTTTCAGATTTATGTTTAAGTAAGTAAACCCATGTGCACCTAGTAAAATCATCCACAATAGTCAAAAAATATTTGTAACCATCAATAGCTGCTGATCTTGATGGTGGAACAGAAGCTTGAAGCAAATATAGACCATTGCTTTGCTTACCCAGACCAATCATGCTCCACTGAGCAAGGTCCTGGATGAAACACCAATCACCAAGAAATATAAGACAACAAAATTTATGCTTAGTGAGTTTGCTAACTGAAATGAGGTTGAAATTAAAAGATGGAACACACAATACATCTGTGAGTGTGAGAGTAGGTGAAATTTGCACAGTGCCAATGTGTGTAACTACAACCTTTTCCCCATTTGGCAAATAGACACAAGAATGGACAATAGAAGTAATTGTGGTTAATTGTGACACTGAGTGCACCATGTGATCAGTAGCACCAGTGTCAAGAATCCAAGAATTAGACTTAAAACAATGTCTATCAACAACTTGGGCTGAAAAGATAGAATGAGACAAATTGGGGGCAATCCAAAAGGGATTACCTGAGAAATTAGAAGAAGATGATGAAGCAGCTGTAGGAGATGAAGTGGCTGCAGTAAGAGGAAGAGCAGGTGCACTTGATGAGTCTAAAGCCATGAGAAAACAAGAAAATGACGAAAATCAAGAGTAAATTTCTATTTGGCAAGAAAGAAAGTGAGGGAAAACGAGCTCTGATACCATGTAAAATAACAAAGAATAGAGAGAAATTGTAATTCTTATTAACAAAGAATTGATACAAAATGAATCAAGTCAGTTATAATTACCAACTGAGCTATATATATATACAATCCTAAAATAGAGCATTACTTCAGGCGCTGAAACTAACTAACTGATTTATAACTAATCCACTAATTACAACTTGACAGCTGGCTTTCTCTTCAACTAAATTATGTGCTCTTCCACACGTGCTGCCTGTGTGACTTCATTAATCAAAACGCTTCGTTTCAAGCCTTTTCTTTCCTCTGTCGTTTCACACTTCAACCTTCCTTTTCTTCTGTCGTTTTTAATGCTGTTACTTCTTCCGTTTGTAATGCTTTTGTCTTCAACAATATACTTTAGTATAAAAGGGTCCAACTTTGTGGAAGATCCCTTCCTATTGTTGGTAATTAGCCAGGCTAACTTAAACACTTTAGTATGCAGCGTCTTTTGGTTGAATATTGCAGAAAATTGAGTTTATTTGTGATATGGATACTGTTCAAAGTTATTTGAAAAATTGAAGAGAGAAACAAATTTCGGCAATCCCGTTGCCAAAATTCTAACAAAAAAGGATGAGAGAGGAGAGAGAAATGATGTGACAGTAGAGTGAGAAAAGAATTGAATTTCAGTAATGAGGTTATCGAAATTCCTTCTGCCCGATTTCTACTGCCCATATCGATGTCCATAAAGTGCCCAAAGGAGAAGTGCTCAAGAAAAAACCACTTGTGGCAACCAAGTTGTTGAAATTCAAGAAGAGAGAGAAAAAAATGAGATAAAAAAAAATTGTGGCAACCAAGTTGCCCAGAGAAAAAAAAAAAAAACAAAACAAAACAAAAAGAGTGATACTTTACTATTCAACACTCTCACTTTGGTGGACCCCTGCACCACATTTCTAAAAAAGCTGGCGAGGTCAACAAAATTCACTATAATAAATTTTTTTTTTAAGAATCATAATAATATATATATATATATATATATATATAAATTCCAATATTGCTGCTCTTGTACAGTACTACTCAAGTAAAGGAAAATTGAATGCTAACAACTTTTTTTTCGGCAACTTCTTGTTATTTTGTATTTATTTATTATTATTTGATTGTGTTGCCACAATTTTTTTTTTTCCTCTCATTTTCGGCAACTTGGTTGCCACAATTGGCCACAATTGGTTTTTTCCTTTCGAGCACTTCTCCTTTGGACACTTTATCAATATGGGCAGTCAAATTCAAGCAAAAAGAATTTCGGTAGCCTCATTAGTGTAATAAAAAGTGCTTGGATCTTATTATCGAAAAAAACCAAAAAAAAACCAATTGTGGTTATTCATTTCTACTTCAAGTTTTCGATTAACTCTGTTTGTAACTGTGTTGGTGCTCACATTTCTGTCCCCTGCTCATGCTGAAAAAGACTTGTCCTTGTTTGAGTTTTTTTTAACGATCTTAACTAGCACTTCGTCTTTTGTCATTAGTGAATCTCCAGTAATTGTGATTCTTATCCTGACTGTGACTGATTCATCACTTATATCTAACGTCAAACCATGGTTGAAAAGATTTCTAGTTAATCCTTTTTCACTTGGAACCTCCAACAATATTGGGTTAGAATCCAATGGATCACAGGCTCTCATCTTGCCAGAAATCCCCCCAGATATGATTCGTGAAATTGGAAATCGAATACGTATCAAAGATATTAAAGCGATTTTAACGTTTTGTAACCCCTGTAGTTCTGCTTGTTTCGAAACTACAACCTGGTCTTTGTTTCCATGGCTGATGCTTTCCAACAAACTAGATTCTGATCTGCAACGTTTCTTTAATCTCTGCAACAGCAAATATCTCTGGTTAGAACTACCTACAAGTGACCAAAAACGTTGTTGGGGATCTCCACATGGTTTGGTTGTAACCTTGGGTCCTGACTATGAAGCCTTCCTTGTGCACGTTAGGAAAGAAGACCAAATTGCTCTTCCACCACTAAACCCAATTCGAGCACTGGCTCAATTAGAAGAATGGTTTCGCCTTGTACACAAATTCATTATTACCCTAATACAGTTTAAAAAAAAAACCCACCCCTGGATGTATGTTTTTTAGCTTGTTGGTTGCTAAAATAGAAACCATGGGATTTTTACACCCCCAATGCTAGTGTTCTAACATAACCATCTCATCTCACTATCTCAGTCATAATAACACCTTCAAGGCTTCGGCACCAGATAGTACCTTGCTTTAGTACAACGAGTGGAAAAATGGCTAAATAAACATCCTTTTAACTTATTTTAGTAAAATATTCATTTTCATTACCTTTGGATCATGCACAATGTTCCTGTACTCACTTGACATGAAATGCTTACAACTTATTTGAAAATTTTGAAATGAATATGTTAGGACCAAGTGCTTACCCACTACACCAAAAACTATAGTTGATGGTAAATGCGCAACTTTATTCCCTTAAATGATGGCAGCCCAACGCTAATGGGTTAATTCAGACTTGACCCAACTTGGCTTCCGCCTTTGCAAGACATTAGACTTGGCCCACTAAGCCTCTGCCCAACAAAATGAAAATGGAATTGATTGAAATTGATTTTTGAGGAATATTTGGTTTATTTTCTTATTTTGAGAGTTAAGAAGAAATGAAAATATTCTCTAAGGCTTCTATATTCTTAAAAGAGATTATAAGTTTTATAAGGATTCTATATTTTTAAAATAGAAGAATAAGAAGTGCCACACACAAACACAATCACAGTTCTAATAAAAACCTATTCACTATAATGCTGAAATTACATGTCATATACTACATAAAAGCAATTGGCGAAATGTTTGTCTCTAGTTTGTTTATTTGCAACATAGGAGATGGGTTTCCCAAACCAAAACATTGCTTTAACACGTAGGTGAGTGCGTTGGCTGATCCATTGGGGCCATGGCCCTCCAAAGTTGAAAAAAACTAATACAAAAATTGTATATTACCTTAATGATGGAGTTACTGGAGGGTCAAAGCGACATATATGGCCCCCAAAGTTGAAAAAAAAATGTTTAAATAAAACTTCTTCTATAATGGTCTACAATCCACAATCTAATTCTATTTCTTAAAATTTTTCAATCAATTAAAAAAAAAAAATTATAGTAGTTTGTGTTAATTTGTTCCCCTGAAACCTTAGGAATGAAGAAAAAATCTAGAGCATGGTTCTTCTGAAACAATATGTTTTTTTTACAATTCAAAGGAGAGAGAGAAGTGGGAGAGAAGAGGAAATATTTTTAAATAAAACAATATGTTTTTTTTACATCCTAAGCTACAGTAAAAAAATACATACCCACCCTGGATGCGTATGTTTTTTTCCCTTGTTGGTTGCTAAAATAGCAACTGTGGAGTTTTTACACCACAATACTAGTGCTCTAATATAACCATCTTTTTAACATATTTAGTAAAGTATTCATATTTCAAAATTTGAATTTGCTGGTATAGTTGTTGATGTGACTTTCCTGAGTAAAAAAGGTCATGTGGAATTCAATATTAGTAATATTATATTCTATACAATTTTTTAAAAGTGAATCTCGATATTGTTATTATCGAGTTCTTTACAAAACTTTTTTTTAAAAAGAACTCAATATTAAACTAATACACTAAACACTTTAGAGTCTAATCTCTCTCTCTCTCTCTCTCTCTCTCTCTCTCTTAAATGAGAAGAATAATTTTCATTTTACCATAAAAATAATAAAACTTCAAATATACGTCATGGGACACTTGATAGAGAACCACTTGTTCATCAATTTAACTACAAGTACGCAATCATTAGGGTTTTAGACCTTAATTGACACAAAATTAATCAGCTTTTAACCATTTTACAATGAAATAAATGAAGTGCATATCATCTATTAATTACTTGGCAATCAAACTTAACCTCTCCCCCATTTTATTTTTTAGGGTAAAATATTATTTTGGTCTTTAGATTTTATTAAAAGTTTTTTCTTCGTCCCTAGATTTTAAAAAGTTCTTTTTTCCTCTTTAAATTTTATAAAAAAATTTTGCAATAATTTAAAGACAAAAATAGAGATGAAAAAAGAATTTTTTTAATAGTTTAAGGATAAAAAAAATCTTTTTTATAATTTAAGGACATAAATAAAACAATTTGCAATAATCTAAAAACAAAAAATAAAATAAAACTTTTACAAATTTAGTAAAAAAAACTTTTTAAAATTTAATGATGAAAAATAAACATTTGATAAAATTTAAAAATCAAAATAGTATTTTATTTTATTTTATTTTTTAATCTACAACATATAAGAAATGGGATGGGCTAAAAATAACCGCTAGATATTATCCAATCGGATTTGCTCTTTTTAATACAGGTCTAGGTCTAGATTCAAGAAGAAAGAAACAAAAACAAAGCAGACTACACTATAAAGCAAGAGCAAAACCCCAAAAAAAAAAAAACACATGATTAAACATATTTCTCACAGCATATGGACCCATACGCGTGGGTTCACATGTGATGTGAGAGAAAAGTCCTCACGACCATCTCATCTGATTAGATATTTTTTCCAACAGTGGACCCATCAGTCCATTAGCCTCTGAAATTCCTTTCTTCTCGGTTCTAACTTTATCTTGTCCGTTTTCTCTGTGTCTTTCCTTTACCTATGCAACACTTGCCTCTCCATCAATATCTTCTTCATTCTTCAGCCTAAAAAGAACCAAGAAAAATTCCCATAGCAAACCTAGAAACCCCAGAAAAGCAAAATATACGACCAACCAATAAAACCAAAATCAAAGGCAAGCAAGATAGTCAGATAGAGCAAGGAACCAGCAGTGAGAGTGGAGAGCCAAAGACGAAGCAGAAAGCAAGAAATAAGACAGTAGCGGAGTCAAATACAACAGGACAATAATTTGTTGACAATAATAAGAAAATAATTTTACCAAGTACCAACCATAAATAAAGTAGTTTACCAAAAAAAAAAAACCATAAATAAAGCCCAATAAAGAAGGCTAATCTTCCTTTATTAATTTCATTCTATACCCTTCTTAATATTTGAGGGAATATACCTTTCTTAATAAAGGAATAATCTTTGCATATACTACAGTGTAAAGGGTCCAACTTTATGGAAGATCCCTTACTATTGTGGGTATCAGCCAAGCTAATCTAAACACTTAGTATGCAAGTACTCCACCAATCCCCAAACATAATAAAAAGAGTAAAACATTTCTTAATTTGTTCAGACCACTTCAAAAGCTTTACAATCCCAGCTACCAGCCACTTCTTCTTCCATTTCTGATAGAATAGATAGTATCGTGTCCGATTCGATTTCAAGCTTCAACTTTATAATCAGTTTCTTCTCCTAGCTAGCTCCATGGTGAGGTCGGTTAGTACTACTACAATCCTCAACGTCTTTAAGGTTTTTGTGTATTTTCAAGTAGCTCTCTTCATCACTCTCACTCGTGGTTATGTCATTTCTACTTCAAGTTTTCGATTAACTCTGTTTGTAACTGTGTTGGTCCTTACATTTCTGTCCCCTGCTCATGCTGAAAAAGACTTGTCTTTGTTTGAGTTTTTCGTAACGATCTTAACTAGCACTTCATCTTTTGTCATTAGTGAATCTCCAGTAATTGTGATTCTTATCCTGACTGATTCATCACTTATATCTCACATCAAACCACGGTTGGAAAGATTTCTAGTTAATCGTTCTTCTTCTTCTTCCACTTCTCTTGTGACCTCCAACAATATCAGAAGATATGCAGAATGTTTTTGGTTGAATATTGGGTTAGTCTCCAATGTCCGGTCCGAACTCCCCCAAGAAGTCATTCGTGAAATTGTAAATCGACTACATACTTTCAGAGATTTTATAGCGGCTGCAGGGGTTTCCCGAACATGGCGATCTGTTTGTTTGAGCATCTGTAGAAGGCCTCAGCTTCCATGGCTGATGCTTTCCGAAACACTTTCCACAGACATGCGACATTTCTTCAGTCTCTGCGACAACAATCGTTATCAATTACAATTATCTGAAGTCCAAGGAAAACGCTGTTGGGGATCTCCACATGGTTGGGTTGTAACCTTGGGTCCTGATTATGAAACCCACCTTCTGCACCTTATTAAAAGAGTACAAATTGCTCTTCCACCATTAAACACAATTCGAAGACTGGCTGCTACAGAAGAGTGGTTTCACCTTGTACACAAATTCATTCTTTTAAAGGACCCTTCCCATGAGTTGTCGTTCCTTGTCATTGCAATTTTCGGCCCCGTGAATCGCTTAGCTTTTGCTAGAGTGGCTTTCAATAGAGGAGGAGATGGAGCGGCTTTAAATAGAAGAGGAAAAGGTCAGTGGGCTATTGTTACCAATCCAGACAATTTGAAATTCAATGATGTTGCATGTTTTAATGATAAAATATATGCATTTTGTGACAACGGCAAGCTGGTGTGCCTTGAACTTGATGCTCCTCTGGCAGCTGAGGTACAAGTTATTGCGACCGGACCAAGCGAAGAAGAAATAGACACGCCCCTAAAACTATATTTGGTGGAGACATCGGAGAATCTTTTTGGGATTTTTCGTTATGGAGATCGTAATCCTCTGGAGTTGAGGCACAGGACTACATCTTTTTCGGTTTACAAGTTCGACTTTAGAGCATCGGCTTGGAAGGAAGTGATAGACTTAGAAGATCTTGCTGTTTTTGTTGGTGATGGCAATTCCTGGTGCATTCCTACATGCACTATCCTTTGCAGAAGTAATTGCATTTACTTCACAGATGACAATTGGGAGTGGCAAAGGTACCCAGGAGTGGCATATGGAGGCCATGATGTGGGAGTGTTTAACATGGCACAGAGGGTTATCCAACGCCTTCCATTCGGTAAGAACAACCCTCTTTTTTATTCTCGACCAATTTGGGTTACACTTACTATGCGTTCAGATGAGCTTTATGTCCGTTAGTTTATTAGCTTATCTACTTATGTACAGTCAAGCCTTCTTTTCTTCTAGGTACCATTGTACTTTGATTTCTCTAATACCATTGGCTTAATTGAAGTCCCTGACTTCTATGATGGCCAAATACAATTGGGCATTCTGGTTTGTAAGCAAAGACAGTCTTAAACTAATTTCTAGAATGTTAATGGTTGTGATGCTGTGAATTAAGCAACTGTGACTCTATTTATCTTATGTTCTGGATTTGAAACAAAATCTGAAAATGCAGTTTAGATGATATTGATCAGTAAATTATTCAAAGAGAACCGTAAAAGAGTAGCAAATTAGTGTAGGTTGCTAATTGCCAACAAGCTGTTGGATTAATTTGCTTTCTTGCTTGAACATGAAACTCTGGACTAAAGCAGATGTAATTTGCTCTTCTTTTTAACAAAAAGCAACCATCCTTCTAACATCTTCTCTAGTGGCTTGAAAATGCCTTCTATCTTGATAGTGCCACCACGAATCCTTGTCATTCTTTGCAGTCATATATGGTAGATTGTAGCAGCCCAAGCAATCTTACATAGATTCATTTGGAACCTTCTTCCCTTAATCTCCTAGTGAAAGAACACAATTTGAAAACTTGGCCATTATGTCCTACTGAAAACACTTAATTTGGCTTCTGCAGAAAACACAAGTCTCCCTCTTATCCCTAGTTAGCAACTCTGTATAGAGTGGATGGTCTATCATTAACAGGCAACATACTGATAAATGAATGCTAGGAATATCATCAGGCAACCAAACCATTTTGCGCCATTTATCTTAGGGTTTTCTGGTAAAAATCTCATTCCAAGTTGAACTACAAGTGTACTGACCTGTCTCAGAAGGAATCCAATTCATAACACCTTCCACCCCATGGTTTACCTGATTTTTAGAATTTTGTTGTTTCAATTACTGTAAATCTATTTATCTCATGCTCTGGATTTGAATTAATTGACTACTTGAGTTTCTTTTTTGGATACATATAAAGAGATAAATCAGAATATTATTTAACTGAATTAGAAGATCAAAAAATCTTTCCTCCAAGCAGAAATAACAGCAGAAGGAAGAAAAGCTAAGGAAAACACAAAAGCTGAAAATTTTACCGCCCATTTACAATGACAGTGAGCTATTAGAAATTACAACTTACAAAAGACCTTGCTAATTCCTTTGCATCCACCTCCAGAACTGCAATTTCTGAATGCAAAATTTTTGAATCTCCCTCCACTTGAATGCTTTGAAGTTTCTCTTCCTTAGCTATTTGCCTATTTCCTCAACCACCATGACTACTTGTTTTTAGTCCATATAATATATAAATTAGTGAACCATGTTAATTGCCAACAAGCTTTTGGATGGAGCCTGCTGTAGCTTATCAGGCATTCTATTTATAGTGATGGCACCAGACCACAGGTTTGGTCCCCTAGGTATTAGCAGGACACAATCTTAAGCTAATTTCTAGAATATTTATTCTTGTGATGCTGTGAATTTAAGTTACAGGGAACCTATTCAACTTTAGTTATGGATTTGAAATGCAAAATCCGAAAATTCAATTTAGATGATATTGGAAATTAGATTGTTCAAATAAAGTAGATTGTATAGCATGGTAATTGCCAACAAGCTTTTTGATTGATTTGCTCTCTTGCTTCAAAATGTAACTTTGATTAAAAGAGATGCAATTTCTTCTCCTTTTTAACAAAAACAACCCTCCTTCTAACATCAACTTTAATGGGTCAAAAATGCCTCCTATCTTGAAATTGCCATTATGAATCCTTGTGTTTCTTTGCAGCCATATGTGGTGGATTGTAGCAGCCCAAGGAATCTTACATAGCTTCATTCTAAATCTTATTCCCTTGATCTCCTAGTGAAAGAACACAATTTCGAAACTTGTTGCCAAAATCCTAGTGAAAAAATAACACAAAAACAGATGGTTTCTACTCTTGATTTGGCTTCTGCAGAAAACACACGTCTCCCTGATATTCCCAGTTAGCACCTCTGTATCTAGAGAAGAGTCTATAATTAACAGGCAACATATTGATGAATGCATATGCTAGAAATGTCATCAGGCAACCTTACCATTTTGCACCTTTCATCCAAGTTGTACAAATCTTATTCCAAGTTGAACTACAAGTGCACTGACCTATCTTAGAAGGAATCCAATTTATAACACCATCTTCCCCAAATTTACCTGATATTGTGAATTTTGTTGTTTAAGTTACTGTGAATGTATTTATCTTGTGTTCTGGATTTGAATTACAAATTATGAAAACTAAGGTTAGATGGAACTGGTAATAAGGTTGCCCCCACAAGTGAGTAAATTAGAAACTGTTAAATGACAGATTGTGTTAATTAGGCTGTAACCAATTGTAGTTAGCCAACGTCTTATACGAGTCAAATCCAGGCCTATAAATAGCACACCCTCTTTGTATGTAAGTCACTCTAATTGTAATAGAATCCATGTTAGTCATTACTCTGTTAGTCTTTTTTCTATTACATTTTTGTCCTTCTCTTCATACTTCATATTGTGAATTTTGTTGTTTCAGTTACTGTTAATCTATTTTTCTTGTGTTCTATGTTTGAATTACAAAATGTGCAAACCAAGGTTAGATGAAAGTGGTAACAAGGTTGCCCCCACAAAGTGAGTAAATTAGTTGATTACTTGTTTTATATAAATAAACCAGAGTATTATTTAACAGAATCAAAAGAACAGAAAAAATCTTTTTGCCAAGAAAGGAAATTCAGCAGGAGGAATACAAGCTAAGGAAAACACAAAAGCTATATATTTTACAGCCCATTTACAAAGATAGTGTGCTGTTAGAAATTACAACTTAACAAAAGACCTTGCCAACTCTTTTGCATCCACCACCAGGACTGTAATTTCCCACGAAGCTGTATCGATCTCAGAATTGATTGCGTCAACGCAACTTTTCCAAATATCCAAATTTTTTATCTAAAATATAATAAATAAAATTGGGGCATCACAACTAAATAATTACACTAAAAGTAATGCAGACTAGTGAACTAAATTACTAACAAGAAAGTGAGTGAAAATTATAGAACACTATGAGAGTGAAAATGTGCGCTCTATTATCTTACATGAGTAGTGGGTTTCATTAATTATAAATTTAATTAGTGGGATTTAGTATTATGTGAGATAGACATGACAAAATTAGATAGAATTGAACCCAAAATTTTATATCCATAGTAAAATGTGTGACCAATTTGGTTCTCATTAGTGTTATGAAATGTTTTTCTTAAGTCACAACATTCATTTAATTTCCAAAATTAACAAGTATTTTCTTTGAACACAAATTTGAGCATGATCAAGTCAGTTGAACTTCTTTTTTTTCTTTTTTGAATTAGTTGTGAAGGAAAAGGATAGGGAAAAGGCCAAATTAAAAACAAAAAAATTTTGTGAGTGGTGAGATGATAATTATATGCAGAAATACCTTTTAATTTTATCCTTGTATTATGCGGGTACATTCAATTTGATTATCACATTTTCTAAGCATTGAATTAAGTTCTTATATTTTTAAACTTGCAGTCAATCTAGTCTCTGATGTTATTTCACTTATGAAAAATGCTTATTTCACTTATGAAAAATACTTACACGGCAAATAATGTAAACTACTTGCAAGCATTTTATTCATAGATTAATTGATATTGCTGAAGTGTCTAAATTTTAATTGCCACATAACCTATCTACCAAAATGAGACCCATGCTACTCACATGTGACTAACTGACCCAAGCTTGCATCTGACCCATTGTGCTCAAATAAAATGCCCAAACTAAAAACGAAATCCTTTTGCTAAAAATAAAAAACTAAAAACGAAATCCTCATAACTAAATCCCACCGAGCCAAAGTAAAATCACAATCCATTTGGGATCAATAGAAATAACATCTTTCATATTCTATCAATGTTTTTTGAGCTTCAAAAGTTTTAAAAAGAAAATTAATGATAGAAAAATGCGTAAAATATTTACAAATTGATATCTTCATTCAAATGGAAGATACCATGTCATATAGGTATTCCTTGCCATGTCAAATATTTTATGTGAGAAATTTAAAATAATAGAAGAAATTATAATATACCTCATGTGAGTCATGTCGTTGTTGCTCTAGTTATATGTAGAGAAAAACAAAAAATAAAAGAGATTTTTTTTTTTTTTTTAAATTTAACAGTTATAATGGGAGGGGAGATTTGAATTTTTGATGTTTAGATTGGAAACACCATGTGGTATAACCGGATAAGTTGAATTACAAAATTCTTGATAAAGAGAGCTCTTCTATCTTTGTAAAATAAAAAAATTATAACATAAAGACAAAAAAATATGAACAATAAATCTATAGCACATATAATATGGAAGCATCACATTTACTTTTCCAAGCCTCTTGTTATGCCACATCATCAACCATATTTTCAAGAAATTTTCCTCTTTTTCGTTTTTGTTTTGTTTTGTTTTTTTTGTTTTTTTTTTTTGTTTTTTGTTTTTTGTTTTTTTTTGTTTTTGTTTTTGTTTTTGTTTTTTTTGTCAAAGTCATTCTCTATTGCCTTATTCAATTGAATCAATTCTCTCTGTGTCCTCTTACACATATTCTTCCCTTACATTTTGTTTAACCTTCCCCTTCTCATTTTCACTCTTCTTCCTTCATAATTATTTTTCACTCTAAACTTATTCTTTTTGGCAACTCTTCCTCTCCCATCTTATTTCTTTATAAATTTTTTAGTACTCCATTTACACCTGTCCATCCATGCCCATGTTTTACGGCCCACCAAAAAAAAAAAAGGCTTATACTCTCTCTATTTATTATTTTTTTTTTTTTTTTTATGAATGAATAAGTTTATTCAAAGAGAAAGCCACTACAAACCAACAAGGCACCCAGCCCCCTTCCTGATAACCTTAACAAAACAGGAAGGGCTATTACCAAAGTCAAAAGAACCATACAAACTATACATCAAACTCCATTTAGCAAGAGAGTGGGCGGCCTCATTGGCTTCTCTAGGGACCCACTTAAAAGACAAAAAAGGGAATATGGAGGCCAGATACTTTAAACTTTGAATTCTCAATAGTCCATGGGATGTCCATACCTTGCACTGTGATTGATTTGAAGCAAACTTGAGAGTCACCTTCTAACATGATTGGGGCTAAATTTAAAGGCTCAGCAAGTTGCAAAGCCCATAAAAGAGCCTCTGCTTCTGCCTGGAGAGGGAGGGTGGTGTTCACTTTTTTGGAGCAAGCAAATACCAACTCCATTTTCCAATCCCTAGCTATGACTGCAACAGCAAAATGATGGTCACCTACAGCAGCGTCAACATCTATATCATATACTATATATAATAGCAGAAGCTGAGAGAAAGTTGCTTCCTACATTTAAGGTGGTGTTGACAAATAAGAAAAAAAACCCCGCACGTTACAACGTTTGACTCTGCCACGCTTGCAATTAAAAAACCGGTTAGAAAAAAACCCCGTTAAAAAAAAAAAAAAAAAAGCATTGCAATTCAGAAAACCCTACCGATTTCTTTTCATCAGACTGCTTAACATTCTCTCTCTCTAAACAAAAAAAAAAACAAGCGATACTGCGATACAGAGAAAGGGAAGGAGGAAAAAAAAAAAAAACTTGCAATCCATTGAAGAATCGTGCGATCAAACGTTCGTCCCAGAGGTATTGAGAGAGAGGCGATGAAATCGTGAGAGAGGCTATGAAGACACGGAGAAAGAAACAGAAAAAGAGAGAAGCGATGAAGACACGGTGAAACAAACAGAAAAAGAGAGAGGCGATCTTGGTACACGGAGAAAGAAGAGATCGTCTTTCTGTTTCTGACAGAATGCCTTTCTGCCCACAAACAACGCCTGTGATGGGTTCTATTCTCTCTCTGATTTTTTTATAGGTAAATTAGATCTGTTATATGCATTCAATTTTTCCAATTTGCTTCTAGATTTGGATTCAAAAATTAGGGCTAAGGAAATCAGGTTCTAATATGTGACTATTCTTTTTTAATTTTTTCGATAATAGATTTTTTTCAATTCTTATATTCTGGAATTAAATCATTCAATTTCAAAAATTAACCGGTTAAAATACTATGCACACAAAGATAGAAATAGAGAGAGAGAGGCGATGAGGCTTGGGACACGGAGAAAGAAATAGAGAAAGAGGCAGAGTTCAATTTCCCCACCACCGTCCGTTCCCTTTCCAGATTTAGACCACCAGATCGCTAGAAACGACATCGTCAACGGTACATTTTTTTCTCAATTTTGTAGGTTTGGGTATAAAGTTTAGAGTTGATTCATTTTTGTTATGGGTTTTTGGATTCTCTATCAAAATGTTTGTTTTCTCAATTTTAGATATTTGCTTTTGTTTTGTTTTTTTAGATTACAGATATCACTACAAATATTGATTTTAGTTTGGGTACTTCTATTTCTAATCTTAACGAAATCTTTGGGATTAAATAAGTATAGAGTTGAATGTTGCATTGATATTTATTTTAGGT
The DNA here is from genome assembly GCA_032727855.1 of Quercus ilex subsp. ballota. Lineage (NCBI taxonomy): Eukaryota > Viridiplantae > Streptophyta > Magnoliopsida > Fagales > Fagaceae > Quercus > Quercus ilex. The sequence continues at coordinate 13,340,132 of CM064914.1, read as the reverse complement.
TTTTTTGTCGTATACCCAGAACCAGTAAAGGTTTTTTTTTTTTTTTTTTTTTTTTTTTTTTTTTTTTTTTTTGCGAATCTGGGGATTGAATATGATTTAGGTTTGAATTTTTTGGTTTGATATTACTAAAAGCTAAAGCGTAGCGTTTAATACTACTGCTCTCACGTTGCACTACATCAGCTGCCACGTCATTCTTTTTTTTCTTTTCTTTTTTAAAATATAATTTTCTTACAATTTTAAAATAGTTTTTACAATTTTCAGTCCTATAAATGTAGCCTACTACTTATTTATTTACTTCCACTATCACCCTATAATAAATCCAGCCCACTACTTATTTATTTACTTCCATTATCACCCTATAATAAATCTGTATAATTAATCCAGCCCACCTCTTATTTATTTAGTTCCACTATCAAGCCCAACCCAAAGCCTTTTCAGTTTAACTTTAAGATTTTGTGTGAGCCTTTTCCAAAAAAAAAAAACGTTGAAGCATTTTTTTTTTCTATTTTCCTATAATTGTTTTTAAGATTTACACTTCTCCAACCTTTCTCTCTCCCTTACTATTTCATCTCCCCACTACTTCTTCAATATTTCTTCCTCCATTACCTTTTCATCTCCCCACTATCCTCTACATTAATATCATTCTTCCTCTTTCCCTTCATCTTCCTTTATTTTTGTCTCTTCTTATTCACACCCTCTTACTATAAATTCATCGCTATCTCTTCTATTCTATGCATAGTTTTCCCTCACAAAAAAAAAAAAAAGGTTCCCTCTCTCTCTCTCTCTAAATTTTTTGGTGGATTTTTTTTTTTATTTTTCTTGCATCTCTACTTTAGGTTGATAATTTTTTATATTCTTTAAAACTTTATTTTGGTTTTTTTTTTTTTTTTTAATTCTAAAAGTTGAAGTATAGAGTTTAATGCTGCTGCTCTCACGTTGCGTCACATCAGCTGCCACGTCATTCTTTTTTTTCTTTTCTTTTTTAAAATATAGTTTTCCTAAAATTTTTAAATGGTTTTTACAAATTTCAGCCCTATAAATGTAGCACGCTACTTATTTATTTACTTTCACTATCACCCTATAATAAATTCAGTCCACTACTTATTTATTTACTTCCATTATCATCCTATAATAAATTTGTATAATTAATCCAGCCCACCTCTTATTTATTTAGTTCCACTATCAAGCCCAACCCAAAACCTTTTCAGTTTAGTTTTAGGATTTTGTGTGAGCCTTTTCAGCTTAAAGGGGGAAAAAAAAAATTGAAGCATTTCAAGCTTTAGAGTTTTTTTTTTTTTTTTAATTGTTTTTAATATTTACACTTCTCCAACCTTTCTCTCTCCCTTACTATTTCATCTTCCCACTACTTCTTCAATCTTTCTCCCTCCCTTATCTTTTCATCTCTCCACTACCCTCTACATTAATATCATTCTTCCTCTTTCCCTTCATCTTCTTTTATTTTTGTCTTTTCTTATTCACACACTCTTACTATAAATTCATCACTATCTCTTCTATTCTATGCATAGTTTTCCCTCACAAAAAAAAAAAAAAAAAAGGTTCCCTCTCTCTCTCTCTAAATTTTTTGGTGGATTTTTTTATTTTTCTTGCATCTCTACTTTAGGTTGATAATTTTTTATATTCTTTAAAACTTTATTTTGGGTTAATGCGATTTAGTTTTGTTTTTTAAATTGTGATTTAGTTTTGTTTTTTAAATTGTTGTTGTTGTTTTTTTTATTTTTTATTCTCTGTGATTGTTAAATGTTATCCTATTGCGTTCTAAAGAATTAAACATAGCATATAAAAATATAATATTATTCTATTACATAGCATGATTTGGATAATTTGGTATTTATTCTATTACATAGTGTGATTTTTTATAGTGCTAAATTTAGATGTTAAACTATGAGACTTTACTAATTTTTGTTTATTTTCTAATCCTTTATGGTGGATAGTACTCTTAATAGTTGTATTAGAAGTACTTTATAATGCCATTTATTTAAAGAAAAGCAAAGGTTAGCCAAACGAAAATAATTAGATAGGTGACAAATTTTAACTTTTGCAATTTTATTTTGATTATTATTATTTTATAACAATGCATGTATAGAAATTTAATTCTTAAATTTTGCTAATAATTGTTTATTTGATAATATGTTTTGGGAGGCCGAAATTATAATTTCTATAAAGAAAATAACCTTAATAAATTATCAAAAACAAAATTTTACCCTAATATTGGTTCAATTAATCATTGTTAAGTTTTATTAATTTTTTTTAGTTTACGTTTTTTTGGTGTTTTGGATTGTTCCTATATTACATTTATGATTGTTCCTATAATAAATAAAAATATAATTATGAAATACATTACTCATTATTAGATTAGTTTAAATTGTAAATTTTTTTTAATAAAACTATCATAAAAATAATTATCACGCGTAACGAGCGGGTTCGCGGTTAGTTTATTTTAAAAGAGCTATTCATAGGCTTCAACCATTTAGCTGGAACTCTAATGCCTCAAATCTGAGTAGAACATTTAACTTTACGATGCTCTGCAAATAGTTTAATAATTTTGGCTCTTAAATCTTCATAACTGGCTACTCTACCCTCAAATAGTGCCTCATTCCTTAGTGTCCAAATCAAATCACAAAGAAAGGCCCCAAAAAGAAGCAAGTCCTCACTAGCCTCTTGGAAATGAGGATCAAGCAGAAAATGGATGAATTGGACTGGGGTGAACAGCTCACAATTATCAATCCTTACTCCCCATTAACTACTGAACCATAATGCTCTAGCTAGAGGGCAATTGATAAAAAGATGGATAGTTGACTCTTGCCCAGTATTACATAGGTGGCAACTGGTGTTTGCATTGGCATCATACCTCAGCCATTGATCCTTCGTGGGGAGACAATTTGCAACTACTCTCCATAAAACCATCTTCAATCTTTCCTGAATTTTGGTCTTCCAAATTTGGCCTCTCAGCAAGTCTTGGTTTGGAGGAGGGTTAGAGCTTCTACCAAGCCAATAAGCTGACTTAACAAACAGCTCTCCAGACATTGATTTGGTCCATATCCATTTATTGAAACGAACGTTAAGAGGTAAAAGGATTTGGAAAATTGAGGTTACCGTTGCGTCATTAAAAATAGACCTCAATTTGGATATATCCCACTGTGTCTTGCTATGATCCAGCAGTTGTGATACAACAATAGCTCCACCCATAGATTCATTCTCATGCAAATTTGGCTAAAAGTGAGGGTGATTTGGGATCAAAGGATCTTCCCATATACGAAAAGAATCCCCACTTCCAATCATAATGCACGCACCTTGAGCGATGAGTTGTTTAATAGATCTAAGCGTTTCCAAACTGGTGAAATACTACCAGAGGCTTTATGGTTAAGCCAATTGTTTCTAACTTTATATTTTGCTTGGAGGAGATTTATACAAAGGCAATCTTTACCTGCTAGGAGCTGCCATGCGAGTTTAGCTAGCAAAGCTTGATAAAATTCCCAAAACTTTTTGAATCCGAATCCACCCTCTTTGAAAGGCCAACACAACGAAGGCCAAGCAATAGGAGAAGAATAAGACCCCTCATCATATTTTGGATTCCACCAAAAGCGCCTCACAATCGCATCCAACTGTTCACAAAGCCCCTTGGGGAATTGGAGGACAGACATGGAGTAGGAGGGTATGGCTTGAGCCACAGATTTGATAAGAGTAGCACGGCCTGCCCAAGACAAATTCTTGCTTTTCCAACTACTGAGCTTGTTCTCAATCCACTCCTTAATGTCATTAAGGTCCTTTTTCCTATGGGGGGTGAGGAATAATGGGATTACCAAATATTTTGCTGAAGGAGGGAGTTTGCTTAGGCCCCAATGAGCTCAAATTTGATTGAGGAAATAAGGACTAACCCCTTTGGAAGGGAAAACCCCGGACTTTTCCACACTGATTATTTGTCCCGACCATTGGCAATATTTCCCCAAGCACTCCTTTAAGGAAGATAACTCAGCCATAGAAGCTTTGCAGAAGAGAATTATGTCATTTGCATAACAAAGTTTAAATATGTGAGGAGCTATTCTTGCGAGCTTTACTCCAGTCAACTTGTGCTAGATTATTTCTCTATTGATCAAGTGCATCAACACTTCACTGCCAAGAATAAAAAGATAAGGGGATAGAGGATTCCCTTGTCTTAATCCTCATTCTAGTTGGAATGCAGGGCAAATTCCACCATTTAAGAGCAAAGAGTAATGAACCATAGATAGGCATTGCTAAATTAGATTTGTAAACTGCTCATTGAAGCCAAATGCCTTCAGGACCCTTTGGATGAATCGCCATTCCATCCTATCATAAGCTTTTTGAAAATCTATCTTCACTCCTAAGAATCCTTTCTTCCTTTTCATGTGTCTGAAGCTGTGAACTATCTCTTGTGCCAGCATAATGTTTTTCGTTATGCATCTACTTGGAACAAATGCAACTTGAGCTAAATCCACCATTTTATCCAAAAGAGGTCTTAGTCTGCCAATTAGAATTTTTGATATCGCTTTGTATAAACCGTTGCACAAACTGATAGGACAGAATTGATTAAAATTACATGCTCCATTTTTCTTTGGAATTAACACAATGAAGGTGTTGTTGAATTCTTGAAGAAGTTTCCCATGCCTAAAGAAGCCTTGAATTGCCAAAGTAACTTGGTCCCCAAAAATTTCCCAATAGTGCTTATAGAAGAGTGCTGGAAGGCCGTCTGGACCAGGAGATTTAAGTGATTTAATCCCAAATATCGCCTTCTTAACTTCTTCTCTAGTAGGGATTCTGCACAACTCAACATTCTCTTCTACTGAGACACAAGCATCAATGAGATTTTCCAAGTTTTCTGGGATTTGGGGTCTACTTGACTGATATAAGGATTGAAAATTGGAGTTAAAATACTCTTGGATGGCCTCTCTGCCCGAAATCCAGGAACCGTCCTCCTGTTTGATATCAGAAATGAAGTTTCTTCTCCTTTTTACCAAAGTGGTGAGATGAAAGAACCTTGAATTCCTATCCCCTTCTTTGAGCCAAATCTCCCTAGATTTTTTACGCCATTTGAGACTCTCTTTGGCCAACTAGTCATCTAACTTAAGGCTAAGGGCAGCTTCTAATTCCAGATTCTCTTTGGTAGGCTCTGCACCTTGGACTTCTTCAATCTTTTTCTCCAACTCTTTGATTCTTTCTCTGACATTACCAAAATGCTCATTGTTCCATTTTTTCAGCTCATTTTTAGTGTTTGTTTGTTTCCTTGCCAGCTTAAAACCTTGCGAACCTCCCACTTGTAATTGCCAAGCTTTGTCCACAACTTCTCTGCTTGTTTCATCTTTTGTCCACATAGCTTCGAATCTAAATGGCCAAGTTATCTTTTCATCTTCAAAATTTGTGTCCAAAAGGATGGGAGAATGGTCTGAATTAGTTGCACAAAGGTGAGTGACCCCTGCTTTTGGGAATAGCAGTTGCCACTCCTGATTACACAGGCATTGATCCAATCTTTCTTTTATCTTAGCTAGACCCTCTCTTTTGTTAGTCCAGGTGAAGGGTGGGCCTTTAAAACCCAAGTCAATTGCTGTAGAATTTGTGATGAAGGTTCTAATGCTGTTGACTGAGCTTTCGGTAGCTGGCTTCCCTCCTCTCTTTTCTCCAACATTTTTAATGTTATTAAAATCTCTGATCATTGCCCATGGACCAGAGAAGGTACTAACCATGGATTCCATTAATTCCCGAAATTGTTTTCTTTTAGCTCTAGAAGGTGGCCTGTAGACAAAAAAGAAGAGCCATGGGGTCCTTGGAGCATCAGAGTAGATTAGAGCTGCTATAACATATCTACTTGAATAAACTACCTCTAACTCCATGCCCTGTCTCCACAAAATGGCCAAACTGCCTGAGCTGCCATTGGCATCCACGCAAAAGGAATCAACAAAATTAAGCTTTACTCTAATTTTCTCTACTCTTAGAGCCTTTATTTTTGTTTAAGATAAAAAGACTAAATCTGGATTGGAGTTACGAATGAGGCTTCTTAGTGATCTAACTGTCAGGGCTCTACCAGCACCCCAACAGTTCCAAGCTAGAGTCCTCTTTTTTTTTTTGGTTGATAGATCTATTCTTTTATTTTGTTTTCACTTTTGGTGGATTTTATTTTATTTTTTAATAAACAAACCAGAATATTATTTAACTGAATCAAAAGAACAAAAATCTTTCATCACAGCAAAGCAAAAAGTCAAGAGAGAAGACAGTGGAGGCAAGTACAAGAGGACAATAGCAACAAGAAAGCCGAACACAGGGGAAGTAACTCTTTCATCACAGCAAGCATATAATCTGACCTTTACACGGTACACTTGTACATACACAGCAACTTTACTATACATGGTTACAAATCTCACACGCACCATTACACGTATATTCGGACCTATACATTTACATCATTTTTTTTTTTGGGAAATATTTTGGATGAGATTTATTGCCAATAAACAATGGTACCATAAAGGCTAAAGCGCAATGAAGAAAGGTAAATTTTCTTTATTTATGCTACCTGCAGGGACACAATTTGGGGCCCAAGCCTAAAGAAGAATTGGGTAGTGGCCCAATGAGCCCAATAAAATAAATTTATAGAGAATGGGTTAAAGAGCTAGGTTTTAATGAAATTAATAATGGCTAGTATGGATTTAACGGACGATCAAGCAAGAACAGGATATAAAAGATTGGATAAATTCTCTATCCGAGGAGATCATTCTATGTATAAATCAATATAACTATTTACAAGTATAATTTTGATTGCTCTAGCCTTTCCTCTCTTTTTTTTCCCATCCTCATCTCATAATAGGTCTTCCACATTATATAGTCTCTTTCAAACCATCTTGATCCTACACTTGTTAATCATCTAAGCATTCACTTGAGTGCATGTCCCATCGACACCCTCTTCTATTTTCTGTGGATTGTAGTAGCTGAGACTGCACTGTTCAGAGGTCTTCTCCAGATAAATGTGGTCAGAGAAGTAGCTGCAATGCATTTAATGCGGTGGTAGCAGCTTTTCCTCTAGATATTTCTGAGTTCTTCTCACTCCAATACACACATGAAGCTCATCTTTATTGTGTGAACCTCCTGATAGGTCACCTAGGTTGCTGGACTATAAATTCGAACTGTATTTGTCGTGTCCGAGGAGGAATTACTCCTCGGACCGTTCTACGTCCGTTCCTTCTTTATGAGAGTTCAAACTTGGGGTCTCTTTCAATCACTTACCCCTCCTCAGACACACTTACGTTCCCAGATATGACCCAAGGCCCAATATATAAATTTGGGCCTTTATCTCTACACTACGTTTCTTCAATATAGAAAGGTAAATAAATAATCTTTGCACATATCATTATGGATTTTACTAATGTGTGTCCTAATGGCACACAATAATAAACCAATTTTGAAAAAAGTTTATCAAAAATTAAAAAAGTTTTGACAACTTTTTCAATTTCCAATAAAACTTTTTCAAAAATGAATTTGTTAATGTGTGACCTATAATTAACTGGACCCTATAATTATATATTGAATGAAAGAGTCCAACTTTGTGCTTCTAAAAAAAAAGAAAGAGCTCGAGTTCAACTTTGTGGAAGATCCCTGTATTGTGTGTCGGTCACCATATTTGAAAGCTCTAATTCGTACAAACCAATGATCTGAAATTCCATGGCATACGATGTAGTTAGTAGCAGCCAAGCCAATCAAAACACTATCACTGCAGCAAGCAAAATATATAATATATGTTGTAGCCCGTGACAAACAACCACGTCCTTCGAGTTAGTTGAGCATTCACACTAGGGTTTTTTTTTTTTTTTTTTTTTTTTTTTTTTTTTTTTTGAGAATTGCATTCACACTAGTTTTTCTTCAAAGATACATCCTTTAAATTAAGACATATAATAAAGGGATAATTATAGTAAACCCACCTGGGGTTAGGCTCGTTTTCATTTTGCCTACCCGTGGTTCAAAACTTAACACTTTGCCCACCTGAGGTGCCTTCCATTAGGGATCTGTTACCTACCTCTCCGTTTGCCGTTAGAAAAACACATTTTTAGAGAAAAACAAACATAACAAAGATCAAAAAGTTAGGGCTTTTTATTTCTTAAGAACTTCTATAAGAACAAAACACAGGAATAACACAAATCAAATGCTCAATGAAATCACTTTTAATCAGGAGGATGACGCAGAGGTGGGAGTATAGGACAATTCCTTCAATAAAGACTTCATCAAACAGATCCTAACAATCCAATTGCATGCTCCACAGTACACACTTGGAAAACCCATTGAAACGTGGATTAGGAAGTAATTACAGAACCCAAAAAAGAATTCACAAAAGGGGATTTTGCAAAGAAACAAGTTGTGTCAAAACAATATCAGATTGAGAGGCCAACTCTCTTCATTTTTAGATCTCTCTCTCAAACTCTCATCGTCTCTCTCTCACTCACTCCATCATCTCTCTCTCTCCAAAACTCATATTTACCCCTTTGTTCCATTGCACCGAAAGTCAATTTAGTTCGTTCCACAGCAAAAACCCAGATCGACCACTATCTTTGCTTCATGGGTTTTCTTTTTTTCTTTTCTTTTTTTGCTTTTGGGTTGTGGGTTTGATAATGATCTGATTATGGTGGGGTTTTGGGTTGTGGCTTGTGGTGGTTGTGGATTGTGGGCGAGGTGGTGGTGGTGCTAAGTTGTGGGTTCTGATAGTGGTGGTGGAAAAAAAATCTTCTATCATCTATGACAATTTCTTACCCAGGTTTGGTGTCTTCCAAAAGCAAATGACTTCTTGTGAAGTCATAGCAACAGTGATTGACTCGTTTTCTGGGCTAAGTTATAGAATTTTTCTAGATCTAAAGACTTGGAGTGGTTCCCTCTCTTGGAGTTCAGTTTTCTGGGCAGCTGGAGGCTGATTTCTAGATCTTTAGATTTTTTGTTTTTTGTTTTTTTTCTTTAAAATTGTATTAATACTATAAAACAATTATAAATAAAATAAGATAAAAAAAAATCTCTTTTTTTCTCTCTCTCCCATGGCCTCCATAAAAATCCAGATTTCCAAAATCAAAACGAACAAGAAATACAATTTGAACCCAGTGAAACTAGAACTGATTGACTCGTTTTCCATGCTTTGGTTTTTTATTTTATGGCTTTAGTAGTTTGTGGGGGTTTTGGTCTTGGTCGCCGAAGCCTGGAGATGAGCTTGCACTAATGGCTTGGGATTTTGAGTGAAGCCGTGGTTTACAAATGTTGTGTTCTTGTGTTCATGAGGAGAATAGCAATACTGTTGATTTGTGTTTTGTTCTTATAGAAGTTCTTAAGAAATAAAAAGCTCTAACTTTTTTATCTTTGTTATGTTTGTTTTTCTCTAAAAATGTGTTTTTCTAACGGCAAACAGAGAGGTAGGTAACAGATCCCTAACAGAAGGCACTTCAAGTGGGCGAAGTGTTAAGTTTTGAACCACGGATAGGCAAAGTGAAAACGGGCCTAACTCCAGGTGGGTTTACTGTAATTATCCCTATAATAAAAGATAAAAAAGAAAAAGAAAAGAAGGTTCTTAATATATAAAATGCTGACATAAATGCTCATGTGTATGTGTCGTTCTTCTAATCAAAAAGATTATTATAAGCCTTTTCTTTTTAAACAAAGCGACAGAAAAAAAGGCCGTACCAACTGTAATTCTCTCTCCTTCAAGCACTCAATCTGTTTATACAGAGACAAGCAAAGCAGGTTTTTTTTTTTTTTGGCCTTTCTTTCTATTTCTGATCAAATTGTGTCAGAACACAGAATCGTTTTAAGGTTTCCGCTTTTATATCTGTTACAGCTCGCCTAGCTCCATGACGAGGTCAGTCAGTGCTTTACCTTACGTCTTTAAAGTTTGTGCCTATTTTCAAATTGCTTTTTTCATTGCTCTCATTCGTGGTTATGTCAATTCTACTTCAATTTTTCGATTAACTCTGTTTGTAACGGTGTTGGTCCTTACATTTCTGTCCCCAGCTCATGCTGAAAAAGACTTGTCTTTGTTTGAGATTTTCTTAACGATTTTAACCAGCACATCATCTTTTGTCATTAGTGAATTGCCAGTGATTGCAATTCTTATCCCGACTGATCCATCACTTATATCTAATATCAAACCTCGGTTGGAAAGATTTCTAGAGTTCTTCTTCTTCCACTTCTCTTGTGATCTCCAACAATATTGGGTTAGAATCCGATGGACCTCAGGCTCCCATCTGGCGGAGTCAAATACAATAGGACAATTAATTTGGTGACAATAATAAGAAAATAATGGTACCATAAATAAAGCCCAATAAAGAAGGCTAATCTTCCTTTATATATATATATATATATATATATTGATGGAATATACCTTTCTTAATAAAGAAATAATCTTTGCATATACTTTAGTATAAAAGGGTCCAACTTTGTGCAAGATCCTTTCCTATTGTCGGTAATCAGCCAGGCTAATTTAAACACTTTACTATGTAGAATCTTTTGGTTGATTATTGCAGAAAATCGAGTTTATTTGTGATATAGGTACTGTTCAAAGTTAATTGAGAAATTGAGGAGAGAAGCAAATTTTGGCAACCCCTTTGTCGAAATTCTAACAAAAAAGGATGAGAAATGAGAGAGAAATGATGTGACAGTGGAGTGAGAAAAGAAAAGAATTTCGATAATGAGGTTACCGAAATTCTTTCTGCCCAATTTCTACTTCCTAGATCTATGTCCATGAAGTGCCCAAAGGAGAAAGTGCCCAGATCAATGTCCATGAAGTGCCCAAAGGAGGAAGTGCCCAAAGGAGAAGTGCTAAGGAAAAAACCAATTGTGGCAATCAAGTTACCGATATTCAAGAGGAGAGAAAAAAAAAAAAGAATTGTGGCAATCAAGTTACCGAAAATGAGAGGTAAAAAAAAATAATAATAAAAAACAAAAAACAAAAAGAGTGGTACTTTACTCTTTAACACTCTCACTTTAGTGGACCCCTGCACTTTAGTGGACCCCTGCACTGCATTTCTAAAAAAGCTAGCAAGGCCAACAAAATTCACTATGATAATTTTTTGTTTTGTTTTGAGAATCATAATAATATATATATATATATATATATATAAATTCCAATATTGCTGCTCTTGTACAATACTACTCAAGGAAAATTGAATGCTAACAACTTTTTTTTTTCGGCAACTTCTTGTTATTTTGTATTTATTTATTATTACTTTATTGTGTTGCCACAAAATTTTTTTTCCTCTCATTTTCAGCAACTTGGTTGCCACAATTGGTTTTTTCCTTTTGAGCACTTCTTCTTCGGGCACTTTATCAATCTGGCCAGTCGAATTCGAGCAGAAGGAAATTCAGTAACCTAAATTCAATTATTTTCTCACTCTATCACATCATTTCTCTCTCCTCTCTCATCCTTTTTTTGTTAGAATTTTGGTAATGGGGTTGCCGAAATTTGCTTCTCTCCTCAATTTTCCAAATAATTTTGAACAATATTCGTGTCACAAATAAATTCAATTTTCTGCAATATTTAGCCAAAAAACTCCCAAGTACTTTTTTTTTTCTCAATAATAAAATCCAAACACTCTTATATTTTATTATATGATCTTATATAATAAAGGTTGCAGCTAGGGACCCGGGACCATGTGCTGCTTTGAACAGTAAATAATAGAAAGTAAAATTATCTATATATTACTAAAAGCTGAAGCGTAGCATTTAATGTTGCTACGCTCCAGTTGAGCCACCTCATCATCCACCTCATACTTTTTTTTAAAAATCCTTTTTTCCTTTATGATTTCTCTCTATTTTTTATTTTTAAAAAAATTAAATATAGATCATGAGCAAACATGTTAATGCACTCTATTAAGATGACTATTCATCTCCTTCTCAAACAAAAGAAAAAGAAAAAAGATGACTATTCATCTCTACTAATCTACTACATATACTAAATCATCTCAATTGTTATCCATACAACATGAGTTATTATCTTCAGTTACAACTATTCACATTCTTCCATCCAAAATTGGAATTTGGAAGCAAAACAGTTTCTTTGTAACGTAAATGCAGAGTTAGAGTCCTTTATTCAAATCACCCTTCCACTTCTAATACCTAATCCAAATCTTATATATTCTGCATGTAAGCTCTCTCTCTCCATCTCCACTTTAGTTTTTTTTCCCCCAAATTTCTGTACTTAGCCAATACCCAATGAATTTGCAAGACAAAGGTGTGCAAACTATCAAGAATTCAATTCCACTATTGATTATTGCTTACAATCCTAGAGGAATTTATCGATTCTTTATTGAAATTTTGGGTAATCAATTTCTTTTACTTATCACCCTTGATTTTTGTTTTGGTGTGTTTCACGATGTTGAATTATCACTATATTTGTATCGCAACTTCTAACGACTTTTTGAATGGTTAGTATTTTTTGTTTAAAGTGAAGACTAAATGCTAATTTGATCACAATATGCATGATGTTATATTTCTAGAAGGTAGCCAACCATTCAATGTAACTCATGTTTAAAAAAAAAAAAAAAATTTCTGTATTTTTTCATTTAGTCACAATACAAATTGTTTTTTTACCAACCATTGACATTGGCACCCCTATCTATGTGTTTAGCAATATTCATGAACTCTTCTCTTCGCTATGTATTTTGACTTATTTTCTTTACCTATACGAATTTTGGTCTGTAAAAAATGGGTGCCTTTATTATTTTTGAGGTATCTCTCTCTCTAACTTATATATATATATATATATATATATATAAAATCTTTTGATGCCTTTTTTTTTTTTTGCCCTTAAGGTTGGCCCTTACAACAAATAGATTTCATACTAAAAAAAACTCAATTATGTTGTCATCATTTTTTTTTTATAAATTTTTAAGGGATATTGAAGGAGAATAAAAGTGACTTCTAGAGTAGCTTGGAGTTCCAATCTTTCTAGGTAGACATAAAATTTTGAACTATTTTATTCAAAAATTATTGTGTATATATATCAATTTTTCTTAACATAAAACTTATCTGCTTGGCATATTTTGTCTATGGAAGCCATATAGAATCACTTGGCATTTCTTCAATGGCGGAATTGTCTCCCTCTAAAGACTCATATCTTGATGAATTTGACAACTCTACTTAGTAAGCTTTTATTCTCTCTCTTTCTTACTCTATTATCACAATTCAATATTTTATTACAATCACCATATAAAAAATATCTAGATTGTTATTTTGATTGTTTGATCTCTTTGTGTTAATGGGTTCTCATAATTTTGATCATATTGTATTCATAAGGTAATCGATTAGGGTTTGGAATTATTTTATGTAACGGGATTGTAATTATGGGTTACTTGGATTAAAATAATTCCTTTTGGAATTTTTTCTTGCAATGCGTCTCCAAGCAACTTGATACACAGTTCTCATGCCCAATAAATATTAAAGTGTTTTTATAGTTGTTTAGAATGAAAAATGATCAATATATTTTGTGGGAGATATTTTGTTAACATTAAATTGACTTGATTCTTTTAACATTCATTTAGTGATAATCAAACTAAAAATTGTTAGATTTTTTTAGAACTCAAAAGTTTTATACATAATTTTTTTTTTTTTTTTGAGAAACATTTTATACGTAACTTATTGTATAGAAAATGATATTTGGATTTTTTTTTCTTTAAGTATTGAAATTGTGGTAAACACGTTTAATAGACTTTGTTTGTTGTTTGAGAACTTAGAATGTGGTGGAGTTGGGACATATTCCAACTCTATAAATGTGTAATAATCATTGCTTTGATTTATACAAATTTCTATAATTTTGATAATATATATTTTTCACCTTTACATTTTTTTGTTACATTCGTTTGTGTGATTATGGTTGGTAATAATTTCTATGCAATATATAGTCTTATTAATTGAATTTTGACTTTAACATTGTCCTATGTTAGTCATTATTCTTTGTAAGCTGTGAGCTATGTTTGGATGATAAGGTGCTAAGGTGCGATGTGTCATATTTCGATTGACATATGACAAATTTCAACAATTAATTTCCCAATAATTATTGAAATTTGAAAATTTTCTTTTCAATTCAGAATAATTGTAAGTAAATAAGAACCAAATGATTATTTTTGGAAATTGCTCATGCTAATATCTTTTCATCTAATTATTTGAAATTTGTTAAAAGAATCTTAAATTTCCAAAAATTGCATTTGACAATGCAAAAATTCACCAAGATAAAATCTTTAACTAATGAAGGATTAAAATATATTTAAGTTTCAAGACTTGCATTTCTTAATTTTAGATTGAATGTTTAAGGATTGTGTTCTTTGAAAAAATATGGATATAAGGTGGGCTTATTAAACTAAATATCTAATCATAAATATTCAAATTACAAACGTTACTATATATTAGATACAAATGTTTGACTATTCAGCCACCCAAATTGATTTCAACTTTTCATTTTCTTCTTTATAATTTCGAGTAATTATTAAAATTGAATAGTTCATTATCTTTTTAGTGGATACAATTAAAATTTCAAGAATAATCTACAGCCAAAGGTGAGTTTTGTGTCTCTTTGTTTATTTATAGTTACAATGTTTCCCCTTCCAAGTTTTTAGTTTTTCACAACCGTATTTCTCTCTCACTCACACATCAATCATTTTTTATTTAAGCTTTACAATATATCTACCGATGTACATTCTAGATATGATCACCCCATCATTTACAACAAAAAAATTAGTTCAATACTATTTGTTCTTTAGATTTTTCAATCAAGCTTTAGTTTTCACCATTTTGAGAAGACATCGATTGTTTTTGTCAGAGATTTTCAAAGTTAAGTCGGCAACAGGATGACCATTGAGGTGAACAAAACGCACAAATAGAAATGAATTTTTTTTTTTTTCCTTTTCTTTTTGGTATTCTTACATTTAGTCTATGTGAAGTGATTTTGCTGTTTTCCTTCCCAAATTTTTTAATGATACTGACTTTTGTTTCTCTCAATTAACTTAGAATTGGCAACACAATTTTAGTTAATCTGAGTTTTTTTGGTAAGTTTTTACTTTGCTTAGTTGATCATCTTTAAGGAAAATATCAAAAAAAGAATAAAACAAAATATAATTTACTCTAAAGCATCATTATGCTATTAATGTTTTTATGTATAGATACTTGAGGAACTTGTGATTATTTTCTTTTTTGGAATTCCAATTATTCTTTTGTCTAACCTTCTAGATTAATTTTTAGGGGTGCAAATGATAGCCTAGAGGAAAATACATTCTTTGTGGTGTCCCATATTTGTGGTTCAAACCCCAACATCCCCCCTCCACCACTATCTACCTATGAAAAAAAAAAAAAAAAAAAGGTTTGTGTTTGGGTTAGTTTGAATAACATTTTATGTCCCATTATTTACTTATATCTTTTATATATGCAATGCTTAATTCATATAACATTTTTGAATTAATCTTTCGTCTCCCACCCACCCCCCCCCCCCCCCCTCTCTTAGTCTCTTTGTGATTTTGAAATTGCACAAATTCTGTTTCATAGAACCAGATTAAGCTTATGTTGTGGTAACAATAGAGACAATGCCTAAGGTGCCCCCACTTTTGACAAATTAAGCATTACACCACATCAACTCCTCAATAGGGTTGATTTCTATGATGAAGTCATTGGTATTTGTAATGTAAGCCTTAATGGAGAGTGAACTTTTAAATTCCATAAGTATGTACAACATATGGAACAGGAAAATGAATTTATTTTTACAAAGTTTTGAATAATAGTTTTTGAATAGTTTTGTATAACTACTCTATAATTGTTGTAGTTTAAATTTGTCAATGTCACCTTCATTTGGAAGAGAAACCATGAAAAACAAAGAGCAAACTAATATAGTTGATAGTGATTAAAAATTCTTTGATTAATTCCTCTTGGTTGAATGTGTACATTCCTTATAAAAAATATCAATATCACTAAGTTGAAGGTAGTATACTATTTAATCATCTTGCCAAAATTTTGTATTAAAGTTATAGAGTCTATCTTCTAATAGATGTTTGTGTTGGATGATTTATTTATCTATAATTGGTTATTCAAACTAAGAATTCCACGTCATATGTTACTCTCTAAAGATCTTATTAGCTATATAGATGTTACTTTTGGATTAATGAGACAATATCAACAAAACGTGACTTTTATATAATTATATCTAGATGATATTGTAATGTTATGATGGATAGGTTGGTCTTATTTTACTATATAATCTAAGTAATCATATGATTTATGAATTTGAAGAGTTTTTTATTGCGGGATTTATTCAAATGTTCATATGATGAAAAACAAAATTTGTTTTTTTAATTTTATTTTATTTTATATTTTCACTTTATGATATATAATTTATTGATTAGGAGAAAGAACGAAATATTGATCTATGTTTAGGAGAAAAATATACCTATAAGAGTTGATTCACATGTATCTGTATAGTAATTAACAAAGCATATATGATTACAACTTGGTCTAATAGTTCTCACACTATACAATAAGAGATTACTTTTTTTATTGCATTGTGTTTCATATTTTTCCGCGCATTGCGCGGGTCTGCGACTAGTTAAATTATAAAAACAAAAACAAAAACAAATACTCCACCAATCCCCAAAACTTAATAAAAAGAGTAAGACATTTCTTAATTTGTTCAGACCACTTCAAAAGCTTCACAATCCTAGCTAGCAGCCCCTTCTTCTTCTTCTTCTTCTTCCATTTCCGATAGAACAGATAGTATCGTGTCCGATTCCATTTCAAGCTTCAACTTTATAATCGGTTAGTTTCTTCTTCTTAGCTAGCTCCATGGCGAGGTCAGTTAGTACTACTACAATCCTCAACATCTTTAAGGTTTTTGTGTATTTTCAAGTAGCTCTCTTCATCACTCTCACTCGTGGTTATTTCGTTTCTACTTCAAGTTTTCGATTAACTTTGTTTGTAACTGTGTTGGTCCTCACATTTTTGTCCCCTGCTCATGCTGAAAAAGACTTGTCTTTGTTTGAGTTTTTCGTAACGATCTTAACTAGCACTTCATCTTTTGTCATTAGTGAATCTCCAGTAATTGTGATTCTTATCCTGACTGATTCATCACTTATATCTAACATCAAACCATGGTTGGAAAGATTTCTAGTTAATCCTTCTTCTCTTGGAACCTCCAACAATATTGGGTTAGAATCCAATGGATCACAGGCTCTCATCTTGCCAGAAATCCCCACAGATATGATTGGTGAAATTGGAAATCGAATACATATCAAAGATATTAAAGCGATTTTAACGTTTTGTAAAACCTGTAGTTCTGCTTGTTTCGAAACTACAACCTGGTCTTTGTTTCCGTGGCTGATGCTTTCCAACAAGCTAGATTTTGATCTGCAACGTTTCTTTAATCTCTGCAACAACAAATATCTCTGGTTAGAACTACCTACAAGTGACCAAAAACGCTATTGGGGATCTCCACATGGTTTGGTTGTAACCTTGGGTCCTGATTATGAAGCCTGCCTTGTGCACGTTAGGAAAGAAGGAGAACAAATTGCTCTTCCACCACTAAACCCAATACGAGCACTGGCTCAATTAGAAGAGTGGTTTCGCCTTGTACACAAATTCATTATTTTAAAGGACCCTTCCCATGAGTTGTTGTTCCTTGTCTTTGCAATTTTCGGCCCAGTGAATCGCTTAGCTTTTGCTAGAGTGGCTTTCAATAGAGGAGGAGATGGAGCGGCTTTAAATAGAAGACGACAAGGTCAGTGGGCTATTGTTACCAATCCAGAAAATTTGAAATTCAATGATGTTACATGTTTAATGATAAAATATATGCACTTTGTGACAACGGCAAGCTGGTGTGCCTTGAACTTGATGCTCCTCTGGCAGCTGAGGTACAAGTTATTGCGCCCAAACCAAGCGAGGAAGAAATAGGCACGCCCCAAAATCTGTATTTGATGAAGTCACAAAAAAACCTTATCGAGGTTTTTCGTTACAGATTTCATAATCCTAAGAAGATGAGGCAGGAGACTAAATATTTTTTGGTCTACAATTTCAACTTTAGTGCATCGAATTGGGAGGTGACAGACTTGGAAGATTGTACTGCTTTTGTTGGTGACGGAAATTCCTGCTGCATTCCTACAAGCACTATCCCTAGCAGAAATAACTGCATCTACTTCACAGATGACAATTGGGAGTTGCAAATGTACCCAGGAGTAGCATATGGAGGCCGCGATGTGGGAGTGTTTAATATAGCACAGAGGGTTATCCAACAACTTCCATTTGGTAAGGACAACCCTCGTTTTTATTCTCGACCAATTTGGGTTACACCTAGCTACTATGCGTTTAGATGAGCCTTTTGTCTGTTAGTTTATTAGTTTGTCTGCTTATGTACAAATTTTCAAGCCTTCTTTTCTTCTAGGTACCCTTGTACTTTGATTTCTCTAGTACCATTGGCTTAATTGAAGAGTCCACAACTTTTTATGGTGGCCAAATATAATTGGGCATTCTGGTTTGTGTTAGGACATATGTGTTTTCACTTGATAAGAACATATGTCACTTATTTATGTAAATTGGCTAATCCTTTGACAAAACGCACTCTACTTGAAATTGGGTAGTCCTAGGTGTTTTTAATACTTCAAGAAACAAGGTTTCAAGATCAAATGTTGAAGTCATCAAGTCTGTCTAAGAAAAACAAGCTGAAGTGCAAAATCATTAAAGCTCGACACCTACTCGATAGCTCTTCAACACCTGCTATCTGTCGAGATTTATAAAATCTGATTTTCTGATATGATTTCTTGGGATCCGTGAATGTGTCTTTGGGCTTTCTTTTCTCCTAACCCTAGACATATAAAAGGATTATTTTAAGAGCCGTCAAATAGAACACAAGTTGCACAAGCATTGAGCAAACTCTGTTCAAGCAATTTGTGATCAAAGACGAAGTTCTTGACCTAGTTCATCTTCTCTGAAGAAGTTGCTGTATATTTGCACCAAAGGGTTTTGTGACCAAGCATCTTCCTGATCTTCATCGTGTAGGATGAACTGAAAAACTTTGCAGCCAACCTCTCCTTCTAAGTTGATGTTTGAAGTCGCGTACTGGGATCCACGCATTAGTTAGTCACGTACTTGGGAGCCGTGCATCAAAAGGGGGAACTGTCACTACAGATCAAGTCCAATTGGGTATTGGGGTAAGGGTTCAACTGTAGGTTGGTAAGGTACTTGGGATTCCTTTACTTGTAACCGCTTGATTTGATAATATGGAGTTTCGGGAGTGGTGACCTAAAAATCACCTGGTGGGGTTTTTGCTGTAAGGGTTTTCCCCATTCGTAAACAAATTACCGTGTCATTTAATTTCCGCTGCATATTTAGTTATTTGGTGATTTGTTTGTGCTTCCACGTATTTGCATGTTAAATTGATTAATTAATAACTTGGCTAATTAATTAATTGGTTTAATCACAAGGGGCCATTCACTTTGTGGCCTATCAATTTGTAAGCAAGACACAATCTTAAACTAATTTTTAGAATGTTAATGGTTGTGATGCTATGAATTTAAGCTACTATGACTCTATTTATCTTATGTTCTGGATTTGAAAAAAAAATTTGTAAATGCTGTTTAGATGATAGGTCAGTAAATTGTTCAGAGAGAACCATAAAACTGGGTAAATTAGTATAGGATGCTAATTGCCAACAAGATGTTGGATTGATTTGCTTTCTTGCTTGAACATGAAACTCTGGACTAAAGCAGATACAATTTGCTCTTCCTTTTAACAAAAACCAGCCCTCCTCCTAACATCTTCTATAATGGCTTGAAAATGCCTTCTATCTTGTAAGTGCCACCATGAATCCTAGTCTTTCTTTGCAGCCATATATGGTAGATTGTAGCAGCCCAAGCAATCTTAAATAGATTCATTTGGAACCTTCTTCCTTTAATCTCCTAGTGAAAGAACACAATTTCAAAACTTGTTACCATAATGCCCTAGTGAAAACACTTAAAAGCAGATGGTTTCAAGTCTTAATTTGGCTTTTACAGAAAACACACAAGTCTCCCTCTTTTCCCCAGTTAGCAATTCTGTATAAAGCAATATACTATAAATGAATGCAAGGAATATCATCCGGCAACCAAAACATTTTGCACCATTCATCCTTGGGTTTTTTGTTACAAATCTCATTCCCTGGGTTTTGTTGTTTCAGTTTACTGCAAATCTGTTTATCTTGTGTTCTGGATTTGAATTAATTGACTACTTGAGTTTCTTTTTTGGATACATATAAAGAGATAAATCAGAATAGTATTTAACTGAATCAAAAGAACAAAAAATCTTTACTCCAAGCAAAAGGAAGACAGGCGAAGGAAAACGCAAAAGCTGTAAATTTTATTGCCCACTTACAACAACAGTGAGCTATTAGAAATTACAACTTATGAAAGACCTTGCCAACTCCTTTGCATCCGCTGCCAGGACTGCAATTTCTCACGATACAGTGTCCCAAATAGCATAGATTGCATCACTGAAAATCCTTGTGTTTCTTTGCAGCCATATTTGATGGATTGTAGCAGCCCAAGGAATCTTACATAGGTTTATTTGAAACCTCCTTCCCTTGATCTCCTAGTGAAAGAACTCAATTTTGAAACTTGTTGCCATACTCCTAGTGAAAAAATAACTCAAAAACAGATGGTTTCCACTCTTAATTTGGCTTCTGCAGAAAACACACTAGTCTCCCTGATATCCCATTTAGCACCTCTATATCTAGTGAAGAGTCTATCATTAATAGACACCATACCATTTTGCACCTTTCATCCAAGTTGTGCAAATCTTATTCCAAGTTGAACCACAAGTGCACTGATCTGTCTTAGAAGGAATCCAATTCATAACACCATCTTCCCCAAGTTTACCTGATATTGTGAATTTTGTTGTTAAAGTTACTGTGAATGTACTTATCTTGTGTTCTGGATTTGAATTACAAAATATAAGGTGATGAAACTGGTAACAAGGTGTTGGGCTTTGTAGAGCCTAGTTTATGTTTGATCCGGTTGACGACCCGACCCGACCCGAATAATGTTGCATGGTTTTTAATGAGAGATTTCCTGAGGCTTAGTCCATGGAACGGAGGCTTGGGCCGACAGGATAAAAAAGCCGCTTTTGTGATTAGGGTTTGTTACTGTTGTTGTGTTTTAGAGAGAGAAAAAAAACATTGTAGCCGCACTTTGTATTTTTCCTTGATAATAGTGAAATTCCTGCAACTCCGTGGACGTAGGCAATTGCCGAACCACGTAAATACTATCTTGTGCGTGTGATTGTTTTCTTTGACGTGTGTTTTCTCTATTTTTTTTTTTTTTTTGTTTCTCACAGGTTGGAATTTTGGTTGAATTCCCAACAACTGGTATCAGAGCTTAGGGTTAGGTTTGAGTGGAAGCAATGGCAGAGGAAGCAGGAAATGCGTCTGGAATAGAAAATTTTGATGGCACAGACTTCGCGTATTGGAGAATGCAGATTGAAGATTATCTCTATGAGAGGAAATTGCACCTGCCTCTTTTGGGGACAAAACTTGAGGTGATGAAGGCTGATGAATGGGCTCTTCTTGACAGACAGGTACTGGGAGTTATCAAGTTAACTCTATCTAGGTCTGTTGCACACAATGTTGTAAAGGAGAAGACCACAGCAGATCTGATGAAGGCTTCGTCTGGTATGTATGAAAAGCCGTCAACAAACAACAAGGTGCATCTGATGAAGAAACTGTTCAATTTGAAGATAGCAAAGAATGCATTAGTAGCACAACATCTGAACGAATTTAACACTATCACAATTCAATTGTCGCCTGTAAAAATTGATTTTGATGATGAGATTCGTGCTCTGATCATCTTGGCTTCTTTGCTAAACAATTGGGAGGCAATGAGGATGGCAGTAAGTAATTCTACAAGAAAGGAAAAGCTCAAGTACAATGATATTCGAGATTTAATTCTGGCTGAGGAGATTCACAGAAGAGATGCAGGTGAAACCTTAGGATTTGGTTCTGCCCTAAACCTTGAGACAAGAGGTAGAGGTAATAACAAAAATTCAAATCGGGGCAGATCAAAATCCAGAAATACTAATCGGAACAGAAGTAAATCTAGATCAGGCCAACAAGTACAATGCTGGAATTGTGGGAAAACAGGTCACTTTAGGAACCAATGCAAAAGTCCTAAGAAGAAGAATGAAGATGATTCTGCTAATGCTGTAATAGAAGAGGTACGGATTCATTACTTCTTGCAGTAGACAGTCCACTTGATGATTGGGTTTTGGACTCAGGAGCTTCGTTTCATACCACTCCACACCGAGAAATCATATAGAATTATGTTCAGGTGATTTTGGTAAGGTGTATTTGGCTGATGGTTCAGCCTTGGATGTTGTAGGTATGAGAGACGTTCGGATATTGTTGCCCAATGGATCTGTTTGGTTACTGGAGAAGGTTCAACATATTCCTAATCTAAGGAGGAATCTGATTTCTGTTGGACAACTTGATGATGAAGGGCATGCAATACTATTTGTTGGTGGCACTTAGAAGGTTACAAAGGGAGTTAGAGTATTGGCTCGTGGAAAGAAGACTGACACTCTCTATATGATCTCAAGTCTAAGAGACACAATTGCAGTTGCTGAAGCAAGTACTGATACAAGCCTATGGCACCGCAGACTTGGTCACATGAGTGAGAAAGGGATGAAGATGCTGCTGTCAAAAGGGAAACTACCATAATTGAAGTCCGTTGATTTTGACATGTGTGAGAGCTGCATCACAGGAAAGCAGAAAAGGGTGAGCTTCTTGAAAACTGGCAGGACACCGAAGGCTGAAAAATTAGAGTTAGTACACACTGATTTGTGGGGGCCTTCTCCGGTTGTATCCTTTGGAGGTTCAAGGTACTACATCACTTTCATTGATGACTCAAGCAGAAAGGTATGTGTTTATTTTCTGAAAAATAAATCTGATGTATTTGAAACTTTTAAGAAGTGGAAGGCCATGGTTAAGACAGAAACAAGTTTGAAAGTAAAATGTTTGAGGTCAAATAATGGAGGAGAGTACATAGATGGAGGGTTTAGTGAGTATTGTGCTGCACGGGGAATTAGGATGGAGAAGACCATTCCTGGGACACCACAGTAGAATGGTGTGGCTGAGCGCATGAACAAAACTCTCAATGAGCGTGCTAGAAGTATGAGGTTGCATGCTGGACTACCAAAAACTTTCTAGGCTGATGCTGTTAGCACTGCAGCTTACTTGATAAACCAAGGACCATCAGTTCCTATGGAGTTCAGACTTCCTGAGGAGGTTTGAAGTGGTAAAAAGGTAAAGTTTTCACATTTAAAAGTTTTTTGTTGTATTTCTTATGTTCATATTAATTCTGATGCTTGTAGTAAACTTGATGCAAAGTCTAAAATATGTTTTTTCATTGGCTATGGTGATGAGAAATTTGGCTATAGGTTTTGAGATGAACAAAACAGGAAAATCATCAGAAGTAGAAATGTGATATTTAATGAACAGGTTATGTACAAGGACAGGTCAACTGTAGTATCAGATGTTACAGAGATAGATCAAAAAAAATCTGAGTTTGTCAACTTAGATGGATTGACTGAAAGTACTGTTCAGAAAAGGGGTGAAGAAGATAAGGAGAATGTAGATTCACAGGTAGATCAGAGTACACCTGTAACTAAAGTCTGCAGATCTTCCAGGAACATTAGACCTCCACAACGTTATTCACTCGCTTTAAATTATCTCCTGTTGACTGATGGTGGTGAGCCAGAGTGTTATGATGAAGCCTTGCAAGATGAGAATTCAAGCAAGTGGGAGTTAGCCACGAAGTATGAGATGGATTCCTTGTTGGGGAATCAGACATGGGAACTGACTGAATTACCAGTAAGAAAGAAGGCTTTGCACAACAAGTGAATATACAAAATAAAGAATGAGCAAGATGGTAGCAAACGTTACAAGGCCAGATTAGTTGTTAAAGGGTTCCAACAGAAGGAAGGCATTGACTACACAGAGATATTTTCTCCAGTTGTGAAGATGTCAACAATTAGACTGGTGCTAGGAATGGTGGCTGCAGAAAACTTACATCTTGAGCAGTTAGATATGAAGACGGCATTCCTTCATGGTGACTTGGAGGAAGACCTTTACATGATTCAATCAGAAGGGTTCATTGTTCAGGGACAAGAGAATCTAGTTTGCAAACTGAGAAAGAGCTTGTATGACCTAAAACAAGCTCCTAGACAGTGGTACAAGAAATTTGACAGTTTTATGCATAGAATTAGGTTCAAGAGATGTGAAGCTAATCACTGTTGCTATGTTAAAATTTTTTACAATTCTTATATCATATTACTATTGTTTGTGGATGATATGCTTATTGCAGGGTCTTACATTAAGGAGATTAATAATCTGAAGAACCAATTGTTAAAACAGTTTGCAATGAAGGATTTGGGAGCTGCAAAGCAAATCCTTGGTATGAGAATCATTAGAGACAAGGCTAATGGTACATTGAAGCTTTCACAGTCAGAGTATGTGAAGAAAGTTCTCAGCAGATTCAACATGAATTAAGCTAAACCAGTGAGCACACCCTTAAGTAGTCATTTCAAATTAAGCAAAGAACAGTCACCGAAGACATAAGAAGAAAGGGACCATATGAGCAAGGTGCCCTATGCCTTAGCTATTGGCAGCTTGATGTATGTTATTGTGTGTACAAGGCCAGACATTGCACATGTAGTGGGAGTTGTGAGCAGATTCATGAGTAGGCCTGGAAAGCAGCATTGGGAGGCAGTTAAGTGGATTCTGAGATATTTAAAGGGTTCATCAGATACATGTCTTTGCTTCATAAGTGCAAGTTTGAAACTGCAGGGTTATGCAGATGCTGATTTTGCTGGTGATATTGATAGTAGAAAAAGTACTACTGGGTTTATTTTTACTCTGGGTGGTATAGCTATATCATGGGCTTCAAATTTGCAAAAGATTGTTACTTTGTCTACTACAGAAGCTGAGTATGTTGCAGCAACTGAAGTTGGAAAGGAGATGATTTGACTACATGGTTTCTTAGATGAATTGGGTAAGAAGCAAGAGATGGGCATTCTACAAAGTGACAATCAGAGTGCAATTTTTCTTGTAAAAATTTGGCTTTTCATTCAAATTCAAAACATATACAAACAAAATACCTTGTTGAAGATAAGCTGGTAATACTTGAGAAGATATGTGGATCTAAAAACCCGGCAGACATGTTGACTAAAAGTGTCACTATTGAGAAGCTGAAGCTGTGTACAGTTTCAGTTGGCCTTCTAACTTGAGGACGGGAGGATGAGTTGCAAGGATGAGGGATTGCATTTGGAGGATAGCGGCTGATGTTGGTGATTGAACTAGTCTCCAAGTGGGAGATTTCTTGGGCTTTGTGGAGCCTAGTTTATGTTTGATTTAGTTGACGATCCAACCTGACCCAAATAATGTTGCATGGTTTTTAATGGGAGATTTTTTGAGGCTTAGTCCATGGAGCGAAGGCTTGGGTCGACAGGATATAAAAGCCGCTTTTGTGATTAGGGTTTGTTACTGTTGTCGTGTTTTAGAGAGAGAGGAAAAAACATTGTAGCCGCACTTTGTATTTTTTCCTAATAATAGTGAAATCCCTGCAACTCCGTGGACGTAGGCAAATTGCCGAACCACGTAAATACTGTCTTGTGCGTGTGATTGTTTTCTTTGACGTGTGTTTTCTCTTTTTTTTTTTTTTTTTTTTTTTTTTTGTTTCTCACAGGTTGGAATTTCGGTTGAATTCCCAACACAAGGTTGCCCCCACAAGTGAGTAAATTAGAAACTGTCAAATGACTTTATCAAAAAAAAAAAAAAAATTGTCAAATGACAGATTGTGGTTAGGCTGTAACTAATTGTAGTTAGCCCACGTCTTATACAAGTTAAATCCTTGTCCATAAATAGTAGACCCTCTCTGTGTGTAAGTCAGACTAATTGTAATAGAATCTATGTTAGCCATTACTCTGTTAGTCTTTTTTTCTATTACATTTTTGTCCTTTTCTTCATACTTGATATTGTGAATTTTGTTGTTTCAGACTTTTAGTTACTGTGAATCTATTTTCCTTTTGTTCTGGGTTTGAATTACAAAATGTGAAAACCAAGTTTAGATGAAAGTGGTAACAAGGTTGCCCCCATAAAGTGAGTAAATTAGTTGATTACTTGATTTATATAAATAAATAAATAAACCAGAGTATTATTTAACAGAATCGAAAGAATAGAAAAATTCTTTTTGCCAAGAAGGAATTACAGCAGGATGAAGACAAGCTGAGGAAAACACAAAAGCTATACATTTTAAAGCCCATTTGCAAAGACAGTTTGACACTGTATCCATCTCAGAATTGATTGCATCAATGCAACTTTTCCAAATCTCCCTCCAGTTAGAATGCTTTAAAGTTTCTCTTCCTTACTATTTGCTTCTTGCCTAAGTTGCCTCAACCCCATGTTAATTGTCAACAAGCTTTGGATAGTGCTTGCTGTAGCTCAACTGGCATTCCATCCATAGTGAAGGCACTACACTGCATATTTGATCTTGCTAGCTAGGTTGTGTTAGTTGTTGGAGAGATACTCCTTGAGGAGCTTCCTTGAGTGGTATGTGCTCAATATGCTATGTTATATTAAACACTCATTCTTCTCATCATTATTCAATATGAGACTTTACTTACACATATAACCCAACATTAGTTACCTTAAATGAGGGGGGGTGGAAAGTTGAGGGATGAATTTTTTATCTATAAAAAAATAATAAAAATAAAAATAAAAAGATACCGAAATCTTCAAAAGAAAGAATTTGTAATGGCTTTGGCATATTATATTATTAATGAATTATACTTTCCAAATTGGTTGCTAATCCATTTCATTTAGTGTTCCAGGAGCACAATAAATGCATGTTCCCAGAGTACTAACTAAATAATTACACTAAAAGTAATACAAACTAGTGAACTAAATTAGCTACAAGAAAGTGAGTGAAAATTATAAAACACTCTGAGAGTAAAAATGCATACTCTATCATTTTACATGAATACTGGATCCCATTATGAATTTAATTAGTAGGATTCACTATTATGTAAGAGAAACATAAAAAAATTGGACAAAACTGAACCCAAAATTTTTTAATCCATAGTAAAAACTGTGACCAATTTGGTTCTCATTAGTGTTATAATTGGAAATGTTTTGCTCAAGTCACAACGTTCATTTAATTTCCAAAATTAATAGGTATTTTCTTTGGACATCGTTGGACACAAATTTGAGCATGATCAGGTCAGTGGAACTTTTTCTTTTCTTTTCTTTTCTTTTATCAAATGATAGAAAATTTTTGAATCATTTTTGAAGGAAAATGAAACGGAAAAGGCCAAATTAAAAACAAAAATTTTTGTTGAGTGGTGAGATGATAATTATAAGAAGAAATACTTTTTAATTTCATCCTTGTATTATGCTGGTACTTTCAATTTGGTTATCACAATTTCTAAGCATTCAATTTGATTTTTTTTTTTTTTTTTTTTATCTTGCAATCAATCTAGTCTCTACGTTTTATTTACGAAAAATACCTGCATGATAAATAATGTGAATTATTGTCTAGCATTTTATTAATACATGGCCCTGGGTCCGTTTGGATACAGCTAAAAATTGAAAACTGAAAAACACTGTAACAAATAATTTTTAAATGTGTAAATAGTACCGTGAGACTCATTTTTAATGAAAAAGTTGCTGAAAAGTGAAATTTGTGGGTCCATAAACAGTGAAATTTGTGCTGAAAAGTCAACTATTACAGCTATTGTTCATTGAACAGTAGCCACAACAGTAAATAAACAGTAAAAAAATGACTAAAACCCGTGAAAAAAAAAAATGCTAAAATGCAAACGCGCGATTCAGCTTTTCAGCCCAAGCCAAACGGGCACCCAAGCTATACTCACATGTGACTGACTGACCCAAGCATGCATCTGACCCATTATGCTCAAATAAAGTGCCCAAACTAAAGACGAAACCCTTGTAACCAAATCTAACCAAGCCAAATTAAAATCATAGCCCATTCGGCTTCAATAGAAATAACATCTTTCATACACTATCAATGATTTTTCCAGATGCATTCCGTGGTAACTCGATGACAAGAAGCATGCATTCCTGCAGTAACCCGACGAAGCAAAGCCCTTTTCGTAACACAGGGGGCATCCCTAGGTAATATCTCACTTCGATGTGAACCTAGTCCCCACAGGATTTTCTGACGAGGTCCGTGGCGTACCTCCTTCGGACCACGGACCCCGCCAAATCCCCTCGAGTCTCCATGTAAACACCTTACCATGGAAGGGACTCCCTAACTTTCAGTCCTCGAGCTAAGGCCTTCGTGGTGAGCTTAGGCACACTCCCCCACAACATTAAAGTTCCTAGTAACACATTCAATATACCCATAACCCATTCAAGTTCTAAAAATATACATAATCATGATTCTAAGTTCAAAATACATATTTTCATTAAAAAAAAAGTTTAAAATATATAACTACATATTAATTAGACATGACACGGTTTCATCCATGGTCCATGTTCAAAATGCATGATTATACTACCATTCAAGTTCAATTTTTTGACATGGTTGTATGTAGTTAACTTGCCCCATCCTCTCAATAGTCACCATAGCTTTTAAGTGGAATTTCTAGTTTATCTTTGTGTTAGAATCATTTTCTCTCTTTCATGTGTGTGTATTTGTTCCTCAAAAAAAAAAAAAAAAAAAACAAGTTTCATGTTTGTAATAAATATGCATTAGTTATTACTTGCAATGTCCATTATCTTTTTTGGGGGAAAAAATGCCCAACAAAATTTTTTAAAGCTTATCATTTCTAGCCAAAAAAAGAAGATAAAAAAAAAATTGTAGTCTTTTCATCATAAAGAGAATAAGCAAATATAATAACACAAGTTTAATACCACTACTTTATCCTAGTATGTTTTTCTATCATAAGCATTATTCTTCATATTATCATCCCATCTAAAATCATTTTTTCTCACGAATATCTTGAATGGTATTCCATATGCTCTTAACAAAACATAATTGTCCTTACAAAAATAGATAGAATTACATTGATATTACATTATCAACCATATTGAAAATAAATAAATTAAACACACAAATTTACTCATTTTCTCTAGTTATGTAATTATCTCACAGTGAGTGACATATCATTCCTTTTGACATTCCATTCTTTAATTTCTTCTTGAAGTTTCTGTTATGCTTGTTGGACATTATCTTGCTAGGGGAAAATTCTTAAGAATTACTCCTAAGAATTAACTTGCTAGGTACATCTTCCATAAATGAGTCATTAGAATCAATCCTAATAATATGATTGTGAACAATATAACATACCAAATATTCTTATGTTTCGAATGACCCAATGGTTTTGCATCAATACATAAAAAAGAGTTTCAAGAATCCAAACCCTTTCTCAATGTAGTAGATCACAATGAAGATTAACAAAGGTTAGATAATTCACATGCATTTTCAACTGAGTCACCACTAAAACTCTTTCAATTAGTATCAGACACTTAGATAAGGAGACACATTCCATTTTTATTACCATATTCAACAAATTGTTTTTACAAAAATCACTAATAGTAAAAATTAATCTTACGCCCAAAAAGATTAAAAAAGAAAAAAGAAAAAAAAAGAAATTGTTCCATTCCTATAATCCCTGTGGGGACTTCAGATGCGTAGGTAGTATTTTCATGGAATGGAGAAAAATTAGAGATTAGTGTGAGATGCATTAAAAAGTGAATAGGTAAATAGAAAAGGTCGATTTTATTAAAATTTAGCTAAAAATATGAGTGAAATTCAGCCGTTGAATAAGCAGGGGGAAAAAAAAAATCACTGCTCGGTAAAGTTTTTATTAAATGTTAAAGGTCAGTACGTACAACTGTACACGTTTTCATGGCTTCTCATTTTTTGTCTGTTTCTATGTGTCTCTTTTTAAATATTCTTGGGTTTAATGGTCAAAATAATTAATATTAGGAGGAAGAACTCTACTTGTTTTCCCACCCTGATAATATGACTGCTCTTGTATCTGTTGGCTTCCCCACACACACAGACCTGTCTGCAGATTGGTCTGAATATCATAAGATTGCATAGTTTCGTAGGCTTCTAAACAGACTTTATTTCTTGGGCAAAATTTGCCAAACAGTAGATTTTTCAAAAAAAGTTTGACGGATGGCATGCGTTCAAACTTAATTAGTTAGTTAGACTGTTTTTTGGAAGTCGATTTTACCAAACTCGACTTCCCACTAAATATACTTCTGACCTGGATTAAAAAAAGAGGAAAAAAAGCCACGTAGACACACAGAAGTCGAGTTTAGTAAGCTCGACTTCCTTGAAAGTCGAGTATACTAAACTCGACTTCTATGTGCAGTAAAAAAATTCCACTCTCCCCGTATCAGTATGGTAAAATGATGAAAGTCGAGTTTAGCAAAAGCGTCTTCTATGAAAGTCGAGTATAGCATACTCGACTTTTAGTAAATTTCACCCACCCACCACAGCTAACTCAATAATGCGAGCAGGATAAAAATTTATTTAAATGGAACTCGAGTCTACCAAACTCGAGTTCCAATTAATATTACAACCACCCCGTCTCAGATTAACTTTGATACAACTCTCACTTTCCACTCAACTCTCACTTCTCACGACTCTCTCCCACGCCAAAACTCTCTCCATTTCACACAAAACCTTTTCTTCTTCTACAAATCACATTGATCATTCTACAAATTAAAGCTGAAATTCTTCTTCAATTTGTAGGTAAATATTCAAACCTTTTTAATTTTTTTTCTTTTTGTTAGACCTGGATATATACTCACTTTTACATTTGGTAGATATATATATATATACACATACCACTTTTATATTGTTGATGAGTAATTTGTTGTTATTATCATTATTATTATTATTGTTTTTTGTATTTGTTATTTGTGCTTTTTAATGGGTTGTTATTTGATATGCAATGAGTTTTTCTTTGTAATGTGTTGTTATGTATAATGCAAATGAATGGATAACATATTATTTTTTTGCAAGGTGTTATAATGTGTAATGGTTTGTTAGTTGTAAGGTAAATGAATATTAATTTTTTAAGGTTAGCAACCATGTAAAAATTTGTTTGAGTTTAAAATTTTAAATTTTTGCTTGGAGAGAATAAAATTTCAGTTGATTATAATTGTTTGGTGGACTATACAATGTTATCTTTATATATATTTTGTTGTTCATATCAAATAAAGGTGTTATATTCATCACTAACTTTTAGTAAACTTATTTGACTTATAGGCGTAATGAGTTTGATTGATTTATATCTATATTATGGTGGGGAGCCTTGCAGTGATGAGACTTATGGAGTGACATATGAAGGGCCTGGTAAAAAATTAAAGATTATTCAGCTAAAAAAACGACGGGAGATCAATTTGAAGAAGTTGAAAAAGAAAATTATGAAAGAACTAAATTTGGACCGTCGGTTGCATGACATAAAAATTATATATCATGCTCCTCATGCAGTGTTCAATGACCGTATTGTCTTCATGCCTATTGAAATAAAAGGAGACAATCATGTTAAGATTATGTTTGACAGGATAAACTCTACGCCCCAGTTAAAAGCTGCTGAGTTGTATATAAGTGTGGAGCCTCGTATAGAAGTTGGCGGTGAAGATGTGCAACAAACAACTTTAGAGGGTGGTGGCGGGGAAGAATTCCAATCATTACATATGGATAGTTATCCGATTCTTACTTCGTGCACCACAGTTGGGGGTTATACAACACCATGCCAAGAGATACCAACTCCAATGGAGGTTTGCGGATCTAGTTATCAACAAGAATATATTCAATCTCTAGGGAGGGAAGATGAAGACGAAGATGATGTTGATCATGGTAGAGATGAGTATGAAGAGATGATTGGGAGAGATTACTTTCACGAGAATACTATAAACTATGAAAATGTTGACAATGTCGTGGATGATCATGATGATGATGCTATAGAGTTTCAAGATGATATAGGCGATGGTATAGGTGTGCAGTCTACAGTCCCTACATATGAAGGTCATGGCCCGTCATTCCATGCAAACACTTGGGATAATATAATTGACCCTTCAAATGTTAAGATACCATTTTCATCAAGTTGGGTGTGGGAAATGAATTTTAGCAAATGGTTGATTTTCCCTAATAAAGAGGCTGTGAGGCAAGCATTAGTAGTGTACTCTATGGACAACAATAAGAATTATATAATTGAGTGGTCCAACCAGCAAAGATTGTGTGTGAAGTGCGCGAATGAGTCATGTGCATGGAAAGTCCGAGCATTCTCGCAACGGAAGCTTAATGGGTTATGGGCCGTCACAGTATACGGCGGTCCTCACACTTGTCCATCAGTTGGGGTGAACAAAGATGGCAGAATGATGGATTCCAATTTTCTTGCCAAAGAACTTCATACATATGTACTTGCAGATCACACCAGCAAAATAAAGGATCTCCAAAATCTGATGAATGAAAGGTTTAACCACGATATATCGTACTACAAGATATGGGATGCGAAACAAAAGGCTATTGCAAACATACACGGGAATTGGGAAGAGTCGTATCAAAAGTTGCAGAAGTTGTTGTTGGCATATAAGGATAGCGATCCGAGTACACAAGTATCTTTTCGGTCGATCAACGGGAACACACCGGGTACTATTATATTCAAGTATATGTTCTGGGCTTTCGCTCCTTCCATTGCTGGATTCGCACATTGTAGGCCAGTAATTAGTATTGATGGAACTCATCTTTATGGAAAATACAAAGGAAAGTTGTTGATTGCAATGGCTACAGATGCTAATAATGAGATTTTTCCGCTTGCCTTTGTGGTTGTGGATGATGAGACGGGGGCCAGTTGGGGATGGTTTTTATCTTGCCTGCGGACCGCAATACGGGATGTGGTACCTAATTCTGGCATTTGCATAATATCAGACCGACATAGAGGTATAATATCATCCATTGCACAGTGGCCCAATGATTATGTTCCAGTATATCATAGATATTGCATTAGACATGTGGCCAGCAACTTCAACACTCAATTTAATGATAAATTCTTAAAGACTTTGGCCTTGAAAGCAGGATACAAGCATCAAGATTGCAAACTTGAAAAAATATTGGATTGCCTTAAGGAAGTTGAACTCAAATTCAGTCAGGATCCCAATCCCAATATAGCAAAAAAGAAGCCATACTCCTATCTAATGAAGGAGGGTCTGGAGATGTGGACACTATCACATGATGGTGGACGCCGTTATGGGACAATGACTACCAATATGTCTGAGTGTTTTAATGGAGTTCTAAAAGGTGCACGTGGACTACCCATATCTGCATTGGTTGACTACATTTGGTGCAAACTTGTCGCTTATTTCAATGATCGACGCACTAAAATATTGGGTGATATTGAACATGGTCAGAAGTTCAGCAAGCATGCCATGGAGAAATATGAAGCAAATTACAAAAAAAGGGACAAGACACTATATGAGGCCATTTAACCAGCAAGACGGTGTATATCAGGTTTGCACGATGCATAATCCACACAGATCTGATGGGGGAGACCATAGTCATGAAGTAAGGTTGCTGGAGAACACGTGTACTTATGGCAAATGGGAAATCTATAAGATCCCTTGTTCACATGTGATTGCAGTTTGTATCAGGGAACATATCAATGCAATGAGGTATATTGACCCATGTTATACTTTACAACGACGACTTGCCACTTATTCACATAAGTTTCGTGTGCCCAAGGATAAGTCATTATGGCGAGAGGTTGCCGGCCCAAAGTTATACCCTGACCCTGAAATGTTGCGAGACAAAGGTCGACCTATGTCAACAAGAATAAGAAATGAGATGGATTGGAGGGAGAGTCAACCCAAGCCGAAATGTGGAGTGTGTCATGAAGAGGGCCATAACCGTAGGAGATGTCCGACTGTGATTCGCGCATTAACAAGCAGCAATGTTCCGAACTAGGTAAGCAATGCATGCAATTTTGTGATTCTCCAACCTAGTTCAATTGTGTATGGTAAGTTCAATTCTATTATTTGAAATAATTGTTTTTTCTTACTTTTACCTATTGGTTTTAACCCTTTGATTCTATTTCTTTTTTTCCTAGGAGATGCTCAAAAATCATTTTTTCCACCTGAGATGTCTTGTGATTATCCCATGTTGGCCCTACACAATTGAAACAAGTACTTTCAAATTTCTATAGCTTAAAACTTTAACATGTGCTTTTATTTATTACATTTTCTAAGATTGTGATATATAGTATATAATTATGTAGGACTATGCCGCATCAAAGGATGATACAAACTTTTGAAGTATTTTGGACGGTGTGATGCACAGTTGTTAGGACAACTTGGACAGTTGTTTGCACAACTTGTATTAGCTTTTTGGACAGTTTTTGTATTGAGAAGCTACTTAAACGTGTTGGTTTCTATGTGATATGTTACTAGGATTATAAAAATATGTTTAAAGTCTTATTTTCTAAGTAATTGCTTGTGCGTGTGTTTTTTTTTTTTTTAATTCTTGTTATGCTCTGTCAGTAGCACTAACTACTGCATCTAAAAGGTTTATCATATGAAAAGGGGAAGCTCTTTGGTTACCTGAGAGCTAAACCCCCACTTCTGTGTTTATATATATTAAAAACAAACCACTAACAACAGTTTTGTCATGATTATAACAAACATGATTTTTATGACAGTGAAAACAACTTGAAAGAGTAAATCCCCAAAGGTCAACTTGAAATATAGGACAAAAATTCTGCTGCATTAGAAAAATTCTGCAAAATCAAAATCTGCTGCACTAAAAAAATTCTGCTGCATCAAAATTCAAAATCCTGCTGCATTAAACAAATTCTGCTGCATCAAAATTCAAAATTCTGCTGCATCAAAATCTGCTGCACTAAAAAATTCTGCTGCATCAAAATTCAAAATTCTGCTGCATCAAAATCTGCTGCACTAAAAAAATTCTGCTGCATCAAAATTCAAAATTCTGCTGCATTAAACAAATTCTGCTGCATTAAAACAAATTCTGCTGCATCAAAATCTGCTGCATTAAAAAAATTCTGCAAAATCAAAATCTGCTGCACTATTAAAATTCTGCTGCATTAAATAAAACTCAGTAATACAAATAAAATTTGCTGCATTAAATAAAACTCAATAATAAAAATAAAATCTGTTGCATTGAAGATAATAAAGGTTTACAACCAAGAAAAGAGCCAGACTTCAATGAAGATACACAGATATCAAAAAGAAAAGAGCCATACTTCAATAAAGATACTAACAACATCCCATTGACATCCCATTGGCTTGTCCACCTATTCCATCGCCAATCACCTTAAAATTAAACTACTCTAATCCAAGATGCACCATAAGTTAAGCGTAATGGCTAATAGAGCATTCCAACACCATATTTTTCCCACCTTTGGATTGCCAGTAACTACTATATCCTCCAATACAAAATCTAAGAAAATTTGCTAAACAAAATAAGTTAAAACTCCTATAATGCCCAGCTGCATATTCTTGCTGCCCACCCCATCTATCTTACTGCCAGTCATTTGCATTTCAGCTACCCCACAAAATTGTCCATTAGCATGAACCTGTAAAAAGTTTAACCAAAAGAGTATAAGATGACTGTCACATAAACTTACTGTTCACACAAACTTAACAGACCAGTACCCCAAAGTCTAATGCACAAGTTGAATGAAAAAATTAATCAAGTAAAGCCAAAATTTCCAAGAGTATCTTCTTATACTCTGCAGTTTCTGTTCCTGTGATATGTTCTCTTTATGCCATTTCATTTATCCATATTTAACCATGAAGAAAAATAAAATAGCAGTAATATGTTCACTTTGTGTTCTCTTAACAGCTTTGAAACAACAATAATTAAAGTAATAACCCTTCAAAGTAGAACAATGAAGCAACATTGCAGAATGTTCAAACCCAAAAAATATAAATTTTCATTAAAGAAAAAGGAAATTAGTTCATACTTACACTAAGAATCTCAAGACTACAGCAGCCCTTATTAGGCTGCACCCTCCCCGCGTTTACTTCTTTTCTGGTTGCATCTAGTGTACTGTTTGGCAGGAACATGCTCTGCTACCTGCTCATAATGTTATATTTTTAAGCTTTTACAAACAAACAAACAAATTCTTGCACAAAGAAACCCAAAAAATATATGAAATTAAAATCAAAGTAAATGCACTTGGAATACCAGGTGAGAACCTGTGCCGCATCTCCTTGGTTGGATGGCGCGGGTCGATTTCCATTTGGGTGCAGCATGAGCGTTTGCATCCTGTGGCTGCTCAGCTTGGTCACGTTGCCCCTGCTCAACGTCATTGTCATGTGGATGCGTGGCTTGTGGAACATGTATCAAGGTAGAGGAGGTAGGAGGTGATTGTGTATGACTTGGGTTGGTAGACATGAGCTCAATATGGGGTGTTTGAAGGCTAGGGGTGGGTATAATGGTCTAGGGGGAGCTATAAGACGGGGCCATGGGTGAGTTGTGGTAAACGGTGGTGGTGGGTGGGGAGAACTTGAATTCAGCATGGGTAAACCGCGAGGGAGATCTAGTGTCAATGGGAGGGATGGGTGGCATGGGAGGCCCGATTGTGCCCTGAAGGGTGGACACGGGTGGAACAGGGGTCTCAGTGGCCAGAGGAGGGGTGGGGGCAGGTTGATGACATGTCACTGGAGCAACTGAGCTCGTACTGGGCCCTACATCCGGTATTTCAGTCTGGTTTGCTGCTTCATCATTGGCTGGCACATTGATACGATCAACCTCATCCACATCCTCAAGGGCCTTCTTAATGAACTTGTATTCGTAAGATTCTTTATTGAACTAGTTGAGGACAGCCAATTGGGTTGCAAGCTGTCATTAAATCACCAACATTATTAAGTATGACACATACATAACGTCAAACACACCATGCAAAACAAAATAAGTTTATGCACATTACCAAAATTTCCATCTTAGCGCTAGCGCGGTCAATATACAGTCGAGTGATCCTACGATACCACACCATATATGGATGATGACGTGACATCACCTCCTCCATCTTGAGTGCATGACAAACGTACTCGTCACGATCATTCCACCTCTGAATATGGACTGCATGTTCCGCCAACCAATTTTTTTCTACCTTGGCCCTCGCATCTATTTTGTGCAAATCGCAATTGGTATTAGCATCTCTAGGTTGTTCCTGCTTTAGCCCAAACTGTCGTAGGACACGATCGGGTAGGTGGAACTCTACAAGCCAAAAACAAATAAGTGGAACGGTCGACCTCCACATGTTACTTCCCTCAACTAGGAGGAAGGTGGCTCAAGTCATTTCCATATGGCTCCCACTTAACCTACAAAAGCCACCAAGTAAAGCAACCACATTCAGAAATTTTCCTAGGAAATGAGTTGCATAACAAGTAGTACAATAGTCCGCCATGAAAAACTTTTTGAAGGACATGGGATGTTATGGACGTATAAATACAAGTATTATACCTGGTCGGGCCGTGTTGTGGTAATTTGATTGCGATATGCGGAAAGCACGTGTGTGGGAGTATTCTTTCTACACATCGCCTCTGCCCACCTACAAGCAGATAACATCACATGGTCATTAGTCGTTTACGTATAAAAATGTGGCATAATACATGATAGCACACTAATTATGCAATATATACTTACTTCATAGCAAGAGGAATTGTTGGTAATGGTAGACCATAAACACCCTCGGGTTGGGGCATCATCTGTGGGGACATATGTGGGAACCTGACATATATCCACAATTGGACCAAAATCAATGGTCCGCCAATCTGCTTTGCCTTCTTCTCGCTTGCATTGCACAGCTGTCTGTACAACCATGATAAGGCTGCACTACCCCAACTATACTTGTGTGGATTATGAAGGTTCCGCATGAACTCTAACCACATGAGATGGACCCTATCTCCGGACTTGTCAAGAAATACCATATCCCCTAATAGGGCTAGTATATAGCAGCGAGCATATTGATGAACTTGAATCTCATTGGCATTCGGAGGCAGTGGTTCTCTGATTCTTGCGACAAGTGCGGATACCATAATCCTTTAACCTTTCAGCACATTTTGATTGTCATTTGGAATTTGAATTCCAAGCATTTCATCACACACAGTTGTCCAAATTCTTTTACTGGGCCCAACCATTGCCTCACCCTCGATGGGCAACCCCATGATAACTTCCACGTCTTGCAATGTGATCGTCATCTCACCGTGTGGTAGGTGGAATGTATGGGTTTCTGGGCGCCACCGCTCTACAAATGCAGTGATCAATGCATGGTCAAGCTGTATGGATGGGACCAGGTACAGACCCTCTAGACCAAGCAACCTCACAATGGCAAGGACACGATCATCTACCATAGGAACTTGAATTCTCAACTCTTCATGGCGAGTTCGACAATCCAGTGTGTCAGGAGGATCCTGCAAATATTATAACAATAGATAAAAATCTTATGCAAATATTTGGTATTAATGGCTAATTAGAGTTGTGACATGAATTCATAGTACAAGAAAACTCATGCAATTACCTGTCCCCCAGGGTTCCACAGTAACTTAGATCGATGTTTAACTTGTTCCGTCAATACACTACGATCAATGGGTCTAGAATCTATCGTCATGCTGCAAAAAGCAAGTATCAGATATAAACAATTAATTACTAGAATAGGGATCTAAGCAGCAATAAGCGGGTTTCCTCAAGTGAAATGTATTTGTTTAGTCTTTTGCTTTATTCTAGATAAAGTAGTTTTTGCTTAATCAATGCAACATAAGAATCAATTGATACCACCGAAGGAAGTAGCATATATAAGTATATACTTCCCACTCCAACAAAGTCATTGTATAGTTCAAAAATAATTTTCCAATGATCCTTGGACCAAATGGCATTATAAAGTCATTGCAATTCTAGCATTATAAAGTCATTGAATAGATAGTTTTAACATATATGCAATTCTAGTATTAAGAAAATAAAATAAACAAAATGGTCATTATAAAGTCATTGCAAATATTGAAGGGTTTCCCCTCTTACATTAAAAAAAATGGTGAATTTAAATGGAGGGAAGCACGAAACAAAAACAGCTCATCTGTACAGACTGAATTCGTATCTCTGTTTGACAAGTTCTTAGAAAGATTGAAGCTTGTTATGAAATTTTTTTACACCATCAATAGGTATCCATCCAAATTCATGTCTTCTATGAGTATATAGATTCTTAATTATCACAGATGATGCCTATGAAACCAAACCACCTTATCTAATTAAAGGCAGCTCTACATAGTTAGACCCAATGCGATGCATGCTCTGGCTTGCGAGTCAGGGTCAAGAGCTACAGGCAATCCTAAAACTTGAGGTCTCTCATATGAAACCAAACCACCTTATCTCTCTCTCTCTCTCACTCACACTCACACGCACAATGAACTCAAAAACAAGATGTTATGGACGATAGTAATAGCACAGCAAGCATGCCAGACGATGACAATTCTCCCGCAGCTTTCATATGAGACCATAAAAGACCATCACAAAAAAGGCTCATTAGCTAGTATAAGCAGCCATGTAATATTTCATTTATATCAAATGCAGAGTAATTATTCTTGAGTGTGAAGTGAAAAAGGTCTATCTAAATTCTTAGGCCAATAGTAATAGATTAAGCAAACTAAAATACCAAATCATTCAATCTGGGAAATATGTTAAAAAGGAGAGAATGCATCATTATTAGTATCTTAACCAATGAAACAGAGGCAGAAAACATTGACTCAATCACTTACATTTGCAAATATCATATACATTAATAGCACAGTAAACAAAAACACAAAAACAAATAAAAACTAAACCCAAATCAAATGAAACCCAAATCTCCAAATCACTAAACCTAAAAAGCAAATCAAAACCCATTTCAGCCAATAAATAAAGAAAAATAAATCGCATGAGAGAGAGAGAACGAACCTGCCGGACGGACAAAACGGCGTAGGAAAAGAGACACCGGAGAGAGAGAGAAGAACGGCGGCGTTGGGGTGAGAGAGACACTGTTGCCCTTTTTACCCCATCAATTTTTTTTTAACCCCTGCTTGAATTTGAGTTCTGTAAACCCGACTTTCAAGGAAGTCGAGCTTACTAAACTCGACTTCTGTGTGTCTACGTGGCTTTTTTTCCTCTTTTTTTAATCCAGGTCAGAAGTATATTTAGTGGGAAGTCAAGTTTGGTAAAATCGACTTTCAAAAACAGTCTAACTAACTAATTAAGTTTGAACGCATGCCGTCCGTCAAATTTTTTAAAAAAAATCTACTGTTTGACAAATTTTGCCTTATTTCTTGGCTTTGTCTGTTTCCTCAGTGTCTTTTTTCTTTCTTTGGTTTCAATTATCAAAATACTCTTACAAATGAAAACCCTACTTTCCTGAATTTCTTGTAGATCTCTTTCAAAACTCGAGTTTCACTCGAAAAAATTCGGTGTTTGGAGGTTAGGGTTTTCCCCTAGCTAGCTCAGCTAGCCATTTTGTTCGGCTTGATAATGTTTTGATGCTTTTCAATTTTCATCAGTCATAGAGAGTAACACATTCCATTAATCCATCATGAGGTCAGTCAGTTGTATGCTGGACATGTTTAAAATCTGTGTCTATTTTCAAGTGGCTATCTTCATCACTCTCATTCGTGGTTATGTCATTTCTTCTTCAAGTTTTCGCTTAACTTTGTTTGTATCCTTGTTGATCCTTACATTTCTATCCCCTGCTTATCATGCTAAAAAAGACAAGTCCTTGATTGAGTTTTTCTTCACCATCTTAACTAGCGCTTCATCTTTTGTCATTAGCGAATCCCCATTAATTGTGATTCTTATCCTGACTGATCCATCACTTATAGCCACAATTCAACCTCAGTTGCAAAGATTCATAGCTAATCGTCACTCTTCTTCTTCTCCTTCCAACAATATTGATTGGTCCCTTCTCCCCCTAGTTCTCGTTCAACTAATTGTAGATGGAATGACTACTTTCAAAAATTATATAGCCGCTAATGGGGTTAGCCGAGATTGGCGATCTGCTTTTTCAAGCATTAGTAGAGGACCTCAGCTTCCTCTCCCTGTGCTGATGCTTTCCGAGCCACTATTAGTATTAACTGACATGCGAACTTTATTTAGCCTCTATGACCACAGTCGTCATCGATTACAACTATCTGAAGTCCGCGGAAAACGTATTTGGGGATCTCAACATGGCTGGGTTGTAACCTTGGGCTCTCGTTATGTAACCCAACTTGTGCACCTTATGACAGGAAACCGAATTAATCTTCCACAAATTCAAAGACTGGCTCCTAGAGAAGAGTGGTTTTGCCTTGTACACAAATTCATTCTTCTAAAGGACCCTACCGATGAGTCAACATTCCTTGTCATCGCAATTTTTGGCCCTATGGATAGTTTGGCTTTTACTAGAGTGAGACGAGGGGCTGCTTTGAACAGAAGAAGAGAAGGTGAGTGGGTTGTTGTTCCCAATCCAGAGAATTTGAAATTCAAGGATGTTGCACATTTTAATGGTCAAATATATGCAGTTTGTGACAATGGCAAGCTGTTTTGCTTTGAACCTGATGTTTTGGGAAATATGGTCCAATTTGATGCTGACCCTCCACAATATGTAGGGGCATACCAAAAAATATGTTTGGTGGAGTCATTGGGAAATCTTTATGGAGTTTTTCGTGTTGGATTTCTTATTCCTTCAGAGAGGAGGTTTGAGACTAGATATTTTTATGTCTCCGAGTTCAACTTCAATGCATCATCACCTTATTGGGAGGAAGTGAAACACTTGGAAGGTCAAGCTTTTTTTGTTGTTGACAGCAACTCCTTCTCCAGGCGCTTTCCTACAAGCATTATCCCTAGCAGAAGTGATTGCATCTACTTTACCGATGACCATTGGGTTTGGTGAAAGTTCCCTAAGAAGGCATATGGAGGGCACGATGTGGGACTGTTTGACATGGAAATCAGGGAAATCCTACCCCTGACATTTGGTAAGGACAGGCCTCATTTTTATTCTCGATCTATTTTTGTTACGCGTAATGACAACTTTAGTTGACTTTGTTTTCTCTAATACCCTTTGCTTAGTTGAAAGAAATGGGAAGAAGTGGTGTTTAGACTTATTTGGTGGCCAAATACAATTTGGTATTCTGGTTTGTAAGCACATACAAACTAATTTTTAGGATATTTATGCTTGTGATGCTGTGATTTAAGTTACTGTGAATCTATTTATCTTTTGTTCTGGATTCAATATACAAAATCTGAAAATTCCGTTTAGATTGTTCAGAGAGAGCTTCAAAAAAGAGTAAATGAGTATAGCATGCTCATTGCCAACAAGCTTTTGGATTGGTTTGCTATGTTGCTTCAGAATGCAACTCTGGACTAAAGCGTATGCAGTTTCTTCTTCTTTATAACAAAAATCAATCCTCCTCCTAACATCATCTCTAATGGCTTCTATCTTACTGATGAATGCCTTCTATCTTGACATTGCTATTATGAATCCTTGTGTTTCTTTACAGCCATATACAGTAGATTGTAGCAGCCCAAGCAATCTTGCATAGCTTCATTTGAAAATTCTTCCCCTGATCTCCTAGTGAAAGAACACAATTTCGAAACTTTTTGCCATAATGTTCTAGTGAAAAACACTAAAAAACAAATGGTTTCTACTCTTAATTTGGCTTCTGCAGAAAGCACACAATTCTCCCTTTCTATCCCTATTTTGCAACTCTAGTTGAAATCATTAAAATTTTAGAATTTGGACTTCCCCACGATAACCAAAAGGCCGAGGTATTGGTCTATTTGTGAGGAGGCTTGGGCTCCCACTAGACCCCCAAATCCCTAATATCCATCTTCTCACATTCCTTTGTGTGTACTAAAGAATATGGTTGTCTTATCTTTATTAACTTTCTGCCCCAATGCTTGCTTGTAGGTATCAAGGCTGTAACACAACTAATACATCGAAGTTCAATTTTTAACACACCATTAG
Source organism: Quercus ilex subsp. ballota (assembly GCA_032727855.1). NCBI lineage: Eukaryota > Viridiplantae > Streptophyta > Magnoliopsida > Fagales > Fagaceae > Quercus > Quercus ilex. The sequence continues at coordinate 13,297,124 of CM064914.1, read as the reverse complement.
ATGGTTTGGAGAGAACCCTAAAACTGAGTAAATAATATAGCACGCTAATTGCCAACAAACATTTGGATTGGTTTGCTTTTGCTTCAAAATGCAACTCAAAGCAAAGGAGATGCAATCCTAACATAATCTCCTATGGCTTGAAAAAGCCTAACATATATTTTGTAGGAATATATGGTAGATTGAAGCAGCCCATAGCTTCATTTGAAACTTTCTTCCCTTAATCTTCTAGTGAAAAAATAGTAAAAAAACAAATTGTTTCTATACTTAGTTTGGCTTCTGCAGAAACCACACAAGAATTCTCCCGTAAGTTAGCAAGTTTTTATCGAGTAGAGAGTCTGTTATTGACATAAAACTTAGTGATGAATGAATGCCAGGAATAGCATCAGGGAACCAAATCAATTTTCACCATTCATGATTCATCCTAAGGTTTTGTTGTACAAAGCTGATTCCAAGTTGAACTCATGTGTACTGACCTGTCTTAGAAGGAGTCCGATGAATAAAACCTTCCTCCTCAGGTTTACTTGATATTTTAAATTTTGCTGTTTCAGTCACCGTAAATTTATTTTTCTTGCATTCTGGATTTGAATTACAAAATATGAAAACTAAGTTTAGATGAAACTGGTAACAAGGTTGCCCCCAAAACTGAGTAAATAAGTTGACTACTAAATATTTTAGGCGGAAATACTATTTTCATCCCTACATTTTCACTCGATTCTCACTTTGGTCCCTATCTTTTTTTTTTTACAGCTTTTAGTCCTTATTCTAGAAAACGCATCTCGTTTTAGTCCTTTCCGTCAGTGCCCTAACGGCCCTATCCTACGTGGCAAACAGAACTATTAAAATAATAATAAAAATTTTATTTTGGCATTAAAAAATGCCACGTCAGCATTTAAATTAAAAAAAATTTAATTTATTAATTTTAACTAAATAAAAAAATTAAAAACAGAATTAAAAATAAAAAATTACATGAATTGAGTTCTAAATATGTCTTAAACAAGAACAACAAGAACACAAACCTAGATCTAAGAACACAGACCCAAAAATTAAAATTCAAAAATTAAAAATTTCAAAAGTATCAAATCAATCCAAAAATACAACACAACCAATCCAAACAAAAAAAATCTCAAATCTCAGAAAAACCCATCAACCAACACGTCTAAATCAAGCCACGAACCCACGGACAATCACAGTGACCAAACCCACCAATAAATCACAAACCAAACCACAGATGAAGAACCAAACCACAAATCTGCCACAAACCAAACCCAGATTGGAACCACCAACCACCGCCACCTTGACCCAAATTGGAACCACAACCTAACAAAAATTAACCCAAAGGCCACAAGAAGGGGTTGCAGTGCTGGTTGGGAGAAGAGTCTCTGAAATCATCGTCGTCGATGAGGTCATTGAAAAGCCCTAGAGGCTTCTGAGGATGGCCGTTGGTGGATTTGGGAGAGGAGGAGGAGGAGAGGTCTTCGTCGTCGCGGTTGAAGATGTGGACGGAGGTGATCTCCACGTCGGCGAAGCTCACGCACCGCGAGCGCTTCTTCTTTTTCACGGCGATCGTCTCCTCCTCCGTCTCCGTGTTCGCCGTCGCTTCTTCCGACGCCATTTTTAGGGTTCCCCGATGAGATCGATCGATTGTACGGACTGAGTGTGGTGTGGATTCCTCACTGAGAGTATAAAATTGTATAAAATTGATGAAGATGGGAGCTGTAGTGGGTTTTTATCACTGAATTGTATAAAATTGAATTGGGTTTTTATTTGGGCGTGTAATGGACTGTAGAAACGGGTCTTGATATTGTTACGTCGAGAATGTGGACGATCGGACAGTGATGAAGATGGGAGCTTCTGGGATTCGAATCATGGGAATGAGGGTTTGTGTGTTTGGGTGTTTCTGTGTTTAGATTTTAATTTATGTGTTTGTGTTCTTGGATTTTAATTTATGTGTTTGTGTTTGTGTTCTTCGATTTTATGTGTTTGTGTTCTTCGATTTTTGGATTTTAATTTATGTGTTTGTGTTTGTGTTCTTCCATTTTTGGATTTTAATTTATGTGTTTATGTTCTTATATCTGAGTTTGTGTTCTTGTTATTCTTGTTTAAGACATATTTAGATCTCAATTCATATAATTTTTTTGTTTTTAATTTTGTTTTTAATTTTTTTTATTTAGTTAAAATTAATAAATTAATTTTTTTAATTTAAATGCTGACGTTGCATTTTTTAATGCCAAAATAAAATTTTTTATTATTATTTTAATAGTTCCGTCTGCCACATAGGATGGGGCTGTTAGGGCACTGATAGAAAGGACTAAAACGAGATGCGTTTTTTAGAATAGGGACTAAAAGCGGTAAAAAAAAAAGATAGGGACCAAAGTAGGAATCGGGTGAAAATGTAGGGACGAAAATAGTATTTCCGCCAATATTTTATATATATATATATATATATATAAATAAACAAACCAGAATATAAAAAATCTTTCCTCCAAAAACAACAGGAGGAAGACAAGGTACAGAAAACACGTACAAAGAGCTATATATATTTTACAGCCCATTTACAAAGAAAGTGAGCTATTAGAAATTACAACTTACAGCCCATTTACAATGACATTCATTGCGTTGATGCAAAAATTTTGAATCTCTCTCCCCTTGGATTCTTTGAATTTTCTCTTAGCTCTTTGCCTCTTGCCTCAATCAACAGTTCTACTTGATTATATTGAAAGCGGAAGCACAGAATTGAAAAGCAGCTAAAGACTAAAGACTGAAATGGAAAACAGAGAGTAAAGAAAAGGAAACAGAGCAAGAGAAAATGAAGTAGAACTAAGAGTTTTTGAGAGCAATTTTACGGACTGATTCCCATTGAAAGAACAAAAACAATTATCCTTTTATAGAGAATATTTGTAATATGCACTAGCCGTTGGAGGTTACTGGTTGGACTATCACACAATTATATCTCGCGAGTTACATCTTTCATAATTGATTCATTAGAATCAATCCTTATAATCAAGGTTTTCAAATCCGGACCGTTCATTGAACCGTAAAAGAGAGAGGTTCAAGGTTTTTGAGGTTGAACCGAGGTCGAACCGGGGTCGAACCGTAATGACGTCATAATCAATTTAATAATTATTTTAAATATATAAAAAATTATTAAATTAATAAAAAAAATAAAAAAATTAACTAAAATAGTCTAATTCATTTAGAGAATTATTGTTACTTTAAATATTAATCTAATACAAGAATTCATTGTATAAATATTATAAAAATATTAAGTAAAAATATCATTACATTAATTTTTAATTTAAAATATCTACGTCTACAATATTTTTACAACAAATTATAAGTTGATTTAAATTTAAATGTATCATTGAGATTACTTTTTTGTTCTAATAATAACAACTCAATACATTTTTAAAAATAAAATAAACATAACATTTTTCTTTCTAACCCAATACAAATTTAAAACCTTTTACTTTTTATTCCCTCCCTCCACCTGCCACTCCACAGCAACACATCACGTTTGGATCAACTTTACCTTTTTTTTAATTTATTTATTTTATTTTCCAAGGCTTCCATTTCCCAAGTTAATCTCCACCACACCTTTAAAAAAAATCTCTGCACCAAGTCAGAGTCTAACTTTCTACATATTTATTTCTTTTACCTTCTTTTATCTTCTAACTTCATTTCTTCCGTCGCTCCTTCATTTCTACACCACACCTTCATTTCTTCCGCCACTCCAGTCTCCAACTTCCCAGTTCATGCCTTTTTTTTTTTTTTTTATACCTTTCTTTAGTTTTCTTAAACCAATTTACGCACCATCTAGACGGAGTAGAGGCAGGAAAACAAGATAGGGAGAGAAAGAGAAGAAGATTAAGAAAAAAAGTTCTGGACAGAGAACAAACGAGAGACAGAGCTAGGGAGATAAAGATGATGGGATCTCAATATTTTCAATGTTTGACAGCATCTCATAGTGGTTGAAGTTTCAACCATGGTGATAAGGTGCTGTGAGCTTGTAATTTTTTTTTTTTTTTTTTTTTTAAGCGTTGATCTGAACCGTGAGAACCGTTCACGGTTCTCAAATCCCGGCGGTTCAACCGCGGCTTGAACGGTTGTAATATTTTTTTTTTTTTTTTTTTTTAAGCGTTGATCTGAACCGTGAGAACCGTTCACGGTTCTCAAATCCCGGCGGTTCAACCGCGGCTTGAACGGTTTCGTGCTTTTTGTGCATAAAACGGTTCTGGTGGTTAAAAGAACCGTGGTAGAGAGAGGTTTTCGGTTATTCCGGTCGGACCGTACGGTCCGGTCCGGATCTGAAAACCATGCTTATAATGTGATTGTGAATGACATAACGTGCCACGTCCACTGTTTCAAACGACCAAAATAGTTTTGCATCCGGCACATAAAAACACCCCCCCCCCCCCCCCTTTCAATAGTAGTTCACAAGGAAGAGTGATAAAAGTTAGATAATTTATGTGCATTTTCAAGAGGATCCCTACTTAACTCTTTCAAACAGTATCAAACACTTCAATAAGAAGACAACATTCAATTTCTATTACCATAATCAACGTCATAAAATAATATTTACCTACAAATTGTTTTTACAAAGATTACAAATAATAAAACTAATCTCACACCCAAAAAAAAACCTTGATCCATTGCTAGTTTGAGGCACAAAGCACAAATACCTCATAGTTCAAGGTAGATTTGTGTAATGGATTAACCCTATTTTATATTTATATAATATATAGATACATAATAGTTTAAAGCTTGGGTCGCAAAATTTATACATAGCGCTCCCCAAGAATTAAGTGTTTTTTTTTTTTTTTTTGTTAAATATCATACAATTTTAACCTATGACATTTACTTTATAATAATTGTTCATTTTTATTAAATCAAGACATCAATTGACTTTTTACATAAACGAGATTTGAAGTACAAATCACTTATTTAACGATAAAAGATTTTACCTAAGAATTAAGAGTTGGCCCAAAGATTGATTCTAAAAAATAAAATGGTTTGCTAGACCAAATTTATAGTCCGTTAAAAAAAAACAATTTATCTATATCAAATCTCCAAAATTTGCTTGTTACTAAGCTTAAAACAAAGAAGATCAAAAGAATAACCACCTCCATTTAATGTGTTGTGGCTGATGATTGCTGCCATCTCATCCAAATTTGACCACCAGCCATTGACTTCAAGGTCCTCAGTGCAGGGACAGCTATGGGGCACCCCACCCCCTTCCCCCTTTAAAAAAAAAAAATCTGAATTTTTTTAATAGTAATTTGAATGTATTTTCCTATCTTAATGTAGTTATTATGGGAAAAAAAATCTTATATGCAATCTTAGAATTATCAACTAGTATATATTATTACAATGTCAAAAAAAAAAAAAACCTTACTTCTGCAATGACATTTACTTTAAAAAATTTCCCATAAACCCACCATTTAATAGTTGGAAATGAAATCTAAGATGGACTGGATAAACATTGATGATTTTAAATTAACTTAAAATCATACAGTCTCTATAAAAAAAAAAAAAAAAAAAATCAAGGTGTAGATAGAACATTTTAAAAATTCCAAATATATTATCATACTTTTAAGTCAATTTATTTGTTCGCTTTGCTTTAATTAAAAACTGAAATGATTTGTTTGAATATTTTATATTAGGTTAATTTTTAACTTTATATGCCACATATTGATTATTTTTATTTATATCTTTTACTGTTTCAAATATATATTTATTTTCATCTTAGAGTACGAAGTACCATATATAAGTATAATAAACAATGCTTATACTAAGTATCAACTCCTTTCTATAATATAAAAATAAAATACCAACCCTAACACTAACTACAAAAAAATATTATAGGAAAAAAGTACAAAAAAATAATTATAATTTATCTTCACATTATTTTTCCCTATGTCGATCAAATATTTCGTGTAATTAATTAAGTACTTCTTACTGATATTAATTAGTTCGGCTTTCAACATTTTATTTGAATTATGCACCACATAGACTAAAATCCAGACTCTACCACCTCTACATGTGCATGGGCCATTAGTCCATTACTCTATCCCTCCACATTCACAATTTCTCTATTTTTTAAATTAATTTATAATTGTCTAGTTGTGTCTGAGACTACTGACATGTTTAGATGGAGGGGAGGAGAGAGAGTAGAGTAGAGTTGGCTAAAAATAAGCTAATTTTGTACTAAATCTATTCTACTCTACTCTCCATCCCTTTCTCTTAATCTAAATGGACCATATGTGAAAAATATTAGAGTTACTATGGATTTAATTACAAAACTTTTGCAAATTGATGTCTTTCTTCACATGGAAGATACCATGTCGTCTTCCTTGCCATGTAAAATATTTAATGAGAGAAATTTAAAACAACAAAAGAAATTGAAATATACCTCATGTCATTGTTGCTCAAGTTATATGCAAAAAATAAAATAAAATAAAAAATAAAATAAAATAAAATAAGAGTTACATATTGTAAAGTTGAATTTAATCAACCATCTTGTTGGCTTTATTCCGTGCCAAATTTGCTTGTATTTCAGGATTTAGAAACCCTGTATTTAGATGAAAATCATGTAAGGGTAGTGTGTGAGAAAGTATGAAGAAAAGCTCAGGTTTGTGCACTTAGCAAGTGGCTCACGACTAGGAGCTTAACAATCACGCTAGCTGGAGCACTACAGGACAAAAAGTCCAGACTAGACATTCAGTTAGTTCGCGGCTTGAACTAGTGACTCAGTCAAGTCGCGAGGCCAAGTCGCCAATCCACTCTGTTTTGGAAAAATTGACTCTTCGCATTCCATTCTCACTCCAGTATAAATACCTCGTATACTCACGAAATGTAGAGAGTTGTCAGAGAGAATTTTGAGAGAAAAACCCTAGAGAAAAACAAGATTAATTCATCCATAATCTTCATCTTTGTTTCTTCAAATTCCTCTACTCTCACCCTATCCATTGTTACATCCTTGAGAGGTACACTTAGCCAAATCCTTTTCTCACCATATTCATATCTGTGAGAAGGATTTTTGGTGCTTGGGAAGCAGTTAGGAAGGGATCAATAGATATTGGTTGATGCTATAGGCTATAGCGGAATCTGGTAAGTTAAAGAAGACAAACGTTCGACGTAATCTCGTTGGAGCAAGAAGCTTGGAGGGCTTAGGTACACCGGGTAAATTAGGCTTGAACGGTCTTCTGCTGTTCATGTATTCCAACTTCATTGTTTAGTAGATTATTGACCGCTTGGAGGGTGGCGGAGAGATTTTTCACCGAGGACTTCGATTTCCTATTCAATAACACATCGCTGTGTTGTCATTGTGGTTGCATCTCTCTTCCCTTAATCTTTGCCATTTAATTTCTGCTGTGGTTGTAATTTTATTTTGTTTAGATTGTTTATCAATTCTGTTATAGCTTATTTTCATGTTTCGTACATACATTATTTGATAATAAGTTTGAATTGGTAATTTGTAATTTGGGGAGAATTCTGGCATTTTACCCTTAATTTTTAAAATTTTTGGCAATATGTCTCTGTTTGCAAACTATATAGGGGCGTGCCCCTGTTTCGATACTCGATTACCTTAAAATCGAGTTTCAATTAAATACTCGATTCGTAGAAAATCGAGTTATGCCCGATCAAACTTAAAAAAAAAATAATAATAAAAAAAAAAATAACTTGCATGGAACTCGAATTTTTTTCATAAGCCTAATTGCCCCATACCGTTCGGGGAGCCCTATAATGATGTTTTTAAGCCCTATAGTGACGTCTTTAAGCCTTATAGCAGCGTTTTCCTACAAAATTTTTTTTTTATAAGTGTGATCACCCTATACCAAGTTCAGGGAGCCCTATAATGACATTTTTAAGCCCTATAGTGGCATTTTCCTACAAATTTTTTTTTTTTATATAAATGTGATTGCCCCATACTAGTTCAGGAAGCCCTATAGTGGCGTTTTTAAGCCTTATAGTGACATTTAAAACCCTATAGTGGCGTTTTGGAACTCGATTTCCATAAACTCGAGTTCCATGCATTTTTTTTTTTTTTTAAAGTTGATCGAGCATAACTCGATTTTTTACGAATTGAGTATTTCATTAAAACTCGATTTTAAGATAATCGAGTATCGAAACAGGGGCATATCCAGGGGCGGAACTACGTTGGTGACTGGGGGGGCCATGGCCCCCCCAAAAGTTAAAAAAAAAAAAAAATTTAGACTAAGTAAAATTGTAGACCTAAACTATTTTTCTAAGAGCTGGCCCCCTCATGAAAAATTATTTGGCCCCCCCATTTGTCCACGTTTAGTGTTCCTTGCAAACTTGCTTTCATCTTTTAATATTTTCCCTCATTTATTATTAGTCTTTACAGTTGAAACTCCTTCATATGTCAGACCATTGGCTTGTTTAGAAGTTTTACTTTTTCAATTTCCAAGCTTCAATATATTTTTCTGATTTGGTGTGAGCTAATATTGCTCTTTATTGTTATTATATTGCTCTATGTTGTAAGATGAGATTGATGTCCGCATCTGTTGCTACTTGCTAGTAAATGTTGCTTTCTATTACTGAATATACTTGTTACTATTTTTCATGCTTTGTTTTTTCTGCTCTATTTTGTTGTGGCCATTCTTTTGGCTTTGTATTCTTTCTTTTCTTTGCATAAAATTTGTAATTTTGTCTCAAAAAAGAGTACTGAGCTTATTTGAAACTAGCAAAAATGACTTTAAGATCTTGAGAAGTACTAGAGTATTCTTCTCCTTTTCTTATTTTATTAAACCAATTGATAAGCTTTATTCAAAATACAAAGTCATCTTGTATTTTTATATATAATTTTATATTGGCTTATAAGGATTTTGTTATTTTTAATTCTAAAAATTTTATATTTTCTTGTAGATGTAATTGTTATATTTATATTAATTTCTTGAATGGTTTGAACTTATGGTTGTTAAAAGAACTAAGAGAAACTTAGCAGGGAAAATGAACTTAAGATACTTAATTGGTCATTTAGTTTTTTTAAGTGCTGATAAGAATTACATTGATTAAACCAATGCACAAAAACATATATGTAGCATTTTGAATTTTTCTTGAATTGTGACTCATTACGAGATAGTTTAACCTCGGCCCCCCCAAACCAAAATTTCTAGCTCCGCCCCTGGGCATATCCCTACATAGTTTCGAAATAAGGGCATTTTGCTAAATTTTTTAAAAATTAAGGGCAAAAGGCTAGAATTCCCGTAATTTGAGAGTCTAAATGTTCATAGGTGTTTTATACACATTTTGAACATTCACATATATTTTTCTTTTATAAATTCAATAGTTACGATTAATGTGGATGGGATATGAATCCTTGACATCTCCATTGAAAACACTGTAATGCAAGTTGAATTACAAGAGCGCTCTTGACAAATAGAGTTCTTCTATTTTTGTAGAATAAAGTTATTATAAGATAAATACAAAAAATATGAAAAATAAATCTATACCATATATCATAATAGAAGTATCGAATTTAATTTTCCAAACCTCCTATTGCTCCACTTCATTTACGATAATTTCTAGCAAATCTCCCTCTTTTTTGTTATTTTCGTTTTTCTTTTCCTTGTCAAATCCATTACTGTAATGCCTCATACAAATGTCTCCATCATGTTTCTTATATTCTACCATTACATTTTGTTTAACCTTCCTCTCCTTACCCTCACTCTTCTTCCTTCATAATTTCTCACTCTAACCCTTTTTTTTTTTTTTTTTGCAATCCTTATTGCCATAATGCCCTAGTGAAAACACCTAAAAGCAGATGGTTTCAAGTCTTAATTTGGCTTCTGCAGAAAACACACAAGTCTCCCTCTTATCTCCAGTTAGCAACTCTGTATAGAGAAAAATACTAATAAATGAATGCTAGGAATATCATCAGGCAACCAAAACATTTTGCACCATTCATCCTTGGGTCTTCTGTTACAAATCTCATTCCATGTTGAACTACAAGTGTATTGACCTGTCTCAGATTGAATCCAATTTATAACACTTTCCTCCCCGGATTAACTTGATATTGTGAATTTTGTTGTTTCAGTTTACTGCAATTCTATTTATCTCATGTTCTGGATTTGAATTAATTAACTACTTGAATTTCTTTTTTGGAAACATATAAAGAGATAAATCAAAATATTATTTAACTGAATCAGAAGAACAACAAATCTTTTCTCCAACGAGAAATAACAGCAGAAGGAAGACAAGCTAAGGAAAACACAAAAGTCGTAAATTTTACTGCCCATTTACAACAATAGTGAGCTATTAGAAATTTCAACTTATGAATGACCTTGCTAACTCCTTTGCATCCGCTGCCAGGACTGCAATTTCTCACGATACAGTATCCCTAATAGCATAGATTGCATCACTGAAAATTTTCTAATCACCCTTTACTTGAATGCTTCAAAATTTCTCTTCCTTAGCTATTTGCCTATTTCATCAACCACCGCTACTACTTGTTTATAGTCTATGTAATATATGAATTAGTGAAGCATGTTAATTTCCAACAAGCTTTTGGATGGTGCCTACTGTAGCTTATCTGGCATTCCATCCATAGTGATGGCACCAAACCACAGGTTTGATCCCCTAGGTATTATGATTGTAAGCAAGACACAATCTTAAACTAATTTCTAGAATATTTATTCTTGTGATGTTGTGAATTTAAGTTACTGTGAATCTATTCAACTTTAGTTATGGATTTGAAAATGCAAAATCCAAAAATTCAATTTATATGATATTGGAAATTAGATTGTTCAAAGAAAGTAGATTGTATAGCATGGTAATTGCCAACAAGCTTTTGGATTGATTTGCTCTCTTACTTCAAAATGTAACTTTGATTAAAAGAGATGCAATTTCTTCTCCTTTTTAACAAAAACAACCCCCCTCCTAACATCAACTTTAATGGGTCGAAAATGCCTCCAATCTTGAAATTGTCATTATGAATCCTTGTGTTTCTTTGCAGCCATATGTAGTGGATTGTAGCAACCCAAGGAATCTTACGTAGCTTCATTCTAAATCTTCTTCCCTTGATCTCTGAGTGAAAGAACACAATTTCGAAACTTGTTGCCAAAATCCTAGCGAAAAAATAACACAAAAACAGATGGTTTCTACTCTAAATTTGACTTCTATAGAAAACACACAAGTCTCCCTGATATTCCCAGAGCACCTCTGTATGTAGAGGAGAGTCTATCATTAACAGGCCACATACTAATGAATGCATATGCTAGAAATGTCATCAGGCAACCCTTTTTGCACCTTTCATCCAACCTGTACAAATTTTATTCCAAGTTGAACTACAAGTGCACTGACCTGTCTTAGAAGGAATCCAATTTATAACACCATCTTCCCCAAGTTTACCTGATATTGTGAATTTCGTTGTTTAAGTTATTGTGAATGTATTTATCTTGTGCTCTGGATTTGAATTACAAATTATGAAAACTAAGGTTAGATGGAATTGATAATAAGGTTTCCCCCACAAGTGAGTAAATTAGAAACTGTTAAATGACAGATTGTGGTTAGGCTGTAACCAATTGTTGTTAGCCAACGTCTTATACGAGTCAAATCCATGTCTATAAATAGCACACCCTATTTGTATGTAAGTCACTCTAATTGTAATAGAATCAATGTAAGTCATTACTCTGTTAGTCTTTTTTCTATTACATTTTTGTCCTTTTCTTCATACTTCATATTGTGAATTTTGTTGTTTCAGTTACTATGAATCTATTTTTCTTGTGTTCTGGGTTTGAATTACAAAATGTGCAAACCAAGTTTAGATGAAAGTGGTAACAAGGTTGCCCCCACAAAGTTAGTAAATTAGTTGATTACTTGTTTTATATAAATAAATAAATAAACCAGATTTTTATTTAACAGAATCAAAAGAACAGAAAAAATCATTTTGCAAAGAAAGGAAATTCAGTAGGAGGAATACAAAGCTAAGGAAAACACAAGCTATACATTTTACAGCCCATTTACAAAGACAGTGGGCTGTTAGAAATTACAACTTAACAAAAGACCTTACCAACTCTTTTGCATCACAAGTAGCACCTCCAACCACAGGGCAGTCAATTGGAAGCACCTTTAAAGATTAAAACTACAATCTTCCTATGGAAACTGTGTCATAAAGCACTATCCTTGAAAGTTTTTTCGGAAGTATCTCTCTAGAATCTAAATGAAGGGGATGGTCAAGTTTTCTCCACATTGACTTACTTGTTAGAGGTTTTTGTCAAGTGAAGGGATTAAGAGATGGGCTAAGGTTATACGGAAGAGAGAAGGACTTCCTAATGTCAGTTTTAATGTGGAATATCTCAAGGGACACTTGGCAAATCAGTTGATCATCAATTTGAGTATATAATAAATAAAAAAACATCTTTGGGGTGCAGTGGTTATGTCTCAAAGGTAATTGATCTAGTTGATTAGTTAGTAGTTACCCCCTATATTCCTCTGTTATACTATTTAAAGGTAACACAATAGATGGACATTTGAAAGACTTGAACACGATTAAAGAACTACATGATTTTACTAGTCTTTATTAGATTGAATGGCTACTTCCATTCAATACTAAGAAAAATGGTCGCAGCTATTCAATATTAAAAAAAAAAAACTACATATCAAATATTACCATATAAAATTTCATTCCTAATAGGAAAAATATAATCTAAACCATATAGTTCAATAAAATAGTATAGCCAATTAATGAAGCATAGAAAAAAGTTAAAAACACTAAAATATGCATGTACTTGTAACAGTATTTTTTGTTTCCTTCTCTATGTCACACAAAATTAGCATGCTAAAGGAATTCTACACCTCTAACAACATTTCCTTTCCATTACTGTACAAATAAACAGGCTTCAGGTATTCAAAAAATGTTGGTTCTAATGCTTGCTCGATTTTGTAGAATCTTGTCCAAGAACTGTCTATCTTGTAGTTGTTCATCGCCCAAACTTCATTATAAGTTTTGCCCTCATTTTTTAACCCAATGATAAAGTAGGCCTTTTCTTTTATTACCTCTAGACGGTACATTCTGTATCTGTTGGCATCCAGTTTAGCCGACGTCTTATAGTACTTAAACTTTTCCGTAGCTAGATTAAAACAAATAACAGAGTATTTGTTTGATTCCAAAAGCAACCAATGCAAGGATCCGTTTACACAAACAAAACAACTCCAATTTACTCCAAGATTTGTAGCCAGCCAAACTTCTTGAATTTGTTTCCAAGAATGCATATTAAGACTATACATTTTTACTTCGGGCCTTTTCTTTTGAAACTCTATCACTTTCAGCACCTTGTAGTCATCGTTTACAACGTCATAACCAAACGTAAATTTAGTTTCGAACTCCAACTTAAAAGGGTTGGATATAAATTCTTCAAGCAAAATTTTTTATCTTCTTATAAATGGGTTCCAAATAACGAACTAAGTTCTCTTGTTCCGGTCACTGAAAAGATAGACTAATCCATGATAGTAACAAATGTCTATTGAGCGTAGCGGCAAGTAGATTTCAACGGCATTTCCAAGTTTGGGTGTTGAACAACTACAGGATAGATAGTTCTTGGATAAGATTCTACAAAATCGAGCAAGAATCAGATCCGACATTTTTTGAATACTTGAAGCCTGTTTATTTGTACAGTAATGGAAAGGAAATGTTGTTAGAGGTGCAGAATTCCCCTAGCATGCTAATTTTGCGTGATATAGAGAAGGAAACAGAAAAGACTGTTACAAACACAACTTTTTCAGAAAAACTATATGCCACAGAAATATGCTTCGGTAGCCTTCTTTTACTGGACGATGTTGATCTAATACAGGTATAAAGGATTCGAGTTTTAGTGTTTTTTTCTTTTTTCTATGCTTCATTAATTGGTTATATTATTTGATTGAGATATATGGTTTAGATTCTATTTTTTATGTTAGGAATGAAATTTTATATGGTAATATTTGATATGTAGTTTTTTTTAGTACTGAATAGCTTTGACCATTTTATTTAAGTATTGAATGGCCAGGAAAGCAGCCATTCAATCTGATAAAGATTAATAAAATCATGTAGTTCTTTAATCGTGTTAAAGTCTTTCAAATGTCCATCTATTCTGTTACCTTTAAATAATATACTAGAGAAATATAAGGGTAACATACTAACTAATCAACTAGATCAATTACATTTGAGACATAACCACTGCACCCCAAAGATGTTTTTTTTATTATATACTCAAATTGGCGATCAACTGATTTGCCAAGTTTGAGATATTCCACATTAAAACTAACATTAGAAAGTTCTTCCCTCTTCCGTATAACCTTAGCCCATGTCTTGAACCCTTCCCTTGACAAAAATCTCAAACAAGTCAATGTGGAAAAATCTTAACTAGATAGATGCTTCCGAAAAACTTTAAAGGGTAGTTTTTTATGACAGTTTCCATAGGAAGACTGTAGCTTTAATCTACAAATGTGGTTGGAGGTGCTAGCTAGATTTTTCATTGTTTCAGCACATAAAGTATAGTGTGATAACCCTTTTTTACCTCATAGTCGCCTCAACTTGATAAGGGCCAGATAAATTTTTCTACCCCTATAGTGGTGCTACTCTTGTAATCCTATCGCTGTAATCTTGGGAGACACAGGGTATCCCAACTAAAGAGGTGTTGCTTTCTTTTACCGTCTTTATGTTCCCCTCCATAAAGTTTTTTGATTGTTGTCTAATCTTTTACAGACTTCTTCAGGGTATCCCAACTAAGGAGGTGTTGTTTTCTTTTACCGTCTTTATCTTTCCCTCCATAAAGTTTTTTGATTGTCGTCTATTCTTTTACAAACTTCATCTGGAACATTGAAACAAGAGTAGCAGTAATTGAGGAGTAAGGTTGGAGGCTCTTATACAATAGTTTGGCCTTCCAAAAGAAGATGAGATCTATGAACGAGGCATTTTGTAGCTATTTTGATTCCACATCAGAATATAATTTTCTACTCCTTTTGAGCATGCTGAACCAGTACATTGGGAACTTCATTCTCATAAGAACCACTTATAGAGACAAAAGATGTTTTTCCTTCTTATTCTTTTTTTTTTTTTTTTTCCTTTTCTTTTGTTGTTGTTGCCATCACCTTTTTGGAAATGAATTTTAGCTTTTTCCTTGAGATTTATGACTGGTTTCCTTCCTTAAAATCCTAGTGCTTTTGTTTTTCTGGATGTCAATGACATCACCGAATTCAAGGTTCTTTTAACAAAATGAATATCTCTCTGTATAGCTGTTGTTAATACTGTGAAAGGGTATTTTAGTGGTGTTTCCAAATAAAGGTTATTTGCACTAATTACAATTTATTATCTTAATATGTTTTAAAAAAATTATAAATTTTTTTGTATGAAGCATTGTTGAAATTATATTTAGGGAAGTAGTTATTAAGTTAAAAATAAAAAAATAAAAATAAAATAAAAAATAAAAAATAAAATTTCTCCATAACAAAAGTACTATTAAATCAAAATGGTGTGAAGTTAAAGAATATAACAATTGATTAGCTTCTTGGCATGCGTGAATTGTTCAAATGCATTAATGGTACGTGCACAGGGTATATTCGTAACATTCCAATAATACTTATTGCCTTTCTTTTTTAAGTTTAACTATTTCTATTATAGCATGAAATGTAACTGTCATGTTCTTTGACACTCTAATCCTCTGCCTGGTAGCCTCTTTCTGATTTTAGGCCTGCTTCTTTCTTGGTCTTTTCTTACTTCTTTTGTATGGGATAAAATTTAACTGTCACAGGATAAGATGAGCGATTGTTTCTTAGGTTCTATGTGCTGGTTAGGATCTAGCAACACAGCAAACTGCTAGCCAAATGATTAATCTGCTAAGGCAGCTTCAGTTTGTGTATAATGATGTTCAAAATATAGGGTATTATCTTTGGAGTTTAGGAAAGTATTGAGCCAAGCTTTGCTTTGTTCAAGTTTGGTTCATTAATTAATCAAGCAATTGGATGGATATGCATATGATGTAATACAGAGAACATGATCTAAGAATATGCAAAAAATGGAATGCAAGTTGTTTCTTACCATTATCAACTACACCCGGTATCACATTGATGTTCTTCTCAAGCTCAGCTGGGTTCTGTATCCCATTCGGGAAGCTGATGAGGTAGCAAGAACTCAAGCTAACAACATTAGTTAGTATTGAGGTAGCAAGAACTCAAGCTAACAACATTAGTTAATATTCTTAAACCACAACAACCTTAAACATATTGAAGCAAGTTGGTTTCTGGGCCAATTCTGGGAAGCAGGAATCAATCACACAAGGGTTTGCTAAAGCATAAAAAGATAAAAAGAAAGAAACGAACAAACAAACCAAGGATGAGCTGATCTTTCAACTAGAGCATCAATTAATATTTGATTTAGATCAGTATCTAATGTTCAATAAGAAAACAAATGGAACAGCCGACTTAGCCTACTAGCCTCAAAACTAATAGCTGGTATAAATTGTTTTCAGTTATCAAATTTTCTGAAAAAATGGAACAGCCGAACAGGCAAGTCTACTTTTTTAGTTTCTTCCATTTGAAAAACTTCTGATTCACGTTTGTAAAGTATTAGCCTGTGAAAATATCAAGCTTACAATTTTCAAAATACGAGCTTTTATTCTAAAATTTGCGACTTAAAAATTAAAAATTAAAAAAGAAAAGAAAAGAAATACAGATGTCCACTTTAAAAGCATATAAACAACTGCTGGTTAGTTTGCAGCCAAGACAACAAAATCAAAAGGGGAATTTAACCAGTAAAGTCCTAAAACACAACACATGAACAAAACTATTACACCAGTCCAAAAATAGACTAAGACTTTGAGGATCCATGTTCATAAAGTTCTGTACCAAAGTTTCATTTGGGGAAAACAAAGGGAGGAAATAGTAATAAGAATATACCTCACATCTATAATCATATTCCCAAGATCTGTGATAACTGGACCATCCTTCCTTACGGCAGATCGAATTTCAGGAACTGTAACATTCACAGGAAATACAGTAAGTAAATTATATAACTCCCTCTTCCCCCCACCCCAAAAATAAAATAATAATAAAAAATAAAATAATAATAATAGTGTCATCCAGTCTCAAATAAAAGCATGAAAATGCCCTCTGGGAACTGACAACGGGAAATTAGAACAGACAATCCTGTCATTACAACTTCCCAATGTAATTAAAGAGGGTACAAATAAACAACCCTAAAGGGGAAAAAAACCCTCAAAGAAAATTCAAATGCAATTGTAAGATTTATGAACAGGTAAAACTGCATCATTCAATTCATATTTGGAATGGCACCGTGAAAACTAACCTCCTCCAAGAGCAATAAGCTGCCTTGAAACAGGCGATGTGGCAAGTGGGAGAACTTCAACCTAGAACACATCTTGTCAACTTTTTGGACATGTTGCATGAGATCAATATCAACAATCAATTTGAAATCCTATTAAATTATTCTAAATCTTCTTAAGATGAGTGTGAATGAAAATCATTACATCATCATTCTCTACAGCAAAGTCTCTCAAATGGTACCAACTAAATTAGGGTCCTTACCCAAACATCAAGCCATAAATAAATAAATAAAAGTTTCTTCTATAGGACTGAGTTCTCCTGCTCAATATTTTCTATTACTAATCAATGCAAATGAGAAAAATATATAACTAAACACGTCAATGATTAACAATATCAACTATGAAGAACTCAAACTACAGAAACAAAATAACTGATTAAGCACAAAGGGAAGTTACTAACAGCGACTGGAAACTTGCTACGAAGCTGATGAACAACCTTTGCATGTTCAGCTAACATTATGCATGCATTTGCCATGGAACAAACCACCTGATTTAGGAAAAGAAAAATTATCAGAATAAAAAATAAGTTTGATAAATATTGTAACTTTAATCTGGATGCCAGGTACTCAAGTGGAGATCCATATCTTTTGTTAACCCCCCCCCCCCCCCCCCCCCCCCGAAATTCAATTTTAGGTTTAAATATATGTGTCTGTTATTTTCACTTCTAGAGCTTCCTTTGTGTGCATAGGGATGACTACTATTTGAAGAAACGATGAGGGAGGGGTCACTTAAGATGCTGTGGTGATATGCAATGAAGAACAATTAATGCATTCGTGCAAAGGTGATATAATGAAGATAATAACTGGACTGCTGCAGTCACAAAGTCAAGAAATTAAGATAACCCACATGAGATATGCTTATTATGAAGATAATAACTTCTTAAATAAACTTCATGTGATAATATATAATTAGGCCTTTATGTAAGTCAGTATCAAACACCATCCAAAACCAAGGTTCAAACATCAAATTGAAACCAACAAAATACCAAAGAAGCCAAGAATTTAAAAGAACAAGCAGAAAACTATGATCTGCCAGCAGCTGACACATGCAAAATAACTGCTAAAACTTGATTTAGACACAGCTGTGTCACTGGAAGTGATGAAAAAACTTTTAATAATTCCTGAATTATTAGAATCTTGCCATTAATAACAGGATTCCCATTGTCTAGCAGAGACAAAACACCCATTTTCCCAATGAATTATATCATTAAGACAATTCAGTGGTAAATAACAATTAATTTAAATTTCACTCACCTTCTGAACAGTACAAGCAGCTTCCCCTCCCTGGCAAACAAAAAATAGCAGTATATCTAATTAGACATCAGAATATTAAAATACAAAAACCAAAAAGAACCAACACACCCAAAAAAAATGCCATGAGGAATCTTACACCTTTAACAGGTTTTTGTTGAAGTCCACTTCATCTACCCCGTCAAACACAATGTCAATGTTATCAACATCATTCAAATCAACCTAAATTGGCAGCAAAAACACCATGGAGATGAAAACATATTTCAGAAATTTAGTAAATTAAATATCTCATCTAGAAAGGTTACCCAAAATATTAAGAATACCCGACAAAACTTACTGTTCTCAAAACAAATTGTTTAGCTAGAAGTCGTGAATGGTAGTTTGCTCCAATTGCAACAATGTCTTTCAACTGGAAGAACATTTGAAAAGGCAAATCAAAACCCATTGACAAGAATACAAATGCCAAATTTTGTAATATGAATGAGCCAGTAATTACAATTATGATTTGCTTTGATCATAAGAATACTTCAACAAAGCAGACCTACACTTATAGTTCATGATCAAAAGTGGAAAATGGACGTTTACTTCTTTGTGTTTTATAGTGCCATCTTCCCTTTTCTAGGGAATTATAAAATGACCACTAAAAATAAGGATTTCATACAAAGTATGAATTTAAACAAAATCCTCACTTCTATCTTTGTGTTATAATGCTTCAAATCTGCACATTAGTGATGTTACGAGTCTCTAAATTTTCAATTGTAAGGAAAAAGAGAATCATAGTCTGTATCCTCTAATATGTAAAGATGGAAAAAGGTTTGCAAATGAGCTTTAGCTCAAATGACATATCCTCCCTCTTCTAAGAGCAAGGTGGAAGGTGAAGTTGTGAGTGTGTTACTAATGGGTAAGGTTTTTTTTTTTTTTTTTTTTTTAATTGTTTATATGTAGGGTCCGTTTGGATTGAACTTATTGTTGCTGAAACTGAAAACTGAAAACTAAAAACTGGAAACACTGTAGCAAAATAATTTTTAAATGTGTAAATAGTACCGTGGGACCCATTTTTAATATTTTTTAATGCGTGAACAGTGCTGTGAACAGTGCTAAACAGTACATGAATAGTGTTTTTTGTCTCTGCACAGTAAAATCATGTGATTTTACTGTTCACTGCCCGGGGAAAAAAAAAAAAAAGTGGAAAAACTCGAACGCAGACGCACAAACGCAGAGGCCAAACGCTACCGTAAACTACTATTACAAATGAGGAAATAGATCAAGAAAATAATTGGCCTACTCCTAAATAATTACAATCTCAATTTCATAAGATCTATAATGTATAAACTCTAGAAAAGAAGTTGACAGGGATGCTACTCAAAACCGTAAACCACTCATACAGGGATCTCAACAAGTACATGCATAGACCATTCAACACCATATAAAATTCCAAAGAGAGTAAACACAAAGGACCACATGTTACCATCTCAGGCATGACCCAAGAAATCCCAAAGAGAGTAAACACAAAAGATTGCATGTTATTGCCAAGGAAAAATGTAAAAGATGGCAAGCAACAAACTCTCCATCACTCTTGCAAGTGCAACGCTAGTCAACAGTCATTAATTAGGTAGAGTTTTCAAAGATTATCCACAGTCCAAATTTTGTCAAATGTTGGTACCCAAGCAACGAACGCAACCATATGGGGTGCCTTTACACTCCATATTCTCCTCCAGGGCAAGTGAGTTCTTATAGAATCCTTTAAGACCCAGTAGACGGACCAAACCTTGAACTTTCCATTTTAGCTAATCTCCATGGATGTTAATCTTTGAGATGGCCTTAAGAATACTTATTAAAAAAAAAAAAAAAAAATGATCCACTGCTTCCAACCGAGGGTTCAGGATATGTCCAGCACCCAATTAAGAAGCCACAGAAGCACCTTCATCTATGGCCACTCAAGGAACAAATCCCTAAGAAAAACTTCAGCACACCAAAATAACAGCATAAAATATGTAAAAGAGAGGATAAAGTGCTGTTATTAAGAGCACTCTTTTTTCACTGATAAGAAAAAAGAGTGCTTTTAATTAAAGTGATCTTGCCCCCATTTTGCAAGATACAATTTCTACCAGCTGGCAACTGGCAAGCCTATTCTCCATCTTTTCGACAATCAAATTCCAAAATGCTCA
Organism: Quercus ilex subsp. ballota; assembly: GCA_032727855.1. Taxonomy (NCBI): domain Eukaryota; kingdom Viridiplantae; phylum Streptophyta; class Magnoliopsida; order Fagales; family Fagaceae; genus Quercus; species Quercus ilex. The sequence goes on along the minus strand of CM064914.1, from coordinate 13,276,367 downwards.
CACCTTATGGGAGATTCCACTGGTAAGCCTAAATATGTTACAGGAAGTTAACCCAACTTGCAACCCAAAATTGCTGCCTAGTCCATAGCTTTGTTCACCCCACTGGTACAAGCTCGCTTTTATTTCAAATTGATACAACTTTAAAAAGAAGGATACATCTAACGAAACCAAGATGCTAATCATTTTCCTTACAGAAAAATATTATATCATCCGCAAAGAGAAGGTGCAAGATTTCCATGCTCGCCTATTTCACTCTTCAACTTTAAATCCAAGCAATTGAAGCACCTTCAACAACTCTATGCAACGTCCTACTCACGATCTCCATCATTAAGATAAACAATAATGGAGATAAAGGATTCCTTGTCTCAATCCTCTAGAAATACCAAAGAAGCCGGTAGGACTACAAACAACCATTGATCGTGATTAAGAATTGAGTGGCAGATACACAAAAATGTATCCAATCCAGCCATTTCACTGCAAAACTGTATTTCTCAAAACAAGAACAGCAAGCAATCCCATTTCATGATCATAATCCTTCTTGACATCTAGCTTACAAAAACCACCAGGCTTCCACTTTGCGGTCTACTGTCCAAGCACTGAATCAAGGATCTGCCTAGTTGGTCTTGAACTCACAACATCATCCTCCCCCCTATTCTTATATGGGGAGGAAGTGTCATTTGAGTTGCAGCTAATTGGCAAGTAGAATGAAAATAGTATGAAATCCTATTTAATTTCTAAGAGGGAGAACAAGATCTAGGAATCTAACTTGCATGAAAACTGTAGTCAATTCTTTTGCAGTACAAGTGCTAGTTAATTCAGAAAGGAGGAAAAACTATCATAAAATCATTAGAACCACACCTTTCCTTCACCAATTAGTTTTCCAAGCTCTTCAATGACGAGAGATGTGCCTCCTGTTCCCAGTCCAATCACCATTCCAGATTTCACAAGTGCCACGGCCCTCTTAGCAAGGGCAAGCTTAAAAACATCTTGTGCTGCAAGAGTATTATTGAAAACTTATATGAAATCCATTCAAATATCTAGAAAAAGAAAGGGTAAAAGATGTGGAAAGTAAACTAGACTGAACTACATAAACATGTAAAAAGTTTGAACTAGTTTCTCCAATATGCTAGAGTATAATCCACAAGAGAAAAGAATGTACAAAAATAACAGGAAAGAGTAATTACTTAACCAGTCCATTAAGTAACACACCATACCAATGTTGACATACAGATCAGTGATAGATGTCCTTATCCCATAAACACATTCACAAGCAATTACAAACAGATTTACATAAGCACCTACAAAATATAAATATAGGAGCAATGCATAAATTCATGGGCCCAAAGGACTCACAGCACATAGAATAGGCTAGATTATAAAGTGCTCTTTTTTTCCCACATGCAACAAACATAGGGTGGTGCATAACCTGCCCATGCATTAATCCCCAACTTATGTGTCACAGCCATTAATATTTTCTGCTGGAAATGAAAGCAAAATCCATCATTTCAAAGACCACCAAATGAAGCTCTGCATTTCCACTATAAAACTAAAATCTGAAAAAAAAAATGCTAATATGGATCTTTGAACTTACAGTTTTGGGAGTTTTCAAGGGCTGAACTTCTACTCTTTAGATGATTGAGCGTGCTTTTAGATGTAGGATGGCCAGTATTTGGGAATAGGTGATGCTTGTCACCATTTGCTAACTGTTTAGTAACATTGACTCCTTCCACTGCAAAATCAACCATTTTTAAGAATTTTTGTTGTTACAAAGCCATACGAATGAGCAAAACACAGCAGATGACTCTGAAAGTTTATGATTCAGTTCAAACTGACCATTCATAATGACCCATGCTTAACACGAGCAGTTGCACAAAATCACAAATGACAATTCTCACCTGATGGTATAATTTCACAGCTTGTAGCTACACCAACAAGAGAAGGATAATCTTGGTGCACTCTTGCTTCCGCTGGATCTTTTGCTTTACTTCTCCTTTGTGCTTGAGGACCCCCACTTTTTTTGCATCTATTACTATGAAACATCCCTGGACTCAGTTCATGATTATGTTCAAGAATGACATGACACAGATGGAATTTCCCATCAGAGCCAAGTGCAACATTAACTTTGGCTTTGCAATACGTTTTAGGAGACTGTCTCAATGAAAACTTTTTCTTTGCCGTGCTTTCCCACCTTCCAGCTCTTGCACATGCAAGAGTAAAGTAATTTAACTTGCCATCATCCCTACACCTTGAACTTCTTCGGTATATACCAAAGCCTTCACGCTGAGCAAACTTGCTATGGTAATTACGAACCTCTTCCAGAGAGGCAAACACCATCCTGGCCCTGGGTGTTTCTACTTCTTCATTCCCTAACCCTCCTACATTGTGTTCCTCTACTTTATCACCGTCTACTCTCTCCTTATCACAAGAAGACCCTTGATTATCATTCTCCAATGTCACATTTACCATAGAATCACCTTCCATCTCCTAATAAAATAACCCAAAAATAAAATGTGGCCTCAAACTTGATTAATTGAATAAAACAGATTAGAAATGGCACAAAATGCTACAATTGAGGCTTATAGCAATCTAGAAAGTTGCCAAACAGGAATCTTTAACCAACCAAACAGTATCAAATAATCCAAATTATTCAGCCCCACAATGATCTCAATAAGTTCCTAGTAAATCCCACCAAAATTCAAAAAGAATCACTGAGAGTTTATTTACTTCAAATCCCAATTCAAAAATTTCCAGAGATTTAATGGCTGAATGTTACATCCGAATTCTAATACAAGGGCCCTTTAAACATTGATCAGAAAAATTAACCAACGCCAAAAAAAAAAGACTAATAACAGAGCAGATAACCCATATCCCACTTCATGAACAACTGCAAGAAACAGATTTTTGTGAGGACCCATTTGGTTGCTCAGAAAATTAAGGCAAGGAATACTAAACCCAGAAGTTAAATTCAATATTTTTCCACAATTTGGAGCCTATTAAGCCTCATTTGATTAAGTTGTGCTAAATTTTTCACTTTCCTACAACTAAAATAAAAAATAAATAAATAAAGGAAGTAGAATTCTGAGTGATTGAGTATTATAAAAAGTGTGCACTAGTTTATATTCTGGACAAACAAAGAGGGCATAAAGAAAGAAACAGTTACACTACAAGTAATGAGAGTCTTACGAATAGAGAGAGTCTCTGGGACTGAACTGGGGCTTCGCCAGAGAACACGGTGTTGGGTTGGTGGGATGAACAACACATACACAAGAAGTGCAGCCAACACAAAAAACGCACCAACTCCCTTTGAAAATCAAACGGCTGGTCACCTAAACACTATGGTTTTCGAGTGTAGGCAACACTTCTGGGGGAGTGGGCAGACTAAGAAACTCGAGATCCATATAAAAAGATCTTCAGTTTCAGGAACTCAAGTTCCATGCAAAAAAAAATTTTGTTTTTAAGTTCTACAGTGACGTTTTAAATCCCTGGAGGCATTTTTCTGTAAAAAAAAATTTTTGTAAGTATGCATACCAAGTTCAGAGAGTCCTATAGTGACGTTTTAAAGTCCTATAGCGGCGTTTTCTTGCAAAATTTTTGGTTAGTATCCTATGGGAGCCCAATAGTGGCGTTTTAAGCCTTATAGTAACGTTTTAAGGCCCTATAGTGGCATTTTTTCGCAATTTATGGAATTCGAGTCTTTAAAACTCGATTTCGACGTGGATTTTTTTCGACTTCGAACCCATCCGCTTACAAATCGAGACTTAAAAACTCGAGTTTTAAACATTTGAAATGCTAGTTTTCAACATTATTTTGAAACGTGACAACTAACTAAACTTTTTTATATTTATTGTTAAATGGAAAAAAAAATTCCAACACTTCTGGCATGTACGATGAAATGTTTTTTTTTTTTTAATTATTATTTATTTATAACCATGAAATCTGTATTTATTATTTATTTTTATGTGAATATAAGTATAAGGTAGTTTGGCTGTAATTTTATAATAGAATAGAGTTATTTTCCTTCTTTTTTTTGGACAGATTAGACAATTATTACTTAGGCATACTGATTTCCTATCTAAATTTGTAATATAATATAACAGTAATTGTTTTTTAGTGTACCTTATAACTTTAAAAATTAATATTTTCTATATTAAATTAAATTAAATATATCAATAATATAACCAGTATTGAATAATAAAATAGACATAAAATTAAAGAACGAAATTATTATAAGTTACATGATACATATAAATTGTGCAAGTCCAAGTTTTAACTAAAAAAAATTATAATATATTACTAGCCTATGAGCAAGCGCTCAAGTGCGTGCTCGCAGGCTTTCCAATTTTTTTGAGATAAAGGTTAATAATTTGCCTCTATTATAATTTAGAAATATATATTTTTATTTTTTAAATAAATAAAAAGGATTATTGTAGGGAAAAGACCTAAGTGTAAGAAATTGTTATTAATGGAAGAAATGGGTTTATTTGACCATCAAAGAAGTCCATTGTGAATTCCAATTGAGAAGACAAAAATGAAACCCACAAAAGTTACATGAGAATTAATTGGATTTTATAGATCTAATGGAGAAGTTGTTTAGTGTTTGTCCCCGAAAAGCAAGTAAGAGGTGAAATTTAGGTGAACAATGAACTTCACTCATGAAAAAAAAAAATAAGGACTTATAAATAAGGAAGAATCTCATTAGATGAAGAGAATAAATATTGAACAGTTTTTTTGAACATGCTCCAAAACCAATTTTTTTTAAGACGCTAGAAGAAAGTTAAGTGACAGTAGAAGCAGTTTTCCTCAATATAATAGGTGGGAGAGAAATGTAAGTGTTGGAAATAACTGTATTTGGGAAGTAGTAGGGAGTGGTGGTTTTATTTGTGTTCGTGGGATTAAAAAAAAAAATTGTTTTTTAGAAATAGGAGAGAAGTTTGAATCTATTTAAGATTCTAGTGGGAAGTTATACAGAGAATTATCTGGTAGTTTTTTTAGTTTTTTAATTTGAATTTATCTATTATTAGTGAGTTTACATGGGAATGAATTTTTAAGAAACTACACTAAAATTTAGGATTAAAAATGGAGTAAACTGTTGGTTTAGTGTTTGCTACGTTTTAGGAAAAAAATGTATCAAACATGTGTGAGATATATTTAAATAAAGAGTGTGCTAATTTTTAGAAAAAAAGTTTCTCTCGTAGCTTTTTTTGTTTTTGAATTTTGTTGAATTACAATTTTAAACTTGATGGGATAATGAAATTGACCATCTCTGGTTCGTCCACAGGGATCATCCATGAGTATTGATTAATCAAATAAACCTCAGGCAATCAGGATGGAAGAGTCGTCCATGTGCAAAGCGCATGGACGACCACACAACATCAGTTTATATACAAGGAGTCGTCCATGGGCAAAGCACATGGATGACCATATGACACTTGACAAATTCTGGGGTGGTTAATCAACCCGTGTTCATTGCCACTAATTTCTCCTAAGTATGTAACTTCCATTAGTGGTTACAACTTCTATAGCCGTTGGAGAAGTTATTTCCAGAATCTCGAACTTCCACGAATCTTGGGGAAGTTACTAAACCAAATAACTGCTCCAAGGTTCCCTATATAAGGACCGGTCTGAATCAAGTAAAGGTATGAGAGTATTCTAACATTACTCCAATACAGTTAGAATTCCATTTGTGGGAGAAGATACTAACTTAGTCATCGGAGGATCCTAGGTCGGTCCACCCCGGTCTCCTTTGATTGTGTGTTCATTTTTCAGGCCTTCGCTACAACATTCAGCCCATCAAAGCCAAATTGTCTAACCTACTTATTCTGTTCACCATCAAAACTCATTTTTTATTTTTTAAGAATAAGGGTTATGTAATTAGATTAGGAGTATTCTTTTACGGTAAAAAAAGCAATAACTAACTTTTCGAATCCTCTTAATATACACAGATAAAATAATTTAAAATCAATAATGAAACACCTTTTAAGTTTTAAATATATTGAATATTTTTTATAATTGAAGTAGTATTTTAAAATTTTGATAATATAGTATCATTTTCTCTTTTCAATTTTATCCCATAACTTTCATTTGTCAGTTTGGCCCTTCCATATAGTACTTTTATCTATATTATTATTTAAGGAGCTTCTCCTGTTTGGATTCCTCAATTTTAATGCCTAAAATATCCTCATTATACTCACTTACAAGTTTTCAACTAACTAACGAGGATAAATATGTAAATCTATATTATTATTTAAAAAAAAATTAAAAAACATTTTATTGAAATAATTAAAATTATGTAAAATATAATATAAAAATTCAAGATAATTAAAAATAAAAGAATAATTTCTATTTTTTAAATAAAAATTTTAAATAATGAACCTTTCAAGTGCATACTTCTTGTGGGGCCCGAGGGCCGGGTAACCTCGGCCCACTTTACATCCAGCCCAGGGCCCATGCCGAGGAAGAAGGTTCGTCCGAGGATGATGCGTGGGAGCCTAAACTTTAAAAACCCCGCCGAGATTAACCCTGTCCTCGGCGGACTGAGATTAGCTTCAGATGGGGAAACGGGCCCATGACAGGTTGTCACCTCCGCACTAAATGCGCTCACCTAACCCTCTGGCCGCACTAATGGAGATGTGACTCTTGGACAGGGCAACCTTGATTATTGTGAATTACTTGAGTACTGATAGTGCTGCTGATGGGATGGACAGTCAGAGGGAAAGCGCATGAATGATCAACAGATGAAAGAGAGAGATGGGAGGAAGAGGACTATATAAGAGGGGCCAACAGAACAGCAAGGGGGGGACGAAGGCCAAGCTCCTCGGATAAATGCCGAGGAGCAACTCTAAAAAGGAATCTAGGTGCACAGCCTCAATGGTGATGAGTCCATGGTTAGGTTTCGTTTGTCTGCAAGGGCTAATTCCTTCAACCCACTCTCTAGAAATGTATTGTTCGGGGCCTACAGGATTACTTCCCTTCTAATTTTAGAGGGTCCTTCCAAATTGAGTCCCAACAATCGGCGCCGTCTGTGGGAAGAATTTATGCACTAGCAGGCGCAACGGACAATCGTCCCTAGGTAGTCAGTTGACGGAAAGTTCACAAGAATGCGTTTATAAAAAAAAAAAACCATTGCAAAAAAGTAGAAGATTCAAAAGAAAAGAGAAGAAAAATAGCAGTATTTTATTAGATGAAAATGAACCATAATACACAAACAAAGGCTCAGACAGGCTTGTTTTAAAGCCAACTCTACAAACAAAGGCCCAGACGGGCCTGTTTTAAAGCTAACTAAAGGGAAGGGGGCTGAGGCAGGCCTGTTTCAAGGCTACCCACAATGCCTAAACCGGTGCGGTGGCGCTGGCGCTGGCGCGAAGAGAGGAGTGGATGCAAAGGCGCCGGGCGGCCCTTCCCCATGACGTTCCCTTGATTCTCTTCCAGCCCCACGGTGGTTGGCCGTTGGAGACGGCAACACTCGGGCACCAGACATGACGTATACTTGCACGCTTCCACCGGCGTGGCAGCGCCCCGGGGAGGAGCGTTATGTACTTCAGGGACCTCCCTCTTGGCCGCTGTGTATGGCACCATGAGGATGACGCACAAATTCGGCCGCACCAAAAATCTGACGCGAGCTATAGCTACGGCGGTTCTCCGTCGAGGAAGGAGGATTTTGGGCCTATGCACCCTCACTCCCATCCAAAGCCGTTCCATTTCTCCAAACTCTTATCGCAATTTTGGCAGGGTTATTGAAGGGGCTCTGAAAGTTGGGAGGACATGTTTCCTGGTATATTAGAGGGTTCGTGAAACGTAGAAGGACATTTCCCCTATATAGCCTTAAATAGGGGTGAAGACTGATAAGGAATTGGTCTACGCAGAATTTGAAAAGTGGATTATCAGCGACATTAATCCTGACCAAATTCCAAGGCGCCTATCAACCGTTTGATCTGCATCAGTCCAAGAGAATGTTAATGAGAGCGCGCCTCGTGTGTCGAGACGTCAAGCGCGGAACACGAACAGTCAGGAGGCGCCTCGTAACTGATGAGGGCAGAAACTTGAACTGAAGGCGGCGTTACTGCCACGTGTAAGGTTAGAGTCCCAAACCAGCCTCGCCCGGGTCACTGCGGGGTCAATGGTCCGGTCCACACGATGCCCCACTTCCGATGAGGCAGGGCCGAGGCCATCATCACGCCAAAACTAGTATGGCCAACGCTGAGGATAATCTCCTTCACCACATGCCTGGGTACTAGACAGAACCAAGGTATTGCATGGTCCTTGGACTCAAACCTATGGGGAAACTAGCTACTTACAGAAGAACATAAGTGTTAGACAGAACCAAGGTATTGCATGGTCCTCGCACTCAAACCTACGGGGAAACTAACCACTCAAATATACCTGGGTACTAGACAGAACCAAGGTATTGCATGGTCCTCGGACTCAAACCAATGGGGAAACTAGCTACTTACAGAAGAACATAAGTGTTAGACAGAACCAAGATATTGCATGGTCCTTAGACTTAAACCTATGGAGAAACTAACCACTCAAACATACCTGGGTACTAGACAGAACCAAGGTATTGCATGGCCCTCGGATTCAAACCTATGGGGAAACTAGCTACTTATAGAAGAACATAACTGTTAGACAGAATTAAGGTATTGCATGGTCCTCGAACTCAAACCTATGGGGAAACTAACCACTCAAACATACCTGGGTACTAGACAGAACCAAGGTATTGCATGGTCCTCGGACTCAAACCTTTGGGGAAACTAGCTACATACAGAAGAACATAAGTGTTAGACAGAACCAAGGTATTGCATGGTTCTCGGACTCAAACCTATGGGAAAACTAACCACTCAAACATACCTGGGTACTAGACAGAACCAAGGTATTGCATGGTCCTCGAACTCAAACCTATAGGGAAACTAGCTACTTACAGAAGAGCATAAGTGTTAGACAGAACCAAGGTATTGCATGGTCCACGGACTCAAACCTATGGGGAAACTAACCACTCAAACATACCTGGGTACTAGACAGAACCAAGGTATTGCATGGCCCTCGGACTCAAACCTATGGGGAAACTAGCTACTTACAGAAGAACATAAGTGTTAGATAGAACCAAGGTATTGCATGGTCCTCGGACTCAAACCTATGGGGAAACTAACCACTCAAACATACCTGGGTACTAGACAGAACCAAGGTATTGCATGGTCCTCGAACTCAAACCTATAGGGAAACTAGCTACTTACAGAAGAGCATAAGTGTTAGACAGAACCAAGGTATTGCATGGTCCACGGACTCAAACCTATGGGGAAACTAACCACTCAAACATACCTGGGTACTAGACAGAACCAAGGTATTGCATGGCCCTCGGACTCAAACCTATGGGGAAACTAGCTACTTACAGAAGAACATAAGTGTTATACAGAACCAAGGTATTGCATGGTCCTCGGACTCAAACCTATGGGGAAACTAACCACTCAAACATACCTGGGTACTAGACAGAACCAAGGTATTGCATGGTCCTCGAACTCAAACCTATAGGGAAACTAGCTACTTACAAAAGTGCATAAATGTTAGACAGAACCAAGGTATTTCATGGTCCTCGGACTCAAACCTATAGGGAAACTAACCACTCAAACATACCTGGGTACTAAACAGAACCAAGGTATTGCATGGTCCTCGGACTCAAACCTACGGGGAAACTAGCTACTTACAGAAGAACATAAGTGTTAGACAGAACCAAAGTATTGCATGGTCCTTGAACTCAAACCTATGGGGAAACTAACCATTCAAACATACCTGGGTATTAGACAGAACCAAGGTATTGCATGGTTCTTGAACTCAAACCTATAGGGAAACTAGCTACTTACAGAAGAACATAAGTGTTAGACAGAACCAAGGTATTGCATGGTCCACGGACTCAAACCTATGAGGAAACTAACCACTCAAACATACCTGGGTACTAGACAGAACCAAGGTATTGCATGGTCCTCGGACTCAAACCTATAGGGAAACTAGCTACTTACAGAAGAACGTAAGTGTTAGATAGAACCAAGGTATTGCATGGTCCTCGGACTCAAACCTATGGGGAAACTAACCACTCAAACGTACCTGGGTACTAGACAGAACCAAGGTATTGCATGGTCCTCGGACTCAAACCTATGGGGAAACTAGCTACTTACAGAAGAACATAAGTGTTAGACAGAACCAAGGTATTGCATGGTCCTCGAACTTAAACCTATAGGGAAACTAGCTACTTACAGAAGACCAGAAGTGTTAGACAGAACCAAGGTATTGCATGGTCCTTGGACTCAAACCTATGGGGAAACTAGCTACTTACAGAAGACCAGAAGTGTTAGACAGAACCAAGGTATTGCATGGTCCTCGGCCTCAAACCTATGGGGAAACTAACCACTCAAACATACCTGGGTACTAGACAAAACCAAGGTATTACATGGTCCACGGACTCAAACTTATGGAAAATCAGATATTTGCGGAAGAATAAAAGCGTTAGACGGGACCGAGTTGTGGTGCGGTCCTCGGATGCAAATTCGAAAGACAGCCGATTATATCATGAGACTAAGTCCAGAACAGAATCAAGGTATTGAGCAAAACACTAAAGTATAACAAGTAAAAGGAAGCATCAATTAATGAGCTAGAAGCAAACCATTGAATATATCTTTCGAATAGAAGGCATGTAGTTTCGTTACAACGTCGCCAAGGCGAAAAGCAAAATGAAATGAAAAAGAAAACAAATAAGGATGCCCCATGCTGTCACAACAGGTTGGTCCAACAAAGTAGCTTACCCCTCCCCCCAACTCGCCGGGGGCCTTGTCTTGAAGAGCCTGTTGAAAGACTTTGATTAAAGGGACCCTGACTCGGAAAAGCTTATTCAGAGGACCCCTCTAGGATAGGGGGGATCTGGGGAACAGATGAGGGTACTTCTTGACTGTCAATTCCAACCCCCTTCAATGCTCTATGGGGCTCAGCCTCCTCAAGAGGTCTGCCAGTTGAAGGTGTGTCCTCGGCAGTGTTGGTCTGACTTTCACTGGCCGCTGGTAATGCGGAACCTTCCTCGGAGGTGGTGGGGACAACCTCACGGATTGCGGGGGGTAATATACCCCCTCTGCCCTCCTAAGGTCTGACGAGGCATCAACTCCCGCTTGGTTGGGAGCTTCATTCCAAGTCTGGGAACAAAAGTGTCTGCATACTTCAGGGACTTGAGGCTTAAAGGTAGCTTCAGTCCTGGCCACCCCCTCAGCAAAGGCCTCTTCCTCCGCCTGTTCTATGAAGCACTCTGCGTCTATTCTCGCAAACTCAGCCAGATCTTTGGCCCTCATGGCCTCGTCCCTGGCATACTCGGCGACACCCTTTGTCCAGACCGCCTCGGCTAACTTTTTCTTCAGATCGGCGATGTCCTCTTTGGCAGACCGCAATTGGCCCTCGACATCATGCAAGTGCTGTGTCTGATCCTCGGCCTGCCTCATGGCCGCGACTAGGCCAGAGGCTGCAATGTCTCTAGCCTTTGTCATCTCCTCAAGACTTTCAGTAGCCTTCTTCAGATCTGCTTCAGATCTCTTAAGGGTATTTGCAGCCTTCAAGAACTTATCGCGCTCCTTTGCCAGAGCGCTACCCTGGCCGTCGACCTCCTCATCAAGCCTGAAAACAGCCTGGATAGCCTGCCAACCAAAGTAGATAAACCGTAAAGGGGAGGGGAGGTGCCAGTCAAGAAAATTCAAGCGAAATAAACAAGTATCAGATGTCTTACCATGCCCAGGTATCTCTTGAGGTTTTCAGCAACCTCTGGCTCCCTCATGTTCCCAAGCTCAGCCATGTCGGTGGAAAGGAGAAGGGACCTTTCCAGGGCATCGACTACCTGTGCCCCCTCACCTCTTCGGAAGTCCCGTATAGTAGCGTTATCCCTCAAAGGTTCTCCATAGAGCCTCCAAAATTTAATGCAAACGTACACTGAGTCTCGAAGCACCAAAAACTTACATGTGGCAGATAAAGAGACTCCAATGCTGACGTGGGCCGAGGTTTGGCGAATCATGTGAAAGGCCCGGGAACATCAAAATCCTCCTCCCCGTCTGAGGACACGGACAGCAGGATTTTGAGGGGCTATTGTAGGGTCCGAGGGCCGGGTAACCTCGGCCCACTTTACATCCGGCCCAGGGCCCATGCCAAGGAAGAAGGTTCGTCCGAGGATGATGCGTGGGAGCCTAAACTTTAAAAACCCCGCCGAGGATAACCCTGTCCTCGGCGGACCGAGATTAGCTTCAGATGGGGAAACGAGCCCATGACAGGTTGTCACCTCCGCACTAAATGCGCTCACCTAACCCTCTGGCCGCACTAATGGAGATGTGACTCTTGGACAGGGTAACCTTGATTATTGTGAATTACTTGAGTACTGATAGTACTGTTGATGGGACGGACAGTCAAAGAAAAAGCGCATGGATGATCAACAGATGGAAGAGAGAGATGGGAGGAGGAGGACTACATAAGAGGGGCCAACAGAACAGCAAAGGGGGGGGACGAAGGCTAAGCTCCTCGGATAAATGCCGAGGAGCAATTTTAAATGGAATCTAGGTGCATAGCCTTCAATGGTGATGAGTCCATGGTTAGGTTCCATTTGTCTGCAAGGACCAATTTCTTCAACCCACTCTTTAGAAATGTATTGTTCGGGGCCTACAGGATTACTTCCCTTCTAATTTTAAAGGGTCCTTCCAAATTAAGTCCCTACACTTCTTTTTACTAAAAATTGCTGAAAATATATATGAGAAAAGTTAATAAATGCCTTTAAGGGCATTGATTTAGAAAATATTTTTAAAATTTGTTATGGGAAAAAAAATTTAATTAAATTTTTGACAATTTTTTATATTTTTCATAAAAGTAGTATCAAAATTTTTCTAAACTAGTCAATTAACAGAGTCATAAAATCACATTGAAGTATAATAAATTTTAATTGAATCTTTTATATTTTACTATTTCTTTTAGAATTATATTTTATTAAGTTTAGATTCATAAATTTGATGTAAAATATAATTGACATGAATTATAGTATAAATGAAAGGACAATTTGCGTAAAATTAGAGTATATTTAAAATCTAAAAACAATTGGCATTAATTATATGGCAATTGGAAGGAAACTTTTTTTTTTTTTTTTGAGGTGTAATTAGAAGGAAACTTGGCATAAAATTATAGGTGTAGGGACTCAATTTATGGAAGGACCCTCTGAACTTAGAAGGGATGTAATCCTGTAGGCCCCAAACAATGAATTTGTAGAGAGTGGGTTGAAGAAATTGACCCTTACAGGCGAACGGAACTTCGTCGTGGATTCATTGCTATTGAAGGCTAAGTGCCTTGATTCTTTGCTACAATTGCTCCTCGGCATTTGTCCGAAGAGCTTGGCCTTTCTCTTTTCTCCCCCCCCTTTCAAGAGGGATCTTATACATTATATACCCCCCACCCAACTAATCCTAGCCCTACATTTGTTGAGCGATCAGGACGTTCCTCAGGTGCTTGTCCTATCAGCCGCCTTCCCATTCTCCTTGTGGGTCGCGGCAACCAAGACGGCACTGGTGCGGAGTCCTTTCCTCATTAATGCGGCCAGGGCGGTAGTCAGGTGCATTTAATGTGGAGGTGACTGTTTGTCATGAGCTTGTCCCTCCACCAGATTTATATTGCAGGCGCGTGGTATTCCCCCTCGACCCTTTGAGTAGTCATGAAGGCTTCCTTGGAAGTGTTTGCTGGTTGCCTTAAGTTCTCGGATGTCCGATGATGGGGTCGTCCTCGGCATGGCCTGTTGAGCGCCTGCGCCTCTTGCTTTTATCCTCGGACCATGGATGCATCCTCGGCTTGGGCTTTCGGCCCTGAAACGGAGTGGATTGGGCCGTAGGATTCCTTGGCCCCACAATAGCCCCTCAAAATCTTGCTATCCGCATCCTCTGGTGGAGGGGAGGATTTTGATGTCCTCGGGCTTGCGACGCGTCCCATTGAGTCTGGTCCTCTGTCAGTACTGGAGCCTTTTCATCTACCCCAGATGTGTTACTGACACCTCGAAGGGCGCGACGTGCCTTTCATTAAATCCAGACGACTCTGTGCTCCCCACGGTCAACGGGAGGATGACAATCCAACGGTGGGGATTCGCCTAGCATTTAGGGGCGGGAAAACCCGCACGGCTCTTTGATTTGGGGTATAAATACCCATTCGAAAAGCTGATTCCTCTGTTTACTCGCAACCAAGAGTCTACGTTTCCAGCATAAAAAGCCTGTCCGAGGAGATTCTACTCATTTCTGTAAGTCGCTCTATCTTTCTTCGTATTTTCCTCCTCTCTATTCTTCCTTCTCTTTCATTTGCTCTTTCTTAGCTCACTTAGGCATCATTTGGGATGGGTAGATTTAAGAAATACGTCTATACTGAGGAGGCGATGGAAAAATTCATCGCCGATTATAAGATACCAAGCAACGTGGGCTTGAGGTATTGTGAGGAGGGGGAGTGGCACCTTCGGAGGCAGGAGGGTGAGGTGGTGATCCCCATCGTTGGCTTCGTTGAGGGTGGCATGAGAATACCCATGGGGCTGGTGATGAGGGGCTACCTGACATACTTCCGGCTAGCCCCCACCCAGTGTGCCATCAACGTCTTCAGGATTCTGGGCTGTGTGGACGCCCTGAACGAGAAGATGGGACTGAGGCTGACCCACCATGACGTTAACTGGTGTTATAACCTCCAGTGCCTAAAGGGCAAATCATACTACCTGAAGACCAGGGATGACAGGGTCCGGCTTATTCAGTGCCTCCCTAAGTCCAGCAAGGGGCTGAACAAGGACTTCCTCATCGTGTTTAGAGAGTGGCATGATGGCCTTCACTGCCCAACGACGGAGGGGACCCCAGGTGGGGCAGTGGGAAAAATGGGGGGATGGTTCTAGGACCTTAGTCAGTTTCATTTTTTACTTCGTCCATTTTTTTTGCACCGTTTGGTTACCAATGTGAATGTGTATTCTTTTGCAGATCCGCACGCCTTCACGCGCCATTTCAGCCTGATCAACCGGGAGGACTTGCAGAAAGCACTGAGGGCGGAGGTTTTCGTGAACGAGGCCGACAATCAAGTTAAGGTCGCTCACCAGATCTTGGGATACGACCCGGCTCAAAAATCATTTGCGGCGCCGAAATACGTGATCAGAGCGAAGGACCTTCGGCTTCGGAAAATAACCGTGACCGAGGACGGGTTCCAGTTCCCCAAGGAGCCTTCCACATCAGAAAGCCTAGCACCTGCGGGCCCCTCCTCCTCCCTTAGACTCTCAGAGGCCGCCGAAGAAGGCCTAGAGAGGGAAGAGGAAGTTGCTGATTTTGGTCCCGCCGAGGACGAGTTTGACATTTTTGAACGAGTTCACCAGTCCGAGGACCCTCTAGGAGACTTGGGTGACCCTCATCTGACAGAAGCAGACTTCCTAGCGTCCAAGTCCCCTCCCCGGCACGAAATGGGCTACAAGAAGAGGCCCCAATCCAGCCTGTTGGATTTGATCAAAGGCCAACCGGGGAAGTCCAAGCCAAAGCTTCCTCCTCCTCCTCCCAAGACTCATTCTGCCCAGGGCAGGTCGACCACCATACAGTCAAGGCCTCCTCCTTCTTCGCCTAAGACGAGTCTGCCTTCTAGGCACGAGCCCTCTGATCCTAAGCAGAAAAAGGATAAGGGCAAAAGGTCGGTTGAGGAAAAGTTTGGGTCCCCCCGGGAGGAGGGCGATACTCGGCGGCTGTCCAAACAGTTGAAGATAGGCTCTCGAGGCCAGGATAAACAGGTTGACGCCCAGCCCGAGGCTCAGGCCTGGCTTCCTGCCCCAATGCTCCATGGGGGGCCTCTGAGGGAAGACTCCTCCTTCAGGGATTTCAAAGAGGGCGAAGGCGCGTACGTGGCCGACGCGCTGGAGAGGTGCCTGCTACTACCGGCTGATATGGCGAAGCTGGGGACTATGAGGAGTAGAGAGGTCTTCCTCTACCTCAAGCGGTATTTGGGAATGGTAAGTCCCTCAACACTTATGATTTTTCTAGTTTTAGTTTTTCTTCCCCTTCTCTGAGCTCAGCTGATCATGTACTCGTCTTGTTTGGCAGGCCATTCAGGCCACTTATAGGTTAGAGGACGCGGCCCGTGATCAGGGGAAAGCAATGGACGTGGAGCGCGAGAAACGCTTGGAGGCCACTCGGACCCTTAAAAACTTCAAGGATGACCTTGCCAAGGCCTGGGAGGAGCTGAGGGAGATGACCACTGCTCGGGACAACGCCCTGTCAGGCCTCGCTGGCTTCTAGAAGCAGGCCGAAGATCAGTCAAAGCGCTTGGGCGAGGCAGAGGAGCAGCTGAAGATTGCAAGGGAGCTCCTTGCTGATCTGCCAAAGAAGGTGGCTGCTGCCGAGGAAGCTAAGAGGGTGGCTGAGTGGGACAAGGATGAGGCCGTGAGGGCCAAGTTTGAGGCTGACCAAGGCAGGGAGGAAGCCCTGGTCATTAAGCAGGAAGCCGAGGAGGAGGCCTATGCTGCGGGGATGGTTGAGACAGAAGCAGCCTTTAAGGCTCAGGTCCCCGGGTTGTGCAGGCGTTACTCTGCTGAGGTTTGGAGGGAGGCTCTCAAACAGGCTGGGGTCGAGGCCTCGTCCGACTTGTGGAAGGAGGAGAGTGTGTACTACCCTCCTGCCATCCGCGAGGCAACTCTAGGTGGCGCTGAGGCCGGAGAGGCTGCAGAGGAAGCCGGTGCTACTACGGGTGAGGACACCTCAATCGTTGAACCAACGGGTGAGCTTGTCCAAGGAAGTGACCCTCCCGAGGTAGCTGAATCAGGTGAGGGCCCCATTGAGGAGGTGCCCTAGAAGGTTAAGAAGTCCACCTCTGAAGCCGAGGCTCCTTCCGCTGAGGAGGCAGCCGTTCCTGCCGAGCCTTTACAGGCCGTCTCTCTTGGCTAGAGCTCAGAAAGCCCTGGAGTTATTACTGACCAGCCCCCTATTGAGGGAGGAGAATAGGTGGGAGGTGCAGGCCCCTCGGCGTTCCTGTCTCTCTTGTTCTTCGCGTTTTTCTTTTTCCCTTTTTTTTTTTTTTTTTTTTTTTTTTTTTTTTTTTTTGTAATGTGGTGTTCATCATGTAATCTTTATGGATTTAATGCAGTCAGATTTTTATTTCTCTTTCCAATTGTTTTGGCTGTTTGTACATCTGCATGTTATTCGTTTTCTCTTTCCTTTGTTGTCTTTTTTTTACTTGCATGATTTTATCACCAATTGTACTTCGGCAAGTCATAGCAGCGATTGTAATAACGTGAAGGTACGTACGCATAGGCAGGCCTTTTATGTCTCCAGGACCAGGTGGGACTCTTGCTTTCCCAACATTCTAACACTTAGAATCTTCTGAAGTAGTTAGTTTCCCCGTAGGCGTGAGTCCGAGGACCATGCAGTGCTTTTGGTTCTGTCTAATACTTAGAATCCTCTGAAGCAGTTAGTTGCCCTATAGGCCTGAGTCCTGGGACCATGCAGTGCTTTTGGTTCTGTCTAACACTTAAAATCCTCTGAAGCAGTTAGTTTCCCTATAGGTCTGAGTCCTGGGACCATGCAGTGCCTTGGTTCTGTCTAACACTTAGTCTTTAAAGTAGTTAGTTTCCTTATAGGCTTGAGTCCGAGGACCATGTAGTGCCTTGGTTCTGTCTAACACTTGGACTTTGAAGTAATTAGTTTCCCCATAGGCCTGAGTCCGAAGACCACGCAGTGCCTTGGTTCTGTCTAACACTTGGTCTTTGAAGTAGTTAGTTTCCCCATAGGCCTGAGTCTGAGGACCATGCAGTGCCTTGATTCTGTCTAACACTTGGTCTTTGAAGTAGTTAGTTTCCCCATAGGCCTGAGTCCGAGGACCATGCAGTGCCTTGGTTCTGTCTAACACTTGGTCTTCTGAAGTAGTTAGTTTCCCCATAGGCCTGAGTCCGAGGACCATGCAGTGCCTTGGTTCTGTCTAACACTTAGTCTTGTGAAGTAGTTAGTTTCCCCATAGGCCTGAGTCCGAGGACCATGCAGTGTCTTGGTTCTGTCTAACACTTGGTCTTGTGAAGTAGTTAGTTTCCCCATAGGCCTGAGTCTGAGGACCATGCAGTGCCTTAGTTCTGTCTAACACTTAGTTTTATGAAGTAGTTAGTTTCCCCATAGGCCTGAGTCCGAGGACCATGCAGTGCCTTGGTTCTATCTAACACTTGGTCTTTGAAGTAATTAGTATCCCCATAGGCCTGAGTCCGAAGACCATGCAGTGCCTTGGTTCTGTCTAACACTTGGTCTTTTGAAGCAGTTAGTTTCCCCATAGGCCTGAGTCCTGGGACCATGCTGTGCTTTTGGTTCTGTCTAACACTTAGAATCCTCTGAAGCAGTTATTTTCCCTATAGGTCTGAGTCCTGGGACCATGCAGTGCCTTGGTTCTGTCTAACACTTAGTCTTTGAAGTAGTTAGTTTCCCCATAGGCCTGAGTCCGAGGACCATGCAGTGCCTTGATTCTGTCTAACACTTGGTCTTTGAAGTAGTTAGTTTCCCCATAGGCCTGAGTCCGAGGACCATGCAGTGCCTTGGTTCTGTCTAACACTTAGTCTTGTGAAATAGTTAGTTTCCCCATAGGCCTGAGTCCGAGGACCATGCAGTGCCTTGGTTCTGTCTAACACTTAGTCTTTGAAGTAGTTAGTTTCCCCATAGGCCTGAGTCCGAAGACCATGCAGTGCCTTGGTTCTGTCTAACATTTGGTCTTTGAAGTAGTTAGTTTCCTCATAGGCCTGAGTCCGAGGACCATGCAGTGCCTTGGTTCTGTCTAACACTTGGTCTTTGAAGTAGTTAGTTTCCCCATAGGCCTGAGTCCGAGGACCATGCAGTGCCTTGGTTCTGTCTAACACTTGGTCTTTGAAGTAGTTAGTTTTCCCATAGGCTTGAGTCCGAGGACCATACAGTGCCTTGGTTCTGTCTAACACTTGGTCTTCTGAAGTAGTTAGTTTCCCCATAGGCCTAAGTCCGAGGACCATGCAGTGCCTTGGTTCTGTCTAACACTTAGGTACGTGGTGTAGGGGATTGCCCTCGGTGCTGGCCTCGCCGGTTTTGGCATGTTGATGGCCTCGGCCTTGCCTCGTCTTTAGTGGGGCGTCGTGCGCACCGGACTATCGACCCCGCTGTGCCCCGGACTAGGATGGTCTGTGATTCCTAAACTTACATGTGGCAATGACACTGCTTTTAGATCAGGTTTCCGTAGTCATCAGTTATGAGGCGTCGCTTGACGGTTCGCATTCCGTGCCTGACGTTTCAACACACGAGGCGCGCCCTCATTAATATTCTCTTGGACTGATGCGGATCGAACGGTTGACATGCGCTTTGGAATTCGGTGAGGATTAATGTCACCGGTAATCCACCTTTCGAATTCTGCGTAGCTCCGTTCCTATCAATCTTCAGCCCCTATTTAAGGCTACGTAGGAGAAATGACCTTCTACTCTTCATGAACCTTCCAATATACCAGGAAATATGTCCTCCCAACTCTCAGAGCCCCTTCAATGACCCCGCCAAAAGTTGTGACAAGAGTTTGGAGAAATGGGACGGCGTTGGATGGGAGTGAGTGTGCATAGGCCCAAAGTCCTCCTCCCACGACGGAGAGCCGCCAACCTAATGGCTCGTGCCGGATCTCTGGTACGGCCAAATCCGTGCGCCATCCTGATGGTGCCCCATACCGCGGCCGAGAGGGAGGTCTCTGAAGTACATAATGTTCTTCCCCGGGGTGTTGCCACGCCGGTGGAAGCATGCTAGGATGCGTCATATATGGTGCCCGGGTGTTGCCGTTACCAACGTCCAACCACCGTGGGGCTGGAAGAGAATCAAGGGAACAACAAGAGGGAGGGCCGTCCGGCGCCTTTGCATCTGCTCCTCTCTTTGCACCAGCGCCACTGCACTGGCTTGGGCGTTGTTGGTGGCCTTGAAGCAAGCCCGCCTCAGCCCCCTTTCCCTTAGTTAGCTTTAAAACAGGCCCGTCTGGGCCTTTGTTTGTAGAGTTGGCTTTAAAACAAGCATGTCTGAGCCTTTGTTTGTACACTGTAACTCTTTCTTATCTAATAAAATAACGATATTTGTCTTCTTTTCTTCGAACCTTTTACTTTTCTGCAATGGCGTTGTTTTTTTGTCTCTTTCCTTTTTAAACGCATTCTCGTGAACTTTTCGTCGATCAATTGTCTGGGGACGGTCGTCCGTTGCGCCTGTTAGTGCACAAATTCTCCCCACAGACGGCGCCAATTGTAGGGACTCAATTTATGGAAGGACCTTCTGAACTTAGAAGGGATGTAATCCTGTAGGCCCCAAACAATGAATTTGTAGAGAGTGGGTTGAAGAAATTGGCCCTTACAGGCGAACGGAACTTCGTCGTGGATTCATTGCTATTGAAGGCTAAGTGCCTTGATTCTTTGCTACAATTGCTCCTCGGCATTTGTCCGAGGAGCTTGGCCCTTCTCTTTTCTCCCCCCCCCCCCTTTCAGGAAGGATCTTATACATTATATACCCCCCACCCAACTAATCCTAGCCCTACATTTGTTGAGCGATCAGGACGTTCCTCAGGTGCTTGTCCTATCAGCCGCCTTCCCATTCTCCTTGTGGGTCGCGGCAACCAAGGCGGCACTGGTGTGAAGTCCTTTCCTCATTAATGCGGCCAGGGCGGTAGTCAGGTGCATTTAATGTGGAGGTGACTGTTTGTCATGAGCTTGTCCCTCCACCAGATTTATATTACAGGCTCGTGGTATTCCCCTTCGGCCCTTTGAGTAGTCATGAAGGCTTCCTTGGAAGTGTTTGCTGGTTGCCTTAAGTTCTCGGATGTCCGATGATGGGGTCGTCCTCGGCATGGCCTGTTGAGCGCCTGCGCCTCTTGCTTTTATCCTCGGACCATGGATGCATCCTCAGCTTGGGCCTTCGGCCCTGAAACGGAGTGGACTGGGCCGTAGGATTCCTTGGCCCCACAATAGGCCAATTAGAAAGAAACTTAATATGAAATTAAAGTGTAATTAGAATCTAACTAGTCGCTCACCTGTGTGATGTGCACAAAGAAGTTTTATATAAAGGTGACATATATAAAACAACTTTTGTCGTACAAAAATTATAAACAATGCTATCTTTCTAAAAAATTCAATAGATAAGTTGGGGAAAATTTAAATTATTTGTAACATTTTTGTGATTAAACAATCTATAAATAACCAATTACAATTTAAAAAAAATAATTATGAATATTAGTGTGGGGCCAGCAAGTCAGACGGCCTGGCCCACTTCGTTCTAGGACCGAAGGCCCGAGCCGAGGAGGCATCCAAAGTTCAAGGATGAAAGTAAGAAGCCCAGGAGCCCAATAAGCCACGCCGAGGATGACTCTATCCTCGGACATCCGACACCATAAAGTAAACAGGCAACACACCATCAAAGGAGCCTTCCTGACTATTCAAAGAGCAGAGAGCAAGTACCACACACCAGCAATGGAAGCATGGTGGAGGAGCAAGTTCAGGACGAACTGTCACCTCCACATTAAATGCCCTAAACTACCGTCCTGGCCGCATTAATGAGGAGAGGACACCACAACAGTGCCACCTTGGTTGCCGCAACCCACAAAGGGAATGGGAAGGCGGCTGATGGGACAGGCATTCAAGTAATGGCCTGATTGCTCAACAAATGTAGGGCTAAGATCGATTGGATGAGGGGTATATAATGTAAGGAACCCCTCCTGAAGAAGGGGGGACGAATGAAAGAGTACTGGAGTAACCTGTATTCTCTGAGAAAACCTTGTAATCAATCCTCAAAGAAATTATAAGAGCTCCAAGCCCTGGAGAACAAGTCCGAGGAGCATTACTACGCATCCCAATTCACGCTTAGGTTATCTAACCCACATGCAACCATGCATGGTCGTTGCATTTCTCACTAAGGCCTAGTTCTTGAGCTCATTCTCTATAAATTCATTGCGGGGCAAGCTGGGCTTGGGTCCAATCCCTCAACCCGTCGAAGTGCTCAAACCCAGTCCTTACAATTGGCGCCGTCTGTGGGAAGAACTCGTGCGTTAGTAAGGACAACAGCCAAGCATGGTAGGATCAGGCCCTCATCAAGGAAATCCTCACCGACCTGAACCGGCTAAATCTCAGCACCAGGGTAACTATGGCGACCCCAGGGGCGGTCGAAACGAGGAGAGCGGATAATTTTGAGAGAGAAGCGTGCATACCTCAACAACTAGCGGAAGCCACACCCGCCAGGACGGGTACGTGCCCCAGAAGCGCGACAATGGCCATGCCACGCGATCGGAAGAGGCCCATAGCCATGCATCCCAGAGACAGGATGATAAGGTGGCCATGCAGCGCGAGATAGATGATTTGAAGAGGAAGCTGCGCCGTGCACGGCGGAGACGGTCCGAACCCAGCCTTGACCAGCCCTCTGATGACGAAAGTGATGACGATTATAGGCAAAGGTCAAGAACACCCCCGAGCGAGACTTTCACTCACGAGGAGGAGCGCTACCAAAGGCGCAAGCGCGACAGCCCAACTCCTAGGGGCTTAGGGAGTGACGCCATGAGCAAGGCACTGGATCGACTCTCCAAGTCGCCCTTCACGTGTCGTATAGAGGAGGCAATGCTCCCTCGGCGATTCCAACAGCCAATCTTCACTGTTTACAACAGCAAAACGGACCTCGTGGAGCATGTGAGCCAGTTTAACCAGAGGATGGCTGTCCACTCTAAGAACGAGGCGCTGATGTGCAAGGTCTTCCCATCCAGCTTGGGACCTGTGGCAATGAGGTGGTTCAACGGCCTAAGGACGAATTCCATAGACTCGTACAGACAGTTGACCCAGGCTTTTGGTTCCCGTTTTGTCACGAATAGCAAACCTCCTCGGCCCATGAGCACGTTGCTATCCCTATCCATGCGTGATGGGGAGACTCTCAAGGCTTACTCGGACAAGTATTGGGAGGTTTACAATGAGCTGGACGGCAAGTACGACGATGTCGCCATCAATACGTTCAAGAACGGACTACCAATGGGGCACGGCCTGAGGAAGTCCTTAACTGGTAAGCCCGCCACCAACGTGCGACAGTTGATGGATCGGATCGATAAATACAAGCGGGTAGAGGAAGATATGCTACAAGGCAAGGAGAAGGAGAAGGTTATCCCTCAGGAGAGGAGGGATTTCAGGTCGGACCGGTATAACAACGCACGCCCGAGGAGGGATTTCGATGGACAATCTGGAGCGACCAATGCCCAGACTGTCAGCGCTGTGTTCCGAGAACCCGTACATAGGGTGCTGGGAAAGATAAAGAACGAACCGTACTTCAGGTGGCCGAATAAGATGGCTGGGGAACCTGAGAGGCGCAATCAGAATCGCTACTGCCACTACCACCAGGACCACGGACACACCACGGAGGACTACAGGAACCTCCGGAACTACCTGGACCAGCTAGTTCGGGAGGGAAAGCTGAAGCACCTCCTGCACCATCCCAATAATCATCAGGGCCAAACGTACCAGGAGCCACAGAGGGATACCGCCATGGGGCAGCCCGCTGGCACGATTAACGTAATCCTGGCGACACCGGGAAGAACGGGCACGCGCCCTTCACGAGTGTTTTCTGTAGCCCAACTGCCTGCCGAGGAGTCCCAGACAGAGCCGAAGAGGGCTAGGAGGAGTTCTCGCCCTTCCTTGAGCTTCTCAGAGGATGACAAGATTGGGACCACCCAGCCCCACGATGACGCTCTGGTGGTCACCCTTAGAATTGGGGGCTATGACGTGAGGAGAGTGATGGTGGATGGTGGCAGTGCGGCAGAGGTCATGTATCCAGACCTCTACAAGGGGTTGGGGCTAAGACCGGAGGACTTGACGCCTTATAGCTCCCCCCTAATGAGCTTCGATGGGAAGCTCGTCATCCCGAAGGGCATGATCAGGCTGCCCATACAGACCGGCCCAGAAGTGGTAGAGGTGAACTTCATAGTGGTGGACACATACTCCCCCTACACGGCCATCGTAGGAAGGCCCTGGCTCCACACTTTGGGGGGCGTTGCCTCCTCCTTGCACCAGAAGGTGAAATTCCCATCAGGGGATCAGGTTCTAGAGATCCGCGGTTGCCAACCCACAGCGAGGCAGTGCACGGTGGCTGCCATATCATATCGGCTTGACGCACAGCCCTCGGCCATTACTAAGGAAGGTTTATAGCAATCAAAGACCCCGGTAGCACCTTCTGGTATAGCTGCCGAGGAAGCCAAATGTGAGGATCTGAAGAAAGTGGTAATCGATGACGATCCAGAGAAATTCTTTCGTGTTGGGGCTCGGCTGCCTCCCACCGAGCAGGTGGAGCTGGTTGAGTTCCTCAGAAGCAATATTGACGTGTTTGCATGGGACACCTGCGATGCCCCAGGGATTGACCCATCCTTCATCTGTCACCATCTCAACGTCAGTCCATCCATAGTGCCCAAGAAACAGCCGCCCTGACGCCCATCGAGGGAGCACGCTGATGCCATCAGGGAAGAGGTGAATAAACTTAAGCGTGTCGGGGCTATCAAAGAGGTTTTTTACCCCGAGTGGCTAGCCAACACTGTGGTGGTCAAGAAGAAGAGCGGAAAGTGGAGGGTCTATGTGGACTTCACCGACCTAAATAAGGCGTGTCCGAAAGACCCGTTCCCCATGCCTCGGATCGACCAGCTGGTTGATGCGACCACGGGCCATCCTCGGATGAGCTTCCTAGACACCTTTCAAGGCTATCAGCAGATACCACTGGCCCTGGAAGACCAGGAGAAGACAGTCTTTGTGACGCCTGTCGGGAACTACCACTACAAAGTAATGCCGTTCGGTCTGAAGAACGCAAGGTCCACCTATCAAAGGATAATGACGAGGATGTTTGAGCCAATGCTGGGCAAGAGCATCGAGGTCTATGTTGACGATATGGTGGTGAAGATTAAAGCGGTATCCGAACATCTGGGGGACCTCGGCCGCACATTTGACGTCCTGAGAAAGCACAAGCTGCGCCTAAATGCCTCAAAATGCTCGTTTGGGGTAGGCTCAGGCAAGTTTCTGGGGTACATGATCACCCACAGGGGAATCGAAGTTGACCCTGACCAAATCAAGGCTATTCATAATCTGAAGCCTTCGCAGAACCCCAAAGAGGTCTAAAAGCTTACTGGGATGATCGCGGCTTTGAACCGATTCATTTCCAGGTCGGCTGACAGGTGCAGGCCCTTCTATCTCCTGATCAACAAGTGGAAAGGATTTGAGTGGTCCGAGGATTGTGTCGTAGCTTTCCAGCAACTTAAGGAGTATCTATCCCGGCCGCCTATCATGTCCAATCCTAAGGCCGACGAGGTCTTGTACGCATACCTTGCTGTGGCGCCCCACGCAGTGAGCCTAGTACTGATACAGGACGACAATGGCGTTCAAAAGCCAGTTTATTACGTCAGCAAGTCGCTGCATGAAGCGGAGGTCAAGTACCTGCCATTGGAGAAGGCCATACTGGCTGTGGTCCACACCACGCGAAAGCTCCCCCACTACTTCCAAGCCCACACAGTGGTCGTCTTAACCCGACTGCCCTTGAAGTCTGTACTTCGGACAGCCGATTACACCGGGAGAATCGCGAAGTGGAACATAATCCTTGGGGCTTTTGATGTCAAATACATGCCTAGGACCTCCATAAAAGGCCAGGTTCTGGCGGATTTGACGGCCAAGTTCACCGAACCTACTGTGGAAGTAGCAGCCGAGGAGGAGAGCTTTGATGAGAAATCAGTTAGGGCAGTCTCCATCCTGGGGTCACCATGCTGGAAGGTATATGTTGATGGCGCGGTAAACCAGAGGGGATCCGGAGTGGGGCTAGTATTAGTATCCCCTGAGGATCATGTCATAGAGAAGTCCCTGAGGCTCAGATTCTCGGCCACAAACAACGAGGCCGAGTATGAGGCATTGCTGCAAGGGATGGTCATGGTACAAAAGATGGGAGGAAAGTCGATAGAGATGTTCTCAGACTTGAGATTGGTGGTAGGACAGGTAAAGGGAGAGATGGAGGCCAGAGATTCGAGAATGCAAGAATACCTGAGCCAGGTCAAGCGCTCGCAGTCGGAGTTCGACCTCTTCAGCTTGTCTCATATTCCCCGGAGTGGGAACAGTCATGCCGACTCATTAGCCACACTCGCAACTTCCTCGGCAGAGGGTCTACCTCGGATCATACTTGTGGAGCATCTGAAGAAAGCGAATGAAGTGGCAAAGGGAGCGATCCCCATCCATCAGGTTAAGGTGGGTCCTAGCTGGACGGACCCCATAGTGAAATTCCTCAAAGACGATATCCTGCCCGAAGATAAGTCAGAAGCTAAGAAAGTACGAAGAAAAGCTCCTCGATTTTGGCTGTCCGAGGATCACAAATTATACAGGCGCTCCTACTCTAGGTCATACCTGCTGTGCATCCACCCCGAAGCAGCAGAATTACTGCTTGAAAAACTGCATGAGGGAATCTGTGGGAGTCATACAGGAGGGAGATCCCTGTCTCACCGAGCCGTCACACAAGGATATTGGTGGCCGGGAATGCAGCAGGAGGCCCTGGAGTATGTCAAGAGGTGTGACTAGTGCCAAAGGTTCGCCCCAAATATTCACCAGTCAAGAGGGGTCCTCAATCCTTTGTCCAGCCCCTGGCCGTTCGCCCAATGGGGCTTGGACATTATAGGACCTTTCCCCAAAGCGCCAGGGAATAAGAAGTATCTGTTGGTGGCCACGGACTACTTCACCAAATGGGTCGAGGCCGAGCCACTAGCTAATATCAGGGACGTGGACGCAAAGAAATTCCTTTGGAGGAATATTGTCACACGATTTGGGGTCCCTCATACCCTCATCTCGGATAATGGGCTCCAATTCGACAGCAAGGCCTTCAGGAGATACTGTTGTGAACTTGGGATTACAAACAGATACTTGACGCCCGCCTACCCTTAGGGAAACGGACAGGACGAGGCTATCAACAAGGTTATCGTCAATGGGCTTAAGAAGAGACTGGACGACGCCAAGGGAAGATGGGTAGAGGAGCTGCCCCACGTTCTATGGACGTACCGGACTACACCCCGGTGGTCGACGGGGGAAACACCATTTGCCATGACTTACGGCGCCGAGGCGGTGATCCCCTTGGAAACAAACTTCCGGACACTAAGGACAAGCTCTTTCACTCTAGGCAGCAATGATGAATTGCTGGGGAGGAGCCTGGACCTGGTGGACAAACGTACGGAACGAGCAATGATCCAGCTGGCCTATTACCAACAAAAGCTCAAGTAAGGATATGACACCAATGTGAAGCTCAGACCATTAGCACCGGAGGACCTGGTGCTGAGAAAAGTTGTTGGGCTTGCTACGAACCCATCCTGGGGAAAGCTGGGACCCAACTGGGAGGGCCCTTACCGAATTACCTCAATAGCAGGGATAGACGCATATTATTTAGAAGATTTAGATGAAAAACCTGTACACCATGGAATATAAATAACCTGAAAAGGTATTATTATTAATGAAGAAGTCTTTTTGGACTCCGATTCTTAGCCTATCTCGATTATGTATCTCATGTTTGGACGACCAGCCTAAGTGTTAGACAGAACCAAGGCATTCCATGGTCCTCGGACTCAAGCCTATGAGGAAACTAACTACATCAAAAAGAGCCTAAGTGTTAGACAGAACCAAGGCATTGCATGGTCCTTGGACTCAAGCCTATGGGGAAACTAATTGCTTCAAAAGGTTCTAAGTGTTAGATAGAACTAAGGCATTACATGGTCCTCGGACTCAAGTCTATGAGGAAACTGACTACTTCAAAAAGAGCCTAAATGTTAGACAGAACCAAGGCATTGCATGGTCCTCAGACTCAAGCCTATGGGGAAACTAACTACTTCAAAAAGAGCCTAAGTGTTAGACAGAACTAAGGCATTGCATGGTCCTTGAACTCAAGCCTACGGGGAAACTAACTACTTCAAAAGGTTCTAAGTGTTAGACAGAACCAAGGCATTGCATGGTCCTCGGACTCAAGCCTATAGGGAAACTAAATACTTCAAAAGGTCCTAAGTGTTAGACAGAACCAAGGCATTGCATGGTCCCTAGACTCAAGCCTATGGCGAAACTAACTACTTCAAAAGGTTCTAAGTGTCAGACAGAACCAAGGTATTGCATGGTCCTCGGACTCAAACCTATGGGGAAACTAACTACTTCAAAAAGAGCCTAAGTGTTAGACAGAACCAGGGCATTGCATGGTCCTCGGACTCAAGCCTATGGGGAAACTAACTACTTCAAAAAGAGCCTAAGTGTTAGACAGAACCAGGGCATTGCATGGTCCTCGGACTCAAGCCTATGGGGAAACTAACTACTTCAAAAGAGCCTAAGTGTTAGACAGATCCAAGGCATTGCATGGTCATCGAACTCAAGCCTATGGGGAAACTAACTACTTCAAAAGGTTCTAAGTGTTAAACAGAACCAAGGCATTGCATGATCCTCGGACTCAAGCTTATGGGGAAACTAACTACTTCAAAAGAGCCTAAGTGTTAGACAGAACCAAGGCATTGCGTGGTCCTCAGACTCAAGTCTATGGGGAAACTAACTACTTCAAAAGGTTCTAAGTGTTAGACAGAACCAAGGCATTGCATGGTCCTCGGACTCAAGCCTATGAGGATACTAACTACTGCAAAAAGAGCCTAAATATTAGACAGAACCAAGGCATTGCATGGTCCTCAGACTCAAGCCTATGGGGAAACTAACTACTTCAAAATGTTCTAAGTGTTAGACAGAACCAAGGCATTACATGGTCCTCGGACTCAAGCCTATGGGGAAACTAACTACTTCAAAAAAGAGACTAAATGTTAGATAGAACCAGGGCATTGCATGGTCCTCGGACTCAAACCTATGGGGAAACTAACTACTTCAAAAGGTTCTAAGTGTTAGACAGAACCAAGGCATTGCATGGTCCTCGGACTCAAGCCTATGGGGAACCTAACTACTTCAAAAGGTTCTATGTGTTAGACAGAACCAATGTATTGCATGGTCCTCAGACTCAAGCCTATGGGGAAACTAACTACTTCAAAAAGAGCCTAAGTGTTAGACAGACCCAGGCCATTGCATGGTCCTCGGACTCAAGTCTGTGGGGAAAGTAACTACTTCAAAAGAGCCTAAGTATTAGAGAGATCCAAGGCATTGCATAGTCCTCGAACTCAAACCTATGGGGAAACTAACTACTTCAAAAGGTTCTAAGTGTTAGACATAACCAAGGCATTGCATGGTCCTCGGACTCAAGCCTATGGGGAAACTAACTACTTCAAAAGGTTCTAGGAGTTAAACAGAATCAAGGCATTGCATGGTCCTCGGACTCAAGCCTATGGGAAAACTAATTACTTCAAAAGAGCCTAAGTGTTAGGCAGAACCAAGGCATTGCATGGTCCTCGGACTAAAGCCTATGGGGAAACTAACTACTTCAAAAGGTTCTAAGTGTTAAACAGAACCAAGGCATTGCATGGTCCTCGGACTCAAGCCTATGAGGAAACCAACTACTTTAAAAAGAGCCTAAATGTTAGACAGAACCAAGGCATTGCATGGTCCTCAGACTCAAGCCTATGGGGAAACTAACTACTTCAACAGGTTCTAAGTGTTAGACAGAACCATGGCATTGCATGGTCCTCGGACTCAAGCCTATGGGAAAACTAACTACTTCAAAAAAGAGCCTAAATGTTAGACAGAACCAGGGCATTACATGGTCCTCAGACTCAAGCCTATAGGGAAACTAACTACTTCAAAAAAGAGTCTAAATGTTAGATAGAACCAGGGCATTGCATGGTCCTCGGACTCAAGCCTATGGGGAAACTAACTACTTCAAAAGGTTCGAAGTGTTAGACAGAACCAAGGCATTGCATGGTCCTCGGACTCAAGCCTTTGTGGAAACTAACCACTTCAAAAGGTTCTATGTGTTAGACAGAACCAAGGTATTGCATGGTCCTCAGACTCTAGCCTTTGGGGAAACTAACTACTTCAAAAAGACCCTAAGTGTTAGACAGACCCAGCCATTGTATGGTCCTTGGACTCAAGCCCGTGGGGAAAGTAACTACTTCAAAAGAGCCTAAGTATTAGACAGATCCAAGGCATTGCATGGTCCTCAGACTCAAGCCTGTGGGGAAACTAACTACTTCAAGAGGTTCTAAGTGTTAGACAGAACCAAGGCATTGCATGGTCCTCGGACTCAAGCCTATGGGAAAACTAACTGCTTCAAAAGAGCCTAAGTGTTAGACAGAACCAAGGCATTGCATGGTCCTCGGACTCAAGCCTATGGGGAAACTAACTACTTCAAAAGAGCCTAAGTGTTAGACAGAACCAAGGCATTACATGGTCCTTGGACTCAAGCCTATGGGGAAACTAACTACTTCAAAAGGTTCTAAGTGTTAGACAGAACCAAGGCATTGCATGGTCCTCGGACTCAAGCCTATGGGAAAACTAACTGCTTAAAAAGAGCCTAAGTGTTAGGCAGAACCAAGGCATTGCATGGTCCTCGGACTCAAGCCTGTGGGGAAAGTAACTACTTCAAAAGAGCCTAAGTATTAGAGAGATCCAAGGCATTGCATGGTCCTCGAACTCAAACCTATGGGGAAACTAACTACTTCAAAAGAGCCTAAGTGTTAGACAGAACCATGGCATTGCATGGTCCACGGACTCAAGCCTATGGGGAAACTAACTACTTCAAAAGGTTCTAAGTGTTAGACAAAACCAAGGCATTGCATGGTCCTCGGACTCAAGCCTATGGGGAAACTAACTACTTCAAAAAGAGCCTAAATGTTAGACAGAACCAAGGCATTGCATGGTCCTCAGACTCAAGCCTATGGGGAAACTAACTACTTCAAAAAGAGCCTAAGCGTTAGACAGAACCAAGACATTGCATGGTCCTCGGACTCAAGCTTTTGGGGAAACTAACTACTTCAAAAGGTTCTAAGTGTTAGACAGAACCAAGGCATTGCATGGTCCTCAGACTCAAGCCTATGGGGAAACTAACTACTTCAAAAAGAGCGTAAGTATTAGACAGAACTAAGGCATTGCATGGTCCTTGAACTCAAGCCTACGGGGAAACTAACTACTTCAAAAGGTTCTAAGCGTTAGACAGAACCAAGGCATTGTATGGTCCTCGGAATCAAGCCTATGGGGAAACTAACTACTTCAGAAGGTTCAAAGTGTTAAACAGAACCAAGGCATTGCATCGTCCTCGGACTCAAGCCTATTGGGAAACTAACTACTTCAAAAGGTTCTAAGTGTTAAACAGAACCAAGGCATTGCATGGTCCTCGGACTCAAGCCTATGGGGAAATTAACTACTTCAAAAGGTTCTAAGTGTTAGACAGAACCAAGGCGTTGCATGGTCCTCGGATTCAAGCCAATGAGGAAACTAACTGCTTCAAAAATAGCCTAAATGTTCAACAGAACCAAGGCATTGAATGGTCCTCGGACTCAAGCCTATGGGGAAACTAACTATTTCAAAAGGGCCTAAGTGTTAGACAGAACCAAGGCATTGCATCGTCCTCGGACCCAAGCCTATTGGGAAACTAACTACTTCAAAAGGTTCAAAGTTTTAGACTGAACCAAGGCATTGCATGGTCCTCGGACTCAAGCCTATGGGGAAACTAATTAATTCAAAAAGAGCCAAAATGTTAGACAGAACCAAGGCATTGCATGGTCCTTAAACTCAAGCCTATG
This sequence comes from Quercus ilex subsp. ballota, assembly GCA_032727855.1. Taxonomy (NCBI): domain Eukaryota; kingdom Viridiplantae; phylum Streptophyta; class Magnoliopsida; order Fagales; family Fagaceae; genus Quercus; species Quercus ilex. The sequence goes on along the minus strand of CM064914.1, from coordinate 13,244,687 downwards.
GGGAAACTAACTACTTCAAAAAGAGTCTAAGTGTTAGACAGAACCAAGGCATTGCATGGTCCTCGGACTCAAGCCTATGGGGAAACTAACTACTTCAAAAGGTTATAAGTGCTAAACTGAACCAAGGCATTGCATGGTCCTCGGACTCAAGCCTATGGGGAAACTAACTATTTCAAAAGAGCCTAAGTGTTAGACAGAACCAAGGCATTGCATGGTCCTCGGACTCAAGCCTATGGGGAAAGTAACTACTTCAAAAGGTTCTAATTGTTAGACAGAACCAAGGCATTGCATGGTCCTCGGACACAAGCCTATGGGGAAACTAATTAATTAAAAAAGAGCCTAAATGTTAGACAGAACCAAGGCATTGCATGGTCCTCAGACTCAAGCCTATGGGGAAACTAACTACTTCAAAAATAGCCTAAGTGTTAGACAGAACCAAGACATTGCATGGTCCTCGGACTCAAGCCTATGGGGAAACAAACTACTTCAAAAGGTTCTAAGTGTTAGACAGAACCAAGGCATTGCATGGTCCTCGGACTCAAACCAATGGGGAAACTAACTACTTCAAAATGTCCAAAGTGTTAGATAGAACCAAGGCATTGCAGGGTTCTCGGACTCAAGCCTATGGGGCAAATAACCAAGGCATTGCATGGTCTTTGAACTCAAGCCTATGGGGAAACTAACTACTTCGAAAGGTTTTAAGCGTTAGACAGAACCAAGGCATTGCATGGTCCTCGGACTCAAGCTTATGGGGAAACTAACTACTTTAAAAGGTTCTAAGTGTTAAACAGAACCAAGGCATTGCGTGGTCCTCGGACTCAAGCCTGTGGGGAAACTAACTACTTCAAAAGAGCCTAAGTGTTAGACAGAACCAAGGCATCGCATGGTCCTCGGACTCAAGCCTATGGAGAAACTAACTACTTCAAAAGGTTCTAAGTGTTAGACAGAACCAAGGCATTGCATAGTCCTCGGACTCAAGCCTATGGGGAAACTAACTACGTCAAAAGGAGCCTAAATGTTAGACAAAACCGAGGCATTGCATGGTCCTCAGACTCAAGCCTTTGGGGAAACTCACTACTTCAAAAAGAGCCTAAGCGTTAGACAGAACCAAGACATTGTATGGTCCTCGGACTCAAGCCTATGGAGAAACTAACTACTTCAAAAAGAGCCTAAGTGTTACACAGAACCAAGGCATTGTATGGTCCCCGGACTCAAGCCTATAGGGAAACTAACTACTTCAAAAGAGCCTAAGTGTTAGACAGAGCCAAGGCATTGCATGGTCCTCGGACTCAAGCCTATGGGGAAACTAACTACTTCAAAAAGTTGTAAGTGTTAAACAGAACCAAGGCATTGCATGGTCCTCGTACTCAAGCCTATGAGGAAACTAACTACTTCAAAAGGTTCTAATTGTTAAACAGAACCAAGGCATTGCATGGTCCTCGTACTCAAGCCTATGGGGAAACTAACTACTTCAAAAGATTCTAAGTGTTAGACAGAACCAAGGCATTGCATGGTCCTCGGACTCAAGCCTATGGGGAAACTAACTACTTCAAAAAGAGCCTAAATGTTATACAGAACCAAGGCATTGCATGGTCCTCAGACTCAAGCCTAAGGGGAAACTAACTACTTCAAAAAGAGCCTAAGCGTTAGACAGAACCAAGACATTGCATGGTCCCCGGACTCAAGCTTTTGGGGAAACTATCTACTTCAAAAGGTTCTAAGTGTTAGACAGAACCAAGGCATTGCATGGTCCTCAGACTCAAGCCTATTGGGAAACTAACTACTTCAAAAAGAGCGTAAGTATTAGACAGAACTAAGGCATTGCATGGTCCTTGAACTCAAGCCTATGGGGAAACTAACTACTTCAAAAAGTTCTAAGCGTTAGACAGAACCAAGGCATTGCATGGTCCTCGGAATCAAGCCTATGGGGAAACTAACTACTTCAAAAGGTTCAAAGTGTTAAACAGAACCAAGGCATTGCATGGTCCTCGGACTCAAGCCTATCGGGAAACTAACTACTTCAAAAGAGCCTAAGTGTTAGACAGAACCAAGGCATTACATGGTCCTCGGACTCAAGACTATGGGGAAACTAACTACTTCAAAAAGAGCCTAAATGTTAGACAGAACTAAGGCATTGCATGGTCCTCAGACTCAAGCCTATGGGGAAACTAACTACTTCAAAAAGAGCCTAAGCGTTAGACAGAACCAAGACATTGCATGGTCCTCGGACTCAAGTTTTTGGGGAAACTAACTACTTCAAAAGGTTCTAAGTGTTAGACAGAACCAAGGCATTGCATGGTCCTCAGACACAAGCCTATGGGGAAACTAACTACTTCAAAAGAGCCTAAGTGTTAGACAGAACCAAGGCAATACATTGTCCTCGGACTCAAGCTTATGGGGAAACTAACTACTTCAAAAGAGCCTAAGTGTTAGACAGAACCAAGGCATTGCATGGTCCTCGGACTCAAGCCTATGGGGAAATTAACTACTTCAAAAGGTTCTAAGTGTTAGACAGAACCAAGGCATTGCATGGTCCTCGGATTCAAGCCAATGAGGAAACTAACTACTTCAAAAATAGCCTAAATGTTAAACAGAACCAAGGCATTGCATGGTCCTCGGACTCAAGCCTATGGGGAAACTAACTACTTCAAAAGAGCCTAAGTGTTAGACAGAACCAAGGCAATACATTGTCCTCGGACTCAAGCTTATGGGGAAACTAACTACTTCAAAAGAGCTTAAGTGTTAGACAGAACCAAGGCATTGCATGGTCCTCGGACTCAAGCCTATGGGGAAATTAACTACTTCAAAAGGTTCTAAGTGTTAGACAGAACCAAGGCATTGCATGGTCCTCGGATTCAAGCCAATGAGGAAACTAACTACTTCAAAAATAGCCTAAATGTTAAACAGAACCAAGGCATTGCATGGTCCTCAGACTCAAGCCTATGGGCAAACTAACTACTTCAAAAGGTTATAAGTGTTTAACAGAACCAAGGCATTGCATGGTCCTCGGACTCAAGCCTATGGGGAAACTAACTATTTCAAAAGAGCCTAAGTGTTAGACAGAACCAAGGCATTGCATCGTCCTCGGACTCAAGCCTATTGGGAAACTGACTACTTCAAAAGGTTCTAAGTTTTAGACTGAACCAAGGCATTGCATGGTCCTCGGACTCAAGCCTATGGGGAAACTAACTACGTCAAAAGGAGCCTAAATGTTAGACAAAACCGAGGCATTGCATGGTCATCAGACTCAAGCCTTTGGGGAAACTCACTACTTCAAAAAGAGCCTAAGCGTTAGACAGAACCAAGACATTGCATGGTCCTCGGACTCAAGCCTATGGAGAAACTAACTACTTCAAAAGGAGCCTAAGTGTTACACAGAACCAAGGCATTGTATAGTCCCCGGACTCAAGCCTATAGGGAAACTAACTACTTCAAAAGAGCCTAAGTGTTAGACAGAACCAAGGCATTACATGGTCGTTGAACTCAAGCCTATGGGGAAACTAACTACTTCGAAAGGTTCTAAGCGTTAGACAGAACCAAGGCATTGCATGGTCCTCGGACTCAAGCTTATGGGGAAACTAACTACTTCCAAAGGTTCTAAGTGTTAAACAGAACCAAGGCATTGCATGGTCCTCGGACTCAAGCCTATGGGGAAACTAACTACTTCAAAAGAGCCTAAGTGTTAGGCAGAACATGGTATTGCATGGTCCTCGGATTCAAGCCTATGGGGAAACTAACTACTTCAAATGGTTATAAGTGCTAAACTGAACCAAGGCATTGCATGGTCCTCGGACTCAAGCCTATGGGGAAACTAACTATTTCAAAAGAGCCTAAGTGTTAGACAGAACCAAGGCATTGCATGGTCCTCGGACTCAAGCCTATGGGGAAACTAACTACTTCAAAACGTTCTAATTGTTAGACAGAACCAAGGCATTGCATGGTCCTCGGACACAAGCCTATGGGGAAACTAACTAATTAAAAAAGAGCCTAAATGTTAGACAGAACCAAGGCATTGCATGGTCCTCAGACTCATGCCTATGGGGAAACTAACTACTTCAAAAAGAGCCTAAGTATTAGACAGAACCAAGACATTGCATGGTCCTCGGACTCAAGCCTATGGGGAAACTAACTATTTCAAAAGGTTCTAAGTGTTAAACAGAACCAAGGAATTGCATGGTCCTCGGACTCAAACCAATGGGGAAACTAACTACTTCAAAATGTCCAAAGTGTTAGATAGAACCAAGGCATTGCAGGGTTCTCGGACTCAAGCCTATGGGGCAAATAACCAAGGCATTGCATGGTCCTTGAACTCAAGCCTATGGGGAAACTAACTACTTCGAAAGGTTCTAAGCGTTAGACAGAACCAAGGCATTACATGGTCCTCGGACTCAAGCTTATGGGGAAACTAACTACTTCAAAAGGTTCTAAGTGTTAAACAGAACCAAGGCATTGCATGGTCCTCGGACTCAAGCCTATGGGGAAACTAACTACTTCAAAAGAGCCTAAGTGTTAGGCAGAACATGGTATTGCATGGTCCTCGGATTCAAGCCTATGGGGAAACTAACTACTTCAAAAGGTTCTAAGTGTTAAACAGAACCAAGGCATTGCATGGTCCTCGGACTCAAGCTTATGGAGAAACTAACTACTTCAAAAGAGCCTAAGTGTTAGACAGAACCAAGGCATTGCATGGTCCTCGGACTCAAGCCTATGGGGAAACTAACTACTTCAATAGGTTTTAATTGTTAGACAGAACCAAGGCATTGCATGGTCCTAGGACTTAAGCCTATAGGAAAACTAACTACTTCAAAAGGTCCTAAGTGTTAGACAGAACCAAGGCATTGCATGGTCCTCGGACTCAAGCCTTTGGGGAAACTAACTATTTCAAAAGGTTCTAAGTGTCAGAAAGAACCAAGGTATTGCATGGTCCTCGGAATCAATCCTTTGGGGAAACTAACTACTTGAAAAAGAGCCTAGGTGTTAGACAGAACCAGGGCATTGCATGATCCTCGGACTCAAGCCTATGGGGAAACTAACTACTTCAAAAGGTTCTAAGTGTTAAACAGAACCAAGGCATTGCATAGTCCTCGGACTCAAGCCTATGGGGAAACTAACTACATCAAAAGAGCCTAAGTGTTAGACAGAACCAAGGCATTGCGTGGTCCTCGGACTCAAGCCTATAGGGAAACTAACTACTTCAAAAGGTTCTAAGTGTTAAACAGAATCAAGGCATTGCATGGTTCTCTGACTCAAGCCTGTGGGGAAACTAACTACTTCAAAAAGAGCCTAAGTGTTAGGCAGAACCAAGGCATTGCATGGTCTTCGGACTCAAGCCTATGGGGAAACTAACTACTTCAAAAGGTTCTAAGTGTTAAATAGAACCAAGACATTGCGTGGTCCTCGGACTCAAGCCTATGGGGAAACTAACTACTTCAAAAGAGCCTAAGTGTTAGGCAAAACCAAGGCATTGCATGGTCTTCAGACTCAAGCCTATGGGGAAACTATCTACTTGAAAAGGTTCTGAATGTTAGACAGAACCAAGGCATTGCATGGTCCTCGGACGCAAGCCTATGAGGAAACTAACTACTTCAAAAAGAGCCTAAATATTAGATAGAACCAGGGCATTGCAAGGTCCTCGGACTCAAGTCTATGGGGAAACTAATTACTTCAAAAAAGAGCCTAAATGTTAGATAGAACCAGGGAATTGCATGGTCCTCGGACTCAAGCCTTTGGGGAAACTAACTACTTCAAAAGGTTCTAAGTGTTAAACAGAACCAAGGCCTTGCATGGTCCTCGGACTCAAGCCTATGGGGAAACTAACTACTTCAAAAAGAGCCTAAGTGTTACCCCGAACCATGGCATTACATGGTCCTCGGACTCAAGCCTATGGGGAAACTAACTACTTCAAAAGGTTCTAAGTGTTAAACAGAACCAAGGCATTGCATGGTCCTCGGACTCAAGCCTATGGGGAAACTAACTACTTCAAAAAGAGCCTAAATGTTAGACAGAACCAAGGCATTGCATGGTCCTCAGACTCAAGCCTATGGGGAAACTAACTACTTCAAAAAGAGCCTAAGCGTTAGACAGAACCAAGACATTGCATGGTCCTCGGACTCAAGCCTATGGGGAAACTAACTACTTCAAAAAGAGCCTAAGTGTTAGACAGAACCAAGGCATTGCATGGTCTCCGAACTCAAACCTATGGGAAACTAACTACTTCAAAAGGTTCTAAGTGTTAGACAGAACCAAGGCATTACATGGTCCTCGGACTCAAGCCTATGGGGAAACTAACTACTTCAAAAAAGAGCCTAAATGTTAGATAGGACCAGGGCATTGCATGGTCCTCGGACCTAAGCCTATGGGAAAACTAACTTCTTCAAAAAGTTCTAAGTGTTAGACAGAACCAAGGCATTGCATGGTCCTCGGACTCAAGCCTATGGGGAGACTATCTACTTCAAAAGAGCCTAAGTGTTAGACAGAACCAAGGCATTTCATGGTCCTCGGACTCAAGCCTATGGGGAAACTAACTAATTCAAAAGGTTCTAAGTGTTAGACAGAACCAAGGCATTGCATGGTCCTCGGACTCAAGCCTATGGGAAAACTAACTACTTCAAAAGGTCCTAAGTGTTAGATAGAACCAAGGCATTGCATGGTCCTCGGACTCAATCCTACGGGGAAACCAACTACTTCAAAAGGTTCTAAGTGTTAAACAGAACTAAGGCATTGCATGGTCCTTGGACTCAAGCCTATGGGGAAACTAACTACTTCAAAAGAGCCTAAGTGTTAGACAGAATCAGGGCATTGCGTGGTCCTCGGACTCATGCCTATGGGGAAACTAACAACTTCAAAAGGTTGTAGGTGTTAGACAGAACCAAGGCATTGCATGGTCCTCGGACTCAAGCCTTTGTGGAAACTAACTACTTCAAAAAGAGCCTAAATGTTAGACAGAACCAAGGCATTGCGTGGTCTTCAGACTCAAGCCTATGGGGAAACTAACAACTTCAAAAGGTTCTAAGTGTTAGACAGAACCAAGGCATTGCATGGTCCTCGGACTCAAGCCTATGGGGAAACTAACTACTTCAAAGAGAGCCTAAGTGTTAGACAGAACCAAGACATTGCATGGTCCTCGGACTCAAGCCTATGGGGAAACTATCTACTTCAAAAGAGCCTAAGTGTTAGACAGAACCAAGGCATTGCATGGTCCTCGGACTCAAGCCTATGGGGAAACTAACTACTTTAAAAGGTTCTAAGTGTTAGACAGAACCAAGGCATTGCGTGGTCCTCGGACTCAAGCCTATGGGGAAACTAACTACTTCAAAAGGTCCTTAGTGTTAGATAGAACCAAGGCATTGCATGGTCCTCGGACTCATGCCTATGGGTAAACTAACTACTTCGAAAGATTTTAAGCGTTAGACAGAACCAAGGCATTGCATTGTCTTCGGACGCATGCCTATGGGGAAACTAACTACTTCAAAAGGTCCTAAGTGTTAGACAGAACCAAGACATTGCATGGTCCTCGGACTCAAGTCTATGGGGAAACTAACTACTTCAAAAAGAGCCTAAGTGTTAGACAGAACCAAGGCATTGCATGGTCATCGAACTCAAACCTAAGGGGAAACTAACTACTTCAAAAGGTTCTAAGTGTTAGACAGAACCAAGGCATTACTTGGTCCTCGGACTCAAGCCTATGGGGAAACTAACTACTTCAAAAAAGTGCCTAAATGTTAGATAGAACCAGGGCATTGCATGGTCCTCGAACTCAAGCCTATGGGGAAATTAACTACTTCAAAAGGTTCTAAGTTTTAGACAGAACCGAGGCATTGCATGTTCCTCGGACTCAAGCCTATGGGGAAACTAACTACTTCAAAAGGTTCTATGTGTTAGACAGAACCAAGATATTGCATGGTCATCCGACTCAAACCTATGGGAAAACTAACTACTTCAAAAAGAGCCTAAGTGTTAGACAGACTCAGGCCATTGCATGGTCCTCGGACTCAAGCCTGTGGGGAAAGTAACTACTTCAAACGAGCCTAAGTATTAGACAGATCCAAGGCATTGCATGGTCCTCGGAATCAAGCCTATGGGGAAACTAACTACTTCAAGAGGTTCTAAGTGTTAAACAGAATGAAGGCGTTGCATGGTCCTCGGACTCAAGCCTATGAGGAAACTAATTACTTCAAAAGTGCCTAAGTGTTAGACAGATCCAAGGCATTGCATGGTCCTCATACTCAAGCCTATGGGGAAACCAACTACTTCAAAAAGAGCCTAAATGTTAGACTGAACCAGGGCATTGCATGGTCCTCGTACTCAAGCCTATGGGGAAACTAACTACTTCAAAAAGGCGTAAGTGTTTGACAGATCCAAGGCATTCCATGGTCCTCGAACTCAAGCCTATGGGGAAACTAACTACTTCAAAAGGTTCTAAGTGTTAAACAGAACCAAGGCATTGCATGGTCCTCGGACTCAAGCCTATAGGGAAACTAACTACTTCAAAAGAGCCTAAGTGTTAGACAGAAACAAGGCATTGCATGGTCCTCGGACTCAAGCCTATGGGAAACTAACTACTTCAAAGGGTTCTAGGTGTTAAACAGAATCAAGGCATTGCATGGTCCTCGGACTCAAGTGATCGGTGCAAAACTGCAAGTGCACAGTATCGTAGTTTTATAGTAAAGTGATTAGAAGAGTATCGTCCTCAGGGATTGGTAACTTACTTTTGACAAATACCAAAGTTATGCTAATCTTGATTTTATCTAGAGAAGTCACTAAGATTGGTGTAATTGGAATTTAAAATAAAATCAAATTAAAGAAAATAAACAGAGGAAAAAAATATGTTGTTCAAAGATCAAATTAATTTGAAGAAAACTTCTAGGAAATCGATTTCACCTAATCCCTCACTATGCTTTACTCATCTAGCTAATTTAATTTAATTCTCTCTGTTTGTTAGCAATCTCCAAAAAACATCCAAAAGCCTCTTTCGACAGTCAATTGGAAACATTCTTGTTCATCAATTTACACAAGAGTATGCAATTTAATAAAGCAAGAAAGCATTAAGACCAATGATTTTAATACTACACAGGTTCATACAAGTCTTTCGATCTCTATATTTACCTATGCCGAAATATTCAAGATCTATCCTATAATTCCCTCTTTCGATAGCAAATCACAAGATCAAAATCATCTAATTAATGGCCGGTTAATTAGAAGCAATAAACTCAGAATAAATCAGACAAACATGAAAAGAATTAATTCAAATTAACATAGAAAAGCAAGCATAGTTCGGAACTAGATTACATCGTTTTCCTAGAATAAAGAAAATTTAGTTCATGCTAAAAATTAAATTCAACAAAAACGAATTCACCATAATGTTTCTGAGAAGATTTGAAGGAAAAAAGGAACACAAAAATCTGCTTTAGCCTCCTTTCTGCTTCAGCCCTCTCTTTTTTTTCTGTTTCAGCTTTTTTTCTTTTCTGTTTCGGCGCTTTTTCTTTCTGGTTCAGCGCCTCTTTCTTTTCTGTTTCCGCTTTTTTTTCCTCAAACGTGTTGCCCTTTTTTTGCTTTAGACTTGGTGCTCTTTTCAGCCCAAAAACGATTTTCTTTTCAGCCCAAAAACATCCTTCTTTCAGCCCAAAAACGTTGCTCCTTTCAGCCCCTGTTTCAGCCCAAAACGTTCCACTGTTTCAGCGTTTTTCCTCTGTTTCAGTCCAGCCTCCCTTTTCAGTTTCAGCGCCTCCCTTTTCTTCTTAACGTGTTGCTCTTTTTCAGCCCAAAAACGTTCCACTTTTCAGCCCAAAAACCTTCCTCTTTTCAGCCCAAAATGTTGCTCTGTTTCAGCCCAAAAATCTTCCGCTTTTCAGCCCAAAACATGGCTCTGTTTCAGCCTTTTTTCTCCAACGTTTTTTTCTGTTTCAGCCCTCTTTCTTTGTAGTGTTCAGCTGCCTCTCTCTAACTGCTTCATGTCTCTTTTATTTGGTTAAATCTTTATTTCCTTCAAATCCGCAATAAAATTTAAACAACAATAATGAAGTCTAAAATCAACAAAAATAAATAAAATTAGACTAAAGTTTAAAGTTGAGAAGTGATAAATTATGCCAAATTATGCAAGTCATCATCAAGCCTATGGGAAAACTAACTACTTCAAAAGAGCCTAAGTGTTAGGAAGAACTAAGGCATTGCATGGTCCTCGGACTCAAGCCTATGGGGAAACTAACTACTTCAAAAGGTTCCAAGTGTTAAACAGAACCAAGGCATTGCATGGTCCTTGGACTCAAGTCTATAGGGAAACTAACTACTTCAAAAAAGCCTAAGTGTTAGACAGAACCAAGGCATTGCATGGTCCTCGGACTCAAGCCTATGGGTAAACTAACTACTTCAAAAGCTTCTAAGTGTTAGACAGAACCAACGCATTGCACGGTCCTCGGACTCAAGCCTATGAGGAAACTAATTACTTCAAAAAGAGCCTAAATGTTAGACAGAACCAAGGCATTGCATGGTCCTCAGACTCAAGCCTATGGGGAAACTAACTACTTCAAAAGGTTCTAAGTGTTAGACATAACCAAGGCATTACATGGTCCTCGGACTCAAGCCTATGGGGAAACTAACTACTTCAAAAAAGAGCCTAAATGTTAGATAGAACCAGGGCATTCCATGGTCCTCGGACTCAAGCCTATGGGAAAACTAACAACTTCAAAAGGTTCTAAGTGTTAGACAGAACCAAGGCATTGCATGGTCCTCGGACACAAGCCTATGGGGAAACTAACTACTTCAAAAGGTTCTATGTGTTAGACAGAACCAAGGTACTGCATGGTCCTCAGACTCAAGCCTATAGGGAAACTAACTACTTCAAAAAGAGCCTAAGTGTTAGACAGACCCAGGCCATTGCATGGTTCTCGGACTCAAGCCTGTGGGGAAAGTAACTACTTCAAAAGAGCCTAAGTATTAGACAGATCCAAGGCATTGCATGGTCCTCGAACTCAAACCTATGGGGAAACTAACTACTTCAAAAGGTTCTAAGTGTAAGACAGAACCAAGGCATTGCATGGTCCTCGGACTCAAGCCTATGGGGAAACTAACTACTTCAAAAGGTTCTAGGTGTTAAACAGAATCAAGGCATTGCATGGTCCTCGGAATCAAGCCTATGGGCAAACTAACTACTTCAAAAGAGCCTAAGTGTTAGGCAGAACCAAGGCATTGCATGGTCCTCGGACTCTAGCATATGGGGAAACTAACTACTTCAAAAGGTTCTAAGTGTTAAACAGAACCAAGGCATTGCATGGTCCTCGGACTCAAGCCTATGGGGAAACTAACTACTTCAAAAGAACCTAAGTATTAGATAGAACCAAGACATTGCACGGTCCTCGGACTCAAGCCTATGGGGAAACTAACTACTTCAAAAGGTTCTAAGTGTTAGACAGAACCAAGGCATTGCATGGTCCTCGGACTCAAGCCTATGAGGAAACCAACTACTTCAAAAAGATCCTAATTTTTAGACAGAACCAAGGCATTGCATGGTCCTCAGACTCAAGCCTATGGGGAAACTAACTACTTCAAAAGGTTCTAAGTGTTAGACAGAACCAAGGCATTACAAGGTCCTCGGACTCAAGCCTATGGGAAACTAACTACCTCAAAAAAGAGCCTAAATGTTAGATAGAACCAGGGCATTGCATGGTCCTCGGACTCAAGCCTATAGGAAAACTAACTACTTCAAAAGGTTCTAAGTGTTAGACAGAACCAAGGCATTGCATGGTCCTCGGACTCAAGCCTATGGCGAAAATAACTACTTCACAAAAGAACCTAAACGTTAGATAGAACCAGGGAATTGCATGGTCCTCGAACTCAAGCCTATGGTGAAACTAACTACTTCAAAAGGTTCAAAGTGTTAAACAGAACCAAGGCATTGCATGGTCCTCGGACTCAAGCCTATGGGGAAACTAACTACTTCAAAAGAGCCTAAGTGTCAGGCAAAACCAAGACATTGCATGGTCTTCGGACTCAAGCCTATGGGGAAACTAACTACTTCGAAAGAGCCTAAGTATTAGACAGAACCAAGGCATTGCATGGTCCTCGGACTCAAGCCTATGGGGAAACTAACTACTTCAAAAGGTTCTAAGTGTTAGACAGAACCAAGGCATTGCATGGTCTTCGAACTCAAGCCTATGAGGAAACCAACTACTTCAAAAGGAGCCTAAATGTTAGACAGAACCAAGGCATTGCATGGTCCTCAGACTCAAGCCTATGGGGAAACTAACTACTTCAAAAGGTTCTGAGTGTTAGACAGAACCAAGGCATTACATGGTCCTCGGACTCAAGCCTATGGGGAAACTAACTACTTCAAAAAAGAGCCTAAATGTTAAATAGAACCAGGACATTGCATGGTCCTCGGACTCAAGCCGATGGGGAAACTAACTACTTCAAAAGGTTCAAAGTGTTAGACAGAACCAAGGCATTGCATGGTCCTCGGACTCAAGCCTATGGGGAAACTAACCACTTCAAAAAAGAGCCTAAACGTTAGATAGAACAAGGACATTGCATGGTCCTCGGACTCGAGCCTATAAGGAAACTAACTACTTCAAAAGGTTCTAAGTGTTAAACAGAACCAAGGAACTGCATGGTCCTCGGACTCAAGACTATGGGTAAACTAACTACTTCAAAAAAGAGCCTAAATGTTAGACAGAACCAGGGCATTGCATGGTCCTCGGACTCAAGCCTATGAGGAAACCAACTACTTCAAAAAAAGCCTGAATGTTAGACAGAACCAAGGCATTGCATGGTCCTCAGACTCAAGCCTATGGGGAAACTAACTACTTCAAAAGGTTCTAAGTGTTAGACAGAACCAAGGCATTACATGGTCCACGGACTCAAGCTTATGGGGAAACTAACTACTTCAAAAAAGAGCCTAAATGTTAGATAGAACCAATGCATTGCATGGTCCTCGGACTCAATCCTATAGGAAAACTAACTACTTCAAAAGGTTCAAAGTGTTAGACAGAACCAAGGCATTGCATGGTCCTCGGACTCAAGCCTATGGGGAAACTAACTACTTCAAAAAATAGCCTAAACGTTAGATAGAACAAGGGCATTGCAGGTTCCTCGGACTCAAGCCTATGGGGAAACTAACTACTTGAAAAGGTTCTAAGTATTAAACAGAACCAAGGCATTGCATGGTCCTCGGACTCAAGCCTATGGGGAAACTAACTACTTCAAAAGAGCCTAAGTGTTAGACAGAACCAAGGTAATACATGTTCCTCGGACTCAAGCCTATGGGGAAACTAACTACTTCAAAAAAGAGCCTAAATGTTAGATAGAACCAGGGCATTGCATGGTCCTCGGACTCAAGCCTATGGGGAAACTAACTACTTCAAAAGGTTCTAAGTGTTAAACAGAACCAAGGAACTGCATGGTCCTCGGACTCAAGCCTATGGGGAAACTAACTACTTCAAAAGAGCCTAGGTATTAGACAGAACCAAGGCATTGCACGGTCCTCGGACTCAAGCCTATGGGGAAACTAACTACTTCAAAAGGTTCTAAGTGTTAGACAGAACCAAGGCATTGCATGGTCCTCGGGCTCAAGCCTTTGAGGAAACCAACTACTTCGAAAAGATCCTAATTTTTAGATAGAACCAAGGCATTGCATGGTCGTCAGACTCACGCCTATGGGGAAACTAACTACTTCAAAAGGTTCTAAGTGTTAGACAGAACCAAGGCATTGCATGGTCCTCGGACTCAAGCCTATGGGGAAACTAACTACTTCAAAAGGTTCTAAGTGTTAAAACGAACCAAGGCATTGCATGGTCCTCGGACTCAAGCCTATGGGGAAACTAACTACTTCAAAAGGTTCTAAGTGTTAAAACGAACCAAGGCATTGCATGGTCCTCGGACTCAAGCCTATGGGGAAACTAACTACTTCAAAAGAGCCTAAGTATTAGACAGAATCAAGGAATTGCATGGTCCTCGGACTCAAGCCTATGGGAAAACTAACTACTTCAAAAGGTTCTAAGTGTTAGACAGCACCAAGGCATTGCATGGTCTTCGAACTCAAGCTTATGAGGAAACCAACTACTTCAAAAAGAGCCTAAATGTTAGACAGAACCAAGGCATTGCTTGGTCCTCAGACTCAAGCCTATGGGGAAACTAACTACTTTAAGAGGTGTAAGTGTTAAATTGAATCAAGGCATTGCATGGTCCTCGGACTCAAGCCTATGAGGAAACTAATTACTTCAAACGTGCCTAAGTGTTAGACAGATCCAAGGCATTACATTGTCCTCGTAATCAAGTCTATGGGGAAACTAACTACTTGAAAAAAGAGCCTAAATGTTAGACAGAATCAAGGCATTGCATGGTCCTCGGACTCAAGCCTATAGGGAAACTAACTACTTCAAAAGAACCTAAATGTTTGACAGAACCAAGGCATTGCATGGTCCTCGGACTCCAGCCTATGGAGAAACTAACTACTTCAAAAGGTTCTAGGTGTTAAACAGAATCAAGGCATTGGATGGTCCTCGGACTCAAGCCTATGGGGAAACTAACTACTTCAAAAGAGCCTAAGTGTTAGGCAGAACCAAGGCATTGTATGGTCCTCGGACTCAAGCCTATGGGGAAACTAACTACTTCAAAAGGTTCTAAGTGTTAAACAGAACCAAGGCATTGTATGGTCCTCAGACTCAAGCCTATGGGGAAACTAACTACTTCAAAAGAGCCTAAGTGTTAGGCAGAACCAAGGCATTGCGTGGTCCTTGGAGTCAAGCCTATGGGGAAACTAACTACTTCAAAAGAGCATAAGTGTTCGACAGAACCAAGGCATTGCATGGTCCTCGGACGCAAGCCTATGGGGAAACTAACTACTTCAAAAGGTTCTAAGTGTTAGACAGAACCAAGGCATTGCATGGTCCTCGGACTCAAGCCTATGAGGAAACTAACTACTTCAAAAAGAGCCTAAATGTTAGACAGAAACAAGGCATTGAATGGTCCTCAGACTCAAGCCTATAGGGAAACTAACTACTTCAAAAAGAGCCGAAATGTTAGACTGAACCAAGACATTGCATTGTCCTCGGACTCAAGCCGTTGGGGAAACTAACTACTTCAAAAGGTTCTAAGTGTTAAACAGAACCAAGGCATTGCATGGTCTTCGGACTCAAGCCTATAGGGAAACTAACTACTTCAAAAGAGCCTAAGTGTTAGACAGAACCAAGGCATTGCATGGTCCTCGGACTCAAGCCTATGGGGAAACTAAGTACTTCAAAAGGTTATAAGTGTTAAACAGAACCAAGGCATTGCATGGTCCTCGGACTCAAGCCTATGGGGAAACTAACTACTTCAAAAAGAGCCTAAGTGTTTGACAAAACTAAGGCATTGCATGGTCCTCGGACTCAAGCCTATGGGGAAACTAACTACTTCAAAAGGTTCTATGTATTAGACAGAACCAAGGTATTGCATGGTCCTCAGACTCAAGCATATGAGGAAACCAATTACTTCAAAAAAGCCTAAATGTTAGAGAGAACCAAGGCATTGCATGGTCCTCAGACTCAAGCCTATGGGGAAACTAACAACTTCAAAAGGTTCAAAGTGTTAAACAGAACCAAGGCATTGCATGGTCCTCGCACTCGAGCCTATGGGGCAACTAACTACTTCAAAAGAGCCTAAGTGTTAGACAGAACCAAGGCATTGCATGGTCCTCGGACTCAAACCTATGGGGAAACTAACTACTTCAAAAGGTTCTAAGTGTTAGACAGAACCAAGGCATTACATAGTCCTCGGACTCAAGCCTATGGGGAAACTAACTACTTCAAAAAGAGCCTAAGTGTTAGACAGAACCAAGGCATTGCATGGTCCTCGGACTCAAACCTATGGGGAAACTAACTACTTCAAAAGGTTCTAAGTGTTAGACAGAACCAAGGCATTACATAGTCCTCGGACTCAAGCCTATGGGGAAACTAACTACTTCAAAAACGTGTCGAAATGTTAGATAGAACCAGGGCATTGCATGGTCCCAGGACTCAAGCTAATGGGGAAACTAACTACTTCAAAAGGTTCTATGTATTAGACAGAACCAAGGTATTGCATGATCCTCAGACTCAAGCATATGAGGAAACCAACTACTTCAAAAAAGCCTAAATGTTAGAGAGAACCAAGGCATTGCATGGTCCTCAGACTCAAGCCTATGGGGAAACTAACAACTTCAAAAGGTTCAAAGTGTTAAACAGAACCAAGGCATTGCATGGTCCTCGCACTCGAGCCTATGGGGCAACTAACTACTTCAAAAGAACCTAAGTGTTAGACAGAACCAAGGCATTGCATGGTCCTCGGACTCAAACCTATGGGGAAACTAACTACTTCAAAAGGTTCTAAGTGTTAGACAGAACCAAGGCATTACATAGTCCTCGGACTCAAGCCTATGGGGAAACTAACTACTTCAAAAACGTGTCGAAATGTTAGATAGAACCAGGGCATTGCATGGTCCCAGGACTCAAGCTAATGGGGAAACTAACTACATCAAAAGGTTCTAAGTGTTAGACAGAACCAAGGCATTGCATGGTCCTCGGACTCAAGCCTATGGGGAAACTAACTACTTCAAAAGGTTCTAAGTGTTAGACAGAACCAAGGTATTGCATGGTCCTCGGACTAAAGCCAATGGGGAAACTAACTACTTCAAAAAAGAGCCTAAATGTTAGATAAAACCAGGGCATTGCAAGGTCCTCGGACTCAAGCCTGTGGCGAAAGTAACTATTTCAAATGAGCCCAAGCGTTAGACAGATCCAAGGCATTGCATGGTCCTCAGACTCAAGCCTATTGGAAAACTAACTACTTCAAAAGGTTCTAAGTGTTAAACAGAATCAAGGCATTGCATGGTCCTCGGACTCAAGCCTTTGGGGAAACTAATTACTTCAAAATAGCCTAAGTGTTAGACAGATCCAAGGCATTGCATGGTCCTCGTACTCAAGCCTCTGGGAAACTAACTACTTCAAAAAGGGCCTAAATGTTAGATAGAACCAGGACATTGCATGGTCCTCGGACTCAAGCCTTTGGGGAAACTAACTACTTCAAAAGACCCGAAGTGTTAGACAGATCCAAGGCATTGCATGGTCCTCGAACTCAAGCCTATGGGGAAACTAACTATTACAAAAGGTTCTAAGTGTTATACAGAACCAAGGCATTGCGTGGTCCTCGGACTCAAGCCTATGAGGAAACTAACTACTTCAAAAATAGCCTAAATGTTAGACAGAACCAAGGCATTGCATGGTCCTCAGACTCAAGCCTATGGGGAAACTAACCACTTCAAAAAGAGCCTAAGTGTTAGACAGAACCAAGACATTGCATGGTCCTTGGACTCAAGCCTGTGGGGAAAGTAACTACTTCAAAAGAGCCTAAGTATTAGACAGATCCAAGGCATTGCATGGTCCTCGAACTCAAACCTATGGGAAAACTAACTACTTCAAGAGGTTCTAAGTGTTAGACAGAACCAAGGCATTGCATGGTCCTCGGACTCAACCCTATGGGAAAACGAACTACTTCAAAAGGTTCCAGTTGTTAAACAGAATCAAGGCATTACATGGTCCTCGGACTCAAGCGTGTGGGGAAACTAACTACTTCAAAAGAGCCTAAGTGTTAGGCAGAACCAAGGCATTGCATGGTCCTCGGACTCAAGCCTTTGGGGAAACTAAGTACTTCAAAAGGTTCTAAGTGTTAAACAGAACCAAGGCATTACATGGTCCTCGGACTCAAGCCTACAGCGAAACTAACTACTTCAAAAGAGCCTAAGTGTTAGATAGAACCAAGGCATTGCATGGTCCTCGGACTCAACCCTATTGGGAAGCTAACTGCTTCAAAAGGTTCTAAGTGTTAGACAGAACCAAGGCATTGCATGGTCCTTGGACTCAAGCCTATGAGGAAACGAACTACTTCAAAAAGAGCTAAATGTTAGACTGAATTAAGGCATTGCATGGTCCTCAGACTCAAGCCTATGGGGAAACTAACTACTTCAAAAGGTTCTTAGTGTTAGCCAGAACCAAGGCATTACATGGTACTCGGACTCAAGCCTATGGGGAAACTAACTACTTCAAAAAAGAGCCTAAATGTTAGATAGAACCAGGGCATTGCATGGTCCTCGGACTCAAGCCTCTGGGGAAACTAACTACTTCAAAAGGTTCTAAGTGTTAGACTGAACCAAGGAATTGCATGGTCCTCGGACTCAATCCTATGGGGAAACTAACTACTTCAAAAGGTTCTATGTGTTAGACAGAACGAAGGTATTGCATGGTCCTCAAACTCAAGCCTACGGGGAAACTAACTACTTCAAAAAGAGCGTAAGTGTTAGACAGACCCAGGCCATTGCATGGTCCTCGGACTCAAGCCTAACGGGAAAGTAACTACTTCAAAATAGCCTAAGTATTAGACAGATCCAAGGCATTGCATGGTCCTCGGACTCAAGTGTATGGGGAAACTAACTACTTCTAGAGGTTCTAAGTGTTAAAAAGAATCAAGGCATTGCATGGTCCTCGGACTCAAGCCTATGAGGAAACTAATTACTTCAAAAGTGCCTAAGTGTTTGACAGATCCAAGGCATTGCATGGTCCTCGTACTCAAGCCTATGGAGAAACTAACTACCTCAAAAGAGCCTAAGTGTTAGGCAGAACCAAGGCATTGCATGGTCCTCGGTCTCAAGCCTATGAGGAAACTAACTACTTCAAAAGGTTCTAAGTGTTAAACAGAACCAAGGCATTGCATGGTCCTCGAACTCAAGCCTATAGGGAAACTAACTACTTTAAAAGAGCCTAAGTGTTAGACAGAACCAAGGCGTTGCATGGTCCTCAAACTCAAGCCTATGGGGAAACTAACTACTTCAAAAGGTTCTAAGTGTTAGACAGAACCAAGGCATTTCATGGTCCTCGGTCTCAAGCCTTTGGGGAAACTAACTACTTCAAAAGGTCCTAAGTGTTAGACAGAACCAAGGCATTGCATGGTCCTCGGACTCAAGCCTATGGGGAAACTAACTACTTCAAAAGGTTTTAAGTGTTAGACAGGCCATTCAGGCCACTTATAGGTTGGAGGACGTGGCCCGTGACCAGGGGAAAGCCATGGACGTGGAGCGTGAGAAACACCTGGAGGCCACACGGGTCCTTAAAAACTCCAAGGCCTGACAGGGCGTTATCCCGAGCACTGGTCATCGCCCTCAGCTCCTCCTGGGCCTTGGCAAGATTGCATGGTCCTCGGAATCAAGCCTTTGGGGAAACTAACTACTTCAAAATGTCCTAAGTGTTAGACAGAACCAAGACATTGCATGGTCCTCGGAATCAAGCCTATGGGGAAACTAACTACTTCAAAAGGTTCTAAGTGTTAGACTGAATCAAGCCATTACATGGTCCTCGGACTCAAGCCTATGGGGAAACTAACTACTTCAAAAAAGAGCCGAAATGTTAGATAGAACCAGGGCATTGCATGGTCCTCGGACTCAAGCCAATGGGGAAACTAACTGCTTCAAAAGGTTCTAAGTGTTAGACAGAACCAAGGCATTGCATTGTCCTCGGACTCAAGCCTATGGGGAAACTAACTACTTCAAAAGGTTCTAAGTGTTAGACAGAACCAAGGTATTGCATGGTCCTCGGACTCAAGCCAATGGGGAAACTAACTACTTCAAAAAAAAGCCCAAATGTTAGATAGAACCAGGGCATTGCAAGGTCCTCGGACTCAAGCCTGTGGCGAAAGTAATTATTTCAAATGAGCCTAAGTATTAGACAGATCCAAGGCATTGCATGGTCCTCAGACTCAAGCCTATCGGGAACCTAACTACTTCAAAAGGTTCTAAGTGTTAAACAGAATCAAGGCATTGCATGGTCCTCGGACTCAAGCCTATGGGAAACTAATCACTTCAAAATAGCCTAAGTGTTAGACAGATTCAAGGCATTGCATGGTCCTCGTACTCAAGCCTATGGGGAAACTAACTACTTCAAGAGGTTCTAAGTGTTAAACAGAATCAAGGCATTGCATGGTCCTCGGACTCAAGCCTATGAGGAAACTAATTACTTCAAAAGTGCCTAAGTGTTAGACAGATCCAAGGCATTGCATGGTCCTCGTACTCAAGCCTGTGGGGAAACTAACTACTTCAAAAGGGCCTAAGTGTTAGGCAGAACCAAGGCATTGCATGGTCCTCAGACTCAAGCCTATGGGGAAACTAACTACTTCAAAAGGTTCTAAGTGTTAGACTGAATCAAGCCATTACATGGTCCTCGGACTCAAGCCTATGGGGAAACTAACTACTTCAAAAAAGAGCCGAAATGTTAGATAGAACCAGGGCATTGCATGGTCCTCGGACTCAAGCCAATGGGGAAACTAACTGCTTCAAAAGGTTCTAAGTGTTAGACAGAACCAAGGCATTGCATTGTCCTCGGACTCAAGCCTATGGGGAAACTAACTACTTCAAAAGGTTCTAAGTGTTAGACAGAACCAAGGTATTGCATGGTCCTCGGACTCAAGCCAATGGGGAAACTAACTACTTCAAAAAAAAGCCCAAATGTTAGATAGAACCAGGGCATTGCAAGGTCCTCGGACTCAAGCCTGTGGCGAAAGTAATTATTTCAAATGAGCCTAAGTATTAGACAGATCCAAGGCATTGCATGGTCCTCAGACTCAAGCCTATCGGGAACCTAACTACTTCAAAAGGTTCTAAGTGTTAAACAGAATCAAGGCATTGCATGGTCCTCGGACTCAAGCCTATGGGAAATTAATCACTTCAAAATAGCCTAAGTGTTAGACAGATTCAAGGCATTGCATGGTCCTCGTACTCAAGCCTATGGGGAAACTAACTACTTCAAGAGGTTCTAAGTGTTAAACAGAATCAAGGCATTGCATGGTCCTCGGACTCAAGCCTATGAGGAAACTAATTACTTCAAAAGTGCCTAAGTGTTAGACAGATCCAAGGCATTGCATGGTCCTCGTACTCAAGCCTTTGGGGAAACTAACTACTTCAAAAGAGCCTAAGTGTTAGGCAGAACCAAGGCATTGCATGGTCCTCAGACTCAAGCCTTTGGGGAAACTAACTACTTCAAAAGGTTCTAAGTGTTAAACAGAACCAAGGCATTGCATGATCCTCGGACTCAAGCCTATAGGGAAACTAACTACTTCAAAAGAGCCTAAGTGTTAGACAGAACCAAGGCGTTGCATCGTCCTCGGACTCAAGCCTTTGGAGAAAATAACTACTTCAAAAGGTTCTAGGTGTTAAATAGAATCAAGTCATTGCATGGTCTTCGGACTCAAGCCAATGAGGAAACTAATTACTTCAAAAGTGCCTAAGTGTTAGACAGATCCAAGGCATTGCATGGTCCTCGTACTCAAGCCTACGGGGAAACTAACGACTTCAAAAGGTTCTAAATGTTAAACAGAACCAAGGCATTGCATGGTCCTCGGACTGAAGCCTGTGGGGAAACTAACTACTTCAAAAGAGCCTAAGTGTTAGACAGAACCAAGGCGTTGCATGGTCCTCGGACTCAAGCCTATGGGGAAACTAACTACTTCAAAAGAGCCTAAGTGTTAGACAGATCCAAGGCATTGCATGGTCCTCGGATTCAAGCCTATGGGGAAACTAACTACTTCAAAAGGTCCTAAGTGTTAAACAGAACCAAGGCATTGCATGGTCCTCGGACTCAAGCCTATAGGGAAACTAACTACTTCAAAAGAGCCTAAGTGTTAGACAGAACCAAGACATTGCATGGTCCACGGACTCAAGCCTATGAGGAAACTAACAACTTCAAAAGGTTCTAAGTGTTAGACAGAACCAAGGCATTGCATGGTCCCGGTCTCAAGCCTATGGGGAAACTAACTACTTCAAAAGGTCCTAACTGTTAGACAGAACAAAGGCATTGCATGGTCCTCGGACTCAAGCCTATGGGGAAACTAACTATTTCAAAAGGTTTTAAGTGTTAGACAGAACCAAGGTATTGCATGGTCCTCAGACTCAAGCCTATGGGGAAAATAACTACTTCAAAATGTCCTAAGTGTTAGACAGAACCAAGACATTGCATGGTCCTCGGAATCAAGCCTATGGGGAAACTAACTACTTCAAAAGGTTCTAAGTGTCAGACAGAACCAAGCCATTATATGGTCCTCAGACTCAACCCTATGGGGAAACTAACTACTTCAAAAAAGAGCCGAAATGTTAGATAGAACCAGGGCATTGCATGGTCCTCGGACTCAAGCCAGTGGGGAAACTAACTACTTCAAAAGGTTTTAAGTGTTAGACAGAACCAAGGCATTGCATGGTCATCGGACTCAAGCTTATGGGGAAACTAACTACTTCAAAAGGTTCTAAGTGTTGGACAGAACCAAGGTATTGCATGGTCCTCGGACTCAAGCCAATGGATAAACTAACTACTTCAAAAAAGAGCCCAAATGTTAGATAGAACCAGGGCATTGCAAGGTCCTCGGACTCAAGCCTGTGGCGAAAGTAATTATTTCAAATGAGCCTAAGTGTTAGACAGATCCAAGGCATTGCATGGACCTCAGACTCAAGCCTATCGGGAAACTAACTACTTCAAAAGGTTCTAAGTGTTAAACAGAATCAAGGCATTGCATGGTCCTCGGATTCAAGCCTATGGGGAAACTAATTACTTCAAAATAGCCTAAGTGTTGGACAGATTCAAGGCATTGCATGGTCCTCGTACTCAGGCCTATGGGGAAACTAACTACTTCAAAAAAGGCCTAAATGTTAGACAGAACCAGGACATTGCATGGTCCTCGGACTCAAGCCTTTGGGAAAACTAACTACTTCAAAAGAGCCTAAGTGTTAGACAGATCCAACGCATTGCATGGTCAGCGAACTCAAGCCTGTAGGGAAACTAACTATTTCTAAAGGTTCTAAGTGTTAGACAGAACCAAGGCATTGCGTGGTCCTCGGACTCAAGCCTATGAGGAAACTAACTACTTCAAAAAGAGCCTAAATGTTAGACAGAACCAAGGCATTGCATGGTCCTCAGACTCAAGCCTATGGGGAAACTAACTACTTCAAAAAGAGCCTAAGTATTAGAAAGATCCAAGGCATTGCATGGTCCTCGAACTCAAACCTATGGGGAAACTAACTACTTCAAAAGGTTCTAAGTGTTAGACAGAACCAAGGCATTGCATGGTCCTCGGACTCAAGCCTATGGGGAAACTAACTACTTCAAAAGGTTCCAGGTGTTAAACAGAATCAAGGCATTGCATGATCCTCGGACTCCAGCCTGCGAGGAAACTAACTACTTCAAAAGTGCCTAAGTGTTAGGCAGAACCAAGGCATTACATGGTCCTCAGACTCAAGCCTATGGGGAAACTAACTACTTCAAAAGGTTCTAAGTGTTAAACAGAACCAAGGTATTGCATGGTCCTCGGACTCAAGCCCATAGGGAAACTAACAACTTCAAAAGAGCCTAAGTGTTAGACAGATCCAAGGCATTGCATGGTCCTCGGACTCAAGCCTATGGGGAAACTAACTACTTCAAAAGGTTCTAAGCGTTAAATAGAACCAAGGCATTGCATGGTCCTCGGACTCAAGCCTATGGGGAAACTAACTACTTCAAAAGGTTCTAAGCGTTAAACAGAACCAAGGCATTGCATGGTCCTCGGACTCAAGCCTATAGGGAAACTACCTACTTCAAAAGAGCCTAGGGGTTAGACTGAACCAAGGCGTTGCATGGTCCTCGGACTCAAGCCTATGGGGAAACTAACTATTTCAAAAGGTTCTTGGTGTTAAACAGAATCAAGGCATTGCATGGTCCTCGGACTCAAGCCGATGAGGAAACTAACTACTTCAAAAAGAGCCTAAATGTTAGACAGAATCAAGGCATTGCATGGTCCTCGGACTCAAGCCTATGGGGAAACTAACTATTTCAAAAGGTTCTAAGTGTTAAACAGAACCAAGGCATTGCATGGTCCCCGGACTGAAGCCTATGGGGAAACTAACTACTTCAAAAGAGCCTAAGTGTTAGACAGAACCAAGGCATTGCATGGTACTCGGACTCAAGTCTATGGGGAAACTAACTACTTCAAAAGGTTCTAAATGTTAGACAGAACCAAGGCATTGCATGGTCCTCGGACTCAAGCCTATGAGGAAACTAACTACTTCAAAAAGAGTCTAAATGTTAGACAGAACCAAGGTATTGCATGGTCCTCAGACACAAGCCTATGGGGAAACTAACTACTTCAAAAAGAGCCTAAATGTTAGACCGAACCAAGACATTGCATGGTTCTCGGACTCAAGCCTATGAGGAAACTAACTACTTCAAAAGGTTCTAAGTTTTAGACAGAACCAAGGCATTGCATGGTCCTCGGTCTCAAGCTTATGGGGAAACTAAATACTTCAAAAGGTGCTAAGTGTTAGACAGAACCAAGGCATTGCATGGTCCTCGGACTCAAGCCTATGGGGAAACTAACTACTTCAAAAGGTTTTAAGTGTTAGACAGAATCAAGGCATTGCATGGTCCTCGGAGTCAAGCCTATGGGGAAACTAACTACTTCAAAAAGAGCCTAAGTGTTAGACAGAACCAAGGCATTGCATGGTCCTCAGACTCAAGCCTATGGGGAAACTAACTATTTCAAAAAGAGCCTAAGTGTTAGACAGAACCAAGACATTGCATGGTCCTCGGACTTAAGCCTATGGGGAAACTAACTACTTCAAAAGGTTCTAAGTGTTAGACAGAACCAAGGCATTGCATGGTCCTCCGACTCAAACCTATGGGGAAACTAACTACTTCAAAATGTTCTAAGTGTTAGACAGAACCAAGGTATTGCATGGTCCTCGGACTCAAGCCAATGGGGAAACTAACTACTTCAAAAAGAGCCTAAGTGTTAGACAGACCCAGGCCATTGCATTGTCCTCGGACTCAAGCCTGTAGGGAAAGTAACTACTTCAAAAGAGCCTAAGTATTAGACAGATCCAAGGCATTGCATTGTCCTCGGACTCAAGCCTATGGGGAAACTAACTACTTCAAGAGGTTCTAAGTGTTAAACAGAATCAAGGCATTGCATTGTCCTCGGACTCAAGCCTATGAGGAAACTAATTACTTCAAAAGTGCCTAAGTGTTAGACAGATCCAAGGCATTGCATGGTCCTCGTACTCAAGCCTATGGGAAAACTAACTACTTCAAAAAGAGCCTAAATGTTAGACAGAACCAGGGCATTGCATGGTCCTCGGACTCAAGCCTATGGGGAAACTAACTACTTCAAAAAAGCGTAAGTGTTAGACAGATCCAAGGCATTGCATGGTCCTCGGACTCAAGCCTCTGGGGAAACTAACTATTTCAAAAGAGCCTAGGTGTTAGACAAATCCAAGGCATTACATGGTCCGCAGACTCAAGCCTATGGGGAAACTAACTACTTCAAAAGTGTCTAAGTGTTAGACAGATCCAAGGTTTTGAATGGTCCTCGAACTCAAGCCTATGGGGGAAACTAACTACTTCAAAAGTGCCTAAGTGTTAGGCAGAACCAAGGCATTGCATGGTCCTCGGACTCAAGCCTATGGGGAAACTAACTACTTCAAAAGGTTCTAAGTGTTAAACAGAATCAGGGCATTGCATAGTCCTCGGACACAAACTTATGGTGAAACTAACTACTTCAAAAGAGCTTAAGTGTTAGACAGAACCAAGGCATTGCATGGTCTTCGGACTCAAGCCTGTGGGGAAACTAACTACTTCAAACGGTTCTAAGTGTTAGACAGAACCGAGGTATTGCATGGTCCTCGGACTCAAGCCTATGAGGAAACCAACTACTTTAAAAAGAGCCTAAATGTTAGACAAAACCAAGGCATTGCATGGTCCTCAGACTTAAGCCTATGGGGAAACTAACTACTTCAAAAGGTTCTAAGTGTTAGACAGAACCAAAACATTACATGGTCCTCGGACTCAAGCCTATGGGGAAACTAAGTACTTCAGAAAGAGCCTAAATGTTAGATAGATCCAGGGCATTGCATGGTCCTCGGACTCAAGCCTATGGGGAAACTAACTACTTAAAAAGGTTCTAAGTGTTTGACAGAACCAAGGCATTGCATGGTCCTCGGACTCAAGCCTATGGGGAAACTAACTACTTCAAAAGGTTCTATGTGTGAGACAGAACCAAGGTATTACATGGTCCTCAGACTCAAGCCTATGGGGAAACTAACTACTTCAAAAAGTGCCTAAGTGTTAGACAGACCCAGGCCATTGCATGGTCCTCGGACTCAAGCCTGTGTGGAAAGTAACTACTTCAAAAGAGCCTAAGTATTAGACAGATCCAAGGCATTGCATGGTTCTCGGACTCAAGCCTATGGGGAAACTAACTACTTCAAGAGGTTCTAAGTGTTAAACAGAATCAAGACATTGCATGGTCCTCGGACTTAAGCCTATGAGGAAACTAATTACTTCAAAAGTGCCTAAGTGTTAGACAGATCCAAGGCATTGCATGGTCCTCGTACTCAAGCCTATGGGGAAACTAACTACTTCGAAAAGAGCCTAAATGTTAGACAGAACCAGGGCATTGCATGGTCCTCGGACTCAAGCCTCTGGGGAAACTAACTACTTCAAAAGAGCCTAAGTGTTAGACAGATCCAAGGCATTGCATGGTCCTCGGACTCAAGCCTATGGGGAAACTAACTACTTCAAAAGGTTCTAAGTGTTAAACAGAACCAAGGCGTTGCATGGTCCTTAGACTCAAGCCTATAGGGAAACTAACTACTTCAAAAGAGCCTAAGTGTTAGACAGAACCAAGGCATTGCATGGTTCTCGGACTCAAGCCTATGGGAAAACTAACTACTTTAAAAGGTTCTAGGTGTTAGACAGAACCAAGGCATTGCATGGTCCTCGGACTCAAGCCTATGAGGAAACCAACTACTTCGAAAAGAGCCTAAATGTTAGACAGAACCAGGGCATTGCATGGTCCTCGGACTCAAGCCTTTGGGGAAACTAACTACTTCAAAAGAGCCTAAGTGTTAGACAGATCCAAGGCATTGCATGGTCCTCGAACTCAAGCCTATGGGGAAACTGACTATTTCAAAAGAGCCTAAGTGTTAGACAGATCCAAGACATTGCATGGTCTGCAGACTCAAGCCTGTGGGGAAACTAACTACTTCAAAAGAATCTAGGTGTTAGACAGATCCAGGACGTTGCATGGTCCTCGAACTCAAGCCTATGGAGAAACTAACTATTTCAAAAGAGCCTAAGTGTTAGACAGATCCAAGGCATTGCATTGTCCACAGACTCAAGCCTATGGGGAAACTAACTACTTCAAAAGAATCTAAGTGTTAGACAGATCCAAGGCATTGATGGTCCTCGGACTCAAGCCTATGAGGGAAACTAACTACTTCAAAAGAATCTAAGTGTTAGACAGATCCAAGGCATTGCATGGTCCTCGGACTCAAGCCTATGTGAAAAACTAACTACTTCGAAAGATTCTAAGTGTTAGAATGTTGGGAGAGGCCATAGCCCTACCTAGTCCTTGGGACATAAATGGTCTGCCTATGCACACATTCCTTCACGTTATTGCAATCGCTGCCGTGACTGGCCATGGTACAATGGATAATAAGATTATACAAGTAAAAAAAGAAAAGGAGAAAAGGGAGAAAATGGATAATGCGCACATGAACAAACAGCCAGAACAAACAGAAAGAGAAATAGGAATCACATAGCATTAAGTCCTTAGAAGTTACATAATAGGAGTCACAGTACATTGTCTTAAAAAAAAAAAAGGAGATAATAAGAAAAAAGATACAAAGGCAAAGACGAACGACCAAAAACAACGCAGGCAGAGATGCCAAGGAGCCTACTCCTTCCACTCAATTGCCCGCCCCAGTGGGTGGCTGGTCCATGGCAGCCTCAAGATCCTCTAAGCTCTAACTAAGCGGAGTAACCTGCAGAGGCACTGCGGGAATGGCGACCCCCTCAGCGGAAGAAATCTGGGCTTCAGAGGAGAGCTTCGCAACCTCTTGGGGCGCTTCCTCGTCGGGGCCTTCACCTGATTCAGCCCCCCCGAGAGGATCACTTCCTTGGACAGGCTCACCAGTAGGTCCAGTGACCGAAGCTCCTTCACCCAGGGTAGCACGAGCTTCCTCAGCAGCCACCTCAGCCTCAGAGCCATCTAGGGCAGCCTCACGGATGGCAGGGGGGTAGTACACACTCTCCTCCTTCCACAGGTCGGACGAGGCCTTGACCCCAGCCTGTTTGAGAGCCTCTTTCCAAACCTCGGAGGAGTAGCGCCTGCACACCTCAGGGACTTAAGCCTTAAAGGCAGCTTCCGTCTCGGCCACCCTCGCAGCATAAGCTGCCTCCTCGGCTTCCTCCTTAGAGCCCCAGGCCTCCTCCTTACCTTGGTCAGCCTCAAACTTGGCCCTCACAGCCTCATCCTTAGCCCATTCAGCTACATTTTTGGCTTCCTTGGCAGCAGCCACCTTCTTCGTCAGATCAGCAAGCAGCTCCTTTGCGATCTTCAGCTGCTCCTCTGCCTCACCCAGATGCCTCGTCTGATCTTCAGCCTACTTCTAAAAACCAGCGAGGCCTGACATGGCGTTGTCCCGAGCCCTGGTCATCGCCTTTAGCTCCTCTCGGGCCGTGGCAAGGTCAGCTTCGGAGTTTTTGAGGGTCCGAGTGGCCTCCAAGTACTTCTCACGCTCTGCATCCATGGCCTTTCCTTGGTCGTGGGCGCCTTCTCCAACCTATAGGTGGCCTGGACGGCCTGCCAAACAAAACAGGTACGTAACGAACCGAGCTCAGAAAAAGGGAAGGGAAACTGAAGCCAGAAAAATCACAAGTGTTGAGGGTCTTACCATTCCCAAATACCGCTTGAGGTTGAGGAAAACCTCCCTACTCCTCATGGTCCCCAGCTCTGCCATGTCCGCAAGGAGTAACAGGCACCTTTCCAGTGCGTCGGCCACATACGCACCTTCGCCCTCTCTAAAATCCCTAAGGGAGGAGTCATCCCTCAGAGGCCCCCCATGGAGCATTGGGGCAGGAAGCCAGGCCTGAACCTCGAGCTGGGCGTTAACCTGTTTATCTTGGCCTCGGGAGCCTATCTTCAATTGTTTCGAGGGCCGCCGAGTATCGCTCCCCTCCTGGGCGGACCTAGATTTGTCCTCAATTGGCCTTTTGCCCTTATCCTTTTTCTGCTTAGGATCAGTGGGCTCATGCCTAGAAGGCAGACTCATTTGAGGTGGAGGGGGAGGAAGCCTAAACTGGGTCGAGGCCGACCTGGCCTGGGCAGGATGAGTCTTAGGAGGAGGAGGAGGAAGCTTTGGCTTAGACTTCCCCGGTTGGCCTTCGATTAGGTCCAACAGGCTGGATTGGGGCTTCTTCTTGTAACCCATCTCAAGTCGAGAAGAGGATTCGGTCGTTGGGAAGTCCGCTTCGGTCAGGCGAGGGTCACCCAAGTCTCCTAGAGGGTCCTCGGACTGGTGGACTTGTTCAAACACGTCAAACTCGTCCTCGGCAGGGCCAAAATCAGTAACTTCCTCTTCTCTCTCTAGGCTTTCTTCTGCGGCCTCTGCGAATCTATAAGGGGAAGAGGGGCCTGCTGATGCTACGCCTTCTGATGTGGAGGGCTCCTCGGGGAACTGGAACCTGTCTTCGGTCACAGTTATTTTCCGCAGCCGAGGGTCTTTTGCTCTGATCACGTACTTCGGTGCCGCAAACGATTTTTGAACCGGGGTGTATCCCAAGATCCTGTGAGCGACCCTAACTTGATTATCGGCTTTGTTCACAAAAATCTCTGCCCTTAGCGCTTTCTGCAAGTCCTCCATGTTGATCAGGTTGAAGTGACGCGTGAAGGCGTGCGAATCTACAGAAAGAAGACGCATTCATGTTAGTAACCAAACGATGCAAAAAAAAAATGAAATGAATGAAGTAAACTAAAATTTGTGAACTCCCTCCTACTCCCACTGCCCCACCTGGTGTCCCCTCCGTCGTTGGGCAATGAAGGCCATCGTGCCACTCTCTGGACACGATGAAAAAGTCCTTGTTCAACCCCCTGCTGGACTCGGGGAGGCACTGGATAAGCCGGACCCTGTCGTCCCTTGTCTTCATGTAGTACGACTTACCCTTCAGGCACTGAAGGTTGTAACACCAGTTTACGTTGTGATGGGTCAGCCTTAGCCCCATCTTCTCGTTCAGGGCGTCCACACAACCCAGAATTCTGAAGACGTTGGTGGCACACTAGGTGGGGGCTAGCCGGAAGTACGTTAGGTAACCCCTTATCACCGGTCCCATGGGGATTCTCATGCCACCTTCAAGGAAGGCAACGATGGGAATCACCACCTCGCCCTCCTGCCTCCGAAGGTGCCACTCCCCTTGCTCACAATACCTCAAGCCCACGTTACTGGGTATCTTATAGTCGACGATGAATTTCTCCATCGCCTCCTCAGTATAGACATACTTCTTAAACCTACCCATCCCAAGTGATGCCTAAGAGAGCTAAGAAAGAGCAAATGAAAGAGAAGAAGGAATAGAAAAGAAGAGAGCTCAGAGAGAGATAGAGTGACTTACAGAAATGAGGAGAAGCTCCTCGGACAGGCTTTTTATGCTGGAGATGTAGGTGGAAATTTGGCTGGACTCAGGATGTATGCGCAAGAGCTCTTGGTTGCGAGTAAACAGAGGGAACGGCAGTTCGAGTGGGTATTTATACCCCAACTCGAGGAGCCGTGCGGGTTTTCTCGCCCATAAATGTTAGGCGAATCCTCACCGTTGGATTGTCATCCTCCCGTTGAACGTGGGGAGCATAGAGTCGTTAGGATTTAATGGAGGGCGCGTTGCGCGCACCAAAGCGTCAGTAACGCGTCTTGGGCAAATGAAAAGACTCCAGTACTGACGGGGGACAGGACTCGATGGGACGCGTTGTAGGCCCGAGGATGTCAAAATCCTCCTCTCGTCTTGAGGATGCGGACAGCAAGATTTTTAGGGGCTATTGTGGGGCCAGCGAGTCAGACGGCCCGGCCCACTTCGTTCTAAGACCGAAAGCCCGAGTCGAGGAGCCATCCAAAGTCTGAGGATGAAAGTAAGAAGCCTAGGAACCCAATAAGCCACGCCGAGGACGACTCTCTCCTCGGACATCCGACACCATAAAGTAAACAGGCAACACACCATCAAGTGAGCCTTCCTGACTATTCAAAGAGCAGAGAGCAAGTACCACGCGCCAGCAATAGAAGCATGGTGGAGGAGCAAGTTCAGGACAAATTGTCACCTCCACATTAAATGCCCTCAACTACCATCATGGCCGCATTAATGAGGAGAGGACTCCACAATAGTGCCACCTTGGTTGCCGCAACCCACAAAGGGAATGGGAAGGCGGCTGATGGGACAGGCACTCAAGTAATAGCCTGATTGCTCAACAAATGTAGGGTTAGGATCGATTGGGGGAGGTATATAATGTAAGGAACCCCTCCTGAAGAAGGGGGGACAAATGAAAGAGTACTGGAGTAACCTGTATTCTCTGAGAAAACCTTGTAATCAATCCTCAAAGAAATTATAAGAGCTCCAGGTCCTGGAGAACAAGTCCGAGGAGCATTACTACGCATCCCAATTCACGCTTAGGTTATCTAACCCACATGCAACCATGCATGGTCGTTGCATTTCTCATTAAGGCCTAGTTCTTGAGCCCATTCTCTATAAATTCATTGCGGGGCAAGCTGGGCTTGGGTCCAATCCCTCAACACGTCGAAGTGCTCAAACCCTGTCCCTACAATTAGAAATTAAAATTTTCACAAAGCTATCTCAATTTTTATGTTTCTTTAAAAAAAAAAATCACAAATCTTAGATATTGTGTCAAGGTCTTATAGTTTCAGTCGGAAGGAATTTTGTGTTTAGATAGATCTTAAGGGAAAAATACTATTTTGGATTTTACATTTTGGGGTTACTGTCAATTTGGTCCCTACATTTTGATAGCAGCCAACTGTCAATTTGGTCCATGTTATTTTTAACTTATAATCAATTTTTGTTAGTGAATTGACGGTAGAGACCAAATTATTTGTATCTTGAAAATAATAAGGATTGAAAACAATGACCCCAAAAGGTAGAAACCAAAATAATATTTTCGCCAAAATTTTAGTCACAGCTTATAGGAATGTGTAAATTTCAAGGCTTCATTTTTTCAACATAAAATGTTGTCTATCAAATATAACTTGTCTTCTAGTGTTTGTTTGCATGCTTTAAAATACTCTAGTGAACATTTTCTAACGTTGAAGCTTTTACGAAAAAACACAAACTTCCCTATATATTTGTATTGACATAATAGTAATGTTAGGTCCACAATATTGTCACAACAAATGACAAATCTTAGGTAACAAATTGTTGGTGAGTAAAAAAGTGATGTTAGTGATATGCCTAGATTAGAACCAATTACATTTAGGCACTTAGGATTTGTTGTGAAAATATTGTTGGCGTAACATTATTTATTGATATAAATAAAAATAACTTTAATTTGCCTCTTTAAACTATTAATAAAAATCACCGCATACTCTTGGTGCGATGGTCATTCCACAAGTATAAGTGTTTGTGGGGTGTTGGGAGCAAGGACCGAATTTAAAGTCTCTAGGAAAGAGTTTCACACACATATATAATAGGATAGAGTTATTTTCTTTCTTTCTTTTTTTGACATATTTGAAAATTATTACTTAGAAATACTTATTTCCAATCTAAATAAGTAGTATAACATAACAGTAAATTTTTTTTAATGTACCTTATAACTTTAAAAATTAATATTTTTATATTAAATTAAATTAAATATATCTTTGGGAGGAACGAATCTACCCCAAGAAGGAATTGTCCGCTTTGGGTTTAGGTGTGACCTTCACGGATTCATTCAATCCCACAATGGGAAGAAACACCTCCCACCCTTGCCTTATAAGCACTTGGCCTAAGGAAGGGTATACTATAGTATGTGTGATCATGTGTGTACCATAGGGTGCCCCAATCATGTGTAGTACTGAGCAAGTCCAAAAAATTGCGGGCTATGCATGATTGCACTCCCCTACTTCTTCAAGTCAGGGGGGGAAGGTGGGGGTTTCCCCTTAAACCCTAAGAAGGAATTGTTCGCTTTGGGTTCAGATGTGACCCTTACGGATTTATTCAATCCCACATCGGGGAAAGACGCCTCCCACCCTTGTCTTATAAGCACTTGGCCTAAGGAAGGGTGTGCCATAGAGTGGGAGGCATCTCTCCCCGATGTGGGATTAAGCAAATCCGTGAGGGTCACACCTGAACCCAACGCGAACAATTCGATCACACACACTATGGTACACTCTTCCTTAGGCCAAGTGCTTATAAGGCAAGGGTAGGAGACGTCTCTCCCCGATGTGGGATTGAGCAAATCTGTAAGGGTCACACCTGAACCCAAAGTGAACAATTCCTTCTTGGGGTAGATTCATTCCTCCCACAATATCAATAATATAACCAGTATTGAATAATAAAATAGACATAAAAATTAAAGAACAAAATTATTATAAGTTACATGATGCATATAAACTACGCAAGTCCAAGTTTTAATAATAAAAAAAACATTATAATATATTATAAAATAATTTAAAATCAATAACGAAACACCTTTTAAGTTTTAAATATATTGAATATTTTTTATAATTGAAGTAGTATTTTAAAATTTTGATAATATAGTTTCACTCAAAGTAAATTATGTTAGCAATCTGGCTAAATTACAAATTAGAGCCTTTAAGTTTTCCTTTTCAATTTTTTCCCTAAAGTATCATTTTCTCCTCTCAATTTCATCCCATAACTTTCATTTGTCAGTTTGGCCCTTCCATATAGTACTTTTTATATAATATATAACATATAGAAACTTATATTAATTTAAAAAAAAAAACATTTTTTATTGAAATAATTAAAATTATGTAAAATATAATATAAAATTCAAGATAATTAAAATTAAAAAAATATTTTTTTAAATAAATAAAATCAGATAATGAAACCTTTTATATGCGTACTTCTTTTTATTAAAAGTGGCTGAAAATATATCTAGGAAAAGTTAAAGAATGCCCTAAGTGCATTGATTTAGAAAATATTTTTAGAAATTTGTTATGGGAAAAAACTTTAATTAAAATTTTGAAATTTTTTTATATTTCTCATAAAAGTAGTATCAAAATTTTTCTAAAATAATCAGTTAACAAATGTTCTAAGGCCACCTGTGTGTGTGTGTTTATATATATATATATATATATATATATATAACATTTTTACTTAATATGAAACAAATTGAACACAATCATAAAATCACATTGAAGTATAATAAATTTGAATTGAATCTTTTATATTTTACTATTTTTTATATTTTTATTTTTTTTGAGAAAGAAACTGATGGATTTTATTAATAAAACTTAACTACATCCAATTGTAAAATTGAACCAATATGAGATGAGACATCTTCCATCCATACTTGAAAATCTGGTATGCATAATGCATTTTTAGCCAAACTATGAGTAATCCCATTGTCGTTTCTCTTAATGTGAGAATACAACAATCATTCTCTACGAATATGTGAAAACCTAATATAATGAAATAAACTTACAAAACATTTAACATCACGACTAAGTAAACCAAAGGATTCCAAAGACTATAAATCTGCATTCAAAGCGTTCATTGCAATCTTTGAAACTCCCTTTGGGGTGACATCTTCCAAACTCAGATCAACATCAAACTGTAAAGCTTTCGATATAGCCAAAGTTTCAAGCTTTATGACAGTTAGGGGGAGAGGGATGATTCCAACCATGTGTGCCAAGCCTTTCCCTTGGCATTCTCAGATGATATCTCCAATCCCTGCCTATCTTCTTCTTGAAACATTATATCGATATAATTTGTGCATGAACCCTCCACAATTACATCAATAGTTGATCTCCAAAATAACACTAATCCAACTCCCATATCCAAAACAACATCCACAGAATTTTGTTCTTGAAAAATCGCATCATCAAGGTTCACCTTCAAGATCGGCCATGGAGGTGGTTTCCAAATGGCACGGTGTGGAGGCTAATTGGACTGATCTGGCTCGTTACCCTTCATTGTTGTTGTTGTGCTTTTTTCCTTGTCTGGAATATTGACCATATTAAACACTTGCCGTTGGGATTGCTGGGAATTAGAGTTAATAGGAGCAATAATTGGTGAGCTGTCATCATTCCCCGCATTTAACTCTGTATCAATGCCCTTAAAACAGCTTAAAATCCCATTAATTGTGGGAGATAATGGCAACAAAAATTTCGGGCTACCATGATTAGTGAGATTTGTATCACTCCAACCGTTACTCATTGAATGCTTGTCCCCTCCCTGCCTATAACATTCAACTCCGATTGGCTCATCGGTTGGCTCATGCACCGGCTCGGAAAGCTTCTCCGTTTGGTTCTGCTGAGTCGGTGGCTCCTCTTCCCTTGACTGAGAAGCTTGTCCGGCTTTGTTGTTCATCTTTCTCGTAGAAAAGAATCCCGTCACCGTAATTGATTTCTTCTTCGAAACCACAAATGGAGGCGCATGTAAATTGGGACCAAACTCCATTGAGATTACCCGAGAGTCCAAAACACTACCTTGAAATCTGTTTCCCAAACCCCTTGAAGAAAAACCCACAAGCCTAGCAATACACTTGGTATTCCTAGGGACCTAACACCACCTTCAGATGAAGGGGCCAACCAATTCTACAGTGCAAGAGAGTTCAGAGGTACACACTGAACTCTTGGGCAGCAGAGAAACTACACTTGCCCCTTTGTTTCTTTGGTCTTGAAATAGAGGAAAAAGAGAGACCAACTCTCTATGGCACAACTTGTTATGCTGTTGTAGCAGATTTTTACTATTTTTTTTTAGAATAATATTTTACTGCAAAACGGTCTTAGGCCGCGTTTTTTTAAGCCGCGTTTGCAAAAACGTGGCTACAGACGGGCTAAAGCCGCGTTTTTAAAAAACGCGGCTTAAAGCACACACGAGAGGCCGCGTTTTAAACATGCGGCCATAAAAAGCGTCTAAAGCCGCGTTTTCTTGAGCTATAGCTGCATTTTTGGGGGTGGAGCTATGGCCGTGTTTAAAACATGCGGCCATAGGACCTGCATATTTCTTCTTCTTTTTTTAATTCTTAACTGTGGCCGCGTTTAAAAAACGTGGCTCTAGCTTGCCTAAAGCCGCGTTTTATAGGCGCAGCTTTAAATTTAGTCTGAAACCGCGTGTATAAAACGCGGTTTAAGTTTGGGATGGGGCTGCGTTTCTTAAACGTGACTTTAGGTTTTGCCTATAGCTGCAGGTTAAAAACGCGGCTTTAGGCTTTGTATAAATAGCAAAGTAAACAATGGACAAACCCTCTCCCATCGCACATATCAGCCTCCATCTCTCAAGCCCTCACCCTCCATCTCGGATCTCATGCCCTCACCCTCCATCTGCCACTCTCCAAATCGCTGTCTCAAACCCCTCTCAACTTTCCGATCACAAGCCACCCGAAGAGGAAGACGAAGAGGACGTGATCTCCGGAATCTTTAGCGATTTCGCTCTCTGGTACGTTTGTCTCTCTCTTTCTCGAATTATTTATTTATTTTTTGTTTTTTAGGGTTTGGTATTTGGGTTTTGAGTTAACTCGGGTCTCTAGCTCTGATCCAAAGGACGGGTATATCAACCAGTTTTCTTCTTTATTGTTTTTGCGAAATGGGTATGTTGGGTTTTGCTGATTTTTGTACAATTTATTTTTTGTTCGGAGGTCTTGTTTATGGAGTAGCCATGGATTGAGAAAGGTAAGAGTCCGATTGGGAAGCCGTAGTTGGTGAGCTCATTAATGGCCGCAGATAGGGATTGAGTCGGTTTCGGGTTTGGGTTGGAGGTTTGGGAAAAATGGGTACGAGGAGGATGAAAAGGGTGAGAACAATAAAAGAGATTTAGGGGTGATGGATGTTATTTTGAAGAAAAATCCGTTTTGCCATTGACAGACAGCGAGAGTTAGTGAGAGAGAGTAACATAAGAATAGGATAAAGTGATGTTGGGTGAAGCTAACGGCAAAAACACATCCTCTTCAATCAATTTGATATTCCAAACAAGAGGACATGTTACCAGGATTTGATTCATATAGTTTTATGTATGTAAATTATGATGTAATTATCTCACATTGTTTTTTTTTTTAAGTTTCAAAATCCAAGCCTAAAAGGGGACCAGCTGTTAGCATTGTTTGTAGGGCTTTTGTTTGTTTTTATCTTCCTCGGGGATTCAATTCTAGGGATGATTCCATTCTGTCGTTTTTAGACTCACTATCTTGTTGTACATAATTCCCTTTGTTGTTGTTTTTTATATATATTTTTTCTGTACATATGTTTTTTGGCTGCTTCCTTCTTCTTTTATGAAGTAGTTTTTTGTTAATAAAATTGTCTTACCTATCCAAAAAAATGGTAGCATGATCTTAGCCTACCATCAGTGACCTATAGCCTAAGTTTTTTTAATAGATCTTTAGTTGAGTAGTGGGCAACAGAGGTTAATGTATAGCAGGCATATATTATATAAAGAAGAGAGAAATTATCATTATTTTTCAAATTTTTTTGTTAATGGGTTTGGTCAAAATTCTTTAATTCAGAGTTGATTCTTTTGTGGGTTTGGGATAATTCAATGTTTATAGTCAAATGCATGTAGAACATGAGCTTATTTACATGTGGGTTTATGAGTTTTCAACTTTTCTAAAGTTTCTTTATGGTGACTGCACAAATTTTTAAAGTTTGAACTTTTATGTATTTAATTTGTGCAATATTTTTTTTTGGCTCCTTTAGGTCCTAGTTTCATTTAGATGAATTAATATATAGGTGCTCACAAATTGGGTTATTCTGCTATTCTCCATTGATTGTTTGGTGTTTATTTTTCCCTCATATAAATCTATTTTAGTCCAATTTTTCTTATAAATTTGGTTTGGCATGTAGTTAATTTGAAATATGTTTTCCTTTGCTTATGTATTGGTAATTTGGCACTTTGTTAGTAACTAATGACCTTTGGCTAATTTTATTTCCTAAAAAACCGTAGATAATTTAGTTAATAGAAATGGAGTCATATAAAGTATACTTTTGGACTTATCAAAAACAAAAGTATACTTCTCAATTTTTTTTTTTTTTTTGGTTTAAACAAAGTATATCAATTTATAAATTTCTATTAACTAATTTTTATAGTTGTAAAAAAAATTAAAATTGTTCAATGTAGTCATATAAAGTGCCTAGCAAAAAATGTAGTTATATATAGGCGGAAAGTGGTTATTGTGGATTGGTGTTGTATGTGTAAGAGGAACGGGGAGACTGCTGATCACCTACTAATATATTGCCTAATAGCCCAATAGTTATGGAATATGGTGTGCTCACTTTTTGGAGTATGTTTGGTCATGCCACATGGTGTTGTGGATCTCTTAGCAAGTTGGTTAGGCAAGTTTCACAGACACAGAACTAAGGTGCTTTGGAGTATGATCCGTCATTGTCTTATGTGGGTCATTTGGAGGGTAAGGAATTTACACACCTTTCCAAGGGAGTGAAAAGTTGATTCATGAGTTGAAGCTTCTTTTCTTCCAAACTTTGTTTTACTGGGCAAATGCTTTGGGTGTTTTTTGTCTACAGTTACAAATTTGAGTTCCCAACTCCAGACAATAGACCTGGCCCTCCAATAATAAGCTTAAGGTTTGCTCAGCTCATGTCGCAAAGTATTGAATTTCTGTTTCAAGTGATAACTCTCTGGGTTGTGGATTGCCTACTATGTAATTAGTCCACATTAAATCCTTTGATTCAATATTGTTGAAGTGTTTTTAATACAATTCCGTTATTTATCAAAATAAATATTGTTAAAGTATTTTAAAGATTAACTTTAGATTATATAGAATGTTTATTGTATAACCTTTGGAGATTGCCACTTAGTTAGATAGAATTCTTGTTGAATTGTTTTGATGTTTCTCCAATGTTATTGCAGTGATGCATCATTTGGTTATCCTGGAGGGCCCTAACTGTTTAAGAATTTGAATTTTGGAATTGATTTAGACAGCCACATTGCAAGTAAGCACGTTAATCCTAATGAATGCTTCTATTTCTTCTCTTGTACCTCATCTATTTATGCGTTTTATGGGTTATTTTAATGGTATTGTTATTATTATTATTATTATTATTTGTGGTGGAAGATGAAAATGCCATTCTGATGGTTCTCTCTCTCCTTTTGGTGACACCTTATCTTTTGGTACATGTAGACATTTTTGTCTGAGTGTGATATAATTATGATAAATTAGGGCCTTCAGTACAATGATAAGTGCATCATTTTTCTGCTATATTGTTAATTCACATTCCATATTGGTTGTTTGACAAGTTACTCTCTTTGATTGGTTTTCCAATTTGTTATGCAGTGGTTGGCCCAAATGGTATTGGCAAATCAACTATACTCTCAATGGAACTACAACCAAGCATGGGGACTGTTTTCCGTTCTGCTAAGGTACCTTACACTCTTTTTCTTTTATCACCAGTAGTAAATGACAATCTTAAATTCTACTAACTTCAGGTTACAAATAACATATGACAGCATTACTCATCAAGTGATGGTAATAAAAAAAAAAGGTCACAAATAGGATGTTTCCATGTATCCATAATCCATGTTGCTTTATTAAAGTTTTATTTGATTTGATTTTTGTTATAAACAGTTGTGTTCTTCTCATCTTTATTACATTCTTTGTAAGGCATAGAATACCCTATATTCCTTTCTGCAACTTCTTGCAAGATTGTAGTTAAGTTTATCTACCTATATCTAATGGGGACTAATGTTTTGTTTACAGGTTTGAATTGCTGTTTTTATTGGAAGTGCATTTGCAGCTTCAGTCAAGACTATCTTTGGTGCATCATGCGAGTAAGAAAACTTCCATGCTTGTTAAATTTCATGTTTTATACTGTCTGTTACTAGCGTTGGGCTCTGCTACACTTAATCAACTAAGTTGTGAAGTTGAAAGAAGCTCAGTAGGCACTAAGATTGGCTTCAATTTATTTTCATTCTATTTGCATTTTCCCTGTGTCTATTCTTACTTCAATTTAGGAACTATCTCATATTTTTCTTTTAACTTGCAACATTCCTTGGGAACAGAATCTTTATTTAACTTATGTATGATTTTTTATTCTTCAAAAAAAAATGTATGATTTTTTAAACTTTATTTTATTTTTGAGAAGAAGGTAAGTAAAACTCTCCCAAATAAATTCAAATATCAACTACCCAAAGATTTGGACCATGAAGTTGCATTTTCCCAGGCCTAGTTGGGCATAGGATAGTTTGGGTTTCAACCTTGCAGCCCAAATCAGCGAGCTTTTGAATGTGTGCGGAATCATTAAAACCCAGTTCACCTTATTATATTTGAAATTGAAGTATGATTTCCAAATAAAAAGTGGGCCTCACAAACTAGCCCAAATTAATGAGCCAATGGAGACTTTTGGCTATATGACGAAAGGTTTGTCGGTGTGTTTAATTAAGCAATATGAGGCCCAACTTGGGCCTAAGGCGCCTTTTTTTATTTATTTATTAATTAAATGTTTTCAAGTGTCTTAAGGCCTAAAGGCACAACAAGGTGTGGGAGAGGCTAAAATTTGACTGAAAATTACATATTCTCAGCTGTCAAAGAGTAATGTATGGGTTATATTTTGGCAAATTGAGACAGTCCTTTTTATTTTTACAGAGCTCAGAAGCATGTTTGAACCAGAAGATGAGTTTCTGGAGGAACTGGAGTTGGCTATAGCCTTGGTTTCTACATTATTGGTAACCCCCCCCCCCCCCCCTTTTTTAAAGGTGTCTGTCTCTATGTGCATTTAAATATGAGTAGTTACATAAGAAATGCATTACTTTTGTTATTACAATTTTTTTAATATAGATGCAATTAGATTTGAAATCTATGGTTTTTGTTTCATGATAATTGCTCTTTATTGTCCACAATATTAAAGGTATCAATGAGTGTTCTTTTTGTTTTGTATATATAAAATGACCCAACCATATAGAGATGCTAGACAAACCACCAAACATATCCTAGTAAGAAATGAATAAGAGCTTGGATTAGGCTTTGATATCGAATTTGAGGTTCTGGCCAGTTAAAATCCACAACAATTGAGGCCCAACTGAGGAAAACAACGTTGCTATAGTGCTAAAACCAGTTCCGTATTGATTTTAATATTTTAAAAGGGCAGGCCCAATTGAAATATTGATAAGCATACAAATGAGGATTAAGGCCCACATGAGGAAATAATGCACAGCTAGAGCGGCTACAAGCCTACAACCACCCTCCGCTTTTGGCATTTGAAACGTGTAACCTAAGGCCATAATCACCAAAAAGATAAAGTAATTAAAAAAATGTGTGGATTTTAATTTTCTATGGAAACAATTTATTTTACATTTTTTTTTTCAATCGGGTTAAGTGACAATTTGTAAGTAGTAGACAATTACTTTTATATAGATATTACTGACAATATTTTTATTTTCCCAACACTCACAACCTGTTATTTTATTAAGTTAAAAAATTTATGAAATGCGAGAATGGTGTTGAAGGTGGTTCACCTTTATTGGCTTGTGAGCTCTCACAAGAAATCCTACATTTTTTTTTTCTTTTGTTAAAGGTCCCTTGCTGGTAGCAGTTTTCAATTGCACTGTGTAATTAACATTAATGTTAGAAATTTTCATCGTACTTGCTTAAAAAAAAATATAGAAAGGGCAAAGAAAGATCAAACTTTGTAATAGTATTTATGATTATAGGGAAATAACATAACATTCATAATGGAGACTATATAATATATGTAGATAAGGTCTGAAAAAACAAAAATAAGAAGCACTAAATCCAAATACAATACTAATTGTAATCATATCACTAATCTTCAATATATATATTGGAATTCATGGTAATGCAACCCCTTCTTTTCCACCTTTCTGAAAGGACCTTCCATCACTGAAGTTCCATATATAGTATATAATCTTCTCTTATCTTCATCATTTATAAATTTTTAGCTGCACAAATAATGTCATATTTTAAAATGTGAGACCTCAATGACTTTTGTATTGAATAAAAAACAGACATCCCAATAAATTAACTTGCCTTTAGTATGTACCACCATCCTTGAAATCAAACAAAGGTGGCCAAAACATCCATTAATAAGAAATGATAAGATAGCATGACTAACATGCGTGGATGATATAACAAGCAGAGAACTAATAGAATAGAAGAAACCAATTTCATTAAACTTTCCCAATTACTTCAACTCAATTAATTATACATTTAGCAACCAAAAAAAAAAAATTTAATTATACATCACCTAAAACTCCTTTATTCACTTTATCTCTGTTGTTAAAGCAAGTATATTTTATTTTGATATTGTGCCTAAACTACACTAGGACTAAAACTGAAGATCCTGCCTCATGCCTTTCTAATATAATAACTTGATATCTCTCTTGAATATAATTTTTTATATATTCAAAATTTTGTAAAAGATGAATATAACATATTCACAACTTCAAAATTTGTAACATATGTGAACAAGCAGGACCCGAAGGAGACAAAATCGAGTCCAATGGAGCTTTGGTTTCGACACTTGATAGTGCTTTTGATCAACATCAATGTATTGACTAAAAGTCTAGAACTAGATTAAGTTATTTAGATAGAAAGAGAGGTGAGGAAGCCTCCTTATAATATTTTAAAATTTTCGTGTACATGCTATATCATCATTCTTTATTATTTTTTGGTTTATTTGTAAAGAAAAAGTATACTATAATAATTGATAACACTGTCAACAGAAAACATTTTAAACCCAAACCTATGGCTAAAGAGAATAATATGCAAATAGAACAAACGCATGTCACAAAACAATAAGCAAAACTAATGTTTAATTAGAAAATTAAAAATAAGCCAAACCAAATTCTTATGACCAAATTGATTAAGTAATTACCATCTTCTATCCAAACCTTCTTGCCTTGCCTACTTCTTGGACTTTAGAATTATTAGAGCCACTTTGTCCCAAATTAGGATCATACTCCCACACCACAGTGAAAGCATAATCATCCTCCGAGCCTCAACCACTAGAACTAGTACTTGCACCATCGTGACCGTGTGTACATAACAATCCAAAGCTTTCAAGCACTGATTCCAAAGAAATGTGGTAGACTTGTGGAGTAGGGTTCTCCTGTGACCTCACAGTTGCACCAGTGTTCACCTGTGCTCCACTTGTTTGGTTATCATTTTCCTTGACATTATTCTTGGAAGTGGGACTCCTCTTTTTTGCGCTTTTGGAAGTACCTTCAGCCTTGTTTGTTTCAGTTTCTTTGGTAGTGGTTCTAGGAATAGGGTTATGGCTATGGCATTCACAGGTACACAATATCAGGTTGCAAAGAGAGCAATGAGGGTGTGAAGATTCACAAAGTGGGTAATAGAATACTAGTCTTTTTTCTTTTTTTTCTTTTTGAGGAAATAAAAGAATACTAGTCTCATTAAACTTTCTTCTCAAAAAAAAAAAAAAAAGTCTCATATATTACACTTTCTCAATTACTTCAATTCACAATTATACATTACCTACTACCCATTTATTTTTAGGGAAATGTTTATTACACATTGTTTATATTCCATTTTTAGTCCTTATATTTTATTTACTTTATCTCTCTCTCTCTCTCTCTCTCTCTCTCTCTCTCTCTCTCTCTCTTTATTTTAATGGTACTTTTTTTTAATAGTACTTTATCTTCTGTTAAAACAATTATTTTCTATTCCAAAATTGCACCAACACAAGGACTAAAAATGGAAAATCCCTGCAACTCCATTTCTCCATATCTTTTTTTTTTGAGAAATAGCTAGATATTTATCTTGAATATAAATAATTGCATATATCTTCAAATTTGTAAAAGACGCATATAATATATATATTCACTCAACTTCTAAAATTTGTAAAATATGCTTACAAGCATGAAATGCTGAAGAGAAGATCACCTGTAAATCTTGAAGAAAGAATGCCTTAAGTTATTTTTAAAAAAAGTGTGTTTTTTTTTTGGGGTGCATGAAAGAAGTGGTCCTTACTGTATCGTTTCTCAAAAAGTTTCATCATTTAAGTTTTTATCCAAACAGTTACTAGGATCATTTCCGATTCTTTTGTTTTATTTGTTTTCTAAGTTACTTTTCCTTTTTTTTTAAATAAACATTTCTTATTAAAATCAAAATTTGTATTTATTTATATTTTCTCAAATACTAATGCAATATATGACAGGCATATCGTTTAAGCATGTTGAAAGCATTCTAGAAGACCCTTGAGGGGGGGGGGGGGGTTCACCTTCATTATTGGTAAGCATTTTCTATTCTAAATCTCTGATTAATTCAAAGATTAAATAATTATAGCATTGTTTAATTTTTTATCACTTCCATTCTTTA
Source organism: Quercus ilex subsp. ballota (assembly GCA_032727855.1). Classification (NCBI taxonomy): domain Eukaryota; kingdom Viridiplantae; phylum Streptophyta; class Magnoliopsida; order Fagales; family Fagaceae; genus Quercus; species Quercus ilex. The sequence goes on along the minus strand of CM064914.1, from coordinate 13,200,383 downwards.
TGGTATGGGTATCTCTAAGTTTAGTTGCTTTATTGAGAGTTTAGAAGATGTAATTACTTGCATTTTCTATTTTAAATCTTGTACTCAAGTTGGTGACGTCAAGTCCTCTTATTTAATGATGTTGAGGTGGTGCCTACTAGTCATATTCAAGTCTCCCTTTTTGAAAGCTTCCTTCAAGTGAATTACCTATGGTGATACTGTGCAGAATCTCATTTATTATATGGTCTTAAATTGATAATATAGAAATGCTAGCTCATGAGTCATGATTACCTCTTGGCATTTAAACTGAAAAATTTGTTTGCTCTGATCCCTTTTTATTTTCTAGTCAATAGGAATCCATGACCCCTTGTAAAGGGTTTTGTTTATAGTCCAAATGCATGACCCCACCACCCCTAGTGTCCCTCTATAATCTTATTGCATAATTTAAGAGGCATAATTAAGATAAGATGATTGTTTCACTGACTCCAATGGATTGTACATTCTTATTGTGATTTTTAGGAAGATTTTGGTTATAATAACTATTTAAATGATTTGATATGATTAAAAAAAAAGAGAGAGAGAAAGATAATCTTTTTAAAAGAGCTTATATAGTGGAAGTCTACTAACTAGGCAAGAGGGCTGGCTTCTTGAATGGATTGTTGACAAAAGGAATTTAATACTCAACATTGTTCAACTTGACTAAGCTTCGATTGCAGTGAAATAAACTTTTGGAATGTTGGAAAATCTTTAGTAAAAGTTTTTCTTAAAAGAGATACTTTTACCTTTTAGAAAGTGTTAAATTTATTGTAGTATTCTTGGCCTAAAATGTTGTCTTAGTATTTTTATTCACCAGGTATTACTTTTAAAATTCTTGAATTCTTGTACTTAGGAAAAAAGGAAATTCTTGAATTCTTGTGTCTATTAATAAATTCTTGTTCATGTTGCTATATTGGCCTGTGAAAATTTTTTTTTGTATAGTTTGGTTTTGTAAATGAAGCTTACTAATTCATTATAAAAATAAAAAATAAGAAAGGTTTACTTTATATGAAATAGCTTACTGCTGCCTTTATATGTTTGCAGTGCCATTATAGACATAAACTGTGTACAAAACCGATGCCCCACTTGTAGACAAAAGCTTGGAGATGGGATAGCCATAGGAAGTTACAGACAGTCACGTGCATAATGTTTGTAGTTGAGGTATAACCATAATCATGTGCGATGCTTGTTGCATCTTGTTTGTAGTTGAGGTATAACTTTTAAGATTGACAATTTGCCCGTATTCGTTAAAGATTGATTGAAATTGTGACAGGTTTAAGAAAATTTCAGCTTGATATTCTTTTGATATTCCAGCTTGAAATAGTAGTGTTTGTAAAACTTATAGCAGCGTTTGTAAATGTATTCGCCATCTGTTGTAGAAAGGAAAAGAAAGAAAAAAAACGTATTTGCCTTTTGCTGTAGAAAGGAAAAGAAAGAAAGAAAAAAAAAAAAAAAAAAAACTATAGCTGCGTTTTTAAAATGCAGCTATAGACATATTCAAAAAATATTAAAGGGGTTGTAGCCGCGTTTTGAATGCGGCTATAGGGGGTCTATGGCCGCATTTTCAAAACGCAACCTAAGAAGGGGGTTTATGGCCGTGTTCAAAACGCGGCCTAAGGTGATAGACTATGGCTGCGTTTTAGTATAACTGAAAGGGCATTTTGCGTAAAATTGGAGTGTATTTAAAATCTAAAAACAACTGGCGTTAATTATATGGCAATTGGAAGGAAACTTGGCATAAAATTATAGGCCAATTAGAAAGACACTTGATATGAAATTAAAGTGTAATTAGAATCTAACTAGTCGCTCATTTGTGTGATGCGCACAAATTTTTTTATATAAAGGTGATATATATATATATATATATATATATATATATATATATATAACAACTTTTGTTGTACAAAAATTATAAACAACGCTATCTTTCTAAAAACTTCAATAGATAAGTTAGTGAAAATTTAAATTATTTATAACATTTTTGTGATTAAACCATCTATAATAACCAATTACAATTTTTTAAAAATAATTTCGAATATTAGAAATTAAAATTTTCACCAAGCAATCTCAATTTTTATGTTTCTTAAAAAAAAATCACTACTCTTAGATATTGTGTCAAGGTCTTATAGCTTCAATTGGAAAGAATTTTGTGTTTAGATAGATCTTAAGGGAAAGTACTATTTTGGATTCTACATTTTGGGGTTATTGTCAACTTGGTCCCTATATTTTGGTAGCAGCCAACCGTCAATTTGGTCCATATTATTTTCAACTTGTAATAAATTTTTGTTAGTGAATTGACGGTAGAGACCAAATTATCTGTATCTTGAAAAGAATAAGGATCGAAAACAATGACCCCAAAATGTAAAGATCAAAATAGTATTTTCGTCAAAATTTTAGTCATAGCATATTTGAATGTGTAAATTTCAAGGTTTCATTTTTTTTTGACATAAAATGTTGTCTATCAAATATTACTTGTCTTCTAGTGTTCATTTGCATGCTTTAAAATACTCTAGAAAACATTTTCTAACGTTGAAGCTTTTACGAAAAAACACAAACTTCCCTCTATTTTTGTATTGACATAATAGTAATGTTAGATCCACAATATTTTCACAACATATGACAAATCCTAAGTAACAAACTATTGGCGAGTAAAAAAGTGATGTTAGTGATATACCTAGATTAGAACCAATAACATTTAGGCACTAAGGATTTGTTATGAAAATATTGTGGATGTAGCATTATTTATTGATATAAATAAAACAACTTTAATTTGCCTCTTTAAACTATTAATAAAAAATAACTAAAGCCAACCTAAATATTTATATTTTTTTAGGCAAAACATTCAAGTTCCAATAACAGATTAAATATTAGGCATAACACATTTGTGGCGGTCAAAACGCAAAAGCTAGAGGGAATCCACAATGGGAGAATTAAATAGACGATTAAAGAGAGCAGAAACTAAATCAAGACTTGTTATGGGCAAATATCATTTTCCCAAGGGGATACAAGGATAAAGGAAGTACAATACTACTCAGAACTCTCCTCAGTCTCTCTCTCTCTCTCCTAGCTTTTCTTTCAAAATTTCTAGATCCCCTTGCTATTGATTTCCTCCTCCTTTTATAGTCCCTCATCTCCTAGCCGGATTTTTGGGGTGGGGCCTGTCCTATCATGAGGGCAAGTTTTAGGACTGTGCTCCCTATTCAAGCCAGTTAATTAGTAATAAATGCGGACATCCTTAGGTGAGGAGAGCATTAAATGTAGAGGTGACTGTTGCGTTGGGCTCTGTGTTTTTCGGGATGCATTCCCATGGTAATTTGACGATGAGAAGCATGCGTTCCCATAGTAACCCGATTAAGCAAATCCCTTTTTGTAACACGGAGGGCATCCCTCGGTAATATCTCTCCTCAACATGAACCTGATCCTTGCGGGATTTTTGAATGCGGTTCACTGCGTACCTCCTTCAGACCACAGGCCCAGCCAAATCCCGTCGGGTCTCCATGTAAATGCCTTACCGTGGAAGGGACTCCCTAACTTTCAGTCCTCAAGCTATGGCCTTCGTGGTGAGCTCAGGCACACTCTCCAACTACATTAAAGTTCCTAGTGATACATTCAATACCCATAACCCATTCAAGTTCTAAAAATCTACATAATCATGATTCTAAGTTCAAAATACATATTTTCCTTTAAAAAAAAGTTCAAAATACATAACTACATATTAATTAGACATGACATGATTCCATCCATGATTCTTGTTTAAAATGTATGATTATACTACCATTCAAGTTCAATTTTTTGACATGGTTGTGTGTAATTAACTTGCCTCTTCCTTCCTTAAAAGTCACCATGACTTTTAAGTGGAATTTGTGGTTTACCTTTGTATTAAAATCCATTTCTCTCTTCCGTGTATGTGCATTTGTTTCTCAAAAAATAAAAAATAAAAAATAAAAAATAAGGTTCATGTTTGTAATAAATATGAATTAGTTATTACTTTCAATGTCCATTATCTTTGTTGGGGGAAAAATGCCCAACAAAAGTTTTCAAAGCTTATCATTTCTAGCCAAAAGAAAAAGAAGAAAAAAAGAAGAAAAAAGAGAGAGAGGACATTATAGTCTTTTCATCATAAAAAGAATAAGCAAATATAACTCATAAAAATAATGCATGATAAGTTTCATACCACTACTTTATCGTAGTATGTTTTTCTATCTTCAAGCATTCATCTTCATATTATCATCCCATCTAAAATCATTTTCTCACGAACATCTTGAATGGTATTCGATATGCTCTTAACATAACATAACAAAACATAATTGTCCTTACAAAAATACATAGAATTAAATTTATATTACATTATCAACCATATTAAAAATAAATAAATTGAACACACAAATTTACTCATTTTCTCTAGTTATATAATTATCTCACAGCGTGTGACATATCCTTTTGACGTTCCATTCTTTAAGTTTCTGTTATGCTTGTAGGACATTATCTTGCTAGGTACATCTTCCATAAATGAGTGATTAGAATCAATCCTAATAATATGATTGTGAACGAGATAACATACCAAATATTCTTAAGTTCGAATGACCCAAATGGTTTTGCATCAATATATAAAAAGAGTTTCAAGAATCCAAACCCTTTCTCAATATAGTAGATCACAATGAAGATTAACAAAGGTTAGATAATTCACATGCATTTTCAAATGAGTCACCACTAAAACTCTTTCAAATAGTATCAGACACTTAGATTAGGAGACACATTCCATTTTTATTACCATATTCAAGAAATTGTTTTTACAAAAATCAATAATAGTAAAAATTAATCTTACACCCAAAAAGATTAAAAAAGAAAAAAGAAATTGTTCTATTCCTATAATCCCTTTGGGGACTTTAGATGCGTAGGTACGTAGTATTTTCATGGAATGGAGAAAAATTAGAGTTTATAAAAGTGAATATATAGGTAAATAGAAAAGGTCGATTTTATTAAAATTTGGCTAAAAATATGAATGAAATTCAGCCGTTGATTAAGCGGGGGAAAAAAAAACACTGCTCGGTAAAGTTTTTATTCAATGTTAAAGGTCAGTACAACTGTACACGTTTTCATGGTTTCTCATTTTTCGTCTGTTTCTATGTGTCTCTTTTTAATTATTCTTGGGTTTTTAATGGTCAAATTAATATTAGGAAGAAACCTACTTGTTTTCCCACTCTGATAATATGACTGCTCCTGTATCTGTTGGCTTCCACACTCACAGACCTGTCTCCAGATTTGTCTGAATATCATCGGATTGCATAGTTTCGTAGGGTTCTAAACAGACTTTCTTCCTTGGCTTTGTCTGTGTCTATTTTCAAGTGGCTATCTTCATCACTCTCATTCGTGGTTATGTCATTTCTTCTTCAAGTTTTCGCTTAACTTTGTTTGTATCCTTGTTGATCCTTACATTTCTATCCCCTGCTCATCATGCTGAAAAAGACAAGTCCTTGATTGAGTTTTTCTTCACCATCTTAACTAGCGCTTCATATTTTGTCATTAGCGAATCCCCATTAATTGTGACTTATATCTACAATTCAAACTCGGTTGCAAAGATTTATAGCTAATCGTCATTCTTCTTCTACTCCTTCCAACAATATTGATTGGTCCCATCTCTCCCTAGATCTTGTTCAAGAAATTGTAAATCAAATAACTACTTTCAAAAATTATATAGCGGCTAAAGGGGTTAGCCGAGATTGGCGATCAGCTGGTTTGAGCATTAGTAGAAGACCTCAGCTTCCTCTTCCTCGGCTGATGCTTTCCGAGCCACTATATATTATGATACTTTTAAGTCAATTTATTTGTTCGCTTTGCTTTATTTAAGAACTGGAATGACTTGTTTGAATATTTTATATTAGGTTAATTTTTAACTTTATATGATACATATTGATTATTTTTATTTATATCTTTTACTGTTTCAAATATATATTTATTTTCATCTTGAAATATGAAGTAACATCTATATCTATATCTATAAAATAGCAGAAGTTGAGAGAAAATTGGTTTCTACTGATGGGGAGGTAAACACCTTGGAGAGTTTCCTTGAATAATTAATATAACATATAGAGACACACTTTAACCCAAAAGGCCTAAGTCCAATGGGTATGTACTCAATTATGTTATATTAACTACTCATTCTTCTCATCTTTATTCAATGTGAGACTTCACTCACACGTGTAACCCAACAATCTCCCCCTCACGTGTGAGTCTCTGCCACTCTGTGGGTTTCAAGACTTCTTTGTGGGCCATGAATAAGTCCTACTTGCTCCCCCTTGCCTAATGGGCTTTTTCACTTCATCAGCGCGTCATCCATAGGTCTCTCGTACGCCATCCATGGGAACCACGTGTCAACCCCGCACGCACATCTATGGGAACTCTGCACATCCATGTCCATGGGAACCTCGTACTTCATCATTGTTTAGCACCATTTGCAATATTCTTTTGTTGGGCTTTTCTTTTCTCCAGGATTTTTGTGTGTGGGTCATTAAGGCTTTCTCTGTCCCCGCTGGGTAGGGACTATAAACACCTCACCACCTTCGCCGCACACCACCATGGGCTCTGATACTACTTGATGGGGAGATAAACACATTGGGGAGTTTCCTTGAATAATTAATATAACATATAGAGACACACTTTAACCCAAAAGGCCTAAGCCCAATGGGTATGTGCTCAATTATATTATATTAACTACTCATTCTTCTCATCTTTATTCAATGTGGGACTTCACTCACATGTGTAACCCAACAAGATTTGTTAGGCTTTGTGGAGCCTAGTTTATTTTTGGCCCGTTTTATACCCCATTGTAACCCTATAAGCAGGATATAAAAGCCGCTTTTGTGATTAGGGTTTGTGACTACTACTGTTGTTGTGTTTTTTAGAGAGAGAAAAAAAACACTGTAGCCGCACTTTGTATTTTTCCCTGTTAATAGTGAAATCCTTGCAACTCCGTGGACGTAGGCAAATTGCTGAACCACGTAAATACTGTCTTGTGCGTGTGATCATTTTTTTTTGACATGTGTTTTCTCTATTTTTTTTTTTGTTTCTCAGAGGTTGGAATTTCGGCTGAATTCCCAACAACTGGTATCAGAGCCTAGGGTTAGGTTTGAGTGGGAGCAATGGCAGAGGAAGCAGGAAAGGCGTCTGGAATAAAAAAGTTTGATGACACAGACTTTGCGTATTGGAGGATGCAGATTGAAGATTATCTCTATGGGAGGAAATTGCACCTGCCTCTTTTGGGGACAAAACTTGAGGCGATGAAGGCTGAGGAATGAGCTCTTCTTGATAGACAGGTACTGGGAGTTATCAGGTTAACTTTCTCTAGGTCTGTTGCACATAATGTTGTAAAGGAGAAGACCACAGCAGATCTGATGAAGGCTTTGTCTAGTATGTATGAAAAGCCGTCAGCAAACAATAAGGTGCATCTGATGAAGAAATTGTTCAATCTGAAGATGGTAGAGAACGCATCAGTAGCACAACATCTGAATGAATTTAACACTATCACAAATCAATTGTCGTCTGTAGAAATTGATTTTGATGATGAGATTCGTGCTTTGATCGTCTTGGCTTCTTTGCCAAACAGTTGGGAGACAATGAGGATGGCAGTAAGTAATTCTACAGGAAAGGAAAAACTCAAGTACAATGATATTCGAGATTTGATTCTAGCTGAGGAGATTCACAGAAGAGATGCAGGTGAAACCTCAGGATCTGGTTCTGCCCTAAACCTTGAGACAAGAGGCAGAGGTAATAACAGAAATTCAAATCGAGGCAGATCAAAATCCAGAAATACTAATCAGAACAGAAGTAAATCTAGATCAGGCCAACAAGTACAATACTGGAATTGTGGGAAAACAGGTCACTTTAGGAACCAATGCAAAAGTCCTAAGAAGAAGAATGAAGATGATTCTGCTAATGCTATAACAGAAGAGGTACAAGATGCATTACTTCTTGCAGTAGAAAGTCCACTTGATGATTGGGTTTTGGACTCAGGAGCTTTGTTTCATACCACTCCACACCGAGAAATCATACAGAATTATGTTGCAGGTGATTTTGGTAAGGTGTATTTCGCTAATAGTTCAGCCTTGGATGTTGTAGGTATGGGAGATGTTCGGATATTGTTACCCAATGGATCTGTTTGGTTACTGCAGAAGGTTCGACATATTCCTGACCTGAGAAGGAATCTGATTTCTGTTGGACAACTTGATGATGAAGGGCATGCAATACTATTTGTTGGTGGTACTTGGAAGGTTACAAAGGGAGCTAGAGTATTGGCTCGTGGAAAGAAGACTGGCACTCTCTATATGACCTCAAGTCCAAGAGACACAATTGCAGTTGCTGAAACAAGTACTGATATAAGCCTATGGCACCGCAGACTTGGTCACATGAGTGAGAAATAGATGAAGATGTTGCTGTCAAAAGGGAAACTACTAGAATTGAAGTCCGTTGATTTTGACATGTGTGAAAGTTGCATCTTAGGAAAGCAGAAAAATGTGAGCTTCTTGAAAACTGGCAGAACACCGAAGGCTGAAAAATTGGAGTTAATGCACACTGATTTGTGGGGGCCTTCTCCGATTGCATCCCTTAGAGGTTCAAGGTACTACATCATTTTCATTAATGACTCAAGCAGAAAGGTATGAGTTTATTTTCTGAAAAATAAATCTAATGTATTTGAAACTTTTAAGAAGTGGAAGGCCATGGTTGAGACAGAAACAGGTTTAAAACTAAAATGTTTAAGGTCTGATAATGGAGGAGAGTACATAGATGGAGGGTTCAGTGAGTATTGTGCTGCACAGGAAATTAAGATGGAAAAGACCATTCCTGGGACACCACAGCAGAATGGTGTGGCTGAACGCATGAACAGAACTCTCAATGAGCGTGGTAGGAGTATGAGGTTGCATGCTGGACTACCAAAAACTTTCTGGGTTGATGCTGTTAGCACTGCAGCTTACCTGATAAACCGAGGGCCATCAGTTCCCATGGAGTTCAGACTTCCTGAGAAAGTTTGGAGCGGTAAAGAGGTAAAGTTTTCACACATTTAAAAGTTTTTGGTTGTGTTTCTTATGTTCATATTGATTCTAATGCTCGTAGTAAACTTGATGCAAAGTCTAAAATATGTTTTTTCATTGGCTATGATGATGAGAAATTTGGCTATAGGTTTTCGGATGAACAAAACAGGAAAATCATCAGAAGTAGAAATGTGATATTTAATGAACAGGTTATGTACAAGGACAGGTCAACTGTAGTGTCAGATGTTACAGAGATAGATCAAAAAAAATCCGAGTTTGTCAACTTAGATGGATTGACTGAAAGTACTATCCAGAAAATGGGTAAAGAAGATAAGGAGAATGTAGATTCACAGGTAGATCAGAGTACACCTGTAGCTGAAGTCCGCAGATCTTCCAGGAACATTAGACCTCCACAGCGTTATTCACCTGCTTTAAATTATCTCCTGTTGACTGATGGTGGTGAGCCAGAGTGTTATAATGAAGCCTTGCAAGATGAAAATTCAAGCAAGTGGGAGTTAGCCATGAAGGATGAGATGGATTCCTTGTTGGGGAATCAGACATGGGAATTGACTGAATTGCCAGTAGGAAAGAAGGCTTTGCACAACAAGTGGGTACACAGAATAAAGAATGAGCATGATGGTAGCAAACATTACAAGGCCAGATTAGTTGTTAAAGGGTTCCAGTAGAAGGAAGGCATTGACTACACAGAGATATTTTCTCCAGTTGTGAAGATGTTAACAATTAGACTAATGCTGGAAATGGTGGCTGTAGAAAACTTACATCTTGAGCAGTTAGATGTGAAGACGACATTCCTTCATGGTGATTTGAAGGAAGACCTTTACATGATTCAGCCAGAAGGGTTTATTGTTCAGAGACAAGAGAATCTAGTCTGCAAACTGAGAATAAACTTGTATGGCCTAAAACAAGCTCCTAGACAGTGGTACAAGAAATTTGACAATTTTATGCATAAAATTGGATTCAAGAGATGTGAAGCTGATCATTGTTGCTATGTTAAATTCTTTGACAATTCTTATATCATTTTACTGTTGTATGTGGATGATATGCTCATTGCAGGGTCTAGCATTGAGGAGATTAATAATCTGAAGAAGCAATTGTCAAAACAATTTGCAATGAAGGATTTGGGAGTTGCAAAGCAAATCCTTGGTATAAGAATCATTAGAGACAAGACTAATGGTACATTGAAGCTTTCACAGTCAGAGTATGTGAAAAAAGTTCTCAGCAGGTTCAACATGAATGAATCTAAATCAGTGAGCACATCCTTGGGTAGTCATTTCAAATTAAGCAAAGAACAGTCACCGAAGACAGAAGAAGAAAGGGACCATATGAGCAAGGTGCCCTATGCCTCAGCTATTGGCAGCTTGATGTATGCTATGGTGTGTACAAGGCCAGACATTGCACATGCAGTGGGAGTTATGAGCAGATTCATGAGTAAGCCTGGAGAGCAGCATTGGGAGGTAGTTGAGTGGATTCTGAGATATCTGAAGGGTTCATCAGATACATGTCTTTGCTTCACAGGTGCAAGTTTGAAACTGCAAGGTTATGTAGATGCTGATTTTGCTGGTTATGTTGATAGTAGAAAGAGTACTACTGGGTTTGTATTTACTCTGGGTGGTACAACTATATCATGGACTTCAAATCTACAAAATATTGTTACTTTGTCTACTACAAAAGCTGAGTATGTTGCAGCAACTGAAACTGGAAAGGAGATGATTTGGCTACATGGTTTCTTAGATGAATTGGGTAAGAAGCAGGAGATGGGCATTCTACACAGTGACAGTCAGAGTGCAATCTTTCTTGCCAAAAATTCGATTTTTCATTCAAAGTCGAAGCATATACAAACAAAATACCACTTTATCTGTTACCTTGTTGAAGATAAACTGGTAATACTTGAGAAGATTTGTGGATCTAAGAACCCAGCAGTCATGTTGACTAAGGGTGTCACTATTGAGAAGCCGAAGCTGTGTACAGCTTCAGTTGGCCTTCTAGCTTGAGGACAGGAGGATGAGTTGCAGGGATAAGGGATTGCTTTTGGAGGATAGCGGCTGATGTTGGTGATTGAACTAGTCTCTAAGTGGGAGATTTGTTGGGCTTTGTGGAGCCTAGTTTATTTTTGGCCCGCTTTATAGCCCATTGTAACCCTATAAGCAGGATATAAAAGCCGCTTTTGTGATTAGGGTTTGTGACTACTAATGTTGTTGTATTTTTTAGAGAGAGAAAAAAAACACTGTAGCCGCACTTTGTATTTTTTCCCTGATAATAGTGAAATCCCTGCAACTCCGTGGACGTAGGCAAATTGCCAAATCACGTAAATACTGTCTTGTGCGTGTGATTGTTTTCTTTGACGTGTGTTTTCTCTATTTTTTTTTTGTTTCTCACAGGTTGGAATTTCGGTTGAATTCCCAACAACTACAATTAATGAAGTGGTGACAAATAAGATAACTGCCTATTGAATATAATTTAGGTTTGAATTTCTTGGTTGGATTGGTTTAGATTTAGATTTTTTAATAATTTACTCATACACTGAATCTAACAATGATGAAGAAGCATGACGGTTCAATCCGAACTGTTTAAATTGAGGCTGTTGACAACGATGTGTGGAAGGCGAGTGTGGCCTTGATGATCGCCTCCTAGCCTGTTCGTTTCTCCAACCCAGAAGACTAACCCGTCCTGCACAATGATTTAAAGGTTGCCCAACAGGTTTATAACTCCAAAGATCAAAACTCTTTTCTTTTCTTTTTTTTTCCCTTTTTTGTTTGGTGGGTTTTGTTGTAATTTGCTATATGAATAAACTGTTTTATTTCTGAATGTGGGATTTGAAGAATTTTTACGTATTTTGTAGTATTACATACAGCCCAATTCGTGGTAATGCAAATTGAAACATATGGGAAGAATAGAAAGTAGTAGTAGTTTTTTTTTTTTTTAATTATTATCAAGAAATGTGTGTGTGAATATGGAGACTATGGCAAATATTAGATGGTTGATAAATCTTTAATTTGAAAATAATTTGGAGGCCATGCTTAGCAAGTTGTTATATTTAAAGTTGTTTTAATACGTGGTTAAATGGTATCCTTTATTTTGAAGCAAACTGGTTGTGTTAGATAGTTGGGGTTTTAGAGGAGAATAATTTTTGTTTTGGCTAGGAAGAGAATGATTTTTTAGAGTTTTGTTTTTACATTTGAATTATGCATCGATTCATGATTTTTGTGCTACTATTTAAACCCCTATTTTAAACTAGGATAAAAGACCATTTTCAATGATTGCACATTTTCATAGGGCTGTTTCTTTTACATGTGCACAAACTGTTTGATAAAGTTCTTAAAGGATGTTTTGTTGGCCTTTTTTAAAAAATGGAATTTTTCATACAATATGACAAAAGTTGCCAACTTGGACCATGTTTCTCCAACTTAAAATGAATTAGTCTTTTATGGGTTGCACCTTTTCTTTGAACTTGATTTTAAGTTTCTTTTGATTCTATTCTTCTAGAAAATGTATACATTTTCCAATTGTAAATTTTGGTTTAGTTAACAGATATTGAATTGGCAAGCAAGTAGAAGCTATCTTTAATAGTTTTATGGTTGGTAATTAAAGTCATTCATTAACCTGGCAGATGTTGAAAAGCTAATGGATGATACTACCAAAGCCAAAGTTTATCAATAGAATGGAAAAAAAGGGTTTTAGATCTTAGGTCTCATTATTATTATTATTTTAATTGTTTAGGATTGTGCTTGGTTCTAAAGGGGAGTTTCTCTCTCTACTATTTGATGATTTTTTTTTTTTTTTTTTAATCTTGGGTCTCATATTGTTTTTCTCATTGTTCAATCAAAATGCAGAATTTCAGTTTCAGGGTCATCAAAGCTGTTGGCCAACATCCTTTACTCATGGGCCTATCTGTTGGGAACTTAATTGTTAGATGAAATGAAACGGTAAGTGTTTTTTCTTGAATCATCTTTTTGGGTTGCTTTGAATTAACTTATTCTATAAGTGTTCTTTTTGTGTTGCATTATATATGTTTTTTGAAATTCCTTTTGAATTTGATATATGATCATAGATTTGAGTAGTTATACTTATACTCTGGCTGTTTAAAATAATTTTATATAGAAATGAATAATTTGGTTATAAATATGGAGAGCATGATTCTTCCTTTACATATGACATAATGAATTTATGTTGTGATTGTAGACAACTTAACTACTTTTTTGACTCCTTGAATTGACTAATATGTCATTTACTTTGATATACTACAAATTTTGTTCATATTTTTTATAGGTTTAATTTTCTTTCTTGCTTGCTTTGTACTTCCTATGAATGGTTTAAACTTTTTTCCTTTGCTTGCTTTGTCTAATTTTGCTTATTGTTGACTTCTTTAAAGAGAAAATGTAGAATTTGGTGAGTTTTATTTGGTTTCAATTTATTTATAATGTATAAATTGTGTTTCACATCCCCGACCTTATGAAGTGTTGGGTAGTGCTTATAAAATACGTGTGACTATTTTCATTTGATTGTTGTTATATAATATGCATTTGCGGTAACCCATATGGGCTAAATCTAGTTGAACGCAGGGGGTGCGACTCCTTCTTAATTTTGCTTCTTTCTTATAAATCTTATTTTTCCACATGCTGATTGGTTTCTCAGTCCCAAAAAACCAACAAAACCTTAAGTGAGGGAGGAGGAAAAAAAAAAAAAAAAGAGGCCAAACAAGTGCTAATAGCGATGAGTAGTGGAAGTCGTGGTTGGTAAGTGATTTTACTGATAGGCTTGGCTTTGGGAAATTTTTTTTCCTAAAATGCATTTAGATCAAAATAAATTAGGGCCTTTTTCTATAAAAAAAATTTCATTTTACGCAGCCACCAACCATTGTATGAAGACACTTATAGATGACAAGAATCCCCCCTTTAAAAGGAGCAATGTGGGTTTGAAGGTTTTATCTTGGTTCTTTGGTATTGCTATCTTTGTGTTTGTTCAAATTTCTCAGTGAATATATTGAACATGCTGAATGTATATATTGTGAGAATATTTCAGTACTACCTTTGAAGATCTTAATTTGAATTTCTTTGACATTGTTTCCTTAGTATTCAGAATCAATAATGACTAGGACTAATTGTGTATGACCTCCAAAATTTGCAAACATAGTTTCTTCTGTGCATCAATTCTAGATTATCCATAGAAGTTATTTTTTTGCTGTTGGCATGAAGCTATTAGTATGGGGATTATACAAATTATTGGTAATTTTTCCGTCGTTATAATACGCAAAAATGATCCATTAGTGAGAAATTTAAATAAACAAATAGAGAACAAATGCAAAGATGTGAAAATTTTGATTTTTTGTTGTTCCTAATTTCTTTTAATAATATTCAGCATTTTTTTTTTTTTTATAGAATTTAAGAATCTCCCACAAAACCAGTCATTTGGCATTGTTATTTTTGTAACAGGAAAGTAACGCAAACTTGGATGAAGTAGTGGCCCTTGCCAAGAAGCTTCAGGTAATTTTATATGCATTGTCTTTGGATTTTTATTTTTGGTGGTGCGGGAATTCTTTGTACCTTTGAAGCTTCTGGATATATATAGCTGTTATACTTGGTTCAAATCCTTTGTGTATTTGACAATGCGTGTGTCATTCTCAATTTTTGTGAAGTTTTGGTAGGAATGAGCTTTGGTACAAATGGCACTTCCTTCCCCCAAGTTGTAGGGTGAGATCATGGATTTTAAACCCATTGGGTGTTTGTGTAACTCAACAATAAATTTTTTTTTTTTTGTTATTCAAAGTTTTGATAAGAAAACACATTTTGTTATTCAAAGTTTGGTTTTTGTTAATTATTTACTTGGCTTGTGGTTTATAAATGTGTTATCTTTGCCTTTGGGATGTTGTTATTTGAAAATGGGAGTTTTTTGGGGTCAATGTCCCAACGGAGTTTGCTTTTTGGTTAGTGAAAGTGTTGTTTGTTTTTAAATTTTTATGGGTTTTGTGCATTCTGATGATGAGATAAATTGTATATGGGTTATGAGGGTGATTCTTTTTCTCTTTTCCCTTTTTAATGTTAAATTAATTATTTTGCTGATTGTTTTTAGTTTAGAAAGTTGTGCTGGCTTTGATGGAATGCGATTGGAAATGTTTGAGACCGTGTGAAGTTGGGAGGGAGGGGGGAATGATGAACAAGGATTAGGTAATGAAAATAGGGTCTTGGTGAAATTGTTTGGTTTTTATGGGTGTTATATGTGCAAGCTGATTTTTAACTAGAAAATATGTTGAAGGCAATGTACTTTTTGGTATTAGAAACTATCAAGTTAATAAATGAATAACATGGAAAATTATGTGTATACCTCTGTCTGATGAATCTATAAAAAGCCTCAGCAAACCATAAATCTCATCTTATAGTTATGGCAAACTAGAAAAATTTTGTTTTACTAGATGCCTAATTATGGCATGCTAAAGGAAGAAATTTTTATTTTATAGAATGCATGACTGCTTTCCCATTAAGTTTTTATATTTGAATGCCAAATGTTTGTTGAAATATGTGATAGAAAATCTAATAGCCTATGTGCAAATAAATGTTAGCTACTACACATTGCCAAACCATTTAGAATAACTTTATAACAATCCATTATTATTGTCCCTTTTACTTTCCACAAACTTTTATGAATGGAGCTTTAACATAATATGTAATTCATATGAGAAATAAGATTTAGAGAGAATAGAGAAGATTAGGAGAGAAATTGTTGCTTATTTCATTCAATGGTCCTTACAATAACCACTCTAGCAAACTGCTAATATCCAGTTTTCTTCAGTATTCAAAGCTATTCCAAGTAAAGCCATATATGTTGCATTCTAACAACCTATCTAACTAACGAACTGATAGCAACTAACAGATGTTAACAGCTTTTATGGTAAAAGACTAACAATTCCCTAACTCTAATGCAGCGGCTTAGGACAGGTGTATGGACAGGTGTATGTTAGGCAACATCAATAATAATAGCTATGGCAGCAAGTCAACCTCAGCAGCAACATCACAGGTGTTGCTTGATGACTCTTAACATATTTTATATTGTTAAAGTAATAAAATAGTTTACTATATTTTAATATACAAGTTACAAGGAAAGTTTTGATGCACGGGTTAAATATGATCTGTTGTGATTTATTATTGCATAATATTCTCCTTGAGTTTGGCAATGATTTGATTTGATTTGATGCAATGATTTTCTATGTTCAGGTTTTTACCAGAATGAGACTGATTTTCAAGATTTATGATGGCTGAACCAATGCTCATGATTGGTGGCAATAACGCTCAACTTAAGTTGCTGCATAAGTCATGTTGGTGCTGCTGCTGGAGGCTTAAGTAGCTGCATAATTGCTGGTGTTGTTGTTGCTTAAAGTCAAATTCTTTTATCAGACACTATATGCTTAAATATACTACATTATTTAAGTTAGTCTGATCTTCCTATTCTCTTGAAAAGATGATACACATTGACATATATAGACTTTGAAATTGTTGACTAAGATTGAAGGCCAGATTATTGGATGAACTGATCACCTTAAATGTACATGGTATCAGATTATTTTTTTCATCTGTCAAGGATACCCCCTTCTTTAGAGTTGTGGTGTAGTTGATCTGATTAGATCATGCTGTAAGGAAGTAGATAATTGTAACATTTATACATGCATTAATCTGCAAAAAGAAACAACTACAAGTTTATAACATAAAGGGAAGTTAAAGGATTTGTAACGTAAATGCACAGACCAATAAGATAATTGGAGAGGACTAGATAATCTACTAATGGTTTCTTTGCTATCTTACATGGAGATTCATGTTGAGATTAAGTACTTTTAATGATATTTTTGTGCAAAAGGTCTATTTAAAAAAAAAATATATACTTTCAGGTTGTTAATACTGACTTTAACAATAAGGTCCACTCATGATTTGCATGTTCTAAATTGCAGAGGATGATGAAGCCTTTAATGTACTATACTATATTGCTTTATTTTAGTGAACTCTCATAACAAAATAACACCTAACTTCTATTCCTCTGTCTCTTAGCTTTCAAGCCATTGTGATAAGCAACTTTTGTTCCTCCCAATTTATGAGATTGCTAATTAAGAGGAAAACAACTCTTTGAATGAGGGTGATATTGGTCAAGTTGTTGGTTATTGAAATTCTTAATAAAAGAAGGCAGCCTGGGTTTTGAAAAAGGTTTTCAAATTGGTTTACAGTGAGTGAATAGTTTTATATTAATGAAATAATTTGATTTTCTATTTAATTATAGATTTTTTTTTCTTGGATGTTTGTTCAATGAACTGTATCTCTTCCTTATTATCAATTTATTGCTTAGCTTTAGGTTTGCAATTTATAAATAATGTCATGTTAAGTGAAGTATATTGAGCTAAGTGTAAATTTGTTTTTGAAAATATTTAAAAGTCAAATAACTATATAAGTTTTGATTGTCTTCTAATACGTAATATGATCCCGTGCATTGCGCGGGTTAAACACTAGTAAGTATAATAATAGTGCTTATTCTAAGTATCAACTCTTTTCTATAATATAAAAATAAAATAACAACCCTGACACTAAGTACAAAAAAATATTATATAAAAAAAAGTACAAAAAGTAATTATAATTTATATTCACATTATATTTTTCCTATGTCGATCAAATATTTCGTGTAATTAATTAAGTACTTCTTACTGATATTAATTAGTTCAGCTTTCAACATTTTATTTGACTCATGCACCATATGGACTAAAATCCAGACTCTACCACCTCTGCATGTGCATGGGCCATTAGTCCATTACTCTATCCCTCCACCTTCACAATTTCTCTATTTTTTAAATTAATTTATAATTGCCTAGTTGTGTCTATGTGAAAAATATTAGAGTTACTATGGATTTAATTACAAAACTTTTGCAAATTGATGTCTTTCTTCAAATGGAAGATACCATGTCGTCTTTCTTGCCATGTAAAATATTTTATGTGAGAAATTTAAAACAACAAAAGAAATTGAAATATACCTCATGTCATTGTTGCTCAAGTTATATGTAGAAAAAAAAAAAAAGAGTATATATATTTTTCTTTTATAAATTCAATAGTTACAATGTGGATGGGGATATAAATCCCTGACATCTCCATTGGAAAACCTATGTGATGCAAGTTGAATTACAAGAGTATCTACTATTTTTGTAGAATAAAGAAATTATAAGATAAATACAAAAAAAAAATGAAAAATAAATCTATACCATATATAATAATAGAAGTATCGAATTTAATTTTCCAAACCTCCTATTGCGCCACTTCCTACTATATTTTCTAGCAAGTCTCCCTCTTTTTTGTTATTTTCTTTTTTCTTTTCCATGTCAAATTCATTCTCTAATGCCTCATTCAAATGTCTCCATCATGTTTCTTATATTAATCTACCATTACATTTTGTTTAACCTTCCTCTCCTTACCCTCACTCTTCTTCCTTCATAATTTCTCACTCTAACCTTCTTCTTTTTTTTGGCAATCCTTATTGTTTTCTATATAAATTTCTTAATTCTACGTTTGCACCTCCCCATCTATTCCATGTTTTGCCTACAACCAAAAAAAAAAAAAAAAAATGCTTATAATCTCTCTATTTCTTCTATTTTGCTTTCACTTTTGGTGAATTTTTAAAATATTTTTCAATAATGGTAGTTTTTGTTAATATTTTGTCGCAACAAATTTGCACGTTAGGATATGGTGTTATCAAAGTATTATAATGTTGTATTATGTAAATCAATTCAATTTTGTTTTGGAATTGTGTATTTTATTGTATTTGACAGATATTTATTGGTGTATCAGTTTGTGTACAAATTTTTGTTTGATAAACCCGTTTTGTATACAGTAATAGATGATTGTAATATTATTTTTCATGAATCCTATATATCACTCAGTTTTACTAGGGGTAGCAACAAAAAATTGCCCAAATAAATACAAATCAGCCTAAAGGCCCAAACAATGTACAACACAAATTGGCCAATTTTTTTTTTTTTTAATAAATAAAATAAAATGATATCCCTCCCCAAATTCACATCAATTTGAAGCAAATATCACATTTTTGCTAACCCATATTTTTTAGGGGGTCAGTTCATCAAAATTCCTTAAACAAGTGATTAAAAACAAAATTAAACGCTAAAACTCTTGGTACCGTAGCCCTCATCAGCTTCTCTGCAAGCTACAGCAAGCTATGGAGAATGATGGCCAACATGTTGGGCAGGAGGATCTGCGGCTTGGTGATTTATCTGATTTTGGTACGCGATAGTGGGGATGACAATGGGAAAGAAAATGAAATTAGCTACACATAGTGGACAACAGGTGTAGAGTATCTTCATTAAGTGAAAGTGGTAATGTTAGTTACAGGAAACTTACGTGAAAAGTACCAGTATAAATTTACATTGGTACTGTGGCTGTGAAAGCAAATGCATAATTTTGGATGATTTAAAGGTAATTTTTTGGATATGTTGGTCAAAATTTTGCATTTAACGCATTTTACATGGGTTTATTTAAGTGCTCTTAGGATCATTCGTTGATAAATACCAAATAGAGACATTTTTGGTAATTTGCAGCCAAAACAACAATTTTAGAAAAATATTATTCAAATGCTCCCTTGTGATGTTTATAAATTTATTATATTAAATTTTGTTTAATTTAAATTTCTGAATGATCATTTGTGCAAAATTCGTGGACCGCCCTTGGGCAATGTTAATACTAAAATTCTTTAAATAAACCTGTTGATATAGGCCAAACCATCATTCTTTCATTTATAAAATATTAATAGAGTCTCGATACAAAACGTCCACAGCTGGTATTGGGGAGTCTTCCAACCACTAAGATATCATATCATATAATATATGTATAATAAAAGTTGGGCTTAAACGCCATATTTGCGCCAAGTGGCGGCACCAAATTGCAGAAATTTTCTTAAATTTTTAGGTTTTAAGAAAAAATATATATAAGTTTTCTTCGACTATAATTTCTAAGTAGATAAATATATATAAGTTTTCTTCGACTATAATTTCTAAGTGGATAAATACATATAAGTTTTCTTCAACTATAATTTCTAGGTGGATATAATTTTTCTTCAACTATAATTTCTAAGTGGATAAAAATCTTAATTTGATTAAAGTTGAATTATATGATAAAAATTGGGCTTAGACGCCCTATTTGCGCCAAGTGGCGATACATTGCAGAAATTTTCTTAAATTAATTTTTAGGTTTTAAGAAAAAATATATATAAGTTTTCTTCAAGTATAATTTCTAAATAGATAAATATATATAAGTTTTCTTTAACTATAATTTCTAAGTGGATAAATACATATAAGTTTTCTTCAACTATGATTTCTAAGTGGATAATAAGTTTTCTTCAACTATAATTTCTAAGTGAATAGAAATCTTAATTTGATTAAATTTGAATTACACTTGCTGTATTTCTAAGTTGATAAAAACAAAAATCATAACAATTAAAAGCCATGCATCAGGTGGTTATGTTAATTACTTCATGTGGTGCTAAAAAGACCCAGCAGTAGTTGGGTCACGTGGTGCTAAATATTAAATCAAATCAAAACAAAATTAAATATTTGCTAAATATTAAAAGACCCAGCAATTAGCATATCATGTGGTGGTTTAATATTAGCTTTAGACTTTTTGTTTATATAAAATTCTTCAATGTGGAGTGTGTGTGTGTGTATATATATATATATCAAATAATTCATAATTAATACCCATCATTTGATTCTTTTGCGCTATTCTTCTCTTCTTCTACCTACATTCTCTATTATTCTCTTCTTCTTCCTACAATCTTACAAGTTCGTATTTGTTTACTCTACTTTTTTTTTTTCCATAAAATTAAATATATTTTTTTGTATTTGTCTAAGTTGATTTCCTTAATTTTAATCGAATTTAGAGAATTGTTATTGTAGGGACTAGCGTTGGGTGCTACTTCCACTGGGTGAATGGACTCAGACCCAACTAGCCTAATACAATGAATTTGTAGAGAGCGGGCTAAAGAGCTAGGCTTTAGTGCATGCACGACAGTTAATATGGCTTTCATGATAATCAAATAGAGGAGAACTAAGTTTATCTAAGAAAGTTTATCCTCGACAACATTTGAGGAGCTTTTCTGGTAAAAATTGAATGAGAATGGTTCCCCCCCCCCCCCCCCGTCCTTCAGATCCCCTCTCCCTTTCTGGAGGATCTCTTACATTATATACCCCATTTCAGTTGATCTTGGCCCTCCATTTGTTGATCATGCAGGTCACTACTTCAGTGTCTATCCCATCAGCCGCCTTCCACAGCTTTCTGTGAGTTGCAGCAACCTAGAAACTCTGTTCAGAAGTCATTTCCTCATTAATGCAGCTAGAATGTTAGTTGTGGGCATTTAATGTGGAGGTGACATTTTTTCCTTGAATTGCTCTTCCACCGTGCTCCCATAGTTGACCCCTTGTACTTGTCTTTTTCTTGGATGCTTAAGGAGGCTATCTTTGGTGGCGAGCTGCTCTTCCCTTCTATGATCTTGGCTGGCCGAAGACAGGATCATCCTCAGCAATGCTTCTTGGCAACTTGGGCTTTCTACATTTATACTCGGACGTTTCTTCATCCTTGGCATGGGCTTTGGGCTTAATATAAGGTGGGCTGGGGTTGCCAGATTCTTAGGTCCTTAGGCCCCACAATAGCCCCTCAAAATCCTGCTGTCCGGCTCCTTGGACGAGAATGAGGATTTTGATGTCCTCGGGCCTTTGTCATGGCTTGTCCAGTCTTGTCCTACGTCAGTACTAGAGTCTTTTCACCTGTCCAATGCACGTTTCTGGCGCTTCGGTATATGGCGCGCACCCTTATTAAATTTTGGTGGCTTTGTGCTCTCCACGTTCAACGGTGTGATGGTAATCTAACTGTGGGGGTTTTTCGCCTTTATGGGCGGGGAACCCGCACGACCCATTTTAATTGGGGGTATAAATACCTATTTGAACCGATTTGACTCTTTACTTTTGCATTCAAGACCTCTTGCGCACACACCCTGAATTTGGTCAAGTCTCAAGCCGAACTAGCGACTCTTTGTAGCATAAAAAGCCTATCCTTGGAGCTTTTCCTCATTTCTGTAAGTTTTTTTCTCACTCCATCTCGTGTTTTCTCCCTTCTGATTTTCTTTTCTCCTTATTCCTCTCTTTCTTTCGTTCTTCCCTGAGTCTTCTAGTCGTTCTTTAGGATGGGTAGGTTTAAGAAGTTGGTTGAATCTGAGGAGGCGATGGAGAAATTCATCGCCGATTATAGGATACCCAGTAATGTGGGTTTAAGGTACTGTGAGGAAGGGGAGTGGTACATCAGGAGGGAGAAGGGTGAAGTAGTGGTTCCCATAATCGCCTTCCTTGAAGGCGGTATGAGAATCTCTATGGGGCCAGTAATGAGGGACTACCTTAGACACTTCCGATTAGCCCCTACTCAGTGCGCCACTAACGTGTTCAGGATCCTGGGTTGTGTTGTTGCCTTGAATGAGAAGATAGGATTGAGGTTAACCCATCACGAAGTAAATTGGTACTACAACCTCCAACACTTAAAGGGTAAGTCCTACTACATGAAGATGAGGGACGATAAGGTTCGGCTTATTCAGTGCCTCCCCGAGTCCAGTAAGGGGTTAAATAAAAACTTTTTCATAGTGTCCGGGGAATGGCATGATGGCCTTCGTTGCCCAACAGAGGAGGGGACACCAGGTGGGGTGCTTAGAGTAGGAGAGGGCTTGATCTTTTTTGTTATTGTAGTTTGCATTGTTTGGTTGCTAATATGAACATGCTTTCTTTTTTTTTCAGATCCACACACTTTTGGGCGACACTTCCATTTGGTCAACAAGGAAGACTTAGAAACCGTACTTAGGGTGGAGATCTTTGTGAACGAAGTTGACAATCAAGTTAGGGCTGCTCACAAGATCCTCAGGTACGATTCGATCCAGAAGTCATTCTCGGCTCTAAAGTACGTGATCAGAGCCCAAGATCCTCGGCTTCACAAAATCACCGTAGTGGAGGACAGGTTCTTACTCCCTGAAGGGTCTCCTATCCCAGAGGGCGTCCCATTGTCAGGCCCTTCTTCATCCCATCAAGTTGCAGAGGACGAGGGAGAAAATGTAGAGAGGGAAGAAGAAGTTACTGATTTAGGTCCATCCAAGGACGAATTTGGCGCTTTCGACAAAGTAAATCCACCCGAGGACCTCTCTGGTGACCTAGGCAACCCCAACTTGATCGAAGCGGATATCTTGTCAGAAGGGATTTCTTCTCAGGCCGAGATGGGTTTTAAGAGGAAGCCCCAAACCAGCCTGCTCGACCTGATTAAGGGCCAGCCGGGAAAGGACGTGCTGGGGAAGCAGCAATCCAAGCTCCCTCCTCCTCCACCCAAGCCTCAGCTCGTACAAACTAGGTTGTCCTCTGCTCAGCCGACCCTGACTCCTCAGCTCGAGTCCGCTGATCCAAAGAGGAAGAGGTTATCCAAAGGCAAAGAACCAATGGACGGGGGGAGATTTCGCTCCTCCCAGGAGGAGGATGAAGCCTGACGACCTTCCAAGTAGTTAAGGATTGGGCACCAGGGCCAAGAAAAAGAAGTCGCCCGGCATGGGGAGCCTTTGATGGATAACGTCTCCCTTAGGGACTTCCGAGGGGATGAAGGCACTTATGTGGCCGATGCCCTGGAGAGGTCCCTGCTACTCCCTACCGATATGGCTGAGCTGGGGGACTTGAGGAGGCAAGAGGTTGTCCTTAGTCTCAAGAGGTACCTGGGTATGGTAAGACCTCTGACACTCGTGCCTTCGTTGAATTTTGCTCTTTAGTTCCCAACTTACTGTGTGCTTATTTCAATTGGCAGGCTGTCCAGGCCACTTTTAGGTTAGAGGAGGAAGCTAATAACCAGAGCAGGGCCCTAGATTAGGAGCGTGACAAGAGCTTGGATGCCGCGCGGACCCTTAAGAACTCCGAGGCTGATCTCAAGAAGGCAAGAGAGGAACTGAAGGAGATGACGAAGGCCAAAGATAGCGCGGTATCCGACCTATCTGGCGCTCAAAAACAGGCCGAGGACCAGACAGGGTGCCTGCTGGAAGCTGAAGGTCAGCTACAGATTGCCAAAGAGCAGATTACTGACCTGAAGAAGAAGCTGGCTGAGGCAGAGGGGGCCAAAAATGTCACTGAGTAGGCTAGGGACGAGGCCTTGAGGGCTAAAGCGGAGGCTGAGTTCGCGAGGATAGAGGCTGAAAGCTCTAGGGAGCAAGCCGAGGAGAAGGCTTTTGCTTCGGGAGTGGCTAAAACCGAGGCCAATCTCAAGGCTCAAGTGCCTGGGGTGTGCAGACTCTACTGCTCCTAGACTTGGAATGAAGCCCTTAAGCAAGCTGGAGTTGAGGCTTCATCTGACTTGTGGAAGGCAAAGCATGTATACTACCCTCCTGCCATCCGTGAGGCTGCTCCCTCTAGCCCCGAGGCTGAGGTGGCTCCTGAGGAAGTTGGTACTACTCCTAATGAAGCTGCTTTGGTCATTACCATTTCTGATGAGCCTTCCATGGAAGCCGAGCCTGCTGGGGTGACCGAAGTAGACAAAGGTCCAAACAAGGAGGCACCCCAAGGTGCTACAAAGTCCTCCGCTGGTTCCCAAGCCACCCCTGCTAACTCTCAGGCTCCTCCTACCGAGAAAGAGCTCTCCAAAGTTTCCCCTCCGAGCCAGGATCCCAAAGCATCAGACACAACTTCTCGGCAGACCCCCAAGGACAAGGTGTCTATCAAGTTAAAGAAATAGGCCATTTTGACGGGCTTTCTTGTTTTGTCGACTTGGGCCGTTATAGTCTCCTTTTCTTTTCATTTTATTTCATTTTTTGTCTTTATGATATTGTAATGAAACTATTTTTTGTAATGGATCTAAGCGTTTGTGTTTATTTCTTCGAATGACGTTGCCTTTTATTTATCATGCTTTAACGCTTTGCTCAATACTCGGTTAATCTTAGCGGTGTGCCGGTAATACTTGGATAATTGAAAACATTGAACCCATGATGTAAATTTTGCTTCAAGTTTTAACTGAAACCTGAACAGTCTCAGCAATGCAACTTGTTTCCTCTTAGACGAATCACAAAAGAATTCTGGTTTACAACGCATACTTTATACAAACATACACATTTCATGAACTTGCCGAACCTAAGAGAGCACTTCAGCATTGAATGCAAAGGAAAGATAAGCGATGCTTTGAGTGATATTGTAAGTGAAATACTTTATGTGTACCTTGAAATGCTTTAAGTGACGCTCATGGGCTTGTTCTTGTTTTACATCTTTATCGAAGTAGGATAGGGCAAGTGATTCGAGGCATTAGACTCCCCTTTGGCTACGCTTGTAACTTAGGTGAATGCTCACGCTCTGCTTTGTTGAAGATAGCTAGTTTCCCCACAGGATTGAGTTCGAGAACCATGCGAGACCTTGGTTCTGTCTAGTACTTAGAGTCTTTTGAAGTAACTAGTTTTCCCACAGGTTTGAGTTCGAGGACCATGCAAGACCTTGGTTCTGTCTAGTACTTAGTTTTTTGAAGTAACTAGTTCCCCTACAGGTTTGAGTCCGAGGACCATGCAAGACCTTAGTTCTGTCTAGCACTTAGAGCCTTTTGAAGTAACTAGTTTCCCCACAGGTTGGAGTCCGAGGACCATGCAAGACCTTAGTTCTGTCTAGCACTTAAAACCTTTTAAAGTAACTAGTTTCCCCATAGGTTTGAGTTCGAGTACCATGCAAGACCTTGGTTCTGTCTAGTACTTAGTCTTTTGAAGTAACTAGTTTCCCCACAGGTTTGAGTTCAAAGACCATGCAAAACCTTGGTTCTGTCTAATACTTAGAGTCTTTTGAAGTAACTAGTTTTTCCATAGGATTGAGTCCGAGTACCATGCAAAACCTTGGTTCTGTCTAGTACTTAGTCTTTTGAAGTAACCAATTTCCCCACAGGTTTGAGCCTGAAGACCATGCAAGACCTTGGTTCTGTCTAATATTTAGAGTCTTTTGAAGTAACTAGTTTCCCTATAGGTTTGAGTCCGAGGACCATGCAAGACCTTTGTTCTATCTAGTACTTAGTCTCTTGAAGTAACTAGTTTCCCCCACAGGTTTGAGTCCGAGGACCGTATAAGACCTTGGTTCTGTATAACACTTAGAGTCTTTTGAAGTAACTAGTTTCCCCACAGGTTTGAGTCCGAGGACCATGCAAGACCTTGGTTCTGTCTAGTACTTAGTCTTTTGAAGTAACTAGTTTCCTCATAGGTTTGAGTCCGAGGACCATGCAAGACCTTGGTTTTGAGTCCGAGGACCATGCAAGACCTTGGTTCTGTCTAGCACTTAGAGCCTTTTGAAGTAACTAGTTTCCCCATAGGTTTGAGTCCGAGGACCATGCAAGACCTTGGTTCTGTCTAGTACTTAGTCTTTTGAAGTAACTAGTTTTCCCACAGGTTTGAGTCCAAGGAACATGCAAGACCTTGGTTTTGTCTAGTACTTAGTCTTTTGAAGTAACTAGTTTCCCCATAGGTGAGTCCGAGGACCATACAAGACCTTGGTTCTGTCTAGTACTTCATCATTACTGCTTGGAGTGAAGGAACTTATCCTCATCGTTGGAAAGTTTGCTTCTAGAGTGATAATGATCTTGGCCTTGCTTTGCCGAGGAGGGGTTCTTCCTCAGACTGGGCCCTTGGCCAAACACTAAACTGGACATGGGCGGCCTGGCCTTTCACCCCCACGTGTGACAATAGCCCCATTGCACCAATTTTTCGCCACTTCTGATTACGAGGCGTCTTTTGGCTGTTCGAGTTGTGTACCTGACATTTCGATACGCTAGGCACTCCCTCATTAATATCTTTATCAATTGACGCAGATCTAACGGCTGGTGATTTCTTTGGAAATTGGGCGGGGTTTATATCACTTGTAATTCTTCTTTTGAATTCCGTGCGGATTAATTTCCACTAGCCTTCGCCTTCTATATAAGGCGCCCTAGGGGAATCATTGTTCCTCATCTACAAATCCTTGAGTTCTGCAGGAGTCTTAAGCTCTCAACCCTTCAGTCATTTTCAAGGGTCTTGCCAAGATCGTGATCAAGGCCTAGAGAATGAGATGGCCCTGGATAAGGGCATGGGCAGGGAAGTCGAGCCCCCTTCAGGAACTAAGAATGTCGCCCGGATCTTAGACGGCGTGGTTAAGGCAGAGGAAGCGGAGGCCAAAGATGTTCCTACCCTTCAACCAAGCAAGGAAGAAGACCCTCCTCCTTCTGCTAAGAACTGAAGCAAGCGTAGATTGCATCAGGCTTTTGGTGCGACAAAGTTCGGGTCTCACCTTGATGGTAGGACTTCTCGTCGTTAGGGGAAGAGGGGGCCAATCAGGCGCTTCCGCCCCTTCTTCTTTCTCATCACCGGTACCACCCACTCCGGCTTGATTGCTGCTAGGACAAGGTGGTGAATCAACCACCCTCATGGGCTTTCTCTTTTTATAGTTAGCCTTAAAACAAGCCTGCCTCAGCCTCTTCTATTGTAGTTAGCTTTTAGAACAAGCTTGCCTCAGTCATTCGGTGTATGATGTATCTTTCCTTTATTTAATAAAAAAGGGGTTGCACTTTTTACTTTATAAATTTTTTCTTTTTCTACAATAATTATTTAATGTGTGTGTTGTTATTTTTCCTCCAATGGGGCTCGGAACTGATGTTGTTGATGGTAACAAAAAGTTGTCACCCTAACTTTGACAAAACCGACAATGGCACCCGACTGCTAACTTTAAATAAGCTAACCTCGTAGGAATAACCAGGAATATAACAATGTGCTCTATACCGCAAACTGTGCGACCACGTAAGGATGTTGGATTTAAAGTAAGCAATCCGAGGGGACCATCATGCCTTAAGGCTCTGTTCGGCATTTATAATGACTCCATGGCGTCGATTTTTCCCCAAGTGTCTGATCCGAGGATCCAAGCACGCCTTAAGTTCTGTTTAGGTGCTTGTAAAGAGATGTCATAGCGTCAGTTGTCAAAAAGTTATTAGTTTCCCCATAGGCTTGTGGTCCGAGGAGCCATGCAAGACCTTGATTCTGTCTAACACTTAGATAATTGTCAAAAGTTGTTAGTTTCCCCATAGGTTTGAGTCCGAGAACCATGCAAGACCTTGGTTCTGTCTAACACTTTAGATAATTGTCAAAAGTTATTAGTTTCCCCATAGGCTTATGGTCCGAGGAGTCATGCAAGACCTTGGTTCTGTCTAACATTTAGATAATTGCCAGTGTGTGTTAATTCCCCTAAAGCAGAAGGTCCGAGGACCCATCCTAGCTTGGGCTTCATCTAACCACTTTAGTAGATTAGAAATATCCATATATACTTTCCTAAACTAGCCTTGCTACGGAGCCTCCTTGAATCGTTCTATGTCGCTGCTACTTCCTCCAATGGAGATCCAGCAAACTCGGCCACCAGATTCATGGGGGCCTAACCCTGGGCAGAGGCACAGAGCATGTACTTGATGTCAGAAGCCCCTTGAACCACCCGTTGCACTCACTATCGCACAAGCTCTTCCCACAGACGGCGCCAATTGTAGGGACTGGCGTTGGGCACTGCTTCCACTAGGTGGATGGACTCAGACCCAACCAGCCCAATACAATGAATTTGTAGAGAGCGGGTCAAAGAGCTAGGTTTTAGTGCATGCACGACAGTTAATATGGCTTTCGTGATAATCAAACAGAGGAGAACTAAGTTTATCTAAGAAAGTTTGTCTTCGACAACATTTGAGGATCTTTTCTGGTAAAAATTGAATGAGAATGGTTCCCCCCCTGTCCTTCAGACCCCCCCCCCCTTTCTGGAGGATCTCTTACATTATATATCCCATTTCAGTTGATCTTGGCCCTCCATTTGTTGATTATGCAGGTCACTACTTGAGTGCCTGTCCCATCAGCCACATTCCTCAGCTTTCTGTGAGTTGCAGCAACCTAGATAACTCTGTTTAGAAGTCATTTCCTCATTAATGCGGTCATAATGTTAGTTGTGGGCATTTAATGCGGAGGTGACAGATTTTCCTTGAATTACTCTACCACCGTGCTCCCATGGTTGACCCCTTGTACTTGTTTTTTTCTTGGGATGCTTAAGGAGGCTGCCATTGGTGGCGGGCTGCTCTTCCCTTCTATGATCTCGGCTGGCCGAGAACAAGATCGTCCTCGGCAATGCTTCTTGGCAACTTAGGCTTTCTACGTTCATCCTTGGACGTTTCTTCATCCTCAGCGTGGGCTTTGGGTTTAATATAAGGTGGACTGGGGTTGCCAGATTCTTAGGCCTTTAGGCCCCACAGTTATGAATTATCAATTGATTTTTTTTATATATAATGTTAGTTTGATTGTTTAGAAATTATATAAGAAATTGAGCTTTCATGTCTAATTAACTAAGAAATTAATTTTTTAGTCCAAACATAATAAAACAACGAAATATATGGTCAATATTTTTTTTTTCCCTTTTCTAGGGTTTTCTCTTCTTCTTGGCAGATACAGCTAATACTTAGGCTTTTCTATACTTTTCTTTTCCTTTTCGTGTTTTGTGGGTATAGGTATTATGTTTTTTTAATATACTTTTTTTTTTTAAAAAAATCTCTAGAAGCAACTTTCTTTAAAAAAAAAAGGAGTCATAATCTATGTAGGACTTGGCCGAATATTAAACCACCGACCCCAATTATATATATATATATATATATATATATATGAATCCATATTGTATATATATTGAAATAAGATATGTAATGATATAAATTATCCAAAAATATATACCCGAATATGGTGATTTTTTTATATTGAGTTTATTTTATTTTATTTTATTTTTTTTGAGAAAGGATTTTAATTTTAGTTATTTTGTTCTTGACTAACATGGTTGTATGATATGCCAATTGCAAGCATTCCCCAAATTTTTAGTGTTTACAATTCATATTTCTTTTGTTTTTAGGTAAATGCTAATTATTTTTTTATATTATTTTATCAGAATGAATAGACAAAATCAAAGATATAATCTCTTGGATGAAATCGACACTGAAAAAGACAATTGGAATATTAGAGTTAGAGTCACAAGAATGCGGGAAGTACTTTGTACGGCACTATGATACTCAGACCCATTTGGGCCTTGGATTCTAACTCAATAGTGTGGCCCATGACACCAAACCCTTTCTACCTAAGGCCCAAGCCTAAGCGCAAAATAGCAACAAGCTTGGGTCTCACACTGCCTCAAAGCTCAATGAGTAAATAACCTTAATTGGCACACACCTAGCTTCGCCATTAGGGCCTTACTCGAAAAACCACTTCCCGGGCAAGAAGACAATTGCTCGGGGGTGTTGTCTTTTGGATGCCTGGCAGTGCCTTGGGAAGTATCACTGCCGAGCATTTATACTAAAGTGGGAATTAGTTCTAATGCCACTCCTACCGCACCCCACTCCCAACTAAACACCCACTTTGAGTTGACGACATTGAACCTCTTTTCCACTAACCACAAGAGTAATCATAATTCCTCCACTAACTTCAGGCTATAAATACGAGAAACTAAAGGAGGGAGAGGGCTGTTGAAAGGTTCTGGAGAAAGTTTAGAGTTGAGTACAATATGCATAAGAGTGACAGGAAAAGAATACAAAGGCTTGAGAGATATTGTTGGGTCTCTAGGCTAGAATCACTCAAAGTAGGGAATAAATGTGAGTGTGAGCCCAAGAGCGAGTCAGCCCATTAAGCTCTTTTTGGGTGCGCACATACTTAATATTAAAACAAATAATGAACTCACTTAAAGTGCCTGCTATGCAACTCTCCAATATGAAAGAAGAGGTATATATATATATATATATAGATTATTTGTATAATTATATTAATTGTATTATGTTACACTAATTGAAATCTTTTGTTTGTTTTTTAATAATAGGATGAAGAATATTATTCCAAGTAGCATCAAATGCATAATTGGAAAAACCTACATCTTCCAACTGAAAATTACTGCATACAATTTTTTTGTTCACAAAAAAAACTTTACAGTAACTAGTGTCATTGAAATTGAAGGAAACGAAAAATTACAGGTAACGATGCTTCACCTATACATTGTTGATGAAGTTATAATATTATCATTAGTACATAATGACATATTGAATCATATTGATTATAGGAAACAACAAAAAGAGGGGCTAACAATGGAAATGAAGTACTTGAAGAAAAAATATGTGCTAAAGAAAAGAAAGATTGTGAAGAAGTAAGTACAATTGCACAAATAAATATTATATGGTTCTTTTTTAAAACTTCACACAATCTTTATTTTCCTTAACAAGAAAATAACTCTTGTATTTTTTCTGTTTTGCAGAGAAATAAAAATAGAGAAAGTGGAAGATCAAATAGAAGTGTTAGACAATTAGAGAACATATAAAATATTTAAATGAAAGACTAATTTCATATTTAGAGTTTTAGATTGTTTTCATTTTAGAATGATTTGAGTTTGGAAAAATTTACTTTTAAGCTATTGTATATACACTAATTCAGTTTAAAGTTTTATTTCGGATAGGTTGATTAAAGTTTTATTTCTCCTCTAACCAATGGCTTGATTAGAGAGGAAACTGGATATAACATTAACGAAGAAGAGTTACGGAAAGAGCATGAAAAATTATTTGCAGGACTTAACTCAAATCAACAAGCTGTTTACAATGCTGTGATGGATTCAGTATTAAAAAAGGGGGGGGGGGGGGGGGGGGCAGGAAGGGGGACTATTTTTTTGTTTATGGACATGGAGGAACTGGAAAGACCTATCTCTACAAAACAATTATTGCTAGTCTACGTTCAAAGAAATGGAAAAAACTTAGGTGCTCCGGGAGCAATGCTCCCCTCTCTCACATGAGGGGTGGGCCCCACGTGTGGGTCCCACCATAGGACCCACCCCTCATGTGAGAGGAGAGAGCATTGCTCCAAGAGCATGTAAGAATTATCCCAAAGAAACATATAGTTTTGGTTGTTGCATCTTTAGGAATATCTGCACTCTTACTACTCGGAGGACGTATAGCTCACTCAAGATTTCGAATATCCATACAAGGTTTTTAGACCTGGACCGGACAGGGAGGTTGGATAGTGAAAACTGGGAACTGGATTGAAATTAGGTTTTTTAAGCATAGAGAACCGAGCATATGTGGCAATTCCATGAACCCCTAAAACTGGGGTTGAACTGCACGGTTCATGCAGAACCAGTGGCAAGAACCGTGCGGTCCAACCCCTAAGAAATTTAAAAAAAAAAAAAAAAAACAACAACAACAACAACAACAACTTAACGTCATTTTATTCTACTTAATTAAATTATCCATCTCTTACAAGGAATAAAAAAAATTATAATTAAAATCCTTCAAAGATATTCAACTTTACTTCAAATATTAATCATAAATTTTAATATTTTCATGGTTATTATTTTATTTTATTAACTTTCTTATTTAATTATTAAATATATGCTTGAAAATCATTAAATTCGCCTCACATATATAGATATATTAGTCAATTTTGCTAGTTTTATAAATTTAATATCTATATTTAGGCTTTAATTAATTATTAAATTAATTATGACGTCATCACGGTTCGATCTCGGTTTAACCTCAAAAACTTTGAACCTCTCCCTTTTACTGTTCAATGAACGGTCCGGGTTTGAAAACCTTGTACCCATGAACTTTCTAGAGAATGCAACATGTGACATCAAACATGATACACAACTTGCAGAGCTAATATCTTTGACAAGCTTAATAATATGGGATGAAGCACCTATGGATCATAGATACGCATTTGAAGCAGTCGATAAATCACTAAAATATATTTTATCGGTCAATGATTTGAGCTTAACTAATACTCCATTTGGTGGAAAGACTATACTTCTTGGAGGAGATTTCAGACAAATGTTGCCTGTTGTTCCAAAGGGAAAAAGACAAGAAATTGTATTGGGATCCATCAATAGATCACATTTATGGGATAATTGTCAAGTTTTTCTCCTTACAAAAAACATGAGAGTAAATGAAGATTTGACTACCACTGCATCAAGAAATAAAATCTTAGAATTTAAAAAATGGTTGCTTGATATTGGAGATGGGATTGTACCAGCAATTGCCAAAGACGGAGAAATTGAGGAGACATGGATCAAAATTTCAGATGAGTTTCTAATTGAACCTGAAGAAGATCCTACAGAAAAAATAGTTACCAGCACTTACCCATTATTTGAAGAAATGCAAGGAAATGCTGAATATTTGAAGGAAAGGGCAATTCTCACACCAAAAAATGAAATTGTAATGAAATAAATAAATACATGCTGCAATTTGTGCCAGGTGAGAAGAATCATTATCTCTGCTCCGACTCTATTTGCAAAGCATCATCAAATATCCTTGATCAAGAGAGTCTCTATCCAGTTGAATTCTTGAATACACTTGAGTTTCTAGGAATACCAAATCATAAGATAGAACTAAAAGAGGGAGTACCTATAATGCTTTTAAGAAATGTAAATCAAAGGCTTGGCATGTGCAATGGAACAAGGCTGACTGTGACACATTTAGGAACTTGTATAATAGAAGCAAAAATTATTACAGGTTCAAACATCGGAACAAAGGTTCTTATTCATCAAATAGTTCTATCTTCTACAGAATCAAAATGTCCATTCATCCTAAAAAGAAGACAATCAACAAAAGTCAAGGACAAACTCTAAACAATGTGAGAAGGTTACTCCTTGCTAAGGCAGATATTAAGATTTGTAGGGCTGTTCGGGATGTGCTAGACACCTTTTGTGGGCTTTCTGGACAAAAGATTAGTGATGGAAAATCTCGGGTCTTCTTCTCGCCTAATGTCATTCAAGAAAGATGAGAGGTATTATGTGACATTCTAGATTTCTGGTCAACTCCATCCTTGGGGAAATATCTTGGCTTTCCTATCAAGCACACGGCGATCCCTCAAGATTTTGGGCATGTGGTTGAGCGTGTTCAAAGCCGTTTAGCAGGTTGGAAAACCTATCTCCTTTATTTTGCGGGAAGACTAGTGTTGACTCAAGCAACCCTTTCCACAATCCCGAATTACACCATGCAATGTATGGCGCTGCCTTCCAAAGTTACACAAAGCATTGACAGATTATGCCGCAATTTTATTTGGGGTACAACGGAAAATAGAAAGAAACTTTCCACAATCCCGAATTACACCATGCAATGTATGGCGATGCCTTCCAAAGCTACACAAAGCGTTGATAGATTATGCCACAATTTTATTTGGGGTACAACGGAAAATAGAAGGAAACTTCACTTAGTTGGCTGGAAAAAAATCACTAAAGCTAAAAGTGATGGCAGCTTGGGTTTGCAATCAGCCAAGGAAATGAACATTGATCTTCTAGCTAAGCTCAATTGGCGGTTTCACAAGGATAGAGAATCCTTATGGGCCCGGGTCCTTGCCCATAAACACTCTAATAGAAGAAGGCAAAACCTTTTCAAGCCTAGGATATGTTCTC
This sequence comes from Quercus ilex subsp. ballota, assembly GCA_032727855.1. Classification (NCBI taxonomy): domain Eukaryota; kingdom Viridiplantae; phylum Streptophyta; class Magnoliopsida; order Fagales; family Fagaceae; genus Quercus; species Quercus ilex. Next base: position 13,165,856 of record CM064914.1, on the reverse strand, counting down.
CTACTTGGACAGCTCTTAGCAAAGGTGAATCAGTCTTCAAGAGAGGTGTTAAATGGATAATAGGTATTGACAGTTCCCTTTCCTTTTGGAATGATAAATGGTTGAATGATGGGGCCTTGAGGCGGTTGATAGCAGGTCCATTTCAAAGAGGAGATGACTCTCTTCTATTAAAAGATGTTTATCAAGTGGGGTTTTGTAATCTTGAGGCATTATCCTTTCCTATTGCCTTCACTATTAGCCAAAAAATAAGAGCCACTCCCTTCCCTATGGTAGCGGCTAGTATGGATTGGCTTTCTTGGTGTTCTTCGCCAAATGGGGATTTTGATATGAAAGAAGCATACAAGCTTGCAGTTATGGAGAAAGACATTCACCACCATGAGAATTTTTCAGGTAATTGGGTTTGGAAGTCAGCCACCTTGCCCAAAATTTTATGTTTTTTATGGCAATGCCTTCGTAACAGTATACCTGTTAGAGAGATTCTTGCTGTCAGAGGCTTAAACATTCCTCATTTCTGCCCTTTATGTGGTATAGCTTCGGAATCAATTCTTCATTCCTTGAGGGATTGTCCACATGCTCGTGATTTTTGGGATTCTTTTCCTCCTCCCCTCCATCGGAATTTATTTTATGATGCAACTCTTCCAAACTGGCTTAGGCTGAACTGCAATTCACATCAGATATCTGCTTCGGGTATTAGACATGGTATTGTTTTTTCCTTCGGTGTTTGGACTCTTTAGCTTCAGCGAAACCGGGTGGTGTTCAATAACCACAACACTTGCAACTCTTTAAAGATAGAGAAGCTAACCAAAGCTATTGAATTTGCATATCTTGGACTGAACGAAAGGGTGAAGCAGTCCAGAATTCCCATCCAGGTGCGGTGGTTACCTCCTCCAAATGATTGGGTAAAGCTGAATACTGATGGTTCCTCAATGGGCAACCCAGGTAAAGTAGGTGGTGGTGGTATCATTCGAAACTCTCATGGAGAATGGGTAAGTGGCTATGCTAGAGCTATTAGTTATACCACTAGTGTCACGGTTGAGTTATGGGCCCTTCGGGATGGAATCAAGCTTTGTATTGATTTATGTCTACCTAATGTCTTGATTAAGCTGGATGCGAAGATAGTGGTTGACATGCTTCAAAAAAATTGAGGGAATTTTGAATAGTAATGATGTCATTTTGGCTGACTGCAAAGAGGGGTTGCAGAAAATTCCAAGAGTTCAAGTCCAACACTATTTTAGGGAGGCAAACAAGTGCGCCGACACCCTTGCTAGGAGAGGTGCTTTACTTTCTCAAGATTTTGTATTTTATCAATCCCCACCAGTTGATGTGGCACTGTTGGTTAGCCTTGATGATGTGGGCACTTTGTATGAGCGTTTTTGCTCCTTTATTTCGTTTTCGTAGTTAATAAAATATCTCCATGCTTACCAAAAAAAAAAACTCTAAACAATGTTGGCCTCTACTTGCCAAGTCCATTGCTCAGCCATGGCCAACTATACGTTACTTTATCTCGAGTAACGTGACCCAAAGGACTAAAGATTTTAATAAAGAATAATAACAAACAAGAACAAGGATACACTAAAAATATAGTGTACAAAAAGATGTTCAACAATCTCCCAAAAATACAAAATACTCATTAGAACACAATTGGTATGTTACAAAATAATAATTTTTTTTATTTGTTATCATTTTATATTTGATAGTTATTATGCCAATACATTTTATTACTTTTGTTATTATAATAGTTATTTAATTCGTTATTGTTTATCAAATAATATATATATTATATAAGTTTATGATAAAACTGTGCAACGCACGGGTCTCACGGGCCTTTAACTAGTTCTTAATATATCTAGCTTTTACATGTGCTATCTTATCTAAGAGCATCCACATCAATGGGTGCATAATCTTCTAAAATACAAAAATCCCTTCATTTTACACATTTTGGCCAAAAAAAATAGTCACATCAGTGGGTGTAAAATTGTGTATTTATACACAATTACTACAGTAACCGTGCACATAATAATTTCCTTATGTTTCAATCATCTTCATCTTCTTCATCATCATCATCTTCTCTCTTCCTTGTAGCTTTTGAACTATCAAAAAAGAAAAAGAAAAAGATGCAGAGATTTTGAGGGATGAGAGAGGGGCGGAGACTTTGTGGGTTAGGGGAAAGTGAGAGGTAGATACTTTATAGGTTAGGGGGTAGGTGGAAAATAATAAAAAAAGTGAGAAAAAACATTATTTTGTTAGAAATAAAGTCTGATTGGAATGTGTAAAGTTTGGGCAATGAAAATGTTATTTGGAATGTGTAAAGGCTGAAATGTGTAAAGCCTATAGGGGAGATGTATGTCCTTAATTGTACTCATTATCACAACCTTATCCCATAAACTCTACAAGCATTCTAAGTTCCTATATATATGTGGGATTTCTTTACTGTTATTGTACACATTTAACAGAGATCAAAAGAATTGTGGATGACTACTTGAATATAACAGTTTATCAATATATATTTCTTGTTCCTTTTACTTTGTTATATATATATTTCCATCATTTCACAACACATTATCAGCACGAGTTTCTACCCAATTTTGGAAAGGATCCCATTGTTCTTCAAACATCAAAGATTATTTGTGTAGTTCTCTTAACTCACTATAAGTTTGCTTTTTAAGGAATTAGTAATTATTCTATTTGTTTGTCTTTATGTTTTATGCTCATAATTTTCATGATTTTTAATTGATTAAAATTTTTATGAAATTCACGTTATCCTATTGTTGTTTATTGTTATGAGATTCACGTTATCCTATTATTATATGTGGGGGGTGAAAGCCCAACCTTATGTATTGGGCCTAGGGCCCTATTTAAAGATTACTGTGTGTCCGAAGAGAGGAAAATGTTTGAGAAGGAGTCCATGTGGAAGAGATATACCTAGAAATGAATGAGAAGTATAGTCCGAAGAGATCACCAGTGGTTCGAAGAGGTCATTCTCCTCGGATACAAAGAGTCTTGGTCAAGTAGATACCTGGGAGGTTCAAGTAATCTTTCTAACGATTTCGATGATAAGGATAGGCTTCAGGCACGTATGGAGATGATAGGAATGAAAAAATATCTAGAAGACAAGCTGCAACCACCACATTAAATGCACTGCAGCTACTTTTCTGGCCGCATTAATGTGGAGAAAACCCCTGAACAATATAATCTCAACTACCACCACTCACAGAGAGCTAAAGAAGATACCTGATGGGACATGTACTCAAGTGGATGCTTAGATGAACGATGAAGATGATGGGAGATGGTGCTATATAAAGAGAAGAGGCATCTGATAATAATGGATCGGAAAAGAAAGAAAGAGAGGAGAAGAACAATTTTACTGTAGCTCTAAGAATTGTATTCACCTTCCAATCAATAATACATCTCTTCGGACGTCAATTAGCTTAACTTTCAAGTGTGTTTTTATGTTAGTTCATCCTTTAATACACCATAGTTAACTATTGTTTAATTCACAGTCAGCCCAGCTCTTTCACCCACTCTCTACAAATTCATTGTTTTGGGTTTATTGGGTTCATAATCCAAACCTTTTGGGCTTGGGCTATAAAAACTGACCCTACAATTGGCGCCGTCTGTGGGAAGAGCTTGAGCAGGAGTGAAAACAACGGTTGATGATGGTTGAACCGAGTCGACAACAAGCAGAATCTAGGACATCCCAACACATTGACCCTTTTCTTAACTTGGAGAAGAGACAAGATCGTGAAGGTAGTGCGCACACTGCGCATACTGGTCAAAGCCAGTCACATGGTGGAAGTCACATGTCCCATGCAGAGAAGAACCGAAATTTGCAACTAGAACTTGAAAAGCTAAAAAGGGAGTTGCGCCATGCAAAGATGAAACGAATTTCTTCGTATTCTGATGAGGATTCCGATGACGAACAGGATGTCACTTACAAGCAGAGATCTCGAACACCAGTCAGTGAATCCTTTTCCTATGAAGAAGAGCCTCATCGTAAGAGGCAACCTAGAAGCCCATCACGTAGAGGCGTAGGGAACGACGCTATGAGCAGGGCTTTGAATCAGATCTCTAGGTCATCTTTTACGCGTAGGATTGAAGAAGCGAGACTTCCTCGGCGTTTTAACCAGCCGACGTTCACCATCTATAATGGTAAAACAGACCCGGTGGAACATGTGAGTCACTTTAATCAAAGGATGACTGTCTACTCCAGAGATGAAGCTTTGATGTGCAAGGTTTTCCCCTCCAGTATTGGACCGATTGCAATGAGGTGGTTTGACAACCTGAAAGCAGACTCCATCAATTCCTTCAAAGAGCTCACTCAAGCATTTAGTTCCCGTTTTGTCACATGCCGAAGAGTGGCCAAACCCTTATCTTCACTGCTATCCTTGAGCATGCAGGAGGGTGAGACCTTGAAGACGTATTCAGATAGGTACTGGGAGATGTTTAATGATATGGAGGGAAATTTTGATGGAATGGCCCTCATTACGTTCAAGCTCGGCCTCCCTACTGACCATGGTTTAAGGACGTCCTTATCTGGTAACCAGTTACTAACATGCGTCAGCTCATGGACTGTATTGAAAAGTATAAAAAAGTCAAAGAAAATCAGTAGCAAGGGAAGGGAAATGACAAGGTTATCCCCCAGGAGAGGAGGTATTTCAAGTCGGACCGTTACAATAACAGTAAACCACAGAGAGATTTTGCTGGAAAATCAGGATCAACAAATCCTCAAGCAGTCAACACTGTATTCAAAGAGCCAGTGCACCAATTTTTGGAAAAGATCAAGAATGAACCATTCTTCAGGTGGCCGAATAAGATGGTGGGGAACCCTGAAAGGCATAATCATAATCTCTATTGCCAGTACCATCAAGACTATAGGCATACCACAGAGGATTGCAGGAGCCTGTGGGATCACCTAGACCAACTGGTCCGTGAGGGTAAATTGAGACACCTCTTGCACCACTTCAGTGGCCGAGGAAGTCAGATGAACTTAGAGCCTCGAAGAGATGACTTTTCAAAGCCTCCATTGGGAACTATTAACGTTATCTTCGCCGCACCAGGAAGAACAGGATCCTACCCATCGAAGGTTATGTCAGTAGTCCGGTCACCAGCAGGAGATTTCGGCCAAGGTCCGAAGAGAGCTAAGTCGGGCTCAACTAGTTATAGGGTTCTCAGATGAGGATAAGATTGGGACCATCCAACCCCATGATGATGCTTTAGTAATCACCCTCAGAATTAGAGGGTATGATGTGAAGAGGGTAATGGTGGACTAGGGTAGCGTGGTAGAAATAATGTATCCTGATCTCTACAAAGGGCTAGGCCTAAAACCTTAAGACTTAACACCATACAATTCCCCCCTTGTGAGTTTTGAAGGAAGGGTTGTCACCTTGAAAAGCCAGATACGATTACCTGTGCAGACCGGCTCAGAGGTGGTAGAGGTGGATTTCACAGTTGTAGACGTGTATTCGCCTTATACGGCAATTGTAGCCAGACCTTGGCTTCATACACTAGGGGCTGTTTCCTCTACTTTGCATCAGAAAGTTAAGTATCCATCTGAAGGACAAGTTTGTAAGATCCGAGGAGATCAGTCCGCAGCCAGACAATGCTTAGTGGCTGCCATCCAACATAAGCCCGAAGTCGAGTCCTCATCCAAGGCCGAAAGGGGTTTATAGCAGTTAAAGTCTCGGGTATTACCTGTCGAAGATCCAGTCAAGAGCGCTAGATGCGAAGATTTGACAAAAGTTATCATCGGAGACAATCCAGAAAAATTCTTTCAAGTTGGGTCTCAGCTACCTCTGTAAGAGAAGAAGGAGTTAGTAGAATTCCTTAAGAGAAACCTTGACGTATTCGCCTGGAACGCTTACAAAGCCCCAGGGGTAGATCCAGAATTCATATGTCACCATCTGAAATTCAACCCACTGATTACCCCTAAGAAGCAGCCTCCTCGGCGATTATCCAAGGAGCATGCTGATGCAGTAAGAGAAGAAGTAGCAAAGCTCAAATGAGCTGGAGCTATTAAGGAAGTTTTTTATCCTAAGTGGTTAGCAAATATTGTGGTGGTGAAGAAAAAGAGTAGAAAATGGTGAGTATGCGTGGACTTTACTGATTTAAATAAGGCTTGCCCTAAAGATCCGTTCTCTATGCCAAAAATTGATCAGCTAGTGGATGCCACTGTTGGCTACCCTCGGATGAGCTTCCTAGATGCTTTCCAAGGTTACTACCAGATACCACTAGCCCTAGATGATTAGGAGAAGACTGCTTTTGTCACCCCTATCGGTAACTACCACTATAAAGTGATGCCATTTGGTTTGAAAAACATGGGATCTACCTATCAAAGAATGATGACGAGGATGTTTGAGCCATAGCTGGGTAAAAATATCGAGGTTTACATAGATGACATGGTGGTGAAAAGTAAGATTATTGCTGAACATGTGAAGGACCTTGAAAGTACCTTTGAAGTTCTAAGAAAGTACAAGCTGCGCCTAAACACTTCCAAGTGCTCATTCGGTGTGGGGTCAAGCAAGTTCTTGGGGTACATAGTGACTCACAGGGGAATTGAGGTTAACCCCGATCAGATAAAGGCTATCAACAATTTACAAGCTCCTCGGAATACCAAGGAGGTTCAGAAACTGACTGGAATGACTGCTGCCCTGAATCGATTTATCTCTCGATCAGCAGATAGGTGTCAGCCTTTCTTCTCGCTGATCAACAAGTGGAAGGGATTCGAGTGGACTAAAGAATGTGCTGTGGCCTTTCAGCAGCTTAAAGATTATCTAGCTCGGCCACCAATCATGTCCAGTCCTGAGCCAGATGAAATCTTGTTTGCCTACATTGCTGTAGCTCTTTATGCTGTGAGCTTGGTGTTGATACGAGCAGATTGTGGTGTGCAAAGGCCAATTTATTACGTAAGTAAGTCGCTGCATGAAGCTGAGATCCGCTATTTGCCACTGGAGAAGGCTATCTTGGCAGTGGTGCTTGGTACGCGGAAGCTACCTCATTATTTCCAAACCCATACAGTCATTGTTCTCACCTAGCTCCCACTTAAGGCTATACTCCGAAGTGCTGACTACACTGGGAGGATTGCTAAATGGGGTACGATCTTAGGAGCTTTTGATATCAAATACATGCCTCGCACATCGGTCAAGGGCCAGGTCCTTGTGGATTTGGTGGCTGAGTTCACGGAGCCCCGATTAGAAGAAATAACGCCAACACCGGACATGGATGAAAAATCAGTTGGCATGATTTCTCAACAAAGCCCCTCCCATTGGGAAGTATACGTGGATGGCGCAGCGAACCAGAAAGGTTCTGGAGTAGGGCTAGTGCTGATATCCCCTGAAAGAATCATCATTGAAAAGTCGTTAAGGCTGGACTTCTCGGCAACAAATAATGAGGCGGAGTATGAAGCTCTACTGATGGGAATGGCTATGGTTCGAAGAATGGGAGGAAAGTTAGTGGAGTTGTTCTCGGACTCGAGATTAGTTGTTGGTCAAATACAAGGTGAGTTTGAGGTGAAGGATGAAAGAATGCAGAAATACTTGAGCCGAGTTAAATGTCTACAATCGGAGTTCGAATCTTTCAGTTTGCTGCACATCCCTAGAAATGGTAATGCACATGCTGATTCTTTAGCCACGCTCGCTACCTCTTCGGCGCAAAATTTGACGAGAGTTATCCTCGTCGAGGACTTGCATGGGCCTACAGAGGCAAGAAAAGAGGTAGTCCAAGTTCACCAAATCAAGGCCGGACTCTGCTGGATGGACCCTATAATTAAATTCTTGAAAAAAGATATTTTGCCTGAAGAAATGGGGGAAGCTGACAAAATTCGAAGGAAGGCGACCAGATTCTGGCTATCCGAGGACTAGAAACTATATAAACACTCCTATTCAAGACCGTACTTATTGTGCATGCATCCTGAGGCGACTGAGATATTACTAGAAGAACTATATGAAGGAATCTGTGGGAGCCACACTGGAGGTAGGTCCTTGGCTCACCGAGCCATTACTCAAGATTATTGGTGGCCGAATATGCAAAAAGAAGCTCACGAGTATATTAAAAAGTGCGATCAATGTCAGCGATTTGTCCCAAACATTCATCAACCAGGGGGAACTCCTAATCCACTATCCAGCCCATGGCCTTTCGCCCAATGGGGCTTAGATATCGTGGGACCATTCCCTAAAGCTGCAGGAAATAGGAAATACCTTCTAGTCGGCACAGACTATTTCACCAAATAGGTCGAAGCTGAACCTCTAGCCAATATCAGAGACGTAGATGTGTAGAAGTTTGTGTGAAAGAATATTGTCACTCGATTTGGGGTTCCTCATACTTTCATCTCGGACAATGGCCTGTAGTTCGATAGCAAAGCATTCAGGAATTATTGTAGCGAACTGGAAATCATAAACAGATACTCCACTCCTGCTTATGCCTAGGATAATGGGTAAGCAGAAGCTGTCAACAAGGTCATAGTAAATGACTTAAAGAAGAGGCTAGACGATGCGAAGGGCAAATGGGTGAAAGAATTGCCACATGTACTTTGGGCCTACAGAACTACGCCTCGTAGATCTACTGGAGAGACCCCCTTCTCAATGACCTATAGGGCTAAGGCTGTCATACCTTTGGAAACTGAGTTCCCAACATTGAGAACTAGTTCGTTCAGTCCGACCGACAATAATGAGTAGCTAGAGAAGAGTTTGGACCTGATTGAGGAAAGGAGGGAAAGTGCAATGGTTCGGCTGGCATATTACCAACAAAAGCTCAGGCAGGGCTATGATGCCAACGTAAAGCTAAGGCCCCTAGAACCTAGTGATTTGGTGTTGAGGAAAGTTATGGGCACTTCAAAGAACCCAACTTGGGAAAAGTTAGGACTTAATTGGGAAGGGCCATATCGTATTACTTCAGGGGTTGGCATTGGGGCGTATTTCCTAGAAGACCTGGATAGTCATGTAATACCACGCCCTTGGAATGTAAATAACCTCAAAAGGTACTATTATTAATCGAATCTTCTCTCCAATCAATGCGCCAATTCGTTATGCAAAATGTTCTCATAAGTGTTTAAACTTAAATCCAATCATGTCTGTAGTCCTCGGATCAGATAATTTGGGTTAGTTAACACTCGTTCACAGTTCTCATAAGTGTTTAAACTTAAATCCAATCATGCCTGTAGTCCTCGGACCAGATGATTTGGGTTAGTTAACACTTGTTCACGGTTCTCATAAGTGTTTAAACTTAAATCCAATCATGCCTGTAGTCCTTGGACCAGATGATTTGGGTTAGTTAACACTCGTTCACGGTTCTCATAAGTGTTTAAACTTAAATCCAATTATGCCTGTGGTCCTCGGACCAGATGATTTGGGTTAGTTAACACACAGTCACAATTTTCATAAGTGTTTAAACTTAACTTAAATCCAATCATGCCTGTAGTACTCGGACCAGATGATTTGAGTTAGTTAACACTCGTTCACGGTTCTCATAAGTGTTTAAACTTAAATCCAATCATGCCTGTGGTCCTCGGACCTGATGATTTGGGTTAGTTAACACTTAGTCACAATTTTCATAAGTGTTTAAACTTAAATCCAATCATACCTGTAGTCCTCGGACCAAATGATTTGGGTTAATTAACACTCGGTCACGGTTCTCATAAGTATTTAAACTTAAATCCAATCATGCCTGTAGTCCTTAGACCAGATGATTTAGGTTAGTTAACACTCACTCACCGCCCTCATAAGTGTTTAAACTTAAATCCAATTATGCCTGTAGTCCTCGGACCAGATGATTTGGGTTAGTTAACACTTGTTCACAGCTCTCATAAGTGTTTAAACTTAAATCCAATCATGCCTGTAGTCTTCGGACCAGATGATTTGGGTTAGTTAACACTCGCTCACGGCTCTCATAAGTGTTTAAACTTAAATCCAATCATGTCTGTAGTCTTCGGACCAGATAATTTGGGTTAGTTAACACTCGTCTACAGCTCTCCTAGGTGTCTAAACTTAAATTCATTCATGCATGAAGTCCTCAGACCAGATGATATAGGTTAGTTATCAGTTTTTCACAGTTCTTATAAGTGTTTAAACTTAAATCCAGTCATATCTGTAGTCCTCGGACTAGATGATTTAGGTTAGTTGACACTCCTTCACATGCTTGTAGTCTTCAGACCAGATGATATGAGTTAGTCAACACCTCCATACAGTTATTATTATTGAGGTTTAACTTTAAAATGAGTCATGCCTGAAATTCTCGAATGTATTTAAATTAACTCTAGCTTATGATAGGCCTCCTTAGTAATATTTTGTTCAAAACCAAAGAGTAATAACATTCTCTGTGCATGTTCGAAAAGACCTGTGAAACTTCCATATCACTCGTTGCATTCATTACTTATTAGTAATTCTTTTACAAACTGTTCTTTTCAGTATTAATTTTGGTTACTTACATCATCAGCATAATATGGTGGTTAAGTTTATCCACATTATCGTAATTACAAAGTACAGTTATTTGCAACAATAATAAGTCATAAGATATGCAATGAAGACACTAGAAATAAAAGGGAAACGGTTCATTGATCAAAAGAAAATAGTTTACAATCCCTTACATAAAAGAAAAACTAATACAAGTACAAAATAAAAACTCCTAAATGTCTAAGCTTACCAAAGGATCAGCAGTTTGACTGGACTGAGCTGCAGCAGCTTCTAGGGCTTGGTCCTTAGATTCTAAAAGGGTTTTCTTTTTTCCCAAATCTTTGCCCTTATCCTTGGGAGCCTCGGCTAGCTTGCTCTGATCACCAGGCTGACCAGATACCTTGGGAGCCTCAGCTGGCTTGCTCTGATCACAAGTCTGACCAGGTAGCCTGCTCTGATCACCAGGCTGACCAGATACCTTGGGATCCTTAGTTGGCTCGCCCTGATCACCAAGCTGACCAGACTCCTTGGAGGCCTCAAGGTTGGTAAGAGGGACTTGGCCGACCAGGGATTGCTCCGAAGCCTCTTGGAGTTATGTGGGAGGAGAGGGATCAGACCCTGGGAGTTCTCGGATATCAGGATCGTAGTATATATTCCCAGGTTGCCTCAAGTCAGCATCCGCAGAGATCCCAGCAGCGTCAAGGGCTTTTCCCCAAGTTATATCGCAGTAGTCTCGGCAGACCGGGGCAAACTGCTCAGTAAGGCTAACTTCGGTCTCCTCCGCCCCTAGCTTATATCCTGCCTGCTTTTCAGCCTCGATTGCCTCCTTGGCCAACTGAGCATCCTGCTCGGCCAATCGGGCATTCTCCTTGGCTTTTTGAAGCTCAGCCTTAAGACCTTTCACCAGCTCCCTCTCTATCGCCAAGTTAATCTTTGCCATGTTCAGTTGTTTAAGTTGCTTTTCGGCCTGCTTCTCAGTAGTTTTAAGGCTAGCATTAAGGCTATTCCTCTGATTGGTCATGTCTTTTAACTGCTCGGATAGATGAGCATATTCCTCCTTCAGGCTGCCTAGAGATTTTTCTGCCTCAGACCGAGAGTGGGCCTCTGCTTGGGCTTCAGTGTAGGTCTTTTTGCTCCACTCCTCGGCCACATAAACTTGCTGAGTAAGCTACATAGTATAATGAAAAACTTCAATGTAAAGCAAAGAAAAGGGAGGAATGGAAAAAATTAGCATCTTAAATTGAGGAACTGGATCAAATCACTTACCATGGCTAAATCCCTTTTAAGGGATAAGAAAAGTTCATACTGGTTGAAGTGCCTGTATGAATCCATGTCTCGTGGGAGGAGCAGTGGTTGCTCCAAGGCCTCAGCAATGAGACCTGCTTTCCCCCCACTATAATTTATGAGGGAGGCCTCCTAAGGGAAAGGGATAGGAGCACCATCCATTTCCAGCCTGGGAGACCATGTGCGAGGTCCTCGGTGCACATCTCCTACGAGAGAGTCATCTCGGCTCTTGGCAGACAAACCCCTTTTGCTCCGGTGGTCTTTGGCCACTTTCTGTTGCTTGGTTCCTTTCGGAGGCGCCACCTCCCTTTCTTCATTATCCATGAAGGGCCTTTTCTTCTTCAGATCTGGCAATCGCTTTGGGCCGACATCCAAAGGAACCTGAGGAGGTGGAGGAGGAAGACTAACCACTGGTTGAGACGTACCAGTCTCTTTGGGACCAACTTTTGTATTCCTATTCTTCATTAACTCCCTTAAATTCACCATGTCTTCATCTTCTGAAGAGTCTTCTGGAAGAGCAGTTATCAAAACAGGAGGGCGAACACTAGACTGCCTGTCCGTATCCTCCTCGGCGTCCAAAACTTGTATCACGTGAACTCCTCTTGAAGGTTCTCCTTCAAACTTGAACTTATCAATCTGCTCGTCAAGCGAAGGGGTTGAAGAAGCAACTCTTTCACCTCCTGCTACTAGTTCGAGGGGAACCTGCTGAATTGGCTGGAGGAGCAATGGCACGCCCTGTGGATTTGGGTGTGGCATGGGTGCAAGATCGTACGATGCTAAAAAATTATGCCGAGCAACGTCTATTCGTTTGAGCTGATAGTCCCCTTGAGTGATAATGTTGCCAATCGGCTGAAAATCAGTTGATTTTGGCGTGAAACCAAGAATGAGGGGAACGGACATGAGTTGCCCGTCTTCACTCACAAAAATTTCTAATCGCAGTAAGTAATTAAGCGCGGCAACGTTTGTGAGGCTGAGCCGAAGAGAAACGTGATTTTTATCTGTTAACTCCACAATAAAAAGAAACTTGATCAGAAACTTGAAAATAATGATACAAAGAGAAGACAGATTGTTAAAAAACGAAGATCCTAAATCTATTGTTAGGAAACCTAGGTCTAGGAGGTCCTACCTGGCTCTCCTGGTTGGGTCAGGCAATGAAGACCGTCATGCCACGTGCCCGAGACGATCAGATAGTCGTCTTTCATCCCTTTATTAGACTTGGGAAGGCAGGAGACGAGCCTAACGATGTTGGACCAGGATTTAAGATAGTATCCCGCTCCCTTCTAACTATGACACTAGTACATATGTACCACATCAAGCTAGGTAAGTCTTAATCCTAGATGAAGGTTCAGGGCGTCAATTACTCCTAGGATCCTAAAGACATTGGGTGCGCACTGCTCAGGAGAAAGCCTATGGTTGCAAAGATAGTTTTTGGTGACAGAACCCATAGGAAGAGTCATTTCTCCTTCTATGAATGCTATCATGGGGATTACGACTTCCCCCTCTCCTCGGTCAGTTAATATCCATTCCAGAGGACAATACCTCAGATTTACCCCCTGTGGTATGCCGTAGGTCTCCTTAAATTCCTCTATTAAGGCAGGACTATCAATAAGATACTGAAATCTACCCATTTTTGGTTAACTAAAGAAAGGCACAGAGCAGTAACTGGGAGATAAGAGTTTGAAGGCTGAGAATACTGGTCGAGAAGAGGATGAAGGGTTTAGAGATGTCGAAACTTACACAAACTAAATCGGAGAATGATCTTCGAACTCGCAGAAAGATTCTTACAAACTCTAAGAAGAACTAGGATTGATGATTGGAAGAGCTTGGTGGATTCGAGTGTTTAAGTTCGCTGGGTAATCTGAGAATTTGCGAAGTAAAGAAGAAATAACCTCTTCTAAGGCTCTATATGGGGACAAGCGAAGGGGCAGGAGTCATCCAGCCCAAATTCTAAGGAAGAACCACATCCGTTGGATCAATAGTCCACCGTTGGATACCAGAGACAAAACGCCGCCTGGAGTAATTAATAGCTCTTTGGGAATACTGAAACGACAGCAGCAATGATGAAGCGCCTGCATCTATGCCCACACACGTGTAAGTTCAGATATTTGTGTGTTTTTTCAAGCTTTTATTTCATGACAAGTCAAAATCCTATTTTTTCTCCTCGGATGTGAGGGAAAAACTAAAATTTTGAGGAGCTATTGTGGGGGGTGAAAGTCCAACCTTATGTATTGGACCTAGGGCCCTATTTGAAGATTGCTGTGTGTCCGAAGAGAGGAAAATGTTTGAGAAGGAGTCCATGTGAAAGAGATATACCTGGAAATGAATGAGGAGTATAGTATGAAGAGATCACCAGTGGTCTGAAGAGGTCATTCTCCTCGAATACAAAGAGTCTTAGTCAAGCAGATACTTGGGAGGTTCAAGTAATCTTTCTAATGATTTCGATGATAAGGATAGGTTTCAGGCACGTATGGAGATGATAGGAACGGAAAAATATCTAGAAGACAAGCTGCAACCACCACATTAAATGCACTGCAGCTGCTTTTCTGACCGCATTAATGTGGAGAAGACCCCTGAACAGTATAATCTCAACTACCACCACTCATAGAGAGCTAAAGAAGATACTTGATAGGACATGTACTCAAGTGAATGCTTAGATGAAGAACAAGTGGACGATGAAGATGATAGGAGAGGGTGCTATATAAAGAGAAGAGGCATCTGATAATAATGGATCGGAAAAGAAAGAAAGAGAGAAGAAGAACAATTTTACTGTAACTCTAAGAATTGTATTCACCTTTTAATCAATAATACATCTCTTCGAACGTCAATTAGATTAACTTTAAGTGTATTTTTATGTTAGTTCACCCTTTAATACTATAGTTAACTATTGTTTAATTCACAGTCAGCCCAGCTCTTTCACCCACTCTCTACAAATTCATTGTTTTGGGTTTATTAGGCTCATAATCCAAACCTTTTAGGCTTGGGCTACAAAAACTGACCCTACATTATATATTATGAGATTCACGTTTATTTAGTTTAAAAAAAAATTGTTAAAAATGGTTAGTAATATATTATTATATATTGTCTTCACGTTTATTTATACCTATTGCTATATATTACGTGTACTTATAATCTTTATAAATGTAAGTATTGTTTCATTACAATTAAATTTGAACATGTATATGTAGTACTGTTTCATTAAAATTGTGTATGATAATATATATATATATATATATATATATATTTATATTTAGTTATTTAATTTCTTACGTAATTATATATTTATATAGATGTCGAACCTTACAAAACTTGAATTTGCTTCCCTTGACATCTCGGGCAAGAATTACTTGTCATGGACCCTTGATGCTGAGATTCACCTATAGGTAAAGAACCTTGGAGATACAATTAAGGTTGGCAATCAAGCATCCCTGCAGGATCGTGCAAAATCAATGATTTTTATTTGCCATCATCTCCATGAAGAATTAAAATCTGAGTACCTTATAGTAAAAGACCCTCTTGTCTTATAGAATGATTTAAAGAAAAGATATGAGAATCAAAAATTTGTAATCCTCCCAAAAGATAGTTATAATTGGTTGAACCTAAGGTTGCATGATTTTAAAAGTGTGAGTGAGTACAATTCTGCAATTTTTAAAATTATCTCACTATTAAAATTATGTGGGGGAAAAAATCACTGATGAAGACATGTTAGAGAAAACATTTACTACATTTCATGCCTCGAATATGCTCCTACAACAGCAATATCGAGAGCATAAGTTCACAAAATATTCTAAACTGATATCATGTCTTCTAGTGGCTGAACAAAATAATGAGCTTTTGTTGAAAAACCACCAATCTCGCCGGACCGGTTCTACTCCATTCCCTGAAGCGAATGGAACCTCATTTGATAAACATAGAGGAAATTATGTTCGTGGTCGTGGTCATGGTCGTGGCCGTGGCCGTGGATGGAACAATCAATATAGAGAGGATCGTACTCATAATTCTTCAAAAAGGAATAACACACCTTACCATCAGAAGAATCAAAATGGCAAGTATTTACAAAATAAACCATCAAACGGTCATGAAAATAAGTGTTATAGCTGTGGAATGGAAGGTCATTGGTTACGTACCTATCGTATTCCTAAACATTTGGTAGATCTATACCAAGCCTCCGTAAAAGAAAAGGGAAAGGGAATTGAAACAAACTTTGTTGATCATAATGATCTTGAAGATCCCATGAATTATCTTGACCTTTCAAATGAAGTGGATATGACTCATCTTGATGTCTCTGATTTCTTCGAGGATGTTGATGGAAAATTTGATAATTTGATTGGTGATGGAAATGTACATACCAATTAATTATTTTTCTTTCATTATATTATGGCATTGTAATAAGTATTTTTATTTTGATATGTTTTATTTATGTCTAAAGCAATAAAGTTTAATTTATGTTTTGCATATATGAAGATGCATGGGTCCTACTGGTAAAATCAATTCCAAGATAAATAAAGAAGATTTTTGTCTAGCAGACAGTGCAACAACTCATACGATCCTTAAAGATAAAAAATATTTTCAAATTTTAAAATTATGCAAAGCCAATGTCAATATCATATCAGGTTCATCAAACTTAATTGAAGGCTCTGGAAGAGCGATTATCATGCTGCCAAAGGGCACAAAATTTTGTATTGATGATGCTTTGTATTCTTCTAAATCAAGTAGAAATTTACTCAGTTTTAAGGATATACGTTATAATGGTTATCATATTGAAACCAATAACAAAGGCAGTAAAGAATTTCTTTATATTACTTCAATAGTATCGGGCCAGAAGCTCATATTAGAAAAACTATCTATTTTCTCTTCTGGGTTATATTATACTACAATGAGAACAATTGAAACAAATGTTGCAATACACCAGAAGTGTTTGGACCCAAAGGTTTTTATGCTTTGGCATGATCGTCTAGGTCATCCAGGATCAATAATGATGCGTCGAATTATTGAAAACTCCCACGGACATCCCTTAAAGAACCAGAAGATTCTTTTACCTAGTGATTATCCATGTAGTGCATGTTCTCAAGGTAAATTAATTACCAAACCATCACATTCAAAGATTGTTGTTGAGTGTCCATCTTTCTTAGAAAGAATTCAGGGTGATATATGTGGACCAATACACCCACCTTGTGGTCTATTCAAGCATTTTATGGTTTTAATTGATGCATCAACCAGATGGTCACATGTATGTTTACTTTCTACTAGAAATGTTGCATTTGCTAGGCTTCTTGCTCAAATAATTAGGTTGCGAGCACAATTTCCTGATTATCCAATTAAGAAAATTCATTTAAATAATGCTGGTGAATTCACATCTCAAGTTTTTGATGACTATTACATGTCAATTGGAATTGATGTTGAACATCCTGTTGCCCATACAAAATGGTTTAGTTGAATCACTTATCAAGAGACTTCAAATTATTGCTCGACATTTGCTTATGAAATCAAAATTACCAGTTTCTGCTTGGGGTCATGCTATTTTACATGCTGCATTATTAGTTCGTATTAAGCCAACTACTTATCATAAATTCTCACCATTGCAACTTGTACTTGGCCAACAACCAAATATTTTTCACTTGCGCACATTTGGTTGTGCTGTATATGTACCTATTACACCCCCACAATGCACTAAAATGGGTCCTCAACGTAGACTTGGAATTTATACGGGTTTTGATTCCCCATCTATCATTAGATATCTTGAACCTCTAACTGGTGATGTTTTTAAGGCACGTTTTGAGGGTTGTCATTTTAATGAAACAATCTTCCTACCATTAGGGGGAGAAAAGTCATTGCCTGAAGCACGACGTGAGATTACTTGAAATGTTTCAATGCTATCTCATCTTGATCCTCGTACAAATCAATGTGAACTGGAAGTTCAAAGGATTATTCATTTGCAACGAATTGCAAATCAATTACCGGATGTATTCACCAATAATAAGAAAATAATAAAATCTCACATTCCAACTGCTAATACTCCAGCACGGATTGAAGTCCCTGTAGGACAATCAGTTAATACAGCAGCAAATGAATCAAAGCCACACCTGAAACGTGGAAGACCTATTGGTGTTAAAGATAAAATTCCCCGGAAGAGAAAAGTACAAGAAAAACAAGTTGCAGCCTATAAAGAGGCTATACTCAAGAAACAGGTTACAGAAATAATTGATTTATTCAAAACTTATGAACAAAAATCTCCTGAAAATAAACCTCTTGAAGAGTTATCTCCTGAAGAGGATCAGGTACCTGAAAATAACGCGATCTCGATACATTATGTACATACAGGAGAAATATGGGATAGAAATAAAATTGTTGTTGACGACATATCTTCATATAAAGTTACCCTTGATATTACCAGAAGTAATGATAAGGAATATGAACCACAAAAATCGTTGATGAATGTTAATGCAGAAATGATTGGCCAATGTGGAAAGAGGCGATTCAAGCAGAATTAAATTCACTGAGTAAATGTGAAGTTTTTGGACCTGTAGTTCGAACACCTAAAGGTGTAATGCCTGTTGGATACAAATGGGTATTTGTCCGTAAATGAAATGAAAAAAATGAAACTATAAGGTATAAAGCGCGACTTGTAGCACAAGGTTTCTCGCAGAGACCTGGTATTGATTATGAAGAAACATATGCTCCTGTAATGGACGCAATTACATTCAGATTTTTGATTAGTTTGGTAGCAAAAGAAAATTTGGATATGCGATTAATGGATGTTGTTACAGCATATCTGTATGGATCATTAGATAATGATATCTACATGAAAATCCCTAAAGGATATAAAATGCCTAAAACATATAATCCTATATCCCGAAGTATATATTCTATCAAGTTGCAAAGATCCTTATATGGGTTAAAGCAATCTGGAAGCATGTGGTATAATCGCCTCAGTGAATATCTTTTGAAAGAAGGATTTGAGAATAATCCAATTTGTCCATGTGTTTTTATCAAAAAATCAGAATCTAGATTTGCTATTGTTGCAAAACATATGAAAGATCTTGGTAAGACAAAATTTTGTCTTGGCCTGCAAATTGAACATTTTCCAAATGGAATTCTTGTTCATCAATCAACGTACACAGAAAAAGTCCTGAAGCAATTTTACATGGATAAAGCTCATCCTTTGAGCACTCCAATGGTAGGTCAGTCACTTGATGTCAAGAAAGATCCATTTCGACCACAAGAAGACGATGAAGAAACTCTTGGTCCTGAAGTACCATATCTTAGTGCAATTAGTGCTTTGATGTATCTTGCAAATTACACACGACCTGATATAGCATTTGCAGTTAACTTACTAGTAAGATATAGTTTTGCACCAACTTAAAGACATTGGAATGGAATTAAACATATTTTACGTTATCTTCGTGAGACTACTGATTTGGGATTATTTTATCCAAATGGATCAAAACCACAGTTAGTTGGATATGCTGATGCAGGTTATCTTTCTAATCCACACAAAGGCCGATCACAAACAAGATATTTATTTACTTATGAAAATACTGCTATTTCATGTAGATCTGTTAAGCAAACAATTTCTGCTACTTCCTCAAATCATGTAGAGATTATCGCAATTCATGAAACGAGTCATGAATGTATTTGGTTGATATCGGTAATTCAACATATTCGTGAGAACTGTGGATTATCATCAATCATAAAAAGTCCAACGATATTATACGAAGATAATGCCACTTGTATCACTCAAATTAGGGAAAGATATATCAAGGGTGATAGAAACAAGCATATTGCACCAAAATTCTTTTATACATATGAGCTCCAGAAGAGTGGCGATATTGATGTCAAGCAGATACGATCATGTGATAATTTGGCCGATATGTTCACTAAGCCATTACCAACTGCGAATTTTAAGAAGATGGTGCACAACATTGGTATGCGTCGACTTAAGGATATTCGATATACTCATGAGGGGGAGTAAAGTTTCTAAAGGATGTGTGCTGATTGTACTCTTTTTCCTTTGCTAAGGCTTTTTCCCATTGGGTTTTCCTTTGCAAGGTTTTAATGAGGCAATCCTAAGGCACTAGAAGATATACAAGAATATTGTACTCTTTTTCCTTATCCAAAAATTTTTTCCACAGGGTTTTTATTTGGCAAGGTTTTAACAAGGCATATTCTTAGAAAGTGGTCGTCCAAGGGGAAGTGTTAGAAATAAAGTCTAATTGGAATGTGTAAAGTTTGGGCAATGAAAATGTTATTTGGAACGTGTAAAGTCTGAAATGTGTAAAGCCTATAGGGGAGACGTATGTCCATAATTATACTCATTATCACAACTTTATCCCATAAACTTTACAAGTATTCAAAGGTCCTATATATATGTGAGATTTCTTTCCTGTTATTGTACACATCTAAAAAATATCAAAAGAATTGTGAATGACCACTTGAATATAAGAGTTTATCAATATATATTTCTTGTTCCTTTTACTTTGTTTTATATATATTTTCATCATTTCACAACATATTTTAATAAAAAAGTGTGTATAATAGATAAACTATTACGAGTATTTTGTAAAAGTGACAGTGTAAAATAAAAAAATAAAATTTTTTGTATAAAATAGACAAAATTTTTTAAATATACTCATGCGGTTACTCAGAGTGGGAACTTTTTGGCATGAAGGTAACTGGTGATTGGCCGGGATGAGTGAGATATTGGCACACAGCAGACCTAGCTCTAATTACGGAGACTTTTCAGTGTCTTTTTCTTTTTATTAGCTTCTATGGTCAAAATTACTTTTACGGATATAAGCGCTACTTACTTTCCCAAACTGATCCCTTTGTGACAGCTCTGGTTTCTGTTAGCAAGCTTCCACACACAGCAGACCTAGCTCTAGATTGGTCTGAATTTGTTGTTGACCTCGGTCAAAACTTGGCGTCAACGGGTATTTGGAGCTAAGTTTGCCCGCGATAGTGATCGGCTTGTTTTTGAGGTTTTCAATTTTCATCAGTCTATAGAGTAACACACTCAATTCCATCATGAGGTTAGTCAGTGCTTTGCTTGACTATGATGGTCATTTTGTTCCTTCTCGCCGTTATGGTATTTCGTTAAGGTTCTCCAGTATTCTTTGGGTAATTGCGTTGATCTTGACAGTTCTGATCCCTGGCATTTCTTTGGCCGAGCATTTCAGAGCGATGTGTATAACTGTGTTTTTTATTGTCCTACTTGTATCTGGGTTATATATACCAATTGAAAATAGAGATCCAGATTTTGTAGCTTTTGTTTCTTGGGATCGAAAAGGATTTCGAGTTATTAGTTCTTTTTGCTTAGCTGCATCAATCCCTCTCTTTGGCTTTAGTTCTTTTTACTTAGCTGCATCAAACCCTCGCATTCTCTTTTTCATTCTCTTTTTCATTTTCTTTTTCTTTTTCTTTTTCTTTTTCTTTTTCTTCTTCTTTTTCTTTTCCGATTCTTCTTCTTCTTCTTCTTCCACTTTTCGTGTGACCTTCAACAATATTGGGTTAGAGTCCAATGGACCTCAGGATCCCATCCGGTCTGAACTCCCCGCAGATACGCTCGGTTCTTCCACTTCTCTTGTGACCTCCAACAATATTGGGTTAGAACCCAGTGGACCTCAGGCTTCCATCTGGTCTGAACTCCCCGCAGATATTATCGGTGAAATTATTGGAAATCAAATACATAATTTCAAAGATATTAAAGCGATTTTAACGTTTTGCAACCCCTGTAGTTCTGCTTGTTTGGAAACTACAAGCTGGTCTTTGTTTCCATGGCTGATGCTTTCCGACAAACTAGATTCTGATCTGCGATGTTTCATTAATCTCTGCAACAACAAATGTTACTTGTTAAAACTACCTACAATTCACGAAAAACGTTGTTGGGGATCTCCACTCGGTTGGGTTGTAACCTTGGGTGCTGATTATGTATCCCACCTTGTGCACCTTATGAATGGAAAACTAATTGATCTTCCACCACTAGACACAATTCGAGGACTGGCTGGTATAGATCTAGAGTGGTTTCGCCTTGTACACAAATTCATCCTTTTCAAGGACCCTTCCCATAATTTATCTTTCCTTGTCATTGCAATTTTTGGCCCCATGAAGAGCTTGGCTTTTACTCGAGTGGGAGGAGGAGCAGCTTTGATCAGAAGAGGACAAGGTGAGTGGGTTATTGTTGCCAATCCGGAAAATTTGAAATTCGAAGATGTTACATGTTCTAATGATCAGATGTATGCACTTTGTGATCATGGCAAGCTCGTGCTCTTTAAACTTGATGATCCGTTAGCTGAGGTACAAGTTATTTCTCCTCCTCCAGAAGATCTATGGGAATGGGAACTTCAAAAACTATATTTGGTGGGGATAATGGAAAATCTTTTTTTGGTTTTTCGTTATGGAAATGATTATTCTTCAGAGGGTCACAAGACTACATCTTTTTTGGTCCACAAGTTCAACTTCAATGCATCAGCTTGGGAGGAAGTGACAGACTTGGAAGATCATGCTGTTTTTGTTGGTGACGGCAATTCCTGGTGCTTTCCTACAAGCACTATCCCTGGCAGAAGTAATTTCATCTACTTCACAGATGACAATTGGGAGTGGTATATGCGCCCAGGAGTGGCATATGGAGGCTCGGATGTGGGAGTTTATGACATGAAAACTACTTTTACTAAACGCCTTACATTCTGTGAGGACAATCCACGCTTTTATTCTCGAATAACATTTGTTATACCTCTTGTGTGTTATTAGCTTTATTTTCCATTAGTTTATTAGCTTATTTGCTTATGTGAAACTTTTTAAACTTTTTTGTCTACGTACCATGTACTTAATTAATGTACTTTGATTTCTCTGATACATTAGCTTCATTGAAGAGTCCCTGACTTCTTTGGAGGCCAAATACAATTTGGTATTATGATTATAAGCAGGACACAATCTTAAGCTAATTTCTAGAATATTTATTGTTGTGATGCTGTGAATTTAAGGTACTGTGAATCTATTCAACTTTAGTTATGGATTTGAAATGCAAAATTTGAAAATTCAATTTAGATGATATTGGTAATTAGATTGTTCAAAGAAAGCTCTAAAACTGAGTAAATTTGTATAGCATGGTAATTACCAACATTACCAACAAGCTTTTGGATTGATTTGCTCTCTTGCTTCAAAATGTAACTTTGAGCAAAAGAGATGCAATTTCTTCTCCTTTTTGACAAAACAACCCTCCTTCTAACATCAACTTTAATGGGTCGAAAATGCCTTCTATCTTGAAATTGCCACTATGAATCCTTGTGTTTCTTTGCAGCCATATATGGTGGATTGTAGCAGCCCAAGGAATCTTACATAGCTTCATTTGAAACCTCCTTCCCTTGATCTCCAAGTGAAAGAACTCAATTTTGAAACTTGTTGCCATAACCCTAGTGAAAAAATAACTCAAAAACAGATGTTTTCCACTCTTAACTTGGCTTCTGCAGAAAACACACTAGTCTCCCTGATATCCCCATTTAGCACCTCTGTATCTAGTGGAGAGTCTATCATTCAGCACTATACCATTTTGCACCTTTCATCCAAGTTGTACAAATCTTATTCCAAGTTGAACCACAAGTGCACTGACCTGTCTTAGAAGGAATCCAATTCATAACACCATCTTCCCCAAGTTTACCTGATATTGTGAATTTTGTTGTTTGAGTTATTGTGATGTATTTATCTTGTGTTCTGGATTTGAATTACAAATATAAGATTAGATGAAACTGGTAACAAGGTTGCCCCCACAAGTGAGTAAATTAGAAACTGTCAAATGACAGATTGTGGTTAGGCTGTAACTAATTTTAGTTAGCCCATGTCTTGTACAAGTTAAATCCATGTCCATAAATAGCAGACCCTCTTATGTGTGTAAGTCAGACTAATTGTAATAGAATCTATGTTAGTCATTACTCTATTAGTCTTTTTTCTATTACATTTTTGTCCTTTTCTTCATACTTGATATTGTGAATTTTGTTGTTTCAGACTTTCAGTTACTGTGAATCTATTTTTCTTGTGTTCTGGGTTTGAATTACAAAATGTGAAAACCAAGTTTAGATGAAAGTGGTAACAAGGTTGCCCCCACAAAGTGAGTAAATTAGTTGATTACTTGTTTTAAGTAAATAAATAAATAAACCGAAGTACTTTTTGCCAAGAAAGAATTACAGCAGGAGGAAGACAAGCAAGGAAAACACAAAAGTTATTCATTTTACAGCCCATTAATTTGCAAAGACAGTACGACGCTGTTTCCATCTCAGCATTGATTGCATCAATGCAACTTTTCCAAATCTCCCGCCAGTTAGAATGCTTTGAAGTTTCTCTTCCTCACTATTTGCTTCTTGCCTGAGTTGCCTCAACCCCATGTGTTAATTGCCAACAAGCTTTAATTTGGATAGTGCCTGCTGTTGCTCTGCTGGCATTCCATCCATAGTGAAGGCACTAGACCGCATATTTGATCTTGCTAGGTTGTGTTAGTTGTTGGAGAGATACCCCTTGGAGAGCTTCGTTGAGTGGTATATGTTTAATATATTATGTTATATTAACCATTCATTGTTCTCATCATTATTCAATATGAGACTTTACTTACATGTATAACCTAAAATTAGTTTTACCTTAAATGAGGGGGGTGGAAAGTTGGCGGATGAATTTTTTATCTATAAAAAATAAAAAAAAAATAAAAAAAAGATACCGAAATTTTCAAAAGAAAGAATTTGTAATGGTTTTGGCAAATTATATTATTGAATGACTTATACTTGCCAAATTGGTTGCTAATCCATTCAATGGCGGCTCCAGGAATTTTGTTTAGGGGGGGTCACTACAAAATTTTAATAAAAAGAGAATTTGAATATATTGAATTATTGAAAAAAAATAATAATAATACATAAAGTTTTACAATTTTATTCTACAAGTTTTCAAATTTTGAATGTTACATGATAGTTCATTATGAATATCTATTGCTAATGTGGGTAACTATGAGTATGATAATTTTATTTTGTTAAGTTTGTCTAACATTTTTATCTTTATACAGTTATTATTATCTATTTGACTTTGTTTTCATAAATTTATTTTAGACTAAATGACTAATTTCAACTCATTGGCTCCATATTAATTATTAACGCACACAATCACACTTATTCATACATAAATTATGCACTACGTGTCTACTTAACCTTTTTTTTTTTTTTTTTTTTTGAGACAAGTCTACTTAACCAATTAAATGCTTAAATAATCATTTTTTTTATACAAGACAAAAATTCTACTCTAACCTAATCTAAGTGTATATGTATGCGAAACTCCCTCCTAAAAACTTGAACCCCGAACCTTACTCCCTACACTACACAAGCACTTATACTTGTAGAGTGACCATCGCACCAAGGGTGTGCGGTGGTAATACTTGAACAATCATTAACTTTACAATTGTTTTCTTGAATTTTACTAACTTTATTACAAAAAGTTATTATAATATGATAACAATACACACACATGGAAAAAAAAAAAAAAAAACCCTCTCTATTTCTTAATTATTAAATTATATAAAGTTATATTATATTTATATTGTACATACAAATATCCACACACATCATAATTTACATAAATACGTAACATTATAACAAAAAGTATTGTACACAATTAATATTAAACACACTCACACATATATAATATAAAATTATAAAAGAAAAAAACCTACACTTACAATTCACAAACACTTATTCTTTATTCAGTATCTCAAAAAAAAAAAAAAAAAAAAAAACTTACTCTTTATTCTTAAAGTTGAAAATACTTGTAATAAAGATGTGTAAAATTTAAGTCAGAGTGTGCAGAAAAAATATTTTTAAAAATAAATTAAAGTATTAAGCTAATATATATATATATATATATATAGCTTTTTATTTTGAAGTCAGGGGGTTCATTTGAACCCCCTGAATTTGCTTTGGCGCCGCCCCTGAATCCATTTCATTTAGTGTTCCGGGTGCACAATAAATGCATGTTTCGGGAGCACTAAATAATTGCATTAAAAATAATACAGACTAGTGAACTAGATTAGTTAAGAGTCTACAACTACAAAAGTTAGGCTCTTTTGTAGTTGTATTCTGGTTATGTAATGTACTATAAATCCAGTTTAAAATGCTAAGTATTATTATTTTCGTGTGTATTCTAATAAATATAACTGTTTACTCAAAAAAAAAAAATATATATATATATATATATAGGAATGTTTACCCCACATTGATTGTGTGTGTCTAGTGTCCCCTGTTTATAACCTCAGTCTACAACTACAAAGGTTAGGCCATTTTTAGTTGTACTCTGGTTATTTAATGTATTATAAACCCGGTTTAAAACATTAAGTATTATTATTTTTGTGTGTGTTCTAATAAGTATTACTGTTTACTCAAAAAGATTAACTAACAAGAAAGTGAGTGAAAATTATAGAACACTAAGAGAGTAACAAGAAAGTGAGTGAAAATTATATAACACTATGAGAGTAAAAATACATACTCTATCATTTTACATGAATAGTAAATCCCATTATGAATTTAATTAGTAGAATTCACTATTATGTAAGATAGACATAACAAAATTGGACAAAACTGAACTCAAAATTTTTTATCCATGGTAAAAATGTGTGACCAATTTGTTTCTCATTGGTGTTATAATTTGAAATGTTTTGCTTAAGTCACAACGTTCATTTAATTTCCAAAATTAATAGGTATTCTCTTTGGACATCTTTGGACACAAATTTGAGCATGATCAGGTCAGTTGAACTTTTTTTATTCTTTTATCAAATGATAGAAAATTTTTGAGTCAGTTTTGAAGGAAAAGGAAAGGGAAAAGGCCAAATTAAAAACAAAAATTTTGGTTGAGTGGTGAGATGATAATTATAAGAAGAAATATTTTTTAATTTCATCCTTATATTATGTGGGTACTTTCAATTTGGTTATCGCAATTTCTAAGCATTCAATTTGGTTCTTGTATTTTTTAACTTGCAATCAGTCCAGTCTCTACCGTTTTATTTACGAAAAATACCTACATGATAGATAATGTGAATTACTGGCTAGCATTTTATTAATAGATTAATTGATGTTGGTGAAGTGTCTAAATTTTAATTGCCTCATAAGCTATCTAACAAAATGAGACCCATGCTATACCCACATGTGACTAACTGACCCAAGCGTGCATCTGACCCATTATGCTCAAATAAAATGCCCAAACTAAAGACGAAACCCTCATAACCAAATCCCACTAAGCCAAAGTAAAGTCACAACCCATTCGGCTTCAATAGAAATAACATCTTTCATA
Organism: Quercus ilex subsp. ballota; assembly: GCA_032727855.1. Lineage (NCBI taxonomy): Eukaryota > Viridiplantae > Streptophyta > Magnoliopsida > Fagales > Fagaceae > Quercus > Quercus ilex. The sequence continues at coordinate 13,138,884 of CM064914.1, read as the reverse complement.
TTCTATCAATGTTTTTTGAGCTTCAAAAGTTTTAAAAATAAAAATGCGTAAAATATTTACAAATTGATATCTTCGTCCACATGGAAGATACTATGTCATATTCCTTGCCATGTCAAACATTTTATGCGAGAAATTCAAAAAAACAGAAGAAATTAGTTATGTCATTGTTGCTCTAGTTGTATGTAGAAAAAAAAAAATAAAAGGAATCTTTTTTTTTTTTTTTTCATTTCAATAGTTACAATAGGAGAGGGTATTTGAATCCTTGATATTTACATTGGAAACACCATGCGGTATAACCGTATAAGTTGAATTACAATACTCTTAATAAAGAGAGCTCTTATATCTTTGTATAATTAAAAAAAAAAAATATATATATATATATATATAAAATAAAGACAAAGAAATATGAAGAATAAATCTATACCACATATAATATGGAAGCATTACATTTACTTTTTCAAACCTCTTGTTATGCTACATCATCAACCATATTTTCAAGAAATTTTTTTTTTCCTGGTCAAAATCATTCTCTATTGCCTTATTCAATTCTCTCTCCATGTCCTCTTATATTTTTCCCTTATATTTTGTTTAACCTTCCACTTCTCACTTTCACTTCTTATTACTCCATTTGCATCTCTCCATCTATCTCATATTTTGCCTTAAAAAAAAGGCTTGTACTCTCTTTATTTCTTTTTTTCTTTTCTTTTTTTCACTTTTGGTGGATTTTTAAAAATTATTTTACTTTTTTTTTAACTTATAATTTATTTTTGGTTATTGTTCTCAAAATTGTGGCATCAAATTTAGCATGTCATGTTATGATATAGTGTTATCAAAATATTATAAATCGTTAATTAATTCAGTTTGCTGCATTGGACAGATCTTTGTTGGTGTATGCGTTTTGTGAATAACAGTTAATTGTACTATTATATTTTTTGGAACCACGTGCATCACTAGGATCTTTGTTGGTGTATGCGTTTTGTGAATAACAGATAATTGTGCCTCTGTTTGGATACAGATTATAAATGAAAATTATTTCACTACTCAGTTTATTTTGTTACTATCAATGGGTCTTATTTCACTTTTTGACACTATTCATGAGCTCTACTGTACTATTTCAACTAACTTTTACCTTTATCTACAGTATTTTCAGCAATAAATTTTCAGTTTCAGCAAAATAAGCGATATCTAAATAGATCCTGTACTATTATATTTTTTGGAATCACGTGCATCACTCTATTTTACGACTAAGAATTTTATAATAATTAATTCTTAAAGTAGTCATCCACACAGTAAATATATCCAATGATATCTCAAACTAAGGGTTTGTTTGGATATTGCTTATTTTGCTGAAAACTAAAAACTTATTACTAAAAATACTGCAACAAAATAATTTTTAAACCATAAAATACTGTTGCTGCATTTGTTGGGGTTGGCTGGTCCATGAACAGTGCCATGAAACCAGCCAAAAAAAACGCAAAACGCGCAAACATCTGAGTAAACTTTGCTACGAAGGTAATAGGTCATTGGTCGGATGAGTTAAATATTGGCAACCTTTCCACCCAATATCATAGCATTGCATTTTTTTTAAATTCTTGGGACTCTTTTTCAGTGTGTTTTTCTTTTTCTTGGGCTTCAATTGTCAAAAGGTTACATTTAATTTACAGATGAAAACTGTACTTACACTTTCCCAAACTCATCTCTTTCTGACAGCCTTAGAACCTGTTGCTGTTAGCCTCCACTCACACACATAACAGAAGACCTGCCTCCAGCTGTCTGAATTTCTTGTCAAAACACGATGTTGACTCAAAATATATCGGCGTTTGGAGCTTGCGATATTTTATAGTCTTATTTTAATTGCTTTCAATTTTCGTCAGTATATAGTAACACATCCAATTCCCATCATGAGGTTTGTCGGTGCTTCATATTCGGTTCATTGTAGTCGTAAGACCGTCACTAACATTCACCATTTCGAAATTTATTATAGCATCATCCTTAGTGTTTCTTTCATTTCGCTGATCTCTTCATTTCTGGACCCATAAACCAGAAAGGAGCGTGTCCATATGGCTCTCGGAAGTTACTCATCTTTTGTCCTACTAAGGATTGGATGTTTGTATCTCAATACAAATTGTAGTGAAAGAAATCTAATTATTCGTTATTTAAAATATTACAGTTTTAGCTCCGTCACTCTCAGTCGCCGTTATGTGAATTTTTATGGATTTCCTCTTTACTTCTTCTCGTTTATTTGGTCTTCTTAGATCTGACCTTAGCGTTTCCTTGGCTATGAGTTCCTTAGTGATGTTGACAAATGTGCCTTTCATTATATTACTGTTTCGCATAGAAAGATCTCTAGATTATCGTACTTCACGAGGTTGTTATATTTGATGAAAAAGTCAGTAACTAGAGAACTGAGTTCTAAAGACTATCACCAATTGAATCAACAAAGAAACACAAATCACAGAGAAAGGAAAGTCTGAGAAAATGAAGGAAAATGCAAGAAAGTAAGAGAAAGACAGAATGAGAGAGGGAGAATGAATGGAAGACTTGTATTCAATTACAATCTTTTCTACATAAAGATACACTTGTGCTCATAGAGCTGTTTATATACTACAAAAACTGCTTAATTGCTTAATTTAACAACCCAAAAATATCTGTAACTAAGTCCCAAACAGAAAATCTGTTAAGCTAAGTAACAGAATTTTGCGCCCAAACTCTACGAACATTAAAGCAAAGTGAAGCGCACCGTTTTATTAAGTTCTGATGAAGTCAGTCACTTAAATAAAACGGCGTGTTTTAATGCTTCATCTATTAAATGAAACGATGCGTTTAATCAACACGCAGTCGTTTTATCCTTCTTCTTCAGACTTCTTTTCAGACTTCTTCTTCCTTATTACTTCAACAATATTATCACCATCACCGTCATTCTCGGTCCCCGTTATGGGATTTCTTTAAGTTTCAGCAGGATTCTTTAACTAATTGTTTTGTTGATCTTTGGACTTCTGATCAAGAACCATCGCTTTCGTCCACTTGTCATTTTCATATCGCAAGGGGATTATATTTCACTTGGTTTATTTAATAATATTATCAGAAGATATGCAGAATTTTTTTGTTTGGATATTGGGTTAGTCTCCAATGTCTGGTCCGAACACCCCCCAACATACTCCCCAAGATTTTATAGCGGCTGCAGGGGTTTCCCGAACATGGCGCTCTGCTTGTTTGAGCATTACTAGAAGCAAGGGCGTAGCCAGGAATAATTATTTGGGGGGGCCGGGTTGTAGTAGAGATATACTAAACATAATTCATAAGTCTATGGAATACAAAATTATCAACTTTCATATATCATCATATTCTTGTATGTTAATGAACATGAAAAACTGTCTAGTTCAATGTAGACATACAAAAAAGAACATTCCCATCAAATCATGCTTGGCGACGATTTTTCATGGAATAAATACACCTTTAGTTAAGTAATGGCCTTTTAGGATAAAAAAATTAAATAAACAAATCAATCAAAAGTATAAACAAACAACATAAACCAAATAAATTAACAACACCCTACTACCTTGCATAATGTAATGGCTAAAAACAAAATACACAGACTCACGACCCTCATCCCAATTGCCTTTCATAGATTAATTTTTTTTCATTTATAATTTACTTACTTTACTACCTAACTACACAATGCAAGCCCCACCATGCCCCCACTCAGGAGACAAACAACACAAAAACCAAAAGGCTAAGTCATAGAATCAGTGGAGTTAGTGGGTCAAGAATAAAGAATACAATAACAATAAACACAAAAAAACAAAGTCAAATATGCATAAATAGCTATGCTGGCAAAGGGATATCACACATTCACATACAAATATTTGATATTTCTATTAAGCTATTCAGACTTCAGTATTTAGTTCAGTTGTTGAGAAAAAGAGAGAGAAGTTAGATGAGAATGACTGAATGAGATACCTTGAGGAATTAAGGTGAGGGCCTGAGGTTGAGGTGATGAACAAGTCAGCGGGCTAGTGGAGGCTGCGGCATCATGGCGATCGGGTGAGGAGATTGTTTCCAAGGCAAAGGCGTGACACTATTGGAGGCGTGAATTGAGAACTGAGAAGGAAAAAAACCAAGGTGTAGTCATGATGGTCAAATTGTTCTCTCTTTTTTTTGAACAGTGAGGATGGAAGATGCATTTGTTTTGTTTGATTAGGTATTTTAGATTTGGGGTTGGGCTGGGCTGGAAGTGTGCTTAGTTTAGAGAAGAAAATTTTTGATTTATTAAGGATTTGGGGCTGGCTGATAGGGTTGGATGTGGGCCAAGGTTTTTTTATTTATTTGAAGTTGTATTGGACTAATACTCAAGAAGAATTGTGGAAATAATTTTGGGGGGGGCCGGATATCAATTTTTGGAGGGGCCCAAGTCAATTTTATATATACTCCAAGGGAAATTTGAAAATTTTTGGGGAGGCCAAGGAGCCAAGTGGCTCCGCCCCTCTAGAAGTTCTCAGCTTCCTTGGCTGATGCTTTCTGAAACACTTTCCACAGACATGCGACATTTTTTCAGTCTCTGCAACAACAATCGTTATCAATTACTATTATCTGAAGTCCAAGGAAAACGCTGTTGGGAATCTCCACATGGTTGGGTTGTAACCTTGGGTCCTGATTATGAAACCCACCTTCTGCACCTTATTAAAAGAGTACAAATTCCTCTTCCACCATTAAACACAATTCGAACACTGGCTACTACAGAAAAGTGGTTTCGCCTTGTAAACAAATTCATTCTTTTAAAGGACCCTTCCCAAGACTCATCGTTACTTGTCATTGCAATTTTTGGCCCTGTGAACCGCTTAGCTTTTGCTAGGGTGGCTTTCGACAGAAGAGGAGAAGGAGTGGCTTTGAATAGAAGAGGACAAAGTCAGTGGGCTAATGTTACCAATCCAGACAATTTGAAATTCAATGATGTTGCATGTTTTAATGATCAAATATATGGACTTTGTGACAACGGCAAGCTGGTGCGCCTTGAACTTGATGCTCCTCTGGCAGCTGAGCTACAAGTTATTACGCCCCAACCAAGCGAAGAAGAAGTAGGCATGCCCCAAAAACTGTATTTGGTGGAGACATCGGAGAATCTTTATGGGATTTTTCGTTACGGATTTCATATTCCTTCGAAGATGAGGTACGAGACTATATATTTTTTGGTCTACAAGCTCAACTTTGATGCATTGGCTTGGGAGGAAGTGACAGACTTGGAAGATATTGCTGTTTTTGTTGGTGAAGGCAATTCCTGGTGCATTCCTACAAGCACTATCCTTTGCAGAAGTAATTGCATCTACTTTACAGATGACAATTGGGAATGGCAAAGGTACCCAGGAGTGGCATATGGAGGCCATGATGTGGGAGTGTTTAACATGGCACGGAGGGCTATCCAACGCCTTCCATTCGGTAAGGACAACCGTCTTTATTATTCTCGACCAATTTGGTCTACACCTGTTGGGAATTTAACCAAAATTCTAACCTGTGAGAAACAAAAAATAGAGAAAACACACGTCAAAGAAAAACAATCACACGCACAAGACAGTATTTACGTGGTTCAGTAATTTGCCTACGTCCACGGAGTTGCAGGGATTTCACTATTATCAGGGAAAAATACAAAGTGCAGCTACAGCGTTTTTTCTCTCTCTCTAAAAACCACAACAACAGTTAACAAACCCTAATCACAAAAGGGGCTTTTATATCTTGCGCACAGGATTACAATGGGCTACAAAACGGGCCAAAATTTTAAATATAAACTAGGCTCCACAAAGCCCAACAAATCTCCCACTTGGAGACTAGTTCAATCACCCACTTGGAGACTAGTTCAATCACCAACATCAGCTGCTATTCTCCAAAAGCAATCCTTCATCCCTGCAACTCATCCTCCTGTCCTCAAGCTAGAAGGCAAACTGAAGCTGCACATAGCTTCAGCTTCTCAATAGTGACACCCTTAGTCAACATGTTTGTCGGGTTCTTAGATCCACAAATCTTCTCAAGTATTACCAGTTTATTTTCAACAAGGTAACGGATAAAATGATATTTTGTTTATATATACTTCGACTTTGAATGAAAAGCCTAATTTTTGGCAAGAAAGATTGCACTCTGACTGTCACTGTGTAGAATGCCCATCTCCTGCTTCTTACCCAATTCATCTAAGAAACCATGTAGCCAAATCATCTCCTTTCCAGCTTCAGTTGCTACAACATACTCAGCTTCTGTAGTAGACAAAGTAACAATCTTTTGCAAATTTGAAGCCCATGATATAGCTGTACCACCCAGAGTAAATACAAACCCAGTAGTACTCTTTCTACTATCAACATCACCAGCAAAATCAGCATCTACATAACCTTGCAGCTTCAAACTTGCACCTGTGAAGCAAAGACATGTATCTGATGAACCCTTCAGATATCTCAGAATCTACTTGACTGCCTCCCAACGCTGCTTTCCAGGCCTACTCATGAATCTGCTCACAACTCCCACTGCATGTGCAATGTCTGGCCTTTTACACACCATAGCATACATCAAGCTGCCAATAGCTGAGGCATAGGGTACCTTGCTCATATGGTCCCTTTCTTCTTCTGTCTTCGGTGACTGTTCTTTGCTTAATTTGAAATGACTACCCAAGGGTGTGCTCACTGGTTTTGCTTCATTCATGTTGAACCTGCTGAGAACTTTCTTCACATACTCTGACTGTGAAAGCTTCAATGTACCATTAGCTTTGTCTCTAATGATTCTCATACCAAGGATTTGCTTTGCAGCTCCCAAATCCTTCATTGCAAACTGTTTTGACAATTGCTTCTTTAGATTATTAATCTTCTCAATGCAAGATTCTGCAATAAGCATATCATCCACATACAATAGTAATATGATGTAAGAATTGTCAAAAAACTTAACATAGCAACAGTGATCAGCTTCACATCTTTTGAACCCAATTCTATGCATAAAACTGTCAAATTTCTTGTACCACTGTCTAGGAGCTTGTTTTAGGCTATACAAGCTCTTTCTCAGTTTGTAGACTAAATTCTCTTGTCCCTAAACAATGAACCCTTCTGGCTGAATCATGTAAAGGTCTTCCTCCAAGTCACCATAAAGGAATGCCGTCTTCACATCTAACTGCTCAAGATGTAAATTTTCTGCAGCCACCATTCCCATCACCAGTCTAATTGTTGACATCTTCACAACTGGAGAAAATATCTCTGTGTAGTCAATGCCTTCCTTCTGCTAGAACCCTTTAACAACTAATCTGGCCTTGTAACGTTTGCTACCATCATACTCATTCTTTATTCTGTATACCCACTTGTTGTACAAAACCTTCTTTTCCTACTGGCAATTCAATCAATTCCCATGACTGATTCCCCAACAAGGAATCCACCTCATCCTTCATGGCTAACTCCCACTTGCTTGAATTTTCATCTTGCAAGGCTTCATCATAACACTCTGGCTCACCACCATCAGTCAATAGTAGATAATTTAAAGCAGGTGAATAACGCTGTGGAGGTCTAATGTTCCTGGAAGATCTGCGGACTTCAGCTACAGGTGTACTCTGATTTACCTGTGAATCTACATTCTCCTTATTTCTTCACCCCTTTTCTGGACAGTACTTTCAGTCAATCCATCTAAGTTAACAAACTCAGGTTTCTTTTGATCTATCTCTGCAATATCTGAGACTACAGTTGACCTGTCCTTATACATAACCTGTTCATTAAATATCACATTTCTACTTCTGATGATTTTCCTATTTTGTTCATCCCAAAACCTATAGCCAAATTTCTCATCACCATAGCCAATGAAAAAACATATTTTAGACTTAGCATCAAGTTTACTACGAGTATCAGAATCAATATGAATATAAGAGACACAACCAAAAACTTTTAAATGGGAAAACTTTACCTCCTTACCGCTCCTTACCTCCTCAGGAAGTCTGAACTCCATAGGAACTGATGGTCCTCGGTTTATCAGGTAAGCTGCAGTGCTAACAGTATCAGCCCAGAAAGTTTTTGGTAGTCCAGCATGCAACCTCATACTTCTAGCACGCTCATTAAGAGTTCTGTTCATGCGCTCAGCCACACCATTCTGCTGTGGTGTCCCAGGAATGGTCTTTTCCATCCTAATTCCCTGTGCAGCACAATACTCACTGAACCCTCCATCTATGTACTCTCCTCCATTATCAGACCTCAAACATTTTAGTTTTAAACCTGTTTCTATCTCAATCATGGTCTTCCACTTCTTAAAAGTTTCAAATACATCAGATTTATTTTTCAGAAAATAAATCCATACCTTTCTGCTTGAATCATCAATGAAAGTGATGTAGTACCTTGAACCTCCAAGGGATGCAACCGGAGAAGGCCCCCACAAATCAGTGTGTACTAACTCCAATTTTTCTGCCTTCGGTGTCCTGCCGGTTTTCAAGAAGCTCACATTTTTCTGCTTTCCTAAGATGCAGCTTTCACACATGTCAAAATCAATTGACTTCAATTTTGGTAGTTTTCCTTTTGACAACAACATTTTCATCCCTTTCTCACTCATGTGACCAAGTCTGCGATGCCATAGGCTTGTATCAGTACTTGCATCAGCAACTGCAATTGTGTCTCTTGGACTTGAGGTCATATATAAAATACCAGTCTTCTTTCCACGAGCCAATACTCTAGCTCCCTTTGTAACCTTCCAAGTACCACCAACAAATAGTATTGTATGCCCTTCATCATCAAGTTGTCCAACAGAAATCAGATTCCTCCTCAGGTCAGGAATATGTCGAACCTTCTCCAGTAACCAAACAAACCCATTGGGTAACAATATCTGGACATCTCCCATACCCACAACATCCAGGGCTGAACCATCAGCCAAATACACCTTACCAAAATCACCTATAGCATAGTTCTGTATGATTTCTCGGTGTGGAGTGGTATGAAACGAGGCTCCTGAATCCAAAACCCAATCATCAAGTGGACTGTCTACTGCAAGAAGTAATGCATCCTGTACCTCTTCTGTTACAGCATTAGCAGAATCATCTTCATTCTTCTTCTTAGGACTTTTGCATTGGTTCCTAAAGTGACCTATTTTCTCACAATTCTAGCATTGTACTTGTTGGCCTGATCTAGACTTACTTTTGTTCCGATTAGAATTTCTGAATTTTGATCTGCCCCGATTTGAATTTCCGTTATTACCTCTGCCTCTTGTCTCAAGGTTTAGGGCAGAACCAGATCCTGAGGTTTCACCTACATCTCTTCTGCGAATCTCCTCAGTCAGAATTAAATCTCGTATATCATTGTACTTGAGTTTTTCCTTTCCTGTAGAATTGCTTACTGCCATTCTCATTGCCTCCCAACTGTTTGGCAAAGAAGCCAAGATGATCAGAGCACAAATCTCATCATCAAAATTAATTTCTACAGACGACAATTGATTTGTAATAGTGTTAAATTCATTCAGATGTTGTGCTACTGATGCGTTCTCTGCCATCTTCAGATTGAATAGTTTCTTCATCAGATGCATCTTGTTGTTTGCTGACGGCTTTTCATACATACCAGACAAAGCCTTCATCAGATCTGCTGTGGTCTTCTCCTTTATAACATTGTGTGCAACAGACCTAGACAGAGTCAACCTGATAACTCCTAGTACCTGTCTGTCAAGAAGAGCCCATTCCTCAGCCTTCATAGCCTCAGGTTTTTCCCCTAGAGGCGGCAGATGCAGCTTCCTCCCATAAAGGTAATCCTCGATTTGCATCCTCCAAAATCCAAAGTCTGTGCCATCGAACTTTTCTATTCCAGACACCTTTCCTGCTTCCTCTGCCATTACTCTCACTCAAACCTAACCCTAGACTCTAATACCAGTTGTTGAGAATTTAACCAAAATTTTAACCTGTGAGAAACAAAAAATAGAGAAAACACACGTCAAAAAAAAAAACAATCACACGCACAAGACAGTATTTACGTGGTTCAGCAATTTGCCTACGTCCACGGAGTTGCAGGGATTTCACTATTATCAGGGAAAAATACAAAGTGTGGCTACAGTGTTTTTTCTCTCTCTCTAAAAACCACAACAACAGTTAACAAAACCTAATCACAAAAGGGGCTTTTATATCCTGCGCACAGGATTACAATGGGCTACAAAACGGGCCAAAAATTTAAATATAAACTAGGCTCCACAAAGCCCAACATACACCTACTATGCATTAAGATGAGCTTGATGTCTCTTAGTTTATTAGCTTATCTACTTATGTACAACTTTTCAAGCATTCTTTTCTTCTAGGTACCATTGTACTTTGATTTCTCTAATACCATTAGCTTAATTGAAGAGTCCCTGACTTCTATGGTGGCCAAATACAATTGGGCATTCTGGTTTGTAAGCAAGACAATCTTAAACTAATTTCTAGAATGTTAATTGTTGCGATGCTGTGAATTTAAGCAACTGTGACTCTATTTATCTTATGTTCTGAATTGGAAACAAAATCTGAAAATGCAGTTTAGATGATATTGATCAGTAAATTATTCAAAGAGAACCGTAAAAGAGTAGCAAATTCGTGTAGCTTGCTAATTGCCAACAAGCTGTTGGATTGATTTGCTTTCTTGCTTGAACATGAAACTCCAGACTAAAGCAGATGTAATTTGTTCTACTTTTTAACAAAAACCTACCATCCTTCTAACATCTTCTCTAATGGCTTGAAAATGCCTTCTATCTTGATAGTGCCACCACAAATCCTAGTTGATAGGTCACAATCTGAATGACCCCTTGTGATAAACCCTAATTAATTAATTAATTAGCCAAGTTGTTAATTAACCAATTAAGCATGCAATTTTGTGGAAGCACAAACAAATCACCAAATACTAAATATGCAGCGGAAAATAAATAACACGGTGATTTGTTTACGAATGGGGAAAACCCTAACGGCAAAAACCCCACCGAGTGATTTTCAGGTCACCACTCCCGAAACTCTACTATTATCAAATCAAGCGGTTACAAGAAAGGAATCCCAAGTACCTTACCAACCTACAGTTGAACCCTTACCCCAATACCCAATTGGACTTGATCTGTAGTGACAATTTCCACCTTTGATGCACGGCTCCCAAGTACGTGACTAACCAATGCGCGGATTCCAGTACGCGACTTCAGAAACACCAACTTGAGGAAGAAAGGTTGGCTGCAAAGTTCTTCAGTTCATCCACGTGATGAATAGCAGGAAGACGCTTGGTTACAAAACCCTATGGTGCAAAGACACAGCAACTTCTTGATGGAAGATGAACTAGGTCAAGAACTTCGTCTGTTGAGCACAATTTGCATAAACAGAGATTGCTCAATGATAATACAACTTGTGTCACCCAAAACGGCTCTTAAAATAATCCTTTTATATGTTTAGGGTTAGAAGAAAAGAAGTCCCAAAAACATATTCACGGATCCCAAGAAAATCAGATTTGGAATTCTGACTTTTTAAATCTCGACAGATATCAGGTGTCGAGGTAGCTATCGAGAGGTGTCGAGCTTTAAAAATTCTGCACTTCAACTTGCTTTCTCTTGGACAGACTTGATGACTTCAATACTTGACCTTGAAACATTGTTTCTTAAAGTATTAAAAACACCTAGATCTACCCAATTACAAGTATAGTGCGTTTTGTCAAAGGATTAGCCAATTTACATAAATAAGTAAGACATATGTTCTTAGTATGTGAAACACATATGTCCTAACAATCTCCCCCTTTGGCAATCCGTGACAAAACCACAACAAACAAATGATTAAAAACACCTAGATCTACCCAATTACAAGTAGAGTGCGTTTTGTCAAAGGATTAGCCAATTTACATAAATAAGTAAGACATATGTTCTTAGTATGTGAAACACATATGTCCTAACAATCTCCCCCTTTGACAATCCGTGACAAAACCACAACAAACAAATGAGCATATGAGAGAAGTCATAAATCACTCAACTCATATTCACTTGTTGAATACAATAAAATCTATCCTAACACAAACTCTTGAAAAACTTTGCAAGAAGAGAGCTTATGATAAGTAGACTTTGACAACCTGTATTTCTGAAACACTTTAAACAAAACTTATCAAGGCATCTTGTGTGAAACAGAAATATATAGATTGCATACAAATAAAGAACATGTGTATAAAGATAGAAAAGAAACAACACATGAAGAGAGAGGTGAAAGAAACATACATCCACATAAATAAAGAATAAGTACCATGTATGTAAAACTGGTCACAAGACCTCATATACAAGAACAATGTATCTAAAAAGATAAGAAAAGAAAAGATACATCAAACCTCACTACATCCCTCAAAAGTATCAACACTCCCCCTATCAAAAATATCCCAAAAATGTCCTATACTAACTCTCCCCCTAAGATGACTACTCTCATAACCCAAAACTACTCCCCCTTTTTGTCACAAGTGACAAAGGGTAGAGTGTCATGTAGACATCTCATCGGCAGAGCTAGCATCTCCATCATCATCATCATCATCCTCAGAATCTGAAGCTACTGGAGTAGGTGGTGAAGGAGTAGCCTCTGGAGCAAAACCACCCATGGTCGCCTGCCATCGTGCAATACGACCCACACGAACATTCACTTGATACAACTCAGCAGAGAGTGTATCAAGACGAGTGTCCATGCGCTGCAGCTGCGCCATGATATCACCAAGGGATACATCGCTCGAAGAGGAAGAAGGAGCAGATGTAGATGAAGCTGATCTGGATGGTGCTGAACGGGAGGGAGGAGTGGCACCAGGCTGTCTCGACCTAAACTGTGCCTCACTACGTTTTACGGTAGCGGCATCTATGGCAGATATGTGTGTGAAGTGGTCGGACATAGGAAAGGGAACGGAAAAATGGCGTAGAATCCGCGTGATAGCAGAAGGAAAGATGAGCTTATCACGGGACGCCGAATCAAGATAAACCTCTAAGATAGACCGGATGAAGTGAGAAGGGAAGTCTATGGTCAAGTGCTCAAGAAGAGAAAGCAAAAATCGAGCACGAGGCTCTGTGATAGAGTTATAGTGAGACAAAGGATGGAGAACAAAAGTCATCACCATGTTCATGAATCTAGGACCTTTAGCAAAAGGCCTACATGATGTGAACTGATGCTCACCCCAATCAGCAGGGCGCTCACAAAAAGCAGAAATGAGCTCTTCTTTGGACACAGTCCTCAGACGCTCACAAGAGGGGTAATCTGGAAACTCTATCCTAGGTACCCTAAGCACTTCCGCAACAAGTTGCGGTGTGACAGGAATGCGCATACCTCGAACGCGAGTGGAAAAATGAGGTACTGAAAGATCAATCCCGTGGATGTTGGAGTAGAACTCCTGTATCAGCACGAGAGGGCAAGTGACCGGGATGTCACACAGTGACCCCCATCCCCTACTGTGAATGACCGAAGGAAGGTCAGTGTCGGCGAAGTCCGCCAGAATGACTTGGCGTTCCGAATGAACACCTCGTCTAGAAAAGTTCTCAGTAAATGCTTTTTGGGCATCTCCATCACGGAACCGAATGTTAAAAGGAGCAGAATTAGAAGAAGTAGAAGCTCCAGAACGCAGAGGGTTCCGAGCAGGAGTAGATTTACGTTTGGGTGCCATAGACACTACTCACGTAAAAGAATGAGAAAGAGATAGAAAGGGAGACAAACAGAAAAGTCCCAAATCAGTTCAAATATGACAGATATATGAACAAAGAGTACGTATGCATGGGAATGCATGAACATGTGACATGCAAAACAGAAATATCATCATGGGCTCAGCCCAATCCATTCCTAACAGCATATAAACAAAGTACTCACATCTAAATGTATGAAAATATCATTATAATGCACATGAAATGCAATGTATGACATTTTGAAATCATTTAAGTCCAAACCCAACCCAAAATTTCAGTAAAAACTCAATAATTTTGAAAAACCCCAAATTTTTATGAAAAATCCCAAAAACTAGGTTTTCATAACATGAAATGCATGAAAAAGGAAGAGAAAAGGGATCTTACCAAGTGATTTGAGCAAGAAATAAGCAAGATCCAAGTGGGTTGAAGGATTAGAGTGAAAGGAGAGTGAAAGGGAGATGAACAGCCACGGAGAGATCGAGAGAGATCGAGTGAAATGATTCAGAATCGCGATCAAACCTTATATAGACCCTTCAGTAAATCTCGACAGCTGAGGTGTCGAGAGGTATCGAGGAATCTGTCGAGGAAGGTATCGAGGAAAAAGCCTTCGACAGATGCAGGTATCGAGAGGTATCGAGATGCAAGGAGAATTTCAGATACGCGAAGCTCGATCGATCACGAAGGTGTCGAGAAGGTATCAAGAACAAAGAAGAAATCTCGATCGATCCACAAGGTATCGAGACAGGTGTCGAGAAAGAAGACACAAACAACACAATTGAATCTCGATCGATCCAACAGGTGTCGAGAATCTATCGAGAGGACAGAGACTTTCTCGATCGATCCACAAAGTGTCAAGGATGTGTCGAGACTGCGATAAGAAAATCTTGAGAAGCTCGACAGATGACCAGGTATCGAGGAGGTGTCGAGGAAGGTGTCGAGACACAGTAAAAGGAGTTTTTCGAGAAGTGAAAAACATAGACATGAATGCAATCCAACACACATCTCTACCAACAAATCCACTCAACATATAAACCTCTCAAAACATCTCTCAACAAGAAATTAAGCACAAAGATCATGCAAAACACACACACACACTAAACAAGTCTAACCAATTTTATATTTCAAAAACAAGTTATGACAGTTTAGTGAGCATACATTAGCATATGTAAACACTTGTGATGGCCAAATCACATTGTACCTGCACATGTATCAAAAGTAGCAAAGAATATTGCGTGTTGTGTGTGAAAAACATCGCAAGATTGCATATGTGTATACATGTTATGACGATCTGAGATATGAGTAAATAACTTTTAACTCACACACAATCATAACTGTTTGATGGAGACTATCACCTTCGAGGTACATCCTATAACTCCCACATCTCCTAGAAAACACGCTTGCAATCATATTTAAAGCATCTTTAATCTTTTTGCTTTATATTTTCTTTGCATATTTTTTTTTAAGCATATCATGCATGGGCATAAAAAGAGAGAAAAGAAATACCCAAGATGTTAAGCATTTGACATCGCATTTTTGCTATGCCGAAGCATACGAATGTCTTTGACACTGCACTTTTGCTATGCCGAAGCATACAGGTGTCTATGACACTGCACTTTTGCTATGCCGAAGCATACAGGTGTCATACTATGATTGGCGGGTAACAGTGGTGAGATGGTCATTAATGCCTTTCTCTTAGGATTTTCTAGTCCTACCCGTCAAAAAGAGTGATATGAGTGTTAAGTTTTAAGAGATAACCTAATCTTACTCATCACAAACAAGAGCCACAAAGCTCACTTGCTTAGTTGTGCATAGAGATGCTCATCTAAGTTACAAGAGATACAAAGTTTAGAGAAACTTTGTTTCATTGGCCATCCAAGGTACACAAATACCAAAGTACACAAAACACACACTGTTTTTGTATTTTTCTGATTTTTCAATTTTTTTTTATTTTTTTATTTTTATATTAAAAAAAAATGAACAAAACTGAAAAATAAACAAACAAAAACATGTTAAACAAAGCAAAGCAAAAACTAGACTGACTCAGCAGAAAAGTAAAACACATAAGCAATGCAACACACAAAAGAAAAACAAGAAGGGAGAAGAAAGTGATAAAATCACTTAGAGTCCTTTTTCTTCCACTCCTTGGAAGAACCTTTCCTTTGATAGAATCCTTGAACAGGTGGTGAGGGGGAAGAATTTAAACCGTTCAAGTTCGAAAGGAACATGAGGGCTTTCAGAAGATCTCCAAGAGGAGCAAGAGAGGATTGAAGCTGAGATTGGCTTCCAGATGCTATCATGCCATTGCTCTGTTGAGTGGCTAACCACTTATAGCAATTTGGTCGAGTGTGACCGGCAGCTCCACAATAATGACAGAGATGCTGCTTCTTTTGTTTAGGCTTTTGAGAGTTAGCCTTCTTAGCCCTAGGGTTCTTGGCATCTTTCTTGTCTAGCTTAGGGGGTGCTCCTAAGATAGATTTTCCTTTGTCTAAGTTCTCACTAGCTAATTCAGTTTTAACATTAGGGTTCTCAATTTCAATGTTATTAGCAGCAGGAACAAAAACAGTATTGCTAGTAGAAGCAGTATTAGAGAAAGAAATACCATACCCCAAACCAGTTCAATCCGAAGCAGGTTTTTGATTGCTAAGCATCTCATCAAGCTTTGCACTTGAGGTCCTCTCTAGTTGAGCTCTGACTTGAAACAGCTCCACTTCAAGCTTCTTGGTCTTCTCAGCCAAAAAATTGTTCTCAAATCTCAGTGCTCCAATAGTTTGATTCGCCTCATCAAACTTTGTGGACAGCTCTTCACGATCGAGTTCCACTTCACTGAGCTTCTTGGTGGCCAGCCTATATAATTTCTCATGCTTTTCAGAGAGCTTGTAAAGCTTCTCATAGGCTGAATGGATATCATCTTGATCATCCATCTTCTCAAATTTGGACTCCACCAACTCTTCTTCTTCATCCACTTCTTCAACAATCCCTTCAGTAGGATTGACTGTGGCAGTGAAGGCATTTAGGATTCCGTCATCCTCATTGTCAAAATCGTCTTCAGGCTCAGTGTCACTTAGGGTCACAGCAAGGGCCTTGCTTTTCCCAATGCTTTTCAGATATGTAGGACACTCATGTTTCATGTGTCCGAACCCATGACAACCAAAGCACTTTGGTCCTGCGGGAACAGTATACTGACCGGCCTCCCTAGCATCCTTCTTCCCTTTGTCTTGGCTTTTGAACTGAGAAGAACTGAACTGCCTGCGGTCCTTGTCGAAGCTCCTTCCATTGGCATTCTTCATGAACTTTTTGAATTGCCGAGTAATGTAGGACTTCATCTTAGAATCTTCATCATCGGAAGATTCATCTGTATCACTGCTCTTCGCCTTCAAGGCCATGCTTTTGCCTTTATTGGTCTTGTCAATCCTAGATAAACCTATCTCATAGGTCTGCAAGTTTCCAACCAGCTCAGTCAAAGGAATCTTGTCTATATCCTTTGATTCCTCAATTGCCGTAATCTTGGCATGAAATCTCTCAGGTAGAGATCTGAGTACTTTTCTTACAATCTTGGGTTCAGGGATGGTTTCCCCAAGATTGAAGGCTGAGTTCACTATGTCCTTGAGCTTGACATAGAACTCATCAAACGACTCATCCTCCTCCATTTTAATTTCTTCAAAGCTTGTAGTGAGCCTCTGAAGCTTTGAGTCTTTGACAGCCTTTGTCCCTTCATAGGTTGTCTGGAGGATGGTCCAAGCCTCCTTAGCAGTTTCAGTTGAGGATATCTTCTTGAACTCCTCATTGGTGACTGCGCTAAAAAGAGCATTCAGCGCTCTGCTGTTGAAGTTGGCCGCCTTGATCTTAGCATCGTCCCAATCGGCCGGTTCTTCTTTTGGCTTAGTCCAGCCAATCTCTACAGCTTGCTACACCTTCTCATCTAAAGACTGCAAGAAAGCTCTCATGCGTACTTTCCAGTATGCATAGTTAGTGCCATCAAATAAAGGAGGTATGATTAAGGATTGTCCTCTATCCATGACAAACAGGGGTCAATGGATCAACATAGCTAAGATTAAGACCTAATCAGAGTGTGCCTGCTCTGATACCACTTGATAGGTCACAATCTGAATGACCCCTTGTGATAAACCCTAATTAATTAATTAATTAGCCAAGTTGTTAATTAACCAATTAAGCATGCAATTTTGTGGAAGCACAAACAAATCACCAAATACTAAATATGCAGCGAAAAATAAATAACACGGTGATTTGTTTACGAATGGGGAAAACCTTAACGGCAAAAACCCCACCGGGTGATTTTCAGGTCACCACTCCCGAAACTCCACTATTATCAAATTAAGCGGTTACAAGAAAGGAATCCCAAGTACCTTACCAACCTACAGTTGAACCCTTACCCCAATACCCAATTGGACTTGATCTGTAGTGACAATTTCCACCTTTGATGCACGGCTCCCAAGTACGTGCCTAACCAATGCGCGGATCCCAGTACGCGACTTCAGAAACACCAAGGAAGAAAGGTTGGCTGCAAAGTTCGTCAGTTCATCCACGTGATGAATAGCAGGAAGATGCTTGGTTACAAAACCCTATGGTGCAAAGACACAGCAACTTCTTGATGGAAGATGAACTAGGTCAAGAACTTCGTCTGTTGAGCACAATTTGCATAAACAGAGATTGCTCAATGATAATACAACTTGTGTCACCCAAAACGGCTCTTAAAATAATCCTTTTATATGTTTAGGGTTAGAAGAAAAGAAGTCCCAAAAACATATTCACGGATCCCAAGAAAATCAGATTTGGAATTCTGACTTTTTAAATCTCGACAGATAGCAGGTGTCGAGGTAGCTATCGAGAGGTGTCGAGCTTTAAAAATTCTGCACTTCAACTTGCTTTCTCTTGGACAGACTTGATGACTTCAATACTTGACCTTGAAACATTGTTTCTTAAAGTATTAAAAACACCTAGATCTACCCAATTACAAGTAGAGTGCGTTTTGTCAAAGGATTAGCCAATTTACATAAATAAGTAAGACATATGTTCTTAGTATGTGAAACACATATGTCCTAACACTAGTCATTCTTTGCAGTCATATATGGTAGATTGTAGCAGCCCAAGCAATCTTGCATAGATTCATTTGGAACCTTCTTCCCTTAAGCTCCTAGTGAAAGAACACAATTTGAAAACTTGTTGCCATTATGTCCTACTGAAAACACTTAAGGATATGGTTTCTACTCTTAATTTGGCTTCTGCAGAAAACATGCGTCTCCCTCTTATCCCTAGTTAGCAACTCTATATAGAGTGGATAGTCTATCATTAACAGGCAACATACTGATAAATGAATGCTAGGAATATCATCGGGCAACCAAACCATTTTGCGCCATTTATCTTAGGATTTTCTGGTAAAAATCTCATTCCAAGTTGAACTACAAGTGTACTGACCTGTCTCAGAAGGAATCCAATTCATAACACCTTCCACCCCATGGTTTACCTGGTTTTTAGAATTTTGTTGTTTCAGTTACTGTAAATCTATTTATCTCATGCTCTGGATTTGAATTAATTGACTACTTGGGTTTCTTTTTTGGATACATATAAAGAGATAAATCAGAATATTATTTAACTGAATCAGAAGAACAAAAAATCTTTCCTCCAAGGAGAAATAACAGCAGAAGGAAGAAAAGCTAGGGAAAACACAAAAGCTGTAAATTTTATAGCCCATTTACAACGACAGTGAGCTATTAGAAATTACAACTTACAAAAGACCTTGCTAATTCCTTTGCATCCGCCTCCAGAACTGCAATTTCTGAATGCAAAATTTTTAAATCTCCCTCCACTTGAATGCTTTGAAGTTTCTCTTCCTGAGCTATTTGCCTATTTCCTCAACCACCGTGACTTCTTGTTTTTAGTCCATATAATATATAAATTAGTGAACCATGTTAATTGCCAACAAGCTTTTGGATGGAGCCTGCTGTAGCTTATCAGGCATTCCATTTATAGTGATGGCACCAGACCACAGGTTTGATCCCCTAGGTATTATGATTGTAAGCAGGACACAATCTTAAGCTAATTTCTAGAATATTTATTCTTGTGATGCTGTGAATTTAAGTTACAGTGAACCTATACAACTTTAGTTATGGATTTGAAATGCAAAATCCGAAAATTCAATTTAGATTATATTGGAAATTAGATTGTTCAAAGAAAGTAGATTGTATAGCATGGAAATTGCCAACAAGCTTTTTGATTGATTTGCTCTCTTGCTTCAAAATGTAACTTTGATTAAAAGAGATGCAATTTCTTCTCCTTTTTAACAAAAACAACCCCCCTTCTAACATCAACTTTAATGGGTCGAAAATGCCTCCTATCTTGAAATTGCCATTATGAATCCTTGTGTTTCTTTGCAGCCATATGTGGTGGATTGTAGCAGGCCAAGAAATCTTACATAGCTTCATTCTAAATCTTCTTCCCTTGATCTCCTAGTGAAAGAACACAATTTCGAAACTTGTTGCCAAAATCCTAGTGAAAAAATAACACAAAAACAGATGGTTTCTACTCTTGATTTGGCTTCTACAGAAAACACACGTCTCCCTGATATTCCCAGTTAGCACCTCTGTACTAGAGGAGAGTCTATAATTAACAGGCAACATATTGATGAATGCATATGCTAGAAATGTCATCAGGCAACCTTACCATTTTGCACCTTTCATCCAAGTTATACAAATCTTATTCCAAGTTGAACTACAAGTGCACTGACCTGTCTTAGAAGGAATCCAATTTATAACACCATCTCCCCGAAGTTTACCTGATATTGTGAATTTTGTTGTTTAAGTTACTGTGAATGTATTTATCTTGTGTTCTGGATTTGAATTACAAATTATGAAAACTAAGGTTAGATGGAACTGGTAATAAGGTTGCCCCCACAAGTGAGTAAATCAGAAACTGTTAAATGACAGATTGTGTTAATTAGGCTGTAACCAATTGTAGTTAGCCAACGTCTTATACGAGTCAAATCCAGGCCTATAAATAGCACACCCTCTTTGTATGTAAGTCACTCTAATTGTAATAGAATCTATGTTAGTTATTACTCTGTTAGTCTTTTTTCTATTACATTTTTGTCCTTCTCTTCATACTTCATATTGTGAATTTTGTTGTTTCAGTTACTGTGAATCTATTTTTCTTGTGTTCTATGTTTGAATTACAAAATGTGCAAACCAAGTTTAGATGTGTAAGAAATAGACTTTGCAGCGGAATTTAAATAATCGGTTTTTTTTTTGGCATACCTCTCTTGGTCTAAACCAACGATCACCCAGGAACTTTGAGGTTGTTCTACGCTGTCCAGAGCCAGCCTCCACGCAGATCAGCTATCCAAACACATTTTGATTTCCAGTTTGTGTAACCCACAAACCAAAAACGTTTCTCCGACGGTATTGCATACTACTAGAGTAATGCAAACATAACCCACAACCTAAGAGCCTCACAACACTCTATAAACACTATGAGAAATGCAGAATTCGTCCACTGTTCAATGGGTACTATTCTTGGTGTTTATATACACACCACTCCATTAATATTGAGTGGGATAGTGGACTAAATGGGGTAGTGTAACGATCTAATACCATTACTCCTAGATGTTACAATTTGAGGCAAATAGAGGGACATGCTCACATTGGGTGTCTGTCCATATTCTTTCAGTTTCTAACAAGATGAAAGTGGTAACAAGGTTGCCCCCACAAAGTGAGTAAATTAGTTGATTACTTGTTTTATATAAATAAATAAATAAACCAGAGTATTATTTATCAGAATCAAAAGAACAGAAAAAATCTTTTTGCCAAGAAAGGAAATTCCGCGGGAGGAATACAAGCTAAGGAAAACACAAAAGCTATACATTTTACTGCCCATTTACAAAGATAGTGGGCTGTTAGAAATTACAACTTAACAAAAGACCTTGCCAACTCTTTTGCATCCACCACCAGGACTGTAATTTCCCACGAAGCTGTATCCATCTCAGCATTGATTGCATCAACGCAACTTTTCCAAATATCCAATTTTTTTTATCTAAAATATAATAAATAAAATTGGGGCATCACAACTAAATAATTACACTAAAAGTAATACAGACTAGTGAACTAAATTACTAACAAGAAAGTGAGTGAAAATTATAGAACACTACGAGAGTGAAAATGTGCACTCTATTATCTTACATGAATAGTGGGTTTCATTAATTATAAATTTAATTAGTGAGATTTATTATTATGTGAGATAGACATGACAAAATTAGATAGAATTGAACCCAAAATTTTTTATCCATAGTAAAATGTGTGATCAATTTGGTTCTCATTAGTGTTATGAAATGTTTTTCTTAAGTCACAATGTTCATTTAATTTCCAAAATTAACAAGTATTTTCTTTTTTTGATAGGTAATAAGAATATTATTAAACAAACTCAAAAACTGATGAAAGTCAATATAAGGTGTTCATGATGGTGAACACAAGGAAAAGCAACAAACAAACAAACAGCAACAAAGAACAAGAAAAAACTTAAAGAGCAATAGTTAGAGAAGAAATAAACTCTAAGATAGTGGAGCATTCCGAGAAGCCCCAACACCTAGACCAATCAAATAAAGTCTTCTGGCATAAAACTTGTAATTGAACCAAGGATTTCTCGGTATTCTCAAAAGAGTGCTGATTTCTTTCCGCCTAAACAATCCACATCAAATAGCCAGGAACCATATTCCATATGTCTGAATTAAATTTTCCCGGCCAAAAACTCCAACAATACACCAAGCTTTCCACAGAGCCTGGCATGACCCATTGTGTCCTAAAGATTTGAAACATATAAACCCACAGAGAGTGAGCTACTGGACAATGGAGGAGAAGATGATCCACAGTTTCCTCATTCCGATGGCACATATAACACCAATTCACCAAAATGCGCCCCCTAAGCATAAGATTATCTAATGTAAGGATCTGCCCATGAACCGCTGTCCACACAAAAAATTCCACCCTTCTAGGGATCTTAGCTTTCCAAACACCGTTCCACGGGAAATTGGAGGCAGCTGCACCCCTAATGATATTGTAATAGGAACGGGTATCAAACTTGCCATTCCCTTTAAGACACCAATGAGAAGTGTCATTCCCACCACCCCTAGGGATCCGAGATTGAATGAACTCAAGGAAAGAGAAGGCAGCCCCTAATTCCCTTTCATGAAAATCCCTATGAAAGACAAGTATTTTCTTTGAACACAAATTTGGGCATGATCAAGTCAGTTGAACTTTATTTTTTTCTTTTATCAAATTTTAGAAAATTTTTGAATCAGTAAATTTTTTTTTTTTTTTTTGAATTAGTTGTGAAGGAAAAGGAAAGGGAAAAGGCCAAATTAAAAACAAAAAAAAAAATTTGGTGAGTGGTGAGATCAGTGGGGACTCCAGAAATTTTGTTTAGGGGGGTCATTAAGAAATTTAAATTAAAAAAAATTAATAAAAAGAGAACTTGAATATATCAAGTTATAGACAAAAAAAAAAATATATATATATATATATATATATATGAATTTTTACAATTTCCTTCTACAAGTTTTCAAATTTTGAATTGTTACACAATACTTCATTATGAGAATTTATTGTCAATATGGGTAGCTATGACCAATTTATTTTGTTAAGTTTGTCTAAATTTTTATTTTTATGTAGTTAATATTATATATTTGTCATTGTTTTTATAAAAATATTTTAAACTAAATGACTAAACTCAACTCATTGGCTCTATATTAATTATTGACACATATAACCATACTCATTCATACATAAAATAATTCACCATATGTGTTACTTAACCAATCAAATGCTTGAATAATCACTAACTTTACAATTTCTTTCTTCAATTTTTCTAATTTTATGACAAAAAATTATTATACCATGATAACTATACACACACTTTTTTTTTTTTTTTTTTTTGAGAGAGAGAATACACACACATATATATATAACAAATCCTCTCTATTTTCTAATTATTAAACTATATAAAGTTATATTATATTTATATTGTACACACAAACATCCATGTACACATCATTATTCACACAAATGACATTATAAAAAAAAAGTAATGCACACAATCAATATTAGACACACTCATACACATATAATAAAAAATTTATAATAAATAGTGATACTTACAATTCACAAACACTTACTATTACTTTAGAGTTAAAAATACTTGTACTAAGGGTGCATAAAATTTAAGTCAGGGTGTGCAAAAATATTTTTAAGAAAAAATTAATGTATTAAATTAAAAAAATTAAATATATATATATATATATATATATTTTTTTTTTTTTTTTGAAGTCAGGGGGTTCATTTGAACCCCCTGACCAAAGAGTACCGTTGCTTTAGGGTGAGATGATAATTATAGGCAGAAATACCTTTTAATTTTATCCTTGTATTATGCAGGTACATTCAATTTGGTTATCACATTTTCTAAGCGTTGAATTTAGTTCTTATATTTTTAAACTTGCAATCAATCTAGTCTCTAATGTTATTTCACTTATGAAAAATACTTACGCGGCAAATAATGTGAACTACTTGCAAGCATTTTATTCATAGATTAATTGATGTTGCTGAAGTATCTAAATTTTAATTGCCACACAACCTATCTACCAAAATGAGACCCATGCTACTCACATGTGACTAACTGACCCAAGCTTGCATCTGACCCATTGTGCTCAAATAAAATGCCCAAACTAAAAACGAAATCCTTTTGCCAAAAAAAAAAAAAAAAACGTAATCCTCATAACCAAATCCCACCGAGCCAAAGTAAAATCACAACCTATTTGGGATCAATAGAAATAACATCTTTCATATCCTATCAATGTTTTTTGAGCTTCAAAAGTTTTAAAAAGAAAATTAACGATAGAAAAATGCATAAAATATTTACAAATTGATATCTTTGTTCAAATGGAAGATACCATGTCATATAGGTATTCCTTGCCATGTCAAATATTTTATGTGAGAAATTTAAAATAATAGAAGAAATTATAATATACCTCATGTGAGTCATGTCATTGTTGCTCTAGTTATATGTAGAGAAAAAAAAAAGTTTTTTTTTTTTTTTTAATTTAACAGTTACAATGGGAGGGGAGATTTGAATTCTTGATGTTTAGATTGGAAACATGGTATAGCCGGATAAGTTGAATTACAAAATTCTTGATAAAAAGTGCTCTTCTATCTTTGTAAAATAAAAAAATTATAACATAAAGACAAAAAAATATGAACAATAAATCTATACCACATATAATATGGAAGCATCACATTTACTTTTCCAAGCCTCTTGTTATGCCACATCATCAACCATATTTTCAAGAAATTTTCCTCTTTTTGTTTTTGTTTTTGTTTTTGTTTTTTTGTTTTTTTTTTTTTTTTCGTTTTTTTTTTTTCTTGTCAAAGTCATTTTCTATTGCCTTATTCAATTGAATCAATTCTCTCTGTGTCCTCTTATATATATTCTTCCCTTACATTTTGTTTAACCTTCCCTTCTCATTTTCACTCTTCTTCCTTCATAATTATTTCTCACTTTAACCTTATTCTTTTTGGCAACCCTTCCTCTCCCATCTTATTTTCTTTATAAATTTTTTACTACTCCATTTACACCTCTCCATCCATCCCCATGTTTTACGGCCTACCAAAAAAAAAAAAAAGGCTTATACTCTCCCTATTTATGTTTTTTTTTTTTTTTTGATAGATCTATTCTTTTGTTTTGTTTTCACTTTTGGTGGATTTTAAAAAAAAAATAAACAAACCAGAATATTATTTAACTAACTCAAAAGAACAAAAATCTTTCATCACAACAAAGCAGGAAGTCAAGAGAGAAGACAATGGAGGCAAATACAAGAGGACAATAGCAGTGATGATAACAAAAAATCAACAATAAGCCACACAGTCTTCGTACACTCGAAACAATCCCTGCACAACACAAAGAGAAAAACCTAGGAAAGTATCAGTGTGGTACCGGTCGAAGACCTTCCAAAGGTTATGTCAGAAAACCTTTCTACAACTCTAGAGTGTCAGAGCTGGGATGAATTATGCGTACCTGTTTTTTGAGGGTCTTTAGGTTTTTATAGTAGTGTAGAATCGAACTCTCATACTTGCGTAACAAGTCTTTTCTTATAGGGAAGATCTCCATTAATGCGCGTATACTCTAGAATCCTCCTTGTGTTAGAATTCTATTCATATTGGGACTCTAAGGACTAGGGCTAATCACGAGATGCAAATCGCTTCCATTTAGGGTTCCTTGGAGACCACATAATGATCAATGGGCCACATGGCCCACTGATCCGTCCACCTTATGTCCATTCACATAGGATCCGTTCACTATTAACCCATTTGTCTAGCACTGTCAAGCCCATCTAAGTGGATCCGTCACCTCCAATTTTCTTCCTCTTCAAGCAGCAAGAAAGCCGAACACAGGGGAAGTAACTCTTTCATTACAGCAAGCATATAATCTGACCTTTACACGGTACACTTGTACATACACAGCAACTTTACTGTACATGGTTACAAATCTCACACACACCATTACACATAGGGATGGCAATTTTGTCCCGCCCCACTTTGACCCGCCCCACCCCGCACAGGATTTTCCCGCCCCGCAAAGGTGGTGGGGCAGGGATGGGGCAATATTTTGTCCCCGCACCCCGGGGCGGGGCGGGGATAGGTTTAGTATTTTTATCCCCGCCCCGCCCCGCACTAATAAAGACTATAATTGTAAATTTAGTAAACCCTAAATCACTAATATTTAAAGTGAAACACAAGACATGAGATAAAATATTTTTTATTCTAAACCTACTGCTATTGCTGCTGACCCTTCTCCCTTCTCTATAGCCTATACACGTTTTTCAATTTTAAGCCAAACTCCACTCCAAGTCTCCAACTCCAAGACGTTGCTTTTTACTTTTTAGGTTCATCTCATTCCTTTTGTAATTTGTTCTAGTCTTTCTTAAATCTGTTCTCTATAGCCTTGTCGGGTTCTTTTTCAGTTTGAGTTTTGGTTCTTTTTTTCTATTTAAAATCAGTATTTTTGTTTGTAGCTATTAAAGAAGCACGGTTGAAAGGAAAAAAAAAAGGCTGGTCACTTACTGTAGGCAGTAGGTATGTTTTGGATAGTTCATCTCATTCCTTTTATTCCTCTTTTCCCTTCTCTATAGCCCTGTCACGTTCTTTTTCAGTTTGAGTTTTGGTTCTTTTTTTTCTATTTAAAATTAGTATTTTTGTTTGTAGCTATTAAAGAAGCACGGTTGAAAGGAAAAAAAAAAAGGCTGGTCACTTACTTAGTGCTTCCTGTAGGCAGTAGGTAAGTTTCTTATCATGTTTCCAAATGTTTCAATTTTTTTTTTTTTTTTTTTTTGCACATTGTTTCATGTTTTTCAATCAAATGACTATAATATATTTGTCTTTTAGTGTTGTTGATATATTCGGCCCCAATTGGATTTGATTGTGTACATTGGGTTAAATTTGTATGTTTATATCCAACTTTTTTTTTTTTTTACTAATTACCATGTGATAGAGGCACAGTTTTTGAAAATTATTTAATTAATAATCGTAAAGACTTTATCTTTGTTAATGTGGTTAAATACTTATATCTATATCGTTCTATCCACATAATTTTTCCTTGAAATGTGTGAAAGCATCACACACAGTTTAATTTACTTGAATTTTTTCATAAGTGATATAAGTTTATCTTTTACATTGTTCTACATTGTTTGTGTTAGAGACTTCTGGCTTAGGTTTTGGTGTATGTATATTACTTTTTTATGATTGCTAAGTTAATAAATTATCATAAACAATTTTTTTAGGAATGACTTCAAGTGAAAACAATGGTAGCTCCAATCCATCTATCACACCCATTGGCAGCCATCAATCTCCAATGATGGTAGATGAAGATAATACAACCACCTGTTCAACTCCATTGGATAGGCCAGAAGATGCCCAAGCCCAACCTAACAATGAGATAACCGAGGAACGAGGGAGGTTGAAATCAGTTGTGTGGAATCATTTTAAGAAAATGAAAGTTGATGGGAAAGACAAAGCTGAGTGCAACTATTGTACAAGATTGCTTGTAGGGGGGTCTAAAATGGTACTAGACATTTGCATGACCACTTAAAAATATGTCCTAGGAAAAAGTTTAAGGACATTAGGGATATGAAACAAAATATTTTGGTGAGGGATCAATATAATGTGGACTCAATGGCAGGTGTGAATGCTTATCATTTTGATCAAGATGAATCAAGAAAAGAACTTGCTCATATGATCATCTTGCATGAGTATCCCCTTTCTATAGTTGATCACATTGGCTTTAGAAGATATTCAACTTCTCTTCAACCATTGTTCAAGATGGTTTGTAGGAACACAATCAAGAAGGACATTATGGGTATCTATGATCATGAAAGGGAGAAATCAATGCATAAAATAGAAAAGAATCGCAGTAGAATTGCTATTACCACTGACATGTGGACTTCACAAAACAAAAAGCGAGGGTTTATGGTTGTAACGGCACACTTCATTGATGATTTGTGGAGATTAAAAAGCCAAGCTATGAGGTACATTTTTTTTTAAGTATATATTCATTTTTTTTTTAAATTCTTTTCAAATATTGTATGAACTTATTTCACTGTTAGTTATAATAATTTAAATTTCTTATTTTAGGTTTATTTATGTGCCATCTCCACATACAAAAGAAGTGCTTTCCGATGTCCTTTTACAAACCTTGTTGGAATGGAACATTGATAGGAAATTATCTACTATGACAGTGGACAATTAAAGTACCAATGACGCAGTTATAAATATTATACTAGACAAGCTTCAACGTAGTACACTTGTTATGCGTGGATCAATGTTGCATATGCGTTGTGCAGCACATGTTCTTAATTTGATTGTTCAGGATGGTTTGAATGTTATTGGATCATGCATTGAGAAGGTTCGTGAGAGTGTGGGATTTTGGACTGGATCAACAAAAAGAAGGCAACGGTTTACAGATATGGCTCGACAATTACATGTTGAATGTACCAAAGAACTAGCCCTTGATTGTAAGTGTAACACCCCAACTTAATTGCATATTTAATTTTATGGTTTATATGCATGTTATTATTTTATTACTTTTAAGTGCATGAAGCTTTGATTTTTTTTAAAGATTATAAATAATTGAAATGGCTAGATGCATTATAAATATATACTTAGTATGATGCATAGTTGATGTGTTAATTAGACATATGATGCATGAAATGTGATTGTAGAAATTTCACCCATGCAACCAATGAGAATTCAATACAAGTAATACTAAAGCAACATGCAAGTTGACAAACCAAAAGGCCAAGACTTGGCGGGCCATGCAAATTTACTAAGAGCCATTTTCCTTGACTTTTCTCAAGCAATTAGAACAACCAAGAAGCAAATCCCACGGATACACACACACAAATCAGAAAAGTCATCCACTTTGCCCTCTTTTTCTCTTAAGGAAAGAGCTAGGAAGCTCTCTTAAGCCTCTCTCTCAAGTACACGTACCCCCAACCCCAAAAAGTCCACTTTTATCTCCTTTGGCTGCCCAAAAGTCTTGACCTTTATCCTATCTTCTTGGCTGCACCAGACCAGAAAGTCCAGCTCTTTTCTCCTTTCTCTCTTCTTCTTCCTTTGCTCTTACACGGCTGTAACACTCTTTCACCCTCTCACCAAAAACTATAGACCACTCTCTCTAAGAAGAAATTAAGAACCTAAACCCTAAGGTTTCATCTTCAAAGTATGTAGGTAAGTAATCAAAACTTCATTTGATTTTGGGTATGTTGATAGTATAATTGTTTTGTTATTTCTATTTCTTTATCCTCTGTTCTGATTTGTGAGACTGAACTTGTGATTCTGTTTTTGTAAGTTTAAAGAGTGATGGTGTTATGAGCTATTGGATGCTTATTAGGGTTTTTTTAATATGTATTGTATAGGTATAAAAATACCCAAATGAAATGATGGCTTATTGCTATTTGTTGATGATTTTAGAAAGAACATGCCCTGAAGCTGTCCCTGTGACAGATTTGATGTTTACCAAAAGAAAATTCTGTATTAAATCGGTTGCTATGAATTATGATGCTAGGAGTAGTTTTTATGAACCCTAAGACATGTATGGTTGTTGTGGAAGTGGTTTCACAGCATTTGGATGAATAGAAAAATAATTATTTAATTTATAATTTACATGAGTTTCTGCCAGGACAGATTGAAACATGTTGTACTGTATGATTTTTAATAAATCATGGGTTTATGTTTTGACTCCGAAATTTTTATGGTATATACTGAACACACAGGGGAGTATTTATGTAAAATTTAATGATTTTTGGATGTGTTTGAACAGCCCATTCGTATTTTACAAATAGGGCTTTTGCTGCTGTAATGACCAGTAAACAGGGTAGGAAAACTTTGACTTTGTGGATTTAATTTTGAAGCTAGGGTGAATGTTTTGAGCCATAATTTTATATGCACATCCCTTGTTATGTTTGGAGCATATATAAATTTTATGCCTTGGTTTCTCTATGGTTTGGATGCATAAGGTGTTTGATGATTGTATCATATGCTTTGGGGAACTTATTGTGATGGAAATTAAGATTTTCTTGAGTTTGAGAGTTAGGTTATGATTGAGGTATAAGTTTAAATACTTAGGAAGAGGTTGTTAATAATAAGTTTTGGTTTTCATTTAGGTGATGAGAACGAGAACACGGAGCTCCTCTTGACAATCTCTCGCGTCTTCGACTTTCAGGTAAGGGATTTGAGATATGTGCTTTTGATAAGTATAAAGATTATTTTAAAAAGGGTTATGCAATAAAACCTTTTAATTAAAGATATTACATATAAGCATGATTTAAGTAAAATATATGTTCGTGAGTGGTGCAAGTTTATATACAGGATAATTTTAACATATTAATGCTAGTACTTATATCACGAACATCATATTTCAGCATGAAGTGAATATGCTACCATTATGAAATAATTTGGTAAAAGCATAGTTATCTAAAAAATATAGTGTTCGAGTTATTCCATTGTTATGTTCTGAACTCAGCCAATAGGGGTTAATTATTGGCTTTCCATGGAAAATGTTATCTGTTTGGCCATTTAAAGTAGATGAAATGGGGTTGCCCGTAACTCTAATCTGAATAAGGCCTTCTCCCCAATGTGTACGGACGGCGGGGAGGAATAAAACCTTGAGGAGATGTGCCATCAGGCCTCTCAAAGAGGACAATATCATGCACACGAGGTCACCCAAATGTGATGAGGCCTTCTCTGTACAGACTTATCAGATATGGAATAACCAATATGTCAGTAATAGCTATATTATGTGATTGAGCATGAGAGAATGATTTTATTTAAATGCAATATGAAGTTAAAAGCTCTCATGAAAAGAAGTTTATGATGAAATATTTTATAGTCTTTCTAAGAAAATAAGATAACGGAATTATGTTTACGTTTCTTATTATGCCTTATTATTATTATATGAAGGGAGAATGAAGTATTTTATTTGAAAGTTCCTACGTTATTTTAAGAACAACGTGAATAGTATGAAGCTATATTATCAAAGCTGGCATATCCATAAAATATTTGTTTTTCATGCATTCTTATCAAGGGCCCATGGAGCTTAAAAACCTTACTGGGCTTTGCAGCTCACCCTTTTATATTTCAGTGCACAGGTTCTTCCTGGAAGCAGCGAGAGTATTAGAGGTGGCAAGGATTCTGTGTTTTCTCGTTTGTTAGAACGTAGAGTTTTGTTGTATAGTAGTTTAGCTCTTTTGTTGTATAGGATGAATCAAGATGTACTTGATTCTTGAGCACAGATGTAATTCGGTATCTTAGTTTGTTTTGAACCCTGGTTGTATGTCTTTAGGGTTAGGTTTGTAATAAGAGTTTGCTAAACGTTTAGCTATGTAATATTTTCATGAATACCTGATATTTTAGCCAAGTGGTAATCTTTCCAAGTTCAAAGGAAATGAAATTTCAGGTTTTCATCATTTTTGTATATTATGGTTTTATGTAAGAAAATAAGCAGGAATTCAAGAAACAAATTCTTGATAAGCACTTTCAGATCAGGTTGGTTCGTGTTAGTATTGAGGTAAACTTGATATTAACATGCCGGTCATGCTCTAAATCCTGAAGTACAGGTTTGGGTCGTGACAGTAAGACTCGCTGGAACTCTACCTATCTTATGCTTTCTACTGCTATAGAGTATCGAGATGTCTTTTTTTGATGGAGTCAAAGGGAGTCATCTTATAAGTGCATTCCAAAAGAGGAAGAATGGTAGATGGCAAGTAGTATATGGGAGAGACTCGCATTGTTTTACAAGGTTACAGAGCTATTCTCAAGTACCTCATATCCTACAGCTAATCTTTTTTTTTCCTAAGGTGTGTGAAATAAAAATAGCTTTGAATTCTTGGTTCACAAGCCCAAGTGATATGATTAGGAGTATGGCATTTAAAATGTTAGAAAAATTTGACTGTTATTGGAATGTGATTCATGGTGTTATGGCTGTGGTAACCATTTTAGACCCAAGATATAAGATTGAATTGTTGGAATATTATTTTCCTCTTATTTATGGTGACGAAGCTGAAAATGAAATTCAAAAGGTTAGAGATACTTGTTATGAAATGATTCGTGACTATACTTCTGGGAGAATGGGTAGGAAAGGTACTCGTGGCACTTGTGTAAGTGAGGATCCACAAGTTGATGACTCCCTTATGGACTTTGAAAGATATCTTAGTCAGAAAAAAAAGGTGGGAATATTAAATTGCATTAGCTTGAGGATGATCTAATGCCAAGAACCTTGGAGTTTGATATTTTGGCATGGTGGAAATCTAATGGGCCTAAGTATCCTACTTTGCAATGTATTGCAAGGGATATCCTAGCCATTCCAGTGTCAACTGTTGCTTCGGGGTCAGCATTTAGCACAAGTGGTTGGCTGCTAAGTCCACATCGTAGTAAACTTCATGCAAAGACCGTGGAGGCATTGATGTGTGCTCAAAATTGGTTATGGGCTGAAATCAAAGGTAATCAAATTTACTAGTTAATCTATTTAATGATTTATGTTTCTGCATTCTTCATTGTATTTTTCAATTGTTTGATTGAATTTGTTTTACTTTTTTAGGCCTTTCATCTATTGTAGATGGAATTGAAGCTAATACATTCCAAAACATCCTTGATGATTCTGATGATGAAGAAGAAAGTTGTGTCACTACATTGGGAGAAAGCGAAAATCATTCTTAAAGAACTAGTCAATTATCCTTGATGATTTTGTTCATGCAAAGACAATGTTTATTTTGTTATAAGAAATTTTGAATTATGTTGTTACGTATTAGACTATTTAAGTACTTGGTTTATTTAAATGCTTGGATTTTAAAACATTTTGTTTTGTTATGATTTATATTGTTGTAGCAAAAAATTTATTTATATATATAAAATTGTATTAGGGATGGGGCGGGGCGGGTCCCCGCGGGGCCCCCAAGGGGCGGGGATGGGGCAAGGTAGTATGCCCCGCACCCCAGGGTGGGCCGGGGATGGAGAAGGGCAACAACCATGCGGGGCGGGGATGAAGATCCTATCCTCCGGCCCCGCCCCGCCCCATTGCCATCCCTAAATTTACACATATATTCGGACCAATACCTTTAAATCAATTTTATTTTATTTTACTTTTTTGGAAATATTTTGGATGAGAATTATTGCCAATAAATGATGGTACCATAAAGGCTAAAGTCCAATGAAGAAAGGTAAATTTTCTTTATTTATGCTACATTTCTTCAATATAGAAAGGTAAATAAATAATCTTTGCACATATAATTCTAGATTTTAATAATGTGTGCTCTAAGGGCACACAATAATAAACCAATTTTGAAAAAAGTTTATTGAAAATTGAAAAAATTTTGACAACTTTTTCAATTCCCAATAAAATTTTTTCAAAAATAAATTTGTTAATGTGTGCCCTATAATTAACCGGACCCTATAATTATATATTGAATGAAAGAGTCCAACTTTGTGCTTCTAAAAAAAAGAAAGAATTCGAGTTCAACTTTGTGGAAGATCCCTGTATTGTGTGTCGGTCACCATATTTGAAAGCTCTAATTCGCACAAACCAATGATCTGAAATTCCATGGCATACGAGGTAGTTAGTAGCAGCCAAGCCAATCAAAACACTATCACTGCAGCATGCAAAATATATAATATATGTTGTAGCCTGTGACAAACAACCACGTGCTTCGAGTTAGTTGAGCATTCACACTAGTTTTTCTTCAAAAGATACAGCCTTTAAATTGAGACGACGTATAATAAAAGATAAAAAAGAAAAAGAAAAGAAGGCTCTTAATATAAATAAGATGCTGACATAAATGCTCATGTCAACCTATGTGTCGTTCTTCTAATCAAAAAGATTATTATAAGCCTTTTCCTTTTAAACAAAGCGACAGGAAAAAAGTCAGTACCAACTGTAATTCTTTCTCCTTCAAGCACTTAATCTGTTTCTACAGAGACAAGCAAAGCAGCTTCTTCTTTTTTTTGATCAAACTGTGTCAGAACTCAGAATCGTTTTAAGGTTTCCGCTTTTATATCTGTTACAGCTCGCCTAGCTCCATGACGAGGTCGGTCAGTGCTTTACCTTACGTCTTTAAAGTTTGTGCCTATTTTCAAATTGCTTTTTTCATCACTCTCATTCGTGGTTATATCAATTCTACTTCAATTTTTCGATTAACTCTGTTTGCAACGGTGTTGGTCCTTACATTTCTGTCCCCAGCTCATGCTGAAAAAGACTTGTCTTTGTTTGAGTTTTTCTTAACGATTTTAACGAGCACATCATCTTTTGTCATTAGTGAATCGCCAGTGATTGCAATTCTTATCCTGACTGATCCATCACTTATATCTAATATCAAACCTCGGTTGGAAAGATTTCTAGAGTTCTTCTTCCACTTCTCTTGTGACCTCCAACAATATTGGGTTAGAATCCAATGGACCTCAGGCTCCCATCTGGCGGAGTCAAATACAATAGGACAATTAATTTGTTGACAATAATAAGAAAATAATGGTACCATAAATAAAGCCCAATAAAGAAGGCTAATCTTCCTTTATATATATATATATATATTGATGGAAGAGATAGGTTCAAGTTACACCTGGTGTAACTTTACAAAAGTTACACCTTTTTTAGACCATTGATTACTATTAGATCTAAGGGTCAAAAAACATTCATAGTAATGTTATTATTACTCCCTAAAAATTAGTGATTTAAGCATTAACTCTTCTTATCAAAGGAAAAAAAAAGTCATAGCATTAACTTTTTTTTTTTTTTCCTTCCATATCATCATCTTCTTCATTTTGTCTTTCTTTTTGCACTATACTTTCAAGCTTCCACCATTCATAAAATTCTCAAAATTAAATTGTAAATGCAAGCTATCTTTATTTTGTTTTAATAAACATGATTACCATTTTACGAATTCAATTATAATGGAGGGAGTATTGTTTAGCCATTACTTAACCACAGTATATGGTTTGAAAGAAGGAGAAATTTTTTTTTTTCGTTCATTTGAGTTTTGGCAGTACCTTGAATAAAATTTGTCATGAGGATTTTAGAAATTATTAGTCTCAACAATCGTTCACTACTTAAAACTCAAAAAGAAATCAAAAGCAGAATTTTAGCTAACTCGCAGCCCTGAAGATGTTAAAATGCCTCCAGTGCGCGTGTACATCCACCAAATCCACTTCACGCTGCTAGGCTAGTCGGAGAGACGATTCTCAAGAGAAAACTAAAGGTAGTATTAATAGCGGATTGACTACTAACACTGATGGTCAGTAGCACCACCACCTCTCCAAGAGTGACCGAAATATGAGTTTCATTTTATCAAAGACCACCCCCATACTTCTAATCGCATCATTATGGCATCTCCCGCTTCTAATTACTACAGTACTCAAAATTAAAGATCAAAATAAATCACAACACCTAGCGACTTCTATAGAACAAGCCAAAAATGTTTCCCAAAAACAAAATACCAAACCAAATGATAGGAAGTGTACTCAAGGATAGCAGACACTAGAAATAAATACATTCAATGAGGAACCAATTATTACTTTTTAGCATTGATCAGGCTATTAAACTTCAAACCCAAGGAAATTGAAAAGTATCAATTGACGACGGCTGCATTAAAAAGAAATGCATCTTCATGAATTTGCCAATATTGCCACCTAGCACAAGGAACAAAAATAGCTTGCAATGCGGATTTACAACGTTTACTTTATTAAACTTGCTGTGAGCAACATTCCATTAGAGCAATGGAACCAAAAGATTTACTCTCAACAGCAGAACAAAGCCTTCGACAATGGAGGATGTCATGATAAGATATTTCTCCAAAACTAATGTGACTTTGGCCATATCCTTTTAAAATATTCCAGTACCTCAAGACAAAATACTGTTAAGAAATCAATGGTGCTGGCCTAAAAGTACATAGTGCAAGAAGAAAGATGTGAGAAAAGATGAGAGGAAGAAGATGATGACATGGAAGACAGTGGAGAGTTAATGCTATAGTTTTTTTTTTTAATAAGAAGAGTTAATACCTAAATCACTAATTTCTAGGGAGTAATAATGATATTACTATGAGTATTTTTTCACCCTTAGATCTAATAGCAATCAATGGTCCAAAAAAGGTGTAACTTTTGTAAAGTTACACCAGGTGTAACTTGAACCCATCTCTTGATGGAATATACCTTTCTTAATAAAGAAATAATCTTTGCTTATACTTTAGTATAAAAGGGTCCAACTTTGTGGAAGATCCCTTCCTATTGTCGGTAATCAGCCAGGCTAATTTAAACACTTTAGTATGCAAATTCTTTTGGCTGAATATTGCAGAAAATCGAGTTTATTTGTGATATGGATACTTTTCAAAATTATTTGAAAAATTAAAGAGAGAAGCAAATTTCGGCAACCCCGATGCCAGGAGAGAGAAATGATGTGACAGTAGAGTAAGAAAAGAATTAAATTTCAGTAATGAGGTTACCGAAATTCCTTCTACCTGATTTTTACTGTCCATATCGATGTCCATAAAGTGCCCAAAGGAGGAAGTGCCCAAAGGAGAAGTGCTCAGGAAAAAACCAACGGTGACAACCAAGTTGCTAAAATTCAAGAAGAGAGAGAAAAAAAATGGGATAAAAAAAAATGTGAAAACCAAGTTGCCGAAAATGGAAAAAAAAAAAAAAAAAGAGTGGTACTTTACTATTCAACACTCTCACTTTGGTGGACTCCTACACCACATTTCTAAAAGAGAGATACTACGTATACAACATTTTTACAACAAATCACAAGTGGTTAGTTGTTATTGGTTCAAATTTGAACATAACATTAAGATTACTTTTTTGCCCCAACAATAACAACCAGTAATAACCTGCCACTTAGAATTTGTTGTAAAAATGTTGTACACATATCATTTCTCTTCCTAAAAAAGCTGGCAAGGTCAACAAAATTCACTATTATATATATATATATATATATATATGTATATATATATTTTTTTAAGAATCATAATAATATATATATAAATTCCAATATTGCTGCTCTTGTACAGTACTACTCAAGTAAAGGAAAATTGAATGCTAACAACTTTTTTTCTCGGCAACTTGTTATTTTGTATTTATTTATTATTATTTGATTGTGTTGCCCCAATTTTTTTCCCCTCTCATTTTCAGCAACTTGGTTGCCACAATTGATTTTTTCCTTTCGAGCACTTCTTCTTTGGTCTCTTTATCAATCTGGCAGTCGAATTCGAGCAGAAGGAATTTCGGTAACCTCATTACCGAAATTCAATTATTTTCTCACTCCTCTATCACATCATTTCTCTCTCCTCTCTCATCCTTTTTTTTGTTAGAATTTCGGCAACGAAATTGCCAAAATTTGCTTCTTTCTTCAATTTCTCAAATAACTTTAAACAGTACTTATATCACAAATAAATTCGATCTTCTGCAATATTCAGCCAAACAACTCCATGCTCTTCTGCACTTGTTGTTGTTGTTGTTGTTTTTATTTTTTATTTTTTTGGGTTTTTTCATAATAAAATCCAAACACTCTCAGCATATTATATTATATGATCCTATATAATAAAGGTGGTAGCCAGGGACCCGGGACCATGTGCTGCTTTGAAAAGTAAATAATAGAAAGTAAAATTATTAAATTATAAAAACAAAAATAAAAATAGAAACAAAAAAACAAAAACAAAAACATACTCCACCAATCCCCAAACATAACAAAAATAGTAAAACATTTCTTAATTTGTTCAGACCACTTCAAAAGCTTCACAATCCTAGCTAGCAGCCCCTTCTTCTTCTTCCATTTCTGATAGAATAGATAGTATCGTGTCCGATTCCATTTCAAGCTTCAACTTTATAATCAGTTAGTTTCTTCTCCTTAGCTTTTTCCATGGCGAGGTCGGTTAGTACTACTACAATCCTCAGTATCTTTGAGGTTTTTGTGTATTTTCAAGTAGCTCTCTTCATCACTCTCATTCGTGGTTATGTCATTTCTACTTCAAGTTTTCGATTAACTCTGTTTGTAACTGTGTTGGTCCTTACATTTCTGTCCCCTGCTCATGCTGAAAAAGACTTGTCTTTGTTTGAGTTTTTCGTAACGATCTTAACTAGCACTTCATCTTTTGTCATTAGTGAATCTCCAGTAATTGTGATTCTTATCCTGACCGATTCATCACTTATATCTAACATCAAACCATGGTTGGAAAGATTTCTAGTTAATCCTTCTTCACTTGGAACCTCCAACAATATTGGGTTAGAATCCAATGGATCACAGGCTCTCATCTTGCCAGAAATCCCCACAGATATGATTGGTGAAATTGGAAATCGAATACGTATCAAAGATATTAAAGCGATTTTAACGTTTTGTAACCCCTGTAGTTCTGCTTGTTTCGAAACTACAACCTGATCTTTGTTTCCATGGCTGATGCTTTCCAACAAACTAGATTCTGATCTGCAACGTTTCTTTAATCTCTGCAACAGCAAATATCTCTGGTTAGAACTACCTACAAGTGACCAAAAACGTTGTTGGGGATCTCCACATGGTTTGGATTTAACCTTGGGTCCTGACTATGAAGCCTACCTTGTGCACGTTAGGAAAGAAGACCAAATTGCTCTTCCACCACTAAACCCAATTCGAGCACTGCTCAATTAGAAGAATGGTTTCGCCTTGTACACAAATTCATTATTACCGTAATACAGTTTTAAAAAAAAAAAAAAAAAAAAAAAAAAAAAAAAAAAAAAAAAAAAACATACCCACCCCTGGATGTGTGTTTTTTAGCTTGTTGGCTGCTAAAATAGAAACTATGGGGGGTTTTTACACCCCTAATGCTAGTGTTCTAATTAAGGGAGTCGATTTCATACCGTATCGGCCGGTACGGCCAGTATATACCGTATTGGCAAGCAAACCAGCACATATAATCCCCCTGTTTCATACTGAAAAAAATACCGGCGGGTATAGAAAAAAGTTTTTTTTTTTTTTTAAGTTTTGTAATTTTTGAATTTTTGTTAGGGCAGAATGGTAACTTATTTGCATTAACTTATTTGTATTATTTGTTTTCTTAGTATGCAATGTTAACTTTTAAGCTTTCTATTTTTTATATTGTGTTTTTTTTTTCTTTTAATTGATACTAAAGTCTAAAATCATGAATAATTAGTTCTAAATTAAGGAAATGTTTTATGGTAAACTTTTATATTTATTATAATATATATACACACACATACATATATACATATATATTATTTATTTATTTATAAATAAAAAAAATAGCGGCAAACCCGAAACGGTACACCGGTATTAATCGGTGTCCGAAATATATCGTACTGCTGGCCAAACCGGTACAGTCTCTGGTACAGTATTGACTCCCTTGGTTCTAACAGAACCATCTCATCTCACTATCTCAATCATAATAACACCTTCAAGGCTTCGGCACCAGATAGTACTTTACTTTAGTACAATGAGTGGGAAAATGGTTAAATAACCATCCTTTTAACGTATTTTAGTAAAATATTCATTTTCATTACCTTAGGATCATGCACAATGTTCCTATACTCACTTGACATGAAATGCTTACAACTTATTTGAAAATTTTGAAATGAACATGTTAGGACCAAGCGCTTACCCACTACACCAAAAACTATAGTTAATGGTAAATGCTTAACTTTATTCCCTTAAGTGATGGCAGCCCAACGCTAATGGGTTAACTGAGACTTGACCCAACCTGACTTTTGCCTTTGCAGGACATTAGACTTGACCCACTAAGCCTTTGCCCAACCAAATGAAAATGGAATTGATTGAAATTGATTTTTGAGGAATATTTGGTTTATTTTCTTATTTTGAGAGTTAAGTAAGAAGAATTGAAAATATTCTCTAAGGCTTCTATATTCTTCAAAGAGATTATAAGTTTTATAAGGATTCTATGTTCTTTAAAATAGAAGAATAAGTGCCACACACAAACACAACCACAGTTCTAATAAAATCCTATTCACTATAATGCTGAAATTAGTAAATTACATGTCATATACTACATAAAAGCAATTAGCGAAATGTTTCTCTAGTTT
Source organism: Quercus ilex subsp. ballota (assembly GCA_032727855.1). NCBI lineage: Eukaryota > Viridiplantae > Streptophyta > Magnoliopsida > Fagales > Fagaceae > Quercus > Quercus ilex. The sequence continues at coordinate 13,098,667 of CM064914.1, read as the reverse complement.
GTTTATTTGCAACATAGGAGATGGGTTTCCCAAACCAAAACATTGCTTTAACACGTAGGTGAGTGCGTTGGCTGATCCATTAAGGGGCCATGGCCCTCCAAAGTTGAAAAAACCTAATACAAAAATTGTATATTAGACCTTAATGATGGAGTTACTGGAGGGTCAAAGTGACATGGCCCCCAAAGTAGAAAAAAAATGTTTAAATAAAACTTCTCTTATAATGGTCTGCAACCCACAATCTAATTCTATTTTTTAAAATTTTTCAATCAATTAAAAAAAAATTATAGTAGTTTGTGTTAATTTGTTTCCCTGAAACCTTAGGAATGAAGAAAAAATCTAGAGCATGATTCTTCTGAATTGTGATTGGCTGGATGACGTATGTAAGACAGACTGTGGCAAATGCGTAAGTCCGTGAGCATTTTAGTATCCAGGGATATATACTAGTTTCTATTTTACAAATATAAAAAACTATTTTATTTATTTTACCACTTATTTTACAACTCATTCAATGTCTCAGTTTCTATTTTTACATACAACTTATTAAAATAATATAAACTATAATATTAAATAATATAAACAATTCAAAGGAAAGAGAGAAGTGGGAGAGAAGAGGAGATATTTTTAAATAGAACAATATGTTTTTTTTTACATCCTAAGCTACAGTAAAAAAAAATACATACCCACCTTGGATGTGTATGTTTTTTTTCCCTTGTTGGTTGCTAAAATAGCAACTGTGGAGTTTTTACACCACAATACTAGTGCTCTAATATAACCATCTTTTTAACGTATTTAGTAAAGTATTCATGTTTCAAAATTTGAATTTGCTGGTATAGTCGTTGATGTGGCTTTTCTGAGTAAAAAATGCCATGTGGAATTCGATATTAGTAATGTTATGTTCTATAAAAATTTTTAAAAGTGAATCTGGATATTGTTTTTATCGAGTTCTTTACAAAACTTTTTTTTAAAAAGAACTCAATATTAAACTAAAACACTAAACACTTTAGAGTCTAATCTCTCTCTCTCTCTCTCTCTCTCTTAAATGAGAAGAATAATTTTCATTTTACCATAAAAATAATAAAACTTCAAATATACGTCTTGGGACACTTGATAGAGAACTACTTGTTCATCAATTTAACTACAAGTACGCAATTGTTAGGGTTTTAGACCTTAATTGACACAAAATTAATCAACTTTTAACCATTTTACAATGAAATAAATGGAGTGAATATCATCTATTAATTACTTGGCAATCAAACTTAACCTCTCCCCCATTTTATTTTTTAGGGTAAAATATTATTTTGGTCTTTAGATTTTATTTAAATTTTTTTCTTCGTCCCTAGATTTTAAAAAGTTCTTTTTCCTCTTTAAATTTTATAAAAAGTTTTTACAATAATTTAAAGACAAAATAGAGATGAAAAAAGAAATTTTTTAATAGTTTAAGGATAAAAAAAAATATTTTTTTTATAATTTAAGGACATAAATAAAACAATTTGCAATAATTTAAAAACAAAAAATAAAATAAAACTTTTACAAATTTAGGAAAAAAAACAAAATTTCTAAAATTTAATGATGAAAAATAGATATTTGATAAAATTTAAGAACTAAAATAATATTTTATTTTATTTTTTAATCTACAACATATAAGAAATGGGATGGGCTAAAAGTGACCGCTAGATATTATCCAATCGGATTTGCTCTTTTTAATACAGGTCTAGGTCTAGATAAAAGAAGAAAGAAACAAAAACAAAGCAGACTACAAACCTTTTTTTTTTTTTGCTGCCAGCAGACTACAAACTAAAGCAAGGGCAAAACCCAAAAAAAAAAAAAAAAAAACATGATGAAACATATTTCTCAATTCTCACAGCATACAGACCTATACGCGTGGGTTCACATGTGATGTGAGAGAAAAGTCATCACGACCATCTCATCTGATTGGATATTTTCTCCAACAGTGGACCCCATCAGTCCATCAGCCTCTAAAATTCCTTTCTTCTCGGTTCTCGCTTTGTCTTGTCTGTTTTCTATGTCTTTCCTTACCTATGCATCACTTGCCTCTCCATCAATATCTTCTTCATTCTCAGCCTAAAAGAACCAAGAAAAATTCGCAAAGCAAACCTAGAAACCCCAGAAAAGCAAAATATACGACCAACCAATAAAACCAAAATCAAAGGCAAGCAAGATAGTCAGATAGAGCAAGGAACCAGCAGTGAGAGTGGACAGCAAAAGACAAAGCAGAAAGCAAGAAATAAGACAGTAGCGGAGTCAAATACAACACAGGACAATAATTTGTTGACAATAATAAGAAAATAATGTTACCAAGTACCAACCATAAATAAAGCCCAATAAAGAAGTCTAATCTTCCTTTATTAATTTTATTCTATACCTTTCTTCATATCTTTGTTTGAGGGAATATACCTTTCTTAATAAAGGAATAATCTTTGCATATACTTAAGTATAAAAGGGTCCAACTTTGTGGAAGATCGTGGGTAGTCAGCCAAGCTAATCTAAACACTTAGTATGCAAGTACTCCACCAATCCCCAAACATAATAAAAAAGGAGTAAAACATTTCTTAATTTGTTCAGACCACTTCAAAAGCTTTACAATTACCAGCCCCTTCTTCTTCTTCTTCCATTTCTGATAGAATAGATAGTAGCGTGTCCGATTCGATTTCAAGCTTCAACTTTATAATCAGTTAGTTTCTTCTCCTAGCTAGCTCCATGGCGAGGTCGGTTTAGTACTACTACAATCCTCAACGTCTTTAAGGTTTTTGTGTATTTTCAAGTAGCTCTCTTCATCACTCTCACTCGTGGTTATTTCATTTCTACTTCAAGTTTTCGATTAACTCTCTTTGTAACTGTGTTGGTCCTCACATTTCTGTCCCCTGCTCATGCTGAAAAAGACTTGTCCTTGTTTGAGTTTTTTTTAACGATCTTAACTAGCACTTCATCTTTTGTCATTAGTGAATCGCCAGTAATTGTGATTCTTATCCTGACTGATTCATCACTTATATCTAACATCAAACCACGGTTGGAAAGATTTCTAGTTAATCCTTCTTTTCTTGGAACCTCCAACAATATTGGGTTAGAATCCAATGGATCACGGGCTCTCGTCTTGTCTGAACTCCCCGCAGATATGATCGGTGAAATTGGAAATCGAATACCTAATTCCAAAGATATTAAAGCGATTTTAAAGTTTTGCAACCCCTGTAATTCTGCTTGTTTCGAAACTACAACCTGGTCTTTGTTTCCATGGCTGATGCTTTCCAACAAACTAGATTCTGATCTGCAATGTTTCTTTAATCTCTGCAACAACAAATATCTCTGGTTAGAACTACCTACAAGTGACCAAAAACGTTGTTGGGGATCTCCACATGGTTTGGTAGTAACCTTGGGTCCTGACTATGAAGCCTACCTTGTGCACGTTAGGAAAGAAGACCAAATTGCTCTTCCACCACTAAACCCAATTCGAGCACTGGCTCAATTAGAAGAGTGGTTTCGCCTTGTACACAAATTCATTATTTTAAAGGACCCTTCCCATGAGTTGTTGTTCCTTGTCTTTGCAATTTTCGGCCCCGTGAATCGCTTAGCTTTTGCTAGAGTGGCTTTCAATAGAGGAGGAGATGGAGCGGCTTTACAAGGTCAGTGGGCTATTGTTACCAATCCAAACAATTTGAAATTCAATGATGTTGAATGTTTTAATGATAAAATATATGCACTTTGTGACAACGGCAAGCTGGTGTGCCTTGAACTTGATGCTCCTCTGGCAGCTGAGGTACAAGTTATTGCGCCCCAACCAAGCGAGGAAGAAATAGGCACGCCCCAAAAACTGTATTTGATGAAGTCACAAAAAAATCTTATTGCAGTTTTTCGTTACAGAGAACATAATCCTAAGAAGATGAGGCAGGAGACTAAAAAATTTTTGGTCTACAATTTCAACTTTAGTGCTTCGAATTGGGAGGTGACAGACTTGGAAGATTGTACTGCTTTTGTTGGTGACGGAAATTCCTGGTGCATTCCTACAAGCACTATCCCTAGCAGAAATAATTGCATCTACTTCACAGATGACAATTGGGAGTTGCAAATGTACCCAGGAGTAGCATATGGAGGCCGTGATGTGGGAGTGTTTAATATAGCACAGAGGAAAATCCAACAACTTCCATTCGGTAAGGACAACCCTCGTTTTTATTCTCGACCAAATTGGGTTACACCTAGCTACTATGCGTTTAGATGAGCTTTTTGTCTGTTAGTTTATTAGTTTGTCTGCTTATGTACAAATTTTCAAGCCTTCTTTTCTTCTAGGTGCCATTGTACTTTGATTTCTCTAATACCATTGGCTTAATTGAAGAGTCCACAACTTTTTATGGTGGCCAAATACAATTGGGCATTCTGGTTTGTAAGCAAGACACAATCTTAAACTAATTTTTAGAATGTTAATGGTTGTGATGCTGTGAATTTAAGCTACTATGACTCTATTTATCTTATGTTCTGGATTTGAAAAAAAATCTGTAAATGCAGTTTAGATGATAGGTCAGTAAATTGTTCAGAGAGAACCATAAAACTGGGTAAATTTGTACAGGATGCTAATTGCCAGCAAGCTGTTGGATTGATTTGCTTTCTTGCTTGAACATGTAACTCTGGACTAAAGCAGATACAATTTGCTCTTCCTTTTAACAAAAACCAACCCTTCTCCTAACATCTTCTATAATGGCTTGAAAATGCCTTCTATCTTGTAAGTGCCACCATGAATCCTAGTCTTTCTTTGCAGCCATATATGGTAGATTGTAGCAGCCCAAGCAATCTTAAATAGATTCATTTGGAACCTTCTTCCTTTAATCTCCTAGTGAAAGAACACAATTTCAAAACTTGTTGCCATAATGCCCTAGTGAAAACACTTAAAAGCAGATGGTTTCAAGTCTTAATTTGGCTTCTACAGAAAACACACAAGTCTCCCTCTTATCCCCAGTTAGCAATTCTGTATAGAGCAATATACTATAAATGAATGCTAGGAAGATCATCTGGCAACCAAAACATTTTGCACCATTCATCCTTGGGTTTTCTGTTACGAATCTCATTCCATGTTGAACTACAAGTGTACTGACCTGTCTCAGAATGAATCCAATTCATTACACTTCCCTCCCCAGATTTACTTGATATTGTGAATTTTGTTGTTTCAGTTTACTGCAAATCTGTTTATCTTGTGTTCTGGATTTGAATTAATTGACTACTTGAGTTTCTTTTTTGGATACATATAAAGAGATAAATCAGAATATTATTTAACTGAATCAAAAGAACAAAAAATCTTTCCTCCAAGCAGAAATAATAGCAGAAGGAAGACAAGCGAAGGAAAACGCAAAAGCTGTAAATTTTACTGCCCATTTACAACAAAAGTGAACTATTAGAAATTAAAACTTATGAAAGACCTTGCTAACTCCTTTGCATCTGCTGCCAGGACTGCAATTTCTCACGATACAGTGTCCCTAATAGCATAGATTGCATCACTGAAAATCCTTGTGTTTCTTTGCAGCCATATTTGGTGGATTGTAGCAGCCCAAGGAATCTTACATAGGTTTATTTGAAACCTCCTTCCCTTGATCTCCTAGTGAAAGAACTCAATTTTGAAACTTGTTGCCATAATCCTAGTGAAAAAATAACTCAAAAACAGATGGTTTCCACTCTTAATTTGGCTTCTGCAGAAAACACACTAGTCTCCCTGATATCTAGTGGAGAGTCTATCATTAACAGACGCCATACCATTTTGCACCTTTCATCCAAGTTGTACAAATCTTATTCCAAGGTGAACCACAAGTGCACTGATCTGTCTTAGAAGGAATCCAATTCATAACACCATCTTCCCCAAGTTTACCTGATATTGTGAATTTTGTTGTTTAAGTTATTGTGAGTGTACTTATCTTGTGTTCTGGATTTGAATTACGAAATATAAGGTTAGATGAAACTGGTAACAAGGTTGCCCCCACAAGTGAGTAAATTAAAAACTGTCAAATGACAGATTGTGGTTAGGCTGTAACTAATTGTAGTTAGCCCACGTCTTACACAAGTTAAATCCATGTCCATAAATAGTAGACCCTCTCTGTGTGTAAGTCAGACTAATTGTAATAGAATCTATGTTAGTCATTACTCTGTAGTCTTTTTTCTATTACATTTTTGTCCTTTTCTTCATACTTGATATTGTGAATTTTGTTGTTTCAGACTTTCAGTTACTGTGAATCTATTTTTCTTGTGTTCTGGGTTTGAATTACAAAATGCGAAAACCAAGTTTAGATGAAAGTGGTAACAAGGTTGCCCCCACAAAGTGAGTAAATTAGTTGATAACTTGATTTATATAAATAAATAAACCAGAGTATTATTTAACAGAATCGAAAGAACAGAAAAATTCTTTTTGCCAAGAAGGAATTACAGCAGGATGAAGACAAGCTGAGGAAAACACAAAAGCTATACATTTTACAGCCCATTTGCAAAGACAGTACGACACTGTATCCATCTCAGCATTGATTGCATCAATGCAACTTTTCCAAATCTCCCTCCAGTTAGAATGCTTTGAAGTTTCTCTTCCTTACTATTTGCTTCTTGCCTAAGTTGCCTCAACCCCATGTTAATTGCCAACAAGCTTTGGATGGTGCCTGCTGTAGCTCAACCGGCATTCCATCCATAGTGAAGGCACTAGACCGCATATTTGATCTTGCTAGCTAGGTTATGTTAGTTGTTGGAGAGATATTCCTTGAGGAGCTTCCTTGAGTGGTATGTGCTCAATATGCTGTTTTATACTAACTATTCATTCTTCTTATTATTATTCAATATAAGACTTTACTTACACATATAACCCAACATTAGTTACCTTAAATGAGGGGTGTGGAAAGCTGAGGGATGAATTTTTCATCTATAAAAAAATAATAAAAAAAAAAAGATACCGAATTTTTCAAAAGAAAGAATTTGTAATGGTTTTGGCAGATTTTATTATTAATGAATTATACTTTCCAAATTGGTTGCTAATCCATTTCATTTAGTGTTCCAAGAACACAATAAATGCATGTTCCCGGAGTCCCAACTAAATAATTACACTAAAAGTAATATAGACTAGTGAACTAAATTAGCTACAAGAAAGTGAGTGAAAGTTATAGAACACTCTGAGAGTAAAAATGCATACTCTGTCATTTTACATGAATTGTGGATCTCATTATGAATTTAATTAGTAGGATTTATTATTATGTAAGATAAACATAACAAAATTGGACAAAACTGAACCCAAAATTTTTTATCCATAGTAAAAACGTGTGACCAATTTGGTTCTCATTAGTGTTATAATTGTAAATGTTTTGCTCAAGTCACAACGTTCATTTAATTTCCAAAATTAACAGGTATTTTCTTTGGACATCGTTGGACACAAATTTGAGCATGATCAGGCCAGTTGAACTTTTTCTTTTCTTTTCTTTTCTTTTATCAAATGATAGAAAACTTTTGAATCAGTTTTGAAGGAAAATGAAAGGGAAAAGGCCAAATTAAAAACAAAAATTTTTGTTGAGTGGTGAGATGATAATTATAAGAAGAGATACTTTTTAATTTCATCCTTGTATTATGCTGGTACTTTCAATTTGATTCTCGTATTTTTTAACTTGCAATCAATCTAGTCTCTAATGTTTTATTTATGAAAAATACTTACATGATAAATAATGTGAATTATTGTCTAGCATTTTATTAATAGATTAATTGATGTTGGTGAAGTGTCTAATTTTTAATTTTTAATTGCCTCATAAGCTATCTAACAAAACGAGACCCAAGCTATACCCACATGTGACTAACTGAACCAAGCATGCATCTGACCCATTATGCTAAAATAAAGTGCCCAAACTAAAGGCGAAATGATTTTTGAGCTTCAAAAGTTTTAAAAGGAAAAATAAGGATAGGAAAATGCCTAAAATATTTACAAATTGATATCTTCGTTCACACGGAAGATACCATGTTGTATTCCTTGACATGTCAAATATTTTATGCGAGAAATTCAAAACAACAGAAGAAATGAGTCATGTCATTGTTGCTCTAGTTATACGTTAAAAAAAAAACAAAAAATAAAAGTTTTTTTTTTTTTTAATTCAATGGTTACAATGAGGGGAGGATTTGAATCCTTGATGGTGGTGCGTTGGGACCGAAGCATGCATCTGACCCATTATGCTCAAATAAAGTGCCCAAACTAAAGGCGAAATGATTTTTGAGCTTCAAAAGTTTTAAAAAGAAAAATAAGGATAGGAAAATGCCTAAAATATTTACAAATTGATATCTTCGTTCATATGGAAGATACCATTTTGTATTCCTTGCCATATCAAATATTTTATGTGAGAAATTTAAAACAACAGAAGAAATGAGTCATGTCATTTTTGCTCTAGTTATATGTTAAAAAAAAACAAAAAATAAAAGAAGTTTTTTTTTTTTTTTTTTAAATTCAATAGTTACAATGGGAGGGAGGATTTGAATCCTTGACGGTGGTGCGTTGGAACCAAAGGGAAATTTTTGGAAAAAATTTAGTAGATATATAATTTTTCTTTGAGTTATCCTAGCTAATTTGAAAATTTTTAAGGAAAACTTATCATTTTGGCCCTCATTCCTAAATAGGATTTAAAAAATGCTAAAATTACAAACTATTTTATAATAGTTTTTACAAAATGCTAATTAATAGTAAGAAAAAATACAATAATTAAATATTTTTATTATCTTAAGATGAACACATAATTATTTTAACAAATATCTCACCAAATAATAAAGAGAAAAAAAATTCTAATTTTCACTCTAATACTTCTAGGACACTTGTACCACAACAGCAAAAAGATTGAAGATTAAGTAGTCTCTTTACTCTAGCTATGTTCTGTACGAAAACTCGGTCTCTCTCTAGAGAAGAGGAAGAGGAGCTCAAATGCAGCAACAAGAAAGTCAAGAACGTACGTCATGATGATTTCACGGCAAGCCATGAGAGTAGCTCTCACATCCAGGGGGGCAGCGAGGATACTTTCCTCGGTGAGAGCTCGTCGTTTAGAGCCAAACTGCTGGGGGAAATACCAAGGGCCTACAATCAAGCTTTTTCTTTTGATGAGAAAATGGAAGCTGATATTGAATCCAATGAGGAGTTGGAAGAGCTAAGGGAAGGATTTGCTGCGGTTAAGCTCTCTAAAGGTGTCAAACTTCGTATTAGAGCGGTCTAGGCATCATCACTCGTCGTCAAAGTTTATGGGAGGTCTGTGGGGTTCAGCTATATTTAGGCCAAACTCAATGCTCTTTGGAAGCCATCGGGTAGATTGGATGTTATTGATTTAGGGAAAGAGTTCTTCCTTACACGCTTCAATTGCAAAGAAGACCACGATAAGGTGCTTAGGAATGGTCTGTGGTTCATAGGCAAGCATTTTCCTTCGATAAGACCATGAGAGCCAAATTTCAAGCCTTTCACGACGAACGTCTCTTCCATTGCGATATAGATCAGACTAAACGAACTGCCCATTGAATATTATGAAGTGGAAGTTTTAAAACAGATAGAGAACACCATTGGCAAGATACTTAGTATCGACACCCATACCGCGGCTGAAGTAAGGGGCTGGTTTGCCAGGCTATGCGTTCAGGTGGATATTGATAAACCGTTGGTGACAAACATCCTTATTGGGGGCATACACCAACCTGTTAACTACGAAGGCGTGCTTTGCTTTTCATGTGGCCGGATTGGTCACCGGAGAGATGCTTGCCCTCATATTATTCACTTTCCAGCCAAGGTGGACCAGGATGCCGATGAGTGTGATTTGGTGGACCCCATGTAAGGGGAGGCAGCTTGGGCTACTGAGCAAGAGGACACTTATGGTTCGTGGGTAGTGGTCACTAGAAAACGACAAGGAAACAGAGGTGCCAGGCATATGCTAGAAGGTAGTGGAACGGGCTATCTGAGAGTCAGTAATGGGAATGCTTTTCTGCATGTGGGATCGAGAAGTAGTTATGCAAGGGATAATAGATGTAAGGCTAGTGAGGCCCAACCAATTAGTCAAGCCCAAGCTCCTAAGGAGTTATCTAACTCGGATCATGGAGCAAAGCAGGTGAGCTACTCTTTGGGCCCCGACCTCCTCACGGGTGCTAATCAATTGGTTAGTTTCAATATTGGGAGTGCCTCAACACAAGCCTAGAATGTTTCGGTTAAAAGTAAAAAAGAATTAGCTCGAAGTAGGGCACATATTGCATCAGTTAGTGTTACTGATACGCCTAAGTGTTCCCCAAAATCTATCTCTATCGCCGCCATCTCCAAACCCAGCAATGGGACCAGGGTTTTTGTTCACGACATCAAGAAGGAACGAGTTGGGTGATAGATTTGGAGGAGATGATCATAAAAATTCTAGAGGTGGTCACTGCCATAATTCCGGTAAAGACAACAAACGCGTGGAATTTCTTCACTCACTCGCAAAGGAAAGAGCAGCGATAGGGTTCTTGACAGCAACGAACCCACGCTGGAGAAGGAGGTTAACATTGGAGGAGCAGAAAGTAATATCATGGAGGTCGAGTCCTCTAATTTCGTCAAAACCGGTGTTAAACGAAGTGAATCTTAGGAGGTTGGAAACAGAGTTATTAGTAACATGTGTCAAAAGCAACAAGTATGTCACCAAGATAATGCTGAGGGTTCAGTCCAAGGGGTAAGGCTTATTAACAGTGATGCCGAGGCAGATGGGATGGAGTTTGAAGGAGGAGGCGAGAATCCTAACTCTTGCTGATGAAGGTCTCTCTTCTAATATTATCCGTGTTATGAATATAATAATCTGGAATTGTAAGGGTGCGCTGAAGCCCAATTTTCAGAATCATGTGAGGGAGCTGGTGCGTGTGCATGATCTAGCTATGTTTGTGGTTATGGAAACCCGTCTGGGAGGGGAGAGAGCTAAGGCTATTACGGATCAGCTGCCTTTTGATGGAACGGTTCTTGTGGACTCAATTGGTTTTGCTTAGGGTTTATGGCTTATGTGGAATGCTGATAAGGTGGAAGTTACTCCCATGGCCAAGATTGAATAGGAAATTCATGTTACTGTTAAGGTACGTGCTTCTAATTTTTCTTGGCTTTTTTCAGCAATATATGCTAGTCCTAGATTTGCTGAGAGGTCTATTCTTTGGAATAATCTGATTCACACTACGGAATTGCATAGCATGCCCTGGGTGATTGCAGGGGACTTCAATGAGCCTCTTAATAGTTTTGATAAGTTGGGCGGCAGAGAGGTGAGTATCAACTGATCACTTCTGCTGAAAGAATGCTTAGATAAATGCAATATGGTTGATCTAGGTTTTTCGGGTTCAAGATTCACGTGGACCAACCAGAGGGATGCCCATGTTCTCATCCAAGAAAGAATTGACAGGTTCTTTATTAACATTGACTGGTGCACCCTATATCCTGAAGCCCGTGTGACCCACTTGACTAGATGCCACTCTGATCATAATCCGATTTTATTGAAACAAATCCTACTAGTTGGGCAAGGCAGAATAGGCCCTTCAAGTTTCAGAGTTTCTGGCTTTCGAATCCTTCTTTTCCTTAAGTGGTTCAAAAAGCTTGGGCAAGGGCTGCGTGCCTCAAGGAAGCCATCAGTGAATTCTCCAGAGATGCATCGAATTGGAATAGGGGACACTTTGGCAATATCTTTGAGAAAAAGAATAGAATTATGACTAGATTAGGGGGGATTCAGAAGGCATTAGTTGTTTGCCCCTCTGTTTCTCTTATGGAATTGGAAAGGAAGCTTCAGGCAGATTTATGTGGTGTGCTCAGCCAAGAGGAGGAATTATGGGCGCTCAAGTTTAGAGTTAATTGGATGCTGTTGGGAGATAGAAATACTTCCTTTTACCATATCTCCACACTGGTTAGAAGAAAAAGAAATTCCATTACAACTATTATGTCCAATTCTGGGAAGTGGTTGCATGATGAAAGAGAAGTGAAGGAGGTTATTCGGAATGATTTCTCTGAGTTTTTTACTACTTCCCATTGCTCTTCTGCCCTAAATATCCTGGCTGGTTCGTCTTGGCAATCCCGGCTCACGGATGAGGAGCGTGACAGTATTGAGGAAGGGGGGGCTTCAGTTGATGAGATTAAGGCGGGGCTATGGTCTCTTAAGGCCTTCAAAGCTCCAGGTCCTGATGGTCTTCATGCGGGTTTTTTCTAACGTTTTTGGCTTATTGTAGGCAACTCAATGGTGGAAGAAGTTAGTAAGATATTTGCTGATATGGTTGTTCCTGAGGAGTTAAATAGGACTAGTTCGGAAACCCTTAGTAATTACCGCCCTATCAACTTGTGCAACACGGTGTATAAGATTGTCTTTAAGATTTTGGTTGCCCGGCTAAGGCCTTTTCTTGGCAAACTCATATCTCCCTGTCAATCTGCTTTTGTCCCTGGAGAAAGGGAACGGATAATGTCATCATCGTTCAAGAGCTCATTCACACGATCAGTAGAAAGAAGGGGAGGAATGGTTTTATGGCAATTAAGATAGACCTGGAAAAAGCATATGATAAGCTTGAATGGGGTTTTATCAGAGAAATGTTGTTTACAATCAATCTCCCTCTTAATCTCATCAAGTTGATGATGAGCTGTGTATCGACTGTTTCCACTTCCATTTTGGTGAATGGGGAAACTTTAGATCAAATTATTCCATTGAGGGGTATTAGCCAAGGGGATCTTATTTCCCCATATATTTTTATTCTCGGTATGGACTATCTTGGCTAACTCATCAAAGAGAAATGTAGTGCTAACAGATGGCATCTGGTCAAGGCTAATAGGAATGGTTTAGCGTGCTCGCATCTTTTCTTTGCAGATGACCTGGTTTTGTTTGCCAAAGCTTACCATGAGAATTGTTTTGCCATAAGAGAGGTGTTAGACCAATTTTGTAGTCAATCGGGTCAAACTGTAAGTGGAGCTAAGTCTAGGGTCTATTTCTCCCCAAATGTGGAAAGGGATAGTGGGGATGAGTTGTGTGACATATTGGGTTTCCATTCCACTCCTAACCTTGGCAAGTACCTTGGGATTCCCATCAAACATCCTGCTCCTCTTCTTAAGATTTTAATTTTGTGCTTGAACGAGTTAACCAAAAGTTGGCGGGTTGGAAGACAAATCTTTTGTCTTTGGCAGGTCGATCTGTCCTTGTGAAACATGTCTCTTCTACCATTCCTAACTATATGATGCAATGTGCCCACTTACCTAATAAAGTTACTGAAGGCATTGATCGAGTCAATAGGAACTTCCTATAGGGCTCAACGGATTCGGTGAAGAAAATGCATTGGGTTAGTTGGGATAAAATCACTAAGCCAAAGAATGAGGGGGATTTGGGTATCCAAGCAGCCAAGGGTAGGAATCTGGCACTCCTAGCTAAGCTCAACTAGCGGTTTCAAATAGAAGGGGAGTCTCCATGGGCTAAAGTTCTTAAAGGAAAACACTGCAACCCTCGGAGATTGAGTTCTAGTAATAAAGATAAGCTGCCGTGCTCAAGGCTTTGGGTAGCAATGAAAAAATGGGCTGATACCTTTCAAAAGGGAGTGAGGTGGACTTATAGTAGAGATAGTAGTCTTAACTTTTGGACTGACAATTGGTCTAAGCTTGGAGCTTTAAGGCAAACCATATGTGGCCCTATGTCCAGGGAAATTGCAACACTGAGGGTAAAAGATGTGGTGTCCACTTCCGGGTGGAATTGGTCTTTAACTTCTTTTGAATTTCCTGATTCTGTCAAGCAGGAGCTTCAATCTATGCCGTTTGCTTTGGCATCCCGTGGAGAGGATAAACTAACTTGGAAGGAGTCCAAGCATGGCCTATTTAACCTTGGATCAGCTTACAAGCTAGCCACAAAGCAGGGTAATGAAGATTCATTCAGGGGTAAATGGATTTGGAAAGTAAGGATTCTGCCTAGAATTCAATCTTTTGCGTGGCTTTGCTGTCATGAGAGTATTGGGGTGAAGGAATGTCTCAATCGAAGGGGCATATTGGTTGATACTCAATGCCCCCTTTGTCATGCTTCTAGTGAATCCATATTGCATGCCCTTCGCGATTGTGGAGTGGTTAAGTAGATTTGGTACCAACTGGGTGAGAACTGGAGTAACAGTTCCTTCTTCAACAGCAATTTGCAAGATTGGCTGGAGATAAATCTTACAAATCAGCGAAGGGTTGGTCGGCATGCTGTGTCCTGGAGTATAGTTTTTCTTTTTGGCATATGGCTCATTTGGAATCAAAGGAACCATGTCATGTTTAAGGAGCAAAGGCCAAATCCTTGCTTAGCCAAGGACATTACTTGCAGAGCGTTAGAGTTCCAATTCTACACTAGTCCATTTAAGGAAGCTGTCACAAGAGCTTACAAACCTGTCCGCTGGAGTAAACTGGCTAGTGGATGGGTTAAATTAAATATGGATGGGTCCTCTCTTGGTAATCCGGGTCTGGCAGGGGGAAGGGGCCTTATCCGAGACGAGGAAGGAAAATGGATTGCCGGATTTGCTCGCAAGATTGGAAAAACCACCAGCTTCATTGCTGAACTATGGGCTCTTCTTGATGGCCTTAATGTGTGTATTAGCCATAACTTTGCTGCAGTGGAAGTGGAGTTAGACGCCAAAGCCATAGTTGATGCTATTACTAATCCAAACTACACCAATGTTTTTGTTTCTTCTCTCATGGATGACTGCAGGTTCTTGGTGTCTCAAATTCCTCAAATTCGCTTTAGGCATTGTTATCGTGAAGCTAATAGATGCGCTGATGCCCTTGCTCGTATGGGAGGATCTCAAGCCTCTGACTTTGTTTTTCTTACCGGTCCGCCTGTGGACTTAGTTCAGCTGTTAGATTTTGATTTTCATGGTTTGTACCTGAACAAGGTTATGTCCTGTGTCTTTGTTTTCCCTTTAGTCTTTTAATGAATTCCTTCAAACCAAAAAAAAAAAAAAAAAAGGATTGAAGATTGGAAGCTTTGATTCGCTACACCATCACATAGTTGCAAATTTTTTTGCTCATCACATGATAGGACACCAGTGACTCTCTCTCTCTCTCTCTCTCCGGGACCTCAACTCTCATTCTCTCAACTGCTCCATTCACTTCTTCTTTTTATTTTGGCAAAAATGCACTTTTGGTCCCTATATTTTGGGTCAATTCTTATTTTGGTCCTAAAATTGATTTTGCAACTAATATAGTCCCTAAAAAAAGAAAATCAATTCTATTTTGGTTCCTACTGTCAACCCACTAACAAAAACCTCCTACATGGCAGACGGAATACCCTGCTTATTGACATGGCGCTAACGTGACACTAATGTGGCTATTCAAACATTATTAAAAAAATTATTTGGCATTTTTTAAATGCCACATCAGATTTAAATTAATAAAAAATTAAAACAATAAAATTGAACTCCTCAATTTTAATTTTAATTTTAAAAAAAAAAAAAAAAAACAAAGGCTCCACCATTCTTTTCCCGAAGAGTTTAGTCTTTAGTTTTAAAATTTTTTTTTTAAACAAACAAACTAATTTTAAAACTTTTAGTTTTAAACTTTTTCTTTTTTTCCAGAAGAGTTTTCAGCCGCCTCCACCATTCTTTTCTCCTCAACAGCTAACACCAAAGGCTCTCTTCTACCAACCCCATCTCTCAAACCCTAACCATTCCCAAGTCCTTCAATGACCTCTGCAAACCCCTCAAATCCCAACCCTCTTGCTCCATTTCTTTCTCTTCTCGTTCTCACTCGCGTCACAGCAGCAACTTCGTTATCAATGCCTCTCGCTCAAACAAGCTCTCTGTTGGTTCAAGCTCTCTCATTTTCTCGGTTCAAGCCACCGCCATGGCCTCTAATGACCGAAGCCCAAGATCATGGGTTGAACACGATGATGCCACTGACGGCCAAAAACCCAGATCTTTCATCTTCTCAATTCAATCTCTTGATGTCTAGTTCATTCTCTCTCTAACCCATCATCTTTGTCTCTCTCTTTAATCCCATGGCCAATTAGTAGTTATTGGGTTGTCTATCGGTCCGTATCTGAAAGAGAGAAGCATAGAGGATCCGGGTTTTCTTTGGGGTTTGTTGAGGATCTATGATTTGATGATGTAATTTATGGATTTTGGGTTGATGATTGGGTTTTCTCTAGGGTTTGTTGATGATATGTGGTCTGATTGGTGCTATGTTGTTTTGTTGTTGATGTTGAATGATTTAGATGTTTTGTTGTTGATTTGGCTAGATTTTGATTTACTGGTTTTAGAGATATATTTGGAATGAAATTCTATGTATTTAGTTGAATTTGTGTTATGAGAAATGTTGGAAAAGAAAATATTTTGAGTACTATGTTCTTGTTCTTGTGAGTTGGGTTTTTGTTCTTGTAATCTGGGTTTAAGTTCTTGTTTATTCATGTTCTTCAACATAAATTGAATTTATGTGTTTTTACGTTTTTTTAATTTTGTTAAAATTGATAAATTAATTTTTAAAAATAAGATGCTGATGTGTATGTTGATGTTGATGTTGATGTGGATGCTAATGTGGTATTTTTATAAAATATTATTTTAATAGCCATGTTAGTATTTTCTGAGTCAATTGTGCCTCCGTCTACTACATCAACATTTTCTGTTAGTAGGTTGACAACAATAACCAAAATAGAATTGATTTTTTTTTTTTAAGGACTTTTTTTAAGGGATGATTATATTAGTATTAAAATCAATTTTGGGACCAAAATCAAAATTGACCTAAAATGCAGGGGAAAAAAAAAAGAGTGTATTTTCACCTTTATTTTTGTTCTGTTTTTCACTTTTTCTTTCCTCTAGATTCTAGTTTCCGTCATTTACAATGTAACATAGCTTTTGTGTGAATAGTAAATGCAGACAGTAGATTAGATAACCACGTTTATGAGTGTGTGGTTAAAACCTTCTCTAGAATAACTACAAAAGCAAGTGGGTAGATTGTAATCTGCAGCCGTGTTGCCCTGTGTAGCATTCCTACTTTCCAGGTACTTTTCCTTTAATCTTTTTATAATTTGACTTTTCTTTATCATATATTTATTTCTTATTAAAATAATCCGTCTATCATATAACATATGTGCCTATTAAAAAAATAATACTATTATCATTTTTTTTGTTGCTAAAATACTATTTATCATTAATTATTAAAATTATATGCACGTTACTATTTCAAATTTTATATATAGTATGGAATATGGATGTAAGTAATTTGACAGTGCCTAATGTTTCTCTTTGTTTTTTTTTTTTTTTTTCTTTTTTTGAGAAAGTTTCTCTTTGTTTCTTGATTGTATCAAGAATCATAAAAAAATGGATGTAATTTATATATTGGTTGTCTAATTTTATGAATGGCCTTCCCAATGATGAATTTCTGACTTCGCCATTGATCCTTGATGTTTACTTTGAAAATACCATGCGGTATAAATGTATAAATTAAATTACAAGACTCTTGATAAAGAGAGCTTTTATATTTTTGTAAAATAAAATAAAAACAAAGAAATATGAAGAATAAATCTATACCACATATAATATGGAGGCATTACATCTACTGTTCCAAACCTTTTGTTATGCTACATCACCAATCATATTTTCAAGAAATTTCCCTTCTTTTTTTTTTTCTTTTTTTTTTTTTGTTTTCTTGTCAAAAATATATCTTGTAAATTTATTGCGTAGATGACTACTTTAGTACCTGTTGCTGTTAGCAACCACACACACAACAGAAGACCTACCGGCGTTGACTCAAAATATACCGGCGTTTGGAGCTTGCGATATTTATTATTGGCTTATATTTTGATTGCTTTCAATTTTCATCAGTCATAGAGTTGAGTAGCACTGACACATCCAATTCCCACAATCATGAGGTTAGACTGTGCTTTATATTCCGATCATTATTATAGTCGTAGGACCATCACTCTCATTCCCCGTTGCGAAATTTATTTAGGCCTCCTCACTAGTTTAATGGTAATTTCGCTGATCTTTTCATTTCTGGACCCATACTTTCCTACAAAGGAGCAGCTCGATTTGCTAGTGAGAATTATGTTATCTTTTCTCCTACTAGCAGATGGATGTGTGCCTATCAAAAATTTTCGTACTGAAAGATATCAAATTATTCGTTATTTAAGACATTACTATTTTATCTCCATCACTCTCAGTCCCCGTTATAGGATTTCTTCAAACCTCGCGTTTCTTTTTGGCCTAATTTCGTTGGTCTTCACAGTTCCGACCTCACGCGTTTCCTTGGCTGAGCGTTCCGTTTTGATGTTGATAACCGGGTCTGCCATTTTATTACTTGAATTATTACCTCTATATATGGAAAATTCTCTAGGTTATCGTATTTTACGAAGTGATTATATTTCCTCCTCCACTATTACTCTCAGTCGCCGTTACAAGCTTTCTTTAAGTTTCGGAAGCATTCCTTACGCAATTTTGTTGATCTTTCGAGTTCAGATGCCAGACGTTTCCTTGGCTAGGATTTCCCCATTCATACTGTTAAGTGTGTATCCTGTTTTCTTTTTTGATTCATTTTGCACGTATATGAGAAGATATACAGATTGGTTAGCGTTGTACTTGTATATTGAGTTAGACTCCAATGACTGGTCCGAACTCCCTCCAGAAGTCGTTCACGAAATTGTAAATCGACTACTTACTTTCAAAGATTTTATAGCGGCTGCAGGGGTTTCCTGAACATGGCGTTCTGTTTGTTTGAGCATCAGTAGAAGGCCTCAGCTTCCTTGGCTGATGCTTTCCGAAACACTTTCCACAGACATGCGACATTTCTTCAGTCTCTGCGACAACAATCGTTATCAATTACTATTATCTAAGTCCAAGGATAACGCTGTTGGGGATCCCCGCATGGTTGGATTGTAACCTTGGGTCCTGATTATGAAACCCACCTTCTGCACCTAATGAAAAGAGTACAAATTGCTCTTCCCCCACTAAACACAATTCGAATTCTGGCGGCTACAGAAGAGTGGTTTCGCCTTGTACACAAATTCATTCTTTTAAATGACCCTTCCCAGGACTCATCGTTACTTGTCATTGCAATTTTTGGCCCTGTGAATCGCTTAGCTTTTGCTAGGGTGGCTTTCGACAGAGGAGGAGAAGAAGCGGCTTTGAATAGAAGGGGACAGGGTCAGTGGGCTATTGTTACCAATCCAGACATTTTGAAATTCAATGATGTTGCATGTTTTAATGATCAATTATATGGACTTTGTGACAACGGCAAACTGGTGTGCCTTGAGCTTGATGCTCCTCTGGCAGCTGAGGTACTAGTTATTGCGCCCCAACCAAGCGAAGAAGAAGTAGGTACGCCCCAAAAACTGTATTTGATGAAGTCATCAGAAAATCTTTTCGCGGTTTTTCATTACGGATTTCATATTCCTTCGGAGATGAGGCACGAGACTATATATTTTTTGGTCTACAAGTTCAACTTTGGTGAATTGGCTTGGGAGGAAGTGACAGACGACTTGGAAGATCTTTCTGTTTTTGTTGGTGGTGGCAATTCCTGGTGCATTCCTACAAGCGCTATCCTTTGCAGAAGTAATTGCATCTACTTCACAGATGACAATTGGGAGTGGCAAAGGTACCCAGGAGTGGCATATGGTGGCCGTGATGTTGGAGTTTTTAACATGGCACAGAGGGTTATCCAACGCCTTCCATTCGGTAAGGACAACCCTCTTTTTTATTCTCGGCCAATTTGGGTTACACCTACCATGCGTTTGGATGAGCTTTATGTCCGTTAGTTTATTAGTTTATCTACTTATGTACAACTTTTCAAGCCTTCTTTTATTCTAGGTGCCATTGTACTTTGATTTCACTAATACCATTGGCTTAATTGAAGAGTCCCTGACTTCTATGGTGGCCAATTACAATTGAGCATTCTGGTTTGTAAGCAAGACAGTCTTAAACTAATTTCTAGAATGTTAATGGTTGTGATGCTGTGAATTTAAGCAACTGTGACTCTATTTATCTTATGTTCTGGATTTGATACAAAATCTGAAAATGCAGTTTAGATGATATTGATCAGTAAATTATTCAAAGAGAACCGTAAAAGAGTAGCAAATTAGTGTAGCTTGCTAATTGCCAACAAGCTGTTGGATTAATTTGCTTTCTTGCTTGAACATGTAACTCTGGACTAAAGCAGATGTAATTTGCTCTTCTTTTTAGCAAAAACCAACCATCCTTCTAACATCTTCTCTAGTGGCTTGAAAATGCCTTCTATCTTGATAGTGCCACCACAAATCCTTGTCATTCTTTGCAGTCATATATGGTCGATTGTAGCAGCCCAAGCAATCTTACATAGATTCATTTGGAACCTTCTTCCCTTAATCTCCTAGTGAAATAACACAATTTGAAAACTTGGCCATTATGTCCTACTGAAAACACTTAATTTGGCTTCTGCAGAAAACACACGTCTCCCTCTTATCCCTAGTTAGCAACTCTGTATAGAGTGGATGGTCTATCATTAACAGGTAACATACTGATAAATGAATGCTAGGAATATCATCAGGCAACCAAACCATTTTGCGCCATTTATCTTAGGGTTTTCTGGTAAAAATCTCATTCCAAGTTGAACTACAAGTGTACTGACCTGTCTCAGAAGGAATCCAATTCATAACACCTTCCACCCCATGGTTTACCTGATTTTTAGAATTTTGTTGTTTCAATTACTGTAAATCTATTTATCTCATGCTCTGGATTTGAATTAATTGACTACTTGGGTTTCTTTTTTGGATACATATAAAGAGATAAATCAGAATATTATTTAACTGAATCAGAAGATCAAAAAATCTTTCCTCCAAGCAGAAATAACAGCAGAAGGAAGAAAAGCTAAGGAAAACACAAAAGCTGTAAATTTTACAGCCCATTTACAACGACAGTGAGCTATTAGAAATTACAACTTACAAAAGACCTTGCTAATTCCTTTGCATCCGCCTCCAGAACTGCAATTTCTGAATGCAAAATTTTTGAATCTCCCTCCACTTGAATGCTTTGAAGTTTCTCTCCCTTAGCTATTTGCCTATTTCCTCAACCACCGTGACTACTTGTTTTTAGTCCATATAATATATAAATTAGTGAACCATGTTAATTGCCAACAAGCTTTTGGATGGAGCCTGCTGTAACTTATCAGGCATTCCATTTATAGTGATGGCACCAGACCACAGGTTTGATCCCCTAGGTATTATGATTGTAAGCAGGACACAATCTTAAGCTAATTTCTAGAATATTTGTTCTTGTGATGCTGTGAATTTAAGTTACAGTGAACCTATTCAACTTTAGTTATGGATTTGAAATGCAAAATCCGAAAATTCAATTTAGATGATATTGGAAATTAGATTGTTCAAAGAAAGTAGATTGTATAGCATGGTAATTGCCAACAAGCTTTTTGATTGATTTGCTCTCTTGCTTCAAAATGTAACTTTGATTAAAAGAGATGCAATTTCTTCTCCTTTTTAACAAAAACAACCCTCCTTCTAACATCAACTTTAATGGGTCGAAAATGCCTCCGATCTGGTAATTGCCATAATGAATCCTTGTGTTTCTTTGCAGCCATATGTGGTGGATTGTAGCAGCCCAAGGAATCTTACATAGCTTCATTCTAAATCTTCTTCCCTTGATCTCCTAGTGAAAGAACACAATTTCGAAACTTGTTGCCAAAATCCTAGTGAAAAAATAACTCAAAAACAGATGGTTTCTACTCTTGATTTGGCTTCTGCAGAAACACACGTCTCCCTGATATTCCCAGTTAGCACCTCTGTATCTAGAGGAGAGTCTATAACTAACAGGCAACATATTGATGAATGCATATGCTAGAAATGTCATCAGGCAACCTTACCATTTTGCACCTTTCATCCAAGTTGTACAAATCTTATTCCAAGTTGAACTACTAGTGCACTGACCTGTCTTAGAAGGAATCCAATTTATAACACCATCTTCCCCAAGTTTACCTGATATTGTGAATTTTGTTGTTTAAGTTACTGTGAATGTATTTATCTTGTGTTCTGGATTTGAATTACAAATTATGAAAACTAAGGTTAGATGGAACTGGTAATAAGGTTGCCCCCACAAGTGAGTAAATTAGAAACTGTTAAATGACAGATTGTGTTAATTAGGCTGTAACCAACTGTAGTTAGCCAACGTCTTATACGAGTCAAATCCAGGCCTATAAATAGCACACCCTCTTTATATGTAAGTCACTCTAATTGTAATAGAATCTATGTTAGTCATTACTCTGTCAGTCTTTTTAATATTACATTTTTGTCCTTCTCTTCATACTTCATATTGTGAATTTTGTTGTTTCAGTTACTGTGAATCTATTTTCTTGTGTTCTATGTTTGAATTACAAAATGTGCAAACCAAGGTTAGATGAAAGTGGTAACAAGGTTGCCCCCACAAAGTGAGTAAATTAGTTGATTACTTGTTTTATATAGATAAATAAATAAACCAGAGTATTATTTAACAGAATCAAAAGAACAGAAAAAATCTTTTTGCCAAGAAAGGAAATTCAGCAGGAGGAATACAGGCTAAGGAAAACACAAAAGCTATACATTTTACAGCCCATTTACAAAGATAGTGGGCTGCTAGAAATTACAACTTAACAAAAGACCTTGCCAACTCTTTTGCATCCACCACCAGGACTGTAATTTCCCACGAAGCTGCATCCATCTCAGCATTGATTGCATCAACGCAACTTTTCCAAATATCCAATTTTTTATCTAAAATATAATAAATAAAATTGGGGCATCACAACTAAATAATTACACTAAAAGTAATACAGACTAGTGAACTAAATTACTAACAAGAAAGTGAGTGAAAATTATGGAACACCACGAGAGGGAAAATGTGCACTCTATTATCTTACATGAATAATGGGTTTTATTAATTATAAATTTAATTAGTGGAATTTACTATTATGTGAGATAGACATGACAAAATTAGATAGAATTGAACCCAAAATTTTTTATCCATAGTAAAATGTGTGACCAATTTGGTTCTCATTAGTGTTATGAAATGTTTTTCTTAAGTCACAATGTTCATTTAATTTCCAAAATTAACAAGTATTTTCTTTGAACAAAAATTTGAGCATGATCAAGTCAGTTGAACTTTTTTTTTTCTTTTATCAAATTTTAGAAAATTTTTGAATCAATATATTTTTTTTTTTTTTGAATTACTTGTGAAGGAAAAGGAAAGGGAAAAGGCCAAATTAAAAACAAAAAAATTTGGTGAGTGGTGAGATGATAATTATAGGTAGAAATACCTTTTAATTTTATCCTTGTATTATGCGGTTACATTCAATTTGGTTATCACATTTTCTAAGCGTTAAATTTAGTTCATATATTTTTAAACTTACAGTCAGTCTAGTCTCTAATGTTATTTCACTTATGAAAAATACTTACGTGACAAATAATGCAAACTACTTGCAAGCATTTCCTTCTCAAAAAAAAAAAAAAAAAAAAAAAACTTGCAAGCATTTTATTCATAGATTAATTGATGTTGCTGAAGTATCTAAATTTTAATTGCCACATAACCTATCTACCAAAATGAGACCCATGCTACTCACATGTGACTAACTGACCCAAGCTTGCATCTGACCCATTGTGCTCAAATAAAAAGCCCAAACTAAAAACGAAATCATCCTTTTGCTCAAAAAAAAAAAAAAAAAAAAAAAAAAAAAACTAAAAACGAAATCCTCATAACCAAATCCCACCGAGCCAAAGTAAAATCACAACCCATTTGGGATCAATAGAAATAACATCTTTCATATTCTATCAATGTTTTTTGAGCTTCAAAAGTTTTAAAAAGAAAATTAATGATAGAAAAATGCGTAAAATATTTACAAATTGATATCCTCGTTCAAATGGAAGATACCATGTCATATAGGTATTCCTTGCCATGTCAAATATTTTATGTGAGAAATTTAAAATAATAGAAGAAATTATAATATACCTCATGTGAGTCATGTCATTGTTGCTCTAGTAATATGTAGAGAAAAACAAAAAATAAAAGAGATTTTTTTTTTTTTTTTAATTCAACAGTTACAATGGGAGGGGAAATTTGAATTCTTGATGTTTAGATTGGAAACACCATGTGGTATAACCGGATAAGTTGAATTGCAAAATTCTTGATAAAGAGAGCTCTTCTATCTTTGTAAAATAAAAAAATTATAACATAAAGACAAAAAAAAAGAACAATAATTCTATACCACATATAATATGGAAGCATCACATTTACTTTTCCAAGCCTCTTGTTATGCCACATCATCGACCATATTTTCAAGAAATTTTCCTCTTTTTTGTTTTTGTTTTTGTTTTTTGTTTTTTGTTTTTTGTTTTTGTTTTTGTTTTTTTTTCTTGTCAAAGTCATTCTCTATTGCCTTATTCAATTGAATCAATTCTCTCTGTGTCCTTTTATATATATATTCTTCCCTTACATTTTGTTTAACCTTCCCCTTCTCATTTTCACTCTTCTTCCTTCATAATTATTTCTCACTCTAACCTTATTCTTTTTGGCAACCCTTCCTCTCACATCTTATTTTCTTTATAAATTTTTTACTACTCCATTTACACCTCTCCATCCATCCCCCTGTTTTACGGCCTACCAAAAAAAGAGAGGCTTATACTCTCTCTATTTTCCAACTATGATGTGCTGCAAGATAAATCAACATCCTTACCGTGTCAAGTCTTGATACTGGAGCAAAGAATTCTTCATAGTCTACCCCATACTTTTGCTTGTAACCTTTAGTTACAAGTCTTGCCTTATAATGCTCAATTCTCCCATCAGCGGTGTGCTTAATCTTATACACCAATGGTTCTTTGACCTGGAGGAAGTGTAGTCAATTCCCATGTGTTGTTTTTCTCAATGGCATAAATTTCTTCTTGCATGGCATTCCTCCAACAATTCTCTTTCACAGCTTCTTTACAAGTAAAAGGCTCATGGTCCACGTACAAACAAAAGAGATTTGTCTCTTCAGTTTGTGCATAGATATCTTCTAGGCCTCTCATTTTGATTGGTGTTGGAGATGGAGAAATGCTACCTGAGCTTCAAATTGATGAAGTGCCTGTTGATGATGCATAGAGGTGGGGTGTTGAGGAAGGTCTCTTTGAACCTTCATAATTCACATCTTCTTCTTACCCTTCTAACTCAAGTGGCTTCTCTTTACTTGTGATGTCATCATTCCATCCCCATGACTCTTCTTCATTGAAAATGACATCTCTACTCACCACTACTTTGTTGGTAAGTGGATTGTAGAGTTTGTAAGCTCTCGACTCCTCACTATACCCAATGAAGATGCACTTCTCCCCATGATTGTCGAACTTCTTTCTCTTAGTCTCAGGCACTTGAGCATATGCAATACACCCAAAAATTCTTAAGTGTGACACACGTGGTTTGTAGCCACTCCACGCCTCTTGTGGTGTCATATTCTCGACACTTTTTGAAGGGCATCGATTGAGTAAGTAGGCTGTACATGCCACTACTTCTGCCCATAAATTCTTTGGCAAACATTTTTCTTTAAGCATGGTCCTTGTCATATCAAGGATCATTCGATTTTTTGTCCATGCAATGTCATTTTGCTGTGGTGTGTGTGTAGCTGTAAACTATTGCTTGATGTCATTTTTCCTGCAATAATCTCGAAATTCATTTGAGGTGTACTCACCACCTCTGTCAAATCTCAGTATTTTGATCTTACAACCACTTTCCACTTCAACATGTGCCTTGAAACTTTTGAATATAGTGAAAGTTGTAGATTTTTCTTTGATAAGATAAACCCATAATTTTTTGCTGAAATCATCAATAAAGGAGATGAAATATTTATTATCTCTAATAGAAATTGGATCAAATGGACCGCAAATATCCGTGTGCACCAGCTTTAATGGGTTAGGTGCTCTCCATGATCTCCCACTAGGAAAAGGACTTCTTTGTTGCTTGCCAAGAGTGCATATCTCACATACATATTCTTGCTTTTCAATACTAGGCAATCCATGCACCATGCTTGATGTGGATAATAATTTAAGCCCACTAAAATTGAGATGCCCAAGGCAAAGATGCCACTTCCATGACTCATTTTTTACATGCACATGGAAACATTTCTCCATTGTTGAGTTAAAATGGAGTGGAAACATACGATTGTGACCCATTTGAATTTTTGCAACAAGCCTTCCTTCAGCATCCTTCAAAATAAGAGAGAGTTTCTCAATGTGTATACTATACCCCTTTTCTAAGAGTTGCCTAATACTAAGAATATTGCTTTTCATGTTGGGCACATAGTGCACATTGGAGATAAATTGCAAAACAGCATTCCTTTGACATATTCTAATTTTTCTTTTACCTTTTATGGGCAATTTGGATGAGTATCCCAAACGGACATCGCCTTGAACACCTTCAAAAAGCTCAACAAAGAGCTCCTTTTTTCCACTCATGTGGTTGCTAGCTCCAGAATTAAGATACCACACCTCTTGCGAATTATTTTCCTCCTCTTTGCAAAAAGAAGTGTACATTCTTCTTTTTTCAACATTTGATGCCTCAGCAAGATTAGATTGTTCATTATGCTTCTCAGATTTATTGTACTAGCAATCTGATGCATAATGTCTAAATTTGTTGCAATTGAAACATTGGACATTTCTATTATCTCCACGTCTGCGAGCAGATCTGCCTCTAAATGTTCCTCTTCCATGACCCTTGCCACAGTTGCTATTGGTATATCCTTCACGGAAGCCATTAGGCTTCTCCTCTCTTAGAGTCAATTTTGACTATAATGCTTACTCAATGACAACATAGTTGGAATTCTTTTCCATACACTACTCATGCACTTGAAGAGATCTCATTAATTCATCAATTAAGAGAGTCTCCAAATCTTTGGACTCTTCAATAGCCACCACGACATGCTCAAATTTATTTGCAAGAGATCTTAATATTTTCTCCACCACACGAACATCTTCAATACTCTCTCCATTACTTTTCAAACGATTAACAATTACAAGTAATCGTGAAAAATAATCTGAAATAGTTTCACCATCTTTCATGTGAGCAACTTCAAACTCAACACAAAGAGTTTGCAAATGAACTCTTTTCACACAATTGACACCCTTGAAAAAAATGCCTAGAATCTCCCATGCTTCTTTAGTCGACTCTGCTTTGGCAATTTTCTCAAAAGTTGACTTATCCACCCTTTGATAAAGTAGAAACAGTGCCTTCTTATCTTTCTTCCTCTGATCCTTGAGCAAATTCTTTTGCTCTACGTTGTAGGTGGCTTCTTGCTCACTTGTGGGTTCTACATACCCATTAGTGACAAGCTCCCATGGCTCTTGTGATCCAAACAATCTTTTTTTTCATTTGAATATGCCAACTCTCATAATTTTCTTTCATCAATTTAGGAATTTGTGGTTATACCATATTAGAAGACATCTTCACTGATGGTGTAGACAAAAACTCTAGGCTCTAAGAACTTGGCTTTGATACCACTTTGTTGGCTTTATAAAGTCTTGACTTAAAATTCAACAAAGTACTCACAAGAAAGAGAGGAATGAAAATTTTATTAGAGTACTTCAAACTCACAAACAAAGAGATTAGGTTATTGCCTTGAGAGTTCACTTCAACTTTTTCTCTCACACACTTTTACATCATACATCTATCCCCTTTTATAGGGTGAAGTTATAAGAGCTGTTATTATTGTCATGACTCTTTGTTTCATAACAAAAAATTCTAGAATGTTAAAGACTCAAAAACACAAACGTTATAGAATGACAATAAACACAAACAGTTATGGAAAAATAAAAGACGCAAACTGTTATAAAATATCAAGAGGCACATTTTGGTTTCCCACATCCAATTGAAACTACTCTCTCTCATGAATTATGACTAGCTAATTATTTGGATGGTGGAATCCACTGATCTCCTTGAATGAAATTTGCAACGGAATATGTGTCAATGTGTTGTGCAGGAAGTTGGTTACTCCAAGTTACCCTTTGGGACGGAGTAAAACCTGGTCCAGAATTCCCAGATTCCCCATAATAAAGCGTTTTCAAAGCAAAATCACCACTCCATGGCAGCCAGCCTAGTGGTGAAATAAGAGCTTCTAAGTTGCACTGTATGAAAACTGTCCTGGAGTACTCCTTCCACGGCCTCCCCAAGTAATTCTGGTGTACTTTGGGATTGCTATGGTACAATTTCACATATTCCTCGGTGCCATTAATCAAACAATTTTGAAAAACAAAACCTGTTGATTGGGCAGGATCTAGTCTGCCGTGTGCAGTAACGGTATTAGCCTCGCCTTTTTCTGGATCAACTTGGCGAGGAGCGAGTAAGATGTGGCAGTCTTGGAAAAAAGACGCTGAGCCTCCAAAAATAAAATCCACATTTCCTTGAATGCGACATGATTTGTAGAATTGGCGGAGTGACTGAGCAAAAAGAGTATCCTGATTGCCTAGGAATTCACAGTTTTCAATGACAGATAAATCACTGCTTGATCTGAAGGCTACTGCTTGGTGGGCATTAGGACCGGCTGTGTTCTGGATTGTGAGACCACTAGCCATGAATCCATCGCCAAGAACAGCTGCCCCAGCCCCAAATAAAACATTAGAACAGATAGCAAGTGTACTGTAAAACCCAAATTCAATTCAAAGAGCCAGTAAAACTAAAACTAAACATTACCTACCAACTGTAGCACTGGTAGAGGTAGTAATCCCAGGCTGGCCCACATTCAAAGACCCGGTAATGACCGTTTTACCCATTCCATCTCCTAAAAACACCACATTCTTCGTCGCCAACGGAACTTTCACCGCCTCCTCATACACACCTTCCTTTATTCTTATCACAAACCTCTTTCCACCGCCCTTCTCCGGCGCTGCGTTCACCGCCTCCTGCACCGTCTTATAAGACCCACTACTCCCGTCCTTACTCACCGTCACGTCCGCCTTCAAGCCCGCCGGTACCCCACCTTTAAATCCACCACCGGACTTCTTCACCGCCTCCCAAAACCCGTCACGCTCGGTCCTCGGCGGAACCCACGAAGCGGTGTCGTTTCCGAAATTATCGTACGAAAACAACAGGCTCAGCGCGTTGCTTGTCAAGTTTGTTAACGACTCCAAAAACGACATCGTCTCGTTCGTCAACCTCGTGTCGTTTGCTCTACTGAGAGCTGACCAGCAGTCGTATTGGCTAAGAAGAGAAGCGCCCATCCAAATTCTAGCGTTTTTAAGGTTGCCACGTGGGAGAGCGTCATTGGTGGTAATAGAGATGCGGTACTGTGAAATGTGGAGATATTCGAGACAGTTGGTCGCGGCGATTGTGCGGTTTTTATTACCTGCGGAGGAGGCTAGGATGGAATTCACCATTGATTGAGCTTTACGGAGATTGTGAGAGGAGACAGAGATTGATGAGTAGACGAACTGGAGAGGAGTTGGGTTTGGAGGGAGTTGTTTGGATTTGGATAAGGAGCTGACGCATTGGTCAGGGAAGCGAGTGGCTTTACAGACTTGTTGGATCGAAGTAGTGGTGGGTGTGGTGTTGGAGGAAGAATGGTCATGGGGGTGGAGAGACGCGGAGGAGAGAGAGAGGAGGGAAACGAAGAAGAAGAGACTAGTGGACATGGTCATGGTCATGGTCATGGTCATAGTGGGCGATATATGAGAAGTAGCTATTAAGGTTGATGATAGAGTATGGGCGATGTTGGATGATTTGGATCGATGTGGAATTGGGGTAATAAAGAGATGGTAAGGATTTAACAGTTGAATAATTCTACACGAAATAGGTGGAAACGAAACTATTTGGAGTTTTAGGTGTACTGTAACTCAAAAGTATATATATCATTTTATATTGTGTTCACATTGGTCAGTATATTTTAATTTTAGGGAGCGGCTCCTCTCCTGTTTCAAAGTCTTCAGTTCTCTCTTTTTTATTTCAGATTAAAGACACGTGGAAACTAAATAATCTAAGGGTCATAACATAGACACGTCAAATACAATTTTCATCTATTTTTTTCTTTTCTGTCTTCTTCGCCCCTCTCTCCTTCTCTTCCTCTCTCTCTTACATGAGTCACCAAACTACTGTACAAATGAAGAAGACAAAGGAGAGGAAGAAGAACTGAGATCAATTGGCCTCTCTTCTGTGTGGTTTTGATCTTCTCCACCATGATTGGGACTCTTGCTAGCTAGCTAAAGTTTTGATTTAGGCTTTTTTTTTTTTCCCCCCCCTCTCTTTTTGAAGGAAAAACAAAATCTAATTCTAGGGTTAGTGGGGGATTTAGAGCAAAATTTGTAGAAATTCCAAAGATTCTGTCCACACTTGCTAGAGCCAAGGAATTTACCTTGTAACCTCCTCCTTCTTCTTCGTTTGGACAGTAACTTGGTGACTCAGTGAGAGAGACAGAGGAAGAGAGAGGGGCAAAGAAGAGAGAAAGAAAGAAAAATAATGCTATGAAATTGTTTAGAACCTTAGATTGTTTAGTTTCCACGTGTCTTTAATCTGAATAAAAAACAGGAGAGAACTAGAGACTTTGAAATAGGAGAGGAGCCGCTCCCTTAATTTTATTCCTCCTTTCTTAGTTTTTCTCTTCCTCCACCTTGCCTCACTAGCTTGACTCGCCTGCCTAGTGCCAACCTCGTCGATCTCTCAACTCTCTTTAATTTTTTTTTCTTTCTTCCTCCACTCAACCATTCCAAATATTTTCTCTCTCGAACATCTCTATCTAAACTCAATTAGAATCAAAATACAAATTTAAATCACAATCTTAAAACTAATCAAATCAAAAAGATAAAAGAAAAAAAGATAACAAATCTGACCCATCTGGGCCGCGGTAGGAGGAGGACGAGCAGCAATGGAGTAGACGAGGCGAAATGATGAATGTCGATTTAAAATGATAACTCTCTCTAACCTTTGTTAGCCGTAGATCTCTAAGAGAGAGAGAGAGAGAGAGAGAGAGTAGAAAAAATGAAGATAGAGTGAAGATAAGGAAGTATACGTGTGTGGAGGAGAGTGAAGAGGAAGAACACGTGTGGAAGTGAAAAATGGAGGAAAAAAGAAAAGAAGAAAAGAAAGAATCATGTATGGATGAAAGCAAATAAACAGATAAAGGGAAAAATAATATAAAGAATAATAAGAAATTAAAATTAAGAAATGTTACCACAATATTTTCACAATAAATTTTAAGTGATAAGTTATTATTAGCAAATATTGGAGAAAAGAAAAATTATTTTGGGAAAGATAAAAAAATAATTTCAATAATGTGTTCAAATTATTTGCTATTATGTGGCAGTGGCAGTTGTGGTTGCGGTGGCTGTAGCAATGGTGATGGTTGTGATTGTTGTTTATTGTAATAAATATATTATTTTATTATAATAGATATATTATTTTATTGTGTTGAAATCTAAAATAAAACTACTGATGTTGGATGTTTTGAAAAGTGAGAAGGTAAAATAAGTAAAGTAGCTTTTTGTAATGCCAAATTGCTAAATTTATGACTCCACCGATGTGGATGCTTTTAGAAAAGTTATGTGACTAAAATTACACATGAATAGTCTATTATGTTAATACATAATAGGTTGAAGTAAGATAATTTCAAATATATTTGAAGTCAAACTTGTTCCAACTAGAAATCAAGAAATCAAGACAATCAGTTAATTTGAAAATTTACATTTCTTTAATAAAATAATAGCATAACTGCAAAAACATCTTCTATGTTTTGGGTTAGTTGCAAAAACACTCCTTCAAGTTTTAATTCTTCTTTTTAAATATAGAGCTTTCATATCCACAATTTTTTTTTTTTTTTTGATGGGTCATATCCGCAAATTAACCTCTTGCGCTTACTTCTAGGCCATTAGCATTTATGGATAGAAAAATTATGCGACCATCACATAACGTAAATCAATTGATAAGTCTTTTTAAAGTGTTCATGTGATAGTCACATAATTTTTTGTCCATTGAAGTTAACAAAAATTAGTCTTAGGGTCGATTTAGTAGATATGGAAATCTTAAGAAGTTATAAAAAAATAAATTGAAATTCTAAAGGGGTGTTTTTGCATTCTAGCTTAAAATAATTATTTAAATTAGCATGATTATGAAGCTATTTAAGATCTAATATATTTCTTTAAATTATGTTTTTAAAACATAATTTCAACATAAAAATGTTACTATTTTACATCTCAAGATGACACTATTTTAACTCCTAAAATTTAAATTTTCAATACACAA
This sequence comes from Quercus ilex subsp. ballota, assembly GCA_032727855.1. Taxonomy (NCBI): domain Eukaryota; kingdom Viridiplantae; phylum Streptophyta; class Magnoliopsida; order Fagales; family Fagaceae; genus Quercus; species Quercus ilex. The sequence goes on along the minus strand of CM064914.1, from coordinate 13,066,522 downwards.
CTTTAATAAAAAAAAATATTCCCAATTAATATCAATATAATGCTAATTAATTTTTTTATTTTTATTATTATTATTATTATTTTCCAAAATTTGCGATTGGTAACTTAAAAAAATAAATAAAAGGTAGATATCCTATCTTAGAATTTATGGTAAATTTTCTAAACTTTATCCCAATATACTTAAATATAAATATTCCCCTTTGTTTTTTGTGGTTACTTTTTAGATTTTCTAAATCATATCTTAACTTTCCTACGACTAAATTTTTTATTTTTCTTTTGGAGAAAATCTTTTTTTTTATTTAAATAAATCATAGTCAAGGGTTGGAGAGATTTGAATGTGAATGTTTCAATCGAAAACAACAGAAGATGCCAACTACTTGAGTTACAAAGTTCTCTACTTTTTTAAAAAACCTAACTATTTAATAGTTGAATATATTTTATTAAGTGCATTTGAAATTAAAATTTTAATTGTACCTGTAGGGTCAGTTTTTGTTGCCCAAGCCCAAGGAAATATGGATTCGGAGCTCACTGAGCCCAAAACAATAAATTTTGTAGAGAGTGGGTCGAAGGTCTAGGCACCTGCCGGCGCTCGGGTGACGTGGACTCCGGCGTATTTGATTTAAAGGAAAAAAGACTTGGAATAAATTACATTTGGGAGGTTCTCCTCGGCGCATGGCCGAGGAGGCTCTTACCCCTTTTTCTCTCTCCCTTCCTTTTTTTTTTCTCCTCTTCCAGAGTCCCCCCTTCAGGAGGAACGTCTTTACATTATATATCTCTCTTACCCTTGATCCTGGCCCTACATTTGTTGAGCAATTAGGCCCTTTCATTAGATGCTTGTCCCATCAGCCGTCTTCCCAGTCTCTTTGGGAGTCACGGCCTCCAAGGTGACACTGGTGGAGGTCTTTTCATCATTAAGGCGGCCAGGGAGGTTGTCAGGCGTATTTAATGTTGAGGTGACCGTTTGGTTAGAGCCTATCCTTCAAACCCTCGGATGTCCGACGATGAGGTCGTCCTCGGACTTGGTTTGTCTCCTCGGATCGGGCCTTTGGCCCAGGAACGTAGTGGGCTGGGCCACAGGATTATTTGTCCCCACAACAGCCCCTCAAAATTTTGCTATCCGCCTCCTCGGGCGGAGAGGAGGATTTTGATGTCCTCGGGCCTGCGACGTGTCCATTAAATCCTGACGGCTTTTTGCTCCCCACGTTCAACGGGAGGATGGCAATCCAACGGTGGGGATTCGCATGGCAGTTATGAGTGGGAAAACCCGCACTGCTCCTTGATTTTAGGGTATAAATACCCATTTGAAAACCTGGTTCTCCTGCATCTGTGCACCCGAGTCCACGTGTCCAGCATAAAACACCTGTCCGAGGAGCTTCTACGCATTCCTGTAAGTCACTGTTTCCTGAACTTTTTCTTTTTTCCTCTCTGCCTCTTTTTCGTGTGTTTTTTTTTTTTTTTTTTTTTTTTTTTTTTTTTTTTTTTTAATGATGTATTTGTTTTGCTGGGCAGGCTGTTCAAGCTACATTTAGGTTGGAGGATATAGCCCAGGACCAGTGGAAGGCCATGGAGGTGGAGCGCGAAAAGCGCCTGGAGGCCACCCCGGTTCTTAAACTCTTAGGCTGATCTGTCCAAGGCCCGGGAGGAGTTAAGTGCGATGACCAGTGCCCGAGATTGCCCAGTCCGGCCTCGTCGATTTTCGGAAGCAGGCCGAGGATTACTCAAAACGCCTGGCTGAGGCAGAGGAGCAGCTGAAGACTGCCAAGGGATTGCCAGCTGATCTACCCCAAAAGGTGGCGGCCGCCGAGTTGGACAAAAAGGCAGCTGAGTGGGCGAGGGACGAGGCCCTGAGGGCCAGGTTGGAGGCTGACCAGAGCAGGGATGAGACCTTGGCCACTAAGAGGGAGGCTGAGGAGGAGGCTTACGCCGGGGGATGGAAGAGACAGCAGCAACTTTTAGGTCTGAGGTCCCCGCGTTGTGCAGGCGCTACTCCGCCGAGGTTTGGCGGGAGGCTCTTAGGCAGGCTGGGATCGAGGTTTCATCCGAATTATGGAAGGAGGAGAATGTATACTACCCTCCTGCCATCCGCGAGGCTGCTCCTAGCGGCGCCGAGGCCGAGGAGGCTGCGGAGGAGGCCGACGCAGCTGAGGGCGTAGACACATCAACTGCGGATCCCATGACTGAGCCCGTCCAAGGAGGTGACCCTCCCAAAGCGGATGAATCGAGTAAAGGCCCTGTTGGGGAGGCGCCCCCGGAGGCCGTGAAGTCTAGTGCTGGCGCTGAAGCTCTTGATGCTGAGGAAGCGGCCGTTCTTGCCTCGCCTTCGCAGGCTGTTCCTTCTGGCCAAGGCTCAGAGAGCCTGGAAGTGGGTGGGGCAGGCCCTCCGTCACTGTTCCTTTGCATTTTCTCTTTTTTCTTTTGATTGTAACGTAGAACTCACCATGTAATATTCGCAAACTTAATGGAATGCTAGTTTTGTTTCTCTTCCTGTTTGTTGTGGTCGCTTGTTTACTTGCACGTTATTCGTTCTCTCTAATGTAATTTTATATTCAGTTGCATCTCGGCCAGTCACGGTATCGATTGTTGTAGCGAGAGCATGTATGCTCGACAGGGCCCATCGTTCCCTCAGGGCTGAGTAGGAAATTGTTTGGGTTGACACTTAGGTTCCCCTTAATATGGTTGACTTCCCCACAAGCTTGAGTCCAAGGACCGTATAGTCCTGAGGTGGTTGGTTTCCCGTGAAACTGAGTCCGAGGACCATGTAGCGTCTTGGTACAGTTGCTGCCTTCAGGATAAGTGGCTAGCTCCCCGTAGGCTTGGGTCCGAGGACCATGCAAGACCTAGGTACAGTTGCTGCCTTCAGGATAAGTGGCGAGCTCCCCGTAGGCTTGAGTCCGAGGACCATGCAAGACCTAGGTACAGTTGCTGCCTTCAAGATAAGTGGCGAGCTCCCCGTAGGCTTGGGTCCGAGGACCATCCAAGACCTAGGTACAGTTGCTGCCTTCAAGATAAGTGGCTAGCTCCCCGTAGGCTTGAGTCCGAGGACCATGCAAGACCTAGGTACAGTTGCTGCCTTCAAGATAAGTGGCGAGCTCCCCGTAGGCTTGGGTCCGAGGACCATCCAAGACCTAGGTACAGTTGCTGCCTTCAAGATAAGTGGCCAGCTCCCCGTAGGCTTGGGTCCGAGGACCATGCAAGACCTAGGTACAGTTGCTGCCTCTTGGCATCTGGAAGTAGGAGTTTGTCCTCGGCTTGTTTTACTGGGGGCGATTCCTCCTTCGGAAGGCTCATGATCTGGCACGTGGCATTAATCTCATCTCCATCCCCGGCCCTCATCTTTGTCGTTTGCGAAGCGTCCTTTGGCCGTTCGTATTCCGCGCCTGACGCTTCAGTGCGCGAGACGCGCCTTCATTAATAGCCTCGTGAATTGATGGCTTCATTATTATCCAACGCTTCGGTAACCCTCTTCTTGGGCTCCGCGTGAATTAATCCTCACCAACCCTATCCCCCTATATAAGGCCTCCTGGGGGGAATGGTTTCCTCATACTCCATGAGCTTCCCAACACAAACAGAAAGAACACGCCCTTCTAGTTTCTCAAGCCCCTTTAATAACCCCGCTGGAATTGTGACCGGAGTTAGTTGGTATGAGGCGGCTTTGGGCGGGTGTGAGGACATCCGTGCCAAGGGCCGTGGTGGCCGCAGCCCCCACTGGGCTTCCTGTGCGGCAGAGTCTAGGCGTAACCCCGATGGCGCCATGCACGCTGGCCCGGAGGGATATTGTTGAAGTACCTGACGTCCCTCCTCAGAGCGCACCCCCGACGGAGGAGACATGCGAACTCTCATTACGAGCGGTGCCCGAGTGTTGCCATCTCCGACGGCCAACATTCGTGGGGGTTGGAGAGAATCAAGGGAACATCACGGGGAGGGCATCCCGGAGCCCCTGTATCTGCTCCTCGCTTTGTTCAAGCTCCGCCGCTCCGAGAAAGGAGTCGTTGAGGGCCTTGGAACGAGCTAGCGCCAGCCCCTCTCAACCCGCTTATTGTCAAGTTCTCCCATTCTCTTGATGCCAATAAGAGCACGGGTTGACACTTCCCTCTAGCTAGTTTTAGGTCGGGTCCGTCTGGGCCTCTGATTGTAAGACTAGTTGGTAGGAATAGTTGTAAAACAAGCCTGCCTGAGCCTCTGATTGTAATCTGTAAATTTTTCTTTATGGAATAATATAAAGTCCTCTTTTTTTTTTTTTACTGATAAATCTCTTGTCTTCCGATTTTTATCGTTCTGCAATGTTCTTCTTTTTGATAGTCCTCTTTTTTTTTGCATCACCGCCGATCTTCCATAGAATGGTTGTTTAGAACAGTCGCCTGTTGCGCCAACCGGTGCACTAATCCTTCCCACAGACGGCGCCAATTGTAGGGTCAGTTTTTGTTGCCCAAGCCCAAGGAAATATGGATTCGGAGCTCACTGAGCCCAAAACAATAAATTTTGTAGAGAGTGGGTCGAAGGTCTAGGCATCTGCCGGCGCTCGGGTGACGTGGACTCCGGCGTATTTGATTTAAAGGAAAAAAGACTTGGAATAAATTACATTTGGGAGGTTCTCCTCGGCGCATGGCCGAGGAGGCTCTTACCCCTTTTTCTCTCTCCCTTCCTTTTTTTTTTCTCCTCTTCCAGAGTCCCCCCTTCAGGAGGAACGTCTTTACATTATATATCTCTCTTACCCTTGATCCTGGCCCTACATTTGTTGAGCAATTAGGCCCTTTCATTAGATGCTTGTCCCATCAGCCGCCTTCCCAGTCTCTTTGGGAGTCACGGCCTCCAAGGTGACACTGGTGGAGGTCTTTTCATCATTAAGGCGGCCAGGGAGGTTGTCAGGCGTATTTAATGTTGAGGTGACCGTTTGGTTAGAGCCTATCCTTCAAACCCTCGAATGTCCGACGATGAGGTCGTCCTCGGACTTGGTTTGTCTCCTCGGATCGGGCCTTTGGCCCAGGAACGTAGTGGGCTGGGCCACAGGATTATTTGTCCCCACAGTACCTATAGATGTTTTTCTTTAATGGCTACCTATGAAGTATGTTACTCACTTGCATTGGAATGGTTTTTTTTTAATAATTCAAGAATGTTTTATTTTTAAATTTTTTAATATTAAAGTTTAATTTAATTTTATATTCACAAACGAATGGTGAAAAATTAAAAACCAAGTAATACATTGTTATGATCGTGGTGGGTATCATATCCTTAAAAAAAAAACAAATAGAAGAAATTTTTTTATATAAATTTCAAAATAATTTTTATAGTATATATTTTAATATTGATGATTTTATAGATTTAAAAATAATTAAATTAACTATAAATCAATTAAGGTAGTGAAGAATCTTATAATTCAAGTAGCACATTTTAGTGTTTCCATCGAAAACGTTCAAAGTTCAAATCATCCATACCTAAGTATCAAACTATCAAAAAATAAATAGATTGGTTAAGATTTGACTAGTATTAGTTATCATAAATTCTCAGAGTGTCATTGACATCAACATTAGTGATTATACCTTAGTAATTGAGATGCATAGGGGAAGCAATTTCCACAAGATGTGGATTTTCTAGTCTTGAAGAGAGGGATTAGGTGGTGACTGATCTAATGATCTTGCCTAACTCACTTCATTTCGCCTTACCCTCCCAAAATGTATGTGTGTTGACGCACACACAAATATATAATAAACCTCCAAAACACCTACGTTATACTCCCAATGTTATTACTTCTCATTCTCTTGTATACATGTTTTTAAGGCAAAAATGCAAACTATATGTTGATATTGAAGTTTGCTTTCCTCTATTTTCTTGCCAAAATCTCATTTTCATCAAACACACACACTCACATAGGCATAGTATAAGCTCGAGCTCTTTGATCTTTCTCTCTAAATTAGTGGTTGATTTGTCATGGTTTTGTTCGTACTATTGCCGGAGGAGCTCGTCGTCGTCCTCCTCCTCTTCACTAAAAGGAATCCTTTTGATGCTTGGGCCCGAAATACCAAAATGGGTGGCTAGAGAGAATTTTTGAAATTTTTGTAGATGTATAATCTGTTTTGATGGGATGGCAAAAATTACCATCTATGGTTCGTCCAGGGGAGTCATCTATGATCACCAGTTAGCCAAATAGCCAAACCATCTCTGATTCGTCCATATATGTCGTCCCTGAGTATTGATCAATTGAATAAACCTCAGGGAATCAAGACGGAAGAGTCGTCCCTGTGCAGAGCTCATGGACAACCACACAACATCAATATGTATACAAAGAGTCGTCCATGGGCAAAGCACATGGACGATGATGTAGCACTTGACAAAATTCTAGAGTTCTGGAATAATTAATCGACCCGTGTTCATCGCCACCAATTTCTCCTAAGTATGTAACTTCCATCAGCGGTTACAACTTCTATAGCCGTTGGAGAAGTTATTTCCGTAATTTCGGACTTCCACGAATTTTAGGGAAGTTACTAAACCAAATAACTGCCCCAAGGTTCCCTATATAAGGACCGATCTGAATCAGACAAAGGTATGAGAGCATTCTAACATTACTCCAATACAGTTAGAATTCCATTTGTGAGAAGACACTAACTTAGTCATCAAAGGATTTTAGGCCGGTTCACCCCGGCCTCCTTTGATATTCTGTTCATTTTTCAGGCCTTCGCTACCGCTTCCAGCCCATTGAAGCTGAATTGTCCAGCTTACTGATTCTGTTCATCATCATGTTTGGTTGGTGAGAAAGTTAGGAAAGTGAAACATACTTTTTTTTTTTTTAATGTTTTATGGTTATTTGTAATTTGTTTGGTTGTTGAGAAGTTGTTGAAAAATGATTAATTTTATTTATTTTTTGTGGATCTAAAGTTGTTTGGTTAGTGATAAAAGAAAATATTTTTTTTTTCTATTGATAGACCAAAAAATGAATTGACCCCTTGTGATAAATTAATTGATTAATTAGTCAAGTTTAATTAATTAATCAAATTAACATGCAAACGCGTGGTAGCACAAACAAATCACCAATAACTAAAGCATACAGTGAAAAATAAATTGAAACGGTGATTTGTTTACTAGGGAAAACCAACACGACAAAAACCCCACTGTGTGATTTTAAGGTCACCACTCTCGAGAATCTACTATTATCACAACAAGCGGTTACAAGTAAAGAAATCTCAATATCTTATACCAACTTACAATTGAACATTTACCCTAATACACAATTGGACTTGTTCTATTATGACAATCTCTCATTGTAATGCACGGCTCCCAGTATGTGACTAACCAATAGCACGAATCCCAGTACGCGATTTCAATCACCAACTAGAGAAGGTTGTTGGCGGCAAAATTCTTCAGTTCATCCAAACGATAAAGATCAAGAAGATGCTTGGTCACAAAACCTACAGTGTACAAACACAACAACTTCTTCACATGAATGATGAACTAGGGCAAAACTCTGTCTCTGGACACAATTTGCTTGAACAAATTTTGCTCAACATTTGTGCAACTTGTGTCCATTTTGACAGCTCTTAAAATAATCCTTTTATATGTCTAGGGTTATGAGAAAAGAAAACCCAAACATATAATCACGGATTAGAGTCAAAACAGAACTGAAATTTTGTTTTTCATAAACCTCGACAGATAGCCATCTATCGAGCAGTTATCGAGCCACGAGGCTAGAATAGCTCTTCAAGCTCGATAGATGCTAGCTGTCGAGCTTTAATGACCTTACTCTTTTCAGCTTGAATCTTGGACAGACTTGCATGGTTTTAACACTTGATCTTGAAACAAAGTTTCTTGAAGTATTAAACACATTCTAGATCTACTCAAATACAAGTAAAGTGCATTTTGTCAAAAGATTAGTCAGTTACATAAAATAGTGACATATGTTCCTAACAAATGAATCACATATGTCCTAACATCTATGGATGAGTTGTTTAGTTAGTAATAAAGTAGCGAGATTACATGAATCTAACTTTTTTTTTTCTTTCTATTTTGTGACTACTAAGTAAAAAATAAAATTTTGTTTAGTTTTGTCAAAAGGATATTTTTGGAAATTTAAAAGTAAAAATTGTAATGATTTAGTGAATGTTAGGAACCTATCAAACACAGTAAAATTATATTATTGTAACGAGATTACATGAATTTAACATCACCATAATGTTACATTACAGTAATGTAACATCATACGAACCAAACACCCCCTTTTTATGAAATTATCATGAAAATATTGTGAAAGTAATATTAAGGTAATCATATTCAAACTTATTTAATTTGGGATTAAACAAAATTTAATGTGTGTTCAAAATTTTAATTTTAGGGATTGCAGGAGCGTTCATTTTAACACTGACTTTAATGCAACACCAGCCCTGGTTAAGATGTAGTATCGGTGACTGGTATATTTATTTGATGGGGCATCCGCTGAAGTCTTTTTTATTATTATTAATTTGCTGAATGGGACATCCGCTGAACGTTAAAAAGTATTTATCAAAAAATTATTTAAACCATAGAATTCTCGTAGCATATGCTAGCGTGAGATATTAGAGAAGTCTTTTCCAATAGCAGCCGGCCATATGCACCCAAGTTCCGATTATCAAAAAAATAAATATCCCGGTAGAGATTAAGATTGAAAAAGAAAGTCTTGGTAGAGAGACCTACTATTTGTGTAACTATCTTCCTCATCTCATCCCCTCACTCTCTAGATTTAAGGGCCCGTTTGGTTAGAGAGATCATGTCCTGATAGAGATTAAAATTAAAAAATAAAGTCTTGGTAGAGAGACCTAGGGCCCGTTTGGTCATAGAGTTCAGAAATTGTTATTTAAAAATATGTGAAAACTGTGGTTTAAAAAGTGTTGTTGAAAAACGTGTTTTTAGTGTTTGTAAAACAAAAAAAAAATGTATTTGATATCATGGTTTAAATAACATGTTTCAATGTTCAAAAAACATAAATATGTGTTTCGTATGTGTGTTTAATTTTGTAAAAAAAAGCTGAGCAGAGTACGAAATAAACATTTTTAAATTAGGAGAGAGAAAATAGATCATATTCCCGTTACTCCTCTCTTTCCTTCTTTATCCCTTCTCTTCCCTGAGAGCAGAAAATCAAACCCACGCACAGTCCTCATCTCCATTGACGCCTCAGAAGATCCACGGTTGGGCTTTACGTTCCTCGAATCTCATCTCCACTGTCAACACTCCAAGACCCAGCAACTAATAGAGCTTTTGTGCCGCGGACCCATCACTCCAAGATCCAGGTTCAAATCTCAATTTCACCTTGCTTGTCAATGGGTTTAATGGCGCTGGGTCAATGAGGGGAGTTATGGAGGTGGGTGAGAGTAATGCCGCTGGGTTGCTCTGACTATGTGGGTGAGATGGAGATCTTGGTACTAGGTGCGGATTCAGCGTGAAGAGATGAGAGGAAGAGAGGAAACAGTAATTGAAAAAAAGCTGATCAGGTGGGCCCATAATAGTGTTCAACATAATTACCGAACTGCCACTGAACACTAGTGTTTGTTGTTTAAAAACAGGCCGAAGCATGTTTCAAAATCATCATTTTAAACATGGGCTTTTGAACGATGTTTTTCAAACATCAGGGAACAAGAATGGTTCACCAAACGTTTTTTTTTTTTTTTTGGATACTAGTGTTCAGTGTTTAAACACTGAACACTATGTTTTAAAATGGGTGACCAAACGCCCTAACACTGAACACTATGTTTTAAAATGGGTGACCAAACGCCTTCCTACTCTTTGTGTAACTATCTTCCTCATCTCATCCCCTCACTCTCTAGATTTAAGGGCTCATTTGGTTAGAGAGATAGAAAAGTAAGAGAATAGAAAATTGCTATATAAAAAAGTGGGAAATTAAAAAAGTTTTAGTTTTCTCTCATGTGTGTTTATTTGGAGTAGAAAAGTGAAGGAGTGAAAAACTAAGGGTATGTTTGGTAACTATTTTTTCTACTTATTTTCTGTTTTCAAAAATAATTTTCTATTTTTGAAACTAAAAAACTTGTTTGGCAACTTAAAATAGACAGAAAACAAAAACTGTTCTCAAAACTCAATTTGTGAAGAAAACTGAAAACATGCAAAATGCTGTTTTCAGTTTCTAGTTTTCAAAAGTCAAAGAAAACACACATTTGATTTAATGAACCTGTCACAATGACTTAGCATTAGAGTTCAAATTCTAATAACAACATATTTTAGTTTTTTTTTTCAAAAAATTATTTTTTTAATGTCAATTAACCAAACATGTTTTGATTTCAAAAATACAAGAAATTTTTTTCTTTATATTCCCAAAAACAATTTTTTAAAAATAGAAAACAAAAACTGTTACCAAACATAACCTAAGTTTTTTTAGTTGAGAAGAAAAATAAAAAGATAGAAAATGGTGTTTTTATAAATGAACAATCATACTTCTATTACATATATATATATATATATATATATATATATATATATATATATAATTATAAGAAAAATAATGTTTACCAAAAAAAAAAAAAAAAAACTTGAAGAAGAAGTAGAAGGAAACCAATCTTAAGTCTACACACACACCGCGGGGGTTATGTTTAGTAATTGTTTTTTTTTCTTTCTTTATTTTCTATTTTAAAAAATAATTTTCTATTTTTGAGATTAAAAAACTTATTTGGCAACCCAAAATGGATTAAAAAAAAAAAAACTATTCTTAAAACTCAATTTGTGAAGGAAGATGAAAACATGCAAAATGATATTTTCAGTTTTCATTTTTCAAAAGTCAATAAAAATACGCATTTAAGTTAATGAATTTGTCTCATTTAATGAGTTAGTATTAGAGTTTAAATCCTAGTAACAACATATTTTAGTATTTTCTATTTTTTTTTCTTTAAAAAACTTTTTTTTTTTTTTAATTTCAACTAACCGAACATATTTTTTATTTCAAAAATACAAGAAAACAGTTTTTCCTTTATATTCCTAAAAACAAGTTTTTGAAAATAGAAAATAAAAACGGTTACCAAACATAACCTAAATTTTTCTTTGATTTTGTGTTTATGTTCATGTTCAAGATACTTTTATATAAATTAATGTGTTTTTTTTGTTTAATTATGTTTCTTTTGGGGTTAAAATTGAATAATTAATTTTTTTAATGCCAAATAATATTTTTATTTTATTTTAATGGTCATGCCAGCATCAAATGTGTTAGCTATGCATTTTATGTGCCATATAAGTAATTTTTGTTAGTGAGATAATGGTAAGACTAAATTAAAAAAAAAAAAAATTTGAATTGTAATGACTAGAATAGAAGCTCAAAAAATGTAAAAACCAAAATAAAAAATAACCCAAAATGTTAGGACAAAAAAAAGTACTTTCACCTATACTTTTTATCGAAAGGAAAAAAGAAAGAGAAAAAGAAAGAATACTTTGTAATCACAAAAGGCGCGCACAAATGGTGAATTAATTTGATACTTCGTTATCAACCGTGATTTAATTTGATTATCCCACGGGCCCACACAAATTGGTGATTTCCTCCTTCGAAGCTAAAGGGCCCACACAAATGTTTTGTTGTGTGATCATCAGTCTGGGCAAATTTTTTTTTTTTTTTTTTTTGTGAGAAATAATTACAATATGCTGCTAATCTCGCAACTCGAACCATCTTCCTCTAGACTCCTAAGCACTTTGTGCATGGAGAGGTGTCAATTCAACTACAAGGCTTTTGGCTCAGTCCGAGCAAAATTGTCCGACTATTTTAGTATAAAAACTTACTTTTCTACTTTACACGACTACTTTCTAAAATCATCTGTATTAGTTTGTCTATTCTAAAAATTTGTTTTTACATAATATTCATTTTTTATTAGTTCTGTTAACCTTCTCTCTCCCCCTCTCTCACAGCCACTGCCGCCATTACAACCACAACCACCATTACAACCACCACAAGACATATAATTTATCAGTGTGCAGATTTAGGCTTACCTATTGCCAATGGACCTACCTCATGTGAACAAAGTAGCCATTTATTGCATGACACCTTATGAATAAATCAATTATTAAAAACATCAAATAGGTGCCCCAATAGTTATAGATCAACTTCAACATTAAAGGTTTAAATTTTTAAGTTTTCCAAGAATTGTGAAAGCTTGCTACGTATGAGATGCACCAAATCTAAATCCCCAAACCTCAAATTAAACAAAAATAATTTAAATCCCCAAACCCAAGAGAAAATAGAAGAAGGAAGTGAATAAAAAATTGTCGTAAACCACCACTATCACTAGTGGTTGTGGTTCAGCTGTGGCTAAGCTCAATGCAAAGCAAATAAAGAAAGCAATATTGAACGAAAATGGGTGAGATCGGAGAGGGCTTTACGAGGTAAACCACAGTGGTAGCAGCGAGCGGTACTAAGATCATCAAGGTCTAGTCATGGAAACTTTGAGGGAGGAAGATTGAGAGAGAGAGAGAGGGTTTACCCACTTTACTGTTCTGAGATGAGAGAAAGAGAATGAGAGAAAGAGAGGGATCCAGGAATATGGAGAGAGAAAAAATTATTAAACTATTAAATGCAAAACTACAATAACTGTATAAATATACATGGTTACTATAGCAAGTGTGCAAATTTGCACACTAACGGTTAGACTGATGTGGGATAATTTTAAAGGATATTGTGTAAATTTTGCATCATTTTTTATTTTGCACCCCTGATATGAGGGCTCTAAGGGACCACACGAATGGTTTGTTGTGTGAATTCCTGATTTCCTCCTTCAAGGGTCCACACAAATGTTTGTGTGGGCCCTTGTGATATGGAAAAGAAAACTATGAAGTATCCTTTTTTTTTTTTTGAGGAACAAAAAAGGGTGGCTCACGTGTGATATCACAGTTGACCACACCCCATAGATACATCGCCTGTGAGGACCACCAACACATACTGGTGCCCGCGACTTGGACTTCGCCCATGTACTTCATTTTTTTTTAGAAACCAAAGTCCTTTTTCTTTTTTTCTTTTTTTTGAGGAACAAAAAAGGATAGTTCACGTGTGATATCACAGCTGACCACACCCCACAAATACATCACCTATGAGTACCACCAGCACATAATGGTGCCCGCAAATTGGACTCCGCCCATACACTTCATTTTTTTTTAGAAACCAAAGTCCAAACCCCATACCTGTGAGGTATGAAGACTCGAACCTGCGCCTAGCATAGCCATCAAGAAGGGGGCAACCACTACGCCACTCTAGCTGAAGTATCCAATTAAGTAACTCTTTTCTTCTTTAGAAAAAATAAAGTAATTATTTTTAATTAATAAAAATTATGCCTTTATAGTTTTTATTTTTTCTCCCTTAATATTTTTATGGGACAGCCAGCTAAACTCTTTTTTAAGATCTGGTTACTTGGGCGTAGCATATGTGACAAGCATCACAAATAGAATAATTTTTAAGTATTCTCGAAATAAAGTGAGATTTTTTTTTTTAATTATTTCGGGTGTGAATCGAATACGACGAGATTTACTTGTTAAATTGACGAAGGAACACCATTTATTAGAGCATTCGCAACAGTGGTGCTAAATAGCTATATTGCTATTTTTTAGCACCACTGCACACAAAAGAAGCACACAGCAGTGGCGCAATAAGCAAAATTTTTTGCTTCTCCACTATAGTGCACATCTAAAGATAGATGTGCACTGTAGCTCAAAGGTAAAAAAAAAAAATATTATTTTAATCCACCGGTGATTAAAATAATACCTCCCTCTCTCTCTCTCATTCACTCTTATCTCTTTCTCTGAACATCTCTCAAGCTCACTCTCTCACCCCAGTCTCTCACTCTCTCAACTCTGGCCTCTCACTCTCTCACTCCGGTCTCGCCTCACTCCGGCCTCTCACTCTCTTACTCCGGTCTCTCACTCCGGCCTCTCACTCTTTCACTGCGTTCTCTCACTCTCTCAACTCCAGTCTCCCAAGCCGCCGATCGAAGTGCTTGCTCGTGGATCACCGACCCAGCTCGTCGACGTGATTGGAGTGCTTGCTTGCCGATCAGAGTTCTTGGAGATTTGGGTTTTTTTTTTTTTTTTTTTTTTTGCTATGAACTGGTGGTGGTGGTGGTGGCTGTGGCTGTGTCTGTGGTGTGGTTGTGGTTGTGGTTGAGGAAAAAGATTGGAGATTTGAGTTTTTTTTTTCTGCTGTGGACTGGTGGTGGTGGTGGTGGCTGTGGCTGAGGAAAAATATTGGAGATTTGGGTGTTTTTTTTTTTTTTCCTGCTGTGGACTGGTGGTGGTGGTGGTGGTGGTGTTGGTGGTGGCTGTGGCTGTGGTTATGGCTAAGGGAAAATATTGGAGATTTGGGTTTTTTTTTTTTTTTTCCTGCTGTGGACTGGTGGTGGTGGTGATGGTGTTGGCTGATGGTAGAGTTGGTTGTGGATGGTGTTGTGGATTTTTTTTTTGGGTAGTTTGATATATTATTATATTGTTGTAGAAATATTATTTTATTATAGTGTTTATATTATTTTATTGGGTTAAAAGTTAAAATAGATTCACTGTTGTAACATGTGTGTAGGTAAAATAGATAAAGTGACTTTTTGTGTAGCTAAATAGCTAAAATTTTAAATGCACTGCTACGATTGCTCTTAGAAGTAGCTTGTTAAACGGGATGTAAAAAGCTCAGACCCCCGTCATAGAGAAGAGATGCCGGAAAATCTAGCAGTAAGACGAGAAGATCAAGACCAACAAAGAGAAGCTATCAGATCACTGCAAAGGGTAGTCTAAAACTTCTTTCTCTCTGTCTTTGTGTCCATATCTACTGCTCATATCTTTTATTATTATTATTATTATTATTTGGGTGCCTGTGTACATGACCGTTTGGCAAAACAATCGACAGAAAATTAGACGGTGAAGGAACCGTAGACAAAGTAGAAAAGTCAAGAGGGCAGACGGTGGAGGCTAATACAAGAGGATAATAGTAAACTTTCATCAGCTACCACACGCACAAAGAAAAAGACACTTTGTTGTCGCAGTAAATGGCGGGTTTTGAAAAATTTCAAGGGCAATTTTGTCTAAGAGAGTTGTCAATTTTTAATTGGAATAAAAGACCCAAACATGATGCTGAGTTATTTATTTATTTTTTATAGAAATGATGCTGAGTTATTATTAATCCTATAATAACATAATTATTCCTAAAATAATATATACTTTCTCTTGCTCGGTGACCTTGCTAAAAAAACAGTAGTTGAGAATGTGAGCTAATAAATGATATCATTATTTTTTTAATATTTTTTAAATGAGAAATAATATGTATACAATATTTTCATAATACTTTTATAACAAATTCTGAATGGTATTTTTCAAAAAAAAAAAAAAATTGAATGGTAGAAGTAAGGGTTTCAATTCAAGTTAGCATGTCGAGGTACAGGTATTCAATTAAATGTCTCAACCCAAACTCGACTCATTTAATAATCTTGTCATGACTCTTCAACTCTTACCCGATCTATTAATAAAATGGGTTGACGTGACCCGCCCTAACCCACTTGCCACGTTTAATAAACAGGTCATGTTGGGTTGATACAAATGTGATACAACTTATTTCAACCTACTTAAAATTAAATATAACATCCATACAGAAATAAGTTCTTTACATTTTGAAAGTAATGCATATACTTCAAGTGTTCAACCCACATTCAAAATAATATAATTTAACAAAAATATAACATCCATATGTGGGTTCAAGTTAGCTCAACTGGTAAAGTTTCTAACGGTTGAATAAGAAATTTGGGATTCAATCCCACTAAAAACTGATAGGTGTCTTGGTCTAATGATTAAGAATTCTCATCAAGAGTGGACACCACAGATTGAAACTTTCTCCAAAAATAAAAATAAATAACATCCATATAGAAATTATTTCTTTACAAACCAAAATAAGTGCATACATTTTAACCTAAATTCAAAATAAAATAATTCCACAAAAATATAATATCCACAAAACTCGCTAAATGTTTAGAATCAATATTGAGAGAGTTTTAACCTACATACATACATATATATATATATATATATATATATATATATTAAAAGAGTTGGTGCATATCGTAGTCTGATTATGACTAGGATTTATAAAGTTTCAATTTACAATTATATCACTTGTAAGTTTTTGTAACTACTCACTTTTTAAAAAAAAAAAGTTTAAAAATATAGGTTAGATATAAAAAGTATTGGACAAATTTAAAATAAAATGAATATTTATTTGTTATACAAGTTAAACAGGTTGTGTTAAATGTATCATTTTAGGTTGACACAAATAAATTGTTGTGTTAAACGTGTCTATTGCGGATCACGCAGGTTGACTTGCTTATGACATGTTTTTTATCTTGTCACTTTCAACTCAATCCATTTGTGACCCAAACCCACTAAGTCCCAACCCTAACACACAAAAACTTGTGTCGTGTTCGTGAATTGGGTCAAACATTAACACCCCTAATGGTAGGTTGTAATTGACTATTATAAGTGGGAAAAAAAAGTAATTTAAACTACAGGTTCAAATTAAAACTAATAAAAATTTACCACTTATAATTTGTTGTGAAAATATTATAAAAATATTATTTACACAACTCTTTTCTTTGAATAAAACTAAACTGGAAGTAGAAGTACTCCTCACCAAAAGCCAGAAAGTTCAGGAAACAAAAAGTCATTTGTCAATGGAAAGCCCCCCTCGGGGATGGAATCCTTTCCCTCACTTAGGTTGGGCAATGTGGTACAGAAACAAGGTAGTTGTGATCTTGGATAAAGTGATCATCCAAATCAGGGCAACACCCACGGATACGCCAAGTTGGTTCGAGGAGGAGATATGTCGTGCTTGGAAACATCTCTTTCCGATAACTCAGTCCAGCATCAGATTTGAAAGTCTTCCCCTAGATCATCTAGCTTAGGGCGTCACCCCCAATCTATGGTGGAAGTTCCCCATAAACATTCCAAAGATTTCGTGGGAAGTGGTAGAGGAGCTAAGAAGGTAGCGAAGGCCATCAGTGGTGCCTCATTGGGACGAATCAGGGTGGCTCATTCAAGAGAGGAAAGTAGTGGACTTCAGCGGATTAGCATCAACACATATAGGGAATCACCCAACCTTGAAACTGATCCAAATCCTAGAGCCAGTCCAGAGGTACGATTTGTTGCTATGTTGCAGAAAGGACACTATGGGCATTCTAAAATACATGACGGCTTAGAAGTCGGATTGGGGCATGTCCAATAATTTATTGAGGAGGATGGGATGGAGTATGGTGGATGCGAGCATGAAGAATCCTAGACCTGTGGAGATCCCATTAGTATAGTATGTAAAAATGAATATCCTTATGTGGAATTGTAGAGGTGTTCTCAACCCTGATTTTAAGAGGAGAATCTTTGAAATGACTGTTAATCACTACCCATCTATCATGGTAGTTACGAAAACTAGACTAGGGGATAACTGAGCTGGAAGGATCATTGAAGGACTGCCCTTTGATGGATACATCACCATTGATACCATAGGGTATGCTAGGGGTCTTTGGATACTCTGGAAGAAAGAAGATGTGGAAGAGATCCTACTGTCCTTTATTGAACTGGAAATCCATGCTACTGTTAAGGTGCATGCTTCTAACCGTTCTTGGCTTATTTCTACTATATATGCTAGTCCTAGGTTGGTTGAAAGGAGAACCTTATGGAGTAATTTATCTAAAGTGGCCCAACTACATAATTTACCCTAGCTTATGTTGGGAGATTTTAGCAAAGTTTTGTGTGGAGAAGATAAATTTGGGGGAAACCGAGTCAATATCAATAGGGCCATGGAATTCAAGGAGTGTTTGGACAGTTGTAATGTTTTGGACTTGGGCTTTGCTAGCCCAAAGTATACCTGGTCGAGTAGAAGACCAATCTTAGCTTTGATATTGGAAAGAATTGATAGATGCTTCGCTAAACCACTATGGAGAGTTCTATACCCGGAAGCCACTGATACCCATTTCCTTACGACTTTCTCAGACCATTACCCGATTTTAGTGGAGCTGTGTAGGCCTAGCCCCCAATCATCTGGTCAAGACTTTTCGATTTCAGTCCATGTGGCTCCTTCATCCTGGCTTCCCTAATATTGTTCAAGAATTTTGGTAGGATGATAAGTGCCTTCACTCAACCATTCCTGACTTCACGAGTAAGGCAAAAATAAATGGATTATTGAGGTCTTTGGGAATTTGTTTGCCAAAAAGAGGAGAGTTTTGGCAAGGCTTAATGGAGCTCAAAAGGCTTTGGCTAATAACCCTTATGATCTTGCTCCAAGAGGCGGAGTATTGGGATCTCAAGTCTAAATTAAACACTGCTGTGTTTGGAGATCAAAACAACTCCTTTTTCCATGTATCCACGGTGGTAAGGTGACATAGAAACAAGATTAGATGTATTAAGGATTTTTCCGAAGAGTGGATTTATGATGAAGAAGGAGTTAAGGGGCACATTTTTTTAGGATTTAAATAGCTTTACACTTCAGGATTAATCAATTCTCCTATCACGTTGCCCGTGTCTAATTTTTCATGTTATTACTTCTTGGAGGAGGAAAAGGAACAAATTGGCAGGGAAGTGTCAAATGAGGAGATTATAGCTAGTCTATAGGCTTTAAAACCCTTCAAGGCCCCGAGACCTGATGGGCTTCATGCTGGGGTTTTCCAGCATTTTTGGCTGAATGTACAAAGTTCAGTTTATGAAGAGGTCAGGGGAGTTTTTGAGCAAGGATGTATGCCCCAATACCTCAATGAGATGCTGATTACCTTAATTCCCAAATGCCAAAACCTTGAGTCTCTTAATAACTTCAGGCCGATCAACCTATGTAATACAATGTATAAGATAGTCTCAAAAATCATTGTTGGCTGTATTAAACCTCTTCTCAACAATCTCATATCCCCATGCCAAGCTGCATTTGTTCAAGGGCGAAGAGGTCTTGACAATGTTATTATTAGTCAAGAATTGTTTCATTCACTAGACAACAAAAAAGGGAATGTGGGTTTTATGGCCATCAAAGTAGACCTGATGAAGGTGTATGACAATGTTGCCACAGCTAATGCTTTAATTAATTGCAGGAATGGAAGAATGCAACTCACTTTTGGTTCCATGACTTTGGAGCTAAACATATTTCATGTGGCTAACAACCACATGAGGATGATGATTGTACTTATGTGAACCTCATTGGGGCGGTGGTTCAAGAAGAGTTTAATAAGAATTTTTTTTTTGATCCTCTTGAAACTCTTCTTAATAATTCTATTGGTTCTTATGATTTAAAATGTGATATTCATGTATCTAAAAAATTTTCTTTGTTGGATTCCTCACAGGTTTTGGAAGAACAAAAGATAGTGGCAATTAATAAAGAATGGAAGCCTTGCTTTAAGGAGCTACTAGAAAATGAAAAAAAGAACATACATTCAAGTGAAGAGGCACCACAATTGGAGCTTAAGCCGCTGCCTAATGGTCTTAAATATGCATATCTAGGCCCAGGTAAGTTAAAACCTAGGTGGGATAGCCCTTTCATTGTAAAAGAAGCGTTTAACCATGGAGCTGTAGTAGTTGAAGACCCTAGAGATGGTAGGATTTTGAAAGTAAATGGACAAAGGTTAAAACCATAGTTAGGGGGAGTTATACTAGAGGAGGAGATTATGTCAATGGAGATCCCTGCCTATTGGAATGCTACGTGAACTTTGAAAGAGCCTTATTGTTGGGTCAAGATTTGTGGCTCTAGCCCAAAAGAGATGGGATGTGAGCCCAATAAGCCTAATACAATAAATTTGTAGAGTGTGGGTGGAAGAGCTAGGCTATATGTGAATTGGACAACGGCTAGTAAAGATTTAGAAGATAATTAAGCACAATAACACGCTGAAAACTTGGTTAAATTGGTATCCGAGGAGGTAAATTATGAACTGAACTGTTCATGAAAGCTGAGATAGGCCTTAATACTATCGTAAATCCTCTTCTCTTCTCCTTCTCTATATCCTTCGATCTCCTTTCATGAAAGACCTCTGCTGTTTATATAGTTTTCTTTTAAGTCATCTTTATCGTACACTTGTTCTTTATCTAATCATTCACTTGAGTATATATCACATTAGATATCTTCTTTAGTTTTCCGTGAGTGGTGGCAGCTGAGATTGCACTGTTCAAGGGTCTTCTCCACATAAATGCTGCCAAAAAAGTTGCTGCAATGCATTAAATGCGGTGACATCAGTTTTTTCTTTAGATATTTCTCCATTCTTATCATCTTTACGCGAATATGAAGTTCATCCTTATCATTGGAACTTCTTGGAAGTTCATTCGAATTGTCCAGATATATGCCTGACCGATATTCTTTAAATTCGAGGAGTATATTCTGCTCGGACTATACTTTTCCTCCCTTTCCTTGCGTGGTTCCCTATGCTGGGCCTTTCTTAGTCTTTTACTCCTCCTTGGACACATTTATATCTTTAAATGGGGCCTAAGGCCCAAAATATGCGTTTGGGCTTTTACCCCCCCACGCTTATGAAGTTGTGCCATATTTGTTTTAATTTTCTTTTCTTTTTTTTTTTTTTTCTTTTTTTTTTTTACCTTTTATCTTTGTTTTTGTTTTTTGTTTTGTTATTTTTTATTTTTTATTTTTTTGTGAGCTAACATTTGCAAGTGTGAAAGAAATTAAAAAAATAAATAAATAAATAAATGTTTAAGGTAACTTCTTCCCTTTTAGTTGGGGGGAAAGGTCTACACAATTTGCTGCACCTTGCATGATTTTTTTTTCTTTCTTTTTGGTTGCAATTTTTCAATTCAAAAAAAAAAAAAAAACCAAATTTGAATGCAGAATAGTTATAAGCTTTATTTTTATATCATGTGATGAAATGAATAATGCTAAGTTGGTTATACTATTTGTTATATTAAGACTCTTTCATGAAGAGCACAATTGGAAACTTTTGAGTGCAATAGCCGGGTTAGAGGACGGTAGGATGTTGGATATGCATGGATCATGAACAAGCTAGATATAAGCTGAAACTCAACCCATATGGAGAGTTCTTGAACCTTACTTTTCTTTGTGAGAGTATATCTTTGTTTGAACTCTTAAATTTCTCTCATATGCTTCAATTTTTGTAAAATATCTCTATATTTTTTGGTTGACTGCTAGAAACATTATGGGGAGATATACCATGATCCTACTTATTTTTGTCCTTAGGCATATTGGTTTATGTGGAATTTTAGAGGATGAGAGCCTAAGGCCATCAATCTTTTGTCACCAGCTAAACAAATATTCAACCTACCTTGACATTAACCATTGTCACCATCATTTGAGCCATGAGAAATATTTTCACAATACCAACAATCATTTTTATTTATGGGTGTTCTCTCGGGGATTCAAGTTTTGAGCTATTGAAGCATTTAGATACCACCATTGTCTCTCTTTTCTTCCCCCCCCCCCCCCCCCAAAAAAAAACAAAAACAAAAAAACAAAAAACAAAAAAATAAAGAAAGAAAAAAATTGAAAAGAAGAAGAAAAAAGAAAGAAATAGAAGACATACATAATCAATCAATAAATCATTGGTGTCCTACACATCTTTCATGTATTTCAGAAGGGTTATATGGTTGAGTAAAGGTTATTTTGATTCAAGTTGGTTGTTACTGTTATGAGTTGTGTTTGGCTTGAATTTTCTGTATTTGATTCATATACCTCATATTTCAAAGAAAGCAGTTTGCCTTTACCTAGCCATAACATTGTACTACCACTGAGCTTAAAGTCCTACTTGATCCTAAAGGTGCATGGCTGGTATGTGTTTGGGATAAAAACTAGAGATGAGAATAGTATTAACCTCATGTTTCCAAGAATTCAACATCCTTTCTAAGAAATATTTTTCCGTTGTTTTAGCGGCTGTTTTTGTATATACATGTGATGTTCTTAAAACTTCTTCTTTCCTTTTCGTTCACATGTGATTTGAAAAAAAAAAAAAAAAAAACCATTACTTCTATGTGTGTTCTTTCAAAATGTTGATAACTTAAGAGAGGTTTTGGAGTAGAGGCTCTAATCTAGATTATTCTTGGTCTATGCATGTTTGGAAAAACCGGTTTGATTGGATGGGCTATGCACACACACACTCCAAAAGTGAAGCTAGTGAAAACTCTTTAATATGATGAATAGTATCCCAACTCAAAAATTAAAAGTTCATTTGTATGATATAATGATAAAGTAGACTAACATTTGCTGTAGGAATTTTAGGAGGTGCAGCTGGAGTGCTTGGGTCATCTACGTACCATGTTTGAAAGTTTCAAATAAGGAAAGAAATCAAAGAGGCAGAATCTGAAAAGGAAAAATCAGATTTGAGTACTGATCAGTATTTTGGGTGTATCTCTCTCCTCAAAAATCCAATTGACACAAGGCTAGATGGGTTAGAACCGTGACTTAAATATCTACAACTTTCCAGTTTTGAGTTTTTCAAAATTCTCAACTTTTGAAAGCCGAAATTAACTCACAATTTACTACTGTAAACTTGGAGGGAAATTAAAATAGTAAAAATTTTATTTTCTTTGGACACTTTGTAGGTTAGGGTTTGGAAGGGAGGCCATGTAGAACGAATTTTGAAGAGAAAACATTGTATTTTCCTTTTTCTAATGATAGCCTAAACTCTTTACTAAGGTTAGAAGTTATGTTTCTTCTATACGAATGAATATTCAATGTGATTCTTTCTAGGATTTTATCAACAACATATTTGATTGTTCAATTAGATTTCTTTTGATGTATTAGTTCTTCCATGATTTCAATAAGTTCAATCATGTTTTTCTTATTATTTAGATGAATTTCTAATGGTTTCAAATAGAAATTAGGTTTTAAAGTGAATGGGTTTTTCTGAAAACTTTTCTAACCTCATTATTAATCTAGGTTATCATGCATTCTTAAATTGTCCCAATTCAACTGAATCATAAGTATTTAATTGTATAAGAACAATCAATTATGAAATATATAATTTTTTAGATCACAAAAAATTTCATATCGATATAGGGAAACACCCCGATGCTTTAATATTTACATTATTGACTTAAATCAGTTATCATTGTTATTCTTGTTTACAATTACCTGGCAAAATTATTTTTCATCTTCACCAAAAGTTTTTGTTTAATTATATTTTCTTTGAATTTATCCTGCTCCTTGTGGTTTGATTTCGGTACTCCAATAATTATATTGCTACAATCTCCTGCACTTGAGAGTGAGCAAGCAAAATCCACAACTAGGAAAAAAAGAAAAGAAAAACCAAACTTACATGCGATCTCCACCAGTCAACCTCATCAGTGAGGCCGAATTCCACGGTGACGGCCGATCTCAATGGCAATGGCTGATCTTAATGGCAATGATCTAGGCGGAGAAAAAAGAAGAGAGAGAGAGAGAGAGTGAGAGAGAGAGGCACAAAGAAAGTGAAAAAAAAAAAAAGGTAAAGATTGTGGAGAAGAAATAAGAAAAAAAAGGAAGAGAGAGTGAAAGAAGATGAAGGAAGAGGCGAACAAAGAAAGAAGAAAAAAAAACAGAGAGCAAAGAAAGAAAGTCATACAGAAAGAGAGAAAAGAAAAAAAGTTATAAAGTACGAGAGAGAGAATAAATAAATAAATATATATATATATATATATATATATTAGCATTTTTCGTCCGTATCATTTCAAAAATGGAACGATATTTTTTACGTGTGCCAAATATTATAGAATACTTCACGGGAGGGGTTTATAGCGTTTAGAATACTTCATGGAGGGGTTATTTGGTGTTAGTGTGTTTACTTTTTCTTGGCTTCAATTGTCAAAAGGTTACATTTTAATTTACAGATGAAAGCTGTACTTACACTTTCCCAAACTCATCTCTTTCTGACAGTTTTAGTACCTGTTGCTGTTAGCCTCCACACACGTAACAGAAGGCCTGCCTCCAGCTCTGTCTGAATTTCTTGTCAAAACACGACGTTGACTCAAAATATATCGGCGTTTGGAGCTTGATTGCTTTCAATTTTCATCAGTCTATAGAGAGTAACTCATCCAATTCCCATCATGAAGTTTGTCGGTGCTTTATATTCGGTTCATTGTAGTCGTAAGGCCATCACTGACATCCACCGTAGCGAAATTCATTCTAGCCTCTTAATTAGTGGTTCTTTCATTTCGATGTTCTCTCCATTTCTGGACCCATATACCAAAGAGGAGCGTTTCCATATGTATTGGGGAGCTTACTACTCTTTTCTCCTACTAATAATTGGATGTTTGTCAATCAAAAAATTTTGTAGAGAAAGATATCTAACAATTCATTATTTAAAACACTACAGTTTTAGCTCCATCACTAGTCTCAGTCGCCGTTTTGTGATTTCTTCAGGATTCGCCTGTTTTCTTTTCCTAATTTTGTTGGTCTTCATAGTTCTGGCCTCACGCATTTCCTTGGCTGTGAGCTCCATTGTGATGTTGACAAATGGGCCTGTCTTTATATTAGTTTTTTGTATAGAAAGATATCTAGGTTATCTTACTCCACGAGGTTGTATATTATCACCATCACCGTCACTCTCGGTCCCCATTATGGGATTTCTTTAAGTTTCAGCAGGATTCTTTATCTAATTGTTAAGTCGATCGAAGCAGTTCTGACGGATCCCTTCCATCCGCTTGCCTCAATCATGGTGTCAATGATTTGTATTTTACTTACTGATTTAGCAGAATGTTTTTGGTTGAAAATTGGGTTAGGCTCCAATGTCCAGTCCGAACTCCCCCCAGAAGTCGTTCGTGAGATTGTAAATCGACTACATTCCTTCCAAGATTTTATAGCGGCTGCAGGGGTTTCCCGAACATGGCGTTCTGTTTGTTTGAGCATCAGAAGGCCTCAGCTTCCTTGCCTGATGCTTTCCGAAACACTTTCCACAGACATGCGACATTTCTTCAGTCTCTGCGACAACAATCGTTATCAATTACTATTATCTGAAGTCCAAGGAAAACGCTGTTGGGGATCCCCACATGGTTGGATTGTAACCTTGGGTCCTGATTATGAAACCCACCTTCTGCACCTAATGAAAAGAGTACAAATTGCTCTTCCCCCACTAAACACAATCCGAACTCTGGCTGCTACAGAAGAGTGGTTTCGCCTTGTACACAAATTCATTCTTTTAAATGACCCTTCCCAGGACTCATCGTTACTTGTCATTGCAATTTTCGGCCCTGTGAATCGCTTAGCTTTTGCTAGGGTGGCTTACGACAGAGGAGGAGAAGGAGCGGCTTTGAATAGAAGGGGACAAGGTCAGTGGGCTATTGTTACCAATCCAGATATTTTGAAATTCAATGATGTTGCATGTTTTCATGATCAATTATATGGACTTTGTGACCACGGCAAACTGGTGTGCCTTGAGCTTGATGCTCCTCTGGCAGCTGAGGTACAAGTTATTGCGCTCCAACCAAGCGAAGAAGAAGTAGGCATGCCCCAAAAACTGTATTTGATGAATTCATCAGAAAATCTTTTCGTGGTTTTTCATTATGGACTTAATTTTCCTTCAAAGATGAGGCACGAGACTACATACTTTTTGGTCTACAAGTTCAACTTTGGTGCATTGGCTTGGGAGGAAGTGACAGACTTGGAAGATCTTGCTGTTTTTGTTGGTGATGGCAATTCCTGGTGCATTCATACAAGCGCTATAAGTAATTGCATCTACTTCACTGATGACAACTGGGAGTGGCAAAGGCACCCAGGAGTGGCATGTGGAGGCCGTGATGTTGGAGTTTTTAGCATGGCACGGAGGGTAATCCAACGCCTTCCATTCGGTAAGGACAACCCTCGTTTTTATTCTCGACCAATTTGGGTTACACCTACCATGCGTTTGGATGAGCTTTATGTCTGTTAGTTTATTAGTTTATCTACTTATGTACAACTTTTCAAGCCTTCTTTTCTTCTAGGTGCCATTGTACTTTGATTTCTCTAATACCATTGGCGTAATTGAAGAGTCCCTGACTTCCATGGTGGCCAAATACAATTGGGCATTCTGGTTTGTAAGCAAGACAGTCTTAAACTAATTTCTAGAATGTTAATGGTTGTGATGCTGTGAATTACTGAATTTAAGCAACTGTGACTCTATTTATCTTATGTTCTGGATTTGAAACAAAATCTGAAAATGCAGTTTAGATGATATTGATCAGTAAATTATTCAAAGAGAACCGTTAAAGAGTAGCAAATTAGTGTAGCTTGCTAATTGCCAACAAGCTGTTGGATTGATTTGCTTTCTTGCTTGAACATGAAACTCTTGACTAAAGCAGATGTAACTTGCTCTTCTTTTTAACAAAAACCAACCATCCTTCTATCATCTTCTCTAATGGCTAGAAAATGCCTTCTATCTTGAAAGTGCCACCACGAATCCTCGTCATTCTTTGCAGTCATATATGGTAGATTGTAGCAGCCCAAGCAATCTTACATAGATTCATTTGGAATCTTCTTCCCTTAATCTCCTAGTGGAAGAACACAATTTGAAAACTTGTTGCCATTGTGTCCTACTGAAAACACTTAAAAGCATATGGTTTCTACACTTAATTTGGCTTCTGCAGAAAACACACGTATCCCTCTTATCCCTAGTTAGCAACTCTGTATAGAGTGGATAGTCTATCATTAACAGGCAACATGCTAATAAATGAATGCTAGGAATATCATCAGGCAACCAAACCATTTTGTTACCAAAACTGACAACTTTTTTTGTTTTTGTTTCGTATATAATATATAAAGAGAGAGATAGACTTAAAAGACCAGTTTCTGATTTGAATTAACTGACTACTTGGGTTTCTTTTTTGGATACATTTAAATAGATAAATCAGAATATTATTTAACTGAATCAGAAGAACAAAAAATCTTTCCTCCAAGCAAAAATAACAGCAGAAGGAAGACAAGCTAATAAAAAAAATGGCTGTAAATATTACAGCCCATTTACAACGACAGTGAGCCATTAGAAATTACAACTTACAAAAGACCTTGCTAACTCCTTTGCATCCGCCTCCAGGACTGCAATTTCTCAATGCAAAATTTTTAAATCTCCCTCCACTTGAATGCTTTGAAGTTTCTCTTCCTTAGCTATTTTCCTATTTCCTCAACCACCGTGACTACTTGTTTTTAGTCCATAATAGGACAGGGACGGGCCCAGGTGCGGGCCCGGGCCCCCGGGTCCAAATATTTTTTAATTATATATATATATATATAATATTTCATTTATGTAATTAGATTCCTTCCAAAACTTTAGGTATTCTTTCTTTTCATTAGGCCTAACTAGCCTCATCCAACTAGCAACTATTCAACTTAAAAGTTTAATAAAAATAATAAAAACATTCACAATAATGATTGTATTTTAGCCACACAAAAAAAACTATTTTATTACCAAAAAACCAAAAAATTATATGTTATTGGAAAAATTAAAGCTAAATTTTTTACAACTAAAGTAAATTGGTATAAATACCAATTGACTGTAGCAAGTTGTTAAAAATAAAATACAATATTTTATTAAGATTATATCTCTTCCTTCAATTAAAAAACTCAAATTCTCTAACTTCCTTTATTATTTTAATGAGTTGTTTATATTATTTTAAATGAAGTGATAAAAAAAATAAAACATTTGATATTGAATATATTGTAAAGTGATGTGATAAAAACTAAAAATTTTCATACCACCACTGTGAATGCTCTAATTTTTTTTTTTTTAATCTTAACCAGCATAGTATTAAAAAAAATTTATTTTGTTTTTATTTTTGTCTTTGTTGATAAATGATTGCATCTTTATGTATTTAGAAACAACAAATTTGAGTATTTATAATTTTTTAATATTATATGGATACATATTTGAAATTTTTTATTATTTATACTCCGGAGCCTCTAATTTAAAATCATAAGTCCGTCCCTGGTCCATATAATAAATAAATAAATTAGTGAACCATGTTAATTGCCTATAAGCTTTTGGATGGAGCCTGCTGTAGCTTATCAGGCATTCCATTTATAGTGATGGTACCAGACCACAGGTTTGATCCCCCCAGGTTGTGTGAAAAAAAAAAAAAAAAAAAAAAAAAAAAGGGAACTATGTACAAAAAGAGAAAAGAAGAAGAAGAAGAGTACATTCCACGCAACAATATATTTAAAATCTTAAATTATATCTATACGGAAATGCTAGAGTTACTATGGATATTTTTTAGTTTTACAAAAAATTTGTAGAGAAAAAAAAGAGTACTTTTAGCTTTGTAAATAAAGAAATTATAAGATAAAAAGAAACATTTATGTCGATAGAAAGAATTCTGTCGAGACTTTTATCGAGGTTTAATGAACAGCACTTCTTTCACTTGTTTCTTGGTCAAACTTGCATGGATTCAATACTCTACTTGAACACTTGTGTCTTGAAGTACTAAACTCATGGGTGGCTCCATGACCAGCCCAGGGGATTCAAATGAACCCCCTGACTTGGTCCCAAAAGAAACATTATATATTAATTTTAATTTTTTTTTATCTCTATAATAAAAATTTTGAACACCCTTACCTTAAATTTTTTTGTTAAGCCCAATTGAAATAAGCTTGAATATGATCCTTAATTTTTATGTTTTCCTAGTTTTTCTCTATGTCCAATCAAGTAGTTTGATAAGTGCTTTACACATTTTCAAGTCCAAGAAATATTTTTCTACACTTCAAAAGCAAAAATTTATTACAAGAGTATTATTTTTCTTAGTTTCACGCTTAATCTCTGTTAGAAGTATGTGTGGTTAAATGATTAAATTTACCGTATCCCAATAGCTTAAGCTTTTGGAACAATTAGTAATTGAACGCTCTCAACCATATTCCTAAGTGTGTTACTATTCTTATTTATTCTATATTTTTTTATTCAATTGATATAACTTATAAATATAATAATTTATTATTAATTTTTTTTAAATGTATGATCAGATATATAATTCTATTTGTTTATGTGTCCAATGATTGTTGTCTTAACGAACTTTAAACTGTTAATAACTTTTTAGACTATTATATAACATAGTTGTATTGTATATAACGTGGAAGTTGTATATATAGAAAAACAAACAAAACAATAAAAATTATTTATCTGATTTTTTATTCGTCTATCCCTCACCAACAAATTCCCGGCTCTGCCATTATTGACCCTCCTAGAAAAAAATCTTGGAGCCGCCCCTGACTAAACTCATCCTAGATCTACCCAATTACAATTAAAGTGTGTTTTGTCAAAAGATTAGTCAATTACATAAAAATGTCCCTAACAATAAAGAAAGAGAGTGATCAGTAAATACGTATGCTTCCCTTGCATTACGGCCTAAACAGGGAAAAATTATAGGGTCCTCTGGTGGACCACGTCACTTGTCCGCAATTTCACTAAAAAACTTCCACTTGTTTAAAATTACTGAGTCAGTAATTAATTTTTATTTAAAAAAAATTTCTAACTAACAATTTTAGACAAGTGGTAGTTTTTTAGTGAAATAGTAGACTATATCACTTGCCCACCATGTGGATCTTATAATTTCTCCTAAACAGGATAAAGTTTTCATTCTATAGCTTAAAATTAAAACACTGGTTCCAGGGAGTTGTGTTTGACAAAATGAAAAATAAAAGGTAGTGCAAATCTTAAAATTAAGGTAGTTCCAGGATAAAGTTTTCATTCTATAGCTTAAAATTAAAGTCTTATTCTCTCACATAATAGGTAGTGCAAATCTTAATGAGTTTGTTTTTATAACGGCAACAATAAAATCAAAATTAAATATTGTAAGGATGTCATGGTCCTTTGTGTAGGAATTTTGTTCTTTTTGAGTGATTTTTCAATTTGGATAAAATAATATTTTGGTCCCTAAATTTTACCAAAAGTTTGATTTTTTATCCCTAAACTTTAAGTAATTCATTTTTTTGGCCCTAAACTATTAGAAATGTTTTATTTATGTCCTTAAAGATTACCAAATGTTTGTTTTTCATCCCTTAACTATTGAAAAAAGTTCTTATTTCATCCCTATTTTTGTTTCTTAACTATTGAAAAAATTCTTTACAAAGTTAAGGATGAAAAAAGAATTTTTTAAAGTTTAGGGATGAAAAACAAACTTTTACCAAAGTTTAGAAACCAAAATAGTATTTTACCCTTTTGAATTTTAAGTTGGCAAAGAATAATCCTTGGAGAAAGATCTAAAGATGCTTTGATAGTGTGGATCCAAATTTTCTCTTAATAATTGGGGCTCAACACATTGTATTTTTCACTTTCAAAATGGGAGCTAGTAGAGAAGAGATATAGGGTTAATTTAAGACCACTTACTTTAATACCATTATAAATTATTAATTGTGATGTAGAATAGAATAGGCCTTCCAGGAGCAGTAAGAGCACTAAAAATCACCGTGCAAGATCAAGAGCGATGTCGGTAGACCTCATCAGGGCAATGGTGTAGGAATTGCACAAAATTTGGAGTGCTAAAGGGAAATGGTTTTCTGTTCAAGACTTGAAGCCCCGAGGGTTGCCCTAATTTAGGCGAATTCCTCCGTTAAGGCCCCAGAAACAGGGATTTTGCCATTTTTAGTAATATTTGTTTTCTTCACTAACTTTTAGTTTAAAAGTTAGAATAAAGTCCTGTCTATTTTGGGATGTTTCTTAGAGACATTAGTTTCAATTTTCACAATGATCTCAATTTTGATATTTTTGGTAAATTTACTATTTGCCACCTAATTATGTGATTAGTGCGAATTAGGGTTTTTTGTGTTTTCCTAGCCACCCTAGGTTTTCTTTTACTATTTAAATGCATTGCAACCTCCAAGGCAATTCAATTCTCATATTAATAAAAATTTAGACTTTGTCTATTGTCTCTCTCTAGTGGATTCAAGAATCTTATCACCTTGTGGATTCAAAGAATCCCTCGTAGATTCGAGATTTTCGTTTTGAAGTTTACGTATTTCGTTTTGTTTCCATTTAGAAGATGTGTTTGTTTTCTTGTAGCTTCAACAACATCAAACTGATTCAAAAACTTAATTACTTTTTGTAAAAGGGCATTCAGTCCTTGAGATCACCAAAGTTTATTGGAAAAGCTGTAAACAAACAAAATTTTTCAATTTGGAAGCAATGAAATTAAATAACCAAAAATGTGTATGGAGACCCTCTGGAAAGGTTGTAGAAAATCCCTTTTATTCGAATTTAAGGATGTTTCTAACAAACTTAGTCCTACAACTGAAAAACAAGCTGGTTATAAGGGAGTTTGTTGGTGATACTCAGCCAATAATGTTGAGAATGAATCAACCTTCTTTCTGTAAACATGTTCTCAACTTTGACATCAACCATCTCTAAACATATTCCACTTATTATTGACAAGGTGGCTTAGAGCATTAGCATCTAAGGATGTAAAAATATATCTATTTAACCATACCATTCTACAACTCACCCAATATCTCATTTCTTATTTTTCACATCACAACCAACCCTGTTGATTTATTTATTTATTTCTCTCTCTCTTCCTCTTCAACTCTTTCTCTATCTTCCTTTCTCTCTCTCTCTCTCTCTCTCTTAGTTGGAACAAACCCACTACATCATAGACCCAACAGACATAATAGTCACAGACCCAACCATACCCACACTTAGCAAACCCACCACCGTAGTACCATCCACCACCGGTCCACCGCCAACATCCTCAGTTGCACCAATTCAAAGCCAATATAACGCCAATATGTTGCAAACAAAAACCCACTACCACCACCGGGAACAAAGAAAATGAATTCAAAGCTTATGAGTTTTAATATGAATGTATGTAATACGGAACGAAAGTTGAAACTTCTATTCTCTATGTAAGACTGAAGACCGCAGTCAAGTGAGATTCAAAGTACGATTGTGTGAGAATGTTGATTTAGACCAAAACTCTTGGTAGACACTCAGTTGATCGATACCGTATTATGGAAATTCTGATTATTTTTTTATTTTATTTTTTTAATCTTCCAAGGACATGTTTGTAGCCACCTCAAGCTCAAACTCTACTTATATTTAAATCCTATTTCAACCCAAATTATAATAGAAGGAAGACAGCCGTAGAGAAAAACATAGAGAGAGAGAGAGCTATTCCTTATAGTGTATGCACTTAGGACACACAATAATATCCCATTGACACGATATACGGAATATCACATCTAAAAAACTGTACACACATTGTCAAATATAATTATATAAAAAAAACAAAAAATAAAAAGGAAAGTAAGAAAGAAAGAAAGAAAGATTTTCAAAAAGAAATGGCTACATATAGTATTAAATTATTAATTATTGTATCAAACAATCTCTTGGAGAAGATTATCCTGATCTTACTGAACATTTAAGCTAAATTCTTCAAAGGATAGAAGTTGAAAATTCAGCATTGTTGGTGACTCAATGAGCACAAACGTAAGAACCACACAACAAGATTTCAAATTTAAAAAATTCCAATTCATATCCTAACCCCTAAGTAAACTTGCATGTGTTCCTAATAAATATTCAAACCAAGAATCTTGTAACTCAACTAGTTACACCTCTTGATATTTCTAAGACATTCAGAGTTCAAATCTTTTCTCTCTCATTGTAATTATCAACTTATCAAAAATAAATAAATATTCAGAAAACTATTAATGATGTAAAATGCCCAATATTAATATGACCTACTTCTAGCTTAAGAAATTTATATTTAATGGCTAAATATAGATAGAATAAGAAAATTTGAGGTTACATACCTTTGGGTCTTCCGTTAACAGGAAAGGAAAAGATAAAGAGGACAACAAAGACACAAAAGAATTTAGTAATTTTAGACATGATTAGCCTCTGTTGTGCTTAATGGAGTTGCAAAAAAAAAGGTATATATAACATAACTTGCTTTATTATTTTTAGATTTTTTTTATAGAGAGTTTCAACTTATGATGTCCAACCTTGATGATTACTCTTTTTTATCAAACCAAAATATCAATTGGTTGACTTTACCAAAGTTAATTGAAACCCACATAACTTACCTTTAGATGTAGGAAATATCAATGTTGTATATGAATGAGCCATTACCAATTAGGATATTTCAAAGGTTACAAGTTAATTAATCATTGTATATTCCAAAGGTTTAATTAGATTTGAGCTTATAAAACAATTACAAAAAACAGTTTGTCAAACTTAGAGCTACATAATTGACAATAAAAGACTATGAAATGTTTTCTCCCTTTTGCTTTTAAATTTTAAATAAAAAAATGATCTACATTAAATTGTCTTCTCCATAATGTGAATTCTATCTTAATTTTAAGCTAAACTTTTATTTTTATTTTTTTATATACAAGATAAAAATTCTACTCTAGCATAATCTAAGTGTATATG
Organism: Quercus ilex subsp. ballota; assembly: GCA_032727855.1. NCBI lineage: Eukaryota > Viridiplantae > Streptophyta > Magnoliopsida > Fagales > Fagaceae > Quercus > Quercus ilex. The sequence continues at coordinate 13,033,269 of CM064914.1, read as the reverse complement.
TATATGAATTTCTCTACTGGAAACTTGAACCCCGACATTTGCACCCCACACCCCACAAACACTTATACTTGTGAAGTAACCATTATGTCAAGAATGCACAATAGTAATTTTAAGCTAAACTTAAAAAAACTTTCCAAAGGAAATTGGATTAAAATTGAGTAATGATAGCATGAAAATACAAATTGCATTTTCAATGCTACCCTTTTTTCTTTTTTTCTTTTTTGAACTTTTAAATTTTTTTACGAAGTAGACATAAACTAAGGTGTAAACCAAGATTTAAAATATGATATTTATTGCTGAGCTTAATAATGTGAGCTTGTAACCAAGTGAGGCATTAAAATAGCTAAAATCATAGTGAAATTGGCTTGGTTGGAAACTTGGAACTGCATGATCTCCTGGTTTAGAGTTAAATTTAGCATGCCCTTTGATCCTTGGGTTAATGGATCACAATTATGGACGAAAAATATGACATTTATTTATTGAAAAAGGTTTCTTATTGTAATGAATAATAGTACGAAAGATATCGCCTGCCTACGATTGTTTACCATAAAATTTATCCCTTGGCGAAAGTTGATATATTAAAATGGGTAAATTATGATTCTGGTCTCTAACGTTATTCTCACTTCATTTTTCTTTGAATTTTTCATGCTCTAAAATTGGAGAACAAAGCAATTTTTTTGGGGTTGAATTTTTCTAATTCAATAAATGAAATTTTGGGCTTTTTTTTTTCGGTAAATACTTTTGTTGAATTTGGGAAAAGAATTGCTTGAATTTGTTCATTTTCTTCTTTGTCCCTAATCCCAAAGATATATTTTTAAAGCTCATAAAATGCTGCAAAATTTTCACTTTCGAATACGGTTTAGTCACATACACCTGGTTGTCCATGTGGCAGTACAAGTGGCACAAAAAATAAAATTTTAATATCATTATTAGCCACATTAATATTTTTTATCGACCACTTGATGTCATGGATTATTTTGACATAATATCAAAAGATTAGAGACTAAACTAACACATTTAAAATGTTATGGATGAAATTAACAATTTTAGAGACTAAAGTCGTAATTTTCCCTCTAAAAACTATCTGACCTTAATTTTTTTTTCCTAGAAATTAAGAGCATTAAGAGAACCAATGGCTGCTAAAAGTCCTGTTGAAGACCCTGTGTTAGCGGAAATGTCATATGATGTGCAATTTGCTGGAGAAAATGGGCTTTTGCCTTCTTCTTCTTTTTAAATATCCAGCAAAATACCTCATATCTGAAACTATTTAAGAAAATGCCCCTATTTTGAAACTCGATTTTCTAAAAATCGAGTTATAGCGAGCTGAAAATTTAAAAAAAAAAAAAAAAAATCCTGAAACTCGAGTTCCATGTGAAGTACTCGAGTTCGATAAACTCGAGTTCCAAAATTTTTTTTTCCTAAGTCCACGTTCGCTATAACTTGATTTTCCAAAAATCAAGTTATAAACTTGATTTTAGAAAATCAAGTTTTAAAACAAGAGCATTTTCCTAATTAGTTTCAGATATGGGGCATTTTGTTAGATATTAAAAAAAAAAGGGCTAAAGCCCATTTTCTCTGCAATTTGCTTTTAGAACTGGTCAGGAAGATTATACTAGCTATAAGACAATTCTTTGAATATCACAAAAGCGCTGGACTCAGGAAAGGAGGATTGGTCTTCAATTAGCCACTTTACACTCTATATATGCTCGTATGGTATGCCTAAATGAAAATTCTACTTTGTAAAATCAATTTTACGTGTACATTTTACTTTTCTTTTTGTTATTTATATGAAAAGTGATAAAGAGATCTTTTTAGCTCAATTGGTTGGTAATTTATAGTGTTTCTATCAAAGATATCTAGACTCTAGAATTTAAACCCTTCCTCTCCATTGTAAATTTGTAATTAACGAAATATCAAAAAACAAAAAAAAACAAAACTTTAAGGGTAAACCGTGCTTTGCTTTATGTATTAGCCAAGCAAAATTTTATTACTTTTATAAATTATGTGAAAACCGTGCTCTACTAGATGATTTTTTTTTCAAACATTATATGTTTCTAAATAAAAATCTAAAAAAATGAAAATGCTTATTTGAAATCCATTTGTTTTGATGGATACATATTAGCCTAAAGATTGAGAAAATTTAATTTCTAACTACTTTTGGTACAAATTATTTCATCTTTTTCTAAAAATAAAATAAAATGAACTTTCGTTAATAAAAATAGAGACTTTTTTTTTTTTTTTTTTTTTGAGAAGGAACAGTAAATTTAAACACACGCACACAGGGGAATGGGGACAAAGGCACAATATCAGAAACTTATTCATATTCTTTCTTGCAATCTTAAAGACATCTAAATGACTAAATTTGTCAATAATTTTCCCTCCTTTTCTTCTGTTGCAGATTGCAGTTTCCTTGTGCAATAGGGCTTTAAAAATTGGATCTAAGGAGAGCTTTCTCTAGTTTGTAAAAAATTGTAGCAGAAAGACTCCTTTTCCTAATTAATGCACCGCTCTCCATTTATAGAGGAGGGAGCCTTGAGTAACCTATGGACCTTGAAAACTCATATCCAGATGATAATTGAAATGTTTGAGTTCCAAAAAAATGTCTAAAAAAATTCTCAAAAATTAACTACAAAAATATTGAAAATAAAATAAATTCTATTCAAACTTGGTCAAAGTAAGAGATTGAATGCAAAGGATTAACAAGATTTTGATCTTTAGTACTAATTTAAATATTTAGTTGTAGATTAAAATCAAAAAAATTATTTTATAATTAAAAATTCCATAATTATCTTGTAGAATTACCAAGGGCAAGCAAGAACATAACATAAGTCCTTACTTTTATTGTTTCATCCAATGACCAATAAAATTAAAACATTTTAATTCCACGCATTGTGGCTAATTTGAAGGCCGGATTTCCACCATTCAAAAATTAAGCTTTTTTTTCACAAAATTGGTCAAGATCTCGTAATTCCTAATTCTTACTATGACACATTATCTTCCCTTGACACAAGATGAGACCAAATATGATAAAGTAACCCTTAAGTTCATTTTAGAATTGTTAATATAAAATGACAATATATTTTACCTTTGGAAGACTAAAATGACTATTTTACCCTTAAAACCACTTGAGAAAATTAATTTTTTTCACTTATTGTAATGTGGAGGTGTTTACTGTCTACACATTTCAACCGTTGTTAAAAGAGTTGAAAACTTTTTGTATCACTAGATTTATTTTTAAAAATAATAACTAGAATATACTTTTAACTCTTAGAATTTGAGGTTGTTTTAATTTGGTTTCTTAAGTTTGATATTTTTCATTTTCTTTCACCAAATTTGATTCCGCTTTTTCAAAGTAGTCCTGTTCATGTTCATAACTAATTTGTTCACTAAGAAATGGAAGGTAAAAAAAAAAAAAGCACCATGATGTTGGTACATATATAATTAATCACCAATTCAATCACGAAGATTAATAAAATTACCATTTGAAAAAACAAATCAAGTCTTAGTAGACCAAAATAAAAAAAAAATCTCAAACTTAAAGGAAAAAAAAAAAAAAAAACCCTCAAATTTTAAGGCTAATAATTTAGTTAAAAAAAAAATTCCAGGCATGGGAAGTAAATGCTATTTCAACAAAAAGTTGGGGCACTTCTGAAAAAGAAACTATCGTATAAATTCCTAATCCAAAAGCGAAATTACCAAATGCCACTGAGGGTTTTTAGGGTTTAAGAGTGTGCCTTCTCTTTTATCACACTCACTCTCTCTGATTCCGACTATCAGGGTTTTTTATTTTCTCACAAATACGTCTCATTTCACCATGTGGGCTCTTCGTCGTGCTACTATTCCACTCAGGTAAACCCTTTTCTCTGTGCTCTTTTTGTGTGTTATGGGATTTACTATCTGTTTGGTTACTGAGAAAATGAGGGAACTGGAGGGAAAATTGAATGTTGAAATGGGTTTTGGTTTTTGGTTTTTGGTGTTTTTGTGACGAAAAGTTTGCATTTTTGTTCTGGGGTTTGTTAGCATCTGATCCCTCGGTTTGATTACTGGGAAAGCTGAGGGAAATGAAAGGGAAATTGGATGTTAGGAATTAATGGGCTTCTTTGGCTGGTTGGTTATTTTATCACGGTGGAAATGTGTACTTGTTTGGGTTTTATTATCTCATCCCACTTGTTCGGTTACTGAGAAAGAGCAGGAAAAAGATGGATAGTGGGATGTTTTTTTTTTTTCATGCTTTCTGTTTTTTCTCAATTTAAAAAATATATATATAGATTTAGTGTAAAACATACTTACTCCGGTTTTTTATTGGCTAATCCCCTATGGTTTGGTTGTTTGTGAGAGTGTAAAAGAATGGAAGATAGTGGAATTTTGGGTTTAATGGTTCATTCGGTTTTTGTATTTTCTAAGTTTCCCCATTTTCATTGCGATTTGATTTCTAAAGTTTCAAAAGTCTTTTTTAAAATAAATTCTTGTGTCCTTTTTTTTTACAAAGCACTAACCAAATTCTTGTCATGGTTTTTTTTTTAAAAAAAAGATACTAGGTAAATTCTGCCACCAACTTTGATATTTGTTATATGCTTAATCAAATGCGTTTTGTCTAAATTGTGGTTATCAAAACATGTTTTTCCCTTTGAAAAAACCAACCTGGCTTTAGTTTTTAGGGAGTTGCTGCAACCTCTGCCTGCTTAAGTTTCTCTTTTGTGGTATCTTATACTTGATTCAAACTGGCCAATGATCTCTAGCTAAAATGGTATTTCCTCTCTCCATAAAGAATGAAGTGGAGAGGTAAGGTTGTGATGCTTGTGCATTCATGAATCATGATCCACTAAGTGCGTGTGTAACTTTCCACTTAAAACAAAATTGTTTGTACCTTTATAAGTTTTGTAGTGCACATGATTCAATGATTAACTTTCTTCTATTCAATCAATATGTGGTAAAAGGGAAGATATCTTTTCAAAATTCTATAACTTGGATGTTTCTCATTTCATGGTTTCATTTTATTGTGATAATTAGCCCGGGCTTTTGGCGAACATGTCAATTACCATTTTTCTGCACTTAAACAATTTAGTATCTTCTTCATGTGAATTTTAGATACCTTCCCTTCTCTTATTTCTTCGACATTTATGGTTCTAAACTTAGAGGATTATTATTGGGACCCAGCTTTTAGTGACTTCTGACATTGAAAAGTGGTAGGGAAGGGATCGCTATCATATTAATGTATGACGAGCAACAGCTGTAAAATTACCATTCTTTCTGTAATACTTAGTTACTGTAGCTTCCACCCTTTACGTTTTCTTTTGCTGTAAAGAATATCTTATTTAATCCAAGCCCTCTAACTGTTTGCTGGATTCTTATAAAATTTTCCAGAACTCTCTTTTATATATCATGACACCTCTCTGTTAGTTATTAATTTTCTAATGTTTTCTCCTGGAAAATCCTGTGAAGTGACAGCCTTCAAAGTTGAGTAGAATCTTATATTATTCATATTTACCTTGTTGTGGTTGCCTAATATGATAGTTTATTTATGTTTTCTTTTGTTTTCAGGAGCCGAGTATTCAGTATAAGAACTTCTCACGCATGCTGTGCTAAATTAGAAATACCAAGTTCCTGCATAGAGGATGACAAGGCTGTTGTCCTTGAGTCTTCTCAAGAGGCATACGATAGATGGCTGTATATGAAGAGGTTTTACCATACAGAGCATGCTTCTTCAAAATTCTCTGTGGGTAGATGTAGTTTTTCTTCACAAGCTGGTGCAAAAAGCAGTGGTGAAGAAGATGACTTGGAAGATGGTTTTTCTGAACTTGAGACAACTTCTAGTGTTCAGGAAAATCAAGACAGTAATGTAACAGATGAAAGTGATGACGAATTAATTTCTGGACCAGAACTCTCTGATGAGGATGTTGAAGAGCCTTCTCAAAATGAGCTAGAGTTATTGGACACTGAGACTGACCCTGTTGAGAAAAAATCATCTAGAAGGGCTCAATCAGAACTATTTAAAGCCATCATGGCTGCTCCAGGTTTGTCTATACATACCGCTCTTGATAAGTGGCTTGAAGAAGGACATGATTTGAGCCGGGCAGAAATCTCATTGGCCATGCTTAACCTTCGTAAACGTCGGATGTATGGACGGGCATTGCAGGTAAGTTAATATGATCTTTTCTTTACTTAAAAACTTTTATTAGAAATAGCTTTCAGGGAAAAAAATTTCACCTTGTTCTCATATTGCATATTTTTGGGCTTCAATAGTCAATTTACTTATTCCTTGGTGGCTATCTGTATAAATTTGGTACCTAGCTAGTTGTTGTTTGTGCATGTGTATGATGTGCATATCGTAAATATCTCTGTTCATTTAGCCGAAATCATCCAATAGGCAGTTATACCGAAGTTGAATATCCCATATTGTTGAGAATTGAGTATATGGACTGGTCAAATGGAAATCTTCACTGGAATCCTTGGTTTGTTTTCTATATAACTTATACTCTGCCAAGTTTCGTTGAGAGGGTGAGGAGCAAATCATTTGAACCTTCTAGAAGTCATGATATTCATTTAAATCTTTTTATAAGGCTTTCAGATTGGAGGGAGGGTTTTTTTTTTTTTTTTTTTTTTTACCCTTCTTCCCTTGGAGGAGTATTTAGAAGGATAAAGTACCACTTAGACTGGCATTTCTTATTTGGACAGCTGCGTTACAGAAGATTTTAACAATGAATCATCTGTGGGAGCATCAAAACAGTAGTGGTTTAGTGTTGCATGTGTGAATGAATCAGGGATCAAGAGATCATCTACTCCTAATGTGAAATAGCTAGAGAAATGTGTTCAATGGATGTTTGGCCTGTTTGGGGATTCATACATTATGATAAATGGTGGTTGATTTATTGGTATGTTTGAAGGGGCATTTAGAAGACATCATAGTGGCAAAATTTGGAAGATACTTCCCTTGAGTATCATGTGGTGTATTTGCATTTGCACTTTTTTATTTATTTTGATAGATACTATGGATTTCAGCATATTGCATCCACTCCATGATGATTTCTCTTTATCATTTGGCCAAGACAACAATTAGTTTTTGGACAAAACTTAAGTACAGTATCTTAGGTGCTGTTCCTTAGGTTCTCCTCTTAAGATTCAGCCATGTGGCTATTTAACTAAGAAATATACTTCTATTTATGAGAAAAAATTCACATGGCAGAATCTTAAAAAGAGAACTTAAGGAACAGCACCTAAGTACTGTACCTAAGTCTTGCTCTAAAAAATTATATCCGACTTTGTTAGGTTGGTTGATTCTTATATATTTTATTTGTTATGCTGTTGCATGCAGATTTTTCCTGTATATTGATTTTAGAAATCTTCTTTCATGCCCAATTAATCCAATGACTGTAAGTGAGAGCAGATTTACTTCTAGAAAAAATGATTTAAAGGATATTGGGGGGATGGAGTTCCTTAGGGTGGAACATTGTGTATGTTTGAAGGGGCATTCATACATTATGATTTATTGGTATATTTGGTATGTTTGAGTATTGAGTTATTTTTTAGAGTCCATTTTTATGCATGTGCAAAAGGAAGATTTGGTTTTGAAGTCATATATTTGAGTTCTAAAATTAACCTATCAAAAATATATATATATTTGAGTTCTAAAATTTATTAAATAAAGCAATTTTCATCTTTTTTTATGCTACATCGGTTTTGCAGCTCTCAGAGTGGCTGGAGGCAAAAAAGCAGCTTGACTTTGTTGAGAGAGATTATGCTTCTCGCCTTGATTTGATTTGTAAGGTACGGGGTCTCCAGAGGGCAGAGAGCTACATTGAGAAGATTCCAAAATCTTTTAGAGGGGAAGTAATCTACCGAACCTTGCTGGCAAACTGTGTTGCTGACAACAACGTTAGGAAAGCTGAGGTTGTGTTCAACAAAATGAAGGACCTTGAATTTCCAGTTACATCATTTTCTTGCAACCAGTTGCTTCTACTTTACAAGAGACTTGACAAGAAGAAAATAGCTGATGTATTATTATTAATGGAGAAAGAAAGTGTCAAGCCCACTCTGTTCACATATAAGATCTTAATAGACACCAAAGGCCAATCAAATGACATAACTGGTATGGACCAAATTGTTGAAACAATGAAGGCTGAAGGCATTGAACCAGACATCAATACACTAGCCATCTTAGCTAGGCATTATGCCTCAGGTGGGCTTACAGAAAAAGCTGAAGCAATTTTGAAGGAGATGGAAGGGGATAACTTAAAAGATCGTTTTACTTGCCGACTGTTGCTTCCTCTTTATGCACAGCTGGGAAAGGCTGATGATGTGAGGAGAGTTTGGAAGATCTGTGAGTCGAATCCCTGGCTTGAGGAGTGCATGGCTGCTATTGAAGCTTGGGGAAGATTGAAGAAGATTGAAGAAGCAGAGGCAGTTTTTGATACAATGTCAAAAATGGGGAAGAAGCTTTCTTCTAAGCATTATTCTGTGCTTCTGAAGGTGTATGCAAACCAAAAGATGCTGACCAAGGGCAAGGATCTTATTAAGCGTATGGGGGAGAGTGGGTGCAGGATTGGCCCATTGACTTGGGATGCACTTGTAAAGCTCTATGTGGAGGCAGGGGAGGTGGAAAAGGCTGATTCCATCTTGCACAAGGCAACTCAGCAGAACCAGATGAGGCCAATGTTCAGTTCTTTCATGGCTATAATGGAACAGTATGCAAAGAGGGGTGATATTCATAATTCAGAAAAAATGTTTCATAGGATGAGACAGTCTGGATATGTGGCTAGACTCCGGCAGTTCCAGACTCTAATCCAGGCCTATATAAATGCAAAGGCGCCAGCTTATGGGATTAGGGAGAGGATGAAGGCAGATAATATATTCCCAAACAAGACTTTGGCATCCCAGTTAGCTCAGGTTGATGCATTTAGGAGGACAGCCATGTCAGATTTACTTGATTGAGGAACTTCACTTGTTTGTTTTAGGAATTATTGGCTTTTTCAGTTTCAACTTTCATTATGGATTTATTATGGTTTTGCCTCATATACTGCTATTCATGTTAAGAGCTCAAGGGATCTCTGTAATATAACTGTGTCCAATCAATGTAGTTTTCTTTAGTTGCTCCTTTGTTACGTTTGAAGGTTAGAGCCCTTATAGCAAATAGTAACCCCTTGAGGGATGCTGAGACACTATTTCACAATTACACCCCCTAGTTCATGGATGATACTATGATAGAAAGTTTGCAATCCTGAGAACATGGTTGAAAATCCTGTCAAATGCTCCCCATGCTAAATCAAGATGTTCTATTGATTTTCAAATTTTAGTTTTGAGATCTGAATGCTGTAATCTTAATTGAACTTGTTATCCTTTTAACTGCTGCTCCTTGCTTCATGATACTGAAGAGTTTGTCCTTTTATGGCCAATTTAGATGGAGAGAGAGGAAAAGGGGAGTAGAGTAGAGTAGAATTAACCGAAAATTAACTTACAAGTTACAATACTAATTGAAGTACATCATTTGTGGGAAAAAAAAAAAAAAAAAAAACACCACGAAGTAAATCTTCAAGCCACACCACAGTATCGACACATTACATATATAACCAGCAATAACAGAAGCAAATGGTTACATTTGGTCCCATAAATGTTTTTTTTTAATTATTTTTTTATTTTGGAAATTACATATTTTATTCATAAAATAAAAAGTTAGTGTACATTAGGATAAAATCCTCCAATAAAATAGATTAACATTTGAAACACCCTGATACAGTTACTTTTTTTTAGCTGAGAACCCTGTTACAGTTACTAGATTTACATGTAAAAGCAATTTGAATAGAACATGTAAGAGATGTCTATCATATCCAATAAGGTCTCATCCTTATCCTCACAAAAAGGGTTTCAAAAAATAGGGGAAGTTTGGACTAAAATAACATTGTCAAACTGTAGCAATTAAAAAAGTTTATGGGACTAAATGTGATATGATCCAACCATAAGGAGCTATATTGTTTGTTCATTTAATTTAAATTTGTTAATTTGAATGGAAACGTAATTGTTTCATTAGTTCAAATTTTTTAGAGAGTCGGTTATAACAATAAAAAATTTATTAACTAAATTATGATAGGATCAAATTAAAGAGTGTAAAATGTAATTTATCTTTTCTTTTATCTTTTCTTTTTTAATTTGATAGTTACAACATGGGATGAGGGATTGAAATCTTGGATATCATTATTAGAAACACTAAAAAGTATTAATAGTAACTAGTTGAGTTATAAGATTCTTAACAAACTTAAACCACTTAAGTGCATTCACATCAATGTAGCTATTTTAATATTTAAATGATTAAGATTTAATAACTATGATACATTAAATTATTTATATGTTTTTTTAGATAGATTATTATTTTTCATTAAAGCTACTGTTTGACATTAAAAAAAAAACATTTGATACATTACAAAGGGGGGAAATTTTCATTATAAACCCTATAATTTAATGATGATAACAAATCAAACCCTCGTAATTTCAAAAAATAACAAATTAAATTACCATGTTAAAAAAAAAAAAGTAACAAATTAAAACATCAACCTATATTATAGTTCAAACATAATTGATTAGTGTTTAACTTGTTACTTTTTGTAACCTTGTGACTTAATTTATTATTTTTGAAAATTGAAACTATAAATTTTAATTTTTTTAAGAGTTTAATTTCTTTTATGAGTTTAATTTCTTACTTTAATTCTAATATTTAATTCTAATATCTAAAAAAAAAAATTATGTATGGAAGAATAATGTATACATTTGGTAGATCCCACCAATGGATATCAATCCAAGATTTGTCAGAATAAGCAAAAGACGTACACTTTTTGCACTTTTGCCCAGAATTTCGAACGTGCATGATTGCACAATGAACTTTGCCCAAAACAAGGCTACGTGCATTCATAAGGACAGAAGTTGGGAGCAAATACATTGACCAAGCTCAAGAGACAAACTAGGACAAGCATTCTATTTATTTATTTACTTATTTTTACTCAATAAAATAAAAAATAAGATTTAATAAGCAAACACATGTATGAACAAAATGAATGATGCCGGTTATAACGGCTAGATGAACTGAAACAATGAATCAAGAAACACATGCAGGTCAGATACATCATTAGGAAAAGTAGTATTACAAAATGGAGTGAGTGTTAAGTGCAAACTGTCCATAATACAATTTTGGGTAAGTTGCAAAATTGAATCATAACACTTGCTGTCAAGAAAGTGATAGTAAGCCATTACTTAGCAGTTAGCATAGCAGCCCCATTTTGAAGCAACAGTTTGCCTTGGTTTAAGGACCATATTAGAGAAAAACTTAATTTGGAATCAAACTCGTAGGATAATATTGTCTTTATAGTAAAAAAAATTAAAAACAAATGGAGAGGTAGGATTCATTTTCTTGCGAAGAACCTAAAGATTTTTTTTTTTTTTTTGCCATTAATTAAAAGGTGTTATCACATGTTACCCCCCAAAAAAATGTTAACCCATGTTTTCATGTCATTTAAAAACTCACTTCACCAGCTCAAAAAAAAAAAAAAAAAAAGTAAATTCTCAATATAAAGAATTATATCTCATTATTATCAATGAATTATATATATAGTCTGAAACTTTGGGGTAAAAAGATTTGAATTATAAATCTCTTCATTAAAAATAACAAAGGTGTTAGTCAGTTAAATTACAATGGTTACATTTTTTATTAATAAAATTTACATCTTCACCATGAAATGGTCCATTCATATTTTGAACACAACCTTAGAAAACCCAAATACTAATAAATAATAAAGAAGGACAAAGGGAGAAACAGATATACTACTTTAAAAGAAAAAAGAAAAAGAGGTGTTATACTAAGAGTGATGCAATGGATGAAACCTAGTAATTAAGTTTTTGAAATAGGAATCGTCAAAATTAGCATGACCAAAAGTCAGCCAAAACTCATTAATCTTATTGAATATTTTCATAAAATGATCATATGGTCAACAACCTGAACGGTCCAACTAAAATTTTGTTTCTTTCCCAATCCTGTCCTCCATTTTAGTATTGACCTCTTTATAGAAATCCAAAAACGCCAGCCAATTGGGACCTTTCAAGCCCTCACCGGTCTAACAAGCCACTCTAGTAATGTTCTGTTTTAGCGGCACAAATTTTGCTCAATTCTGACTTGGTCATCATTTTAATTTGGATAAATTCATGACCTATATAGGACGTTTCTATGTGTTAGATGAAACAGTTTCTTATTTACAATTTTAGTTTAGGCACCAAAAGTAGATAAACTGAAGTTAATTTTCAATGCCCACCTTTCTAAAATTATGTTCACTACACCACCATGGCACCAAAGAAAGCAAAGAACCTCTCAAAAAATTTTTTTTTTTTTGTTTGGTCAAAAAGTTCAAAAGGAAAATATCAATCCAAAAATTCCAATTCTGCTGCAATATCATATCAAATTTGTTGCATGGTATCTTTTAATTGAAAGCCTCAGCAGAAAATTGAGAACTAAAAAGGTTGGTTAGTGATAGAGTGTTGAGCTCAATAACCTTAAAAAAGAATTAATCCCCGGAACTACAATCAACTAAATTATCAGCTAGGATTTAGACTTCAAATTCAATTGGTAAATTTTGAAAGAAAGAGAAAAGAGAACAAGGGAAATTATTATAAAAGTATATAGACCTATCAAAAGAGGGAGCAAAGAAAAATATATCAATAAATGGGGCTGAAATGCAAAAAGAACAATTCTAAGTTCTAACATAAATAAATCATAAGGTCGGCTTAGCCAGTTTGGCAAATTCATTTACTGTCACGTCACAAAAAATCAAATACTATTCAAAACAATCCCTATCCTCCAAAAACACCGATTATATTACTACAAAAGTCAACAAAAAAGTGTGTAAAAAAAACCAAAAGACTTTTCTCGAACTTTTTGAGAAGCTGCAAGAAAAGTTGATAGGAATCTTGAAAATATTATACATTGTATTAAAGTTTTGGATTTGGAATCTATAAATAGGATTGGATGGACCATCTCTCTCTTTAATCCCAGCATGTCAAACCTCAAAATCACCAAAAAGCACCACAAACATCTTAATAACCCTTTCCCATCAACTCAAACTTCCCACCCTTTCATTGAAGGAACTCTGTTTTTTAATTCCCAAACAGTGCCTTCACACAAAAAATTCTCAATTGGGAAGGATTTCCAGCTTCTTTGGTGCTCAAACAATGGTGGGCATCTCTCCATTTCTCATCAATCAAATCCTTCTAAACTCATATGGTCTACCATTCCAGGCCAAGCCTTTGTGTCTGCTGCATTGGCTGAAACAGAGGTGGAGGAAAGCAGAGGATCCTTTGTTGTGAAAGATGGAGATGTTCATTTGGTTTGTAATCACCAAACCATTGAGGAAATAAGGGTAATCAATCAGTTTGATCATTCATTAGAGGCAATAAATCAAGATTCTCAATATGGGTTTGAGCAGAAAAATGATTTGAATAGTTCCCAATTCCCTATGTTGCTAATATCTGGTTGGATTTTCAGCATGAAAAAAAAGAAAAAGCAGTTTCAAAAAGCTGGCATTTCTGCAGATATACAATTTGAGACAAAGGAGGCTTCTGCTTCTGCAAGGTATTGGCTCCTGTTTGATCAGAAAAACAGTAATCAGATTGGTTTCCAAGTGATGCTTGGGGAACCAAGCTTTAAGCAAAGCCACGAAACCTCGCCAACACCTACAGGAAGATACAGGGGCTTTAGGCGGAGGCTGGGGCAGTTAAGGAAAAGGAAGCTTGGTTTCTGTCGGTACCTTTCAAGGCCAAGAGGGTATGTGACAGTTTCCTCAGCAGAGGAGGGAATACAAGAGATGAAAGTTGCAGAATCCACGAAATTCAACAGGGTCTGCTTGACCTATTCAAGTGAAGCTAAAGAGAGATTTTATGGTTTTGGGGAGCAATTCTCACACGTGGATTTCAAAGGCAAAAGGGTGCCTATTTTTGTTCAGGAGCAAGGCATAGGAAGAGGAGATCAACCTATAACTTTTGCAGCTAACTTGGTTAGCTACAGGTAAATGAAAAAGAATAGCTCTTACACCACCTAATGCTCTTTAATGACTGGTAATGTAAATTTGAAGTTGAATCTTTCTTTTCCTCATTACAGAGCCGGGGGTGATTGGAGTACAACGTATGCTCCTTCTCCATTCTATATGACATCGAAGATGCGATCTCTTTATCTTGAAGGTTATGATTATTCGGTATTCGATTTAACCAGAAATGATAGAGTTCAGATTCAGGTACTTTCTGATAACTATTGGATCTTACATCCATAATGACAACTTATATGTATATAATTGTTTCAGATAAGTAATTCAGATACTAATAAGGAGAATGTTGTAAAAGATTTTGAAAGGGAATCTTGCTCGCTAAAGCAACTAGATTATTAGCAGAAATTGAACTTTGGATTGGAAGAAGCAATGCGTGTTGTTAAAGAAGATGAATACTTTTCATGATGTTATAGAAGAACTATTTGGATTAATAATTGGTAATGAATTTCATATTCTTAAATAATATCCAAAAAAAAAAAAGGATAAGCTCACATGGTGTCAATAGTAATTAACTAGGGGGACTTTTGCAAAAACATAAATAAGAATTTAAAAGGGAAAAGCCCATAATTCCATTTTATAAATAATGGGCTCATTCGAGATCTTAAACATGCAGTTTCCCATTTTCTGTATGCTGGGGCTTGCAGATACATGGGACCTCAGTTCAAGGACGGATATTGCACGGGAACTCACCTTCTGAGCTCGTTGAACATTTTACAGAAACCATTGGGAGGCCTCCCGTGCTTCCTGAGTGGATAATATCTGGTGCTGTGGTTGGAATGCAAGGTGGCACAGAAACCATACGCGATACTTGGGATAAGCTAAGGACTTATAATGTTCCCGTTTCAGCATTTTGGTTGCAGGTAATGCATGACATACTTAAACCTGTCAAAAATGTGAAGTTTTTTAATTTGTTTCAACAATTATTCTACAAATCTTGACACCCATGTCAATAATGAGCCATTTCAGAACTTTTGAAACTTCTGAAGTATGACTTTTCTCCATCCATAGACAATTTTCATTATTTTCAAAAGGATTTGAAATTACAATATGCGGTTCTAGTTACATGCATCTATGTGCATTCATTTATATTGTATAGTGATTGTTGAACAGGATTGGGTGGGCCAAAGGGAGACATTGATTGGATCACAATTGTGGTGGAATTGGGAAGTGGATACAGAAAGGTACTGCGGATGGCAACAATTAGTCCAAGATCTAAACGCTCAGCATATCAAAGTGATGACATACTGCAATCCTTGTCTAGCTCCAGTAAACATCTTGTGCCTGACTTATGCTCTCCATTATAAATTCTAGTATAATTCCTGCAACTACTAACCTGCCATTAATAACAGTGCACTGCATCATTGTAAGAACTATGAAGGCTAATGCCATTAAAAAAGCCAATATGATATTTTTTTTAATATCCAAAATCATATTTTTATCTTGTAAGTGAAACAATGGCAATACCCCATGTACAAAATGTTGTGTTGCAATTTGTGATAGTTCGAGAGTTTATCACTTTAAAATTAGTTCTCACTTGCTTTGACAGACTCATGAGAAGCCAAACAGAAGGAGAAACCTCTTTGAGGAGGCAATAAAGTTAGACATCTTAGTGAAAGACAAGCATGGACAACCATACATGGTTCCTAATACAGCTTTTGATGTTGGAATGTTGGATTTGACACACCCAAATACTGCTAGTTGGTTCAAACAGATTTTACAAGAAATGGTGGATGATGGAGTCAGAGGATGGATGGCTGATTTTGGTGAAGGCCTGCCTGTGGATGCCACTCTCTATTCAGGTTTTAAATCGTAACCTATATTTGAAAGTCAACATGAGGGTCAGAGTAACCTTCCTAACTCGTGGGTCTCTTGTGATGCCAAAGTGAGATAACAAATTAATGAAGTAGAATCCTCTTTGCAGGTTCAATGTAAACCCCATTTCATGACTTTTTTTTCATCTCTCCTTTAGTTGGGGGTGTCTAGGTTTTGTTAATGTGTTTCTCAATTCCAGAGGTAGTTTTTAGAAACACTGTAATATAAACATTCTTCCACAACTGATTTTTCCGCAAGTAATGTCGTAGGAATTAGTATAACATATTTCCCAACACTTAACAGTATGTCATGTTCTGTCATAGTTTAAATAAGGGTTAACTGTTAAGCATCACCATAATCATTCATCTCTTCTTCACGTCTCCCATACCTATGCCTTTTTCTACACCTACTTGACAAAGTAATATACTATCTCTAGTGATGTAACAATCATCATATTATTGTGTGAGATTTTCAAGGCAAGCCAACTCAATAGGCTTTTCCAGTCTTTTTTATTTATATTTTTAACCGTCATATTTCCTAAGCTGCCAGCCTTCTGGGCCCCAAGAGAACAAAAATTTAAAGAACAAAAGAATAAGAAACTATAAAGAATGAAACATATGAATAGGAAAAGACATAAGTGTCCCAAGCCAAAGGAGGAACCTATATAGGTCTATTGGTACCCATGGTTTAAGTGATAATAGCCACATAACCCTTTGTATTATTCCTCACTTGATTATTCTTTATGATATACTACTAATCAGGATACTTGCCATTTTAGGTGAAGATCCTATATCTGCACATAATAGGTACCCTGAGCTATGGGCCCAAATAAACAGAGAATTTGTGGAAGAATGGAAAAGTAAATGTGTGGGCAAGGTGAAAGAAGACCCAGAAGAGGCCTTAGTTTTCTTCATGAGAGCTGGTTTCAGAAATAGTCCCAAATGGGGTATGCTATTTTGGGAAGGAGACCAAATGGTAAGTTGGCAGGCTAATGATGGGATAAAGAGTGCGGTCACTGGCCTCCTTAGCAGTGGACTTTCAGGGTATGCTTTTAACCACAGTGATATTGGAGGCTACTGTGCAGTAAACTTACCTTTTATAAACTATACAAGAAGTGAAGAGTTGCTTTTGCGTTGGATGGAGCTAAATGCTTTCACCACTGTCTTCCGGACCCATGAAGTAAGTTAAAAAACCTACCTTGTGAAAAAATAACATGCATTATTATTGTTATTATCAACATCATTAGAATCTATTTCCAGCATAAAAAAGATCATAAAGAAAAAGAAAAAGGGTGAAAAAGGACAAAAATAATGTTGGTTGTGTCAACAATGAAAATTTAGTCAGGCATTTACATCTAAAGGAGGACTAAATTCACACAACCTCAAAAAATAATCCTTTCAAATTTTCATTTGCTGACTAACACGTTATGATTCCTTCACCTGAAGACCATAAGATGTATAATCTCATTAGAAACTGAATTTGCCTGTCCTTTCCATGCAGGGGAACAAGCCATCCAGCAATAGCCAATTCTACTCAAACCACCAAACCTTATCACAATTTGCTCGCCTTGCTAAAGTGTACAAAGCATGGAAGTTTTACAGAATTCAACTTGTAAAGGTATTCCTAGAACTCTGGATACTAATTTATTTTCAAATTTGGTGAAGTAAGCGATGCCCCCCCCCCCCCCCCTCTCCCAACTTTCTCCCCCTTCTCTCATTGTAAATTTATTTGAAAACAGGAAGCTGCTCAAAAAGGCCTGCCAGTTTGCCGCCACCTATTTCTCCACTACCCAGAAGACGAACATGTTCATCACTTAAGTTACCAGCAGTTCTTGGTTGGCACTGAGATCCTAGTGGTGCCTGTCCTAGACAAAGGAAAGAAGAATGTTAAGGCCTATTTTCCAGCGGGAGAAAGTTCCAATTGGCAACATATCTGGACAGGGAAGCTATTTACAGAACAAGGTTGTGAAGCTTGGGTAGAAGCTCCAATTGGTTATCCAGCTGTATTTGTAAAGGCTGGTTCCATTATTGGAGAAACCTTTGTAAAAAACCTTAGAGATTTAGAGATTCTTTAAGATATCAGTCCTCAAAGAGGACAGTTTAATGACTTTTCAATTTTTTAATCAATCAATTATTTCATCAATTACAGCAAATAAAAAGAATATTACCATATAAGAGGAAGGTTTGCAACCAAACTTTCCAAATATAATTCCCGAGAAGCAAAACAGTCGTGTGTCTGGTAGACTGATTCCTGGATCCAAGTAAGACAAATCCTGTTGGCATGATCTCCTTTTGCCTAGTGCGAGACTGTATTCCTAAAGTGATCACATTTTGGACAAAAGTTATCCAAAGTATTTAGTTTTGAAGCAAAATTAAGCCATTGTAGTCTCAATTAAGGTCAGAAGTCTCAAAACCATACCTTTTGACACTACCCAATTCAAAATCTCAGCCTGAGCTACTTTTAGGTCTTTATGGATGTGCATTCCTTCATAGTCCTTTCTTACATCTTAAATAATGCAACATCAAATTTCATATCTGTTCCATTTCATACTGGGCGTATCTTTCCTGAGCTCATGGTTCTTGAATAGTGAGTATGCGTAAATTACCTTAAAAATGATAATGAGCAACAACAAATTTCAGTTCTAGAATTCAATACTCAACATCAAGCATTACATTCTTTTGATAAAATATGAAAACCGCTCTTTTGTAAACCTTTCAATCTACAGACCCAGTTGTGAGCTTGAAATAATAACACCCTTCTCCTGGGTTAAGATTTAGTGGACAAATTCATGTCATTCAGTAGAAACAATAGGAGATTGGGCTAAAGATATCCCTCCTCTTCTGCTACCCAACCACTGGTAGAACTCGTTCAATTTTCAACGATTTCAAACTCTATAATGATCCAAAACTTTTTTCTAAAAAAAAAGGAGGAAGAAGTGATTTCCAAGATTTCATTTTCTACATAATCAAACTGGTCTTTCATTACTCATCAAAATAAGCAATATAAATCAAAGAGGATAGCCATAAACCCAAATATCAAATAGTATCATTCCTATTTTCAAACACTTCATCAAACAACCTTTTTGCATCAACTAGTCAACTTAGCTTGATCCCAACTTAGACACATTGCTAACTAAGGAATGCACACTGATTCAACACTAGAAAAACAGCAAGAAACTAACGCAATATTTTCAACCATATAATACAACACAGTTGAAACTTATTTCAGCAAAATCATAGAGTAAAATTCTAAACAAACAGTTGGATGATCCAGACCAGAAAAAAACAATAAAGCAAAGCAAAATTAAATAAAATAAAAAAGAAAAGACAGAACTTTATGTCTGGGCATCCAAAATTTAGACCCAAGAATTTATATACACATACAGAATCAATGCATTTAACAATTTACACTAGGAAGCTTCAGATACCCACTAGAGAAAAAAGAAATGGAAACAAAGAAAAAGGTAGTTCTGAGGGGTTTAGTATATAAGCTTACATGTTGAAGTTTGCTTGGTGATCACTCTGGAGTTTTAACTCATAAAAGAAGCTTTTGCTTTGATGGTATTAGTTACCTAGTATTGTTTTCAGGGCTTTAAGGTTCATATGTATATTTTTCTAATACCCAAAAATAGAAACAAGGCGTTACGTAGTTTAGGAATGTTCTTTCTCTCTCCTAGATGATTCGGATATTTTAGTGGGATATCCTATTCGTCATGCTAACTAATCCTACCACTGTATCACATAACTTTTTTTTTTTTTTTTTTAGAAGAATATCACATAACTTTATGTAACAGTAATATTAATGTTTCTCTAGTAAAGATTGGTAATGGTTTCTGTACTCGAATAAAGAAGGTTGGGATTGAACCCTATTAGTACCCATAAAAAATAAATAAAAAGTGTTTTTTATTATTATCTAATAATTGTGGGAGAGGAGAATTGAACCCTTTGAAAATAGAAGAAGGTGTCAACCAAAGACTTTTAGCAAAACCAAAGGGTGTTCTAACACAACTATGAGTAACAATTATCATGAACATAGTGTTTGTGTGTGGACTTTGAATATGACTATTACCGCAACAACGAATTGATCATGTGTAATGTGAGTTCTATTAGTGTTTTGTGGTTGCGAATTTATTATTAGACACATTCGTTTGTAAATTGTAATATATGTAGTACAAATTCATAATTATAGTTTTTTAGATGTTGTACATTAAGTTATCTAATTAAATTTAATATCATAGTTATATTAACCAATGCAATAAAACTAGTGCTATCGTTTTCAAGGACAATTAAATTTAACTATGTGATTTATTTGTCAATACATCCATATAGTTAAATTAAATTAGAAAATCTAAGGTAAAAACTTTTTTTAGGAAGGTACAACACTTGAATAAATCTGTATAAGTTTTATCTTTTTTTAACTATTATACAACTCCCAAAGAGCAAATAAGATATGAGCCAAATCCTAATTGCCCATGATATAAGTATAAATGTACCAACTTATGCCGTGTGGAACTATGGATTTTGCTCCATATATCCCTTTTGAGAAATTTTAATAATTACAAATTTTATTCTTAAAATTATTGTAAATTTATCATTCATGTGGTTAAATGCTATATGTACTCATTGATCGTGCATTCCACGCACTAAATTCATATATTACGAATGGTATCACTCTATTGCTATTTCATTATTGCTCCGACCCAATAAGAGATTCTTACCTCATATTTTTCTGACTTAACATGCGGCAAAGCACAATAAAAAAAAAGTGTAAAATTTATATAATTTTGCCCAAAAACAACCCACATTAATTCGTATATAATTATATAAATTTATAAGTTTACTACAATAACCTTATAAATTTACACTAACATTATTCATTTTATATTTAGTTTTTTTTTTCTTTACGTATACCAAGAATGGAGGAAGAAGTTAGATAGTGGTTTTTATGGGCAAAAAAGAGAAACAATTACAAAATTCAAGAAAATTTGATATTTTAATGAAATGTAGTGTAAAATAGATAATTTGATTTGTGATGTTTTAGAAAATGAGTATGTAAAATTTAAAAATAAATTTTTATACTAGAATAGACAGTTTTTCATAAGCTGATCTGAATGCTCAACAGCCTCAACCTCCTATTGAAGTTATTAGGTCACGTGAGGCATTGCCAATGAAACAACTGTAATTGCTGAGGTTTGATGCAAAATGTCAGTGTAGTAATGACTGCTATCGAACATATTATTATTATCAAACATTATCATCTTGTAACTTTCTGTTCCAAAAAGGTCATTTTGTTACAAATCAATTAGAAGGAAATCAAAGAGAAACGGATAATACGCATTAGGGTACATTACATTTTGGCAATAGGGCTGTCAATTTTACTTTTTCTATTTAGTCCCTCAAGATTCTATTCAAACGTTAGGATTGACATTGGCAAAATTGAAATTTTAGAAATCAAATCAACAATAGCCCTTGGCAAGCTTAAAAGGGAAACATTATATATTGTGGAAGTGTGTAAAAAACCAAACTGTAACTTGTAAATCAAAATCCTTCAAGAAAGCCCTTGAATTTAAGCTCATCATGGTGTAAAATTCCCAATTGCCTACACTGGATGTGATCTAGAAAACTATTTTGTGGGTCAAAAAGCTTCAATTTTTTAGTAGGATGGCATGCTAAATAGAAAAAGAGTCACACAACTTTATATTAAACTAAAACAAAATCTATTTTGCCAGAAAAATATGTAAAAGACAATACATTAGCCAAGAGAATATTTCATAAATTTTATAAAGTATCTGAAGAACAGCCAAAAGTATTAGCAAGTAGGGTGAAGCAGTGCACATACACCAACTGTACACTCTAGATGATCAAGGGTGGATTGAAAATTTTGGTAACATTGGAGCTCATATTCTCATGTCAAATAATACAACTTCAAAGAAAAACCATGACATGGTAACAACACTACAACAGTACTTGTATAATATGGCAAAATCTGCTCCAATCTACCATCCTAAATTTTCCTACCACACCCAAAAGAATACAATTCCATGCATTTTAACCCAAGGCTCAGGAAAACAGGATGCCTTTGTACATGGCGTCAATCACAATGAATAAGAAGATGCAGCAATGAAGCTCCTGCACTACCACTATATAACTCTAAACAAGTTTTCACTTTTCACTTATGCGTCTTGTGGACTGTATACATAATGCTTGTACACTTAAGGCACCCTTAAATATCTAACTGGTTAAGGTTAATCATGCTTGCAGAATTCTGTATGAGCTCCTTCCGAAAATCCACCTAAGATTGAACAAGAACCATTAGCTTCTGCAGAAATATCACAAGACAGAATTCTGGAATATTACAAATAATGACAATTGCCAGGAAACAGTAATATTACTCCATCATCTGGCATTGCAGTTGAGAAACTTAAAATAAGACCTAGAAAGTATAAGGTGATACAAAATCGAAAGTCATGTAATTTTGTCAAAAATAACATTATAATTTGTGCATAAGATGACAGAATTCAATTCCTTCAGTTTTTTTTATATTTAAGAGAAAGAGAATCATACAATCCTCCAACTACAAAAGGTGAAAACACCATCTCAACTTAATTTATTAAAATAATAAAAATTGTAAGCAGCTAGCCAATTAGCCAAGAGCTCACTTTATCATAAGACAACTAAAACGCCCCTATATTCACAAATCATGATCTACTTACCCGGGAACCCATAAGGGAGGAAAAGACAACATTTGCTTCGGCGGCATCTTCAACCACTAATTGCTTTAGCAACCTTTGCTCTGGATCCATTGTTGTTTCCCACAATTGTGTAGGCATCATCTCTCCTAGGCCTGCATTGCATGCATATAGATATTATGGTATATATAACTCAATCCAACTAGAAACCTGATTTTTTTTTTATTTGTAAGTTATGCACCCATGGGTCTTGCACCCACAGCCTTCCCCTCTATCCCATTAATAAAGGAGGATGAAGTGCCATTTGAGGTATAGCTCATTGCTACCATGAATTAAATAGTTAGCTCTGACTCCCACTGATAGAACAAACTATGGAAAGCCAACAAGTAGAGACTTAAGAATAACATTTGTCATCACTTAAATTCCCCGCAGCACAGGGCATGACAAAAAAGAGGGCTTGCAAACTCATAAATATGTCACACATTGGATTTACCACGGCAGATTGCAGAGATATAGAGCATAACCATTACACAATTCATACAGTATTTTGCACAGCCATTAACTTGCATAAAAGCTAGTTATTTCATGAAAGCAACATTGATTTAGTGTCTGCCCACTGTAATTTACATCTAGAAGTTGACAGAGTATACTGATTGTGGGGATTGAAAGCGATTGGAGATGGAGTGCTACATAGAAGCAGATTTTTGATAGGATTCCAACAGAAACTGTCTTCAACACAAGAAGTTTGATGCTTCATTGATAACACATATAATAAAAACAAATTTTAATAAGCAACAAACTACGCATCTTTGCCATTGACAAAAAGTGGCTCCCTTACATTGTATCGTAAAATAACAGCTTTCCAAAATCACAATCATGTATTACACGACACCAGCATCACCAACACACTCATTTTATAGAGCACAGTTCCCTTTCAAGAAAATGGAGCATGAGTTACATTTGAGAACCTACTCTTGATGCTGAGATAGACAAAGAGGTACTTAATGTCGTGATCGAAAAGCATCTACAGTGAATGTGTGAGCACACATACTGAAGCCATGTGGATGCAACCAAAAATTAAATTCTAGTATTTGTATAAATGATAGTCAATTAAAAAAGCACTTTATTAGGTTAAGTCAAATAGAGGTTGTGCCTTGATGTCATGACAAGTGCCTTTCACCAAAAGCGACAGGTCGTGAGTTTGAGTCTGGAATCAACCTCTCCAAGGGAAAAAAAAATAATTGGGGTTAGGCTACCTACCAGTCACCTCTCCTAGCCCCGCAAAACTAAGAGCTTTGTGCACTAAGTATGACCCTTTTATAATTAGATTACATCAAATTTGTGCACATGTCAAGTTCAAAGGTTATAAGTAATAGCAAATCATAAACCACACGAGCACACACACATACTCTCTCAGCCCCAATTTGTTTGTTCAGTATCCATTTTTGGCTGTCCCAAAATACTTGGCCAGTTTTAAAAGTCAGTGGTCTTTAATTTATTGACTTCCCAATATCCCATGCCCTTTATTTTATCCAGGTTTAAATTCTTGAAAGTTTATAAGGGCAATTTTGAAAACTTATGTATCTTTCTTTAAGAGACAAAGCATTAAATGATGTTCCCCAAAAGTTGGATTTTGTATACCAGACAAACAAAACGGAGCATAAAGAGTACGTATGTGTGTGCCTTGAGTGTGTGAGAATAAGACCTCCCAATGCATTCATCACAACAAAATATGGTTTTTATCTTACCTTTAAACCTCTGAATGTTGTATGATGCATTTGAAGGGAAAGAACTCTGAAGCTTTCTAAGTTCAGCATCATCATAGCAGTAGTATGCTTGCTTTCCCCTTTCAACCTGCTCATTTCAGAATAATACAAGAGCAACTTAACTTCATTATTCAAAATAGATGCTCCCTGGTTACATTATAGCCAAAGGCAAACCTTGTAAAGTGGTGGAACACCAACGTATATGCAACCTTCATCAAATAGGGCTCTCTGCAAGCAATAAATACTGCATCAAGTTCCTATTTTAGATTGAATTCATTCGGCATTTGGAGTAGGGTTTTTTTCCCTTTGTTCTCATAGAAGGAATTTGCAGACAATTAGTTCCATTTTCTACCTGATATCTAAAGAAAAATGTCAGCAACAATGTCCGGATGTGAGCACCATCTACATCAGCATCTGTTAAGATGATAATCTTGTGATATCGTAGAGCCTCCTTTTTAAAGTCCTCACCCTGAAACGGAAAAAAGAAATTATACACACATACACACGCATATATATACACACAATGAATGGCTAAGCAATTAACAATTTTTTTTTTTGAACACTTTTCAGCTGATCCTTAAAGGGGAGAGAGTTTTTGAATTCTCTTCTTTTCCGGATTTTGGTTTGTAGAGGACAGAATAAAAGAAAGCGAGGCAAATATTGACATATTTTCCTCTCAAGCCCAACCAAATTTTCTCTTCAGAATAGAGAGACCTAGAGAAAGAAAGATACTAAAATCTCCTCTTTATTTTCTCTCCATTTTCTTTTCTCTTTGTATTTCTCTTCTTTTAGTCCACTTGATTTTCTATAATGACATGTGAACTAAACAAATTATTAACGAAAAGATGTAAGAACAAAGAAAAGAAAATAAAGATATAACCTTTACTCCAAGTCCAAGACCAAGAATGAGATTTTGAATCTCTTCATTTTTGTACATAGCTGCCTCATCCTTTCTTTCAATGTTCAATATCTTACCCCTCAATGGGAGAATAGCCTGCACCAACATTTTTGTGATATTATCAGAAAATTATTATCAAGATGCCAGTCAAACACTTTCTTTCTTTTTTTTAATATATAAATAAAATATTTTACTGCCAAAAAACCTATCTCATGAACAATTTTAAAAGCATGAGATAGCCATTCAAACACTTTCTATTTGTCCCCACCAATGGGAAAAGGGTGATGATATGAATTAAAATGGCAGTTTAGAGGTGCTGTAGATGGTGCAGGCGGCAACTGGCAACGCAATTGTAGAGCAGCTGTATAGGTAGGAATAAGCTGTGTTGGCAGTAATACTGAGGAGGAATGGAAATGCTTGCTTTCCAGGAAAATTAACGTTTGCTTCCACTATAACCATTTCCTTTCAGCTTCTTAGCATTAAAAGAGATTAAAATTGCAATCTGTAGGAACTTTTCTTTTCTTAATTTTTACTTGAATACAAGTGCTCTATAGTGACAAACTGACAACACAGAAATTAAACAAACTTAATTGTGACATTATTATTTGTCTTTCCTAGGAAAAGAATATGAACTTTTTTTTGATAAGTAGGAAAAGAATATGAACTTTCCTAGCAATTGTTCTTGACAAGCTTGCACAATTTCTAGTAGATTGAGAGATATCAATATTGCCAAACTACCAACTGGGAGAAGCTAAACTTTACCTGAAAGCGCCTATCACGACCTTGTTTTGCACTTCCGCCAGCCGAATCTCCTTCAACTATAAAGATCTCTGCAAGAGTACAATAACCAATATCAAACTTTTTTTTTTTTTTTTTTTATAAGTAATAAAAATATATTAAAATAAGAGGGGTGTCACTTGAGTATAGAGTAAGTAAACATCAAGGACAAAAACAAATCAAGTGCATAAAGTACAAAAGTCCATGAAACCATGGACTGAAGAAAAAGAACGAAATCCAAACACTGTAACCCAATCCAGAAGAGTCTTAAGGAAAAAGAGCTTAAGATCAGAAACTGATCTCTCTAAATCCTCAAAATGTCAGTTATTCCTCTCCCTCCAAATGCACCACATCAAATAATGGGGCACAGCCATCCAAATAGCAGAATTCCGATGCCTCCCAAACTTTCCTTGCCAACAAGCCAACAGCTCCACCACTGTTTTCGGCATAACCCAATGAATGCCAAATAGAGTAAACACCATTGACCATACATCAAAAGCAATAGAGCAATGGATGAGGAGGTGGTCAACTGATTCCCCATTTCTTTTACACATACAACAACAATCCAAAATCAAAATCCTCCGTTTCCTAAGATTATCAATAGTCAAAATATTCCCCAAAGCTGCAGTCCACACAAAAAAAGCAACTCTAGAGGGGACCTTAGACTTCCAAACAGTCTTCCAAGGGAAAGACTGGTCGAAACTTTTTGTTAGCACCTGGTAATAAGAACAAACAACAAAACCTTTTCCTTTAGCAGGTTTCCAACACATCTTATCGTCCCCAACTCCTTTCAAAGAAGCTCCATAAATTCTAGACATTAAACTGTAAAAGAATTCCAAATCCCAATCTTCGCTGTATCTTCTAAAAGTAAGATCCCAAAAAAGAACACCATTTGGGAACTTCATCAACTCAGCCACCGAGGCCTCCTTATTTCGACTTAAAGAAAAAAGTCTTGGATAGAGCACACACAAAGAAGTGTCCCCACACCAAATATCCTGCCAAAATCTAACAGTAAACCTAGCCCCAAACTCAAATTGGATGTGACGAACAAAAGAAGGCCAACCACGACTAATAGACTTCCACAAACTAACATCATGAGGACCAATAACAGGAAGAGAGCACCAACCTCCCCCTTCACAGCCATATTTTGCCCCTATCACTCTCCCCCTTAACAACAATATCAAATTTTAAATGCTCAAACTAATCATGTGAAAATGTTCCTTATGCTCTTAACAAATATTGAGGCCAAAAGAGACTAGAGAAATCCAAGTTTAGGAATTGGTTATCAACTTTTAATTCAATTATTACAACCACCACTCTCATAAATAAATACGTCCAATTGGTTTTGTCAAACCAAGGCAATAAATAAAAATTTCTCCATTTCACTGAATTAGATGATGGAGTTCAAGCATTCTAGCAACAACACAAATAACTGCTTGAGTCATTTCTGCTATCAAAGGAGCAATCCAATTATAAATAATAAAAAATGGTACCATTCTTGAATACCAAGTAGCGATCAAAATGAACTCAATGGTAAGAATTGACCACTAGATTATGATAATAATAGATAACAATCAAAATCTTAATCTTGTTCTTATAAATAGACTAAGTAAAGTTCAATACAATAGTTAGATGCGTCATGAATTTTACACATATTGTAATGTAATATACAACTTACATATAAATCTCAAAATGATTGTGAAAAGCTTTGTAGGATCTTGAACTTATATACTCATTATTGAATCTAAGGTTAGGAAATATGGTACAAACTTGTTACAGACGATTTCTTGAACTATAATGCCCTGGATGTGGAGCTTCTCTACCATGGGATACATGGTGAAATTTCAAACCTAAGATTTTTTTTTTAATAAGTAAATTTTATTGAATGAAAAAAAAAAAAAAAAATAGAAGAAGAGGTGCCTCCAAGTACACAGCTTGTGTACTAGAGATGCATCATAATTCAGTTAAAAATACAACAATCAAGAAAATCCAGCAAATTAGAGAAAGAATGACCACTTAAGGAGCCATTGAATCATACACAGATACACTGATTAAATTTTTTCTTTTCATGGAGAAGTAAAATGGCTGTGAAATAAGGTGCATACAATTTTACATGTACTAGTAAAATAGAACAATAAACATGCATTTATGCATATATAGTATACCACAATTGTTAGTATCGGACACTACATATCCCATACAATTCGAATCAGTAAAACGTGTTGAATTGTATTTGTGTAATGGGGAGGCTCATGTATCCAATGATTCGCGTCTGTGTATGGTGGGAAAATCAAAATTGTAATGAATCAATGTATGGGTTTGTATTGTTCTGTACCTGAACTTGTGCTGAATCTTTGAGAAAGAAGGCAAGGTGCCAGGGAGGTTGTAAACAATCTGCTGAAGGATGATGTCAAACTGAGTGATACAGAATCCATTTGAAAAGTAGTAGTACAATTACTTGTTTCTGGCCTAAAGCATTGGGGTGGCTTATGGGACAGTCACAGAGAGACAGAGAGAGAGAGAGAGAGAGAGAGAGAGAGAAAGCCAGAAAGGTTGTTCTTGAAAGGGCTCTGTTTAAAGGAGGCAATGGTGAGGTTTGAAGTTTCTGTGTCTTCTTCATTGCAGAAAAAGAGGATGAGAGAGAAAGGGAAGAGGAGCTCAAGTTCGGGGTAATAAGTGGCTGCCTTTATAAATGACATATTTGATGCTGAGGACCATGTGTTGTGATGAGCTTTATAGGAGGATGATGCATTGCAAATTTATCACTAGATATGAAGTGTGTTGTTATGTATGTTGGTTCACATGGGGCTCCCTTTTCCTTTGTTCCATTTCAATTGTATAGTTTTCCCATTAAAACATTAGGAACTATATAATTATTGAAACAATATGTTCAGAAAAAGAATTATCAAAATAAGTCATGCTATCATCTTTAAGTAAAATTAATTTGAATACGTATATTTTTATTTGTCTTATGTAATGATATGTAAATATTATTGCACAAATGACTACAATTATTTCCCAATATATATGTAAAGAACTCTAATTTTTTTATTAAAAAAAAATTAAAAAGTGTTGATGTATCTTATGATTCACATACAATATGACAACATTGACAAGAAATACCAAAAAAATATGACATTGATCACAAAACAATTTGCGTTTTGACAACTATGGTAGATACAATTTACTAATACATTAAAGTTTTCCAGCATGCAAATGCATCAAAATTTGAAACCTAACATCAACTTATAAAAGATTAAGTAGGAACATCAATTCTTTTTCTTTATTATTAAGAAATATATAATAAAGATAAAAAAGCAAAATGCAGCTTTCTATAGAGATAGAGAGAGCAAGAAAAAAGACATAACAAACCAATGTGTTTGCACAACTGTATGGAAGAAAATAAAATGGAATAAATGTAGATATTTGATAAGTTCAATTTCTAAAAAGAAATTAAAGAGCAGGAAAAAAAAAATAATGATGGAGGTACAAACACAGTTTTCTGATAAGAAAAAACAGCAGAAAATGAAGAAAAAAAAATTCTACAGAAGCAAATATATAATTAGCATGTAAATAGTCAACAAGTTACATCATAAAAGAGAGTTTAGAGTAAGGGAAAAGAAAGCCCGAATAGATGGAGCAAAGAGGAATCATGAAACATTGTGGATATGAAGTTCAGATCAGAATATTCAGAAGTAAATAAAGACATCACGTCATAGGAATTTATCAAGTAATAAACTTCTCATTAGAATACACATCTGCATAATGTTGCTGAAATTAAAAACAAGAGAGAGCTCTCACAAGAAAAAGAAAAAACAAAACATACCTGACTCTTCAGGATTTGTGGATGAGCAATCAGCTAGTTTTCCAGGAAGAGATGATGATCTCAGTACACTCTTTTGTCTCACCAATTCCCTTGCCCTCTTTGCTGCCAGAGCTGCCTAAAAAGGGAAACAATAGAAAAGAGGGAAAGGTCTGAATTTTAAGATATATCGATGGTGGACATACTAAGCAAGAGCGTTTTGATTAGTAAAATCGCTACTGAATCAAAGTAGTGTTTTGAGCCACAACAAGATACCTTGAGAGCATTTAAAGACTTGGAAAGGATTAAATCAAGTATATCTGGATGTAACTCCAAGTATTCAGTAAGATATTCTTGAACAGATTGATCAACCACTTTTCGCACCTCCGGATTTCCCAACCTAGTCTTTTGGCAACAGACAGAAAAACCAGTACAATAAGAAAACAGCAATTATGGAAAAATAAAGGGATGATGCAAACATCAAGGTGTCCAAAGCAACCGTGTGAGCAAAAGAAATCAGTTCTCAATTTCGAATATTATAAAATAGGCAATACCTTTGTTTGTCCTTCAAACTCTGGATTTGGAACCTTGACTGAGACAACACATGTTAATCCCTCCCTTACATGTTCACCACTTAAAGTAATGTCCTTATCCTGGAATAATACAGATGAAACTTTACAATATTGAAATTTTGAGCTAGTTTCATTGTACTTTCTACTCATGTTTAATGTATGGCTCACAAGAATCAATGGAAGGCAGTAAAATCTTCAAATCACATATTCCTGAGACTTGCCTAGGAGGCATTCACTTTTTTTTTTTTTTTTTTTTTTGATAGGTAACGAAAAAATTTTATTAAGAAAAAAATAGCCAACCCGAGTACATTGGGGATGTACTATGGGGACATTCACTTCTTAAATAATACAAGCAGAACAGCCTGTTTCTATAGGTAACTATACAACTCACACCCATACAGCAGAACTTTGGTAACTTGTTCTCTGGTGTAAAACTCAACCATTTTTTGTTTTTCTGTTTCTTTACACACCATGAAGAGAAACTAAAGACATTTAGAAGATGGAAGGCAGGAAAAAACCTTTAGAAGCTCATAATGGAAACATATCATGCGGTCCTTCAAGCATACAGCTAGACATGCTGATGCATCTGATTTACCCTTGTACTTATTTTCACAATAAGATGCATCTAAAGCCATGGTAAAATCGTCTGACCAGACATTTGTAGCAGAAATTATAGTTACCCAACTCCTCAATGGGTCCATTTTAGATGGGGCCATACTCATTTCATTCCCCCCCCCCCCCCCCCCAGCCCCCCAAAAAAAAAGGCTGTGATAGCTAAGTTTCAAACTCATCTGAAACCAACCCCCTTCCCCTTACAGTCCATCCAAAAAAGAAATGAAAGAATCATTGCCTTGGAACCAGTAGGAGTTGGATGAAGAAGGGAATATCCACCAAAAAGATACATAAGTTATTTGTGATCTTTTTAATTTTAGATCATAATTTATTGTCTTTTTCAGTTTTTTTTTTTCTTGTTGCCTTTTGTGCTTCAAATTGATTTTATTACTAATCAAAGACCTCTCCTTTTTAATTTTAGATCATAATTTATTGTCTTTTTCAGTTTTTTTTTTTTCTTGTTGCCTTTTGTGCTTCAAATTGATTTTATTACTAATCAAAGACCTCTCCTTTTTAATTTTAGATCATAATTTATTGTCTTTTTCAGTTTTTTTTTTTTCTTGTTGCCTTTTGTGCTTCAAATTGATTTTATTACTAATCAAAGACCTCTCCCACCCTAAAATCCCAGGAAAAAAAAAAGTAACAATCAGAGTTTGCTGGTATGGTTGGAGAAACCCCTTGAAAAATGGAAGAAAAAATGCACCTTGATAGATTTTGACTTCTTCCCAAGGCTATTCAGAGTTCTTGTTAAAGCAGCCTTTGTACCATCTATATGGGTGCCGCCATCAACCGTGCGTATGCTGTTAGCATATCCCAGCATTGTATCTGAATATGCATCTGAACACCTAGTAGAGAATAAATGAATTAATAATCAAATAATTAAATACAAGAAATGATCCTCAACAATTTGCATAATGTTATCCCAATAATTTGAGAATTCATGTCCTTGACATATAATACATCCCCTAATTTTGACAACACCATGTTAATCCCAACTCACAGAGTGATGCAAGCACCAATAGGAAAGGTACAGTACCATCACTTTATAAAGGATAAAAAATTGTTTTAACAACACCCCTATTCCCACCAAAAAATGAAAGTTGAAAGAAATTGTATCTTTTCTCTTTGTATTCCATATCAGATGAAGAAGGAAAATTTAAACATGCACAGGAACAGGGGATTAAATGATTTACCATTGGAGAGCTACATCAATTGAAATGCCCTCTTTTTCTTTTCTGAAACCCACGACATCATGAAGCGGTTTCTAAATCAAAGAATCGTCAGTCTACCAACTTCACAAAAAGATGCAAATGCCAAGAAGCCCATAGATGGTCAAATATCACAAGAATCATAAAATAAAAAATAAAATAAAATAAAATAAAATACCAGATCATCCTATTCATCACAGGGTTTGTGACCTAGTGGTATCCAGCTGTCTCATTAAGAATGAGCTAGGTTCAATTTTTTAGACCCACTGGTAGAGTAACATTACATTATGGAATATGGATATAGAATGTTCATGCAAACGCAAATATGAATGCACACTAAGATAAATCATATTTAAATTATGCCAAGTATAGAAATTAGAATTTAGTAGTGTCAACTGAAATCTGGAATTGCTGGTATTCTTACACTATCCACTTCACTCATTTGAAAGCCTCCATGCATTACTAGTCATATAAAAAGATACACAACATGCTGCTATACGTGATATAAATACTTACAAAGGAACATGTACGTGTGCGTGTGTGTGTATAAAGAGGTTCATAACAGATCTCAAACCAATATGAATCCTACATCCAAGTGGAACAGAACAACAGACGCACTACAAAAATAGTGAAGATGGTTAAAGGTCAAGCATACCTTATCAGTATTTAGCCATGTCACATATTCAATCAATCCCCCAGCATAGAAGTACTCATTATACTGGTTCTTGTCCGGATCACTATCCTCTTTTTTCAGAGCAATAGTAAGCTGCAAAGGTCAAGTCACAGGAGATTGTAAACTGTGAAATACAAAGAATCAGAGAAATTTCATATTGCCACCAGCATGCCACATGAAGAACATAACTTTCCATGAATAATTATTAAAAATCCATGAGTTAACGTATGTGAGGAAACATCAATTCACCTAATCAAAAGCTATGATTCTACCTTAGGATTGAGAAAAGCTAGCTCCCTAATTCGTCCAGCTATTGTGTTGTAGTCAAACTGAATAGCGGTAGTGAAAACTGCATGCCCAGAATCAAACAAAACATATACATTAATCACTGTGACTATCAATATATAAAGTGGTATAATTCATAATCCAAAAACCATAAAATGTATATGAGGCTTGGAGGGTCACAGAAGACCTTCTTTGTCAGGCCAAAATCTGATTCGTGTTCCTTGATGATCTTTCAATTCAGGGGGGAGAATTTGACTTAATAAAGTTGTCACAGGGTTCCCGCGAGCATATTTTTGCTCATATTCCATTCCATCACGCCAAATGGTAACTTCTAGTGCCTGTGAAGTAAGACATCACAATTGAGTCTTCCATACAATAATAGCCAGCGCTGGAAACCTCAAATATAGACAATGCAAGACATAACAAGTGACAAAAACTCAATTAAGGAGAAACTAATCTATATCAAGGTGTTATAATGTGATTTTCCATCTGCATCCATAGTGCGAAGCAAGAACTGCAAACCCCAAACATAGACAATGCAACACAAAACAAGTGAAGAAAAATCAATTACAGGAAAATCCTCAAATGTTCATAATTACCATGATGATATGTCAAGATGTTATAATATGATTGCCATCTAACTCCCTTTTAGTTTGAACCTTTTTTTCCTGATGCTTTACATATGCATTACGAAGTATAATTCATACATTTCATTAAAGTAAAAACCAATCCTTATGTAAAAAAAAAATAATAATAAATAAAAACCCATAAAGGTTATATTCCTGAGTAAAGTTAAACCACCTTAATGGAAATGCAGTAATTAGTATAGAACCCACCCACATCCCCCCCCCCCCCACCCCCCCCAAACAAAAACCCAGCCCCCGGGGGGGGGGGGGGGGGGGGGTGTTTGGGGTGGGGTTGGTGGGGGTCAAAAAATTTTATAATACATATAATAGCTATTTCACAACTTGATCCATAGCCATAAAGGAATTAACAGTCCTCAAAAAATCTTATAAGTAGATACAAATTTAGATACTTTATGATCATAGGAGAAAAGTAGCAAAAAGAAGTGATAAGAGAGACAATGCAGACCTCAGACAAGGCATTAACAACAGACAAACCCACACCATGCAAACCACCTGACACAGAATATCCACTACTGGAGCCGCCAAATTTACCACCCGCGTGTAACACCTGCAAATTTTGATAAGTATGAATATTTATCAATATAAGCAGAATTGTTATAAATAATAATTATTATTATTATAAGAAGAAGAAGAAGAAGAATTTCCCACAAGAAACAAGGGTCAAACTATTTTTTTTTATTGGTAAATAAAAATTTATTGAAAAAATGAGAAAAACAGGAGAAGCAAATTCGTTGGTACACAGGATGTGTACAAGGAAAGCAAATGTCTACCCAAAATTACATAGATCTACAAAATCTAAAACAGAGGGTACGTCAAGACATTCAAACAAGGACAGAAGAAAAATGCACTTCAACTCAATGATAGAACACTCCTCCCCTTCAAAAATTCTGTTGTTCCGTTCTTTCCATATGTTCCACATAATAAACTACAGATAACATCCTAAACAAATGCCAACCTATGTTGCCCAACACCTCTAAACAAACAAGCAAGCAACTCAATCACTTGTTTAGGCATAACCCAGGAAATACCAAACAAGCTAAATACAAAGGACCATAACTCAGAGGCAAAAGGACAATAAATGAGCAGGTTGTCCACCAATTCCCAATCATTTTTACACAAAATACCTGTTAACAACTCAAACATTTCTCTTCCTCAAAATATCCAAAATTAGAATCCTCCCCTTCGCCACTGTCCAAGGGAAAAAAGCTACCTTAGCAGGAGCTTTCACCTTCCAAATACTTTTCCAAGGGAAGGGGTGATTACTTCTATCAGATAAAATTGAATAGAATGACCACACTTCAAAAGAACCACCCCAGGCAATTACCCATACAACTTTATCTTCCTCATTCCCATCCACCATAGAAGAATAAAGAAGAGCAAAGTAAGATTCCAAACTTGCCAGTTCTCAATCTTGTATCGGTCTAACAAAAAGCACATCCCAGTGTGCAATCCCATTAAGCCAACACAAATACTCCGCCACAAACACATCCTAATTTATTGCTATGCGATACAACATCGGAAAAACTTCCTTGAGAGATAATTCTCCACACCATAAATCGTCCTAAAAACATATTCGAAGACCCCTTCCCACCTCAAATTTGATATTTTGAGAAAACCTTTCCCAACTACCTCTTATGTACTTCCATAAAGAAACCCCATAGGGTTCATTTGTAGCTCCAGAACACCAACCACCCCCCATCACTGCCATATTTGTTAGCTATTACAGTTCTCCAAATAGCATTTGTCTCCATAGCAAAATGCCAAAACCATTTTCCCAATAAAGCAGTGTTAAAATGAGTGAAACTTCTAATCCCCAAACCACCCGATTGTATTGGCTGACGTAGACTTCCAGTTAACCAGGTGCATTTATATTTCATCACCCAAACCAAATACTTTTTTTTTGGACAAGCCACATATCAAAACGCTATAATTCAAAGTTCACTTATAAGCATTGAATTTATTCATCTCCATGAAATTCTGACATAGTAGGTTAGTTTTCAGAATTGTAGATGCAAAGAGAACCTTTTAATTTACCAAGCATGTCTTGTTGGCCAGAAAACCACCTTTTATTTGTGCATAGTAAAAATAATGCCAATTAACATATAATTTAGTGCAAGTGGTGGAAATAGAGTGCTCCATGGACAATAAGGAATTTGGATTTTACAATTTGCTTGACCAATCACCCAAACATAGTTTGAGAAGCTAGATGATACCATGGAAAGGTATACCAACAATAAGCACATCAAACCATATATTCAGGAATGCAGGGAACCATAAATCTTCATTTATTTTAAGTGGTAGACAAATGATGATTCTAACCTAAAAAAAAAGTTCTAATGAAAATTGTCAATATATGCAATAATACCGTCAACACAGTCTCCAGGGAAGATTTCTTGGTAACTGGGTGCAAGTCAGTAGGAATCTGCATTGTACAAGTCAAATAAGAAAACAAGTGAACTTAGTAACAAAACATATTAAAATCTAGCATAAATATGTCATATTTCTTAAGCATATTATTGGAAAGCCTAAATTAATATAAAAATATATCATATTCCCCTGCTCTCCCTGTAAATCTATTCCTGGTTTAGGACTACTGGTTCTTAACATTCCAGAGTGAACAATATGATAGTTCTTACTTCTTGGTGCTTTAGTGTACTCCACACTGTACAATTTCTGCAGGCATCAAGATGCGTATAAATGCATAAAACATACCATTGTTTATAAAAGCATGTCATGACAAAATGTTCCAACCTTAATAATTTTTTTTTTTTTCATGAAAATTTCTTTAACCCAAAATGCTCTGAATTTTGTACAGCATCATAAAAAATCAAGGAGCAAATTCAGCAATGTGCAGCAGGAGATGTGTAGACTCTTGACATAAGCATAGCCCAAAAATCTTAAAAGCAAATGCTCAAACTGATATTGGTCAAAGTTATGTCCAAGTAGAAAACAAGCCCAACAAACACAATGCACATAAAATACTACAGCCAGATAAATATATCCAGACTGAAATAACTGAAGATAAACCATACCCCACGACCATTGTCAGTAATGCTCACAGAACCGTCAGCATGCAAGACAACATCTATTTTAGAAGCAAATCCAGCCTGAGCCTCATCCACAGCATTATCCAATATTTCATAAACCTAAACGAGCACAACCAATGAACAAGAAAACTTTTATCTTCTTTTTTTTAGGGACTCTGACAAAGTCAGCAAAATTATAGTAATAATTCTACAAAAACCAAAGTGAGGAAGATTATACCAAATGGTGCAAACCACGAGGTCCCGTGCTTCCAATATACATTCCTGGCCTTTTCCTAACAGGGTCTAAGCCTTGCAGTACCTATTTCATCAAGACAACCAGTATAAGCCCAAACCCAGAACTTTCTCAACCTGAAAAGTTAAACCCCCCTCAAAGCTGATATTCAAATAAAACCATTTCCAACAATAAGAAGCACCTTCCAATACAATCAATGTCAGATACAGTAACAGCATAATTCACAATAACAATTTATACATTACTGATATAAGTGTAAAAATGTTTAGCATGAGCAAATTTATAATTCAATACCCAGTAAAACTACACCTGAATTTGATCAGAACCATAAGCTTTTGAACTGGCACTTCCTTGTAGAGCCTCGGTGGTGCTCGTCGACATGAAAGCCCTCGGAGACACCGCATTTCGAGTTGAAAGACTCAAAACCCTTTTCAATGGAGAATTCACCCTGACACTACAAAAAACACAGAATTGTCATCAAAACAAAACAAACACCATCTAAAACCACCCAAAAACCCCCCATTTGGCTTCAACTCTACTTTACTGAAACGAAAAAAAAAATCCTTTTTTCAGAAACAGAACGAACAGAAAACATTAAAACTCCGTTTGGTTGCTAAGAAAATGTCCTCGTAACACTCAGACGAAAAGAACCCAAAAAAAAAAAAGCAAAATTATGTTTTTAACTCAAACTGAGACTAAGTTCTTCACTCCTCCTTAAAAACCCACTTAAAAAATTCAAAACTTTATCACATTCAAGAAAGTTTTCTCTCATTTTCCTTTGTTTTCCATGGAACCAAACAGAAACTAAGCAAAAAGACAGAGAGAAGTATACCTGGATGGCTTGAAGATAAGAGAGGGAGAGAAAGAGAGAGGATATGAACAAGAAGAATGGAGAGAAGAGGAAGCCAGGAAGCGAGAGGCCATGAAACGAAGTGAGAGGAGATAAGAGGAAGAAGAACGCCTAAGAAGAAGCGCCATGACAATCTCAGTTTCCTTTTCTTTTGGTTTTTAACATCAAATGTTAAAAAGTGATAAAATGGAGGGCCTTTTTTTTGAGGATTTTTTGAGAGCTTTGCAGAATTTTGACAAACATAACTTAAAACCCTATTGGGCCTTTCTTAAAACTTACATTTTGAAATTTAAACCCCCGTATACGCCGAGAATTTATTATTATTATTATTATTTTATAATTCAATGATTGGGGAAGGTGTATTTAAATTATGGATGTTTCCATTAGAACGAGAGGTACCAATCAATTGAGCTATAACACTCTTCTTCTTTTTTCTTTTTTAAAGAGTTGCTAACATTTTTTATAGTGTGCATCTAATTTGGATTAACTTGACGTAATCAATTTTTTTAGTTTTGAAAACCAAAATTTTGGGTCACTGTCATAGTTACATATCAAAAATGCAAACCCAGTTTCGAAGCCCATTTTTAGATATAATAACAAAATTTTTAATGTTAATCTGCTTATCCATGTAAAGGCCCCATTGGCTATTATCATACATGAGTTTGGATAGTCTAATATAATCATTTTATACTTTAAATTTATGTTTAATTAACAAAATAAAAGCAGTAATGCTATAGTCTACAGATAACTTCTTCACCAAAAAAAAAAAAAAAAATCACAATTGCTAAGTTGGTTGACTATGAGTTATGAAGAAATAGTTATGGATTCCCCTCAAAAAAAAAAAAAAAAAAGTTACTGATCATTAAATGTCAGTTGTGTTGTGTGACCACTACTCACAATCAACCAATTCAACAACTGTTAAATTTATTGTCTGTAGTATTACTAAAATAAAGAAGATAAAGAAGATTACTTCAAAACCACCATAACCAAAAATTTGGGCCACTAAGAAAGTAGCATATCGAAACCTCATATGAAACTCTAAAACTCTACAAGACCTTCACTCATCTCTTACTTGGTTTATTGTCCCCTTCTCCCAAAGCTAAAGGCTGCTCTTAGTTCTATTTTTTGTGGGAAATTTTCTTTTTGTTCCTAGGGACGTTAATTTTTGTCCCATAATTTAGCCCGCTAGACTATTAGTTATAACTGGAATGGACCCATGGATGATAAGTATTCGGTAAAAGGGGTACAAATTGCAAAATGAAAGAAAAGCAAACACCTTCTATTCAATTCATAATATTTATTAAATCGTTTTAATAAAAGTGGGAGATAAAATTATCAAATTTTTCCTATTTCCCACATACCTCAAGATTAAATTTTTTTTTTTTTTTAAATTTAAGAAAAATGATGAGTTTCGTTAAAAAAATAAACGTCTCTCTTTTTCATTCAGATACTCCTCTGTTTTCTCTCTTTTTTTCCCTTTTTAAATCCTCTTTTTTCTCTCTTTTTTCCCCTTTTTTATAATCCTCTCACGTTTCCGTCATAGTTTTTTATCTTTACACTTTTCCATCCTAACAGAAACATTACGTTAAAATGATAAAGCTCACATCCCAAATTGAAATGTCAAGGTGGTTGTCAATTGTCAATCCCATGAAATCATGAACGTAAGCAGTAAATGGTATTGGGACAGAAGCAAAGCAGAACTTGGCTGCACACATTGGCCATGGAAGCATTAAAATCAAGAACATGGCGTTTATCCAAACGAACAACCCGGAAATTCAACATTTGAATGGAGGTAGTCAAGTTGGCAGTAGTTTCTTGTAAAGGCATATTTTTACTTTAAGGCAAAGCAAGACCGTCCAAGTTTTTACCATTTTTCAAACAATCCATCAATTTTTGCCAAAATTTTTAAAAGCACAATATCCCGAAAACTGTACTGATAAGTGATAAGATCTCCCATACCTATATACAGTTGTAAATAGTGCTTTTATAATAGTTTCAAGGTTCCTTTACTTTGAAGGAGGTAGTTTTATCTTAAGGGCTTTCATGGCGCCCTTAACTTAATGATATATCTTTGGTAATAACATTAGTACACAAGTGTACAGCAAATATACATGACAAGATGATTTCCTGGAAAATCTAGAGTCAGTTCTTTACAAATCGACTGCCTGGCTGAGACAGTTTAAATATATGAAGAGGGATAACAAAAAACCAAGACAAAACCATATACTTATATAGACAGGAGAGAGGATAAATTAAAGAGATGCCTTTGTCTGGTCAATTACATAAGACCTGCAGCAATTTCAGTTGCCTATGGGTTCTGTGCATTCCTGAAATATGAAGCAAAATTATTACTGGTTAAGAGAAATGACTGTATTTTTATATACTGCAAATGCTTGGATGTTGAACAAATTTGTAATAATCTCCATGATACAAAAGTAGCCTTGCTAAAATTATCGACCATAAACCTTTACCACAGCCATGGATGTGTGACAAAGATGCAATGTAACCGCATCCCTAAAGCAGGAGCAGGAGACATGGAAAGAAGATATGGCCATATAGAGCTAATATAACATATGATAAACATTTTTTTTAATTAATCACATTACATAGATTAACGTCTACAAGACACATTTCCTATTCCTTGCCATTGCCCATATTTGTATTTTACTTCATTTGTAGATTTTGAAGTGTCTTGCTCTGTGTGTGAAATATTCATCTTCATTGGATCTTTTGGTAGTAGAAATGTGCGCTCGCCTGTACTAAGTGCTTTATTTAAAGTTACTATTCGTAATATATTTTGTTTATAAGCAATATATTAATAAAGCATAAAAAGGGGCACAACCCTATCACGTGAGATCCACAAGAGAAACACCTAGAAAGAAAATGTAGCCTCTGATATTTAGAAGATCAATAAAGTTACTACAGATTTACTTTTACACAAAGTAAAGAACTTTACCTTGCAGAAGTCAAATGTGAACTATTTACAGCCCCCCTAGGAGAATATATACGCCGCATCCTCTGATCATGATCCCTGCTGACACGTATAGCAGCAACTTCCTTTTCCTTAGCAGCAACTTCTCTTCGCATCTTTTTAGCTTCAACTTCCATTGCTTTGTTCAATGTATCAACCTTTTTTGCCAACATCTGCTTAATTTCACATTAGAAGAAATAGATTAGACTAAGAGCATAAATGGGGGTTATAACAGGCTGCAAAATCAGATAAGTATGCAGTCCAACCTCAATTGCATCATCCTTGTCCTTGAGTGTCTGATCTCTCTCATTGCAAGCTTTTCTCAAAGATACAACCTCTTTTTGTAGCATATCATACAGCATTCCAGAAACATAATCTTCATGTTCTGGTTTGGTGTTTCCAATTGGAGTTCCATTTTCACTCTCCATGTGAGTACCATTTGTTTCACTAATTAGGTTATGATCACAGGTACTGGTGGGCACATTATCTTTCCCACTTGCATCTCGTATCAGCTTACCTCTATCCAGTGATCTACTACCACCATCAAATGATCTATTCGAGATACTACCATGCTTTAATAATGTGCTAGCACTGTTTGATCTGAGAAGCCCGTATTGTGAATTTGAAGTTCTCTTTGATAGATACCCATTGGAGGATGACTTTGAGAAATTCTCTGCTCCACCAAGAGACTGACGCCTTGAAGATCCGTTGCTTATGGTTCTCCCTTCTGAGGCAATGCGAGAGTTACCATTAGACGTTTTAAGCCTTTCCTCCAAAACCTTGAATCGCAATTGGTATTTTTCCTAAGAAATCAAGTAATAAATGAACAATCAAGAAATGAATATTCAGCAAGTAAAAAAAGCAGGGAATGAAATTAATAGATCAGCTTACACACTTTAAGCTGCGCTTCTGCCTTTGCAGTGCGCTCAGCTACTGCCAGTTTATCACGAAGCTGTTGCATTTCTCCCTAAAATATATGTAAAACTATATTTAGTCTTCACAATACCTTATAATTTATTGTACTTCAAAACAGAAATATTCAGCTTTCCATAGCAACTATGTATTTTGAAATACTAT
Source organism: Quercus ilex subsp. ballota (assembly GCA_032727855.1). NCBI lineage: Eukaryota > Viridiplantae > Streptophyta > Magnoliopsida > Fagales > Fagaceae > Quercus > Quercus ilex. Next base: position 12,991,283 of record CM064914.1, on the reverse strand, counting down.
ACTCCATTTTGTGTTTTATACAAGCAAAATTTATGACTGTGTTTCACATGGTCTAACTATATGTCACCCAGTCTTATTCTGATATCAACCTGTTTAACATCCTGGTTTCTATTTTATAGTTGGCAATAAAAATCAAAATTAAAAATAACAGACAAGGATAGATTGTTGTATGCCTCTTCTTCCATGCATCATGAAACAATCCTAGCTCACTTACAGTTATTAGATAATAAACCCAGCACACTACAAGAAGACTAGGTTTTGATGTTAGTTCAAACACTTCCTATTATCAATCAATGTATCAATAAACATATTAATTGAGTACAAACTAACACCAGAACCAAGTGTTTCAAGAATATCTGTAGCAGAAACATCCATTAGAGATGACTTCCAGCAATAAAACTTGCTCAGTATTCAGGGTATTCTTTGAAGAAATGAACTTTGAAGAACATGATAAAGAGGCATTGAATGGGTAACATGCCTGAAAAAATTTTCTTTCCTCAAGCCATTGCTTAACAGGCATCACTTTGTCATTGGCATCTTTCCACTCATTTGCAACTACAGTGGCAACACGATTTGCAGTAACCTTCGCACGAGCTACTTCCCGTTCTAAAGTTTTTCTCTCCTCCTATTCAAGCTTGAAGATTAGAAGCAATTTGGAGCATTTCTAACACATTCAAAACAACTACCAGTTGTTTTGTAGAACTGAAAATTCCAAGGGTAACAGTCATTACATTCATCTCTTGCACTTTTCGTTGATAATCACGCACAGCATTAGCAGCAGCACCACCAGCCAAAACAGCCTCCTCAAGCTCACGAACAGTTTGGGTTAGCTTTTCAACCTCTGCAACCTTCTGCCGATGCATTTTGTCCATGATTTTGTTCTCCTCCTGTTTAGTGAACAAGACATTTCAAACCAAACTATGTCACTCATTGATACCTCTAAGCACATGCCTTCATTTGCATGGACATCATGAAGGAGAAAATTTTGAATGAGAGGAAAACCTGGCATATTTCAATTTGCTTCATTAGCTCCTGGTTTTTGTTTTGCAGATCATCAACCAAGGATGCTTTAGCCAAAGCAATCTGAACAGTTCTCTCAGCCTCAAGAAGAGCAGCCTCTTTGGATTTAGTAAGCCGATCAAGTGCTCTATTGTCATCCTGCAATTTTGCTACCTAAATACCAAAACATCATGCAGAGGTAGAAAAGTTTACTGCATTACTCTTTGAGGTTGATCTACATGAATGGGTGACACTTAACAGTTCTAAGTACAACAGTATGACCACAAACAACAAAAAGAAGTCACAAAATTTCAAGGTTAAAATATAAATAATACCTCCAGCCTGGCCAGTTTAAGCTCCGCCTCCAGCGGTGTAATAATGGCCTCAATGGGAGGCATTTCATCATCCTTCTGTGCAGCATGGACCCTTCGAAGTGTAGCTTCAGCTGCAAATTGTGCAGCCAAAGCAGCTTTTTTCTCATCATTTATCTTCTTGATCTCAAGGTTCTGAAGATAATAACATTCTCGTGGTTGTGAGAACAAAAATGACTTCCTATTTTGGTTATAAAAAATAATTACTCCAATTAAGCAACAATGAAAAATAGTACCTTGCTCTCCAAGAGAGCTTCAGTCACTTTAAGTTTTTCATCCACTTTATTTAGCTCATCTGTCAGCTGAAATCGTAACCCAGAGAGAATAATCAGAATCCTCTCTATATTAGCAGAATTGAATATCATCCAATACATTGCTTTCTCTGTTGACTATCAATAATCTTTCGATAGTGATAAAAAAAAAATGTTAAAATATTTTAATATTGTTCATATAGAGACAATAAGATTTGTATATTAATGACAATTGAAAATTTCCAATTATTCCGGTCATATAAAGGCCAGCTAGTCCATTTTGCAAAGGCCTTTTCTTTTAGTTTTTTAGCTTATTTGCTTTTGTAAGCTTTATAAAGCCTCATTTTTGCTAGGTACAACTATGCTTTAACAAATTTCAGCAAATAAGCAAATAAACTTTCAGCAAAAAGCTATATCCAAATGCACTCTAAAATTCATGCCAGAAGTAAGAAAAGTTTTAGTTCTATGTTTCTCTATTTTTCTATGAAGATGACTTGACTTTCTATCATGCTTCTTCTTTCTAGAGTTTTCTTTTTTTTTTTGGGGGTGGTGGGAGGGTGGGGAACCTTGAATGCTACCTTTGGGACAAAATACCATTTTTATGGCTACAATACATAGGCCACGGATGAAATAGGTGAAAAAAATTAGGATGTTTGTTTTTAAGGAAATTTTAATGAGGATTTGAAGTCACATAATGGAGATATCAAAATATAATTGATGTCCACATGGATCAACTAGAGGATGTGACAAGCCCTGAAATATTAAACCTTAACAATAATCCTTCTACAATGTGAAAATTGAACTATAATGTGCATGTAATTATGATGTTTTACCATAAATAAATAGAAAAAACCCATCACAAAATATTTATTGATTTTAATAACTTAAATTTATCATATATGATATAACATAAACTAAAAAAATACATTAATCCCGTTATAAGAATATAAAAAAATAACAATAACAGTAACTAAAGTGGACAGAATTGAAGCATCAAACAATTATAACCGCATCTTTTTTGCAAGGAAATATCAATTTACAGGCATTTCCATTTTAGGCACTTAGATCTTATTATATGTGATAACATGTAATACATATAAACATTGATAAGACAGTCTTATTATATTTCCATTGCACTGAAATTATGTATAGTAAAACAATGTTGAGATAACAATCTGGCCTTCATTGTCATTATATTTGTGTTATTATTAAAGCTGTATGATTAAAGAAAGAATATAAACACATTCTTTCTTCTCATATGCATCTTCAGGTTGATATTAGTTCAAAAATTCAGTTCATATTACTATAGTAGCACCTCTTCAACTGCCTTCTCTTTAAGGCGCTCCGAATTCTTCAGAGACTTGATTTCTGCAAGCGCATCTCCCAATTCCCGATCTTTATCTGTAAATGCAGTCAAATCCTACAGTTTATTCAATAATACGCTCAATATTATATATAACTACAAGCATGAATATTAACTCCAAGGGGTAGCACAAAGGTCACTAGTGGTAGCCCAGACAATTTAGAAGCACGAAAAGCTTAACAACAATGCCTAAGTGGAACATATTTGGCTCATAACAACAGCCATCAAAAAGTGAAAACAGTTTAAGAACTCAACAGAATTCTACCCAAGTTCAACCAGCCATTGTTCTTAGTGAACATGTACATCCAAGCTCCAAATAACACATGAACTCTCTTTAATAGGTAGAAAGCAAGGTTGAAATTTGAAAGGAAATAGTTCGCTTAACTCCTTAGATATGGATTAGTTCTTACACTTTGTTGATAAGTGAAGAAAAAATGTCCTTTTTTATTTAAGCTGCATTCATTATACAAGAATTTAGAATGAGAATTGTATTCCCAAGTTGTTTAGTTGACAAAACTCTCAAGAACTACAATTCCCATAAAAAGTGAGAATTCCAATTCCCACCTTTCAGGTAGGAAATTTCAACTCATATACCTTGCATTTGTGACAATTTAACTATACACTTTTTTTCCTTTTCTATAACTAACTAAATAAAGTTAGGTTTTAACAAAAAAACCAAGTTCATTTTTCACCCAAATAAGAACTTTATCATCGTTCAAGGGCATTTGGGTCATTTAAAAAAATCCATAACAGTCACATTATAGTTACCAAACGAGTATGTATAAGTATAACATTATTTTAAACAATTAAAATATATATTGTAAAATTAAAGTGTTATATAAAATACTATAGAAACTCAAATTTTTAAGCATATTTTAGCAACAGAAACATCAACCCTTATTAATTCTAAAATTCTTGCGAGTTTAAACTGTCAAGAATTTATAATTGAACTGGCTCTTAAACAGTATTTCACCGTCAAATATAACTGGCATAACTATAAAACATCAATTGAGTTAACTTTGAAAAATAAAATAAAATTTTGGGTAGCCAAATCATATCATTCCAATAATCTCTGGTTAACAACATTTCTTTTTTACCACAATTCCATATTTTTGTGAAAACACACACACATCATCTGTATGTTAACTTTAATTAAATTTGTCAACAATTTAACGCATTTATCAATAAAAATCACAAATGCATTTTTTTTTTTACTTAATCATGCCAATAATAACGAATAAAAATGAAAATTATAAACAAATATTACACAGTTCGGGAAAAAAAAATTCTCTAATTTTGGACAGAATATTACTTAAAAAGAAAAATGTTCGTTTCACTATTTCAATGGAAATCATTTCCTTTAGTAAATCAGAGGAAAGCTCCATTTTCATAAAGCTATTTTTTAAAAAAAAAACTAAAAAAATAAAATTTCCACCATTAATTAAGCTCGAGGACACTACTACTAATGCGCGCATCCTAAAATTTCCTCGGGAAAACACTTTCTCAGGAAACAAACAAACAGAGCGAGAGAGAGAGAGAATGCGAACCTCGGAGATCATTCTCTAGGCGGTTGAGTTCAACGCGGACGGGATCGGAGCCGTGCAAGAGAGTGATGATCTCATCGACGTCGGAGCCGGCTCTGGTTATGACTCCTCCTCCTCCGCCGCCGCCGGCGGCTGCGGCGGCATTACTAGGCTTCCTGGTCCGAGCCTTCAACGAAGCCGATGACGTCAGCCTCGGAGACGGCTCGGCTTCACAGTTGCTGCTGACGTGGACGATCGACGACATCAGAGATCCAGTACTTCCGTGCTCATTCAACAGTTCCTTGAAAGAAAGAAAGAAATGGAGAGATATAGAGAGAGAGATTTGGTATTTGCTTGTTATTGGAGTATAAATAGGGGTTGGATTAAGAGGGGGGTTTAGGCGGGCTTAAATTTTGCTACAGTGAGACAGTGAGAGTGAAAGTGAGAGAGTGGGAGTTTGATTAGATAGTCATAAATTGGATTAGGATTATTTATTTACTTTTAGTTAGAAAGCTGTTTTGAACGTGATGTGAGAGAAGTTTTGTACTCTGTTTCGCCTCTCTACCTTTGCTAAATGCACCCGCACTTCTTTTCCATTTGATTCTCATATGCTTTTTATATAATTAATTTTGTTAAAGAGTCTCATTCCAAATTATTTGGATACATAGCTTCATTTGGAACTTGAGTTTTCTAAAATTCGAGTTTCTAAAATTTGAGTTTCAATGCGATGTACTCAGCATTCTTAAACTTTAGTTTCTTCAAAAAAAAAAAAAAAAAAACGAATGGGAACTTAAAAACATCTCAACTCAAGTTTTTTCCACATGAAACATGAAAATCAAATGAACAAGAAAATAGGTGACAATGAATTAATTATCCCATGCATCAAACATATGCATATATAACTTCTGTGATGATATAATTAGAAGAAATGTCATATTTACAACACTTTCACAACAAATTATATGTGGCAGGTTGTTACGAGTTGTTATTGGTAGGTAAAAGAGTAATTTTAGTTGTAAGTTTAAATTTGAACAAATAACAATGTACTACTTAGAATTTGTTGTGAAAAATATTATGAATATTAAAGTAGTTGATTATGAGTAACGGATAATAACTTTTTTATCGACCTATTACTTTTTTCCCTACAGTCAACCATTTTGATAATCAATAGATATTTAATTGTGTCCCTGTACTTATTAATAATCAACGGATGGTTTAAAACAAAATATATTGATAACTTAATATTTAATTCATCAAAGTTTTAGCTTGTTTACATTAATATTTTTATTTTTGTCTTTAAGTCCATTTGATACAATTTATTTTTGATCTACTTGAAAATGGGATTGTTTAAACAATTTAATAATTTAAAAGAGTGCAACTTGATAACGTGTTAGCAAAAGAGTTTTTTCACTCCCAACTATCAAATTATAAAAAAAAAATAATAATTGCTAGCCTCTGAGCACGCGCGTGAGCGCGTGCTCAGAGGCTCTTCTATTTTTTGGGTAAATATTAATAATCTACATTTATTATAATTTGGGATTTCTACTTTTTCCAATCACAAAAAAAAAAAAAAAAACCCTAAGGGTGTAATGAAATGTTTTTTAAAAAAAATTTAAAAAGGAGGACAGAAGAAACAAAAACATCATGATGAAGTAAAAATAAATAAATAAATAAAAACGTGGGGTGAGTTTTGTAGATTTGAGGAGTTTTAAAACTAGCAAAAGAGTAATTTTATTTTGTAGGGAGTTAGTGAATAGAAGTAGGAATTTATTATTTTTGTCAATTTACTATTTTAACCTCATTTTTAAGGTTTAGGTAGGGGTATTTTTTACAGTAAAAAAAGTAATAACTAACTTTCTTTTTCCAATTTACTATTTTAACCCCATTTTAGTAGGAATTTAAATCAACGCAGGAAGACATTTTAATGTAGAAGTAGGAATTTATTATTTTTGCCAATTCATTATTTTAACCCCATTTTTAAGATTTAGGTAGGGGTATTTTTTACAGTAAAAAAAGCAATAACTAACTTTATTTTTCCAATTTACTATTTTAACCCCATTTTTAAGTTATTGGTTAATTAATTTAGGGGTATTTTTGACAGGAAAAAGAGCAATAATTAACTTTCTGAATCCTCTTAATATATACAGAAGATAAAGGAAATACAAGTTACAATGATTTTCATTGGCTCTTTTTTTTTCCTTTCCATAATGTGATAAACACATAAATAAATAAATAATGCCAATTATACAAGGTTCGGCCTTTTGTAATATAACATCAATTATGCATCTCCTTTTATTATTAACCGTAAAGTGAGTTGTAGACCTACATTTAGGACTTAGGAGACTATCTAAAGGTCAATGGTTTAATGGCCTCATGGCATTCTTCTCTCTCTTTATAGGTTGCATTTTCAATTGATGTTAACGACAAAGGGCAAAACCCAGCTAAAGATTTACAATGATTGATGGAGTCATGTGATCAAAGTTTCAATAAGCTTTAAATGATATGTTTGTCTTATCAACCAAAAACAGAAGATAGAAAAATAGAAATCATGGTATATAAATGTTGATTTCTAGTATCTCCTAAAACTTGGTTTTTACCTGAAAATGAATATGAATTTTAATTCATACGACAAATATCGAATTGTCACAAAGTTCCTATCAGATGGTCTTGCCGTTTTGGTAACATTCAAGACCAAGGCAGACAGGGACCCAGTTTCGGTGAGATCTACTCTGCTGGACCCCTTGTCAGTGCCCTCTGGGCCCCATCCTCTCTCTGTTTTCACATAAACCAACGGTCACATACCCATTTGCTTTAATACCAACGGTCAAAATTATGGAAAGCCCACCAAACAGCAATCAAATTTTACCGTTACACACTAATCAAACACTATTATGCATTAATACAATATGCAAGGTTGGCCACATCAACATTTTGTAAAAAAATTGTAAAATATAATATAATTCAATTTTTTTTTTTCTTTTTAGTTCTTTCATTTTTCCACTGCTGTTGCAGTTTTGTGTTTATAATATAAAAGTAAAATTTCTATGTGACTAAACTAGACAAGAAAGAGTGAAAGACAAACTTGAAACTTCCGTTAGGCCCTTACCCATGTACAGTATTCCTGTGTTACTTTACTTTTCATTTGCTTTTTTTTTTTTTTCCTTATAATATATTATTAATTATTATAATAAACAATATATTATATACCATATGGCATTATAATTTATTAATGTAATTGATTAGTTTGATTAAAATATATTGTATATACTACTATATTTACATATATTTAGCACTTCAAAAAAAAATTAACTTGTATTTAGTTGTTTATAGCACATATTAAGTTATGAAATATTGTACATTATTATTTTAGATTTCATACATACACACAAATTTTTATAGATGGCTCCCCAAAAATAAATTCTTGGCTCCGCCACTGAGACGGTTCAAAGAACCAATAAAGAAAAATGTTCAAGATTTTTTAGGTTGAATCGCGATAATGTCATAATTACTTTAATAATATATTAAAATTCAAATATATATTTATATTTATAAAATCAATAAAATTGACTAATATATCTATATATATTGGGAGAAATTTAAATATTTTCAAGCATATTTTACAAATTAAATAAGAAAGTTAAAAAAAAAAACATGAAAAAAAAGTTATGATTAATTTTTGAAGTATAAAAATTAAATATTTTTTAAGAATTATAATTATTTCTATATATATATATATATATATTCTTTTTTAGAGATGAATAATTAAAATTTATAATATAATAAAATATTATGATTATTTGCTATAATATAAAATAAAAGCAGTAATGAAAGTTAGTAGGATGGAGTGACATCTCTTACTCTTTACGGTGCTCTTGCATGTCCAATTTTTTGATGAAGCTCATATCCATCCCATTCATAGCAGTGGAAGTCATTGTGTGAAACTTTTAGCAAAGGAAGGAAATTCTCCTTTGTGATAATTTTGTGATGTATTCATATCTTCCTTCTTTTATTTTGTACTAGTTTTTAGCTAACATTTGGGGTGTTATGTAATTCACCTACGAATATAACAATTCTCGCACCTAATTTTACAACTTGTTGATTTGTACAATTATAAACGATGAATGTAAAATAATGGATCACACAAGACATAAAATGTCGATCACTCACAATCGCACAAGTCAACAAATTGTGAAATTAAATATATAATTTGACTGAGTTTATAAAATTAATCAATCATGTTATGTAACATAGACCTTGTACTATTTAAGCTCTAATAAAAATTTCCATTTTCACCTAAAAAAACAAAGGAAACTTTTCCAAAGTCAAGGTACATGATCTAGCCACGTCACGAGGCAACTGGATAAGTAATGGTGTGGTGGCGAAGCAGGGGAACAGGGAGATGCGGAGAGAGAAAGCAAGGGAAGAGACAAGAGCACATGCGCGTGGGAAAGCACATGACAAAGCGTGAATCTAACCATATCTTGTATTATTTTCTCTTCTTCACTTTTTTTTCAAAATTTGATTATTGTAAGTAAGCTCAATCAATCATATTATCGTCAATACACTCGTTTTCCCACACGTGCCACCACACGAGCGTGCATGATTGGAATCTCAAAATCAAAATATTGTCGTTCATTATGTTAAGGGCATGGATTTGCAACACATGGCACTAGTTCGGATATGGCAATAATCTAACAAGAATAATTTTGTGTTCACTTCTTATAAAGTTCTACCACCCCCACAACTTGTGGCCAGTTTGGATTGTTTTCTAAATTAGATCTGGAGTTTTTGTTTGTTACATTTTTTTTCCTCTTCATGAGTTTAGTTTGAGCTTTGTTTTTGTTTTTGTTTTTGTTTTTCTTTTAAGGATGTTTTTATGTTTACTTTGTAAGCTTATATTGTAGACATACAAAAAAGTAGCAAATATTATACACATTTACCAAAAAAAAATGTAAATATTATACAAAATTTGCAAATGTGTACAAAATTTGCCAATATTATGTGTCAGTAATATAAACTTATATCGTAAGTACAATGAATACATAGAGATATTGTGAAGATGTTGTAACGTAAGTATTAATTCTTTATGGGTCAAAATCTATATATAAAAAGAGTGAATGAGAAAAGTTACAATAGTTTCGCTATAGTAATTTTGGTTTGTTCAATTTTCATTGTTTCGTTATAGTAGATTTGCTACATTATTTTTTGGTTGTCTAATTCGCACTATTTCACATTATAATAAATATTAACACAACAAACTAGTACAATATTTTTACAATTATTGAGGCGTTGATTCTTTATAGGCCAAAATAAAATAATAAAAAATTATATTGGAACTAATCACAACTAAAAATAAAAGTATTATGAAAAAAGAAGTGCTACATCCACAATATTTTTTACAACACTTTCATAATAAATCATAGGTGGCAAATTGTTATTGGTCCTAATCTAAAGTTACCAATGAAACTACTTTTTTGCCCACTAATGACAACCTGTAACAACTTACTCCTTATAATTTGTTGTAAAAATGTGGTACACATAACATTTTTTGGTGAAAATGTTAAGACATCTTATTGTCATCACAATATATATATTTTTAAAATTGCTAAGTTGTCAATTCTTTATGAGTCAAAATAAAATATAACAAAATTATAAAGGTATTACGAAAATGTTGTGTTATTCTGTTGTGTTTTTAGAAATTTTTTGTTGGTTTAGTTAGCTTTGTTGAGCCAAAATTCACTGTTTCACATGCAATTTTCTTGGGTTGACATTTTTTTTTTCTTTGCACATAATTTTAAGTAAAAACACATAGTTTTACACATAAAAACAAAAACAAAAACAAAAACTTAGGATAAAAACACTTTTCATCATTTATGTTTGGGGTAGTTTACAATTCCTCTTTAAACTTTAAAATCAAGCAATTTTTCCCTTAGAATTTTGGAAAAGAGCAAATATGTCATATTGTTATTCTCTCAGTTAAATCCTAATAAAAATTTATGATTCTTAAAATATTTTATTGTGTAATGTCTAAAATACTCCCACTAAATTTTAACATCCCACAAATTTTCTTCATGTATTTTGAGTTTTAGATAGTAGTAATTATTAGAAAGTTGGAATGATAATATAAGGTGTTTTATTTTGTTATCTAAAGAATTAATGAAAAATTTGATGACACATTCCTTTTTTTTTATCTTTTTTATTTATTTATTTGTTAATTTTCTTAACAAAACTTAGTTGTTTATTATTAGAAGATGATGGTATTCATTATTATTCTTAGAAGTTTTTAATGAGTGGATATATTGCCTTTAGTACAAAAGTGCCAAAAAACTATTATAATAAAATAAATATTTATATATTAAATAACCACCCTAACTTTGTGGTTGATCAAAATTCTTATATAAATAATATTAATTTTTTATGACATAATTAACAAAATTCTTAAAATTAATGTCTCTTTTGATTAATGTAAATCTCTATATACTTTAAAAATTGAATAATTTATATTTTTATTTTGTGATATAAATAAAATATAGACCTTAATCACTACTTTTTTTCCAGCAAGCACGTGCTTAGCCCGTGCTGCCCTAACTAGTAGTGGTGTAATAGGTATATAAAGGACTCAAGATATAACATAATTGCACTACTTGTTGGTTGTTATCTCAAGTGGTAAGCTTTCAAGTTTTTCTCTCAAGCTCTCAGTTAATCATTTTTTTTTAGCTTTCAGTTTCTTTTCTCTACTTTCCTATTTTAACATATCAGTATAAAATTTTGAACTAGGTTGTGATTTCAAGAGCCTGTATAAATACTAGTAGGGGAAAAAAAACCTGCATAACACTAGAAATTTGTGCATCTATAAATTTGTTATATTTTGTCCTTGTACATAATTAGGTTGAAATTTTGCGCTAATCATCGAGCCAATGTTGTACCTCTATTGTCATTTTCTGTGATTTTTCAATTTTCAAATTTACTTTAAATTTCAATAAGCAGAAGTAAGTTATATATTCTTGAACCAAAAAAAAAAAATTTGAACAATTAGCAAATCTAGAGGGTGCAGTGGAAATAAGGAAGTTCACCGATTAGGATATTCTCAATAAGTAGAAGCTAGTTATATATACCCAGGGATAAGAAGTCAAAAAAGCAATTAGGATATTCTCAATTCCGAATAACTCACTCTCACTTGATGACTGAACTCAACCTGATATATAAGAAGCCATATCATAAGTGGTTATGTTAAAGGGTGTACTTAGGGCCATTATTAATAAACTATATTGATAAAGTTTTAACATCACTGTTATGAGAAATATAAAAGTTGTTATAAAAATTAATTGTTTTATCATTTTTCTATAAAATATTTTTAAAAATAGTTTCTAACCGTATCTTAATTTTGTGTCAAGTATTCTTTTAATTACACTTTAATTTCATGCCACATATCTTTCTAAATTTTTCATTATGCCCTAATTTTGTGTCATTTATATTTACATGCAAATTTTTGTATTTTATGTATACATAATACTATTAACGTGTACAACCAATTATTTATTAGATTGAAACATAAAACAAGTATTATAAGCTAGATTTTTTAAAGGCAAAAATGCACTTTTGGTCCCTACATTTTAGGCCTATTCTCAATTTGGTCCCTAAATTAATTTAGCTCCTAGGTCAGTCCCTGATTTTCAAAAATCATTTTTAAAATAGTCCCCACCGTTAACCTAGTGACAAAAAATGCTGAGATGGCAAATGGAAGTGCCAGGTGGCATGTTAAATCTGACGTGGCTAATAAAATAATTAATAAATACCACGTCAGCATCCATGTCAGCATTTTAATGACAAGTCAGCATTTAATTAATAAAAAAATACAAATAATTTTAAAAATATTAAACTGAAAAAATTCAAAATCAAAAACAAAAAAAAGAAAAAACTTTTTCAGAAGAACATTGTTCTTCTTCTTCCCCAGGACATGAACTTCATATGCTTCATGTTCTTCCCCAAATCAAACCCAATAAATCCAAGAAATCAAACCCATAAACATCCAGTAAATCAAACCCATGGCTTATAATTTCTCTTCTCCACACATAACCTCTCTTCTCTTCGACCCTCACTCTCTCTCTTTAGCTCTCATGCACTCCGACTCTTCTTTCTCTCTCTACCCTTCTATTTCCCTTCTCTCACTCCCGTGACTTGCGATTGTTCTTGGTGGTTTCGTGGTTGTGCTTCGGCGATTCATGGGTTTGATTTTGTGGTTGTGCTCCGACGGGTCGTGGGTCTGATTTCGTGGGTTTTTGTTGGCTATGATATGGGTTTGAACTTTGTGGTGGTCAGATTTGTGGGTGAGGACGTGCTCGATGGTGTCGCTGTCGGTTTGGCCACGAGTCATGGGTGATTGTGTTTCGATGGTTCCGATCGGTTCGTGGGTCTGACTGGTTCATGGTTTGTGGGTTTTTTTTTTTTTTTTTTTTTTGCCATGGATCGTGGTTGATTTGGTCGTGGGTCGTCAACATGGGTTTTTTTTGTTTGGCTGTGGTTGGTGGTTGCAGATTGAGAAGTGGTGGAAGAGGAAGGTTGTTGGGTTGTGGCTGTTGTGGTTTGTGGTTGTGGCTGGTGGGGCAACGGTGGAGGTGATTCCGTTGAAGCAAGATGACCCAAACAAAATGCCAACACCGATGGAGCTTCGATCAATCACGAATCCAAACGAAACCCAGATTTAAACTGAAAAAGCTATGGAGATTCGGGCATGGGTCTTTGTTGAATTTTTTGGGTTTTTTTTTTTTTTTTGTGTTTGTTTCCCAAGGAAATTTCTAGGTTTGGGTTTGTTGGAGATTAGTTTTTTTTTTTTTTTTTTTTTTTTTTGAGTTTATGGGTTTGATTTGCTGTAGAATTTGGTGTTGATTGCGTTAGAATTTGTTGAGTTTGATTGTGTTAGTTATGTTAGGGAAGAACATGTTCTTATGTTCTTCCAAAAAAACAATGAAAAGCAATTAAAAAAAATACAAATTTAATTATTTAATTTAATGAGATTTAAGGTTTTGTTTTTTTTATTTTATTTTATTTTAAAATTTTCTGACATGGATTTTTTATTATTAAAATGCTGATGTGTTATTTTTTAAAAGCCAAATAATTTTTTTTATTATTATTTTATTAGCCACATCAGATCTAACATGCCACCTGGCACTTCCGTTTGCCACCTCAGCATTTTCTGTCATTGGGTTGACGGTAGGGACTATTTTAAAAACGATTTTTGAAAATCAGGTACTGACCTAGGAGCTAAATCAATTTAGGAACCAAATTGAGAATAGACCCAAAATGTAAAGACCAAAAGTACATTTACGCATTTTTTTTTAATTAAAGTCACAAATGAACACAACGCCTTTTTGTAAGTCACAAATCAAAATTCTAACGGGACAAAGAATAATAATAAAAGCAACTCGTACAGGCATCTGTGGGATGATTATCTACAATTTTAACCATGGGGATACTTAGTAAGATTTTTGTCGCTTGGAGTTGGATGATAAGGATAAAACATAGGTGAAAAGAATAACAACCATTTAATATACTAGAATATGACATGATTGAAATGAGGCCACGCACACATAAAAGGTGATGGGGCATTATTATAAAGAGTAACATTATAAAAACAATTTTTTCTCAATAAATTTCATAATTGATAAATTATCGGCGGTGAATAAACGGGTCTATAAATATCAACTATGTCTATTGCTCATAGTTGACTAACTAAATATTTGTGAATTTTGATGCGAAAAAAGTTATACAAGCAGCATTTATGTTATTGTAATTCAAGCAAATATAAACTTGCCGTGTATTACTTTCTCTTATTTTGGAGGAAAGTTTTAATCAATTAGAAAGTGCCACACACTTGAAGTACGAATGCATCTCCGTAAACCGCAAAAATTTTTTAAAAAATTTATCCAATACTTTCAGAGCAGTGTTTCTCATCTCATATAAATGGCAATAATAGTTAAAAGAAGGACTTAAGATCAAATCTCATCTATAACAAAATGAAACTAAATATCTTAACATAATGATAAAGAATGCCACCTCGCCTTCTTCACTATCTACTTATTTAAAAAAAAAGAAAAGAAAAGAAAAAAAAGATCATATAAGAGCGAATTCTATAGAGTAAAATACCTATCATATCTATTGAATATTACACACACACAAAACCACCGATGATAGTAAATAATAATCTTTATAGGTGTAGCCCATACAAATCCTATTTTATCTATAAAATGGGCTTAGCGATAATGCACATTCTTCTGCTCTAAATTAACTCGTGTGCCATGGTGGATGGGAGTCCATGCTTAATTTAGCCCGTGAGTGAACATGAGGCATCATATAATAAATAAATAAATAAATATATATATATATATATATACACACACTAATCTCATCACACGTGCTCCGCATGTGTAATGAGGCTCTTTTTTATTTATTTTGAGTTTAATATAATTTTTTAATTTGAATTTATCTATTTTTAGTGAGATTACACAGGAAGAAAATTTTAAGAAACTAAAATTTAAGATTTGAAAAAGAGTAAATTGTTGGGTTTAATGTGTGTTAGTTTTTAGGAAAAAAAATGCATCAAACGTGGATGAAATATATTTAAATAGAGAACGTGCTAATTTTTAGAAAAAAGAGTTTCTCTGTCATTTTTTTTTAAATTTTTTGAATTACAATTTTAACTCTATTTTTTATTTTTTAAGAACATGGATTATCTAATTAGATTAAGGATATTTTTGACATTTTTTAAAGTCATAACTAACTTTTTGAATCCTCTACATATATATATATATATAGTGCATTTTTTTTTCTTTATATGTCTCTTTAATCACTTGTAGAGTCTCGATTGATAACATTAAATGAGTTCTTTTACTATAAGGCTAAAATGCAAAACTGACCATCTAAGTTCCACTTTTTGTCATTTTAGTCATTTAAGATTTAGTTATATCATTTTAGTACTCTAAGTTTCAAATTTTGTCAATCCAGTCATCCGTTAGCCTTCCGTCAAACAAGGTTTTCAGACCCGGACCGTTCATTGAACCGTAAAAGGGAGAGGTTCAAGGTTTTTGAGGTCGAACCGAGGTTGAACCAGGGTCGAACCGTGATGACATCATAATTAATTTAATAATTAATTAAAGCCTAAATATAGATATTAAATTTATAAAACTAGTAAAATTGACTAATATATCTATATATGTGAGGAAAATTTAATGATTTTCAAGCATATATTTAATAATTAAATAAGAAAGTTAATAAAATAAAATAATAACTATGAAAATATTAAAATTTATGATTAATTTTTGAAGTAAAGTTGAATATCTTTGAAGGATTTTAATTATAATTTTTTTATTCCTTGTAAGAGATGGATAATTTAATTAATTAGAATAAAATTGTGTTAAGTTGTTTTTTTTTTTTAAATTGCTAAGGGGTTGGACCGCACGGTTCTTGACCGGTTTGTACGGTCCAACCCCGGTTTTAGGGGTTCACGAATTGCCACATATGCCCGGTTCTTTATGCTTAAAAAATCGGTTTTCATCATGGTTCACGGTTTTCACGGTCTGACCTTTCGGTCCGGTCCGGTTCTGAGAACTATGCCGTCAAATGCTGCCGTTTACTAACCGTTTTGGATGATTTTTTTTTTTTAATTTAAGAAATTGAAAAACGTTAATTAAATATAAAAAAAATAAAAAATAGAAGAGGAAACTAAGGGCTCAGGGAACGACATCGTTCCCTAGCTCCAAGTTCATTCTTCAACAATGGAAAGATGAACCTTCTTACAGCTGTTTTGTTCAAGTAAAGACAATATTGCTTGAATTCATTTTCTTGCAACTGCTTCTCAAAAGGTGAAGAGTAAAATACTTGAATAATTAAATCAATAACAAATACCATTAAAGAAAAATCCTATTACTAACAATAACTTTGGATTTTTTATCACAGGCAATTCGTCGAGCAGGTTGAGTGCAAACCTTTCGTTCCAATTTTTGCCGCAGTTCATTGGAGGAAGCCAACTCTGCTTGCAATTCTTGTAACTTTCTGCCATATTCCTCCTCGGTTTGCTTTTGCTTCTGTATCCATCCAAACACCGAAATCCAACTTTTTTGAGAAAGTAAAAAAAACCTCATGATCTTGTTCTGTGCCTCTAAAGTCGTGGCACTAACCTCATGATCTTTGGATGTGCTTGCCTTTTAGCTTTTACTCATATTTGCTTCTTTTCTGCTTCTTTTTCTATCCCGGATTTTTTGAAAAGAAAAGAGAAGTTTTTCTTAGAAGATACGGGACTTTCCTGGAGAGACGTAAAATGAAATGGCTAGGGGAACGACGTCGTTCCCGAAGCCTTTGGTTTTTTTTTTTTTTTTTTTAATTAATGTTTTTCAGTTTTTTTAATTAAGAAATGAAAAAAAAAAAAAAAAATCATCCAAAACGATGTAGTTTTGATTAGTAAATGGCAGTATTTAACAGAAGGTTAACGGATGACTGAATTGACAAAATTTAAAACTTAGAGGACTGAAATGACAAAATTGAAACTTAAAATACTGAAATGACAAAAAGTAAAACTTAGAGCATCAGTTTTGCATTTTAGCCTTAATATAATTTCCTTTCCCTTAAAACTTTTGCCATGTTGTTGGGAAATTAATGTTTTGAAATAGTTAAATTGCAAAAGAAATAGATCAATATCTTTGACTATCTTCCAAACATATATATATATATATATATATATATTGGCAAAAACGCTATTTTGGTCCCTACATTTTAGGGTCACAGTCAATTTGGTTCCTACATTTTTGTAACAGTCAATTTAATTTTTGTTATTTTTAACTTACAATCAATTTGGTCCCTACCATTAACTCACGAACGAATTTTTAGTTGGCATCCTTATTGCTTATGTGGCTACTAAAATAATAATAATAATTTTATTTGACCTTTAAAAAAATGCTACATCATATTTAAATGGATGAAACAAAAAACAATTTAATTTCTCAATTTTTTTAAAAGAATATTTTATCGGTTGTCCAATTCTTAATCAAGTTAATTCATTTTTCTCTCTCTCTAATTTAATTTCTCAAAATTTTTCGTTTAAAATTGAAATTGTTCTCCACCATTGTATGTGTACAAAGTACAGATTCAAAATTGTTGAAGGGATACAAATTGCAAAAACACAAATTCAAACACACCCATCTGTAGAGCCAAAAACTAAAACAAAAGCCAAAAATCTTAAAAACTCAAACAAATATCAGAGCCAAAAAGCTTTGTAACTAAAAACAAAACCTCTCCACTTGCAATCTCAAACTCAAAACACTTTACAAAACCCAGAAATCCAAAACACTGCCAACGTTATTGAAGAGGTTCACCACCATCTCCTGATCTCACTTTCTCTCTCATTTGATTCTCGGATCTATGGTTGTGAAACGAAGACGATGTCTATGGCACCGGTTTCACACCCTACTCACATATTCAATTCATAGTGATGTACTGATGTGTAAACAACTTGATTGTTCTTTTGATTTTTTAGACTACTATGAGATTAATGAACCAATTAAATTAGACTAAAAAACCTATAAGAAAACAAACAGATAGAAAACGCATAAAAAATGCACTTTCAGGAGCAAAAATTATCATCTGCAACCACTTTCTCACTATTTTTAAGCATTTAAGAACTCGTCAAAACTTTCGACTTTGGTAAAAGGGATACAAATTGCAAAGCGAAGAAAAAAAAAAAAACCTTCTATTAATTAAAAACGATGAGTTTATTTTCTATTTTTTTTAAAAAAATATTAAAAAACATTTAATTCTCTCACTTTTCCATCAGAGATTTTTATCCTTATACTTTTTCACCCTACCAAAGCGATTAGAAACGTAGAAATGATGAAGCTCACATCCCAAATTGAAATGTCAAGGTGGTTGTCAATTGTCAATCACATGAAATCATGAACGTAACAAGTAAATGGTATTGGGACCGAAGCAAAGCAGAACTTGGCTGCACACAATGGCCACAAAAGCATTAAAATCAAGAACATGGCGTTCATCAGTATTAATCCAAACGAAAAACCACCCGAAAATTCAACATTTACGGACTTGCTACAATCATGACACGTCCATTTTCAGACGTGTCATGATCGCAATGGATCCAGTGTCACAGGACATTGGACAGAAGCCACACCCTATTTTTACCTTACGGCAAAGCAAGACCATCCAAGTTTTTACCATTTTTCAAACAACCCATCAATTATTTCCCAAAATTTTTAAAAGCACAATATCCCCAAAACTGTACTGATAAGATCTTCCATAACTATATACAGTTGTACATTGTGATTTTATAGTAGTTTCAAGGTTCCTATACTTCTAAGGAGGTAGTTTTATCTTAGGGGATTTCATGGCGCCCTTAACTTGATGATATATCTTTGGTAATAACATTAGTACACAAGGGTACAACAAATATACATGACATGATGATTTCCTGGAAAACCTAGAGTCAGTTCTTTACAAATCAACTACCTGGCTGAGACAGTTTAAATACATGAATGAGGGAAGACAAAAAACCAAGACAAAACCATATACTTATATAGACCGGAGAGAGGATAGATTAAAGAGATGCCTTTGTCTGGTCATTACATCGGACCTGCAGCAATTTCTGTTTCCTATGGGTTCCGTGCTTTCCTGAAATATGAAGTAAAATTATTACTAGTTAAGAGAAATGGCTGTATTTTTATATACTGCAAATGCTTGGATGTTGAACAACAAATTTGTAATAATCTCCATGATCCAAAAGTAGCCTTGCTAAAATTATCGACCATAAACCTTCACAGCCATGGATGTGTGACAAAGATGCAATGTAACCGCATCCCTAAAGCAGGAGCAGGAGACATGGAAAGAAGATATAGCCATGTAGAGCTAATATAACATATGATAAACATTTTTTTATAATTAAACACATTACATAGATTAACTTCTACAAGACAAATTTCCTATTCCTTGCCATGCCGTAAAGAATATCAGTGATACCATAAAAGTTGCTTAAATTCATGATACCATAAAAGTTCTCTCTTTATGATTCAAATCAAATGATCTACAAAAGAAAAAACTATTGTCCAAAGGATCATCCCTCTTACTAGGTATAGATAAAATAAAAAAGGGAGGAAGAGGGTGGGGGGGGGGGGGGGGGGGGGGGTTGGGGTTGGGTGGAAGAAGACTCCAACAGTATGGAGCACCAAAATGGCGATCACACATTTCACATTGCCCATACTTGTATTTTACTTCATTTGTAGATTTTGAAGTTTCTTACTGTAATTCTGGTTAAAACTTAAAAAAGAAAAAGGAGATGCTGTGTGTGAAATATTCATCTTCATTGGATCTTTTGGTAGAAGAGACGTGCGCTCGCCTGTACTAAGTGCTTTATTTAAAGTTACTATGCGTAAAATATTTTGTTTATAAGCAATATATTAATAAAGCATAAAAAGGGGCACAACCCTATCACACGAGATCCACAAGAGAAACACCTAGAAAGAAAATGTAGCCTCTAATATTTAGAAAATCAATAGTCACTGCAGATTTACTTTTACACAAAGTAAAGAACTTTACCTTGCAGAAGTCAAATGAGAACTATTTAGAGCCCCCCTAGGAGTACTTATACACCGCATCCTCTGATCATGCTCCTTGCTGACACGTATAGCAGCAACTTCTCTTCGCATCTTTTTAGCCTCAACTTCCATTGCTTTGTTCAATGTATTAACCTTCTTTGCCAACATCTGCTTAATTTCGCATTAGAAGAAACAGATTAGATTAAGAGCATAAATGAGGGTTAGAACAGGCTGCAAAGTCAGATCAGTATGCAGTCCAACCTCAATTGCATCATCCTTGTCCTTGAGTGTCTGATCTCTCTCATTGCAAGCTTTTCTCAGAGATACAACCTCTTTTTGTAGCATATCATACAGCATTCCAGAAACATAATCTTCATGTTCTGGTTTGGTGTTTCCAATTGGAGTTCCATTTGCACTCTCCATGTGAGCACCATTTGTTTCGCTAATTAGGTTCTGAGCACAGGTATTGGTGGGCACATTATCTTTCCCACTTGCATCTGGTATCAGCTTATCTATCCAGTGATCTACTACCACCATCAAATGATCTCGTTGAGATATTACCATGCTTTAATAATGTGCTAGCACTGTTTGATCTGAGAAGCCCATACTGTGAATTGGAAGTTCTCTTTGATAGATACCCACTGGAGGATGACTTTGAGAAATTCTCTGCTCCACCAAGAGATTGATGCCTTGAAGATCCATTGCTAATGGTTCTCCCTTCTGAGGCAATGCAAGAGTTACCATTAGATGTTTTAAGCCTTTCCTCCAAAACCTTGAAATGCATTTGGTGTTTTTCCTAAGAAATCAAGTAATAAATGAACAATCAAGAAATGAATATTCAGCAAGTAACAAAAGCAGGGAAAGAAGTTAATAGATTAGCTTACACACTTTAAGCTGTGCTTCTGCCTTTGTGGTGCGCTCAGCTACTGCCAGTTTATCACGAAGCTGTTGCATTTCTCCCTAAAAATATATGCAAAACTATATTTAGTATTCACAATACCTTATAATTTATTGTACTTCAAAACAACAATATTCAGCTTTCCATAGCAACTATGTATTTTGAAACACCATACTCCATATTGGTCTAACTATGTCACCCAGTCTTATTCTGATAACAACTTGTTTAACATCCTGATTTCTATTTTATAGTTGGCAATAAAAATAAAAATTAAACATAACAGCCAAGGATAGACTGTAGCATGCCTCTTTATTCCATGCATCATGAAACAATCCTAGTTCACTAACAGTTATTAGATGATAAACCCAGCACACTACAAGAAGTCTACGTTTTGATGTTAGTTCAAACACTTCCTATCCAGGATTATTTGATCAATTAATCAATGTATAAATAAACATATTAATTGAGTACAAACTAACAGCAGAACCAAGTGTTTCAAGAATATCTGTAGCAGAAACATCCATTAGAGAGAGACTTCCAGCAATAATACTTCATCAGTACTTAGGGTATTCTTTGAAGAACATGATAAAGAGGCATTGAATGGGTAACATGCCTGAAAAAATTTTCTTTCCTCAAGCCATTGCTTAACAGGCATCACTTTGTCATTGGCATCTTTCCACTCATTTGCAACTACAGTGGCAACACAATTTGCAGTAACCTTCGCATGAGCTACTTCCCGTTCTAAAGTTTTTCTCCTCTTATTCAAACTTGAAGATTAGAAGCAATTTGGAGGATTTCTTACAAATTCAAAACGGCTACCAGTTGTTTTGTAGAACTGAAAATTCCAAAGGTAACAGTCATTACATTCATCTCCTGCACTTTTCTTTGATAATCACGCACAGCATTAGCAGCAGCACCACCAGCCAAAACAGCCTCCTCAAGCTCACGAACAGTTTGGGTTAGCTTTTCAACCTCTGCAACCTTCTGCCGATGCATTTTGTCCAAGATTTTGTTCTCCTCCTGATTAGCGAACAAGACATTTCAAACCAAACTATGTCAGTTCTTTACAAAAGTTGAATTCAAAATAAGAAAAGTTTAAGATCGGCTGTTCAACTTTAAAGTATGAGAAACATGACAAAAATTGGAACAAAAATCCAGGATCAAACTACAAAATAACAGTCATTTAAACTTCATGACAATTTTTACCACAATATCTTATGCTGTGGATACTGTTTGGGCTCCAAGCCTCTTCCTGGTTTCTTCAATGATGGTAACTTAATACCCTTACCCTTGGTAAGGGATACCCATGGTTTTGTCCCCTTGCCAATAGTGAACACATTGCCCAAACGAGTTGTGAATTCATGCTCAACATTGAACTTGATGAACTCAGTGATCTTTTGGCTCTCCAGGTCCAACTTGATTGTGTTGTTGGCCTTGATTAAAGGGTCTGGGTAGCGGATTGTTCGTCCATCAAAGGTGTTCAGGTATGGGATACCTTTTGGCCCAAACTACACAAAGCGAACTTTGCATAGCTTAAACTGCAAAAGCACAATTAAAATGTCATAATGTTAAGACTATATAGCAGACCCTGTATAGATATGATATTGTAATTGGGTAGTAATAGGCTGTTGTGTGATTGTGTTGTGTTGTTTGTATAGATAAGCTGTTACAGGTGGTTGTACAGTCAGCATGAAATGGCGGGAAAGTTAGTTAGAAGGTTAGTAACTGCCAAAAGGGTATGGAATTAGCTATAACAGGGCTGTATCGTGTACATCAGAAACATAACAGAAATAATACCATTTTACTCTTCTTGATTCCCTAATTCTCTCTCTGTCTTTTCTCTATTCTAAGGAGGATTGGTTCCCTCGAAGCAACCACTCACATTTCCCTATTTCCCCATTAATGTTCACCTAAAAGCTTAGAAGCTTAACAAATAGCCAGAGTCTATTTATGACCAAAAAAATAGGAAATATTAATTATTCCACAGTCTATTTGTTATAACAATCTATTTGTTCTATGACTTTGGACTACAAACCATACATAGCCACAAGTCAATATAAAATTGTTTACCATATGTTTGCAAACCTTACAAGTTACAAGCACAAAAACACTAAAAAAGCAAAATAAAAGCAAGGGTTCCGAGGTTAAAATACAAAATAATTCCCTACAATTTGGCACCATAACTGAGAATATGATTCGGTTTCTACTAATTTCACCTGGCATATACAATGATATGATATTTCTTCACATAAAAGCATACAAGGCATGGCACTTCCATTTGCTGACAACTCCTTAAAATAAATCATTCTTAATTAGAATAGACTAAATTTACTCACTCTAATGACTTAAATCATATCATTCCTATAGAAAGAGAGCAGAAAATATACTTGAGAGGTTTGGACAGGATTACCTTCGCCTCTTCATCCCTGATTGAGTGGAGACGGAATTGACCCTTGGTGTCACAAAGGAGACGGAAGTTTTCATTTGTTTTGGGGATTGATACGTCGTCTGTCAGAAAAAAGTAAATACCAAACCCATAAGAACAATGGAATATATATTACGACTAATATTACTCAACTACTAAAATGGAAGGAGTGAACCTTACTGCCTCAAACCATTGAATTTAGTAATTCTGGTAAAAGAGAATCACTAATTGCCATGAACTATTTTTTCATGTTGCAGTAGCAACATTTTTTATGTGTGAGGTTATCCATTATATCCATCCAAATGGACCAAATCATATCATTCGGCTCAGCATTTCTGTTTACCATCTATTAAATGGTAACTTTGCCTAACCGTGACTTGCAAAACTAGCAAGGATATTGATTCAATATCCTTTTTATAATCGGTAAATTCAATATCCACTTTTTTGTGAGAACTTAAATGAAAATAATACGCATAATAAGAATATAAGCAAACAAACACAAATCAGAATATTAGAACAATAATTCACATAAGAAGGGTTGATGCCATACCCATGAAACTTGCAGGATAGGTTTTATCTGTCCTGACCTTCCCATCAACCAGGACATGGCGTTGCATCAAACTGGCAATGACCTCACGGTATGTGAGAGCATACTTCAACTTGTTCGCAAGATAAGGATCAATGGCAGGCACCCTCGATTTGTGAGGTCCAGAAGAAGACTAAACTAATTTAGATAAGAATGGCTCTCACATAAGCCAACTGCCAACTTGATCTCAATCAAAACAGCCTGAAAGATGCTCCTACTTCAGAAAAGAACCCCTCAACACATAAAAGGACCAATGCAAAGCCGTTAGATCTCAATATTCTTTAGGGACATCAAGCTGTACAAGTCCACCAAAAAGAGTTCGGAAACTTCAGTTCAACAAATTGTGGATTGAAGAATACCTTATCATAAGAATGTCTTGCCATGTGATCTTTAGAATGGTCTCGAATATTCCTAAGATAGTGCAATAGATCTACTACTCGGTCTCCGTAAGTGTTGAAATTGTACACGCTCCCAAGAGGGAATTAATAGGAATGTTATTTCTCTAACCTGATACAGTAATGTTTTCAAGTCCATTTTTCATATGTTTATACACATAAGGTCAACTAGCATTCACATAATACATTCAAACATGTTTAGGGTAACTAAATCTTGACTTCCAATGCCACAAAGATGGGTGATTAACAATAAGTTTCCAATCGTGGGAACTTAAATTATCCAAACAAGAAGGTTGTGAAGATTTATGTCTTTTTGAAACAACATAAATCCCTATAGAGGTTTGCATAATGATGATTAAAAGCTTTCATGGTAAACCTAATGGAGTGAGGTGGTGTAGAGAGTAAGTGTGAGAAACATTCATTCGGTTTTAAAATTTTTTGGTATAAAAGAAGGGAAATGCTAACGGATGCTCTTAGGATAGTGGTTAACAATTTATTTAAAGAAAGTTTTTATAGGAAAAGAAAAAAAAAAGTAATTAATATTTTGACAGTTTTTTTCATTTTCCATAAAAATGGTATTAAAACTTTCTTAAAATGGATTGTTAATCATTGCCCTAAGGATACTCGTTAGCATGACCCATAAAAGAAATCTTGACGACCTAAGTCTGTTTAGTGAGAGTACCACAAGATTTACCATTCCAAACAAAAGTAATGATATGTTGGGAAATAAATTTTTTTTTGCCTCAATGCTTCTAACAGTGATCAAATGGTGCAAATTTCAAGTTCATAGATTTTCATACTTCAATGCTTTAGGTCAACTTAAGAAAACTGGCGAGGAGATAGCAACTTGGATTAAGAATTATATAGAGAAATTTCAAATACCAAATTATGGTGGTTATTGATTTACATTTAGTATGAATGTGATCGAATTAATGTTCTTTGTTAGTAGACAATATTAAACAGGGGAATGACTTTAACATTCTTAAAAAGTTATTTCTTTCTGCTCTCAAATGGATTGGGTATTGATTTTTTATACTGTAGTTTATGATTAACTATTTTATGTTAGGAACTTGAATTTTTAAAAGTTATCTAAGCTTGTTTAGTATTAATGCTTGGTGATTAAAAGTTTGGTCTTTGATGAGGTAGCAGTGACCATTGGGGAAGGGAAAGATGCATAACATAGAGAAAGTGGGACAATCAGAAACAACTCCCAAGATTAGACTTAAATGTAGTCATCTTTATGCATCATTTGAATCAGGGACTTGTGATAATGGATGGAATTATAATTTGTAGTCTAATGTGCACAGTCACAGCAATCATGTTATTTTTAGACATAACTCTAAATAGCATTCTGTTCTCAATCATAATAAAAATGAGATTACGCTGAAATAGTGGTTGAAGAAGAGAAAAAAGAAAAAGAATAATAATTGAGATGAATATGAAAAATGGAAGGCATATTATTGACCAGAGGGGGCAAGACAAATTTA
The DNA here is from genome assembly GCA_032727855.1 of Quercus ilex subsp. ballota. NCBI lineage: Eukaryota > Viridiplantae > Streptophyta > Magnoliopsida > Fagales > Fagaceae > Quercus > Quercus ilex. The sequence goes on along the minus strand of CM064914.1, from coordinate 12,965,395 downwards.
TACGGGGCATACTCCATGCAATTTGTGAGCTTCACTCTCATGGCTCTTCTCAAGAATTTTTGTAGCATCCTGAAAATTTTGCAATCCAAGATAAAGACTTAGTGAGGATTGCAAAATTTTCAGAATGATACAAAAATCCATGAGATGAACCATGAGAGTGAAGCTCACAAACCGTATGAAGTATGTCTTGTATAATTTGTTTGGCTTCCTCCTCTAGGCAATACCTCCATTTCCCATATTTCATCGTCCAAATTATTTTCCTTTTCCTTTTTTCTTCTCCAACCATTGTTTCAACGTAATCTCGTATTTATTATGATTGAGAACAGAATGCCATTCAAAGTTATGTCTGGAAATAGCATGATTGTTGTGGCTGTGCACATTAGACTGCAAATTATAGTTCCATCCATTATCACAAGCCCCTAATTCAAATGATGCATAAGGATGACTACATTTAAGTTTAATCTTGGGAGTTGATTCTGATTATCCCACTTTCTCCATATTCTGTTTCTTTCCCTTCCCCAGTGGTCACTACTATCTTATCAAAGATCATACCAAACTTTCAATCACCAAATATTAATACTAAATAAGCTCAAATAACTTTCAAAAATTCAAGTTCCTAACATAAACTCATAGTTAATCATGAAAGATAGCATAAAAAATCAATACCCAATCCATTTAAGAGCAGAAAGGAATAATTTTTTAAGAATATTCAAGCTATTCCCCTATTTAATATTGTCTACTAACAGCCTAACAGAAAACATTAATTCAATCAAACTCATAATAAATGTAAATCAATAACCACCACAATTTGCTCTTTGAAATTCCTCCATATAATTCTAAACCCAAGCTGCTTTCTCATCACCAGTTCTCTTAGGTTGACCTAAAGTTTGAAAGTATTGAAATATGAAAATCTTTGAACTTAAAATTTGAACCATTTGATCAATGTTAGAAGCACTAAGGCTAAAAAAAAAAAAAAAATTTCCTAACACGTTACTTTTGTTTGGAATGGTAAATCTTGTGGTACTTTCACTAAACATGCTTTATGTTGTTTCAAAAGGACATAAATCTTCACAACCTTCTTGTCTAATGATTGGAGTTCCCATGATTGGAAACTCATTGTTAACCACCCATCTTTGTGGCATTGAAAGTCAAGATTTAGTTACCTTAAACATGTTTGGATGTATCATGTTAATGCTAGTCAAACTTGTTGTGTATAAACTTGAAACATTACTGTATTGGCTTGGAGAAATAACATTCCTATTAATTCCCCTAAGAGCGTGTAAAATTTCAACACTTATAGAGACCGGACAGTAGATCTATTGCATTATCTTAGGAATGTTCGAGACCATTCTAAAGATCATATGACAAGACATTCTTATGATAAGGTATTCTTCAATCCATAATTTGTTGAATTGAAATTTCCGAACTCTTTTTGGTGGACTTGTACAGCTTGATGTCGCTGAAGAATATTGAGATCTAAAGGCTTTGCATTGGTCCTTTTATGTGTTGAGAGGGGTTCTTTTTTGATGCAAGAGCATCTTTTAAGATGTTTTGATTGAGATCAAGCTGGCAGTTGGCTTATGTGGGAGCCATTCTTATCTAAATTAGTTAAGTCTTCTTCTAGACCTCATAAGCTGACAATTAGCTTATGTGAGATTAAGCTGGCAAGTTGCTTCTATGTAATTTCTATCTTGAAGCACGAGCGAGACCGATAGGTCAATCAACAAGAAAATAGTTCATGAACTTAATTTGTAACAATAATTTTTAGGGATAAGATAAGAGTCAGTTACAAAATTCTAATGGATAGTGTATCCTTGGAAAGCTATATGAAAAGCAAAGGCCCCTAGGCGAGTATCCTTTTTTGTTTGGTGTGTAGCTTGGAATAAGATCCTAACGAGTGATAACCTGAGACTGAGGAGATTGTTTTTTGTAGATTGGTGTATTATGTGCCGACATTGTGGAGAGACAGTAGACCACTTACTTCTTCATTGTGAGATGGCTTATCGGTTATGGAGCTTTGTCTTTATAACTTTTGGCCTGTCTTGGGTTGTACCTAGATCGATCCCAGATTTGCTTTTTGGCTCGTGGAATTGGTTGGGGAAGTACTCGTCTCAGATTTGGAATTTAGTTCTGTTGTGCATCCTTTGGTGTATTTGGAAGGAAGGGAATCAGCAGACTTTTGAGGATTTGGATAGTTCCAGTGATCAGATGCTTGCTTCTTTTAGTGGGACTCTTTTTGATTGGTCTCGGGCATGGGGACTCACAACTAGTGATTCTCTCCCTTCTTTCCTTAGCTCTCTTTCTCTTTGTAATTAATTTGTTGATTGGTTTTCATTTTTGTTTTTTCTCTGTTTTCTCCTTCTTGTATTTTCTGGGCTTGCTCTATCTTATTCATGCATAGAGTAGCCTTTCGTTTATATAACAATCTTACTTATCAAAAAAAAAATTCTAATGGATAGTGACAGCAAAATCATTCTTATTATGCTATAAGAACATTCTGGTAGCCATTTTTTTGTCTCGACCTGTTCAAGATTTCAAGCAAAATGTAATGCAAATAAAATACATTACTCAATCTCAATATATATAAACTCAACAGAGAGGCAGAACCTAAACAACTAAAATCAGAATGTAATGCAAATAAAATTGATATCGATTTCCATGTAAAAAAAAGTTTTTTGACCAAAGAAATGCTTTACAAAGAATTTATATTACAACACATAAACAGAAACCAATGCATAATAGATAATACGGCAGTACCACACAAGGCCGGCTCAAGATTGTTTGAGGCCTAAGGCGAGAATTTTATAGGGGCCTTTTTACATCTAAATATCACTTAAATAATATTTATTTATTTTTATTTAATTTCAAATCCATTATTAATTCTTACTTATTAATATGACTAATTCATCCAAAGTGAGCTAATGATAATTACTATATAGGTTTTACAAATTGGCATATTACCAATAAAAGAAAAGTTATTCAAATATTCATTTTATTATATTATTTAAGTAACACCGATCATATTTCTATCACATCAGTTTATAAATTTTTTTTTCTAAAATTTGTATTAGCTTTAGCATTTTTCATACACTTAATGGTGACTGTGTTGTATTTTTATTAATTCTTTTTTTTTTTGGGAGAAAATGCTAAACTTATTACAAATTTTACTAAAAAAAGCTTACAAACTGATATGACAATGAAGTGACACTTCAACAAAATAATAAATGAGTATTGAATTACTCCATTGGTGAACTATCAATTTGTAGGAGCTATGTAATAAAACTTGTAATATCCTAGCATAACTCTAATATTTTAGGCCGACTTAAGATTGGGATAAAATATGCACCTAACTCACACTTTTTCTTTAATTTAAAAAAAAAAAAAAACTTACCGGCCAATATTTGGGGGCCTTAGGCCATGGGCCGGGTATGGATCGGGTATACCCATACCCTACCCGAAATGTTTGCCTATGGATACCCAGATACCAATGCCCATTATTATCCATACCCAATTCTTACCCAAATTTATTATCCATGGATATCTATGCCCTACCTGAAACCCATTTAATTTTTTCTTTTTTAAAATCCAAAAACATTTTAACTTAAAATCTAACCAATAACTTTATCTTAAAAAAGAAAAAAACTAATTATCTACTTTTTTTTATTTTTTATTTTTAGATAGAGATAGAAATTTTATTAGATAACTAGTTAGGGCAAGCACGTGCCTTGCCGTGGAAAAAGAGTAATGATTAAGATAATTCTAGATTTTATTTATATCACAAAACATAAATATAAATCATTTGATTTTTAAAGTATACAGAGATTTACATTAATCAAATCAAAAGAGTCATTAATTCTCAAAAAATAAAATACATTAATTTTACTATATGCAAATGAAACACTAATATATCCTTCTCAAATAAAATACATTAATTTATAGGAAAATGAATCCAGTTGTATCATCCAATTTAACTTCACCTCAGCAGCTAGAAGTTGAACAATGAAATGAATAATCAATTACAAATACTTACCTGTAGTCTATGTGATTGTTCTTTGGAGAGATACAGAGCTTCAGTTTCATAGCTCAAGGAAGCTCATCAAAGACGTATATATTATTATCTTTTGGTTTTTCTATTCGGCTAGCATGTATATATCACCACCAAGAATTGCCAATTCAAAGTTTCAGCAACTATTTGCTAAGCAGATGAACCATTGGGAATATATTCAGCCCTTCATATGCAAGCAGGGCCATAAAGTCCTATAGCAATAACAAATTGCCTAATGAAAAACCAGATAAATGCCAGCAAGGAAGCAATAATTTATAAATTCATTCTCTAGGAAATATTGTTGCTACTCTGTATACCATTTTCTAGAGCAGACAAGTCCTCATTCTTCTCCTACAAGTCATGTGCCAGCTGATATGTCAGCTCAATGGTCTTAAGTGCATTTCCCTCCAAGGAAAAATGAAAATTCCTGAGCATAAACTATACAATTAGAAGCATCAACAACCATGCATTCAATAGATAAAACAACCTATAAAATATTGATGAATTATTCAAAAATAACAAATAAGAAAAATGGCTGAGATGATTATCAAGATCTATAATTTATATTCCCCTTTGTTATCTCCAGAGGATATGTTGCCACAAATGGTTAGCCAAAATTCATAAAATTTTGAGCAAATTGATTAGCAAGGAATTCAACCAAATAGAGAATAAACATAGATTTGCAACTACTTGGAAGGGTAAGCAAAGCCTTAGAATTTTTTTTCAATTTAGCGTCCACTAACACCCATATGCATATTATATAGCCAACTTTGAAGCAAATAACTCAACTCTCAATCATGTGAAGATAAATACAAAACCACTCAGATTGGTAATGAATGCTGGACGGTGGTTCTGTTTTCGACTTTGCGTATCAAATTTTCCACCATGCAAATCAAACCACCAATCTTGGGGCCACCTAAACCACTTTCTTGAATTACATAAATGTAAAATCAGACACATATCATCATATAAGTATCTCTCGAAACTACACAAAAAATTCAACAAAACAAGCCTATTGTGCAAATGCAATAATTATAGGAGTGTGCTCTGATGGTGTGAGTAACCATCGTACAACAAGAGTGAGCAGCTTTAAATCCTATTACTTTCCCAACCAGAATAGTAAACTTCAATTACTTTTTTTTTTTCAGTTCTCCATGCCCTCAAGATAATCATTAGGCTGTTTCATCCCCATTTCAAGCAATGAACGCCTCCATCATTTCATTAAAGAAAATTACGGACATTAAAGCAAATTATGGACAAGATTTGATTCATTGGCCAATGACACACGCAAAAAAAAAAAAAAAAATATATATATATATATATATATACTGAAAATCATAAAATAAGAAGGCTAATTGATTAACAAATCAATAATCAATTTTTAGTTTCTTATTAAGTTCCCAAATTGCTAGCAAAATGAAAAGCTAATAATATATTAATATATACAATGTTAAATATCAATTACAAACCCCAAGAAGCCAAAGGAACAAATACAAATTCTAAAAAAAAAAATATACAAAAAAGATTTAATTTTTTTTTATATAAAATCTATAAAATAAGATTAAAAATCTATAAAATTTTTAGGTAAGTTATATTGTGAGCTGCTCTAGAACTCAGAAAAAAAATAAAAATAAATTATATTCTCGAAAGTTTCTACTAACGAACTTGTAATCAAATGTACACAGGATCTAATCATTCTAGAGAGGAGGGGATTTAAAGGAGATTAAAAATAAGAGAATGAGAAGGAGGATCTACCGATCTAGGAATTTTAGGGAAGGCGAATCAGAAAATTAGGAGAGAGACACATACCTAGCCAAGCCACCCATTTCTCTCCCATCATGTAGAGAACCATTAACCGAGCAGAGAAAAACTCTCGGCTCCCTTCGCTTCCATCCCAAACTTTCCCTCGCCACCTCCCACGCTCTTTCTCTCTTCAAGTTTTGTTTTGGTCCCTCCACTTGAAACAGCTTTGCTTTTCCTCAAAAACAACTCACCGTTTTGGCTACCAAAACAAACATTACTTGACTAAACACAACTCCATACCCAGCAGCTAAAACTTTAGAAGAAAAGAGACCCAAAATACCCATATTAGCAAATGAAAAGAAGAAATCAAGGAAATCATAAAGAAGATAAATTTAGAGAATGTAAATAGTTGTGGTATGAGTTGAGAGAAAAACCAAAGCCACAAACCAGACCTTTGATTCGTATAATAGTTGAAAAGCCCTCTCCATCCAAGTAGGCAAAGCCCTCTCCACTCTTTCAGCAAATAGAGTGCGGATCGGTGAGAGAAACTCAGAGTTCCTTCAGCTCTGCTATCACTGATGAGGTCTCTCGTCTTTCACCCCTCTCTATTTGTCGCTCTCACCCACTCCCATCTCTGTTTCTTGTGTAAGCCGAAAATACCCAAAATGGAACCAAATCTCCTTTCTTTATCAAAATCTAAAAGACCCGTATTATCAAACAATCAATTGGGGTTCACGACAGAGCTAGGAGGCTGTGCCTCGTTTAGATCGAAGAGAGGGTGAGACCGATCCGGATCGAGAGAGGTTATATGTTTCGGTTTTAGTGAGAGGTTGAGGTTGGGATGTGAAACCACCGCCGATAGTGGCGGTGATGAGCTTGAGAGGCTTCGGCCATGGTCGTCTGAGATAGAGAGAAAGTTCAGACAGGGGGTAAGCTGAAAAAAAAGGTGCTAATGACTATGAAACTTACCGGGGATTTTTTGGCGGACTGGCAGGGGGTAAGCTGAGCAGTAGCTTCAGTGCCGCACTGCTGGGAGAATGAGAGTTCTGAGTTAGTTCATGAGAAAAAAAAGAATTTATATGCTGCTCAATTTCGTAACGTTAACACAAAACGGTGCCGTTTCATTAAGTTACAGGGGTATAGTAGTAATTTACATATATATATATTAAAATATTTATATATATATATACACAGACACGAAAAACACATCTCGGTTCGATTCGGCTCGGGTTTCGGTTTTCAGAATTTCTATCCGATTACATCACCACACCGGCATCGGAAAGATGACTGGCCTCCGCTTTCCAGCCTCTGCTCCCTTGCTCACCCATTGTAGCTCTCAACGAAGTACTCGTGAATCGTAGCAATGGGATTCTGGGAATCTTAGAACTGATGGTTATTGGTATTAGACATCTTCACATCAATATTTAATTTATTGGTAGCAAATGATTCAATTATACACAAAATTTTGCTATAACAGTTGATTCATTGGAAACTGAAATAATTTTTATTTATTATGCAAGCTGATTTTATAGAGCAAAAATAAGGAATGAAAATACATCACTCGTGATTATTTTATCTAAATCAAATTTGTAATGACAACTAGTTTAGTTGATCAATGGTAGGTTGAATTACAGAATTTCTTGTTCGGATTTAATAAGAATGATAGCGCGTTCTTTTGTTTATTTATTTATTTATTTATTAATGATCTGTTTTTATTCCCAGGTAAGGTATAATAATGTCCCTCACCCAAAGCTTGTTAAGAACAAGACGGACCAAAACTGGGTGCGTAAGTCTGGTGATTACCTTGTTTTCCCTGGTGGTGGCACTCAATTCAAGGATGGAGTTATTAGCTACGTTGAATTTATCGAAAGGGTATACCATGTTACTTCTTTAAAAGCTTATGAACGTCCCATCAAAAAAAAAAAAAAACCCTATGAACTTTGCTAGCTAAATTAGTATCTACTGGTAGCTAATCTGTACGATGCACAAGATTGTTTTAAATCAAATGTTAACATGTTTAGGTTTAAACATTTCTCAAATTTCAATTATTAAAAGCTAAATTAGCTCTAATATAAGATGAAACATGTAATATTATGAAATAATATTACAAATGAGATAAATACAAATGTTATGAAATAATATATTACAATAATCATAATGTGCTCTTACATTTGGTCTAATAAGTATTATAAAAAAACCAATAAATATAATAAATATACAATTGTGCTTACATCTTCAAGTTTTATCCAATGCTTTTCAAGAATGTATTTCCTCCCTTTCTTAGGCTCTTCTTTTTTCTCAACTTCTTCAAACTACTTAATTTTTTGCCAAATTAGTATCAAGTATAACACCAAATTATACCAATTCATCAAAGATTTACAATGTAAAACCAAACACTCTTAATGTTAATAAATTTCATAATAACCCCACCCCAATTTATTCTACAATTTGACATCCAATTCTCTTTTAATAGCATCCAATGATTCATTGTATATTAATAATTGATGAAATTTTTTAAATAATAATAATTTATATCAATACTTGTAAGCTCCTTCAACAAAATCACCAAGCAAGTCCAATTGCTTCCACTAACAGTATTGAATAGAGCCTATAAAACTGTATAGAAACACATAAAGAACTGAATATAATTTATAAGCCAACAAATAACCAAAAAAAAAAAAAAAAACTCTATCTCTACCTTTCAATAGCAACAATCATAAAATGATTGAAGAAAAAAGAATTAAAAAAGACAAAACTTTGTCTTCTAACTCTCAAATACACTAATGCTATAATACCACCATATGTATATAAATTATTACACGCCCTTATTTAGTTTCTTATCAATGTGAATTGCCAATTTTAATATGAATAATGCACCTCCTCACTCCATATTATTCTACTAATCAATTTGAGATTCCAAAATCAAGTAGGAAACATCTAAACCATTCCCATATGGACTATACTTCTTTTTTTTTTTTTTTTTAAAATACCTATGGACCATATCACAACATTAATATAAAATTGATTATTGATGACAAGAAATTTGTGGTTTTGATGGTCAGGAATAAGCTCTTTTTCTTGTTATTGATAACAATTGTTTTTATAGAGTGGTTTTTCCAAGATCATATGAGGGTTCTATATATAACATACTTAGTAGTACAAATTACACCAACATTAGAGAAAATTTGATTGATGAAATTGTTAATTATTAAATCAAAATTATGGTTAAATCTAATGTTTTAATAGTAAAAACAAATTTTTACAATTAAAATTTTCTCATGTACATTTTTCATAATAATAAACCCACTCACAAATCACAACAATAACAATCTTATAAAGTAGTAATCATTGAGAGTATAAGCTAAAAGACGGCAACATGTCCTTACCTCTGCAATTACTCTGAGCAACTCCATGGATATAACGTTACAACGTTGCAAAATCTTCAATTTCTGTTTTTTTTTTTGTGAAAATTTGAGTGAGTATGAAGGATTTCAACATTGGCAGGGGTTTATATTTGTTGAAATTTTTGTTATAGAATTTTAGTTGAAATAGAATTTTCAAGCTCTTGAAACATGTATCTAATAGAGTTTTACTTAAATTAAATTATTATAACACTTGATAAGATAATTACACGTCGAAAAGAGTTAATAAGCACATAACATATTAAACCTAAAATAAAAAGAAAAATCCGTCAAAAAAAGAAAAGAAAAGAAAAAGAAAATATCTACCACTGAAGTTCTACCACTACTGTGAAACTTTTCAATTTTGACCTTGCTGAGAGTATGCTTACGCGCTCGCATCTCAGTGGCCAAATTATTCAATAATTGAGTTTTTAGCCTTTATTATTTTATCTTTGTATTCTATGCTATTCTTCCGAATATTTTTTACTAATGTAATATGTGAAAGTTTCTCAAAAAAAAAAAATATATATATATATATATATATATATATATAATATGTGAAAAAAATACTTAAATAAAAAGAGTAGGGGTTTATATTTGTTGAAATTTTTGTTATAGAATTTTAGTTGAAGTAGAATTTTCAAGCTCTTAAAACATATATCTAATAGAGTTTTACTTAAACTAAATTATTGTAATACTTGATAAGATAATTACATGTTGAAGAGAAATAATAAATATATAAGATATAAAACCTAAAATAAAAAGAAAAAGAAAATAGTGGTGACATGGAAAATTGTAGGAGTTCTAGAGGCTTCGGTTTTATATATATATATATATATATATATATATAGATTAGTAGCATCGTGCACACTTGGCGTGGCGGTCATTTCACAAGTATAAAATTCTTGTAGTGTGGGGGAAAATAAGAGCCGAGGTTTAGGTCTCTAGAAGAGATTTTCATATACATATCACATACATATATACTTAGATTATGTAAAAGTAGAATTTTTATTTTGTATAAAAAAAATTGTATCTATTAATTTCTTCTCCATCTTGAATATGTGAAGATAGAAACAAACTACACAAGTGGCAGTGATAAGATTTTGCGAAAGTCCAGTGCAAAACAAGGATATTTTGTGAAAGTCCAGTACAAACTACACGTCCGGGTTATATTAGATGTTGGTTGTGGTGTTGCTAGTTTTGGTGGCTATATACTGGACAAAAATGCTATTACCATGTCATTTGCTCCAAAGGATGAGCGTGAAGCTCAGATAAAGTTTGCTCTTGAACGAGGAATTCCCGCTACTCTATCAGTCATCGGAACACAAAAGCTGACATTTCCAGACAATGCATATGATTTGATTCATTGTGCACGATGTAGGGTTCATTGACTGTGTTGTGTCTCTTTGGTTGTAAATCTTAGGTGGGAGATCATTATTGGAACTCAACAGAATTCTTAGGCCTGGTGGCTTTTTTTGTGTGGTCTACTACACCAGTTTATCGGGACGATGAAAGAGATCAGAATGTATGGAAGGGTTTGTGATCTGACCTCACACTCTTAATTATATTGCTCTAGTTATTCATGGTATTTAGATGGATTTGTAATTAATTCATATATTTATGTTCATAATTTTTTTTTACCTTTTAAGATTGGGAAATGCTAACGAGTGCCCTTAGGGCATTTATTAATAATCCATTTAAAGAAAGTTTTTATGAAAAATAAAAAAAAAGTGATTAATATTTTGACAGCTTTTTTCATTTTTCATAAAAGTAATATCAAAATTTTCTTAAAATAGATTATTAATGAGTGTCTTGAGGGCACTTGTAAGCATGACTCTTAAAGATTTACCAATATGAGATATAGAAAAGCTTGAATAGGTGTCTAGTTGATCAAAGTTAGACATTCTCATTTAATGATTCTTGCAGCTATGGTGGCTTTGACCAGAACAATGTGCTGGAAAGTTGTGGCTAGGACAGTTGATTCATCTGGAATTGGGCTTGTAATATACCAAAAGCCTGTCTCACCTTCCTGCTACAAAAAACGAAAAAAAAATAATTACCCACCATTATGTGATCAGAAAGATGGGAAAAACAGTTCATGGTATTTTTCCAAAACACATTGTCTCTCCATCACATTAACATTGCTGCAGCTATTTTTAATGCTATTGGCGCATTGCTGGAGAATCAATTTTTAGAATACTATTAAAAATTTTATCCATATTTGTGCTAATCTTTTCTATGTTTCCGTGGTAGGTATGTGCCTCTCAGTCATTGTCTTTCTTTGCTTTCGGTTGATAGTATGGGTAACTTGTTCAGCTGTCCCATGCCCTGGCTCAAGAGGCTTAGTAGTAAACCTCCAAGCCTATCAACTGAATCAGGTGCTGAAGAAATGTTCTATGAGGACACAAAACATTGGTCTGTCCTTGTATTGGATGTTTATTTGAAACCTTGCCATAAACTGGTCAAGTGTGAGGAATGTGATGGATACGAATGCTCACTATGGAGGGTAAAGTATACAAAGTTAGCAATATGTCAACTCCATTTTTCTTCATTTTTGTTTGTTTTGTTAGTTAATCATTAGTCTCTAGGTTTTCCCTTACTCTCAGTTTTCTCTCTCCTTAAATGTGAACATGCAATGGGAGGGCTCTTAATAGCTAGCCTTAAAAATAATCCATTCTTTTATTCTTCACCGACTTCCGTGCGCAAGGAGTAAATTGCATACTGCAGGATCACCCCTCATCTATTCTCTAAACTGAAATTGTGATTTTTCTTTTTTCAGATTTTCTGCAGCACTTATTGATCTACCTGTCTGGGTAATGGATGTCATCCCCATTGATGTACAAGATACTCTGTCTATTATATTTGACAGAGGGTTGATTGGAATCTATCACGATTGGTGCGAGTCTTTAAACACCTATCCTCGAACTTATGATCTACTGCATTCCAGCTTTCTCTTCAGAAATCTTACACAAGGTAGAACAATGATTTGGGTCATTGCCCTTTTATCCTATGGTGATTGCTATCTCATAACCGATATGGAGGTTTTTTATGAATGGAAATAGAAATACGAAAATTGTGTTTCTCTATTTGGCTCAAATAAATTTTTACCCCAAAAAAGAAAAGAAATGCTAAACCTAAATCAATATTTTTCAGTTCAACTTTATATGGTGATCTGAGATATTTGCTATTTTTTCAGATGTGATGTCTTAGATGTAATCGTTGAGATGGATCGCATACTGAGACCAGGTGGATATACAGTTCAAGACAACATGGAAATTATTAATAAGCTTAGTCCTATCTTGCATTCGCTTCATTGGTCACTAACACTGTATAAGGATCAGTTTCTCGTTGGTAAGAAGGGTTTCTGTCGTCCCACAGTTGGGGGAACTAAATCATGAATAGAGCTGATCATTTACCACTGTACAATCTTACTTTTAGTTTTATATGTTCTATAGACAGCTACAAAGAAAGATAAAAATTAGAAAAAGAAAAGGTGGAGAACACGTTCCTTTTACTCTTATTACAAAGGCTCTTATTAGTAACTAAATCTAAATTGATGTTTTATTTTTATTTTTGTCAGTGTCAATTCAATAGACATGGCATTAATTTGTGGTAGCAATGAAGAGATGATATGATGGTTGAGATTTTGTGTTTAGATCAGCCTTTTGTTATTGTATGCAATTCTTATATTCATTACTCTTGTATAATCGAATTATAATATTAAACAATAACAGTTTTTTTTTGTGTGGTAATTATTAAACAGTAATAGTTGACTACACAGTGGGAATAAATTTTTTTTTTTCAAATCTGTCCCCATCCAAGAGTTGAAGAAATTATACAGTTCTCTGGTGGATTACGTTATTTGTTCACCATTTCACTAAAAAATTCTCATTTGTTTAAAATTGCTGAGACTGTAATCAGTTTTTTTTTTAAAAAAATTTCTAACTCAGCAATTTTAAATAGGTGGGAGTCTTTTAGTGGAATGGTGGACCACGTCACTTGTTTACCATGAGGACCTTATAATTTCTCTAAGAGTTGGATGCAAGAGTTAAGTAGCACAGAATTGACACTTAGTATTTCTAAGTGTAGATGTTATAGAAACATTAATTTCAATGAATATGATGAGCTTTGGAGTATCACAGGTGGACCTTTTATTGGGGATGTTATCACATGTCAATTAGCCCATTGTGATGATTCTCTGATGTTCCTCCTATTTTAAACCTTTCTTTCATTAACCTAAACATGAGCAGGTCATTTTTTTTAGAACCCATCTTCTCTCCCTTGTGTGTATGCGCGCTTGTTTCTTAAAAAAAAAAAAAAGAAGTTAGGCACCCATTCCACTCAATGAAATTTTGGTCCTTCAGGAGTTATTGGCCATTTCATGTTATGCATAAAACATGTACTTTTCACGTCATCATCACGGCATTAATTGTTGATGAAAAAACTAAGGATCATCATACGGATTAAAATAATGTTCAGAGTCAAAACTTAACACATTTAATCATTACATATCTTAATTCATCGTGTTTCTTTACATCATTTTAAAATCTCATTCAAGAAAATGCTTAAACATTAATAGGTAATATCATCAAAATTCAGCATATTGCGCAAAATTTATAATTAAACTAAAACATAAATTAAACTAGGTTTAGATGCTTACATGCATGCACCTTCTCTTTTGCGAATGGTTTGATAGCGGATTATCTCTGAAAATTTAGAATAGATTGCTGCCCTTCTTCTCCCGGATCAATCCACATATCTACCGCTTGCTTCGATGAAAATATTATGCGCGTTGATGCTCTTGTTGTTGATTGAATGTAAACAACTCAACACCTTTGGGCTTTGTGGATGGAAAATTCTTGGAATGTCTTCAAAACTTCATCATCAAGAGGTTTGTTGATACTATGTTTTGTCCGGCTCTAAATGATTTCATGGTTTTAATTATTAAACCCTATATTTTTGTTGATTTTTAGCAATTTCTATGCAGTTGACTAATTCTAGTTGAGCTTTAGTAGAAGTCCAACCATGTGATTGGATTAATTTTGGTGCTATGTTTTAGACCATGAAATTCCTTGTAATTTGCTTGGTCATAGGCAAAAATCAGACTTGGTTTGAATGAGATATCACTAATTGAATGAAATTACTCATGTTGCATTTTAATTGTGGAAAAAGTATGTAATTTTCTATGAAACACATGCTAAAATTTTAGTGTGATTTATATGAAAAATTGGTACTAAATAGACCATAGAACATAATCTTCATGTTCTGGTTTGGTGTTTCCAATTGGAGTTCCATTTGCACTCTCCATGTGAATTCCATTTGTTTCGCTAATTAGGTTCTGATCACAGGTATTGGTGGGCACATTATCTTTCCCACTTGCATCTGGTGTCACCTTATCTCTATCCAGTGATCTACTACCACCATCAAATGATCTCGTTGAGATATTACCATGCTTTAATAATGTGCTAGCATTGTTTGATCTGAGAAGCCCATACTGTGAATTTGAAGTTCTCTTTGATAGATACCCATTGGAGGATGACTTTGAGAAATTCTCTGCTCCACCAAGAGACTGATGCCTTGAAGATCCATTGCTTATGGTTCTCCCTTCTAAGGCAATGCGAGAGTTACCATTAGATGTTTTAGCTTTTAAGCCTTTCCTCCAAAACCTTGGATTGCTTTTGGTATTTTTCCTAAGAAATCAAGTAATAAATGAACAATCAAGAAATGAATATTCAGCAAGTAACAAAAGAAGGGAGTGAAGTTAATAGATTAGCTTACACACTTTAAGCTGCGCTTCTGCCTCTGCGGTGCGCTCAGCTACTGCCAGTTTATCATGAAGCTGTTGCATTTCTCCCTAAAAATATATGTAAAACTATATTTAGTCTTCACAATACCTTATAATTTATTGTACTTCAAAACAACAATATTCGGCTTTCCATAGCGACTATGTATTTTGAAACACTCTACTCCATATTGGTCTAACTATGTCACCCAGTCTTATCTGATAACAACCTGTTTAATACCCTGGTTTCTATTTTATAGTTGGCAATAAAAATCAAAATTAAACATAGCAGACAAGGATAGACTATAGTATGCCTCTTTCTTCCATGCATCATGAAACAATCCTAGCTCACTTACAGTTATTAGATGATAAACCCAGCACACTACAAGAAGACTATGTTTTGATGTTAGTTCAAACACTTCCTATTCCAGAATTATTTGATCAATCAATCAATGTATAAATAAACATATTAATTGAGTACAAACTAACAACAGAACCAACTGTTTCAAGAATATCTGTAGCAGAAACATCCATTAAAGAGTGACTTCCAGCAATAATACTTGCTCAATATTCAGGGTATTCTTTGAAGAACATGATAAAGAGGCATTGAATGGGTAACATGCCTGAAAATTTTTTCTTTCCTCAAGCCATTGCTTTACAGGCATCACTTTGTCATTGGCATCTTTCCACTCATTTGCAACTACAGTGGCAACACGATTTACAGTAACCTTCGCACAAGCTACTTCCCATTCTAAAGTTTTTTTCTCCTCCTATTAAAGCTTGAAGGTTAGAAGCAATTTGGAGCATTTCTAACACATTCAAAATGACTACCAATTGTTTTGTAGAACTGAAAATTCCAAAAGTAACAGTCATTACATTCATCTCTTGCACTTTTCTTTGATAATTATGCACAGGCACAGCTAGGCCTGTCCAAACCCATCCGAGACCCGACCCACCCGGAGGATCCGACCGGAACCGATCCGAAACCGGCAGACCCGACTAATCCGGCGGTCGGCGGCGGGTCTTCTCCCCCCAAAAACCGACTCCGGCAGGTCGGTTTCGGTTTCTATCCCCCAAAACCCGAAAAATCCGAACCGACCGGAGAAAAACCCAGATTCCGGCGAGAAACCCAGATCCCGGCGAGAAAAATTCCAGAATCCGGAGAAAAAAACCCAAATCTCAGCCAAAAAACCCAGATTCAGGCTATATTTCACGTAGATTTGGCGAGATTTTGACCGGATCTGGAGAAATCTCATCAAATCCGATGAGATTACGGCCGGATCTGGCCAAATCTCATAGATTCCGATGAAAGTTTTGCCGGATCTTGAGTTTTCTTACCGTTTTCTCGAGTTTTCTCGCCGTTTTCTCAGAACCTAGACGCCGACTGACCCGTCCGCCACCCGAAAAAAGTCTGATCCGTCCGACCCGTTTACTCCGGCGGTCGGCGGCGGGTGAGATTGTCCAAAACCCGATTCCGTCGGGTCAGTTCCGGGTTGGGCACAAACCCGACCCGGACCGACCCGTGGACAGCCCTACGCACAGCATTAGCAGCAGCACCACTAGCCAAAGCAGCCTCCTCAAGGTCATGAACAGTTTGGGTTAGCTTTTCAACCTCTGCAACCTTCTGCCGATGCATTTTGTCCAGGATTTTGTTCTCCTCCTGATTAGTGAACAAGACATTTCAAACTAAACTATGTCAGTTCTTTACAAAAGTTTAATTCAAAATTTAATTCAAAATAACAAAAGTTTAAGATCGGCTGTTCAACTTTAAAGTATGAGAAACATGACAAAAAACAAAAATCCAGGATCAAACTACAAAATAACAGTCATTTAATCTTCATGACAATTTTTACCACAATATCTTATTCTGTGGATACTGTTTGGGCTCTAAGCCTCTTCCTGGCCTCTTCAATGATGGTTAGCTTGATACCCTTACCCTTGGAAAGGGATACCCATGGCTTTGTCCCCTTGCCAATAGTGAACACAAACGAGTTGTGAATTCATGCCTAGTGGCATCCTGAATATGGACAGTCTCAAAAGTCCCCTTATGGTCATACACATAAAAGTACCTTAGACTATGCATATACTAATATATGTTTCAGTGTAATATCAGTCTGATGATTGTTTAGTCCTTCAATGTCATTAAGTTATTGATACTTTCAGTTGCAAGATGTGTACTTATGGAAGTACTGGGCTTTGTGCCTCTTGATTTCTGGTGGAGTTTGCTCTTCCACCCACTAAAAGTGATGTCAGAGCCCTGATTTTAGTTTTTTTTGTTTGTTGCCATAGCATTGCCAAGATCTTCCAAAGCTAGCTTTAAGCTTCAGTAGTTTCACTCAGCAAGGAAATGCAAACAGCACTGGCTGCACAAATTGTAAAGAGATATGCAGTAATGAAACAAACGACAGTGCATATACAGCAATACATAACCAAAACGACATGCCTGTCAATGGAAGCCTGAGTTAACTGATAGGGACTCGTGTAAGGATAATAGAGATCATAGTGTTGTAACAGAATCTGTTTCTGATCAATGTAAGCCGAGTATTATCAATTACAATCATTCTTTCCCTCAACCTTTCTTCTCTGCTAGATTAGTCTCTATTGTTCTAGAACTTCTTCATGGAATCAGGGCCATCAATGGCATCACAGCCTTCATCTCAGTCAACACCACACCTCCCTTGAATTTCATACCTTTAACTTCATTACCTATACCTCCATTAACATCTTTTCCATCCAATCATCATGCAAATCAAACACCTTTGTTTTTACTCTCAAACATGGCTAATCTCATGTCAGTGAAGCTTGATCAATCAAACTATATAGTTTGGAAACATCATATCACTTCACTTCTCAAAACCTACCTTTTGATTCGACATTTGGATGAATCAATTCTAATACCTGATCAATTTCTTTTCGGCAGCAATGGAGAAATTACTTCACAGATCAATTCTGAATTTGAATCATGGCAGATTTGTGATCAAGCTTTGGTCGCTTTGATCAACTCTACTCTCCCACCAGCAGTAGTTTCTGTAGTTGTGGGAGTTGAATCTGCCATTGATGTGTGAAAGGCCTGAGAGAAGAGGTTTACTTCCTTTTCTCAATCTAATATTCTAAATTTGAAGATTGAACTTCACAGTATCAAGGAGAATGATTGAGTGAATGTGTTCTTACACAATATCAAAGAAGCAAGGGATAAGCTTCGAGCAGTTGGAGTAAATGTGGACAATGAAGAATTACTTCACATTGTACTTAAGGGATTACCTAGAGAGTATCATCCTCTATGTTCAGCAATTCGCACCAGAACTGAACAACTTTCTTTTGATGAGTTACATGCACTGCTTCATGTTGAAGAGAAGCAGCTTCAAGATTCTATACAATCTAACAAGAACAGTTCCATTACTATGGCTATGTTTACCTGTGGTGGTCAAATGTCCCAAAATTCATCTCAAGCATAATTCTATGTGAACAATAACTTTAATCAACAAGGCAGAGGTAGATCTAATCAGTCCTCACAAAATCCTTTTCATCGAGGCAGTAATTCACAATATCAAAATTAATTCACTAGATCTGAAGGGAGACCATCATGTTAGATACGTGGTAAATCTGGTCATGTAGCACTGGATTGCTATCAACACATGGATTTTTCACATCAGGGAAGGCATCCACCTGCTAAACTAGCTGCAATGGCTACGGGATCTCACTATACTCAGTCCAATGATTCTTGGGTTTCTGATACAGGTGCACCTGATCACCTCACTGCCAATATTGGGAATCTTTCTATGCAACAACCATACAAAGGAAATGATCATGTCACTGTTGGCAATGGTCAAGCACTACCTATCAACAATATAGGTAATGGCATTCTCAAAACTCCATTCTTTAATTTCAATCTCCGTAATATTCTACATGTCCCTAGGATAGCTTCCAATCTCCTCTCAATCCATAAATTGTGCAAAGATAACAATTGTAGGTGTAGATTTGATGCTGACTATTTTTGTATTCAGTATTTACATTTGGGGAGGGTTCTTTACAAGGGCCTGAGTGAGAATGGGTTATACCCCATTTATCCTAACAAGACCCATGACAACCTTTCCAATGCTCAAAGTTTATCTCATAAGTCTTGTGTCTGCACTGCTTTTTCTGCATAATCTATCACCAACAAATGGCTACTTTGGCATCAAATATTAGGCCATCCTTGTTCCAAAACTTTATAACTTGTATTTCCTGATTTGATTCCTAACTCTGTTCATGCTAGTCTAGAAAATAAAGTTTTATGTGAACACTGTTTGAAAGGGAAATGCATCCTTTCCTCATTTTGTAACTAAATATGCTAAACATTTTGGTCTAGTTCACACCGATGTTTGGGGTCCTGCACCCATTACTGCTATCAATGAATTTCTTTTTATTTGCTATTTGCGGATGATTATAGCATGTTTACTTGGCTATTTTTGTTAAAACATAAGTCTGAAGTTCCTCCCACTTTTGTTTACCAAGTCTCTTATTGAAACTCAATTTTCCATAGCACTAAAGGTTCTCAAGTCTAATTGTGGTGGGTAGTACATCTCCAGGGCTTTTACTCAATTTTGTTCTTTCCAGGGTATTTCCCATCATTTCAGTTGTCCCAATACACCACAACAAAATGGTGTTGTGGAAAGAAAACACAGACACATAGTAGAGTTTGCATTGAGCATGTTGTCACAGGACAATCTACCTCTTGCTCATTGGTCTTATGTAGTAAGCTGATTAACAGGCTACCCTCCTCGGTGTTAAATTTTGACTCACTTTGGGAAGCCCTTTTTCATTTCAAACCTGACCTTTCTCAACTTAGAACTTTTGGGTGCACATGCTATCCTCTACTTAGACCTTACAACAAACATAAACTTCAGTTCAAAACTACTCCTTGCCTATTTTTAGGCTATCCTTTTGATACAAAAGGTTACATCTGTTTTGATACGAATCCACTGACAAAATTTACCTATTTAGACATGTTCTATTTGATGAAGTTCATTTCACTCCACCTACCACTCCACCTACTCCTCCCTCTTTCTCTACTTAATCATGGATTTCTCCTATCCTTTACAGGCATTTATGTTCTTCTACTCTTTATAACTCTCCTTCTCCCTATAATGCTCCCTCATCACTTCCCACTTCTACCACATCAGAATCTGTCTCTCCTACTTCTGCAGAATCAGCTTCTGATCTGCAAAATCAGTTTCATTCTTCTCCTATTCCTACACCAAATGTTCTTCCAGTCACCACTTCTCTTGTTCCTCTTCCTAATCTTCACCCTATGCATACTAGATTTAAGAGTCTGTTTGGATACCACTTATTGCTAAAAACTAAAAACACTGTAGCAAAATAATTTTTAAATGTGTGAATAGTGCCGTGAGACCTAGTTTTAATGAAAATTTTGCTGAATTCCGTACTTGTGGGTCCCGTGAATAGTGCACACTAAGAGTGGCATTACCAAACCTAATCAAAAGTGGTTCTATAAAACCATTGTTGACAATAATATTATAGAAACTCCTTCCTTTGGTATTGCTAGTAAGTTTCCCAACTGGTGTAAGGCAATTGATGAAGAATTTCAGGCACTCCAATATCAACATACTTGGACTTCAGCGCCTCCACCATCTAACAAGAACGATGTTGGTTCCAAATGGGTCTTTAAGATCAAAAGATACAGTGATGGCACAATCACTAGGTAATAAGGCTCATCTGGGGTTCAAGTCCTCTGCAGATCCCTCTTTGTTCATCTACTTCCACAACACTACAATAATTAATCTTCTCCTTTATGTCCATGCCATTGTCATCACAAGCAATTCCCCATCCTCTATTGCCTCTCTCATCACTCCTCTTGGCCTTGAATTTGAACTCAAAGACCTTGGTACCCTTTGTTATTTGTTGGGTCTTCAATTAGCTCTCACATCCTCTGGCCTTTCAATTACATTGGCCAAATATGCTACAAATCTTCTTCATAAACATAACAAGTTTCACTCTAAGCCTTCCAAAACTCCCTTTGCTACTGCCAAACTATCTCCCACTGAGCATTCCCCTTGTTGATCCTCATTCCAATAAAAGTCCTGTGGGAGCTCTCCAATATCTTACCTTCACTCATCTTGACCTTTTGTTTGTGGTCAATCAAGTTTGTCAATTCATGACAAATCCCACCGTTGTTCATCTTCAGGCTGCTAAACGTATTCTCAGGTATCTCAAAGTCACACTCACCTCTAGTATTCTTCTTAAGCCAGGCCCCATTTTCCTCTTAGCTTTCTCGGATGCTGATGGGGCAGGTGATTTGAGTGCTAGACAAAGTACTACAGGCTTCATTGCTTTTCTGGGTTCCAATCTTATTACGTGGGCTGCTAAAAAGCAACCCACAGTTTCTAGAAGTTCCACCGAGGCTGAATATCGGGCCTTAGCTTCTACTGCGGCTGAACTCCCTTGGTTGAGAATTTTGTTGCAAGAGTTACACATTTATCTTCTTAAGCCTCCCTTATTATGGTGTGACAACTTATTTGCATTGGCCTTGGCATCTAATCTAGTTTTCCACTCGCACAAAACATATGGAGGTGGATTACCTTTTTGTGCGAAGTTGTTCAAAAGGATATTCAAGCACAATTTATCTCTACAAAGTATCAACTTGGTGACATTTTTGCTAAATGTCTTCTTCTCGGTTTATTGTTATTCGTTTCAAACTCACGCTGATACCTCCCCCTAAGTTTGAGGGGGATGTAAAGAGATATGCAGTAATGAAACAAATGACATTGCAAATACATCAATACGATAACCAAAACGACATGCATATCAATGGAAGCCTAAGTTAACCGATAGGGACCTATAAAAAAAAATTTAGAGGTCATAGTGTTGTAACAAAATCTGTTTCTATTTCTGATATGGTGACGTGAGCAACGGTCATTGGCTTTGACCTCTCACCCAGCCCTATATATTGTATCTCTCTTTCTAATCAATGCAAGAATAGTATTATCAATTCCAATCATTCTTCCCCTCAACCTTTCTTTTCTGCTAGATTAGTCTCTATTGTTCTAGAACTTCTTCAAAAATCACCATACTAATTAACTAAGAAGATTTCCTTCAGGTGTGAACTCTAGAACTTCAAAATTTGGAAGATTCTTTTGTCAAGTTTCTCTATTTCTAAATCCTAATCTACAACTTATCTCTGTACTCCTAATCCTCTTCTCCAAATGAAAATTATTTTCCATCAGGATTCTAGAAATCACAATCTAACTGGAGGAGCCAAAATAACACCAATGTAACAGGAAAAAAACAAAAACAAAAACAAACAAACAAACACCATATATTTCAAAATCTCAGATCCAAACCTGTCTATCTCAAACACACATTTTTCAATTCCTCAACACCCTATCTCTTAAATACATGTGCTTCGATTTTCACTAATGAAAAATATATGTAAACAATAAACTCGGAAAATTTATATCTGAAAATAAAGCCAGTGAAAAAAGAATTAACAACTCTGCTTAAAAAATTAAAAAATTAAAATCCTAGAGCAAAAAAAACCCCTCTATCTGACATACAAACACATTTTTCGATAACCATTGAAGGTTTCGCATCTCCCCCTTCTATACAGTGCAATATTCAACAATTACTCTAGACTCTTCAGTTGCAATGTACATCCAAAAATTAGTAAACAATTTCAACCCAACAACTAAATTTATTTTGTAGACAAAATGTTGTTTCAGAGAGCAGGAAATTACAGGATTGAGAGTGACCTTGGCAATCGAAACGCGCGCTTGGACATCTTCTGCCCAAGATTTCCGACAACCCCACCCCACCTTAGACGCTGATCTGTTTACTCGACTCTGGGTATCCCTGTTGCACAAATCATGTGTTTTCAAAATTCTATGAAGAAGAGGGATGTTGGGATTCGAAATGATCACCATCATCCCAGGTTTTGTGGGTTGATGAAGACAAGTCAAGCATTGTTAAGTCCCAAAAAACAACTGAAGTATTCATATGGTATGTAGATACGAAAAGAAAAAATAGTAATGAAGAAACGAACAAGAGGCATGAAAAATATACCATACCGAGCCAAGAACGTAGCAGCCTTTGATGAAACCGTCACTTGGGAACGGAGTATTAACTTCATAGTGCTCCGACTGAAGGAAATTTGCCTTGGAAAATCTAGTGTCATTTTTAATGTATGTCCCCCTGACGACTTGAAAAATTACAATGCTAATGAAACGTTTTTTGTCATCTCCTATATCAAAATCACTCGCAATTTTCGGATGCGGATGCGGAGGCATGCCAGTCCTTACATAACAAAAGTACATCTTTCCCAAGTGAAGCAGGCTTGCCGAGTATTGCACTTGCGGAGGAACATTACGAATAGCATCCATACCCATTCCCTCTGAGACTTGATGAAGGCGGTGATGCTTAAAGAATTGTTGAAGCTCCTTATCTTCTGCTTCCTCCTCTTCCTCTTGCTCTTCCTCTTCTTCTTCTTCTTCTTCTTCTTCCTCCTCCTCCTCCTCCTCTAATGGGACTAATGCAGCTACCGTGTCGTAGTAACATCCATAAAGCCTATACTCTACAAACTGAGTGTCGCCGGAGAACTTACCAAGATAGTCAGGGGTGTTTGCCCATTTATGTGTGTCAAGATCAAAACAATATAGGCGCTCTGTTTCGTGCGGCTGCGAGGCTGTAATCAGAGCCTTTCTTCCCACAACAACATGCCCCTCCCATATAGTGTTCACGTTCCTTATTGGAGGATTTGGCAGGATGATCCAGTTATCAACTTTAGGATCAAACATCTCAAAGTAAGCAAAGTTTTCATCTGAGTCCCAGCGGCTGCTTCCAATCACGTAAATCCTCTCATCGGCCACAAAGGCCAGGGGGCTGGCCTTCCCACTGTTCATCGCAGTACCGGCTTTCAGTTCACGGTAGTTGTGGTCATTGGCTAGCTCAAAACAATAGACGTCTTTCGGGAAAAGATCCCGGACAGTGAGCTCCTTCTTTACATCTTCATCAATGTATGGGTTTTTGATTTTCATTTCACCACCCAAAAAATACAACATGGATCCCAATTGAACACAACACATATCATCAGCGTATTTGCCGGATTTAAGTTGAAGGATAGGGGAAAGCGGCGTTGGATTCCTTATTTTATTGTCTTGGACTGCTTTGGATGGTGGAGGAGGAAGAGGTATTGGTACGTCAACCTCATACAAGGAATACCTGACTGGACTAAATACGTGCCAGAATAAAAAGTAGAGTTTGTAGCTTTCTGATGGCCCCGATGGCAGTGACTCGGCTTCTTCATCTCCATCATCATCCTCATCATCTTCTTCACCGTCCTCTTCCTCATCACCAAGCTCTACCTCATCATCATCTTCAAGGCCTTGCTGTTCTTCATACAAAACCTTAACCGTCTTTTCCTCCTCGAATTCTATCTCCTCCTCCATGAGTTTCATCTTACGAAAAGCTTAGTTTTCTCGAGAAAATTGTTGGAAATTTTCTAGGGAAAGATAAAAAGAGAAAATTAAATAAGAAATCAAAATTCAGAAAATTGGAAAATACAGGGAGGGAAAAGAGAGAGAGAAAGAGAGTTTCTTCGTTTGTTCTACCAGTAGCTCTGTAAGTGTGATCTCAGCCGTTGAGACGGGAATTCACGCGGATCGATGACGTGGCGAGAGATCGGACGGCCCTGGTGAGAGAATTTGTACTTTTTAATATTTTTGTGTGTTGATATGATGGTTGCGGCGCTCCATTATCGTTTCTTTAGTCAGGTGCTTCTCACGTGTGGGCCAAAAAGGTATCTAGGGTTAGGGTTTTTTCTTTTTCTTTTTTTTCTTTTCTGGAATATTCTACTAATGGGCCCCATTTTAGTGAAATACCTAGCCTAGCCTAATGGGTCAACGTAATTAGTCTTGACCTTTATATTTGGGCTTGAGTCACAACCTTTATTATTTGGGCCTGATACTGTCCAATGCTCGCTGAAACACCCAAATACCTCTCTCTCATATGCATGTATGCGGTTTTTACACATGGATAAAACTTAAACTTTCCAAATAAATTCAATCATGTGGTTACATTAAATAGTAAACTATATGATAGAATTTAATTGTCTTTTAAAAGATGTCAAAATGTTCTTATTGTATTCAACCACATAATTATTCAATTAAAAAAACTAAAGTATAATACTTAGAAACTGTGTCTAAGTTTTGTCATTCACACATAAATGGTCGCATTTGGACAATGGTAACTTAGAATCTAAAATATATAACTATTCTTCTCAAATATTAAAAAAAATATCACATATATATATATATATATATGATGAGGTATGAAATCAATAGGTTGTACACTTCAAACTCAACGGTAAATCAATAACCTAAAAAAGAAAAAAAAGCTATCGAAAGTAACCGGGGTGGAACTAGTCAAGAACCTTCTGACAGTTAAGTCAATATTTCTTTCAAAAACTTAAGTATGAGAAGTGGATGAATAGTCGTGCATACCTTGGCTTGGTGAGGTTTAATCCCTTGTATAGAGAGTTTAGTGAGTCTACTTGTTAGGTGCCACTTTAATAATAGGAAATGTTGTATGGACTTAGTGGGGAGAATGGAGCGAATTTCGAGAAATTCCCTCCATGTCTCGGAATAGTAGATTGTGGTATAATCGTTACTTGGTTTGTAGAAAATACCTTAAAATTTCTAAGTGTTCATCCGTTGTCTGTAGGTATTTTCTGGCCAATGCCAAACGCAACCGAAGAATTTCTTGTGTTGTAAGTTTAACTGTGGCATTCTAATAACATAAAGCTTACTCCTCTTTCATTTGCAGATACGTAAAAAGATTGAAGAAAGGAGTAAACTTGGCCCAGATAAGTGCATCAATTTCGTGTAAGCTTGACCTTGATACTGCTAATACCTCGCATTCTAAGCTTATTGTACTTCTTTGTTAATATATATATATATATATATATATATATATTTCATTCCTCTTATTAAAAAATATAAATAAATAAAGTTGAAACCCCAAATCGGAAAAAAGAAAAAGAAAAAAAGAAAGGAGATGAGTGGCAGATAATATTAAATTATTAATAGTACCTTACAACTTACAATACTTCCTAGATTGGTTGTCTTCAATTTTTTGAATACACTCAAGAACCTTTCTACAATTGGTACTTTCTTTCTAGATTGGATATATTCTATTCTATATTGATTACACTAAAGTGCAATTAATCAAAAATTAAAGAGATGTTCTTTTTCTTCTTTTTTTGGTTTTGTAGGTGGAAAGACAAAGCCTTTGAAGCAACCCAGGTTTGAGGGTCCGTTTGGATACACCTGAAAATTGAAAAATACTATAGTAAAATAATTCTTAAATGTGTGAATAGTATCGTGAGACCCATTTTTAATTAAAAAGTTGCTGAAAAGTGAGGTTTGTGGGTCCCGTAACTAAAAAGTTGCTGAAAAGTGGCTGAAAAGTTGCTAGAAAAGTGCTGTGTGCACTGTTCACACCCTAAAGTCAACAATCACGGCTTGTGAAAAAAAGAAAAAGAAAAAAGAAAACGCAAAACGTGGACGTGGCTGGCGCGTTTGCACATTGAGAAGAAAAAGTACGTAGGACAAGGTATTATTTTCAATTTCAATTTATTGAATTTGTGTTTTTAAAGTTTATAGCTTTAATATTTGAGTACTTCAGTTATCTATCTAGGGTAGAAGATTGACATTTTTAGAGCTGAACGGTTTAGTTTATTTTTTGTATACACACTTTTTTTTTCTTTTTAACTAACAAGTAACTATAGGCAACAAAATCTTCGCATGAGATTTCTTATGTTTCATTCTAGTAAAAAAAATTTTAGTTTTTTCATTTGTATTTGCTCTATGTGAAAAAGATTGAGGAAGAAGCCAAAATTTCCCTTATTTACAATTACTAGCATAATATCAATGGTTTCACAACAGTGCTCACAATTAAAGATGCCTCCAACCTATCTAGCAAACAAAAACCACCACATGGGTTTGTTTCCAATTATTAATCTCTCTTGTCTCTATATCTAATATTTAAAAAAAAAAAAAAATTGACAGAATTGGAGGAAGTAGTATTTATGAATCAAAACCACTCAAGAAAGTATTTTATGCACACTATAAAGGTAATGGGGGGGTTTATACCTTTTTCTTTTTTTAGAAACCATCTATACCTTTTGTATGAAATATCTTTATGGGCTGCGTATCTTGAATTAATTTTTACACATTCTAACTCTAAACATGATGAATTAATTGTTTACAAGTAGATGTATCATCGTTAAAAACTAATCATGACAAAAATCACAACTTTTCTCTTTCATACAGCGGAACTAATACTTTAATTTCATTATCGGTCTTGTTATAATATGATATACTTTTTCAGTATATAGCCTAATTCCGTATCATTATGATTACTGAAATTAATAATGATTGAATTATCATATATAATATATATGTTTGTGTGGCGCCAGCCCATGGTTGTGTGTGGAGCTTTGCAATTTTATGTTACTTTAAAATTGCCAATCGTCAATACAAGTTGAGAATTTTAAAATTATATAGTAATTGATATTCATTTACTTAATGCTTCTCAAATCAATTATATATTATACGAGTATAAATAGAGCATGAGACTTCAACTAGTATGTTTATATTTTTATCAAATATTAGCTAATGTGAAAATCAAATTTCAAGAAGGAGTTGAGCTAAATGCACACTAAGGGTATGTTTGTTTGGAGGTAAAATAGGATGGATGGAAAACTTTGGAGAGAAAATGAGAAAGAAAATTTTTTGGAGTGTGTTTGGTTAGGTGGAGAGGATTAGAGGAATGAAAATAAATGGTGGGGCCCAGATTTTTTCTCCCCTGGCCCACCAAAAAGTTTTCTCCCCAAATTGGAGAGAAAATTGAAAACTAAAAGGAAAAAAATGAGGCTATTTAATGGACAAAAATGCCCATATGTAAAAGAACATGAGAATTCATCCAATTCTTTTTTCTTTTCTTTTTTTCTTCTTTTTTTTTTCTTTGTTTTAACTAGACATGATTTTTTTTTTACATGATTTTTTTTTTTAATAATTTGGGAGATTTTTTTTTTGGTTGTTTGTCACTTTTTGGTTTTAATTGTCTATCATTTTTTAACAAGGGTATATAAGTAAATTTATATAAACTCATTTTTTCCATCATTCCATTTTTCCACTCCCAACCAAACAAAAATGAGAGAAAATAAATCTTTTTTATCTTCCCACTTTTCCATCCTCTCTTCATTTATCCTCTCACTTTTCTATCATTCCAATCAAACAGACCCTAAAGAAGGCTGTTGAGGCTTATTTTTGACAAAGCCCAGCAAGACAAAGGGCCCAGAATCATGGGCAGACCAAAAGAAAAAAAGAAACAACAGACAAAAAATCATGGCAGGAACAAATGGTTCACGGGTCCATAAGATGGGTCCAGAAAAAGCAAACGGGCTTGAATAAGCCCGGAAAGAAAAAAGAAACAAACCCATGGGAAATATGAAGAAAAGAAAGAATGGGCCACAGCAGGCCCAATGCAATAAAAACAAAGAGAGTAACGGGCTAATGGAGAACCCATAAGCCTAAAGGAGTAATTAGGCCAAGGAAGCCCAAAGTGAGTTAGCAAAAGTCCATGGGTGAAACAGAACTAAAATGGGCAAGGGATGCCCACAACAAAAAGGGACCCAGCAAGTATACTGGGTTACGGAGAAGGAAAGCACACGGCAGGCCCAAAAGGGCCTGGCAGGATTGAAATGAGCAGCGAAAATGACAATATGGCATGGCAAGGGACTCCAAGCCACAAAGCAAAACAGCTAAACTAAAGGGAAGCCCAACTGATCCTATAGAGCTCAAACTTCTAAGGAAAGGGAAGTCATGAACGTTGGCCTGTCGGAGATACAATCCACACTAGAAAAGACCAAAAAGCGCACGGCAGGATATGTGCACCCATTCTCAGACCTCGGCAAACGAATGAAATATCAAGAAGGTAACGCATGTGTACGACCCAAGCATCACCAGCCTATACCCAGCCACTATGGGAAAGGGTGACGTCATGGGTGAGGGCACGGTCTGGCGGTGGGGAGAGGAGTGGAAATCCATTTTTTGTGTTTCTTGCCCAGACTCTTTCGGTGGGCACAGTCTTGCTGGGATGACATGCCACCCAAAAGAGGTAAGGGTGAGTAAGAACCACTGGGTGCATGCCATGAGAGACCGAGAGAGAGAGGGGACACACTGGACGAAGTAGACAAGGAACTTTCATTGTCTGAAAGCCACAAGTCAATGGTGGTGGTCAGAACCATTGACTCGGTAATTGGTCGGCAAAAGGTTACCACATCAGACTAGGGCCAGGAAAAGGTTGGAACAGTAAAATCGGCCGCGGCAGACCCTATATAAGGGACCCGTGGCTGTGTGCAAAAGGGGGGGGGGGGAGGAATCACCAGAAAACAGAGAGAAAAGAATTGGAAGAAAGAAAACAGAGAGAAAAGAATTCTAAAGAAAGAAAAACAGAGTGTTTATGGCAGGCATGCACCTAAATGGGTTAACCCCCTCTCTCCCTCAATAGCCTTGTCCTCTATTGAAGGGAAATAACTATAACTAGTTATTTCGGTTTTCTACTAGCGGTTTTAACTATAACCTCAGCTCTATTTATCGGGTTGAACAAGATATGACTTATTTGAAATTAATTGAACAAACGATTCATAAAAAAACGAAATCTTTTTGAGTTATTCCATATATTCTATAGTTTCTTAAGTTTCTTACCGTGTCAATTTCCAATTTTTGGTCATTGAGATTCATGGGCAATATGAATTAATAGTTAAGAATAGATATTACCTCTCCTTTTCCTCTTTCAAACAAATTGAAATGATTGAAGTTTTTCTATTTGGAATTGTCTTAGGTCTAATTCCTATTACTTTGGCTGGATTATTTGTAACCGCATATTTACAATACAGACGCGGTGATCAATTGGACCTTTAATTAATTAATAGCTCTTTTTTTGATTGACCCCTACTTGCTTTATTAATTTTAATACATAGGGCAGGGGTCAAATTGAAATTGCTGTTCAATTATTTCATTTCAGTGTAATTTTCGACCTATGAATAACAAGAATGGGATCACGCTCTGTAGGATTTGAACCTACGACATCAGGTTTTGGAGACCCGCGTTCTACCGAACTGAACTAAGAGCACTTTATTATCACACTAAATATTTTGTAAGTAACCCTAATATATTATATTTTTGCATGCGTATCCTATTCTATAGTAGAATAGAGTCAAATGAAAGATTGATCATGTTATCGATGCCCAATTTAATCGATATCAATTGATCCCTCGTTATGATTCTTGCTCATAAGATAAGTAATAGAATAGGTAGGGATGACAGGATTTGAACCCGTGACATTTTGTACCCAAAACAAACGCGCTACCAAGCTACGCTACATCCCTTTCAATTGGGTTATAGTGTCATTGTAGAGAATACCCGTATTGTTTTCCACATCTTTATTTACTCCATTTCTATACAAAAATTATCTTGTCATTTCTTCTTTTTGATCTCATATCATAGAACATATAATTAATTATTAATTAATTATAATAAACTACTTATATGTGTTACGCATAATGAAGCCCGTTGTAAAAAAAATGAATATTTTGGGGAAATGCTGGTACAGAAAAGGGCACGTTTTTTTAAGAAAAGGAATATTCTACTGAATCGTTGTACATTTCAATTTGAATTAGGGATTCCGCGGACAAATACAAGCGATCATTAACTCCATATATGTCTGATCATATATGTATTACAAATTCCAATAAAGAAGGAGGATTTCAAATAAAATGCGAGATCTAAAAACATATCTCTCCGTGGCGCCGGTAGTAAGTACTATATGGTTCGGGTTTTTAGCAGGTCTATTGATAGAGATCAATCGTTTATTTCCGGATGCGCTGATATTACCCTTTTTTTTCATTCTAGTTAGTAACATGGGAAGTGGTGAAGAAGATTAGGGTCCATTCAACGATGTAAAATATTACAATGATGTAATAAAAAAAGAATCAATGAAAAGAGATAGTCTAATTCCAATTAGGAATTCCTTGGGACCTTTAGGATTAGGAAGAACCCCTCAAATTGCGCATTTTTATTCATTTTACCATTTAATAACTTATAATCAGATCTCGGTAACTAAATATTTACAACTTGACAATTTCAAACAGACTTTTCAAGTGCTTAAATATTATTTAATGGATGAAAACGGTAGGGTTTCTATTTATAATAATCCCGATCCGCGCGGTAACATCGTTTTGAATCCATTCAATTTGAATTGGAATTTTCTCCATCATAATTATTGTGAAGAAGCGTCTAGAATAATTAGCCTTGGGCAGTTTATTTGTGAAAATTTATGTATAGCCAAAAACGGACCGCACTTAAAATCGGGTCAAGTTCTAATTGTTCAAATTGACTCTGTAGTAATAAGATCAGCTAAAGCTTATTTGGCCACTCCAGGAGCAACCGTTCATGGCCATTATGGAGAAATCCTTTACGAAGGAGATACATTAGTTACATTTATATATGAAAAATCGAGATCTAGGGATATAACGCAAGGTCTTCCAAAAGTGGAACAAGTGTTAGAAGTGCGTTCGATTGATTCAATATCGATGAACCTAGAAAAGAGAATTGAGGGTTGGAACAAGAGTATAACAAAAATTATTGGAATTCCTTGGAGATTCTTGATTGGTGCTGAGCTAACTATAGTGCAAGGGCGTATCTCTTTGGTTAATAAGATCCAAAAAGTTTATCGATCTCAGGGGGTGCAGATTCATAATCGACATATAGAAATTATTGTGCGTCAAATAACATCAAAAGTGTTGGTTTCAGAAGAGGGAATGTCTAATGTTTTTTCACCCGGAGAACTGATTGGATTGTTGCGGGCGGAACGAACAGGGCGCGCTTTGGAAGAAGCGGTCTGTTACCGAGCTATCTTATTGGGAATAACGAAAGCATCTCTAAATACTCAAAGTTTTATATCCGAAGCAAGTTTTCAAGAAACTGCTCGAGTTTTAGCAAAAGCCGCTCTCCGGGGTCGTATCGATTGGTTGAAAGGCCTGAAAGAGAACGTTGTTCTAGGGGGGATGATACCCGTTGGTACGGGATTCGACGGATTAGTGCAACGTTCAAGGCAACATACCAACATTCCTTTGGAAACCAAAAACAATAAACTATTCGAGGCAGAAATGCGAGATATTTTGTTCCACCACAGAGAATTATTTGATTTTTTCATTTCAAGGAATTTACACGATACACTGAGACAATCATTCGGAGGGTTGAATGATTCCTAAGAGCGGATTCACCCCCTTTCTTTTTAGCTATTTGTATTTGCGGTCATTTTTTTATTTTTATTTTTATTTGGTATATAGTAATAAAGATAATAAAATAACAAATAGAATAGAAAGAAATTAATATTAATGGTTTGAATCGTGTATCAATGGCCAATATCCGTTAGAGGTAGAAACGAAGGTTCCATCGGAACAATTATTTATTTCTATTTCAGGGCACCTCGTCTCTCTTTTTTTTTTAATAAAAAGAAAGGAGGTGTGGATAAATAAATGACAAGAAGATATTGGAACATCCATTTGGAAGAAATGATGGAAGCAGGAGTTCATTTTGGTCATGGTACTAGTAAATGGAATCCTAGAATGGAACCTTATATCTCTTCAAAGCGTAAAGGTATTCATATTATAAATCTTATTAGAACTGCCCGTTTTTTATCAGAAGCTTGTGATTTAGTTTTTGATACAGCAAGTAGGGGAAAGCAATTCTTAATTGTTGGTACCAAAAATAAAGCAGCCGATTCAGTAGCACGGGCTGCAATAAGGGCCCGTTGTCATTATGTTAATAAAAAATGGCTAGGCGGTATGTTAACGAATTGGTATACTACGGAAACGATACTTCATAAGTTCAGGGACTTGAGAACGGAACAAAAGATGGGGAGACTCAATCGTCTTCCGAAAAGAGATTCCGCTATGTTGAAGAGACAATTATCTCACTTGCAAACATATCTGGGCGGGATCAAATATATGACTGGATTACCCGATATTGTAATAATCGTTGATCAGCAAGAAGAATATATGGCTCTTCGAGAATGTATGATTTTGGGAATTCCAACGATTTGTTTAATCGATACAAATTGTGACCCAGATCTCGCTGATATTTCGATCCCAGCAAATGATGACCCAATAGCTTCAATCCGATTAATTCTTAACAAATTAGTATTTGCAATTTGTGAGGGTCGTTCTAGTTATATACGAAATCCTTGATTCATATTAATAATGAATAATAAAATAAAAAAATTCTTTTGGGAACTCCATAGATTTATGAAATCGGTTATGATTCCTAAAAGAGATACAAGTAACTAGGGATATTATGTAATTAATTGGTATACAAATATATATAAGTCAACTAGGCAAGTCGAAAAAAGAGAAGGTTGAATCAAAATAATTCTTTTTAAAGTTCTATTTTTTTCAGAGGGCAATATGAATGTTCTATTATGTTATATCAACACACTAAAAGGCTTATACGATATATCCGGTGTGGAAGTCGGCCAACATTTCTATTGGAAAATAGGAGGTTTTCAAGTCCATGCCCAAGTAATTATTACTTCTTGGGTTGTAATTGCTATCTTATTAGGTTCAGCCATTATAGCTGTTCGTAATCCACAAACCATTCCTACTGACAGTCAGAATTTCTTCGAATATGTTCTTGAATTCATTCGAGATGTGAGCAAAACTCAGATTGGCGAAGAATACGGTCCATGGGTTCCCTTTATTGGAACTTTGTTTCTATTTATTTTTGTTTCGAATTGGTCGGGTGCTCTTTTACCTTGGAAAATCATACAGTTACCTCATGGGGAATTAGCCGCGCCTACAAATGATATAAATACTACTGTTGCTTTAGCTTTACTCACGTCAGTAGCATATTTCTATGCGGGTCTTAGTAAAAAAGGATTAGGTTATTTTGGTAAATACATTCAACCAACTCCAATCCTTTTACCCATTAATATTTTAGAAGATTTCACAAAACCCCTATCACTTAGTTTTCGACTTTTCGGAAATATATTAGCTGATGAATTAGTAGTTCTTGTTCTTGTTTCTTTAGTACCTTCAGTGGTTCCTATACCCGTCATGTTACTTGGATTATTTACAAGCGGTATTCAAGCTCTAATTTTCGCAACTTTAGCTGCGGCTTATATAGGCGAATCCATGGAGGGTCATCATTGACTAGTTTTCGAAATAGTCTTTTTTTAGTTTAAGCCTTACGCAATATATGTGCGTATCAAGATAATCTGCTTAAGGAGCATAATATATAAAAATAAATAGATAAATTATATAAATATAAACTATATAAAGTATAGAAGTAATAGTCAAAAATAAGATATTAGCGGTATTAGGGAATTGCAACAAACAAAAGGGGAAGTAAAAAAAAGGAAAGAGATCGAAAAGATCTTTTTCCTAAAATTCCAGTTCGGTCTATTTATCCCCCCCCAATGAATACTATCTTTATATTGTTTTGTTCATTTAATTCCAATATTCAATATTATTAGATATTAGTAATCATAATCCGAATAATAATTAGGATTGTAATACTTATAGTATTATGGTGTGCTATTTTAAAAAAGATGCTATTGTTATATAGAAAAATTCCCATTCAAGTTGATTTCATCCAATTAAATGGTTGACCAAAAGAGAATTTTAATAAATAATAAATTACCTGAACTTAGATCAATCAAATACTTCTATTTCGATGCAACGATTCGATCTAACGAATTTGTCCATGTAGATTGATTGTACCTGCGTCGGCGAGTAAAAAAAGAAAAAATAAAGATTTACATTCAAATTTATAAAAAAAAATGGATTGGTTAGGGGGGGCCGAACTAGATGTATGTACTCTAATTAGTATAAGACAACTCTTGTGAATGTTTCGAAGAATGATTCTATAATCCGATTGAATGTAAGATATGAATGGTTGATTTACGTTATCCAAGAAACACATGTATATGTAATATTAGATATTAATTAGTTATATATGTAATATCTAAGCGGCTCTATTACTGTGAATTTAGATAGGAATTCCAATGGAATCCCCTCCATTTCCTTTGTAGTTGTGAATTGAATATTAAATGAATAAAAAAAAGTGACTATTGAATAAAGAGATTCAATCAAGAAAATAAGAAAAAACGAAAAATTCAAAAAGAATGGTATGGATTCAAAAAAATTCTGTGAATAAAAACTAAAAAAGAAATATCGAAGCCGTTCTGATGATTCAATAATAATATTATTACTTCAATTCCGAGTTCTTATTTCCTTCGACTGTATAGATATTAGCGATGGAATAATTAAGTCATAATTTATTGGTTGATTGTATCATTAACTATTTACTTATTTTGGTGTGAGGAACTTATCATGAATCCACTGATTTCTGCCGCTTCCGTTATTGCTGCTGGGTTGGCCGTCGGGCTTGCTTCTATTGGACCTGGGGTTGGTCAAGGTACTGCTGCGGGCCAAGCTGTAGAAGGGATCGCGAGACAGCCCGAGGCGGAGGGAAAAATACGAGGTACTTTATTGCTTAGTCTGGCTTTTATGGAAGCTTTAACAATTTATGGACTGGTTGTAGCGTTAGCACTTTTATTTGCGAATCCCTTTGTTTAATCCGAAAAAAAAAAAAAATACGTATTTTTTATTAGTGGACT
Source organism: Quercus ilex subsp. ballota (assembly GCA_032727855.1). Lineage (NCBI taxonomy): Eukaryota > Viridiplantae > Streptophyta > Magnoliopsida > Fagales > Fagaceae > Quercus > Quercus ilex. The sequence continues at coordinate 12,929,688 of CM064914.1, read as the reverse complement.
TACTGCTTTTTTTGAATTCGATTAGGATTTCACTCCTCCAATTATTTGGTGGGACACTAACCCATGGGAAGGACTGATTGGAGAATGGGGAATTAGCAGAACGACTCGCCTTCTTCCTTCCCATTGTTAGTCCAATGGAATAGTTTTTTAGGAAGTGTTACAACAAACGAGATATTTCGCAATTGACATGACATAAGCATAAGGCCTGGGACTTAATTCTAATAATACTAAGTATCACTTTTTTTCTCAATTGGAAATTTCCAATTGAGAAAAAAATCTATTTTAATTTTCTAAATATAGTTAAATAAAATATAAAATAGGAAAAAAAAATAAATAGATAATTAGTCTATCTATATATAAGAGGAGATTATATGAAAAATCTAACCGATTCTTTCCTTTCCTTGGGTTTATGGTCATCCGCCGGGAGTTTCGGGTTTAATACCGATATTTTAGCAACAAATCCAATAAATCTAAGTGTAGTGCTCGGCCTATTGATTTTTTTTGGAAAGGGAGTGTGTGCGAGTTGTTTATTTCAAGAATAGGCTGGATCCAACCAACTGCACTTTTTTTGTTATAACAGGGAAGGGTGCATGATCGCGCGAATTACTTTTGAATAAATTAAGAAATCATATTTCAGAACCATAGCATTTCGCGATTCATTGGTAAATTCGCTTTGATTCTCTATGAACCAATCATAATGATGTGGAATAATTAACATGGTTAAAGCTAAATCGTTTGAAGTCCATACTCAGCAAGGTATTCTTTCTACTATTAGGCTACTATTAGGTTAATATGGAAACGGTTTCAAAATGAATAGTTAGAAAGTTTTTTCGATATATAACACTCATGTCGATAAAATGATTTGAACCCTTTATATTATAATTATAATATTTTTTTTTTCTATTTATTTATTATTTATTGGAAAAAAAATGATGAGTATTTCAACCCCTCTTTTTTATCCAATGCTGAATCGATGACCTACGTATAAATTAAGAAAAATTCTTTGGATTTGAAAAAAAAAAGAAACAACGTTGCTGACAATTATTTGTTTGTTCAGAAGAGTCCTCCGAATATTCTGGTCTTGGATTAATGATCCGTTTTGATATTTTTTTTTGAATATGAAATATGAATAGAGAAGAGAGGATAGGTTCATTATATTCAAAAAAAAAAAAAAATGGGAATTTCTCATAAATAATTGAAGTAATTGGGCGCGAGAGCCAAATGATTTGAAAGCTTCATGTTTGGTTCGGGAAGGGATCGTGGAAGTTTTGAAATAAATGGAAAGATAATCTACTTTCATTAAGTGATTTATTAGATAATCGAAAACAGAGGATCTTGAAGACTATTCGAAATTCAGAAGAACTACGCAGGGGAGCCATTGAACAGCTGGAAAAAGCCCGGGCACGTTTAAGGAAAGTGGAAATGGAAGCGGATCAGTTTCGGGTGAATGGATACTCTGATATAGAACGAGAAAAGTCGAACTTGATTAATTCAACTTATCAAACTTTGGAACAATTCGAAATTTACAAAAATGAAACCATTCGTTTTGAACAACAAAGAGCGAGTAATCAAGTCCGACAACGGGTTTTCCAACAAGCCTTAAAAGGAGCTCTA